>OY728153.1:1363218318-1364626315 GCA_963277665.1 Viscum album
CCATCTGTGCCTATGGATCCGGTGACGACCATTGATTAGACTACTATAGGTATATTTATAGAACCCTAGTAATTTTTACGATAATTTATCTTCATTATAATATATATTGATATAATATTTTTGAAATTATATAACAAACTATATCTACTAATATGCAGGGTCGGTGTAATGGAATGCATGAAGTGTGGAATTACCATATATAGTTAATAGTGTACTATAATAAAGACAACCAAATGATCGAAAAAACCTAGTGGGAATACAGCCTTTTTTTGTGACACATGCCAAACACTCTGACGTCATTCCCATTAGACCAATCTCCTAGAGACACCTACCAAATGAAGTCAAGGATAACACTTGGGCACAAATATGGGTAAAGAAATCTATTGGATTTAATGTTGTATTATTATTATTATATTTATATGAAATTATATTTTAGTGTCAACTTCATTTTAATTTTCCCAATGTTGAGGGTGCAGGGACATCCTAGCTAATGGAATTAGGTGAGTTTTGGAGATTCTATAAGACTGAGATGTATATTATCTGGTATTATAGAGTTGGCATAGATTTAGATCCCATACCTGTCATGTATGATTGTTCAAAATAAGATTATCAACAAATGATTACTAATAGGATGAGTACCACATTAAATTATTAATCAAATTTTAGGATGGAAAATGAAAATATTCATGTTTTTAATTAATAACTTCTTTTGTATAATTATCTTTTTATGAATCATTAGGGTAAAATAAAAAAATAGATGCTACGAAATACAACCACACTTTGGGGAAGACTACGAAGTTGGACCAGAGAGGAAGCAAGTACGACATTCATTTATAATTTTTATTTAGGAATTAAACTTACTATTGTTTATTCTTAATTTAATTTGATTTATAATGTTTTATTATAGAGATAGATATTGAATATCCTCCCAAACCACACTAAACTGAAATAAAATGAACTAAACTGAATCAAATCAAACCATATGTTTTCCCATTTAGCTTCATTTAAAATTAATATGAATTTATTTTTAGTTATGAAATTAATTTTTAGTAACCTATATTAAATTATGTTTTCTTATATTCAATGTCATTATATATGGAGGTATTGAATATTGAAGGATATGTACCTTGACCAAAACTGTTTTTCTTCAACAAAACAAATGTGGAAGTACAGTTAACAAACAAACATAACAATATATTTTATTTTTTACAGGGTTTATTTAAAATTTTAATATCTATTTTATAACATAATAATCTATTTATATTTTTAAAAGGCTCCTTTGGAGGCCCTTGATTCCTAGGAACTTTCCCATTTTGGTCCAAGTGATCTCATACATCAGGTTTTGGGAGATGCGTGCCATGGAAGAGTACACTGATGACCTGGGAAGAGTATAATACCGATGAGGTATTAGACAAATTTGGGTTTCATTTTTATTAAAATTGAGTTGGAAAAGGTTATGAAACTATAAGAATATTAAAAAAAATGGTTCGAAAAGTTGAATTATGTGAAGAAGGGGAAAATGATCAATTTATGTAGATGATAAAGGTTTTATGTCCATAAATTCTACTAGAGACTACCGTGACTTGTTATGAATTTATATTGGCGATGAATTCATTATATAGTAAACTTTTATGTAGTAATATTGGTGTTTGAGATAATTTTTTTCTTGAAAATGGCTATGAAGATGGTGATGATGATGTCGAGGAAGATGTTTAGGCTAAGGTGAAGGATGAGGGCGAGGATGAAACGAAGGAAGAGGACATGGATGAGGATAAGGATGAGGACATGGACAAGAATGCAGATGAGGATGGGGATGAGGCTGATGATGATTTTGATGATAGTGATAGTGATTAGTAAAAAATTGATCTATTACTTTTTTTATGATATTTATGACATTTGATGTTTGATGATTCGCTATGACTGAATATTTTTATGATATATTGTATGTTTGTTATCACTGGATAAATGAATCCATTGATTTGTTCTTCAATCATTATTTCTATATTTGTTTGTTAGTATTTGAGGGTGATCTATTGGCTTCATTATAGGTTCTATTTGTTGAGGATGTTTTGTTGGTTTCACTATTTGTTTAGGATGTTTTATTGGTGTATTAATTACAAAGGGGATTTAATTTCATTGTTTAATGTGTTTTGTTTTGAGTGCTGGTTTTTCTGATTATAGGTGAATTATGTTTTGATGTTTTTTATTATTGTTTCATTTCATTAAATGTATTTTTATTTAGCAGGTGGTGAATTATGATCTGATTATAGGTAGTTTTGTGGTTCATTTTAGGTGTTGGGGTGCCATGGTGTAATGTATTATAGGTAGTTCTTTATCACGTAGAGTATTAAGAAATTTTAATTTGAAAACATTAGTTAAGAAAGATCACCCATGATGTTTGAAAGTATATCATATTAGTGTCAGTATTAGATATTTTTTTAACATCATAGTATACCATTGAGTTAGGTAGCATAAAATTTTGAATAATATCCTTTATGTTTTTCCCCAAATATTGATTAATTAAATAATAGATTAGTGAATTAAATAAAATACACTATATAGGTTTTCCAAAATGGAGAGATTGTAACAACTTCAGAAGAAGCACCTTCAAATACATATTAATTTTCAAAATGGGAAAATGTAACAGTGATTTTATTAGGAGTTAAAAAATAGTTTCATAGAGTATGATTTTCCACCACTAAATTATAATTAGTAGGTACATATACAATGGTTTCTAAAATAGTATGAGTAATGGATTAAAATAAATTTAATGATAGAAAATCCACCACCATATTTCACTCAATAGAAATATTTTTAATAAATTTCATTTTTATAAAGGAATTTTTTTCATTAAGAAATTATAAAAACTATAGAAAACTGTGCTTGATATGTACCTAAAGGAGTGGAAAGAGTGGTATGGATTGGTTTCATCCTTTTTTTTAGTTTCAACATCACATAATGTTTCTATAAAAACCACTTATCTTATTTTATAGCACATTTGTTTATTTTTATTTCAAAAAAACCTATAAAAAGGACATCTTATTAGTTTTTTTCAATCAAATTATATGATGGGAATTAAATGTGATTTTCTATGAAACCCAAAAACAAAATAGCTTCTAATTTTGAAAAACACTTTTTGAATTCAACCAAAAATAACATATTGTTTTAATTGAAAACAAATTGGATATAATTGGGAATCAAATGAGACCAATGAACATGGTATTTTTTGATATGATGTAGATTTTTTATGAATGTTATAGTTAAAACTGAATATAAGTTGATTGATTGTAATAGTTTTTTAAATTTTCATTATTCACTCTCTCTATTTAATTTTATTTCATTAAAAATTATTCTTCCATCTATCAATTAGGATCATACATGGTATCCTTTATTTGCATTATATATTTTGGCTAGTAGCTTGAACTGCATCAATCATGATTAAACTACATTTGAGTTATTAACCCATAAATATTTTTAATTCTTGTCATTTTTGTTGAAATTGGATCAACATAAGATACACCTATTGTGACATGTAATTAAATTCTATTAAATTCATCTTTTAATTTCTAAAAAACCATGGTAATTTTTTTTCATACATCAAATAAAGGACCAAAATTTTATTAATGATTTATATTGGGAACCCCAATAAAATTCTACATTGAGTACATTCCCCTATTTGGATCATATAAAAAGTATATGCATCAGATATGAAAATTCAAATAAATTTCTCACATTTAGAAGTATTATTGGTATTGTTCTAAGGTTTGGGAATGAAAACTCATCAGTAACTTGTATTAGAAAGGTATCCACTAGTAGTTTTCTTTATTATTATGGAATAATTCTTGGATCTCCAATTTTATGGTGATTTTCCCAGCACTCTGACTAAGGAATGTTGAATGATGCTGTTGGAAATAGTATTTCCATAGATTCTAAGAAAAAATACATAGAAAATAAATTAGGCTTACAATTTGTATTTTATATGTTTAATCTAGAAAAGGATACTTCACCATGTATTGAAAAACTTTGGAAATGTGTTATCTCCATCAATGATTTAGAACAAGTAGTGGTAAAGCCTTTGAAATCTATTTATAGTATTTTGACATCTCTGAGCCCTAATATTGATGTACTTGGTCATTCGTCTTCATGGTTTGACATGAGTATATGAAAATATATTTTTCTCTCTCTTTAAAATTTATTCATTGATTAACCCATTCTTCATTATTTTAATTAACTATTTTACTTCAAAATACCCTAATGAAACTTAATATTTTATGAAATAGTTTTGACTTCTGAATGTAACTAAGAAACCGCTTTTTGGATGGCAGCATGTAATTTTTATTTAAAATTTATAACTACTCCTAAAAGATCCCCATGACCTAGTAACTTATCATGGATGATTAGTGTTTTTACCTAATTTTAAACCGCAAATGAATAATTCATCAGATGTAGGGTAAGAAGATCCCATATTGGATACGGGTGGATCTTCTGGGCTTCCAGTGCACAAGTTTCTTCCCCAACTGCAGATTTAAAATTATACTAGTGTCCATTTATCATGGATACTTTTTAATACAATAGATAATGGTGAATAACTATTATCCATAAGTGAATAGAGGAAAAAATTTGCAATTGATTTCATATCAAAGTGTTAACACCCAAATGAGCACCCCAACACTTCTTTTTTTTGTTTCCTATATTTCATTTTATGAATTTGTTTTTCCCTATGATGAATATGTGTTGTTTGATTTTATATTTTAGATATTATGAATATTTTTAACCCTATATCCTTATATTATACAATGCTTTAAATGGTGACAAAAGAAGTTCTAATGCCACCTTTTTCTCCAATTTTTATTGCTGTAGATGATTGTAAAATTATCATGTATTTTCTATTTTCCTCATATTTTATAATTAGAAAAGTCGATTATTATTTTAATTAATATATGGTAATTAAATATTTTTAAATATAACATACATCTATGCTCTCATAAAAATAAGGTAGTTTTGTTATCCTTTTAATAATTTTCATTGTTTTATGGGTAAAATTATAAGGTTACCATATATTTAATCCATAAATTTCTAAATTTTTGTATTATTTTTTTTCTTTTTTTATTTTTCTGAATAATATACTAAAGATATTAGATATAAATTTTAATAATAATTAGTTTATTTTCTCTAATTATCAAAGTCCGAGTTCAAGAAAAAACATATATTTATTCTAAACGTTTTTATTATTTATTTAGGTAAATTTTAAATGTCATTATTATTATTTTATTGATCATTGACTCTGTCACTAATAATCATAGCATCAAGTTTCCACAACCTACTAGTATTCAATAGTAGTTTTTGGCCTTCGCATTTCCCTGGCAAGTGCCACTATTCCTTAAGGATTCTGATTTAGTGTCTGAATATCTGAACATCTATAAACAAACATTAGGCATTATCCTTCAATGTATTATGAAAAAATTTTGTATTCAATCAATATGGTTAGAACATGTCAATTGTTTGGTTTTTCATGGTTTTATTGCCTATATAATTAAGAATTTTTTGGGTGTTTTGATGGTGTTAAACTTTTTATTAATGATTGATTATGATTTTCATTGTATATTTCCATTATCATATTTTAAAAGTTTTCTTATATTGGTCATGATTTTATTTTTATTCCATTTTCATTTCCATTTGGATTGTTTGGTCTATGATATGCATGTCAAAGTGAAATTTGATGCTAGTTCTATTTGGAATTCCTAAATTCTAGATGACCTCGATAAAATCAGATGAAAATAATTTACATTTTTGGTGTTCACATGCTTCTAATAATCATACTAAGGCGTTATCATGTGTATCAAGAGTTTTTTAAATATTATTTGGAATATTTATAGATGGATCATGATTATTTGTTGTGCATTTTCTTCTCCCTTTGCTGCGATATGGTACAAGAAAATGAATTGATCATTAATTGTTGAACTATAGTTTTCTTAAGGTAGTTCAAGTGATTTCTCTTATATTTAGAACTAAATACCGTGGATTAATGTTTGTGAATAACTATTTAAGTTCGAACATGATTATTTAATTATATATTATTTTAGGGGTTGGGTTTTAGCCACATTTCTATTAAACTATAGATTATATTTTATAGTTTTCTCTCTAAATTTAGCGAATTTTGTTCTTTTTGGTATAATTATATCTTGGCCTTAAAAATTGAAATATTTAATAAAGGCTATTGTTATGGTTTTGTAAAATTATGGTTGGTTTTTAGAATATGGTTAAGTTTAACAACACTTACTAAAAAGTTCTTATAATACTTGATCACTTATGGAAAGGTATCTTTAAGTGTTTCCATGTTTCATATAACTTAAGTGATTTATTTTTTTTCCATTTATTTAGTTATTTTTCTTCTTCTAAAATTTATGTTGATGTGTTTTTTAGAAACAGAATGAAAACTACATAATTTTTCAAACTACTTATCATTATAAAAATATGTTCTATTAAAAATTGATAGTAATTGATACAAAACACATAATAATATGATGATTTATAGTATTTTACACATGTGGGTGCACATTTTGTATTTACATATATATCATTAAACTATTACAAATCTACTCACACAAAACCCCTTATGTGTTTTAAATATATATTTTTTTTTTCAAAAAAATATTATTAATTTTTTTTATTTAATTAAACTCGGTTGTAACCCAATTTTATTGGTTGGTTTGTTATTATCATTTTGTTTTTTATTTGCATGTTCGTATTATTTGATGTTTTTTATATTATTTTTTAGAGTATGGAATAGTGATGATCACACAATTCTCAATAATTATCAAAATCATGGTTAATCTAATAAAAGAATTTCAATCTCTTCCTTGTCAATGAGCTGGACCACCGCCTGCTTCTTCTTTCTTCACGTAAAAATGCCTCATAACTATTTAAAATTTTGTATTATTGTTTCTAGATTCAATTTACTATGTTTTTATGGTTTCAAATGTATAATTTTTTTCTATGTTGTTGATGAGAATAGTCGTGTTTGGAAATATTACACACCAAGTGATAATCAAAAAATTGTTACTTCATTCTCATAAATCCATGTTTATAGACCTAGTGTGTGAAAAGTTAATTCCATGGTTAATCGGAAACAACTATATGAGTATCTGATATATGATTTTTTATTTCCATGTCATTTAATATTCTTTTCTTCAAGGGTCCTTATATATATATATACCCCAAGGGCCTGGCTCAGTGGTGGTGGATCTGTGGGGTGTTGGGAGGTCTTGAGTTCGAGTCTCCCCGTCTACTTTACTATGTGTGTTGCATGTTTTCACTGTAGGTTTGTAAATCCCCCAATCTTATAGTTTGTAACATATATATATATATATTTAAATATATATTTAATTAAATAGTGACTTGAAAATAGTATGCTGATGGTGAAATATCATCAATCATTCATTGGGATCTTGATAAGGAATTACTTGTTCATACGATGAGTTCTTCTTCAGATTTTGGAATATGATATTTGGTTAGTTTTTATTTTATTACATGAATACGTTAATAATATATATATTCATTTATTTACAGATTATCATTTCATTGATTCTTGAATTTTTGTCATTGCACACGATTCACATATTTCATGTCTAGAGTGTAATCATATAGATATACAATTTTATTATATAGAAAGTAGGATGTTAAAATTTATAGGTGGGGAATGGAAATTTTTTAAGGGTTGGTATCTCTATTTAAATGGATTTGAGATGAGTATGATATATGAAACTTCAATTTAATGATATAGGCCAACTAAATTTTTCAACTTGCTTAACTTTGAACAATTTTTTTATTAATGATTATGGTCATCCTCAATACCTTACATTATATTCACTGTTTGTTCTTTAGCAAAGAAAATTATATCATATATTATGATTTATAAAATGGGTCTTATAATGATGAGGAAACCGGTCACCAATAGTGGGTAAAATGATGTTCCTATATATGAATCATATATATGGATACACTGACTAAGGAAATGATCGGGAGAATCAGATATCATGTTTTATATGAGTATTGTCAATTTAGGGAACACAAATTCTTCTAATTCTAGGTTGAATGTCCATTCATCTCTTGTAAAATAAAATTTATGAAGACAATTTTCTTCGATTTTATATATTATTGACATAAATATCATTAAAACATTTTATTTTCTATCAATATTATAGAGTTTCTAATAGTTGAAATTTAAATATTGGATATAGTCTGCTTCCCAAGATCACATGGGTTAGTTTGTAGCTAGTTTTGATAATGGATATATCAATATATTCGATATAAGAACACCCAATACATAATAAACAATCATAAATATGATTTTATTGCATGAAAATTTCATAAATCAGCTTCCCAAATAATACCAAACAAGTTTATGGTCCTTATTGTCCTCCTTATGATATTCACATCTTTGTTTAGTAGGGATCACTCAATGCAGCCCCAAAATAATGTAATGGGAAGATTAATAGGTATTGGGTTTCATTCTTTGTTTCCATCGAGTTCAAATTATTCTATTTAGATTTATGTTGAGTTTTATTATTTTTCCATGCTTGTATAATTAGGATCAAAAGATAACATTTTTTGAACTAATTAATACATGTACTACATTCCAATAATCTAATAAGAAAAGAGTAAACTGTCATTGAAATTTAAAAACTATATATGTGTCCAGAATGTTTCACTTTCCATGGATAGGAATAAAATTTTAGCTCAAATTGAATGTTGTTCTTTCTAGTGTGGTGTATTTTCATAATGATAGCATGAATAAATGGATATAATTCACTTCTAAATATCTGAATTTCTCATAGAGTATTCAATATATATTTTTCATAGGTTTTTTATTAATATACATAGCATTGAAGTGTGTGTTTTTGTGTTGTGTTATATTTTTAAAATTTTTATATGGTATTGTAGTGTTTTTGCAGATATTTGTTCTTTATGAATAGGAGGGGAGGCCACTATAAGCAAGGTTGGAGGTCCATTGGGAAAAAGGTGGGGTTTGCTATCTAGAATTGTTCAGAATCTATACAAATGGTTTATAAACCACCGATATAGTTTTAAGTGATATCTATACCAATAGTTATCAACAAACCGTTGGTAGAAATCTATACCAAAAGTCAAAAAAACTGGTACAGTTTTAAGGCTCTTGATCTATACCAATTGCTTACAAACCATTTGAAGATATATAAAACAACGGTTATCAACAAAATGTTGGTATAGTAAAATTTCCAGTGGCCTATAACATCAATTGGTGAATAACTATTGGTATAAGCCTATACTCATGCCATAAAACCCAATTATTTAGAAAACTGTTGGTATAAGCTATACCTATGGTTTTCAATCCTATAGAAATGGTTTGAAACCATTGGTAGAGCCTAAGTTTATAGTAGTGAAAGGTTGTTATGTAAGTATACCCACCTCTAGGTTCTAATGAAAATGATCAACACACATCACTGTGTACCAATCCTAGAATACATGTGGCCTTTCACACTATCCACTGAATGGTGGTCTGGAAATTTTTAATTATAAAAAATAAGGAAATATTTTAGGTGATTTTAGCTTAAAAGAGTTTAAATAACACTCTTAATTGATCTTTGTCTAATGATTCTAATTCAAATGAACAAGATGGTGATCCCAAAGTTGGGTGTTATACGAGTCATGTAAACACAATTCTCCATTTCCAATACTTTATTTTTTTCAATTTAATATATAAAGACCATTATTTTAATGTTATATACAATTAAATATGTTGTCCATATAAAAGAAATAACTTTTAGTTTCCAAATTTTAAAATAAAACCATTTATCTAATTTTGAAAGATTAATTATGTTATTGGTAATAATTTTTATATCATAAAAATATCTTAAAACCAATATGATCCTTATTATAAACAAAAGGTGGTAGTTTTCAATGGCTTGAGCTACCAACCTTGCACCATTAGCAGCTTACAAATCCACCTCCCCTCTGGTAGTATTTTAGAATCTACATGGTTCATACATTAGGATACATTTGTGAGCACTAAATTATATATCTAATACCAAATTTGTATATATTATAATATTACACTTGATAATGAAGACACCTTTATCATACCCTTGATTCTATGTGTATTTCCTCTTCCATTGGCCTTTATCTCCATATGAAAAACATAATCCTCAATTTTTATTTCCATTCCTATAGATCTTTCTCTTCAGAAAAGGATGGTTCTTAGGATATTTATACTTTCTATGAGTCTAGGGCCCCTTTTCTTTGTTCATTATTTTCTTATTCACCATAAGGACTATGGGTTTTTCATGCCCTATGTCTTTATCCACTATTGAAATCTGAGTAAGATGTCCTGAAAGTATCTTTTCATTATTACTCATATTATAATTGAAAATAAAACTGGATAAGGTCTTAGGTAGTAATGAATGTATTAGATATTTGTGCAACTCATCTAGTAATTTCACCTATAATATTTATATGTGTTTAATGTTTACAATAATCATTACTACATGAGACACATCTGGCGCCAACTCTCCTATCATGGTTGTAAATAAATCATTAGAGATCTCATTTCTCTCTTGTCATTACTTCTATTAATAGAGATCTTGAAGGTGAGACATCAATATACACGCATCCATGTCCTCATGTTACATTAGAATCTCATTTTTCATGGATAATACCTTATAACGTTGAACATATGTATCATTATCTAAATTTTTCTCAGAAAGAGACAATGCTTCCCCACTAGCCTCTTTATCAGGTGCTTCTAGAATAGGTTCTTCAAGAACATAAAATGTATATTGGTGGAATTGGATAAAGTATAAGCACCATTACCACTCATGGAATTTTTTTCCAAGGAGAATGTCATATTTCTCAAGTAGGGATCATAGTGTATGTTTGAAGTCATTTTTTTGTCATTTCAAAAAATATGAAGAGTATAATTTTAGTTAATTATTATATAAAATTTGGAAGAAAAATAAATATTATATTTATTAATCTCTGAAAAAATTTTCAAATCCCAATACCCCTCACTATTGGATTCAGATTAACCTATTTCTTGGACATTCTAGTAGAAATGATTCATATTCCTTTTCGCATAACCTCGAATTTGGCTGCTCATGTAATTTGAAGGGGTTTAGGTAGGAATTATAAATGAAAAATATATTAACTAATATTTCCTTGATCTTCTGAGTGGACTCCCCAATCTTTAAATCCCTAAATTGGATTTCATAAACCATTACCTCTCAGTTACACCATGTCCTACATTGGAATTCAACCCTTGATTTGAACTATGTTTATCCAACCCAAAACATCAAGTTAGAATTCCCTGATACTTGAAAGTATCCAAACATTGGACGATCATGATATTTGAACAATAGTTTGATTTTAAATGAAGTAGTGGAATTATATAATGACTTAATATATATAAATGATTTATTTCTTATTTATGTGTTAATTTCTCATTTTATCTTTACTACTCTCTTATTAATATTAAGTAGATTGACTTATGTGATTAACTATGTCTTAGATAAAATATACAAATTTTTTTTTAGTTCTATCATGTATGATCATTAATTCTTTAATGTAATCCTTAAATAAAATCCATAATGAAATAACCATTAAACTTGATAGAAATAAAATAATACATTAATATGATCATGAGATTATACTAATAGTTAGTTTATCTAGAGGATGGTAAACTAACTGTCAAACTAGGGGGAATATACCTTGAACCATTTTATGGTTACTATAGTAACTTTCCACGGATCCACCTATGTATCTATCTTGTATTGACTTCACCTTGGCTACAAACTTGAAAAAAATCTTCTAGGTTGGGAGCTATATCCATTACATATTTTTTTTACTCACATGTATGTTAAGGGAACCAAAGGATTGGTAAAATGATTTATATAAACAATCCATGGGAATAAATTCCAATACATAATAAGTAGAGGGATGACAAGAATGCCATAGATTTAATTTAATAATAAACTAAAGTAAACCAATCACGTGTGAGGTCTGTTCTATTCTCATGATCATCCATATAAAGGAAAACAATTAAACATTTAATAAAAAAAATTCATTTGTAATTGTTATTATTTAAGAAAACTCATGATTGAACCCAATAATTTTCTTCTTTTATAAATCAATTATTTTATCTTAATTATCATCTAAACATTCTGGATATTGTTATCCAATATTGTTTTTTAAGAAAAAAAATTATATAAAATTAATTGTTCACAAAATTGTACCTTGATGGCAACACAATGAGTACCAGCCCGAACATCCCAACATGAAATATATTCATGTACTATTTAATAATGAAACACATAAAATAAAAAACTCATTATATAATTTCATAGTGTGTAATATAAACTTAATTACCACATGGAATACATGGTATTTACATATCATTTTAGGTTTCAATGTTTGTAGAGTAATAACTATATTATGAGTTATACATAATATAAATTTTTTAGCATTATGAAACAAATAAACACACACACACATATACATATATATAACACATCACATGGAGTGTAATATCAAATTAATGTCCACACATAACAAAATTTGATAAGTTTTAAGTGGTATAAAAAATTAACTATTAATTTAGTGTAATTTTGTAAAAGTACACAACGTGTAAATTCCAAAATCACATTATGTATTATTATCACCATCTATATTTGACACATTCAAAGAGACTTAGCATATAATTTTTCCATGGAAAATTATAGATTACATGGGTGTGTACATGATCTACATGACTTGTGGTCTCTGAGCTACATGGTCACCAATCATGTAGGTTGTGTATTGAAATACATGTCCTGTCATTGACCAATGGACTACAAATTTTTTATAGAAGATACATAGCATGTAGTATGGATGATCATATTTTATTATATCATAGAAAATACTTGGTGTATTTAAATATATAATGTAGGCATTAAATTATTATGACTATAATTAATTTTTAATTAATTTAGGGTGTATTAAACATAGGTACTTGTGATGTACCTCTGGTTTACAAGACATGTACTCTGGTATTGTCTGAAAAGACTCCTCGAAACCTCTATAGAGGTACCTTGAATTTATTTTGTTCCTAAAATTAAATAATGTGAATATATATTCATGAATTAAGAGTAAGAATAAATGATTTTTGTGATTTTTATTAAAGATGGATTTTGCTGGAATTGAAAACTAACAAAAAATCGTAAATCAATCAATGATATTTAAATAATTATAAATAATTATGTGACCATATCTGGTACCACTTGAAGGTATTAGTTTTAGTGGAAGTGCCAGATAGAGCATTCTCAACTCATTTTTTTGTCATAATTGATGATTAATCAAATATTTACATAATGAAAAATTATTTTACCAATGGAATTGAATCAAAGAATTACTGACTACTAAGAATTCTAGAACCAAGAAAAGGATCATCACATATTATTTATAATTAATTTTATCAATTAATGAATTACCTTGTGAGAAATTATTTTGTTGTTGATGGATTTGACAATTCCTTCAAATCATTATATCATTGTATTGTAGGAATCCGGAGTAGATTACCACATGAAGTGATCAACACATGTTCCATGAACCTTCAAACATTGCTGTAAAATTTTTTAGGTGCTAGCATGGTGGATCCAAATGCTTGCATTGTTCGAATTTTATAGTCCTAAGAATCACTTGAAGAAGGATGCTCTTGATATTTCTAGGCTCAAGGGTGGTGATGGTGGAGGATCGCTCTCTGTTTTTGAGACTGTTAATGGAGAGGGAGCTATCTAGGGATTCAAGATATTTCTATCTAGGTTTCATTGTTCACAATCAATGAATTGGATACTTAAATAATATAATATAATTGGGTTTGTATACTAGTAGGGTTAGAAAACAATAATTAATCATTCACTCTTATTATCTTTCCAAACTTCTATGGAACCCCATGTCAATAATAATATTATTGTTAATAATAATAATATTTCTTTACATTCACTAAAATCATTAATTTAATTTAATATTATTTATTCAAAAAATATTTAATATGTACTATCTCTCACAGGACCATCAAACTTGGTCCTCCATTCCACCCAAATATTTATCAGGTCATGAATAATTACAATTTATTTAATAAATAAACATCACTACATTATTCAGTAATAAATAAATATTATCTTCATTAAATATAAAATAAATATTTATTTAATATTATTCTATCAAAATATTCTCTCAAATAACTTCTAATAGAATATATGTGATCAATAAAATATTAAAAATTATTAAAACATGCATGAAAATAATATTTTTTCAACTTATTAAATAACAAATAATATTATTATTTAACCGAGCTTGTGGATACAATTATTATGCAAAACTATAGTCATCTTTATTAGTTGCATTAGGAGAAGTAGGATAAATCCCAAGGATAGTATCTGGAAACATGCCAATCCCCCCATAAAGAAATAAGTTAATTTCATAATGATATAAAACCACATGTGGATTCTTACGATGTTATAATCTATTTATCACGATATCTCTGATTAAGCAGGATGCATGTATGTTTCATAAACCTTTATGATTGATGTATCTTTCTTTGACTTTCCAAAAAATGATCCTACCTGGGGAACACCATGACTAGGGATTTTATAGGCTATTTAATTTCCATCAAAGGGCCAAAGATATCAATTCCCATTGAAGAATAGAAATGAAAAATCTTCTATATCATATTTCATTAATGAAGTATTACACATGACTCCAACACCGCAAAATTTTTCAAGAACACTATATTTAGTAGATTAAATTTCACACGACACTGTCCATAGACAAACAACTAAATATTATTATTTAAGTGTGACTGTTATAGCATATCTGTTAATTCAGAGGGAATGAATAGTATTAACTAAATTATGATATATATATATATATGTGTGTGTGTGTGTGTGTGTGTGTGTTTGTGTAAAAATGACCTCATAAATATAGATTCATTGACTAATTCTAAGGGAATATATACTCAGTTTTTAGTAATGTTGTTTTATGTTTCATAAATTTAATTTGTTCAAAAATAAGGTTTGTTGTTTTTTATGGGTGAATATTATAATTATTTTTTAGAACTTATATAAATTTTATTTTATAAAAATATTATAATTTTTTAAATAATTATAGTAAAATAATCTTTGGGTAAATTGTTTGGATTTTTCTGAAAATATTGATTTTCTTGTGAATAGTGTAAAATATTTATTTTTATTGAAAACAGTTTTTTTTTGTTTCAATCATTTAAGAAGTTTGAATATATTTTAGAATGTATTAAAAGAAAACTATATTTAATTATTATATTATTAATTAAATTACTTTTATTTCAGTCAATTATAATTGAATTTTGTTTCAAATTATTTTTTATACATAAATTGGCATTTTTAAGAAAATCATAATATATTTTTAAAAAGAGGTTTTTTTCCTGTTCTGTGAAATTTCTTAAAAAATACTTATATAACTTATTGAAATTTTATTTAGTGAAGTCGAAATAATTTTTTCATTTAGAAATACAAATTTATCGTACGATAAGTTTTTTTTCATTTTTCTCATGAAAATAAATTTTTAGTGAATAGTAACAAATATTGTTTTTATGAAATATGGTATCTTTTATGATTTTCTCATGAAAAATAAATAATATAAAAATTTATAATACTTATTTAATGGATCAATTAGGATAATATAATATAAATATAATTCAAAAATAATTGATAACATATATACTACAATTTATTTCATAATGATTATGAAAATCATTTTTGATTTGGGCGGGGAGCCTGTACATCACTGAGAGAGTAAAATTAGGTATCCTAAAAATAATAATTTTAATGAGATAAGTTATTTTTATATTTTAATGTTAAATAATAATCCTATTTTATAATTTTTATAGTTAGATGCAAATTTTTGAATTATATTACCAATGGATAATCCAAATGCCTTTCAAATGATTGCGGATGGCCAGAAAATTCAATATAACACATAAAATGTGTTTTCTTGATATATATGTGAGTTAAAATAAACATTTGAAGAATATAAATATGTATTATTATCATAATAAAATTACTTTACTAATATAATTTTTTTAAAATTTTTAAATGATATATAATTACCTTATATTCTTATGAAACACTAATATAGTATTAACGTAATTAATAAAAAATAAAATAAAAGATAGTAAATTTTTTAATTATAACATAATTTGAGATATTTAAGGTGATACACCAATTATATATATGACCATTACATTCTTATAATATTTTTTTGAAGTTGACAAGTTTTTTTGATGTTTTTAAACATAATGTAATGAATAGTATCAAAATTAACAATAATGATATTTAATGGGATTAATATTTTATAAAATTATTTGAAAATCATAAAAATATTTAATATACACAAATGGGATAATATATTCTCTAACATTTAAACCCTTATAAATTTATCGGCAATTTGGATACATTTGAATCTAAAATTGTCTTATTATATTTAAATCTTATGAGAAATTTCCAAAGCGACCCTCATCTCAACTATTAATGGATATCTCTTCCCTCAATTATTTACAAAAATTTTAGAATTATATATAGACCAATTACTACCCATCCCTCTTATAATCACTATTATCTATTTTCTTGAGGTTCTGGTCCTTCCAAAAGACCAACACTAGATCCCTTAAGAAGATACCTAAATGAAATGTTCCAAAGAAGTGGTAATCATATTTCCAAGATCTTTCTAGCTCATTTATTTTTATTATTCATTCATAACAAGATATTTCTATACTAAATTAATATTTCTTGTATCATAAATAAACTATGATTTTATTATGATTATCTTAAATCCATATTCAATATCATTTCTTCCAATAAAATGCAAAAACATCACTTGTTCGTATGTATGACTTACTATATCCGGATAATGGTGCAATTCATTTTTCATCACCATGATACATGGATGGTTATAAATACAGAAATAATGAATATATTTGATATATATTAAAAATAACGATTTTTAATGATTAATTATTCTTTACCATTAAATAATTCCATCTATTAAAAAATGTAAACAACGTTCATGCATACGTCTGACCCACCATCTCCATTATCAGTGTAATTAATTTTTCTATATTGATATTTGTGTATGAATATATATATATATACGATATTTAAAAAAAATAATATTCTAGAGTGTATGGTACTATATCATATGTACATGAACCTGAACTGATAGGAAAAAATATGCTTGGGAAAATGAAGTAGTTAAAACTCTAAACAAGGGAAATAAAGATATATTATTAAAAAATCGGTTCTAAGATGATATGATAGGGTCATATATGATATTATAAATATGAATATAGTTATTTTATAAATTTATAGCATGTCTAAAACAATAATACAGGATAACAAATCACATTCAACTAAAGGGAAGAATGATGTAAGAGATAATTCTCTTAATTTTATTTCCATGGGACACATGCCATAATCACCAATTTTTATATTTTAGTGGTGTATATATTACTCATTAACTCATTTTAGGATACATTTTATGAATTTTATGGATATTTACATATAAATTTATGCTTATTTCCATCAGGGGTTATGATTTAGAAGTTACTAAAATAGTAAGGCTTCTTTAACAATATCATCATTATTTAGGATTTTTTATGTTTATGTATTCCCTAGGGAATATTTCTCACCCATATCCATGTTTCATAAAAATATTTCCAAAAATGTATTTAATATTATCCAATTATTTTTTTAAATTCATTATTACCCATATTGAACTTTTTACAAAATGGGTTGAAAGGAATATTTTTGTCTTTTTCAAAATGAGGTACATTGTGAATTTTCTGACAAAACTATGAAATGAGTGTTTTTATGATTATACGACATGAAACGGTTTTCTAACCATTATTAGGACTCAATTAATATTATTTTATATCTTTAGAATATTACTTTAGAAAATGATTCATTTATATTTTCACAAATTTTTAAAAAGAGAAGTGATTTTAAAATGGAAATGTTCTTTACCTCAATAATTATTCCAAGAGATATTTAAAAATAATTTTATATATAAGGTGAAATAAATTGATGTTAATTAATATTTAATGAGTATATTATCAAATTATACTATCCTTATTCATTATATATATGGTTTATGTTTATTAGGACATGGGTTTTATGAAACCCAATACCTTTCCAAGGGTTATACATCGATGAAATTTTATTCTTTTCATGAGTTTTGATATGATAAATAATTTATGATACCATTACACCAATATGTATGGTTTTAGTTATGTGATAGGTGATACCTATATCTACCTCTAATTCATTGGGTAAAGAACGATATCCCATGAGATTTACAAGACTATAATGGGAAGTGAACTTAGTTTAGTAAAAGACCTTTTCCGCCATGATAGTCTTTGGAGTGAACCATTACTACTATGATAGTTTGGAGAGTGAAACCATTCAACTATGATATTATTGTCATTGAAACATGATTCCATTAATTGATTGGGGAGTGAAACCCTTACAATATAAAATTATAGGCATAAACCATTGACTTGTAAAGAAATTATTTTCTCTTATTATGTGTATTCCAAAATTAAATGTCTTATGACAGTGTTATTCCATCATAAATCACGTCTAATTAAGATAAATATCTTATAAACTATCATTATTTATTCCAGGACTCAATATTTGTTTCCTATTATTTACATAGTTTAATTTTTGAATAATAAGTTCATGTTATTATGGCTTTATGCTCATGTTTTTTTAGAAAATTAATGATATCTCTTTTTTTACCATTATGAAGGATCTAAGATAACCCTTCCCTTATTTTACCATTAACCAGGTTATAAATAAAGGATATAAGTATGGTATGCCTAATAAGTGTTCCATATGTGAATATATGTTGGTGGTTGATATATATTTTTAAGAACAAGTTGTTTATTTTTACATGATATGTAAGAGTTAGTACTAATTATCTAAAACTCTAAAACTAAAACATAATTCAGTATGAAAATGAACCTATATTTTATTTGAATTTTAATATTTTGGATGGTTGAAATATGGTCACATTTATTAGTATCAATGATATAAATATCATGATTTTTAGCACTTAATCCCAGAGCATGGGTTCTGCAATATCACATATGGTATCAGAGGTATGGTTGGACAACATTGGAGATTATGATGTTTTCAGGATAAGTTATCTTTAGAGTTCTAGATACCATGATGGGTATATAAGTTTGAGGTAGGCAAAAATCCTATAATCTTAGACACACATTTTGAGTTTTTAAGGGATGAAATTTTAAGGAGGCTAAAAATGATTTGGGAAGGGTATATAAAACCCTTAGTTTTAACAAGAGGTCTTAATTGAGGAGAAATTCATTTAATTTTGGTATGAATGTATTTAAATTTATTGGTAGTCTTTATGGTTTATAAGATATGAAATTTATATGTAATTATTGGATATTACATCGTTGATGATTTCAATCATATTTTGGAAATGTTATTTTAATTATATTAATATATATTTTGTAAAGTAACAACCCATAGGTCAAGTGACAACTCGTCGCTTCTGGAAAGGCCATGAGTCTTGAACCCACAACCGAAGGGTGAAAAGGGTGCATCACCTACAACTAGAATACATGATGTTCGGGTTTGAATGAATTTATTTTATTTATTTAAATTACTCCATAGAAAATTATTATGTTCATTTTGGGAACATTTGTTTTATCATATATATAACCATGAGATTGAAAAACTGGTTTTAATTTAATTGATTAATGTTATTTCAAAAGAAATTCGTTTTTTGGGAACCCTATTTCATTAAGATAAATAAAATATTATGTAATTTTTTTATGAATAAATATTGAAATGTATCTTGGTGGAATATATGATTTTATCGTAGAGTAATGGTGATTATGTTATTTATGAAAATGATTAGAATATTTTTATGATTATATATTTAGGGTTTGTACATTTAGGCTGATAAATACCAAATTTATTTGGGAATATGTTCTGATCAATTCCTTCTGATTTTTGAGTTAGAAAATTAATGTTAATTTTTTTGAATAATTTAAATGATATTAATTTATTGAAGTAATTGAATTTGATCTTTGAATATTACTCTTGAATTTTAGTGATTAATGTAATTTTCCCCATAGGAAGTTTAATTATTTAGTGAAATCATCATCTCTTTGGATAATGATTTTGGTTTTTTTAATCACTAAATGTATGAGGAATATATTTTTATTATTTTTGGATTATAAAATCCATTATATGTTTATTTTTTGTGATTCATACATAAAATAATTCATCTTAAATACTCGTCATTTAGAAAAATAGATGAGATTGTGGTGGAAATTAATTGATGGATGAAACTATAATTTTTATGTAAGTATTAGTAATCCTGTTCATAGACTAGGAAGTAAATAAATTCCTCAATTTTTGGAAAAAATATTTTTAAATTAAAAACATTATTCGTTTAAATTTCTTACTCAAGAATCAATGAACTTTTAACCTATCATAGAATTATGGTTTTGTAAAGGTCAACTTTCTCATTATCATGTTCTATATCACAATCCATCATTCTTTGAGAGTTATGTTTCTCTTTAATATCCATGTTTCAACTTCCCACAAATTTGATTCAACATAGAAACTTGGCATGTGTTATTCTAGTCAATATTCTATCTTCTATTACTATCTTTTCAATTGGATGTTTTATTGATCTGTTTTGCGATGTGGGGTTTACAAAAATGTATTTTAAAAAAGGAAAATCCCCGATTACTGAGATAAAGTTAAAATTGAAAAATGAAATTTATTAAAGGAGGTAAAATAAAAAACATTGGGATTTTACAATATCACTATGTTCAATAACATATGTTTCAAGCAACACCAAGCCAAAATGAACCCCGAAAAAGTATTATTCATGTATGACCATTGCAACCTATCCATCAAAGTGGTAAGTATAAATATTATTTACTAAATTTTTTTTTTATATATAATGGTCCTAATTAATAAATATTCATTCATTATTTCTGATCAAATATGTACTCATTTTTAGTAATGCTAATTTATCTTTCAGAAATACATTTTCTTAAAAAATGAGTTCTCTAGATTTTTATGAGTGAAAGTTATAATCATATTTTGGAAATTATATAAATATTATTTTATAAAAAAAATAATTTTTGAAATAAAAATACTAAAATTATCTTCGGGTTAATTTTTTTTATTTTTTTGAAAAGATTGGTTTTGTTGTGAATAGTGAAAATACCAATTTTTATTGAAAACTATATTTTTGTTTGAAATATTTCCGAAGATAAACTAATTTTAAAAATAATTTCTAAGAAAAATTAGTTCTTTTATAATATTAATAATTAAATTAGGTTCATTGGAATTAATTTTATAGTTTAATTTGGTATAAAATCATTTCTATACATAAATAAGCATTATTTAGAAAACCTGTATTTTTTTCTTCTAAAAAGCTACATTCAGTCGTGGTTTGCACCCTTATTTTAAAATTAATTTATACAATTTATTGTTATTTAATTTTACTAAATGGATTTTTTTATTCAGAAATATGAATTGTTCATATAATTAATTTTCTCATTTTCATGAATAAATTAATTTTTTAGAGAATAGTAAAAAATATAGCTTTTATTAAATACAAAATCTTTTATGATATCATATAGACATTGAAATAATTTAAAAATTAATTAAACTTATGGAAATAATCAATTATGATAAAATAATATAAATATAATTCAATAACAATTGAATACATATTTATTATAATTTATTTCAAAATAAATATGAAAATCATTTTAGATGGTCACGTAGAGCCCATAGAGAATTAGAAAAGTAAAATTGGAACCCTAAAAATAATAATTGGGATGAGATAATTGTTTTAGTGTATTTTATATTAAATATTAAGTAATATATCTTATATTAATGGTTAAAAACTAATTTTAGAGTTATATAACAATTGTATTATGCAAATTCTTGTGTAATGCTTGCGTAAGGCCGGAAAAGTCAAAATAACACAACAAATGTGTTGCCTTTATGTAAATCTGTGTTAAAATAAATATGTAACAAATATAAATGGATAATTTATCATAATAAACTTATTTTCATGATTTAAATTTATTTTTAATTTTTAAAAAATTTATAATTACCTTATATGCCTCTGAAACGCTAATACAATATTAATTTAATTAATAAAAAAATCAAATAAATGATATTAAAAATATAAAAGTAACAAAATTTTAGATATTTAAGGTTATTAAATTATCCTATTGATTAAAATTACAGGTTTAGGATATAATAAAATTGTTTTTTTAATTTTTCTTTTATTTTTATTTTTTTCATGTTAGAATAATGAATAGTATCAAAATTGGCATTTCCGATATTTTATGAAATTAATATTTTACTAAATTATTTAAAAATAATAAAATACAAAATAAGAACAAATGAGATAATATATGTTAAAAATTACACCCATATTCATTTATTTCCCATTTATATGTATTTCTCTCTTGAATAGTCGTATTATATTTTCATCCTTTGAGAATTTCTAAAAGTGCCCCTCAACTCAACTATAAATAGGCAACTCCTCCCTCCCTTATTTGGACTACTTTGAGCCTAATCACTTAACCAATTACTGAATATTACTCTTATAAACATCCGTATACATGATTTAGAGGTTATAGTCCTTGAAAAAGGAAAACCTTAGATCCTATAAGAAGATATCTAAAGGAAGTCTCCCAAAGAAGAGGTAATCATCTTTACCAACTCTTTCTTGTTTATTTCTCATTCTACTTAATCATAATTTTTTGTTTAAATAATAAATTAATTATTATAGTATCATAAATATAATGGTATGTTATTATTATTATTTTAAAACCATCTTCCATATTTTTTCCATTATAGAAAATATAAAAACATCCCTTGTGTGTACATACAACTTACTGGCTCCATGTAGTAGTGCTATTCAATTTTCATCACCACATTACTTTGATGGATATAAAAATTTGACTAATTAATAAATATGATATATATGAAATAATAATTATTTTATAAAGGATAATTATTCTTTACTACTCTTTTGTTCCATCTATTAGAAAATTAAAATTGTGTTCATGCGTATGGACGACCTACCATCTCCATGAATGATGTAATTAATTTTTCTATCTATATATTTATGGATGAAAATAAATAAATATATTTTTAATATATATGATAATTAATCCATAAATAATATTCATTAGATCACTGAACTATATCCTATAGACAATAACCAAAATATACATGACTATTTATGCATGTGAAAATGAAGTATTTAACACCCGAGACAATGGTAATAATAAAAATATTATTAAAAATGTAACGCCCCGACCCTAGTTACCCAGAATCGGTGCTTTATTACATAACATTGGCATGATCACAAGAAAGATCAAATCTCGAAAGACCGATTGGTTTAGTAGCCTTGGAAACACTAGATATATTCATAAGTTTTACATTACATCATAAAATGAAAAACTACTACAACAACATAATGTCTCTACAGCCCACACTATTATCCCCTCATAATATCCCTGCAGGTCATTCATAACTTACTTTTTCACTTCCTGGGAAAAATAAATCATAGAAAAGGGGTGAGCTCAAATGCCCAGTAAGGATAACAATATAGTGGAAACTTTCATAAATAAGAATAAACTTTTAAGGCAATGTATAACTAAAACAAAAGCCTTTCAAACATGAACTTTCAACATGGTATGGCATAAATAAAATGAAATAATGCCATTTACTTATTCACATGGATATTCTACTAATCGAATAATCACATGCAAAAATCAATAACCACTTTCATAATGTTGGAATGCATAATGCCAGACTATCATAACCACATAGTCAAGGCCTCATGCCAAGACTACAAATAAGATTTTGTCAAGGCCTTGTGCCAAGACACTAGTTTGTCTCATGAGACCTATCGATGCATCGAGGAGCTATAGCGGGCTCCACCCGTCACTTATTAAGTCCAATGCATTCCCATATGAAAAGGTTTAAAAATAACATAAACATTCGTATTAAAACTAGCATACGAAATATCAATAATTTCACCATAAACTATGAATGGTATAAATATATCACATCCACAGTCAAACATATCACAAAACCTTCAATTCAATATAGAAGTTTTGTATCATAATAAATCAACTTCAAATAATCTTAAAATCCATCAAAGGATGTAGACATATATGAAATCAAAATTCTTTTTAAAGAAGTATCTCCTTTTATTTTGAAATCATTTAAGATCAATATAAAATAAAACATTTTCTTTGAAAATATTTTTATAAGCTTGTAAGGAAAGCTTCGACGATTTTATAACGGCGGAAAATAACCGCACCCGCCGTATAAGTTAAAAAAAACATTCTTACCTCAATTCTGTCGAAAAGGTTAAAAAGGACCTTGTTTTGAAAACGACGGAAATATTCCTTTATAAACCTCTTATAAAAAGTCAAACAAGGGTATAAATGAATTTAACCCATATTCTTGTAAATAGTAAAAATATTTTGAAATACATTTTTAAGAAACATGGATGTGGATGATAAAGAGATCCCAGTAGATTATTACGTATAAACAACCTCGAATAATGAAGAGATTGTGAAATAAACCCTTACCTTGTACTTTTCCTTGGTTGGGGTAGGTTAACCTCCTGTACAATGGTGAAATAATTGTTATTATACAATAATCATATACATTAATATGATATCATATATGATATTTTAATATTGATTTGATAATAATATCTTAGTATTATCGCTGTTTCGGGTGTGAACTTTCTTGTTTGCTTTTGTATCTTTTGTTACGTAAGACATGTTTGTAAAGGATAGGTTGTATATTATTCAAATCCAGAATGGTATCAAGTCCTTAAACATCATTTTTAAATCATCAAATGATAATTATACTTGAATGGATACGATGGAGAATGAATCTCATCGCGTTCGTGGAGACGGTAGTCCGTACGTACGCACGAACGTTACTTCCATTTAATTTTTATTTTAAAAGAATCGAATCCAAATGATACATAGGTATATTACTATTACAGTATAATATAATATTTTATATATGTTACTTAAGTTCATTAACACCATCCTTTATACGTTCCATGTGTGGTATGAACGAGTCATATCATTTTAAGGGGGCGGTAGTCCGCACTTCCTCAAATGAAATTATCGTTTGTATATACAACATGAAACGAATAATGGTATGAAATAAAATGTAATTACAGAAGCTTATATAAAAAATATATATTATTAATATCATATTTAATTACAGTGCCATCATAATGGCCACCATGAGAGGCGGTAAGATGTATTTGAACAATCATCGTTTCGTGAGGCGTTAGTTTGCCATCCACAGAAACATTATGTTCATCATCCATTAGATGGAGTTGTGTGTATCTATAGTTTGAATCCTTCTTATAACAACATCCTAGTATATTGAGGATACTGGTGTTGTTACAAAATAAAGGAAATAAAAAGAGTTTGGGGGTTGGAGAAGCAAAATAAATGAAAATAATTTAAGATAAATCGTTACCTTTAATCTAGGTAACTCACTTTGGTTGGAACCAAAGGACTTCTTGGAATGCTTTCTGCCTAAGGGGGAGCTTCAAGGAGGAGGAGAGGGATGTGGGGAGCTTATTTTGGCAGAGTTTGGACGAGCCAAGTGGCTTGAGAGGTGTGAAGAAATGAGAATGAGGAGTGCCCTTTTATAAGAGGGGTGAGGGGAACCTTTGGAAAAGCTAGAAATATTAATTTATAATAAATTCATATTCGGTTTCTAATGGCTCCAAAGTTGACTATTCAAAGTTTAAGGTGGGGATAGGTCGAAAACCACTCAACCAATAGAATTTAGACAGTTTTGGTTACTTATATTAACCTTATCTTTAAGTATTAACTCTAAGTTAATTAGTTTCACTTTTACAATGTCTCTTTGTATTTTTATATAATATGGTTAATAAACTTACTATATACATCCAAGAGACCCCCAAGTGGTCCATTAATGATTAATCTATCATGATATAAGTCTCTTGGCCGAACCTTAGATTTTTAGGAATTTAATATCAATTAATAATATAATATTTGTTTTAAGAACTCTTTTATGTCAATTTTGACACTGTTCAATAGTTGATTTTTTTGAAACTCATAACAGATTGATTAGTTCGAACAAAGTCAATAAAATCAATCCTAATATATCATATTATCCTATAAAATTAGTTTCATTCATTAAAAGTTTCATATTATATTTAATTTGGTATTTATAATATCAATTAGTTTAATTTTTCACTATTATAGTAATTACTGCATCATCATTGTGTCATTCATAATTTATATTATTTGATGTCTAAAAATTATAAATAAAATACCATTATGTAGGAAATCTTTTTAGATTTCTAATTAATATTTATAATCTAAAATCCAACATGTATAACCTTATGTAAAAATTGTTCTTCTAAAAGATGTAAGCTTATGCCATTTTTGTATTCATTTTAACTTAATTAAAATAAAGTGTCATTATCACTTACAAGTGGATCCATGGGGTCCCCAAATTGACACAAAGATGTCCATGGTCGACCATGTATCAACCAATAGGGTTAAGACATGTTTTAGGGTAATTTTGTATTATTATAATATTATTTTTTTAACCCTTATTTACCGGATTTACCCTTTAACCATGGTAAATAAAATATTTACCACAGTAACTATTCAAAATGTCTAAAAATAAAAGTTACCTATTTACACAATTTGAACATCCTGATTCCAAATATGGAATCCATTTTCCTAAATTCAAAACACAGAAGTGGCAGAAATTAATTTAAAATTAATTCCCGCTGTCAAAACAAAAAGCGTGTTTTTAAGATATAATAACTATCAAAAGATTGACACTTGTTTATGTTTGGTTTAATTGTAAAATTATGTCCAATGACCAAAATTATATTAAATGGTAAAAATATATTCTAAATATACTTTAAAACCACTCAAATTCATAATTTATCACTATTAATTATTTTGATTAAAAAAGTTGTTTTTAATTAAAATTTAGTAATTTTCACTATTCATCAAAATATGAAAGTTATCCGAAATGTACCAAAATTTCACCTTAGGCTAAATTCGATATTCCGAATCCAAAAATGAAGTCCATTTTGAAATATAAAATATATATGATTTCAAAATTTAGGTATTACTATTCACAACGGCTAGTTTAATTAGTTGTGGTGTGTGTTAGAACTCGAGGTTGCGTACAACACACACTATCGCATTATTCGAAGGGAAACGTACTGTGGAGGCTTGGGGTGTTACATTCTCCCCTCCTTCAAATAATTGTGTCCTCGCAATTTCTAGGGTATTACTGCATAAAAAGACTCGGGTGGTTCTTCATCATAAGTTCCTCGGGTTCCCACGTTGCCTCTTCCATCTTATGATTTCTCCACAAAACTTTTACCAGATGCGTCGTCCCGTTTCTCAACACTTGTTCTCTTGTATCAAGAATCCTGATGGGCTCTGCGCAATAAGACAGATCGGGTTCCAGTTCTAATTCCTCATAGGTGAGTACATGCGTTGGGTCAGGCATGTATTTTCTCAACAGAGATACGTGGAACACATCGTGAACTTTGGAGAGACTTGGCGGCATTTCCAATCGGTAAGCTACAGCCCCAATTCGTTCTAGAATTTCGAAAGGTCCGATGTACCTGGGACTCAATTTACCTTTCTTACCAAAACGTATGACTCCCTTTCATGGAGATACCTTCAGGAAAACATGATCACCGACTTGAAATTCCAAATCCTTCCTTCGAATATCAGCATAGCTCTTCTGCCTACTTTGAGCTGCTTTGATGTGATTTTGGATTACCTTCACCTTTTCCACCGTTTCCTCCACCAGTTCTAGGCCTACAAGTTTTCTTTCACCAACGTCATCCCAACAGGTTGGTGTACGACATCTCTTTCCGTATAACGCTTCATATGGTGCCATCTGAATACTCGTATGGAAGCTATTGTTATAGGAAAATTCTACCAGTGGTAAATATTGATCCCACATACCCTGAAAATCAAGTGAGCAAGATCTCAACATGTCTTCTAAGGTCTGAATAGTTCGTTCTGATTGTCCATCTGTCTGAGGATGGTAAGCAGTGCTCAAATGAAGTTCAGTATCCAGGGATTTCTGAAGACTTTTCCAAAATCTTGAAGTAAAACGGGGATCACGATCAGAAACAATTGATAAGGGTACTCCATGAAGTCTCACAACTTCATTAATATATAGTCTCGCTAGACGTTCCAGGGGTAGATCTTCTCTTATAGCAAGAAAATGTGCTGACTTGGTAAGACGATCAACAATAACCCATATTGCATCGTTCCTTCTAGGAGTCTTTGGTAGCCCCATGACAAAGTCCATCGTAATATTGTCCCATTTCCACTCCGGTATGGGAAGAGGTTGCATGACTCCTCCAGGTTGTTGCCTTCCAGCTTTGACTTGTTGAAAAACCATACATCTTGACACAAAATCAGCAATCTCCCTCTTCATGTGGTCCCACCAAAAATGTTCCTTCAAATCTCTATACATTTTGGTGCTCCCAGGGTGTATAGAGAAATTGGAACTATGAGCGTCATCCAGCAATTCCCTTTTTAGATCAGGTATATTGGGAACACAAAGTCTCTTCCCAAATTTCAAAATTCCATCTTCATACACAAAGTCTCTCAATCTCCCATCATTCACAGCTTTAATCTTCTTCTGAAATTCTTCATCATCGGTCTGGGAACTCTTAATCCTTTCTAGTAAAGATGGTTTGGCAACCATTTGAAAAAGCATTGATGTTTCACCTTCCCTGGTTATTCCCATGTCCATCTTCTCTAGATCCATGAAAATTGGATCCCTTTCAATTCTCATCATGTTCAGAACTCCATGGTCTTTTCTGCTCAAAGCATCTGCTACTTTGTTTGCTTTCCCCGGGTGGTAGTGTATCGTGCAATCATAATCCTTGAGTAATTCAAGCCATCTCCTTTGCCTCATGTTGAGTTCTTTTTGTGAGAAAATATACTTCAAACTCTTGTGATCAGTATAAATCTCACATTTTTCACCATAGAGGTAGTGCCTCCATATCATCAAAGCAAAGATCACAGCTGCTAACTCAAGATCATGAGTAGGATAGTTTTGTTCATGAATTTTCAACTGTCGTGATGCATAGGCAATAACTCTATCATTCTGCATAAGGACACAACCAAGTCCTTTCTTTGATGCATCACTATAAATAACGAACCCATCATTCCCCGATGGTAGAGTCAATATAGGAGCATTGACTAATCTTCTCTTCAGTTCTTCGAAACATTCTTCACACTCTTTTGTCCAAACTCACAGTCCAACATTTATAAGGAAGGTAAACATAATGTAAATACTTTTTACCCCGTAATAGCATATGAATACCATCATCATGTATTCTTTTAATACACTGAAACATCCTGATTTACCATAATCTTTATTGATTACATTCATGCTCCCTTATTCCTTATAGAATGCTGGATATACTTCATCAATCCAAAAATGTTTTAAACCCCAACAATGATGGAATAGACAAATCATTAACCAGCTTCAATGTAGTCAAGAATATCCAATATAATTTATCCAAATCAATCATGTATTATTCCAAAATCACTACCTCAGTATCAGAACTATATTATGATTTATCATTCTCTCAACCATATATTTTCCAAAAATTTATCCTGCTATTGAGTCACTTTTCTTTGTTCCACACAATCTCAAGTCCTTAATGAAATAGCACTGCTGTACAATCCTTATATACTCCATAATTATTATAACAAGTACATTGGTGATACAACACTCAATTGACATAATCAACATAAGAACTCTAATCATTCCTCTTCATCCGTGGTAGTATCATAACTTGATTATTATCCAATAGCATCATTTGTGTCATAGTCTGATGACTGGGACATAGGTTCGCGTAGTGTCCAAACTCCTTGCAAATGAAGTATTGTACATTTGAAACCATTTTCTTACCCTTGCAGTCACGTACTTTGTGCCCTTTTCCTCCACACATATAACAAACTCCCATTCCTTTCAGGCAAGTTCCAGGGTGTTTCTTTCCACAGTTACCACATATGGGAAAATTATTCTTTTCCCTTTTCCCTTTATCCATCTTTCTCTCTTCCAACCTTTTCTTCTCTTGATTCCCTTCAAAGCCATAGGACTCAGTAAACTCTTTACTTATCTTATCAACACATGATATTATTTAGTCATATGATGATAATACATGGGAGACTATTTCTCTTATAAATTCTCGCTTAAGACCATGAAAGATATGATCCTTCCTTCTCTTAGAATCATGTGTATTTCTGGAGTTCTCATTCCTTCTACTGGGTGCCATTTCTAAACAATGGCATAAACTAGATCAGTTTATGAATCAAAATACATAATCCCATACTTATAAAACACTTAACATAAATTCAACTATTTATGGATATAATCCATAATCATAAAAATGTTTTCTTTGAGGAAGTATATACTCATAAACCCTTCATAATGATTTGTAAAGAAAATGAGAGTTATCCTAAGCATATCCCCCGGGAGTGTCGTAACCAAGAGTACAACAAGGCCCGTTGTCGTGCACCAGTTCCCGTTCGAGTCTAGCTCAAAGCGGTGTTTTCGGGTTTTACCCCTAGGTACATCTGTGCCAGAGCCGCCTCTACCTGCTCGTATCCAGACAGGGATGTATTGCTCGGAAAACTCACAAAATTTCTACAATACGAAAATTCTAGGAAGTTATTCTATACTAATCCTCAAAGTTCATCTTAGGACTACGTGCTCTAATCAGAGTTTATCTAAATCTAGCTTCCAAGGTTTGTACTAAACTTCCTCTGATACCAACTGTAACGCCCCGACCCTAGTTACCCAGAGTCAGTGCATTATTACATAACATTGGCATGATCACAAGAAAGATCAAATCTCGAAAGACCGATTGGTTTAGTAGCCTTGGAAACACTAGATATATTCATAAGTTTTACATTACATCATAAAATGAAAAACTACTACAACAACATAATGTCTCTACAGCCCACACTATTATCCCCTCATAATATCCCTGCAGGTCATTCATAACTTACTTCTTCACTTCCTGGGAAAAATAAAACATAGAAAAGGGGTGAGCTCAAATGCCCAGTAAGGATAACAATATAGTGGAAACTTTCATAAATAAGAATAAACTTTTAAGGCAATGTATAACTAAAACAAAAGCCTTTCAAACATGAAATTTCAACATGGTATGGAATAAATAAAATGAAATAATTCCATTTACTTATTCACATAGATATTCTACTAATCGAATAATCACATGCAAAAATCAATAACCACTTTCATAATGTTGGAATGCATAATGCCAGACTATCATAACCACATAGTCAAGGCCTCGTGCCAAGACTACAAATAAGATTTTGTCAAGGCCTTGTGCCAAGACACTAGTTTGTCTCATGAGACCTACCGATGCATCGAGGAGCTATAGCGGGCTCCACCCGTCACTTATTAAGTCCAATGCATTCCCATATGAAAAGGTTTAAACATAACATAAACATTCGTATTAAAACTAGCAAACGAAATATCAATAATTTCACCATAAACTATGAATGGTATAAATATAGCACATCCACATTCAAACATATCACAAAACCTTCAATTCAATATAGAAGTTTTGTATCATAATAAATCAACTTCAAATAATCTTAAAATCCATCAAAGGATGTAGACATAGATGAAATCAAAATTCTTTTTAAAGAAGTATCTCCTTTTATTTTGAAATCATTTAAGATCCATATAAAATAAAACATTTTCTTTGAAAATATTCTTATAAGCTTGTAAGGAAAGCTTCGACGATTTTATAACGGCGGAAAATAACCGCACCCGCCGTATAAGTTAAAAAAAACATTCTTACCTCAATTCTGTCGAAAAGGTTAAAAAGGACCTTGTTTTGAAAACGACGGAAATATTCCTTTATAAACCTCTTATAAAAAGTCAAACAAGGGTATAAATGACTTTAACCCATATTCTTGTAAATAGTAAAAATATTTTGAAATACATTTTTAAGAAACATGGATGTGGATGATAAAGAGATCCGAGTAGATTATTATGTATAAACAACCTCGAATAATGAAGAGATTGTGAAATAAACCCTTACCTTGTACTTTTCCTTGGTTGGGGTAGGTTAACCTCCTGTACAATGGTGAAATAATTGTTATTATACAATAATCATATACATTAATATGATATCATATATGATATTTTAATATTGATTTGATAATAATATCTTAGTATTATCGCTGTTTCGGGTGTGAACTTTCTTGTTTGCTTTTGTATCTTTTGTTACGTAAGACATGTTTGTAAAGGATAGGTTGTATATTATTCAAATCCAGAATGGTATCAAGTCCTTAAACATCATTTTTAAATCATCAAATGATAATTATACTTGAATGGATACGATGGAGAATGAATCTCATCGCGTTCGTGGAGACGGTAGTCCGTACGTACGCACGAACGCTACTTCCATTTAATTTTTATTTTAAAAGAATCGAATCCAAATGATACATAGGTATATTACTATTCCAGTATAATATAATATTTTATATATGTTACATAAGTTCATTAACACCATCCTTTATACGTTCCATGTGTGGTATGAACGAGTCATATCATTTTAAGGGGGCGGTAGTCCGCACTTCCTCAAATGAAATTATCGTTTGTATATACAACATGAAACGAATAATGGTATGAAATAAAATGTAATTACAGAAGCTTATATATAAAATATATATCATTAATATCATATTTAATTACAGTGCCATCATAATGGCCACCATGAGAGGCGGTAAGATGTATTTGAACAATCATCGTTTCGTGAGGCGTTAGTTTGCCATCCACAGAAACATTATGTTCATCATCCATTAGATGGAGTTGTGTGTATGTGTAGTTTGAATCCTTCTTATAACAACATCCTAGTATATTGAGGATACGGGTGTTGTTACAAAAGAAAGGAAATAAAAAGAGTTTGGGGGTTGGAGAAGAAAAATAAATGAAAATAATTTAAGAGAAATTGTTACCTTTAATCTAGGTAACTCACTTTGGTTGGAACCAAAGGACTTCTTGAAATGCTTTCTGCCTAAGGGGAAGCTTCAAGGAGGAGGAGAGGGATGTGGGGAGCTTATTTTGGCAGAGTTTGGATGAGCCAAGTGGCTTGAGAGGTGTGAAGAAATGAGAATGAGGAGTGCCCTTTTATAAGAGGGGTGAGGGGCACCTTTGGAAAAGCTAGAAATATTAATTTATAATAAATTCATATTCGGTTTCTAATGGCTCCAAAGTTGACTATTCAAAGTTTAAGGTGGGGATAGGTCGAAAACCACTCAACCAATAGAATTTAGACAGGTTTGGTTACTTATATTAACCTTATCTTTAAGTATTAACTCTAAGTTAATTAGTTTCACTTTTACAATGTCTCTTTGTATTTTTATATAATATGGTTAATAAACATACTATATACATCCGAGCGACCCACAAGTGGTCCATTAATGATTAACCTATCATGATATAAGTCTCTTGGCCGAAACTTAGATTTTTAGGAATTTAATATCAATTAATAATATAATATTTGTTTTAAGAACTCTTTTATGTCAATTTTGACACTATTCAATAGTTGATTTTTTTGAAACTCATAACAGATTGATTACTTCGAACAAAGTCAATCCAATCAATCCTAATATATCATATTATCCTATAAAATTAGTTTCATTCATTAAAAGTTTCATATTATATTTATTTTGGTATTTATAATATCAATTGCTTTAATTTTTCACTATTATAGTAATTACTGCATCATCATTGTTTCATTCATAATTTAAATTATTTGATGTCTAAAAATTATAAATAAAATACCATTATGTAGGAAAGATTTTTAGCTTTCTAATGAATATTTATAATCTAAAATATAACATGTATAACCTTATGTAAAAATTGTTCTTCTAAACGATGTAAGCTTATGCCATTTTTGTATTCATTTTAACTTAATTAAAATAAAGTGTCATTATCACTTACAAGTGAATCAATGGGGTCCCCAAATTGACCCAAAGATGCCCATGGTCGACCATGTATCAACCAATAGGTTTAAGACACGTTTTAGGGTAATTTAGTATTATTATAATATTATTTTTTTAACCCTTATTTACCAGATTTACCCTTTAACCATGGTAAATAAAATATTTACCACAGTAACTATTCAAAATGTCTAAAAATAAAAGTAACCTATTTACACAATTTGAACATCCTGATTCCAAATATGGAATCCATTTTCCTAAATTCAAAACACAGAAGTGGCAGAAATTAATTTAAAATTAATTCCTGCTGTCAAAACAAAAAGCGTGTTTTTAAGTGATAATAACTATCAAAAGATTGACACTTGTTTATGTTTGGTTTAATTGTAAAATTATGTCCAATGACCAACATTATATTAAATGGTAAAAATATATTATAAATATACTTTAAAACCACTCAAATTCATAATTTATCACTATTAATTATTTTGATTAAAAAAGTTGTTTTTAATTAAAATTTAGTAATTTTCACTATTCATCAAAATATGAAAGTTATCCGAAATGTACCAAAATTTCACCTTAGGCTAAATTCGATATTCCGAATCCAAAAATGAAGTCCATTTTGAAATATAAAATATATATGATTTCAAAAAGTAGGTATTACTATTCACAACGGCTAGTTTAATTAGTTGTGGTGTGTGTTAGAACTCGAGGTTGCGTACAACACACGCTATCGCATTATTCGAAGGGAAACGTACCGTGGAGGCTTGGGGTGTTACAAAACAATGTTACAAAAGAATATGAGAGAATAATATATGATATTATAAATAGGAATATAGGTTTTTATAAATTAATAACATGTTTAAAACTATTATATATGATGATAAATCATGTTCAACTAAATAGAAGAATGAGGTATGATATTTTTGTCTCACTTATGTTTCGGTGAGACACATGCCATAGTCACTTATTATTTCTTTTTAGTAGTTTTAATAATGAACCTGAATTAATTTTATGATACATATTTTTAATTTTATATTTATTTAAATATATTTTTTATTTACATCATGTGGTTATGATTCAAAAGATTCTATAGCCCTAAGGGTTTATTTTACAATCTAATCATTATCTGGGATTATTTATATTTAAGGATCAACAAGGGAATATTTATATTCCATATCCATGCTTCATAAAACTATTTTCAAAAATGTTTTTAATATTATCCTATGATTTTTAAATTCATTTATACCCATATTGAACTTTTTTTTAAAACGGTTTGAAAGGAACCATTTTTTGTTTTCAAATAAAGAACATTGTTACTTTTCTAAAAAAACATGAAAAGAATGTTTTTTAACTTATAAATAATTTGTGTTTTTTCCTACATCATGATTAATAAATAATTTTAAGCTAAATTTATAAGCATACAAGTTTATTTTCAAATAAAATGTTTTCTTTTATAAGTACACATTGTTTAAAAAGAGAAGTGATTTCCAAATTTAAATGTTATTTACCTAAAGAATTTTTCCAAGCATTATTTGAAATTATTTTTCCATATAATTTGAAATAATTTTATTTTAACTATGATTTAATGGATATAGTATCCATGTATACAATTTTTATCCATTCTATAGATGGATTATTTGGATTATAAAATGGTGCTTATGAAACCCGATGCCTTTTCTTGGGTTATACATTGATGTAACTATTTTATTTTCTTGAGTAATGATATGATAAATGATTCATGATCCTATGGATCAAATATGACTGGTTTTCATTATTTGATGTGTGAGACCAATATCTCCCTCCAATGAATTTGGTAAAGAATTATAAATCATGTGATAAAGTGGTCTATAATAGTGAGTGACCAAAGTTCAGTAATGGACCTTGTCCACCACGATAGTCATGGGAGTAAACCTTGACCACTAAAATGGTTTGTGTAGTGAAAAAATTCCACTGCGATAGTATTGTAATTCAAAATTTACTACGGTGATGGTTTTTTAGTTAACCGATTCACTATTTTGGTCTAAGAAATAATCCTTTACTACTAAAAAAACGATTTTCTATGCTTATGTGTATACCACAATTCTATGTATTATAGAAATTTTATTCTCTCATAGTCTATATTACGTTATGATTCATATCTTATAAAATCCCATGATTTATTCCATGACTCAATATTTAGTTCTATAAATACTGGGTATAATTTTTAAATGTTAAGCTCATGTTATTTTACCATATCCTTATGTTAAGCTAATGTAATTATTGTTATCTATTTTGTTTACCCATATTGAGAATATAAGATTACCCTTTTCTTATGTATAATAATTGTACTATACATGGATAAATATTATGGTATGATATATATTTTTATGAACTATTCATTTTTTTACAGTTATGTATGAACTTTTTTTAATCCTTTAAAAGTATTAAACTAAAATATCATTAATTTTGAAAGGCATCTAATATTTATATTAATTTTTTATATTTTTTATTTTTTAAATTGGGCCATTTTTATTTGTATCAATGGAAAAAATTTAAATATTATTTATTTAGAACCAAATCATAGAGCATGAGTTATGTGATATTATAATGACACAACTAGTTTATAATACTCCACAAACATATGTTGTCACTATTTTCATCAATACATAAAATTATATGAATCATAAAATCCCTTAATAATAATAATAATGTTTAAGGATCAATAAACATGTCCATAGATAGGATCATATGATGACACATATAAATAGTGATTCCCTACTTGTGGGTCTCGTTCTCATAATTTCTTACATTCAAAATTACCTATGGCATACACCATGAGAATGTGACTCAAAATAATAGGATTATCGACCCATATAAACTATATTATTTGTGTCCCTCATATGATTTAATCCGGATATAGAACAAATATTTAAAATATTATTTTTTATCTTTTGTGTTATCATCATATTAGGGACCTTCTATGAACTTTTATTGTGAAAAAAACTATTAGGAAATTATCACATAATATGTCACATTGAAGTATAACTATTATTTGATAAGATGTTTATTAATATTAAAAAATGAATATGTGTTATCGTAAAGTACAAAATGTTGGCTCTAGGGAACCAACTCTTGCATGACATCCTATAAATTGGAGTTCTTTATGATATGATTGATATTGAAATATCACTTGATTCAATTGAAGAAACAAATATCCTTGTTGATGTTTTAGTGTGTTATATTGATGTTTTATAGTTCCATTATCCAAATATTATATTTCAATATAACCGAAGAGGGATGTGCTGATGAACCATGGAAAGAAAATTATCAAATTAATCAAAACCTCATTGAGATAATCCTACATGATGTATAAGCTATTGGATATATAGATGTACCAATTCCCAATTAAGAACCAATAATGGACCCTTGAAGGGATTAATATATAGAACATGTTCATGAGTTTCTTTTCCATAAACAAATGGTTTTACAAGGATCGATTTTTCCTCAAGATTTTGAGGATTTGTTTCAAAATATTAAGCTTATTTTTTAGATCTCGGAAATTACAGAAACAATAATAGTGAGGTGTGATAACTTTAATATTGTATGGATGTATAGGATATGGTGGGATTCAATGATTATTGAAAATAAACAGGATTTATTAGAGTGTAAAGATTTTATATCCCCTTTACAGAACACTTCTATTTATTTTACTTATTTTTGAAATAATACATAGAGTTTCTCAACCACCAAATGGGTTTTAAGGCCATGACTCAGTATGAAAACTATTTTTCTAAACATGTTTAGTTTTCTCTTATGGTGGTGAAAAATGAGAAAATGAAGGAAATCATATTCATTATGGGTCGTTAATATGATATCTAATGTTAGGTTTCCATGATTAATCTCACTTATCATGCTGATGTGTTGGATATAGTGTTGGTGGCTATGCTTGGCCTTTCTAGTAATTCGGGGTTGATGGTAGCTCCTCTTACTCCCAGAGAGAATTCTGTTTGTTCCATTAATGTTAAGAGGATTATTCATGATCCTTATGGTGTATCATGATATAATAATTCATGTATACCATATTTGGTGTCTAGAATAGTCTCGTTTAATTGATTTATGTGTGGAATGGTTGGGTATGTGAAGTGGGTTTATACTGAGGAACTGACGATTTGTGGATAACACATTCACTCAGGTTTGCTTCATATGTTCTTCCATATCTTTTCTACCCTGTATAGTGGAATGGTATCATCAAAACATAAATTTTTTTCATTTCAATCACATGATTCAATAAGTATGGTGTTCTGGACACATCCAACTAGAATGAAGCTTTTTCACAAAATTGAATAGTCTCTAATGGAAGCTAATAAAGGTATCAAATAGTGAGTTGTATCATCACTATATATTTATCTTTATTGAATTATTTATTTGATATTGGTTCATCTCATTTATTCATATCAACTCATATTGTGTATTTTTTTGACCATCCTATAGAGAGTATGTATTATGTGACCGATATTGATACACTACTCCAAAGGAAGAAATATTAGGGTCTTCGATGGCCCACTTATGTATTTTATTTTTTTGAAATTGAAATAAACAGGTACTTTCTAGTTATTGAAAATAAACATTTTTAAGTAATTATAAAAAAGTATTGGATTATTTCCAATAAATAATAAATAGACTATTATATTTAGTGGGTCTCCTTTATCGCACCTGATGGTATTTGTCATGTTTTCTAGGGAAAATGGACCTTGAGTTCAAGCAGTGCTAGAATACCTTTTAAAAATTTGGGAAGGGTAATATATGTGTTTGATTTCAGTCTAGAGTGATGGTATTTGAGTATAAATTTTTTTTCTAGTAGTCTTTGAGTTTCCCAACCTATTTCATTCAAACATTTCTGGATTTACACCAATGAGAGGGTAGATTTAAATATTTACATGGTAATAAGTACCCAAATTATCTCTATTATTTATTATTTAATGAATCCAATTGAATTTAAATATTTAGAATCTTAGTTATATTATTTTATAGATAATGACTTTATATGTATAAGTGTGTCACCTTGGGTGGTGCCTATTGTTTTTGAAATGAAATTAGAAGGGACACCTCTAAATTACACTGAATAATATAAAATAAACAAAATTATAGTAAAGAATAAATGTCCATTTCCTCATATTGTTGAATTTTTAAATTAGTTTAAATGGGAAAAGTTGTTCGTGAAGATTGATATTTTTTCCGGTCAACATCAGTTGATAATCAAGGATCCTGTCATTTTCATGATCACCTTTAGAAGTAGGTATGTCCATTATGAGTACCTTGTTATGACATTCTGTTTAACCAATGCACCTATATTTTTATAGATATGATGTTTAGGATATTCTATGAGTATCTTTAATGGTTCACGGTGGTATTTCTAGAGGAAATACTAATTTAATCTAAAACTGAAGAGGACTATTTGTGTCATCTGAGAGAAGTTCTAAGAATTATGAGAGATTTCTTGACTTTATACCAAGATATAAGAATTTGATTTCATAATTTGGGAAGTGAATTTCTTGGTTAATTTTATCTCTGAACATAGTGTTTTAGATTATCCTGAGAAGGTGAATGATTTTATGACATGGGAATAAGCCCATAATGTTTTTGAGATTCAAAAATTGTTGGGTTTAGTGGGTTATTATTGTCGGTTTATCAAATATTTCTCTAAGTTAGTATCTTTGATGACTTCCCTCACTATGAAAATATTAAAGTTATTATGGGAATGAAATATCATAGTTATTTGGATGATTTGAATATATTTTTGACATATGAACAAGTTTTAATTCTTATAGAAACTGGGTAAGGCTATGTGGTCTTTTGTAATGCATCAGGTTTGAGTTTAGATCATGTCCTCATGGAGGGTGATTATGTGGTGGCCTATATTTCACAACAAATATAACCAAATGAGATGAACTATCCTAATCATGAACTTATACTTGTAGATGTGATTCATGATCTTAAGAGTTTGTGGTATTAGATTTTTAAATAAAGGTTTACCATTTATTTGGATAAAAAGTCATGAGTTATATCGTCACATAAAAATATAATAATCTCAATCAGAGATGGTGGGTGGTGTAGCAGTAGTCATTTGATTTGGAAATTACCTACACCCATGGAAATGGGAATGTCATTACTAAAACCCTAAGTGACCCTATACATGAAAGAAACATCAATAGTGTATAATTTTGTGGATCTCTTTTCTAATATGCATCTGGGAGTTTTGAAGGATGATGTTGGGTTTTTTTCTAGTGTCCCTTAAATCTCCTATCTTATCAAGATGATTATTTAGGGGAAACAACTTGATGGTGAATTATGCATCATTCAGGAAACAATTTATGGAAGGGATACCATTGATGAGTTTCCCTTTTAATATAAGGGTATAATCTTTTTCCAAAATAGGTATGATGTACCTTTTACCATGAGAAAAGATTTAATGGAGGATCAAAATAACTCCCAGTGGGCAGTACACCCTATAACCATAAATATGATCTATGATATATTATATTAATCATGATGTATTTGTATAAAGTTACACATTGCCAATTTTTTACCCATTGTTATACCTATTAGTAGGTTAAGGTTGAGCACTATGATCCCGCAAGTTTTCTCCAGGCCCTTCTAGTTCCAACTTGGAAGTGGGATGAGATTTTGATGGTTTTCAGGGCTGGGTTTCCTTACACACATTGAGGAAAGAATTTGATATTGGTAGTGATCAACTGACTAACAAAATCAACTCACATTATCCCCATTTAATATACAACCAAATTTTGGACTTAGGAATACTATATGTGTATGAGATAATCAAATTTAATGGAGTTATATATGTTATAGTTCTGATAGGAATACTCAATTTACTTATTATTTTTAGAGAGGCCTCCAGGAGGCAGTAGGATATCAAGTGAGTTTTGAGTATACAATATCATTCATAGACAAATCATTCTAAAAAATGATCTATATAGATTATTTATGACATGATTCATGTTTTTATTCTCTACATTAGTGTATCATGAGATTTCCATATGATACTAGTTTAGTTTTCCTATAACAATTGTTACAATTCTTCTATTAGGATAGATCCCTTTAAAGAATTGTATGAACACCCATGTAAATATCCATTGTTTTTGTTTAAGATTGGTGAAACATCCTTAATTTTACCTATTTTGGTATAAGAGATGATAATATAAATTTATTTTATTCATCATATAATGGTGAAAGCTTATATTTCATATAAATATTATGATGATTGTCGTCAATCCACTTTGATGTTATTAGTTTTTGAATATGGTTTTTGAGAGTTTCACCACAATTGGGTCACCCGAGGCTTTAAAAATTGGAAAATGTAGCTACAATATATATGGAACAATATGAGGTATATGAAAAGATTAGTAATGTTTAATAATAAATATAATTTATACCTTAGTTGATATTTATTCATAATAAGTTTCAAGTGTCATAGCTCAGAAATTTTCCTTCTAACCCATCTCATGTTTTGAGTTTGGTGGCACTTTAAATGGAACCTGAATTATCTTTGACTGATCATCTAGTTTAGATTATTAAATATTGAGATGAATGTTCTTTATTTAAAGTCTATACCATTTGTTCATATGAATTAGTCACATAATTATGATTATCATGAGACTTGGGAGTGTGAGTAGCTGATGAGAGATAAGTGGCATCATATATTTGATAAGATGTATTCTTGATATGATTCTTTTAGGGGAGAATGTTATTATATTTTGGAGTTTGTAACATCATGTTAGCCACTTTAAGGTACTTCTTTAACATTTTTTTTATCATCCTTTGTTTGGGTCTTCTTTTGGGTCATTTCTTGGGACTATTGAAAATATTTTGAGGTTTTTGGGGTTATGCTTGGTTAGTGCATGGTTAGAGAAAATAGTGTGGTTTTTTCCAATAAACTATGAAGAGTCATTAGAGTATCTAGAGGGTGTAATGCAGTTGGGACATGGTTTTTCCAAAATATGTGGCCACCTATCTAAACTATGAGGCCTTGGGAAGTGGGGGTTTTCTTTCATGGAACACATATAGAATAAATGTGGAAAAAATCAATGAACCCTTTCTATAATCCCAATAATGTCACATGGTTAGGAACATAAATAGTATTAACCAGTTATACTTCCCAAAAAACTGTGAAAACGATTTTGAAATGCCCCAAAAAATATAGTTATAATCCCAAAACTCCCATTATCAATACTAAACAACTCCCATTTGACCCTAATCAAATTCCTTTTCTTTTGGGGGATCTAAAGTGGAAAATTGGATCCACTAACCGATCTTCTTCTCAGATCGAATTGTTAATGGATGAATTTGATCTCCCTGTTATAACTAATTTCTTATGGATTAATAAGTCCCCTTTCATATTTTCTCTCCTCCTTTGAGAATGAGGAATCCTCATGTTATTTATGGATTGGATCCTTGATTCAATGGACCTTGATTCTATGGATTCCCTTTTTATCTTACACTCCTTTCATTTTTCAGAAATGATTCTTGTGTTGGGTGATTGATCAATTGATCATGTGATAAAAAGATGGTCGTTCCAAAAATATTTTCCCATAAATTGAAAAGTTTATTTTATAAAATTTTTGTAAATAAAATATCTAATTGATTTCACTGAAATTTTAGTATATTTTGATGAATGATTTTAAATTCTGAATTTTTTTGAAAGAAAATCCTTTTTTCAAAGGATTGATAAATTGGGTGAATTTTTCAAGAAGATGGTTGGAATTGATTATTTATATGAAGAAATTATTTGATATTTATTCTAATAAAATGGATTAAAATAAAGATTTAATTTTAATGGAAGGAATTTGATGAAAAATTATGATTTTTTTGAAATTTAAATATATTTTTGAAACATGAATTTGTGTATTTTAATAATTATTGATGAATTTAATTGAAAGAAATAATTTTCCCATGATTGATTGATTGATTGATTAAATTAATCACTTGTAGGACAACATTGTTTATGGGTGACTAAGACAAACAAACTTGTAATATGACTCTCTAACAATATATTATTGATTATAACTCTAACTAAACTAAGTTCGACATAATTTCATTGTATGTGGGTTCGAATGATTACATCAAATTAGCCAGTCCCTTAGAGGAATTTGCAAACATCTTGACCCATAATGATTTACTGAGTAGTGTGAGGATCCTATATCTAGAAACATTATATCCTTCAGTCTTATAAGAATAGTTCTTTTTATGATATGATTATTACATTCCATTGATTATAGAACCGTTTCTATTCATATCCATGATTTATGGGAATGTTTATTAAAGTCTATTTTTGTTATATCTTCTTTATTATAGATTTGATGGCATGATTTGATTTGAAATGTTAAATTATTTTCCATTCATTTTTTGTAAAAAAATTGACATATATATTGTTTATTTGTATTGGAAAATATTAAAAAAACATTTCGTAGAATCATATTAGGCTGTTTTGAACACACACTATTTTTTCATTCAGGTTTTTAAGTCATTTTATTCTTGGTCTAGGAAATGTGAAATATATACTTGGAGGTTGTAGGTGTGATTGATTTATGGGACCCTAGAGTGATGGTCGTGACTGATCGATCTTTGTCCCACTTGTTACATGGGGATTGTGAGACCCTTTCTTGATGAATTTCATGACATAGACTTTTGGATGATGATTTTCATTGCGATATTTATCTATTTACATGTGGTAATTTCACCTTGATGAGTGTTTGGAATACCAATTTCTCATAGTTTTATCTTCAGTTGTTATATATTGATGGTTTGTTATTATAAAAAAGTATTCCCTTTTACTCTTAGTTGATTCCAGGTGCAAGTTGCTAATCTACGGGGATTGGTAAATCCCTTTGGGTCATGTTAGGACTAGATCATGTATTAGTGTGCCATGGTGTCTTGGTAGGTTTGTGACACACTTCACCTTTGTAATAACTATCACACCATGTTTCTAGTAAAAGGTTGTGTCTCCCACTATTCCATGATCAGATTTATCATACTATAGGATAAATTGTATTTTGGGACCCATTCATCCATAGAGTGGGATGAGGGATGGATGTTGGCTACATGTACACCCATCTGTATTTTGAGTCAACAACATAGGGATGCTTGTATATCCCACACTAAGAACACCTACCTTTTCTATAAATAATTAGAACAATACCAATATTATATATTCACGTGGATGTAAACCCCTTCATCCCACCTTAGTGGTCCAAGTTGGTGGAATTCTAAATGATCATTATCATGCCTATCTCTATAATTTAGGAACCACACCAGATAGTTTCTCTACAATACCATCCTAATGAGTCGATCCCTTTTCCTAGATTATGTCATGTCACATTCTACTCAGTAAATATGACCTAGAGGATGTGGATATAATTTGAAATAGTTAACGACCATAAAATATACCCAAAGGACCATGTGTTTTCAAAAAACCTAAAAAAAAATCCATCGTGCAGAGAAAACAATAGCCACTTCAAGCATCTGAACACCGACCAAGAATTCCAGTGGTAAAACCCTTTCTCAAAAAAAACTTTTGTTTTACCCCTTATTTATAATTGAGCTCTCAAAAAACTAAAATATTTCTACCAATTTTTTTGGAATATTTTGGATGAATAAACCTTTATAGATGAAGGCATGGTATTCAAATATTATATATATGTTTCTTTTCAATTGACTGTGAATGATTTTTTTGTGAATTTTTGGTATTCTTCATCATTTTATAACATAGTCTCATTTTGGTTCTACTTCCATCACTAATCGTTCATGGGTTTTCATGATTCTTCTTATTCTTTCTATATTTGAGTATATAAATTTATACATATACAATATGATTAAATTGATTCTTATTTTGGATTTTCTTCATATAATTATTTCTATATATATACATAAATATATATATATATATATGTTTGTTTCAACTATTTTTATATGTGTAAATATATTTTTATATATGCTTTTGTTTATATGTGTTTGTGTATTTATATATCTATGTCTATATATATATATATAAATAAATATAAATAAATATAAATATATATTAATACTAGTTTATATTATATATTTATATTTATATTTATACTGTATATACTGAACAAATTATTCTAATATATATTATTTCAATTTATATATTCCTTATATAACTTTATTTTATATTTTATATTTATTTATATTTAAATTAATATTAGTTTCTAATGTATTTAATATCTATTTCTATATACCATATATAACATTATTTTTAGAACAACACATTATCGTTCATCCCCATGTCATCAAACAAAAAAATATATCATGTTTGAAAAAATACTTGAAAAAATCATTTAATTACTAATATAATTTTATTCTTAATTATTTTATTTTCAACAAGCATATTTAATATAAAAATCATATTTTTAAGTTCCTTTAACTAATTCTATAATTAAAATACCCTTAATTAACTATTCACCAATTTATTATCACATTACCCAATTTTAAATACAATTTATATAAATAAATCATTACTTTTAATAATTATATTTTAATTATAAAAACTACCAAATTGTACTATTATTAGTCATCATGTAATTTCCCCAAAAACAATTTATTGGAAGAAAATTAAATTTTAGTTCAAAACAAGTTCCACATTCTGAAAACTATGAAACACACTTTTATTATCATGAACATTAATGAAAAAGATCCATGATTAATTTCTGATGTGCAGGAATTAACCATACATCAAATAAACACATAGTGTGGCTGTTATAACTGAATGTTTTGGTTTTTATTTAAAATTGGAATTTTAGTTCAAAACAAGTCTCACATATTCAAGACTACGAAAACATGATTTTCTTGTTTAGATAATTTTAAACCACTGTCTATAATTAAGTTTTAAATTGTTAAATTCTAATGAATGTCAATCTGACATAGGGTGCGTGTAGAATGATCATAATTGCATGTTTTAATTTTAAATTTTTTTTTGTACAAAAAATGTGACACGTACTCAAAATGATCAAACACACTAAGATTATATTGATATTTAATAAAAACATTGATACTTTGTTTTTTATGTGTAGGATTTATCAACATTTCAATCTGACACACAACATAGATTATATGACTATAAGTTTGTTTTTCATATAAAAGTGACATTTTAGTTCACAAATGTGGTCAAATACTAAAAAATAATCAAACATGACCATATTTTATTGTTGAATTATATTAATTATTGAAAATTCACTTTTATAATATAGTAATCAACCTATTGTAAATTTGACACATGGTGTGGCCTATATGACTGAAAGTGTATGCTTTCATTTAAGATTATCATTTCAGTTCAAAACACACACCACATTCTCAAAGTAGAGAATATTTTCATGGATTGTCTTGATACGTTAGGAAAAATATTGGAAATTAATTTATAGACTATATAAATAAACCGCAATTAAATTTAACTCACATTGTATCTAATATGACTAAAAGTTTTTGTTCATAATTAAAAGTGGCATTATAGTTCAAAGAACTCATCACATAAAAAAAATGAATAAAATGTTCTTCTATTGTCTTTATTATTAGTAATATGATGTATGATTCATTTTTTATGTGTAGGATTCAACTGCATGTCAATTTGATGCACAGTGTGTTCGGTATGACTCAAAGCGTGTGTTTTGAGTATAAGAGAAACATTTTAGCTCACAAAATACATAACATAGTTAAAACCAATAAAAATCACTCAAATTTTATTTCTATATTAGTTAAATGATTTTTATTAATTTAGGATGTGTAGGAATCAACCCCATGTCAATTCAAGACATGCTGTGGATGAATTGACTAAAAGTACATATTTTCATTTCAAAAGAGGGAATTTAGTCCAAAATGGGCGTCATAAGTTCAAAAAAAGAAAAACTCAATAAAATTGTCTTGATAATTCAATTAAATGGTATGTGATTCATTTTTGACATATATAAATTAACCTCAAGTCAATATGATACATGTTGTGTCCTGAATAACTGAAAGTGTTGTCATTGAAAAATTAAATTTTATTTCCAAACACTATCACAAACTCAAGAATAAGAAAATACACTTAAATTGTCTTTATATTTTAGGAAAAAGATTTATAAATTATTTGTGATGCGTAGGAATAAAAAACATGTAAATATGACACACATTGCGGCAGGTATGTTTGAATGTCTGTTTTTTTCATTTAAAAGTTAAATTTTAGCGGAAAACAAAAATCACATACTCACAACTAAGAAAACATATAGTGATTTAAAAATTAATTTATAACAATAACTAATTATTAATTTTTTATTTATTGAAAATGTCTAAATATAATTCCAATTGAAATTTATAATAGATTATATAATATTTAAATTGTGATCTGTTTTATTATTATATATTATTACTAAAATAAAAAATGAATTTATTATTGAAAAACAATTAATTTTTATAAGGTTGGAATGATTTAGGTTTCCTGGACCCGAAATCCTAGATATAATACAAAACAATTATTATTTTTATACCATCTCTGACTACCATGTAATATGACCTAAGCTATACCTATATATACTCCAATAAATTGTATATTACAACGCATAATAATATTGTAATCCCATGAATGGAATTTTTAGTGTCTTTACACATTAGTTATATGAGAAAATTATTTAATGATAATTATTAATATTCCTCCATATTCTTACCCCAAAAAACCCCCTTCTAGTAGTCTCATAAGATATACTTATCTTAATAACATGGGTAATGGAAAAATAAAAAATGTGTGAGCTCAAATTTCACATCTCGACATCACATTTAGGTATGAATTGAAATTTCGTTTGACTACATCTTGTTTCAATCCAGTTTTGGGTAGTTTCAAGGTTAAAATTTGGAGAATTAATATTTTTATAGATATGTGAATGGTTAGATAATTGTTTCTTAAAACTTTTATGTCTTCCTCCAAAACCATGAAACCTGTTTTAGAGTTCAAGAGGAGGCTTCACAGTAAGGTACACAACTAGTCCAAATCACGTGACATTATCCAAAAACCGTATAACATGGGGAAAATGAATTTAACATAGCTGGATCACCATTTTCCACCCTCCATGAAAAATCTGTATGAAATGATTTAATTATTCTGCTTTTTTATTTTTAGACTCAATACACATCCAATTTACCTCATTCTTCTTCTGGTGGAATATTCCCATGACCCAGGATACTCCTTTTGGCGATTTTTGATATTCACCACCTCCTGTTGATTGATTTCGATGAATATTTGGGTGTTGGATCTTGGTTCTTTAAAATGTATCTTCCCTTATTTTAGATTTTTTTTGATCTTCTAGGTTCTATATTCTCTCATTGAATGGAACCCCAGATCAAGGATGTTGATTCTAGATATATTGTTTGTGAAATAATATAATTGGGTTTCCTATATATCTATTGGGGATTTGGAAGTCTTTGTTTGGAATTTCAGCTATCATGGTGTATTCTTTCAGAATCATTGATGTAATTACATTCTCCCATTTTCTTTGTTATTTAAATGGATTAATTAGAGATTCAATATTGGGAATTTATAGTTTAGGGTATTATAATGATTCTTAACTCCCTCTTATTCCTTTAGAGTGAATATATCATTGGAATTCAAGGAATACCAAGTGTTAAGAGGGTGGGTTTCATTAAATTTTTATTATTATTAATTTTTCATCCTAGCCCATTTCTGAAACATTGCTACTAAATAGATAACACCATGATATTTATTTTTTTGAAATGCAGGTATGGTATAATTATTATAAAATGGTATCCCATTTGTGTTGGATAAGGAGTGGTTGATTCCAAATTATTATTTATTTGTTTATGAAAAGTAGATTTTAATGAATTTTTTTTTGATACAAGAAAGGGTGATTAATGTTTTTCTTGAATTCTATAATGTCTTTTTTGAAATTTTTTTAGTAAGTTAAACTCATGCAAGCCTGGGGTAATTAAGTGCGGATTGGTTTGATATTTTATCATTAATTAGTAGGGGAATTACACATTGGGGGTATTCATCTACTTCTTTGTTGGGCGGGCTAGTAACTAGTTTACATGACATTATAAGGTGGATTTACATGTCACAATATTTGTATGCTTCTCTAGCGGGAATTTCATGCACATGTTTAGTTCAAACTAGTCATTATTGATCATTATTCAAGAAACATAGAAATCCCATACCTATATTATACTAGTTGTAACTTCCATTATGATTTAGATTAAATAAAGTCTAACAATTCATGATTTGTAACTGAAAATGGATTGTTTAAAATTGATTAGAAAAATATTTTATGAGGAGATGTTTATAAACTATTTAAACAGGTGAATTTAATTTTTTATAATTAATTGTGTTACTTTTTACATGATTACTTGTTTTATTTTAAAATTAGAATATTTGGATTATTTTGGAAAAATAGTTTATGGATCACTTGTTGGTATCCCACTTTGATTGTTGTGTTCACACCATGCACATGTTGGGTTCAAGATGGATGTCAGTTGGTTTTTGGATGTCGGGTGAAGTTAATAATGTTTTTTTATGATTTTTTTCATCAATAAAAACCATGTAACTTTTTAAATGTTTATGATTGGAAAAAGTAGTACAAGACACAAAAGATTAGACACATTCTTGATAAGAAAATAAATCTACTTCTGTTTTTCTATTTTGAAGAATTCTTCTAGAAGAAGTTATATTTGGACTCTTATTTTGTCTTGAAAGTAGTCTTTGATCAAATTTAGTATATTTAACAAAGTCTTAATGTATTTCAAAATAATTAATTTCTAATATGATTACAATTATTTTTAAGTTTTCAATGTTATAATTTTGGCTAGAAACTTGTGATCCAAGCATTGTGAAAGAAAGTTGAAGAAAAGGTTTTTCAAGTCATATGATGCTATACCAATCCAAATATGTTTAAAATCCTGAATAAATAAAAATAATTTGAATATTTTATATAATAATAGAGTTTGAATTCAATTTCCCATGGTTTTATTTTATCAGTGCAAGAATAACAAAACATAGATTTTTTCTAATGAATATGAAGTTTAAAATTTTTAGATGTACTGATTGACTATTCCATTGGATTGAAAATTAATCAAATAGTTTTATTTATCGAATAAATCATTCCTTAGGATTAATTGAATGTTTCATTATATCTTGAAGAAATATGTAACAAGTGACATTGGTCCATCCGACTTGGTGTTCCACCAATCCATTAGAGAAATTCTGAAAGTCATTCATCAAGCACAATGTTGATGTCAAGAGGAACATCAAATTTATATTTCTATCTTAGGTGGAACATAATTGTTTTGTAAAAGGAAGAATATAATTTTGTTAATGCATAATAGTTTGAATAAGTCTTTGGGACCGATGCACAAGAAGATAGTCAGAGACCAATTCATTGTATGCGATCAAAGAACGATCAATCTGATGAAGTTTAACAATGTCGTCATCCATTTTCAAAAGCTATGAATTGTTTAAGTGATACAAGATTCATTAAACCATAAGTGACACTGATACATCATAAGGTGTCAACAAAATATCCATCAAACACATACTAACAGAGATGAATCATCGAATTCTATATTTTATTGGATACATGATTATTAGTCTGTGGTTTTGTTGAAAAAATGAAGTAAATGTGGAGTGTTTTTATGCTACTGAATTTTTTTTGAGGGTGAAACTAAGAAATAGTTAATTTACCGAGAGTTAAAGAGCATGAAATGTTTTTTGGATAGAATAATAAGATAAAATAGATTACTAGATCTGACTGAGGAATCAAACTAACATTTTGTGAGAAAGAAATAAGTGTTTCAGTATTTTTTTAAACTATCTATGTTGACATGTTTCATTATTGAGGAAACAAACCAAATAAATTGGATTGAGAATTAGATCGAGTTTTTGTACAAAGTATAGAAATGTTTTTCCTATCTACTTCTGTTTTGGAAAGTGAAAAATTTGGGTTTGATGAAATAAAATAGTAGAAGTTATTAACAAAGCACTATGACTTGTTTAGAACCAAATGGGGAAGGTTTGTAAACTTTTTACAGACATCATTTACATTATTTTTTCAAGAATAATAACTTGAACTAGCATATTGATCATATAAATACAAATGTGTAAGTGTATTTTGAAATTTTTGAATCCATAAAAACGATTGTTTTCTTGTGTATTGTGTGGTATTTGATTATTTCTAAACCATTCCAAAGACTAGGTATACTTAACGATTAGTGAATGTTTTAAATACTCAGCTTCCTGTGGATGTTTGATAGTTTTTTTTAATAAAGTGATGATTATTTAACAAGTGGTCAAGGTTATTACACAATAATGTTAAAATAAAATAAAATGTTACCTATGATTTACCCTCCCCTTCATAGTAATACATTGATCCAAGATAGACCTATTCAAGTGGTATAAGAGTAATGTTTTCCATCATTTACTATTTTGATAAGTTTATTTAAGAGAAGTAGTTTTTAAAAAACTGAATTGTGTGAATAGTAAGGAGATTATAGTCTTTAATTGAAATAATTTTCATATCTAGAAAGATAAGATGAAAAAATTTCTTATGTATCTTTGGTATGATGTTTTAGAAACTATTATAGATAAATTTTATACTCTTTTTTAGAGTATTCCACTTACAATGTTGGATAAGAAGAATCCAGAGAATGATGGAAGTGATAAGAATTCTTTACGCTTGTCACTTTCTAAAATTGAGATACTAAGAGTGAAGGGATTTTATACTACCAAAGGTATATACAATAATTGAATAACATTGATTAATGAAATACAAAGGTTAAGAAAACCAAGTTATATATATAGAGGATGGAGTATAACGATATCAAAATCAATGAGTACAAATCTATTGGTGAATTTTTAAAAGGGTTAATGATATGTTTAGCATTGTAATATGTCTTGGTGAGAAGCTTGAATATTCAACAATTATTTTAAAGAAATTAAAAATTAATCCCGATATGTTTTATAAGAATGTATCCCCTATTATATATAGAGATCCTAAAACTCAATCTCTAGATTACCATAATAGAAATCTCATTAATTATTAAATGAGAAGGGAAATAATTATGAGATTAAAATCTAAATTTGATCAAGAAATTTCTTTTAAGGATACCAAGAAAGGAAAGTCCAACAATAACTAGAAATAAACATGGTGATAAATCAAAACACTACTTAATATGGTGATGAAGAGGACATTAAAGGTGATTCCAAAATGTTTACTAAAATTTACTAATGTTTCTAGAGAAAAAAATTTCATTGAAATAATTAATGACAAATAGTTTAGAATTAGTAGTTCAATAGATGAATAGACTGAGTTAGAATTTTATTTGAAGAGAGAACTCAAAAAATGTCTGACAAAGATTGTAATACTTTAATAAGAGATCAAGAAACTGTAAAAGGAAATTTATATTGAAAAAAATCAAGAATGTAATCTTGAAGAGAAATCTAATTAAATAAAATATATTGATTTTATGGAGATATATCCTGCAAAATAGAAGAATCATAAAGAACATCTTGATGTATACATAAAATAAAATAAGGAATATTTTGAACTTGGTTAACAAAATTTGAGTAAAGGTGATAAGGGATTTACAAATTTTAATAACTCTATCTATGAAGTTGTTGAAAGTTCTAAAGTGGGAGAAAATAGGAAGGGTCTACAATAGTTACCCTAAAAAGTTGTAATGAAATTTATAAATGTTTATAATAAGAAGAATCCTAAGAAATTAAGGAATGTGGGAAAAACTAATAATTGTGAAAGGTCAAAATTTTCTAAAAACTCTTTGTAAAAAATGTTTCTTCCACTTGGGATTATGATAAATCTAATTAGAAATCTAAATTAATGAAGAATATTCTAAATGATCCTAGAATAATTGGGTTCCACAATGTTCTGATGTGAATGATAAATTTTTTTCTAGAAAACATGTTAAAAATTATAGACAAGATGAAATTTATAGATGCAAATATTCTTTCTATGGTTATTTCTGGTATATTAGTAGATTTGGGAAAATATAAAATATGGGTTAGGTCAATCAAAATTATTATTACTATCCCATGAGTTATAGGAAGTAATGATTACCGTGGGATTCAATATCCTAAAAAAATAAATTTAAGAATGTTTTCTTGAATTTTGAATATAGGTACTAACCGTTGATTTTTTTCGAAATATGCGAACAACCCAGACTTCTTGAAAAAGGGTATATTGTTTAGTTACCGACACAAAAAAAACCTTTATAAAAATTCTCATAAGCTAGATATGGAGATGGATAAATTGAATGGAAAATATCATATTATATAAACCGGTGTCAAATGTAAAAAAGGAGAAAAACGTGGGATATTTGATAGTGGGTTTCCATCTAATATGACATGAGATTTAAAATTGTTGAAGAATGTTAATGATTTCATTAAAGGTACAATGATGTTTGGAAATGATGAATGTATCAGAATTAATTCTTTTTGATGCGGTATCGTTGGGGACAAAAATCATTGATCCAAAAAAGATTTGTTTGTTTATATGTAAAAACATATTCCATTGAGTGTTTCCTAGGTTTTTGATAAATGGAATAATATTATTCTTAGAAAATATAGTTTTTTTGTGAAAATAGAGAATTATTAATAAGTTTTCACAAAAGCAAAACTCACAAAATAATATTTATGTTTAGTTTGAAAAGTAAAAAATTCATGTTATATAAAAATGATATAAGAAAACTAATAGTGGCGTAATTGGATGGGGAATATTTATCGTTGAAAAATGATCTAGTTATCAAATTGAGAACGTGTTTGTGGTATTCCTTATATGGAAGAAGTAGATATTGATGTTGTATAATTTTTCAAAAAGGGAAGACTACAAACTATATTCACAATAAAGTTGATTTTCTTTTCAACTCGACCACTGAAACTAATTCATTCAGATATTTGTGGGTCAATGATAAAATAATTAACTTTCGTAGATAATTACTTTATTTCATTAATTATTGATTTTACATGAATTTCTTATGTAATTTATTTGAAACATAAATTAGAAAATCTAAATATGTTTATGAGATTTGGGAGAATAGTTGGGACGGAATATGGGAATTATATGAAGAAGTTACGAACTAATAATGGTTGTTAATAAAAGAATAAATATTTTATAAGTTATATTGAAAAGAATTGAATTTGGAATTTGTTAAATTCACCATACACACAACAAAATATGGTGTTTCCAAAAGGAATAATTAAATTCTAGTTGATATGGGGTGTACAATGTTACTTGAGCATGGTCATTCTCAATACTTCTCAAGCCAATATATGAGCACAATTATTTATATTCATAATTTATGTTTCTATGTGCCATGTTCTGAGATGAATCTATATGAAATGTTTTAGGATAAAACTCAATGTTTGAAACACATAAGAGTCTTTGAGAGTCCCTTCTTCATAAATAAAAAAGGTGGAAACCTTTTGATTTTTGATCAAAGAGGTGAATATGAAATCTTTTTTTGATATGATAGAGGAGGATATAGATGTTTCAACAAAAAGATAACAAGAATAGTTGACCCTTTTGATGTAAAATTTCATAAAAAAGATGTGGAAAATATTTTATAAATACATTCAAGTGAGGAAGATGAATAAGATGAAATAAGTTTTGTCAGGTGACATAAGAAGGATTCCATCAATTCTGATACCAGAAAGATGGAAGAATCAGAATCATCAATTTCTAGTGATGATGAAGGATTTTAGACATATGATCATAGGATATTGAACTAGTTTGAAGATTTAAACATTATTGGTGATCATGATCAGAAGATACAGACAAGAAGAACATCAAAAGTTTTTACACACTTATATTTGAATTCAAAAGTTAATCCAAAATATTCTAATAATGATTTTGAGAATCTAGAATGTATTCATGAAATGAATGAAGAGTTTTATCACATTGAGAAGAATGAAACTTGGGAAATAATACAAAAAAATGATAAAACTTGTATTGGTACAAAGTGGGTGCTCTATAATAAGTTGAATAAATATGGTGAAGTGATAATAAACGATGAAAGAATGATTTGTAGAGGTTACTCAAAGATTAAAGGCATTGATCTTGATGAATTCTTTGGGCGGAAATGTTATAAATGTTCATAATCTTTTATTTAATTTATGTATAATGAAGTTATATTTTTTTCAGATGGTTGTAAAGTCATCATTTCTAAATGGATAACTTAATGAAAAACTTATAGTAAATAAACTTATGGTTTGGTTATTGGAATAGATGAAATTTATATTTAATAGTTTAACAAAACCTTTTATGGGAATATGAAATCTCTAATAGGATGATATTACAAATTGGATACCTACTTAAGAAAGTTAAACTTTAAGAAAGGATAGGTGGATAGTAATATCTAAAACAAATAAACTCCAGAGATTTACCTCATTGTAATTTTATATATTGATAAAATTAAATTATATATTAATAATTAATGAACTTTTTAAAGGTTTTATAAAAATATATATATGTTTTTTGAAATAAATATTACTGAGGAAATGAAATACTTTATTGGGTTAAAAATATTAAAAAAGAATAAATACCGTTTTCATTCTCATGAAAAGTCCACTAAAGAAATTATTATGAAGTTTTTAATAAAAAATTCAAAAATATTTTCCACACCAATTTTAGTGGGACGTATGATTACTGAATATAGATAAGATAAAAAAGTTGTCTCTAAAGAGTTTTAGATGTTGATTTGAAGTTTTTTGTATCTTACTGACTCAACACTACAAATTGTTTACACTTTTATCTTATCTACAAGATTCCCAATTTATCCAAAAGAATAACATCTATTGGATAGGAAAATAATTCATAGATATATGAAAAATGTAACATATTTTAGAATCAAGTATGAGAGACTGGGAATATTTTTTTTGTTATATATATGATGCATTGGAAGGAAATGTAGGTGATAGAAGATCCAAATATGGTGTAGTTTTCATATTGGGGAATGTTGTGTAAGTTGGAATACTAAGGAACAAGTTTCGCTAAATTGTAGTATATATGAAGAAAAGAAACTTTCTTCCACTCAATCAGCAACACAACATATATGGATGATGACTCAATTGAAAGACTTACTTGTTGAAATGAAGTTACCTTTTCTCTTTGGTTGTGATAATTAGTGTTTCATAAAGATTATAATAAATCCATTACTACATTATCATTCATAGTATATCGATTTAAAATATAAATTCATTAAAGATAATTAAGAAAATAATTAACTCAAGATGGAGTGTCTTCCTACTTCATTAGAAGTTGCTGAAATCTTCCCAATCCTTTACCAAAGGAGTCATTTTTCAAACTACGGTTGAAAATGGGCATCCAACCACTTTCTATCCAAGATTGTGGAAATTGTTTCTAAACCCTCTTTCATCTAGTATTTGGATAGTGTTGTCAAGGGGAGACAAAATATGATTCATAAATCTATCCATTTATATGTGATAAACCTTTTAATGAAGCATATATATAGTTGGGTCATGGGAATGCAGTGAACACATCATGTATGTGTGTGAATTGTTTAAACAGTTTGTCAAAGAGTGTGTATAATATCTGTTATAGGAAAGTGTATGATGCTTTTAAGTGTTGTGTGAAGTCTGAATGTGTTGAAGAATATTCTTAAGTCACAAATTTTGGAAAAATCATTTTTCATTCAATGATTCTTGTTTTAGGTAATGAATTCATTCAAATAGTATTAGAAATATTTATTAGTGATCCATATATTGAGGTTACTAACCTCGAATATTTATAAACCATGGTTGATAAATAAAATCCAAAAAGGGTATATGTTAGGACCATGTAGGATGATTGTTGGTTTTCATATTCTGGGTGAAGTTTGAGTTTCTTGCTTTGTATTTTGCATTCATTGTTAAAATTTTTATCTCTTTTTATGGGTTAATGATTGGATTAAGGATTACCTAACTCAAAACATATGACACATTCATGATAAGAGAATACATTGGATTAATTTTTTCAATTTTGAAGATGTTTCCTAGAAGAAGCGATCTTCAAAATCACTTTGTGTCTGGAAATATGTTTTTTATCAGTGTGAGGTTTTGTTATGATGTTTGAATGTATTTCATGATGTTCAAATGCTAAATTGATGATAATTTTCTAATTTTTAATTTTTAAATATCATAAGTTTGTCTAAATTAATGTGATCCAAGATTTCTGAAAGAAATGAGGATAAAAGATTTTGAAAGTTAGATGATGTTATGCTAATCATATTTTTATTAACAACATGAAGAAATCCTGATATAAGTGGGAGTTTTTTTGGAATAAGAGGGTTTGAATTCAATGTCTTTCGATTGTAGTTTATCAGTGTGAGAACCACCAAATACTTATTTTCTCTAAATACAGAGATGTTCAAAAAATTTATAAGTGGTTATTGAATGAACCATGTAATTGGAAAATTCATTAGACTTTCCAATTAACCTAATGATTCATTCTATAAGATCAATCAAATGTTGAAAACAAATTAATTACAGAATTCACTGCTAACACTGGTCCGTCGGAATCGGTGTTCCACTGATCCATTAGAAGAACTATGAAACCGATTCATCAGGAAGAGTGTTGATATCAAGAGAATAATTAAATAAAAAAATTTATTAGAGGCATAAAACAATTTTCTCATAAAAATAATAATAAAATTTTGTTGACACCGAACAGTTTGTACAAGTTGTTGGGGCCAATTCATGAGAAGAGACTCATAGACTGATTCATTAAATGTGATCAAAGAATATTCAATTTGAAGACCGTAAATAATGTATTCAACAATTTCAATAATGTTTTATTTTTTTATGCGGTTGAAGATTCATCAGTCTAGAAGTGACGTAGATGCATCATAAGGAATCACAGATTGATCCATCAGATGAAATTCAACATCTATGAATAATCATACATTTGATGTCAACAGATGTAAGATCATCAATCTGAGTTTTTTTGAACAAATAAAGAAATTGTGGTGTTTTTTTTCTTCTAAAGTATTTTAAAATAGTTTTAATTTCTTTAGAAATTGTAACGACTTTTATGGAAACAAAGATGAATAATTTTTTTTGATGTGTAATACATGTGGACATCCAGAGTGATTGAGAAGAGACATCATTGTGAGGAAGCTAATTATATGTAAATAAAGTGTATGGAACATGAAACATTTTTTATGGAAAATTAGTTTTTCGTTTGTATAGATCTTTAAAATTATAAGTCTTCAGTTCTTTGGGGATCTTTGGTGTGTGATTAAAATTAGTGTGATCATATGTTTCATCATAATAAGAAAGAGTATCAAAATGAAAATTATATTATATAGAATAAGTGATTGTATGTTTAAAGTAGGTTGAATTTGTGAGAATATATTATAATTTTAAATCAGAATCAATAATAGTTGATAATCACTAAAATAGTCAAAAACTGAAGTTGAAATGAATTTGAAATTTGAGTTCTTGAAATTTTATTGATTGGGAAAGTGAAATTGGTTTCCCACCCAACACATTTTGTCTCTCCTATAAATAAAATTATGTATAATATATTTTATAATGACTAAGGAACTTTTCACATGTAGAGAGATCAATATAATTTAAAACATTGTAGCTAAGGATGTTTCCATATGGAGTTTTCCTGATTACGTTTTTTGGATATAAGAAAAAGAAGTTAGAGGTTATTAGATCATACTGATGAATCAGACTGAAATTTTTATTGAATGAATTGTTTCATGATTATTTCTAGACTATTTATGAAGACTATTTTTTGTATTGAAAAATCAAACTGAAGAAATCATACTGATAATCAAATCATGTTTTTATATAATGTCTATAAAGGTTATTTCTACTTGACACTAGGAATGAAAGTGAAGAATAATGTTTGGAGGAAATAAAAATTTGGATGTTTTTGAAGTAGTACTATGACTTATTTAGAACCAATTGGGGAAAGTTTCTAAACATTTTAAAAACTTATTTTACTTAATTTATTCTAGAATAAGAATATGTACTGTTGTAGGGATCATTGTGCTACCCAAGTGTAAGGGTATTTACTACATGTTGTATCTACACAATGTAATTGTTTTCTAGTGGATTGTGTGACATTGGATTATTTTCAAACCCTTTCAAGGACATGGTACTTTTATTGAGTATTGAACCATTTAAATACGTATGTTTCATTGGATGTGTGAATGTTTTGTTTTCAAAAAAGTGACATTTCCATAATAGGTGGTTATGGTTGTTACCCAATAATGGTAACATAAAAAAATTTATCATTGATTCACCCCGCCCCCTATTACTGACACTTTTATCATGGTTAGGCCTTTTGAGCACAAACCCTTGTGTGTGTTTAGAACCAATTTTTATAATGTAAATTTGAAAGTTCCTAAAAAGAGGCAACAATTTATCATGGATATTTAGGTTTGGTATTTGGTGGAGAGATGGTAGGATACTACCCAATCAACACATGGATATATTTTTTATCTTTTATAAGTTGGGTTTTATTCATTGGTCATTTACCTATCCTTTGGATTATTGGCCTTTATTGTATTACAACCGTTTTTGTTTTAATTTATCTATGTAATTCTATTATTTTCATTGTTTACTTCTATATGACATGTTATTTGTTCTTTTTGGTAGGAATAAATCATTCCAAAAGGTTCTTTGTATGTTGGGGTTCATATTGGTAGCCTGTGGGGTTCAGGAATGCCATTTGGGCCTGGTTTCATATCAGTTTAGAGCCTTTTTGATGGGGAATATATATAGATCATTTTGTGGAAAATTAGTGTAAATGCATTTTTGTGCCCAATATTACTTAAATTGTGATGTTAATTATATATAATATAGGATTGTTGGTACTTATGGAGTGTGTTAGGAGTCATTACATGACCGTATCTCATTGTGAAAGCCTTAAGTTACCATAAGTAGTTTTTATGTGTATCTATTATATTGGGTTTTGACTCTATCTAAATTAAGTGTTTTTTCTTTTCATTTAAATTGATATCTTCTCTTCTTTGATGATGTATTTTTCATTTTTTGATATAGTATCGTATCTCCCAAAATACTTCCTTGTGTTCTTTATTAGGGCACTATAGATGATGATTTATATGGGAACCCTGCAATTTACTAGAACCTAGTTGAGGCTAAAGTACAATAGATTTGTTTTGTAGACCAAAATGTACATATTTTTTAAAATCATGCTAGGGAAGTGAAAAATGGATTTTGTGGAGATAAAGATTGAGCTAAATAATTTTTTTATAGAAGTATATAACCTTTTAGGGGAAGAATGAACCTTAGAAAGTAGAGGACTAGATAGAAAAGACTGGTTAGATCTCTGAATTTTTGGTGGATCCAAAATCAATTAAGGTGAATTGAAATACCTTTAGGTATGAGGTATCTAGTAAGTGGTGTTGGGATGTAGTGATTATTACAATGAAACATGAGGAATTGGAGTGCAAAATTTCAAGACAACCTTATTTCAGTAGTTCTACGAATTTTAAGTAACTAAGGAATATTCTATTGAGTTCTCTCCATTCACTGGGGTGATCACTATGGAATCCCACCTTTTTATTACATAAAGTTTCATTACATTTTACAAACAAAAGATATTTAAAGTCTTGTGTCTTGGAAATCAGGAACATAATACATGAAAATATCTTAAAAAATTATTCTAAAACAATTTTAAGGCTTCATAATAGGTTAATATTATGTACAATTACAGCATCTCAAAACATGGAGACATTCAACAATGTAAAGGGTGAGTAAAAGGCCTTGTAAGGGTAAACAAGGGAATCTGTTTACTTGTGATATCTATAATGCACTTGATGAATAACATAAAGACATGAGAAATGGAAGTAATGGAATATCATAATAAAAATAAAAAGAACCATAACTTAAATACGTGGCTACAATATTTAATTTATACCTTCACGAACATATCAGTATGGTTCATCCCTATTGTTTCATAAAAATTTCCCTGGTAATCCACCAAGGTATCGTGAAACTTGTCTTCTCTAGAGATTAAATTTTTTACCCATTGCATTGGAGTGATATCAAGGTGCACTCTTAATATTTATTTATTTTTAAGTTATCCATGTAGATCATAATCATAAATTTTATAAATAACCCAAAAATTATAAAAGAAATGGGTTTCATATCAATATCATGACGTTTTAAAAAGTGTTTATAAAACCTGATCATTATGTCATTTATAACCCATGGAAGGGAATGAGGGTTATATATAATTCAATTGTAGAATAAAGAATATTATTTTTATGTATTTATGAACACCCATATATTTTAAATAGGTTTGAGTTTTCACATAAATAATATAAGACAATTTCTTTAGAAAAAGAGGGAAAAATTTTGAGGCGAAATTTCCGTAGCATATTGACTATATATCAAGGTATTAGAAAACAATAAAAAAAGAGACAAGGGTCACACATCCATAAATGAATAATTTTACAGTATAGGGACATAATAAAAAGAAATAATATCAGGGTGTGGACATTTGAATGACATACCACTTTAAAATGAAACATTTAAGAAAATAGAAAATGCAATTTCTTTTACAAAAATTCGCAACCTAACTGTGTCACTAATAATTTAGAAAAATATGTTGAGGAGAGCAGAAAGGGTAAATTATAAATTGAACATGAAATGGAGAGTAATAAGTATATAAAAGAACATACAACCCCATAATAATATGTAAAATAGATGACATAATATAAAAAAATCATGACTAAAAGAGGAGGGTGAAAGGGTCTATTACCATGAAGAGTGACTTCAGAAGCTCAAATGTGGGGACCTTGGGGGATTGGGGGAACCCTGGGAGAACTTTTCTGTAGGTAAAGAGACCAGATCTTCATTGAGGGGGATTTTGGAATGAATGTAATGAGTTAATGGCTTGGTAATTATAGCAAAATTGAGGGAATATTTAATTAATTTCCAAGGGACATCTCATCGGTGTTATTTTCAAAACCATGGGCTTTCCCATGGTATTTTCTCATGGTATTGGCCACTTGGGACACATCAAGACATATCATACTATCCACAAGTTTCCCAGATTTACTATATCATTATTAAATCATTAATGATGTCATTAATCACACTGAAACTAAAAATTGTATTTTTACTATTCACTAAAAAACACAATCTTTTATAAAATTCTCATGTATTAACTCTAAACTAATATCAACTCTCTGAATTCCATAATTAAATCCATTTTATGAAAATAATTTTCAATTTTTTTATTTAATTTATAAATTAAATCATTATTTATTAAAAAAACAACTCTAAAATTATAAATTGTTTTGTAATACCATGAAAAGGTAATCAAGGTCCCATAAAATTATCTTATAACCATAAGAAAATAAAGTTACAATTTTGGATTACATAATGTGAAAATACATTTCCATTTTAAATTATACGATTAATCATAAAATTTTAAATAACATATTTATGACATAAAAAATACGAAAACATATACTATGATCATTTTTTAGCTTTTACGAGGTCCACATTGTATTTATAAATTCATGGGTGAAGCATCTATTTTTTGGACTATTTACTATTCATTATTATTCATTACTATTCACAATGGTAATATTACTATTCATACATTAATATTCCCTAAAAATTTTGTTGATATTATTAGACTCTAAATTTCTTACTGATTAACACCATAGAAGTCCATTTTTTCAAAATCATTTCACATTATTAATTATTTAACATTTACATGAATATTTTAAAATACCCTTTTTCCAAAATTCATCAATAATAATCATCCTATACCTATCCGAATATTTTAAAATCACAAATTTTACCATAATAAGAAATAACAATTTTATTTATATCACGGTATTTCAAAAAGTATCTAAGGCCTCATTACATAACCCATTACAACACTTGTATAGGACCTAAGTGTAAGGTGTGATGTGGTGATAAAATAAAGGGGCGGGCCAGACAACATTTCCCGAGTGGTGTTTTCTATCATCATGAACTTCTACCTTAGGAAATTCTGTTCAAGTTTCCCATGTTGAATCTCAATATGGGCTTAGTCTAGATAAAATCCAAGAGATTATACCTCCTTCACAGGCTCAGACATATGGGCTTGGTACGACCAGAGTCTACTGGATGAGGCCATCGAGTCATATTTCTGTATTAATTTACAAGATCACTTGTATTTATAAACAATAATTATAACGATAAGAGTTTAGTTTTCAACGGTCATATTGACCAAAATTCATATAACTGTCGAAACCCAATAGTATTATTTATTTATACCCACTTCATTAATTAAAGGATATAGTTTTATTGAGTATAAAATAAAATAACACCAAAATTTAGGAAATAAATATTATTTAAAATATCGGGTCATTACATTATTCCTCCCTTTAGAAATTTCATCCTTGATATTTTAACTCATACCCTAAGAAGAGAAACAGTGTGGGTACTCATGCCTCATCGACTCCTCTAGTCCCCACATCAATTCTTCACATTTGTTGTTCCTCCATAACACATTATCAAGGTGGGTAGTCTTGTTGTGTAGAACCTTTTCTCTAAGATCCATGATCTCCACCAGTAGCTCATCATAAAAGAGGTCATGTTCTAGTTGTAACACCTCTGGATTTAGTACACGTGAAGGGTCAGTTATTTACGTCCTCAAAAGGGATGTGTGGAAAACATCATGAACTTGTGCTAGATTTGGATGTAGTGCAAGCCAACAGACCACTGCTCTGATGTGATCAAGGATTTTATAGGGGCCACTATACCTAGTTATGAGCTTCCATATGTTCCCAAACATCATGAATCTATTATAAGGTGAAATTAGAAGAAATAACTTATCACAAACCTCAAACTCCATGTCCCTTGGATGGATGTTGACATAGCCCTTTGGCCAACTCTGAGTAGCCTTAATGTGTTGCTGGATGGCGTGGATTTTTTCTGTCATCTCTTGCACAATATTTGGCCCAAGAAGAATTCTCTCTCCAGCTTCATCCTAACAAGTAGGAGTTCTACATCACTTCCCATATAAATCTTTATAGGGCCCCATTTGAATTCTTGATTGGAAGTTGTTATTGTAAGGGAACTAAACTAAAGGTAGATGTTGATCCCATCCACCATTAAATTACATTGAGTATGTTCTTAGCACGTCCTTGAGTGTTTGAATAGCCCTTTTAGATTTTCCAATAGTTTGGGGGTGATTGTCCATACTGATATTTAATTCAGCGCTCAAAGAATATTGAAGACTGCTCCAGAATTTTGATGTGAACCTTGGGACACAATCAGATACGATAGAAAGAGGAACTCCATACAGACTTACCACTTCCTTCATGTATATTCTGGAAAGTTCATCAAGAATTAAATCCTCCCCAATAAAGATAAAAAAGAAGTTTTAGTGAGACAGTTAATAATAACCCATATCACAATATTTCCTTCAGATTTTTTTAGGAGACTAGTGCCATAGTCTATAGTGATATTGTCCCACTTCTATGCCGATATGGGTAGTGGTTGCAGTACCCCTTTAAGAATTTGTCACTCTGCATTCACTTTCTGACATAATAGGCACCTTGAAGTGTAGTCATCAATCTCCCTTTTCATATTATCCCACCAATAATTATCCGAATGGCCTCTATACATTTTTGTTCTTCCAAGTTGTATAGAGAATGTAGAGGTATGGGCTTCATCCATCCGCACCGTCTTTATTTCAAGAATATATGGAAAAATAGTTTTTTATAAAATTTCCGTACACCTTCTTGATTAATATTGAACTCAGGAAACATCCCATACTCCAGAGCCACAAAATTCTTCTATAACAAAGTACCTTCTTTCTGATCATTCATGATATTCTCTAGTAATGACAGTTGAGAAATCATTTGGGTAAGGGATGATGATGTCCCTTACCTTATAATTCCCATGTCCATCTATACAAGGACATTGATCAAAGGATCTCATTGAATCCTCATCATGGATAGAACAACTGGGTCTTTCATTCATAATGAATTAGTGACTTGGTATCCTCTTCGAGGATGATAATGGATTGAACAATAATAGTCTTTAAGAAGTTCCATCCATCTCCTCTTCCTCAGGTTCAATACCATTGGTGTGAAAATACACTTAAAACATCGATGGTCTATGTATGTATCACATTTCTCCCCATAAAGATAGTTCCATCGTATCTTCAGAGAAAAAATGACCACATCCACCACCACATCATTTTTAGGATAATTCATCTCATGAGTCTTCAACTATTGAGATGCATAAGCAATGACTTTGTTATTTTGTATGAGGATGCACCCAAGCCCTTTCAGATATTCATCACTAAAAATAATCGATCCTTCTACAATTTATGGAAGAGTTAACATGAGTTCAGTAACCAATCATTACATCATCTCTTGGAATCTTTCCCCACGCTCGTTTTTCCAGATGAACTTGATCCCTTTTCGAGTTAACTTGGTTAATGGATTATAAATTCATGAAATGTTCTTCACAAGCCTCCTATAATATCCTGTTAAACCAAGGAATCTATGAATCTCAATTATTTTTGTAGGTTGAGGCTACTCCTCTAAAACTTTTTTCTTTTCAAGGTCAACTGTTATTCATTCATTGGTTAAAATGTTCCCCAATAAAGAAACATTGTGTAACCAGAATTCACCTTTGCTGAAACTCGCCAAAAAAGCATCTCCTTCCACAGAGTTTTCAAATTAACCCTTATATGATCCTCATGCTCCTCACGACTTTTGGAATATATCAAAATATCTTTAATAAAAACTACCACAAAGTTATCATGGTATTCCTTAAAGAATATATTCATCAACTCCCTAAAAATAGCAGGTTCAGTAGTAAGTTCGACGGGCATAACAAAAACTCATAATGCTCATATCATGATTAGAAGTCATTTTTTTGAATAACTTTTTTCTTCACCCCCAATTAATGATAACCAGATCGAAGATCATTCTTAAAGAAGAATTGAGACTCCTAAAGTTGGTCAAATAACTCATAAATTCTTGGAATTGGGTATTTGTTCTTCACTAAGATCCCATTCAGTTCTCTGTAATCAATGAATAGCTGCATTGATCTTCCCTTCTACTTCACAAAAAGAACTATTTCTCCCCAAGGAGACACACTTAGTTAGAAAAACCCCTTCTTCGAAAGATCTTGGATTTATTTCGTTATTTACTCAAGATCCACATTTTCCATCATATAGGGTGTCTTAGATGTCAAATGTGATCCATGTACGGGTTAAATGGATAACTCTACATCTCTTTCTGGGGGAGGTCCATGTAACTCCTCAAAAAAATACATCAATATATTACAGGACGATGTGGACATTTTCTATACTTAAACACTCATTTCTTCCTTATTTTTCTTCACAGATAAACTCCATAAAGATGGATATAGGATGTTCTTATAGACAAAGATCAAGTTGAGATATCTCTCCGTAGAATATTACAATAGGTTTTCCTTTCAAGACTACTGAGATTTCCTTCCTTCTAAAATTGAATTAGAATTATAATTTGAGAGCCTGTCCATCCCTAGTATAATATCAAATACTAGAATGGGAATGAATACATGATTTGTGATAAGAGTGTGCTCTATAAAGTAAATACTAGAGTTTCTAAACACTGCCGATTCTTGGAAAACCCCACCATGATTCTTGACTGATAACTCTACTTTTTGAAAATCAGGGGATGATTATAAATTTACTGCAAACTTGGTGGAAATAAAGAAAAGATTAGAACCAGAATCAAACAATGTACTTGCTAGAATTGAGAGAGAAACAATAGTACCTTCCACCACATCATTTGGTGTTTTTACTTTATCCGGAGTGAACGAAAATGTACAACCTTTTTCCCTTGTCCATTGGTATGGATGATGGTGATTCCCCTACACTTCCCTTAGATTTGGACAATGATTGGAAAATTTACCATGTTGTCCAAACTTAAAACTTTGTACATCTGGTAGGGCCTAAACCATATTGCCCTGGTCTTTAGTATTGGGAAGTTGATTCATCACCTTATTACAAAAATTTCGTGAAATATGGTCATATATTACACACTTTTAGCACACCCCTCTCCCGAGAAGGAAGTCCCATGAATTCTTCTTCCCACATTTATTACATGTGGGATGTTGTACTTTCTTTCCCCATTTTCCCTGATCGAAGCTCCTACCTAAACTTGGATCCGTTGATCTCTTCTAATCATTGGATTTATGAGACCACTGCATCTCACTAATATCTAGTCTGACTTTCATCACACTCTGCAAGACCTCCTCGTAATTGTCACAGTCTCGGTTGGCTAGATTATTCCGCAGACAAGGTCTTATTACACAAAATAATTCATCAACCTTCCCACTAGGATCCATGACAAAGCATTAGATATAATGAGAATGTCTAGTGAATTTCATCTTGTAGCTTCCCATAGATTCATTCTCCTTCTACTTCAACTTGAGGAACTCTTTCTCCATTCTTGTTCTCATGGAACGAGGGAAATTATTACTGAAGAAGATCTCTATAAACTCTTCCCACTCCATAGCTTCAACCTCCACTATTGGCCTCGTGTTTTTAGTCATTTCACACCTCTAATAAGATTATTCCTATAAGAGATATATAGACAAAGTGACCTTATCTTAATCTAAAAAACAGTGCACAAAAAAGTTATTCTCTATAGAGCTTATCAAAAGTTCAACAATCAATGGGTCAATCGATCCACTAAATGTTTGTGGTCATTAATGAATAATGGATTCAATATAATTTTGTTCCCTTTGTGGTGAGATTGGTATCTCAGCATGATTCATGTTATTTCCCATAACATGAGTTAGTTGGTACATCATTCATATAAAAATTTCCATTCTAGATTCAATTATAGATTTTTCGGTTCATGGTCCATTCCAATCACCATTTGTATATTTCCTCTTATTTCTCTCCATTTTCTAAAATAATAACACCTTAGTGAGAAACTTATTACTTTTAGGAATATTTTAAATGTAAAGGATTCTATGTCTAAAAATGTCATGCTCAAACAATTACAATTCTCTATAAATCCTTCATAATGATTCATAAAAAGATTATGATTAACCAAACATATACCCAAGGAGTGTTAAACTAGGAGTGTAGAAAGGCCTGTTTTCATGAACCAAAATACCCTGAGTCAAGCATGAAAATCATTGTCTGATTTTTCACTCTTTGGTACATCTGTGCTGGAGCCACATCCACTTGATCATATCCAGACATGGATTTATTTTTGCGGAAACCACTTACCTAATATTTCACCAAAATACCAGGAATTTTTCTTATATTTAAACCTCTTTATAGGGTTCTTATTAATATTTTTTACAGGGTAATTTTCATAAATAAATAAACTATCCTTTGATACTATCTTTTTAATCCCACCTTTTACTACAAAATTTTTCTTTACATTTTACAAACAGATGATCTTTAAAGTCTAGTGTCTTGGAAATCAGGAACATAATAAAAGAAAAAAACATGAATGTTTTTCTAAACCACTTTTATGGGTTTATCATAGGTTCCTCAAAAGTAAAATTTCTGCATCTCACGAACTGGAGACATACATCAAAGGAAAGGGTGAGAAGAAGGCCCATTAAGGGTAAACAAGGGAATCAGTTTACTTGTGATATCAATAAGGACATGACGAAAAGTATAAAGACCCGATACATAGAAATTTAGGAATATAATAATTAAAAGAACATGAAATATAACTTGAATATGTGGCTACAACATTTAATTTAGGCATTCATGAACATATCACCAAGGTTCATCCCCACGGTGTCATAAAAATTACCATGGTTATTCACCATGGTATCGTGAAACTTGTTATCTCTAGAGATTAAATAATTTAACCAATGTATTGGAGAACTATTAGGGAACACCCATAACATGTATTAATTTTCATGTGATCCAAATAGATCATAATAATAAATTTCATAAATAACCCAAATAAAATAAAATAAAAGGGTTTCATTTCAACATCATGACATTTTAAAAAGTGTTTAAAAAACATGACCATTATGTCACTTATAACCCATGAAAGGGAATGAGGGTTATATGTATGTGAATTCAAGAATCAATAATATAATTATATTTTCTTTATAAAAAACTTTAAAAACAAAATATGTTTTGGTATTTACATAATAAAGATAAAATAATTTCTTCAGAGATAGATAGAGAAATTTGGAGACGAAATTTCTACAGCATAACGTCTTAATAACATGGTTTTAGAAAATAATAAAAAATAGGGGAAAAGAGTCTTATGTACAAAAATGAATCATTTTACAGTACAAGTATAGAATAAAAATAAATAAGACAAGGGTGCAGACATTTTAATGACATACCAAATGAAAAAGGAAACTAGAAAGGAATAAGAAAATGAAATTTCATATACGAAAATATGACAGCCTAATGGTGTCACTTATAATTCAGAAAAAATTAGTTGATGATAGCAGAAAGGGTCAATTACAAATTGTACATGAAATGTAAATTAACAAAGATATATAATAACATACACCCATATAGTAATATGAATGCTAAAATACATAATATAAAAGAAATCATGACTAAAAGAGGAGGGTGAAAGGTCCCCTTACCTTGAAGACTGACTTTGAATGCTTGAAGGTTATGACCATGGGGGATTAAGGGAACCTTGGGAGTACTTATTGGTAGGTAAAGAGACCAGATCATCATTTAGGAGAATTTTGGAATGAATGGAATGAGGGAATGACTTGCTATTTATAGAAAAATTGAGGGAGTATTTATTTAATTTTCAAGGGACACCTAATCAGTGGTATTTGAAAAACCATGGGTTTGAACATGGTATTTTCTTATGGTATTGGCCACTTGGGACACCTAATAACATATATTACTATTCCCAAGTCGACCAGATTTATTAAATCAAAATTACATCATTAATGATGTCATTAATCACACCGAAACTCAAAGCTGTATTTTTTACTATTCACCGAAAAACAAAACATTATATAAAAAAATCATAAATTATCCCTAACAAAATATCAATGATATGAATTTAAAAATGAACTCCATTTTATGAAAATATTTTTATATATATTTTTAATTTAATTAAAAAAACCATTATTTATTAAAAAAACAACTCTAAAACTATAACATGTTTTGTAACACCTTGAAAATGTAATCAGGGTCCCATATATTATTGTATAACCATAATACAATGAAGTAATATTTTATGATTACATTATATGAAAATACATTTCCATTTTTAATTATTAAATTATTTATAATATTTTAAATAAAATATTTATGACATTAAAAAATACCAAAACTTATACTATGATCATTTGTTCACTTTAACGTTGTCTACATAGTATTGATACATTCATGGATGAAGTTTCTATTTTTCGGGTGATTTACTATTCATTACAATTCATAAGGGTAATATTACTATTCACTAAAATTAAGTTCATCTTATTAGACTCTACATTTCTTTCTGATCACAGCTATAGAATACAATTTTTTGAAAATAATTTCACATTATTACCTTTATTAACAATTACATGAATATTTTAAAATAACATTCATCAAAAATTCATCAATAATTTTCATTCTATATTTATTCAGACATCTAAATATCACAAATATTACCATAATAAGAAATAAAAATTTTATTTATAACTAGGGATTACAAAAAGTATCTATGGACTCATTACATAGCCCCTTATAACACCTTCATTAGACCTAAGTGTAAGGTGTACTATAGTGATAGAATCTAGGGGAGGCTGAGACCAAATTTCCCAAGTGGTGATTTCTATCTTCTTGAACTTCATCCTTAGGCAATTCTGTTCAAGCTTCACATGTTGAATCTCAGCTTGGTCTTGGTCCAGAAGTAATCCCAGAGATGCTACCACCTTTCCATGCTCAGATAGATGGGCTTAGTACAACATTATTCTACTTGATGATGCCATCAAATTTTCTTTTTGTATAAATAACCAATAACATTTGTATTTATAAACAATAATATTAGCATTATATGTTTAGTTTCCAATGGTCATATTGACCAATGGTCATATAATAATCGAAACCCAACAATCTCATTTCAGTATACTCCATTCAATTATTAAAGGATATAGTTTTGTTGAGAATAATTTAAAATAACACACAAATTTAGGAATGAAATATTATTAAAATTTTTGGGTCTTTACATTCACTTAGTGACAGAGTACTCTAACTTCTTTATTAAATTTTTTCATTTTTCTCCTGAGGTTGTAAAAAATTAAATGATGAATGATAAAATATTTTAGACGGGTTTGTGACTAGACATTCATTCTATGGTCTTCATATAAAACATTTTCACCTATGAAGAGGTAGTGGATAAATAATTGATGATAAGTATAGATCTATTAGATAAGATGGGATTGTTATGAATTCCACCTAATCCCAGTGGAAACTTTAGTGGATCACATAGGGAGAATAAAAAGTGGAATGAGACTCGTAGAGGTTTGAGTGGTTACTCACAATAATAGGATTCCTCTACACCATCAATTGAATCTATAAGTGTTCCTTTGAATTTATATTATTGTGGAAATATATAGCACACTAAGTGTTTTTGCTTCACACAATCGAAGACCCACATTTTTCATGGCCCCATAATCAATTTGTAGATGTTCTGTTGGGGCATATTTGTAACTTTTTATTGATGATTTTTATCAACTAAAAATAGAATCATGGAACAATTATAATCTTCTAATCCTATAAGGTATTTTCCACAAAACTCTAGAGTGAATTGGTTTTACAAAGTAGGAACGTTTTTTGTGGACATTGACATAGGTTGAGTGATTGTTAGTGGTTCGATCTTTATTGATGCATCTAGAACTACTTCGTTGTTTGATACTAGTTTCTCTAATTTATTTATACCAACCCATTTTGTGGACCTCTTGAATATTATAATGAATTTTTTTTTATTCATTATGGGACTAAATTTACCTTTTATGAAGAAAAAGGGAAAGGGTTTTTAATGCCCCAGGTGTTATTTTATGATTTCTGATGTTGACAAATTTTGGGTTTTTTGGATCTCAATCGGTATCTAGTTGACATGTTCATTTAGATGTATTTCTTAGTGACAATTAGAGATGAGGTTAATTTTTATCATTGTCAAGTGTCTTTTACTACCCTCGATATAGTTTATTTGTGGTTTCATAGTGAATGGGATCTGAGGTCTATCATAATAATAATTCCGTATCCAAAATCAAAGGGTTTATTTATTTTAATGTTGTGTTTGGGAATGAATCCTTCACTTGTGATCTTCCTTTGGTGGTTGTGGATTTCAACAATGTATTCCCTAATGATTCATGGTCTTCCTCTCGTATGGGAAGTTCATTTTTTCTATCGACATAGCGCTTGAGACTTAACATATCTCTATTCGTTCCTATCATTTGGTACCTCCCATGTTGAAAGTGTTTATGTTTCAATAAGTTGATTTTAAAGAAAAGGTCTTTATTCATATTATTGTCTCGACATGGGTATATCCTATGTTATTTTATAAAAAAGTTAATATATATCTTTATATTTCTATCAATTGTTAGAATTTTTATCTATAGTCAATTACGAATTAATAGCCTTTACCCCATATTTATGACATGTTTGACCAGTTAAAGGGTGTAATGATATTATAAAATATTGTACTCCTATTTTCTTATCATAAAATCAGTGTTACAAATTAAGATATCCCAAAGGCCTCTTTTAAGATAATTCATGGTCACCTTGAATATCATTTGATGATGTCTGTCCTGAGTATCACTATAATAGTTTTAAAGATTTTATGAACCAAATATTCTATAAGTATCACAAAACTATAGGTATGGTATTTAAAAATGAAATCTTGTTTTATTAAAAATATGAGGAAGATCTTGTGAATCATTTAATAATTATTTTTGAAACCTTAAAGGAACACCATATTTATAAAAAATATCAAAAAAATGGACTTTTGGATTATGGAAGTGAAGTTTATAGGACATTTAGTTTTAGAACATGGTATCTTAGTCAATCAAGAGAAGGTAAAATATTTCATTTCATAAAAATATACCCAAAATGGATTCAATATGTGAATCTTCTTTAGTTTAAGTAGTTATTATCAACAATTTTTGAAATATTTCTAAAAAAATTCATTACCATTGATAGATCTTTATAAGAAAGGTGTGAAATTTTGGTGCGAAGAAAAATTTTAGAAATTTATTGACGAATTGAAAATATGTCCATGCTCAGATCCAATATTTATTTTACCAGAATATGTTAAGGGGTATTTGATGTATTTTATTTTTTTGGGTTCAGATCAAAGAAGTTTTCTTATGTAGGGTGACTATGTAGTCTTATACTATTCATTCCATATTCATTAACTTGAAAAGAACTGTCCCACTCATTATCTTCTACTAACTATATTTATGCATGATAATAATGGATGGGGACACTACCCTTTTTGGGTGAGTTTCATTACCTATTCTCATTGTAGGAGTCTAGGAATGTCTTCTCATAGAAGTAATTGAACCTTAGTTATAGGATACGAGAGAAATATCTTTAGGAAATTAATTTTAACATCACATGCACCTCTAGAAGGGGTATTATTATTGAAAACTCCATTATCCATTAATGTAAATATTATTCTTTCATAGAATCTATGATGGAATTAAATATCATTGGGATCATTGCTTATATTCAATTGGAGATGAGAGTGGATAAAAATGTATGATTTTGACTAGTGATCAATTGAATTCATCTACCCTCATGTAGATTATTTAAGAGACACATTAGGATGATGAGTTTAATAAAATTAGGAAGAACCAATATGGTGGGTAGAAAATTAATGGATGGTATTTCTATTCATAAGGACTCCTTTGCTTCAAGCGTCGTTTCCCAATCCAATGTAACTTTTATGAAGAATATGATGTAATATTTTCATTGTTCCTTATATTTTATTCACTATATAACTATGAAGATTTATTAGGGAATGAAGTATCAGTTATAGTGGCCAAGAATGAAAAATGAAATTCCATAATTTTTAACTCATTTTTATACCTACTAATAGATTCAGGCTAAGAACCATAATTATTTTAGTCTAATTTAGCCTCTTACTATACCAGTTTAGAAATGGTATTAGTTATCCATGGTTTTTATCAATGAATTACCAAGGACAACCAAATGGGAGAACTCTATCTCTATGGTGATTGATTGGTTGACTAATTTGAAGTACTTTATTCCAATTAAATACATCACTAAAGTCTTTTTTTGGGGTTGAAATACTTGAAAGAGTTTATGAGGTTTTATGGGGTTTCACATACCATTAGCTTTGACAGAGATCCCAGGTTTATTAAATAATTCTAGAAGTGTCTCTAATAGGTGATAGGGAATCAGGACAGGTTGACTGCAACATACCATACTCAACCAGGTGTTCAGATAGAGAGTGCTATCTAGATCTTTATGTACGTGCTTCATGATTGTTTTTTAGATTTAATAGAATAATTGTATTATACTATAGGACAAATTGATTTTTATTATAAAAATATTTATCGGTCATCTATCATAAAACTCTTTCTGAAGCTCTATATGGATTCCCTTTTATGTATTTTGTTTATTGGGAGGAGGTGGATAAAGCATCTCTTATGGGACATAGATTTCTCTATAAGATGTCATAAAAGATCTAGTTTATAATTTAATATTTAGTAATTGGAACATTCAACATAAGTATTACACAAACTGTTGGCATCATACTTAATATTTACAAGTTGGTGACTAGGTTATCTTGAATGTTTCTACTAGTTAGGGAAAAGGTTGCATTGAGATGTAGGGGAAATTAGCTACAAGATATGTTGGGCCATTTGAGATTATTGAGTGGATTGGGATGGTGGAATATCATGTAGAGTTACCATCCTAATTGACTATAATTCATGATATATTCCTTATATCTCTACTCGTGAAATAACATCTCAATCCTTCTCATGTACTAAATAGGGAAGAGATTACTTCATATTCAACTATTTTATGGATTAGGAACCAACAAAGATTGTTGATTATAAGGTGATATACTTATATGGAATGTGTTTTTTGGTCTGAGTGTTATGGGTGTATGAAATGGATTCCCATGAGAAGAAAAATTGGAGATCTTTGATGAGGTAGTAATACCCTCATTTATTTTTGGATTAACATTCTTTGACTTAACATTATGGGGTTTTAAAGTGATATGATGGGAAAACTGTCATACCCATACACTAATTTTAGGCATAAATTTAATTTTTTGGACAATTTATTGTTGAAATATTTCTTGGGTCATTTTGGGATGAATTTAGAGATTTGATAGTTTTATAAGAATTTTAATTGTTAGTTTATGGTTAGGGTAAACTGTGTTGGTCATCCTAATAAACTATGCAACTCATTTTAGATTTCTAGAAGAGGGATACAAATTAGTCAAAACCATGTGGTGTTCTTTTCCATCCATGGAACATGGACATATTATTTTCACATTGCTAGATCATGATTTATTAAACTATGTTTCAAAACCATATGGATGGTCTAGTATCAAAGAAAGGGGTGCACGATTGGTGCACAGTTTATCAAACAATGTGATTAGATTTAATTGTTTTGAATTTTTTAGAGAAATTAAATCTTTGATTTTACTCATTATTCTATAAATAGAATAGGTTAGCTATATAGGATACTCACAACAGAAATATTAGAGATTATTTTCCTCATAGAGATTGTTTCGGATGGATCATTGGGTGTTGGATTTGGTTTCTTTCTATGGAATTTTCTAATATTGATTACTCATCATTGATATTTTAGATTTGATCTTCCCTCCTCGAAAGAAACTAGATATCAAGGATTTTGATGATATATCTATGGTTTCTGAAAAGATCTAATTAATTTCATTATATATCTATACTGTAATTGTAAATCATTGTACATATCTTTGGTTATCTTTGTGTGTTATTAAAAATCACAAAGGAAAGTGTTTTATATTATTTAATTTGTTGTAAAAATGGATTAATTAAGGATTCATGGTAGGTAATTCATGTTTTAGATTCAGATCATGATTCCTAGAGACTTATTCCTCCTTTGGTGTTTCAATAACATTAGAATTGTTGTAATACAAAGTGTTGAGCTGGTTGGTTTCATTTAATGTATTTTTTTACAAAATATACATGCTCACCCTTTTCTTAAACTTTATTTGTAAATTAATAATGGAATTATATATATGTTATTGAAAAGTTTTTGATGCTTTTATTATTAAATGGGTTTTCCCATTGTTCTTTATAAGGAAATATTGGTTTCAAAATGAAGTTGATTTGTTTAAGAAAAGTGAATTTCAATCTATGATTTTTATGTGAGAAAGAGTTAGAATTTGTTTTCTTTAATTATGAAAATCAATTTTAATTTTTTTTGGTTATAATAGAATAAGGGACCCATGGGTACTTAAGTGTGGGTTGGTTTCAAGAACATATTATCGATAATTAGGGGGAATAACATATCAGTTTATTTCTATTCTTCTTTTTTAGGTGTTACATAGACTGGTTAACATGAAATTGTGGTGGGGGGGGGTTACACATTAAAGTATTCATTTTCTCCTTGGTTAGGTGTTCCAGGTATATTTTTAGTGTTTTCAAGACATTATTGATCAATGTATGAGAAAACTATATAATCTAGACCTATAATATTCTAGAGGTGCTTTCTATTTTAATTTATTATTGAGATGGATTTAATATGAATGATTTAAAAATAATAAATGTATTATTTTATATTTATTTGAAAACTATTTTATGAGGAAATTTGTATAAACAATTTAAAAGGGTAAATTTTCATGTTTCCTAAAAAATTATATAAATTTGAACATATTACCTTGTTTTATTTTAAAATGACCAAATTCAACTTATTCTATAAAGAGTTATGATGGAAAACATAGTTTGATCCCACATGGGTTATTGTGCTCAAACCATACACATACCCTTAGGTGTGTGTTGACATTGTTTTTCATTGATGTAGGAAAGGGATGAGATATATAACGAGGAAAATGTTTATCATTATTAGATAGGATTGGGTATCTAGTGATGTGATGGTGGGATTGTACCTTCTCGACATAAAGATATTATTGTTTTTATCTTTTATAATGTGGGTATTATTCTAGGATTTTGTACTTGTCCATTGGAATGTTGAACTTTTTCGTATCACTACTGCTATTTGAATTTTCCTATGGAATGATTTTATGTTAACAATTTCCAAATATATTCCCGATTTATTGTTCATTCTAGTTGGGAGATATCATTCTCAATGGTTCTTTTGAAGCCTAGGATCTTGTCTCCAGCCGTTGGGGATCAGAAATTCCCTTTGGGTCCTATTACAAATTAGTTCAGAGCCTTGTTTAATGGGTTATATTGATTAGTTCATGACATGAAACTTGTAGTAAAGGGAAATATAATTAACATGTTATCAAATGGTAATTTATTAAGAATATGAGAAAACATGAGAAAATTCTAAATATCATATTTAAAGGATCATGATATAATAAGTGTTTCCTATAATTGATGATAGAAGGAAATATATTCTCAATGATCTAAAATATACCTTGACATAATATTGCAGATTTACAAGACAATAAAAATAAGCCATGGGGAAAAATTTGAATTAGAAAATGATATAATAGTGTGGAATAAAAATAATCATAGAAATCATATGTCAAGGCACCATCCATGACATTTATAACCAACGAGGCTTGGGATAACTACCTATCTATCTTCTTGGGCTGGGCTTACAACTTTTATACCCTTAGTCTGGGTCATACCACCTGTGTACCCTTGTTATTGGGATAAACCCCTCATGTATGATTTGTCTAGGTATAAAATTATTGTGTACCCTTTTTAGCTCATGAGATATTAATTTTATCGATTCATTGGATGGATTTGATAGACCCAACCCATCACATAATAATAAACCATTTTAATATATTCTATAAGAATATAAAACATTATAATTTCATTATAAATTAATTAAAACATGGTAAAAAATGTGTTTCATGAATATTTCGTTAAATAATTACCTTTATAAGCCATCCAGATAATGATGGTGGAGGATATCATATGTTTTTATTTCAAGTGTAACCTAAATAACATTAATAGATGTTTAAAATGAAAACACCGTAACTATAGTATCCCATAGACAATAGTTAATTAAATTAATTGGTACTATATAGAATCAATAACATCAAAAAGTCTCAAATAGTTTTGTAGTCTTGGAGAATTATATACATACATTAATTTTAAATAAATATTGAAAAAATAAAATACAATAGATTATTTTCATTCACAACAACATTATTAATAATAGAATATGTAACACCCCAAGAGTTTAAAATATTTTCATTTTGGAATAAAATTGCTCTTGTTTATATCTTGATTTTACACAACATTATGTCACTATTATACTACATACAAGACGGAGTTAGCTTGCGTTTTATGCAAGACTGAGTTTTACCTCCTTTTAGTGGAACACCTATTTTAATCCTAACTATTGACCCATTTTTAAATTATATATAAAAAAAATAAACTTTATTTTTGAAATAGTATTTTCAAAATTATCTTCAGGTGATTTTTTGTTATTTTTATATGAAGATTCATTTTATGATGAATAGTGAAAAATAATGAGTTTTAATTGAAAATAATTTTTTCATCTAATTTATTTATGTAGTTAAATTTTACATTAAATTGGTTTTATTATCACATTAGACAATTTTATACCTCAATTAATCTAATTATGGTCATTGGAATCAATTTTACATTCAATGTGAATATAACAACATAATAAAATTTAAAACATTTCTACTTTTAAAACTCCCTTTCTTTCCAGGTTTGCAGGGTAAGATTTAATTTTAATTTTTCTACATTTATGAATTGAATTTATTAAACATATATAAATAGTTGGAATCCTTATGATATTTATATTAACAAAATATCTACATAATTTTTGATTAAAAATATTAGTGAGTGTAATTAAATTTAATCATAGTGATAAAGGTAAAAATTAGTTTACATAGTAGTTAAACTTTACTCTTAAGGGGAACATGACCTAGAAACTTGCACAAAATCAATTTACTCCAAAATTTCAACCATATAACCCCTTGTATTATATTTTTATGAGTTATTGGGAAATATATTCATGAAATTGACATATATAATATGTTCTGTGAAGAAAAAAACAAAAAATGTACCTTATTTTCTTTTAATTCCAATAATTCTTTGGAGTATAGAAGAATCTACACTGTTTTGGTTGTAAAATTATTTTTAAAGCTAAATGAATTTTATATAATTAATATTTTATTTTATTTTTAATATCGTATATAAATATATTAAATTCTTAAGAACCATCGATGATGTGATTATTTAGAGAATAATAAAATTAAATAAATGATACTATAAATATTAAATGTGATGAAACTTTATTGAATTATTATGTTCTATTGTTTTTTAGATTATTATTTCAGGTTAAATATATTTTAAATTGATATATTTTAATTCAATCATTATATTGATATATTTAAATTTAAATTAAATAAATAATGCCAAAATTAATATTACATTCATTTTCATATAAATGATATTTTATTTAATGATTTAAAATTTACTCAAAATCTATATTCTTTCAAATAATTTTTAAATTTTAATAAATATAAAATATTATCTATTCATGGGCCATGTTATCTTTTATAATTAACATTTTTACCCCTAAATAGTGAAAACATTGTTAACACGGTTCGGGTTAAGGTAGTGTTTTTGGGCGTTACATGTATTTCTATTCAGATTAATTAAAAAACACTTGGTATGGTTATTTTTTAAATTATATATCATATTTAAAATTATTTGGTTTAATATTTCCCAATTATTATTACTAAATCTTGTTCTTAATGGTCAAATTACCTAGGTTAGAAAACCAGTTACTTTAATAAAAACCCTCAATGGTAAAAGTGGGGAATCAAATAAGTTAATTAAAAAAAATTAAAAAAATGCACATATTTTTGTATGGTGGAGTTATTCTGGACTATAATTTTAATTGTATCCATTATTTTTCAATTCTTGCAGAATATGAGGTAAGGGAGACATCCCAATAGTGTTTATATTTTTATATTTACAAGAATTCCCCTCCCCGTCCACTATAGAAAAACATTCACTCCCACACTTATTATTACCCATAAATCTATTTTTATAATAAACATTTTTACCTAATAATAATAAAAAATAACTCTTATAATCCTTGAATAATCACTTTTGGTAGAAAGCTATCCAAGGAATGCATTTAGTGAAAACCAAAAATGTTACCCAAATGATAGGTAACCTTCTTCAAAGATGTCTTTTGTTTTATTTCTTCCTCAAACCATTAAATTATTAATATTAAATGATAATATAGTAAAATAAGTTTCCTAAATATACTATTATGTTGTCATTCCATGTTTTCTACCTACAAATTCAAAAACATCCATGAAATCTAAAATGAATTTATTGTTCATGTGTACAGTGGACCACTACCTCACGAAATGATGTGGTTCATTTTTTATTTACCACCTCTCATGGTTGTGAATAATGATATAAAAAATATTTTAATATGATATTTATCAAATTTATGTTTTACTAAAACTTATTTAATTATTATAGAACACATAACTTTATGCTTTCCATTTTGTGGTAGTATGTTAACATCATTTATGGATGTGTAGACTACCTCATCCTCAAAGCGATGATATACATTCAACATTACATGGAATGTATTAAGGATGAGTTTAATTAAAATAAATGAAATAAAATTCACATATATTTCATTAATTTTATAATTACCTTTCTAGGAAGATAATAATAATTTTCTTTATTACCCTTTTAACACAATAAAAAATGTGATAATGTCGTTTGAGGACGTGTGGACTACCGCCTCCTCGACCCGATGTGATTCATTTTACACCAAAATAATACAATATATAAGTTTATGTGATTAAATAACATGATATTTATGATATTATTATCATTATTGTAAGTTAAAATGTTAATCAACTTCTTTCCATAATGATCATTGAAAATGGGAACGTTACACATGTGTATGTATGACCTATCATCTCCATGATGGTAACATTGGTTCATTTTTCACAAATATATGTCATGATTAGTTTTAAATGAATTATTAATTTATAAATATGATTATTATTATTATTATTGATATGTTTATATAATGACCACATTTACCATAGTTGACATACCAATGTCATTTTTAACACCTGAACTGAATTTGGTCAAAACACCCAACATAAACTTAATCGTTTATATATTTGTATAGAACATTTTTATAAGTGAATTAATGAAATAATAAACTTTTTATTATATATATATATTAAATATTTAATAAAATATTATTATTCTGGAATATAAATACACACGTGATAAGTCAGACTCAAGGTAAGGGACTCTTTTCTCACTTTTTCTTCCTTGAGGCATTCCCCATTTTCACAACTTATTTAATTTGTGCAGATTATATTATACTAATTTATAATTTCATATATTTATTAAATAATCTTTCATTCTATTGTATTTTTCAATTTAAATTATCTCATCTAAGGGGTTTCATTGGAATCTTTCCACGTGGTAAAAGTTATCATTGGAATCTCACTTTTTTTGTGATTCTTAATATTATCTAGAAAAAATCACATAGTTTTAATAAATTTTTATTGTAAATTATATTTATTTTTGATATCCATATTATTTTATTATGGATATGAATATTTCATAAACTGTATAACATTTTTACATAAGGTTTTTACTTTGAATGATATATGATTTATTAGGGAAATGTTAACAAATTTGTATCCATTACACAATATAAATATTTAATAAGGAAATTTTTTTATTATTTAAATTGATTATTGAATATATGAGGAATGTTTTTGAAATAAATTATATTTCATGGGGATCAGTTAATTCAAGACCCTCGATGCATTTATAGTCTCATGGGATGGAATCAGTTTGCGACAAACCCTTCAAATTTGTTTCTCACAAATTTAAAATTATTAAGAGGATAGATCTGGACACAAATTAAATGGGTTCCTACACAGATAATTAATCTATCTTGAGGATAGATCTTTACAGTAACTATATTGAGTATAGATATTAATGGTGTAGATGTCAAACATTATGCATTCTGTCATTATTATTATTCCATGTTATTATTTGATTAGTTAGAATATCCATTGCTGTGTTTTAAGATCATGTGATTATTTATATTGAATTATTAGATCTTATTTTATTTTATCCATATTTATTATTTATTATAAATTAATGATTTTTTCTTCTATACTTTACCCTTTAATGGGCATTTTATCTCACACATATTCTTTTTACTTTACCTATCATTTGAAGATGAATCCCTAGAATGAGTTTCAAAGATGAAATTTATTAGTATTTGTTATGAATTATGATTTATTTTTTATTTACCAATGTAATATAGTTATCATGTATATAATATTTTATTCCAAAACCTCAAATCTGATCGGTCTATCAGGATTTGAATCCTTATTATCAGGCTAATGTATTAAAGTATTGCACCAGCTCATGGCTTTTAGGGTGGGGGAATTAAAAAATATCACTACATATCAATCATAAAAAAACTCTTGGTATTATAGAAAAAAGAAACATAACAATGGGGTTATATCATATTCTCAATTAGAGAATGCATACAGTAGAAGATAAATAATGCATGAAAAATATGAATAGAAATAAATGATAGTCAAATAATTCAATTAAAATAATCACATAATCTAAAAATGTATCTATTGATATAAAAATTATTAAATAATCACATGGAAATCAATAAATACTTTTTGAATGATGGAATTAATTGTTATAGTCATTTAAAACGTAACATTGAGGCCCTGTAAAAAACATCTTAAAAAAATTTCAATGCCTTGTTCCTGGACATCTTATATAAATAGGTAAGTCATTGGACATATTCCAATCTAGTTTGTTTCACGAGACAAATTAATGCATTGATGAGAAATTTAATTATAGAAGCGACCCATCACTTACCATGTCTAATGAATTCCTTATATGAAATGGTCGTACCATAATCAATTTTAAATTTTTATTGAAAAACATGCATACTAAATTTTAATACTTCCCCTAATCAATATCCATAAACATAAACCATCCAGAGTTATATAGTGAATTGTATCAAAATAGTATACCCCTAGTAAAAATTAACATAATACATCTAGATATATAAGGTATATGCTATCATTAGAGTATATACATGGCAAGATATTCAATAAATTATGTTGACATAGATAAAAGAACATTAAAACTAACAATGGAAAATTTCTTTAGGAAAATACCCTTGTAACGTCACGACCCTAGTTACCTAGAGTCAGTGAATTATTTTAATACATTTGCATGATTACAAGGTATCAAGTCCCGAAGGACCAATCGGTTTAGTAGTCTTGAAAAATAGATTACATACATGAATGTTACATTACACTTCATAACATAAAAAACAAAATAAATAATCCTTCACGAACACCATTATTCCCTTGGCTTAAACCTACATATCAATCACAACACAGTTCTTGGAATCCTGGGAAAAATAAAACATAGAAAGGTTTGAGCTCAGATGCTTAGTAAGGATAACAATACAGCGGAAATATTGATAAATAATCATAAACATTTAAGGCAATTTATAACTAAAACAAAGCCTTTTAAACTTTAACTTCAGCATAGTATGGCAGAAATAAAATTAAATAATTCCATTAACTTATTCACATGGATATTCTACTAATAGAATAATAACATGAAATATCAATAACCAATTTCATGATGATGGGATGCATAATACAGAAATTTAATTTCTGTGTCAAGGCCTTGTGCCAAGACCAAAGGGATAACTGTAACCGGAACCCAACCCGGAGAGCCTTTGTAACCAGACTCCATCCCGGAGATCCTCTGTAACCGGACTCTAACCCGGAGTGCCTCTAATAACCGGACACCAACCCGGAGTGCCTCTAATAACTGGACACCAACCCGGAGTGCCTCTAATAACCGGACACCAAGCCAGAACATACTAGTCCAACACATTCATCTTAAGAAGTGGATGAAATATAACATAAACATTCGTATTAAAACTAACATATGAAATGAAAAACATTAATCATAAACCATTAATGGCATAAAAATAACTCATCCATAGTCAAACATATCACAAAACCTTAGATAAAATATGGAAGATTTTTACCATAATAAATCAACTTCAAACAAGTGTAAAATTTATCAAACGATGTTGACATAGATGAAATCAAAACTATTTGAGAGAAATATCTATTTTTTTTGAAATCATTTAAAAGTAACATAATTATAAAATAAAACATTTACATTGAAAATATTCTTATAATATTTTAAGCGAAGCTTTAGAGACTTTATAATGGTGGAAAATAGCCTCACCCTCTTGATAAGTTAAAAAAAGACATTCTTACCTTAATTCTGTTGAAAAGGTTAAAAAGGAACTTGTTTGGAAAATGACAGAAAGATTCCCTTATAAAATTCTTATAAAAATCCAACCAAGTGTATACATGACTTTAACCAATATTCTATAGGATTGTAAGAATGTTTTGAAATAAATTTTTTAGAAACATGGATGTTGATGATAAAGAGGTCCCAGTAGATAATTACGTATAAACAACCTTGGATAATGAAGAGATTGTGAAATAAACCCTTACCAATTTTGTAACTTACGAATCATACACCCCATGAAATAGGTCTCATACAATGAATTTTTAATACGCATAAATTAAAGTGTATTACACAAATAATACAATTATGGGCGGTACATACACCACACAAAAGGTAATAGTGGCGATATGGCATGAATCTCACGGGAATAAGGATTGAGATGAAAACCCCTTACCTTGAACTTTTCTTTAGTCAAGGGTACGTTTAGCCTCATGTATAGAGAATATAGTATGTTATTAAATTATACCAGAACCATATTAATATTTCTGATATCATACATTATTCATTTATGACTTTATACTACCAATTTAATAATAATTTCATTGTTATGTTAATATTTTGGGTAATAATCGCTTTCTTTATCGTACGTGTTTTAACTTGTTACTCTTGATTGCATCACTTATATCATGATTTAAATACTTACAGAACATAAAACAGGATTTATTTATCATATATATTTATAATAGAAAAATTTATAATAGACGTATATATGAAATGGAAAAATCCATTTATAGAGATGGTAGTCCATACGTACGCATAAACGATGTTTCCGTTTTAATATAGTATTGAACGGAAGTAAGTGAATAAGATATATGTAAGTGCATAAATAATTATATATATAAATATATATATATATCTCCAGTAGCATTATTATTTAATATATAACAAACATATTAGTAATATATATTTTTATAATCATCGATGAATGGTGAACTTGGAAATGAATCTCATCGCATCGTGGACACGGTAATCCGTACGTACACACGAGCAAAAATATCATTCTTTTGATATTAATATAATATATAATTGGATGGTATATAATATATAAATAATCCTTATCATTTTATATTTATTATTTACATCAAATACACATCATTATTATACACATCCAAATAATAATGTATTGAATAACAATTACACCATGACGTGGAGATGGTTAGCCGTACGTACGCACGTATGGTGACATGTCATTAAAAAGGTGGATAGAATAGTGAATTTGGTTGTACCATAATTATAATAACATCACAGTATATAGAATATACTAGTGTTAGTATTTTTAGAATGGAAACAACAAATAAAAAGGAAGTGGAAGAAGAAAGGAACTTGAAAGAGGGTGGTGAAATCATTACCTCTTCTTCGGGTTCTTCTATTTGATTTGATAAAAAGGGATCCATAGGTTGACTTTCTGATCAAACTAAGGCCTTTAGGTTGAAGGAATTATAATTGATAGGGTATTTGAGAAGGGGTTTTTTGATCCAAATGGCTTATAAGGTGTGAATTAGAGAGAAGGGGGAGTTCCCTTTTATAAGAGGTGTGAGGGGAACCTTAGGAAAAACTTAAAATATTATTTTATAATAAATTAATATTCGGTTTATAATGGCTGAAAAGTTTATTATTTAAAGTCTATGGCGGGTATAGGTCTAAAATAACACAACCAATAGATTTAGACAAGTTTATGATACCATTTTAACCTTATCATTCAGATTTAAATCTATGTTAAATAATTTAACTTTTACCGTGTCTTCTTGTATTCTTACACTATATGGTTTCCAATAGAACCCAAATTGGTTCATTAATGTCATATATATTATTATATATGTCCTTTGGCCAAACATTAGATTTTTTGGACCATTATATCAATTAATAATATAATATTTGTTTTATAAACTATTTTAAGTCAATTTTGATACTATTTGGTATTTGTTTTTTGTTAAAATAATAAAAACATGATCACTTAAAAAAATACATAGAATCAATCCTAACATATCATAACCACCTAGAAAATTCGTTTATTTCATAAAAACATTGAAATTATATTTATTTTAATATTTATAATACCATTTATTTTATTGTTTCATTAATAAGGTAATTACTGCATCATCATTGTGGCATAAATAAATTTATTTATATAATGTCTATAAATTATAAATAAAATACCATGATGTAGGAAATCTCTTTATAATTTTAATTAATATTTATAATCGAATTTATCTTATAAAAATACATATATAAAAAATTGTTTAGTTATTAAACTTTGATTTTAACTCTTTTAACTCCTCTTTGAATTAAATAATAATAAATGTCTAATCTAATCCAAGTGGACCTAAATAATAATATTACATTCCTAAGGTTGTTTTTGTTCGAGATAAACTTGTCCAATAGAATTAGGACATGTGTGAGGGTAAAATTAATATCATTTTTACCCTTAATTACCCTATTTACTTTTAACCGTGGTAAATAAAAGTTAAAAGTTTTTATTAACCAAAAATTATTTTCATATTATTGAACCACATTTTACTCCATGAAATTAACTGTGTCTCTCATATTTTATAAATTCAGATAACATAAGCTGTAAAATTATGATTTATGTGAATTTGCAAAAGCTCTGAGGAGGTGGGTAAAAGACGGTGAAAAGTTCAATAAATTATATATATATATATAATTATTATAAACTGAATCCAATAAATTACATTGAACTTATATAGGTATTATGTATCTATTTTGAAATTAAATGATTTAAATAAAATAAATAATTATTTAAATAAAATTTCGGTTTTAAACTATAACTCTCTATTTTTCACTATTCATCAAAACTTAAAAGTTTTCAGAAAAATACCAAAAATTTACCCTAATCTAATTTTGATATTAAAAATTAAATAATGAAGTATATTTTACCAAATTAAAAACATTAATGTTTCATTTATTAATTTAAAATTAATTCCCGCTATCAAAACAAAACGCGTGTTTTTAAGAAACAATAACTATCAAATGATTGACACTCATTTATGTTCAATTTCAAAGTGAAATTTCATACAATGACCATCAGTGGATTAAATGGAAAAAATATAATCTATTTATACTTCCAAACCATTAAAATATATAATTTAACAATATAAATTATTTTGATTAAAAAAGTTGTTTTCAGTTACAATATAGTATTTTTTACTATTCACTCAAATATGAAAGTTGTCAGAAAAACATCAAATCTTTATTGAAACTAAAATTTTATGTCCCAATTCTATAGAAGAAGTTAATTTTGTAAAATTGAATATATAAATGTTTCAAATACTGGATTTGAAAAGGCTGCGCCATTAAAAGGCAGTAAAATTGGATTTTTTTGAAAAACACTTCATTTATCTGAAAAAAATGAATTTGTTCTTAAATTATGACTTAGAAACTCATAATATGGATTATAAAATTATAAGGATAATATAAAATTTAAAATTCAGTTAATACTATTCATAACCTCTTTTGAACGGCTATTTTGGTAAGTCATGGTGCGCTTGAACTCAGTGTTGCGTACAACACACGCTATTGTATTATTCAAAGAGAAGCGTACCATGGAAGCTTGGGGTGTTAAATTATCCCATCCTTCAATAAATTGAGTCCTCACAATTAGAAATTTTTCTTTGAAAATAAATGGTTGAAAATTGAAATTACCTTTTGGAAAACCCACTTCAGAAATTAAGTTATTAAAATTTAGTCTTAATAAGAGGAAAAGGGAAATGAAAGGGTCACCACCAAATTATGATCTCGATTAAGAGAACATTGGTGGAAATTAGAGACATATAATTGGAGGAAAAACATAAATATTTATAGGTAGTGATTGAGGTCATCAATCACATACAAGTATAAAATTGAGGGCCTTATATTCATCAATATATGATGATTTTAAAATACCATTGGTTCAACAAAACATATTATATTAGGATAACACATTTGTTTTTTAATATCCCTTAACTAAATTATAAGAATTAATTTATTCATAGAATTAGAGAAAAAGAAAAATATATACTTTACAAGTAGAGTTTCATCCTTCAACTAATTCCTACCACGAGTTCATAATTCATTCCAAAAGATTTCAAAAAATATTATATTTATCCAAATCATATTGGGTTCCAAAATAATCAATTTATAATTCATTTTTCAGACTATTAAAAAAACTACATTATACAAACCAGGACATCACGTAGGCCAGTGGTAGGTGATGCACCCTTGTCGCCCTTCAGTTGCGGGATCAAGTCTCGCAGCTTTTCCGGACGCGACAGGTTATCGCCTGACCTCCAGGTTGTCCTTTTTATAACAATACGAAAATAATCATCAGAAATGATTTAACCTTAAAAATAGAGTCAAATTTCAAATATAATTCATTCCAACTTTTAGACATATCCAAATTAATTCTGTCCAAACTCACAATCCAAAATTTATAAGGAATTTAAATATCATGAAGATCTTTATTTTTTCACAAAATAACATCTGAATACCTTCATCATGTATTCTTTTAAATTATTTTAACACCCTGAATTACCATAAAACCTTATTGATTACATTCATTCTCCCTTATTCCTTATATAATACTGGATATATTACTTATATCCAAAAATCATTGAATACTTCAACAATTATGAAATAAACAAAACATTAATCAGTGCCAAGTTAGTCAAGAATATACAATATAATTAATCCAAATAAACAATCTCTTTTTCCAAAATTACTACTTCAGTATCAAGAACATATTAAGGATTACTATTCCATGAACTATGTATTTTCAAAAAAAAAAGTTTAGCATTCTGTTCAGTCCCTTTTCATAGTACAATATAATCTCAAATCATCAATGAAATATTACTGCAGTACAATCCTTATTTATTTCCAGAACATCATTGATACAACACTTAAATGAAATAATTCCAAAATAATAACATAATAATACTAGTCACTCCTCTACATTTGTGGTAGTATCATAACTTGATTGTTATCCAATAGCATCATTTGCGACATAGTCTGATGATTGGGACAATGGTTCGCGTAGTGTCCAAACTCCTTGCAGATGAAGCATTCCACATTTGAAACCTTTTGCTTACACTTGAAGTCCTTTTTATCCACACTTATAACATACTCTCATTCCCTTCAATCATTTTCCTAGATGATTCTTTACATAGTTATAACATATGGGAAAATCCTTCTTTACCTTCTATCCTTTATATTTCCTTCTCTCCACCATCCTTTTTTTTCTCTAGCTTCCCTTCAAAGCCATAGGACTCCGAGAATTATTTATCAACACATGATACTGTTTAATCATATGATGATAATACGTGGGAGACTATTTCCCTTCTAAATTCTGGCTTAGGACCATGAATGATATGATCCTTCTTACTCTTTGGATCATGTGTATTGCTGGAGTTCTCATTCCTTTTTTTGGGCGCCATTTCTAAACAATGGCATACACTAGATTAGTTTATGAATAGAAATACCTATTCCAAAACTTGTAAAACACTTAACATAAATTAAACATTTTATGGATATAATCCATAATCACAAAATTGTATTATTTGAGTAAGTATATACTAATAAGACCTTCATAATGGTTTATAAAGAAAATGAGAATTATCCTAAGCATATACCCCGAGAGTGTCATAACCAATAGTGTAGTAAGGACCGTTTTCATGCACCAGTTCCCGTTTGAGTCTATATCAAAGCCGTGTTTTCGGGTTTTACCCCTAGGTACATCTATTCCAGAGCCGCCTCTACCTGCTCGTATCCAAACAGGGATGTATTGCTTGGAAAACTCAACATATCTCTATAGTACAAAAATTATAGGAAGTTCTTCTATACTATTCAACAATGTCTATATTAGGGCTATATGCTCTAATCAGAGTTTATCTAAATCTATTTTCCAATGTTATTGCTAAACATCCTCTAATACCAACTTTAACACCCCGACCCCAGTTACCCAGATTCGGTGCATTATTTTAATACAATGGCATTATTACAATGAATAAAGACCCGAAGGACCGATCAGTTTAGTAGTCTTGGAAAATAGATTACATACATGAATGTTACATTACACTTCATAACATATAAAACAACATAAATAATCCTTCATGAATTCCATTATTCCTTTTGATTAACCCTGCATATCAATCACAATACACTTCTTGGAATCCTGGGAAAAATAAAACATAGAAAGGGGTGATCTCAGATGCTCAGTAAGGATAACAATACAGTGGAAACTTTCATAAATAAGCATAAACATTTATGGCAATGTATAACTATAACTAAAGACTTTTAAACATGAACTTCAGCATAATATGGCTGAAATAAAATGAAATAATGCCATTAACTTATTTACATGGATATTATACTAATAGAATAATCACATGCAATATCAATAACCACTTTCATAAGGATGTAATGCATAATTCCAAACATGAATTTCTGTGTCAAGGCCTTGTGCCAAGACCTAAGGGATAACTGTAACCAGGACCCAACCCGGAGAGCCTCTGTAACCGGGCTCCAACCTGGAGTGCCTCTAATAACTGGACCCCAACCCGGAGTGCCTCTAAAAAGCAGACACGAACCCGGAGTGCCTCTAATAACCGGACACCAACCTGGAACATACTAGTCCAACACATTCATCTTAATAAGAGGATGAAATATAACATAAACATTCATATTAAAACATGCATACGAAATGCCAAAACATTAATCATAAACCATTAATGGCCGAAAAATAACTCATCCATAGTCAATAATATCACAAAAATTTAAATACAATAAGGAATATTTGTACCATAATAAATCAACTTCAAACAAGTGTAAAATTTATCAAAGGTTGTTGACATAGATGAAATCAAATCTATTTGAGAGAAATATCTCTTTTTTTGAAATCATTTAAAAGTCACATAATTATAAAAGAAAACATTTAATTTGAAAATATTCTTATAAGCTTCTAAGGGAAGCTTCAAAGATTTTATGACGGTGGAAAATAGCCGCACCCACCGAATAAGTTAAAAAAAAGACATTCTTACATTAATTCTGTCGAAAAGGTAAAAAAGGGCCTTGTTTGGAAAACGATGGAAAGATTCCATTCTAAACATATTATAAAATGTAAAACAAGGGTATAAATGACTTTAACCCATATTCTGTAAAATAGTAAGAATGTATTGAAATAAATTTTTAATAAACCTAGATTTGGATGATAATGATCTCCTAGTAGATAATTACATATAAACAACCTCAGATAATGAAGATATTGTGAAATAAACCCTTACCAATTTGGTATCTTATGAAACATACACCCCCTGAAATAGGTATCATACAATGAATATGTAAATAAACATAAATTAAAGTGTATTACACAAATAATACAATTATGTGTTGTACATACACCACACAAAAGGTAAGAGGGGCAATATGGCGTGAATCTCACGGGAATAAGAAGTGAGATGAAAACCCCTTACCTTGCACTTTCATTTAGTCGAGGGTACGTTTAGCCTCCTGTATGAAGACTATAGTATGTTATTAAATTATATCAGACTATATTAATATTTATGATATCATACATTATTCATGTATGACTTTATACTACCCATTTGATAATAATTTCCATGTTATACTAATATTTTGGGTAATAATCGCTTTCTTTATCGTATGTGTTTTAACTTGTTACTCTTGATTGTATCACATAGATCATGATTTAAATACTTTAAGAATATATAACAGGATTTATTTATCATATATATGTATAATATTAAAATTCATAATAGACGTATATATGAAATGGAAAACATAGTTTCTGGAGACAGTAGTTCGTACGTACGCATAAAACGTTGTTTCCGTTTTCATATAGTATTGAATGGAAGTAAGTTAATAAGATATATGTATGTACATAAATAATTATATATATAAATATAAATATATCACCAGTAGAATTATTATGTCATATATTACATACTTATTAGTAATATATATTTTTATAATTGTCGAGGAATGGTGAACTTGGAAATGAATCTCATCGCATCGTGGAGACGGTAATCCGTACGTACGAACGAGCAAAAATATCAATATTTTGATATTAATATAATATATAATTAGATGGTGTATAATATATAGAGAATAATTATCATGTTATATTTATTATTTACATCAAATACACATAATTATTATACCCATACAAATAATAATGTTTTGAATAACAATTACACCAAAACGTGGAGACGGTAAGCCATACGTACGCACGTATGTTTACATGTCATTCAAAGGGTGGATAGAATAATGAATTTGGTTGTACCATAATTATAATAACATCACATTTTATAGAATATACTGGATCTATTATTTTATAATGGAAACAACAAATAAAAAGGAAGTGGAAGAAGAAAGGAACTTGAAAGAGGGTGGTGAAATCATTACCTCTTCTTCGGGTTCTTCCTTTTGATTTAATCAAAAGGGATCCATAGGATTGCTTTCATATCAGAATAAGGACTCTAGATTTAAGGAAGAATAGTTTAGAGGGTATTCGGACAGGGTTTGTCCAATCCAAATGGCTTAGTAGGTGTGAATTAGAGAGAAGGGGGAGTGCCCTTTTATAAGAGGGGTGAGGGGCACCTTAGAAAAAACATAAAATATTATTTTATAATAAATTAACATTCTGTTTCTAATGGCTACAAAGTTGATTATTTAAAATATAAGGTGGGGAAAGGTCTAAAACAACTCAACAAATATGTTTTAGACAAGTTTAGGTTACCATTTTAACCTTATCATTTAGATTATACTTTAAGTTAAATAATTTAACTTTTACCGTGTCTTCTTGTATTATTACACTATATGGTTAATAAAGATACTATATAATACCAATAAAACCCCAATTGGTTCATTAATGCCATATATATTATTATATAAGTATTTTGGCAGAACCTTAGGTTTTTATGACCATTATATCAATTAATAATATAATAAATGTTTTAAAAACTATTTTATGTCAATTTTGACACTATTTGGTATTTGGTTTTTGTTAAAATAGTAACAACATGATTACATCAAAAAAATACATCTAATAAATTATAAAATTTCATATTCACCTATAAAATTCGTTTATGTCATAAAAAATTTTACATTATATTTATTTTAATATTTATAATACCATTTATTTGACTCTTTCATGAATAAGGTAATTACTGCATCATCATTGTGTGATAAATAAATTTATTTATATAATGTCTAAAAATTATAAATAAAATACCATGATTTAGGAAATTGTTTTATCTTTTTAATGAATATTTATAATCGAATTTATCTTATGCAAAAATCTATATTAAAAATGCTTTAGTTATTAAACATTGATTTTAACTATTTTAACTCTTCGTTGAATTAAATAATAATAAATGTCCTAATCTAATCCAAGTGGACCTAAATGATAATATTTTATTCATAATGATGTTGTTGGTCGAGATAAACTTGTTATATTGAATTAAGACATGTATGAGGGTAATATTAATATCATTTTTAACCTTAATTACCCTATTTACTTTTAACCGTGGCAAATAAAAGTAAAAAGTTACTATTCACCAAAATTTATTTTCATCTCATTGAACCACATTTTACTCCTTGATATTACTCGTGTGTCTCAGATTTTCTAAATTCAGGTTATAGAAGGAGTAAAATTATGTTTTATGTGAATTTGAAAAAGCTCCTAGGAGGTGCGTAAAAGACGGTGATAAGTTCAATAAAAGTTTTATGTATCTAAAATTATTATAAACCGACTCTACTGAATTAAATTGAACTTATATAGGTATTATGTATATATTTGGACATAAAATTATTTAAATAAAATAAATAATTATTTAAATAAAAATTTGGTTTTAAACTATAACTCTCTGTTTTTCACTATTCATCGAAAATTAAAAATTTTCAGAAAAATACCAAAAATTTACCCTAATCAAATTTTTATATTCCAAATTCAATAATTATCTCTATTTTACCAAATTCAAAACATATTAGTTTCATTTATTAATTTAAAATAAATTCCCGCCGTCAAAACAAAACGTGTGTTTCTAAGAAACAATAACTATCAAAAGATTGACACTTGTTTATGTTCAATCTCAAAGTGAAATTTCTTACAATGACCATCAGTGGATTTAAGGGTAAAATTATAGTCTATTTATACTTCCAAACCATTAAAATTTAAAATTTATAAATATAAATTATTTTGATTAAAAATGTTGTTTTCAGTTAAAATATAGTATTTTTCACTATTCACTCAAATATGAAAGTTGTCATAAAAACATCAAACCTTTATTGAAACTAAATTATTATGTCCCAATTCTAAAGAAGAATTTTATTTTGTCAAATTAAATATATATAATTTTCAAATATTGGATTTAAAAAGGCTTCGCCATTAAAAGGCGGTAAAAGTGCATTTTTTGAAAAATACTTATTTTATCAGAAAAAAATGAATTTGTTATTAAATTATGTCTTAGAAACTCATAATATGGATTCTAAAATTATAAGGATAATATAAAATTTAAAATTCACTTAATACTATTCATAACCTCTTTTGAACTGCTATTTTGGTAAGTCGTGGTGCACTTGAACTCAGTGTTGCATACAAGACAAACTATTATATTATTCAATGAGAAGCGTACCGTGGAAGCTTGGGGTGTTACAACCCTTATTAAATTGAAACTAAAAATATTTTCCAAATGTTGTGGAATTTTTTTTTAAAATAACCTTGAAATTTTTTAAAGCAAGATTCAGATAATTGAGTAGTAATAATGGTGGGAAATTTTGTTAATTCTGTATATGTTAAAAAACATTCCTTTTCCACATTTGTAAAAAGGTAAAAAATCCTCATTAAAAAAATTAAAAGAAGATTAATTTTAAACCATTTTTAAAAAAGTAAAAATGTATTAAAAATTTATTTTATAAATAATTATATATTAGTAAAGAAATTTTTTATAACATTTTTTAGAAATCATTAAAATTGAAGATAAATGATTTTCGACTGAAGAGAGAAATGATGTCAATTATTTAAAACAACTTCTTATTAATTTTAAATACCGAAAATAGTAAAATAGAACTGTTATTTGAGAATTTCATGAATAACCAGAGGAAGAAGAAATATATTGGGGTTAATATATAAATATCAAATAATTATTCTAAGGGAGACCTAAATATAAAAAATCTTAAATAATTATGAGATTATGATATAAACCCTTACCTCAGGTTTGAATTCTTTAGTATGTATAAAAACATCATACATAATAAATATATAATTATTATAATCTATTTAATAATTATAATAAAATAATATATGGTTTAATTATAATCTTTTATCACATATTTATATATAATTCATTCTTTAAATCATTGTTTTGGGAAATAACTCCTTCATTTTTCATGTATGTTTTGGTTCGGTAATTTTAGTCTTTATACAATGATAAAGGTTCCATCAAATTTAAAATTTAATAATTTTATAAATATTATTTATATATTTAATATATATGTATTTATAGGAATCGATAAGAAATAGAGATATGAATATGAATTACACTGTTCATGGAAATGATAGACCATACATATACATGAATGATTTTATTTAATTTTTGATAGATCAAAGTAAATAAATGTAGATAATTATAATAAAACTTCCCATAATTGGAATATCATGTCCCAATAATCGTAGTTCCAGGATACCCCAACTCTTCCAAAGATAACATGACCTAGAGAGTGAACCTCCCTCTAATACCATTCTATCGCGAACCAAATATGGTCACCACTAATATCAGCACCAAACCTAACCCTTCATAAGTCCTAATTACATTACCTATCCCAATGGATTAGAAAAGGTTCATTTGTGTCATATATTTTGGTTTGGGAATGATTTACCTGAATATGGATGCATTAAACATAAAAAACAATTGATAATCTGAATCTAAAAAATTTACACCAAACAAGGATTATAAAAAAAGACATAACTAATTAGAGAAGTTAAAAAAACACAATAGGTCCAAATAAATAATGTAACATAATAAAAACAACACAAAATACTCTACACAACAAGGGGTCATCACCCATAATCTGTCTCCGCAACTCTACATGAATGATGAGAACAAATAGCCGAACCGCCATCACCCAAAGCCTCTCCATCATCTGTGCCCAACAAGACCATGTATACATACACCAAAGGGGTGTAATTATGGTTTGATTCTATAAACAATAGGGTACCACCAATATATTCCATATTGTAAGCAATAAACGATAAAAAAATTCCATTTTTGAAAACATAGAAGCAGTGGAAATAATTTCTAAAGAATGAATCTTTTGAATGTAAACGGTTTTCAACGACAATTTTCCATGAAAGATAAAATTTTGATAAAAAATTAAATATAATATATTTTCAATCTAAAACCTCCATATTACAAATTTAAATACATGATATTCAACGCGCACTAATCTCGGGAACACCCCTAGGCACTAGGTTGTCTTGGGACCCATGTACCTCGTACCTCAATGTAAAGTAACCATTTAAAAATCCGTTCTCATGAAAAAACCGCTTGTTGAGAACATACGCATAACCTAGGGATTCAAAAACATCATAAACAAAGTTTAATTATAGTTTTTTAATCCAAAATTCTATGTGAAACAGGTACAAACCCATCCGGTTCACTAGCTTTATTGGTACACAACAACCCTCCTAGGTAAACGTGCTTCCCCCACTGTCTCAAACCATTATCCCATGATGCCAAAAGCCATTATAACATTAAAAAATAAGTTATTCTATATTTCAATTCAAAATAGTAGCTTCATTTCATTTCACTACTCAAACCACACAATAAAACCATTAGAATATTAATAAAACTACTTTACAAATTTTAATAATGTCTTTCAGAGAAAATCCCTTAAAGACACCACTTTGAACCCAATGTGAATTCCAATATTCATCAAAATAGAATATACAACACCCAAATAATTTCTATAAATCCATTAAATGATTTATTAAACAATCCAATTTGGAACAATATTTTCACCACTTACACCACACAATAAAACCATTACAATTTCAATAAAACAACATCAAAAAATTTAACATGTCTCTACACACAAAATCCATTTAAAATCCCACATTGAAAACCATGTGAATACCCATATTGACCAAAAAATAAATTTTTAGCACCAAATTTTTTTTAAATCCATAACATGAGCTACGAAACAAACCCAATTGGAATGACATGAAATAGACATGTAAAACACCCAATTTAGCACAAAGAGTGGTACCTAAAATCATTTACTTAACAAACATCACCAAAAAATGATTTTTCAGAAAGGATAATGAATATGAAGTGTGCTAAAAACAAAAATTCTTCAATTCTAGCTCACCTAGAATTAATTACCCATGGAATAAACTTCCAAAATAATTAATACCCTTTAATATTTGTGTGGAAATCAAACCGCACCACATCCGCACCACAAGGGTGAAAAAAAACATAAAACCCAAAGATTAGATGTAGAACATCAAGGAAAAACCCTACGTATGAAGCCGTAGTTTCTGTAAAAGAATAAAATCAAACGAAAGTGGAAGGAAAACTAAATAATAGAGATGAATCAATGATAAAAAAACTTACTTGAAGAGAGATTTATGTTTTCCCTACAAAATCCCATACAAAAAATGAGATCCAAGGGGGATTTGGGAAGCTTATGAGGCTACCATGGAAGAAATGGTCGAATAGTGGAAGAAAGGGGAATGTTTTATTAAACCCCGGGTGGGAAAGATTTTAAATTATAAAATTTTTTAATGACCTATGAAGGGACACACAGTTTTATTACACAGTTTAGAGAATCGTGCACCCAAACCATGTGACCCTTTCTATCTACTTGAAAAGTGTTTATTTCCTCCATTTATAAGGGGCTCTATGTGGTAAAACATAGTGGTAATGATGTCCAAGGATAGGGGGATATAATACCAAATAAAACCACATTTTAAACACAATACTCATCTAAATTAAGGGTATAAACCACACAAACATCTTTAACCACAAGGGGTACCATTAGGTGTGTCACAAAACCAACCCCAAAACACCACAACCTCACACCATCCCTTTGAAAAAAGAATTCTCCAATTACCATACAGTACCTCCAAGACCAAGATCATAGTTCAAGATCAAAAGAGACCCCAAAATTTAATCTTAGAACACCTAGAGACCAATAGGAAACAAAACCGAAGTTGTTTTGAAACATAAGATAGAAATTGAAAATCATGGTGTGACAGAAGACATGTGTACTCAATAAGAAACATATGTCACATGGCTGAAGGAACCCAAAAAAATGGCTAAAATAAGTACATATCGTTGGTAGCATCATGTGAATTTTGTGAACTATATAAGGGTTCAAAATTGCATGTCATGATATAGGTCTTATGAGTCACGTGAGAGATGTGACATCTTGTGATCACATGATCTATGATCGTGTGACCATAAAAGGGTCATGTGAATTTCATAATTATTACATGATAATGTGATTATCCTTGAGATTACATGAAGAATAATAAATGATAATGAAACATAAAATGTGTATCATGATTGAACTAGATTACAACAGATAAGTTAGAATGTTTATTGCATGAATAATTTAGATAATGTAATCACACAAAGAATTCACGGAATAAGATCATGTGATCGATTCCCAATAATAGTTCTAATGTAGGGATTATGTGAGGTGGTATTATAAAATAGTCACCTAATAGATGATGTCATGAATGAAATGGTGGTCTAAGTCTCCAATGGAATGAATAGTCCCTTTCTCCCCTATTTATAAGGTTCCTTATGGAGTACTAAAGGTCACCCAAAGACCAAAATCTCTTTGGATCATTGTCCAGTAAAATCCCAAGGGACTTGGGTGAGAATTTAATTTCCTTATAACTGAGTCTTTTTCCCTACATACCTCACTCTATAAAAACAATTTCTTGATTCCTAACAAATGATCATTAGTTATTTTAATGTTGGGATAAATACTCTAAGCATATGTATAATGTTATCTACAAAAGGGTGAAAGGAGAAGAATTGCAATAGGGGGATTAGGTGCCTCTGTCACAAGAATCATGTGACCCTAAGAACATCATGTTAATGGTTCATGCATTCACATAATATGTTTGTGATCACAGAAAGCCTCTCTGATAATCCCTCTTGCTCTTGACAAGAATTCTAGTATAGTGCTGATGATCATGTGAAAGAAACTATAAAAGTTCATCTAATTAGGAGATTTATAGACTGATAGACACCTGAAAATCACTCCAATCAACACATAAATGAAAATATAGGAAATTTAAGGGATTTATATGAAGGTAGTTATGTTGTTTTTCATGTGAAAGGCTGATGCTGTCAGCATGAACATTCCATTGATCATGTAATATCCCTTGGGACAGACTGACTACATCATGTGATGGATTATAGACATGTCACCTAGGTCCAATTAATGCCCCTGAACATATCATATCCATCTTGAGAAATACTTAATACATGTATGTTTGATCATGTGAATCGTTTATAGACAACCAATGGTAAAACTCCACACGATTTGTAAAATAAAAGCTGAAAAAGGTGTTACCCTTAGGAGAGAAAAAGTTACACTATTTTTTATGAAAACAGGTGATGAAACTTGTGTGATCATCCAAATTAAAACATGGAGTACCATTTACATGGAATTGTTATCACAAGAAGGCTTTCTAATAGGCCATCTTGATCTAACAAAGGGCCCCAGACAAGACTTCATTGATCACAAAAAATTCTCTTTGGTAGGAATCCTGATCTTGCAAAGACTACCAAACATGACAGATCTATCCTGAGAAAAATCTCTGACAGGTCAACTTGATTATGTGAAACCCCATTGTTAATTCATGGGTTAAATAAATATTTAAAAGGTATATTTATCATTAAATAATTATTTATCATGATATTAAAGGATGATGTCATGTATAACCCATAGAGGGTTCATGAAAAATGCATGATAAAATATTTTATCTCTCATATTAAGGACATATTTTTGATATAAGAGCCATTGAAAGCAATGTAGACATGGGGAGTTGATTTCTTTAACGTCCTACCTCTTGAAAAACACAAACCCATTGGAGTGCAGTGGCAAGAGATAAATTTATAGGGCAGAGAACCACATAATCACAAGAGTCCTATTATAGGTAATCCCATAGAAGAAATTAAGGTTACACGATATTCTTCTAAATTTTTTGTAATAACACAATTGACCATGTTATGGACTTTTAAAATATCGGCCCAGTCACACAAAGAATATTTTTTGTGTTGACTTGAATACACGATGCCCCAGTAGGCCAACACTTGAAAAATATTGATTCATTTAGAAAACAAAGGATGAGAATGATTTATATTTTATAAAAAGAAAAAAAGGATGATTTTAATGTGATACGGTCTTGTTCCATGCATGATATGTTCATAAATTATGTTGAGTCCCCTGTGAAGTTTTGAAAAATCACACGACATACTCCAAACATGTTATCTAGATCATGCACCCAGAATCGTTTTTTCATCAATCACATGGAGTCCTTAGGATACATCATCCAAATAATAAGATGTCATCCAGACATGTTAGCCATATCAAGCACCCCATGTGATCTATTCATCAATTGAATGGATTATCAAAATACATGTTATCCAAATCATGTGATTTCCTCCAAACAAGATATCCAGATCGTGTGATAGTACTCGGTCATGTCAAAAAAGTCACATGAATCCCTATAACATGATATCCTTGATCATGTAACACCCTTTGTAATATACTTATTGAACCAAATCACATAACATCCCTCTGAAATGTCTTCTTCTATGACGTGAAGCACCATTGACATGTTATCATTTTCATGTGGATGCCCCTAGAAATTTCAGTTGGATCACATGACGGTCCTCATACATATAAGGAAGATGACCAAGAAATATCCAACCATCCACAGACATGTTAGGAAGATAACTGGGACTTTTCTAGACATCTTTAATCCTATTAGCCAGACACTTGTGAAATTTTATGTTTACACTTAGTATAATTTAGGTTTAAAACCAAGACATTCCATCCATACAGTTAATACATGTCGAAAAGACACTTAAAAAATTTCATGTTGACACTAAAGACATGTCAACAAGATAATAAGGACATGTTAGGAAGAAAATCAGGATATGTCTTGTGAACATCCCCAGACATGTCATACTTTTCTAGTAAAAATAATTTTGCATGTTCCTTCAAACTATGTGACCCCAAAATCATAATTCTTTGGTTGGAAGTTCTCCCTTTACATGGTAAGTGTCCATAATTGTATATAAAATGGGTACTCATGCAACAATATGTTTGTAATGGGATCCTCACACCATTCAAATATTCTTATCTATCCACTCATGATCTCCACTCTTCATCCATCCTAGGATAAGGTTCATCTATATTCTAATGATCATCCTCCACGGTGTATGTCCATTAATATTTCAAAATATCTAACATATGGGATTCAAAATATCTTATGGGTCTATAATTATCGCTTATCGATCCATATATTTTAATGATAATTGAATTATGGGGACTTTGATTCCTACAATTATAAAGATACATAGGACACCTTCATATGAGTTGAGCTTCGTATAAAAACCCCCATTAGGGATTCCCCAGTGAATAAGTCCCATTTCCATATTCATTTATCCTAATCACTTTCTATCTCATATTTATCACACTAAGCATTAATCATGTGGGCTAAGGATTTTCAATAATCATATCGATAGAATCATAAAATTCTACCCTGTCCAAAGAAAACCATAGTTTGTAATCAAGAATTGGTGACATGACACGACTGCCCCCGAAAAAGGTAGGCACCTCGATGTAAGTCCTAAAATCTATCCCATTGTAACACCCCAAGCTTCTACGGTATGTTTCTATTTGAATAATGCGATAGCGTGTGTTGTACACAACATCGAGTTCTAACACACACCACAACCGATCAAACTAGCCGTTATGAATAGTAATACCTAATTTTTGAAATTATATATATTTTATATTTCAAAATGGGCTTCATTTTTGGATTCGGAATATCGAATTTAGCCGAAGGTGAAATTTTGGAACTTTTCAGATAACACTTATATTTTGATGAATAGTGAAAATTACTAAATTTTAATTAAAAACATCTTTTTAAATAAAAATAACTTATATTGATAAATTATATTATTGAGTGGTTTTAAAGTATAATTAGAATATATTTTTAACATTTTATCCAATGGTGTTCATTAGACTTAATTTCACTTTGAAATTGGACCTAAACAATTGTCAATCTTTTGATATATATTGTTTCTTAAAAACACGCTATTTGTTGTGACAACGAGATTTAATTATAAAATTAATTAATGCAACATATATGTTTAGAATTTTTTAAAATAGACTTAATTTTTGAATTCAGAATATAAATTATAGCTTAGGGTGAAATTTTGGCATTGTTCTGAAAAACTTCAATTTTTGATGAATAGTGAAACTACTAAGTGGTAGTTAAAAAAACTGAATTTTTCATAAAACATAATTTTAGTGCTTCTGTGAATGGAATTTCGAAAATCCAAGAGACACAGTTAATATAAAGAAGAAAAATGTGGTTCAATGAGATGAAAATATTTTTTGGTGAATAGTAACTTTTTACTTTTATTTACCACGGTTAAAAGTAAATAGGGTAATTAAGGTTAAAATGATATTAATATTACCCTAACACAAGTACTAATTCTATTGGACAAGTTTATCTCGACCAAAAACAACCTTAGGAATAACATATTATCATTTAGGTCCAGTTGGATTTGATTAGGACATTTATTATTATTTAATTCAAAGAAGAGTTAAAAGAGTTAAAATCAAAGTTTATTTACTAAAACATTTGTAATATAGGGTTATACATAAGATAAATTAGATTGTAAATATTCATTAGAAAGATATAAATTTTTCCTAAATAATAATAGTTTATTTATAATTTTTATACATTAAATAATTTAATTTATTTATGACACAATGATGATGCAGTAATTTCCATAATAGTGAAAAATTATAATAATTGATATTTTAAATACCAAAATAAATATAATTTGAGACTTTTAATGAATTAAAATAATTTTATAGGATAATATGACATATTAGTATTGATGTAATGGACTTTTTTCAAAGTAATCATTCTGTTATGAGTTTCACAAAAATCAACTATTGAATAGTGTCAAAATTGACATAAAAGAGTTTTTCAAACAAATATTATATTATTAATTGATATTAAATTTTTAAAAATCTAAGGTTCTCCCAAGAGACTTATATCATGATAGTGGTATCATTAATGGACCACTTGGGGGACTCTTGGATGTATATAGTAAGTTTATTAACTATATAATATAAAAATACAAAGTGACATGGTAAATGTCAAACTAATAAACTAAGAGTTAAACCTAAATGATAAGGTTAATATAGTAACCCAAACCTATATAAATTATATTGGTTGAATGTTTTTCAAACTATCCCCACCTTAAACTTTGAATAATCAACTTTGGATCCATTAGAAGCCGAATATGAATTTATTATAAATTAATATTTCTACCTTTTCCAAAGGTGCCCCTCACCCCTCTTATAAAAGGGCACTCCCCCTTATCAATACTTTACACCTCAAAAGCCTTTTGGTTCGGCTAAACTCTGCCCAAATCATCTTACAACTTCCCTAAATACATCATAGAGGCCTTATTTGGATCATAAATCCATCCTATGGAGCCCTTTTGATCAAATCAAAAGGAAGAACCCGAAGAAGAGGTAATGTTTTCACCACCCGTTTTCAAGTTCCATTTTTCTTCCACTTCTTATTTCTTTGTTATTACCAATATAAAATCATAACTCCAGTATCTTATATATAAATTGATGTTATTATAAATATGGTACAACCATATTCAGTATTCTATCCACCCTTTGAATAACATGTCACCATACATGCGTACGTACGGCTTACCATCTCCACGTCGTGGTGTAATTGTTATTCAATATATTTTTATTTTGGTGCGTATAATAATGATGTGTAACTCATTTAAATAATAAATATAACATGATAATTATTCTGTATATATATGATATACCATCCAATTATATATTATTTTAATATCAAAATAATGATATTGTCGCTCGTGTGTACGTACGGACTACCGTCTCCACGAACACGATGAGGTTCATTCTCCATCATATACATTCAAGTATAATTATCATTTGATTATTTTAAAAATAATATTTAAGAACATTATATCATTCTAGATATGAATAAGATACAACCTATCCATGACAAACATGTCTTATGTAACAAAACATATTAAAGAAAATGAGTAAGTTAACACCCAAAACGACGATAATTCTAAGATATTATTAACAAAGCAATGTTAAAAGATCATATATGATATCATATTAATGTATATGATTCATGAATAATTTAATAATTATTATTTCAACATTATACAGGAGATTAACCTACCCCCAACCAAGGAAAATTACAAGGTAAGGGGTTTCTTATCTCACTTTTAATTCCGTGAGAATTCCACGGTTCACCACTTATTTATTGCATGTGGTGTGTGTACTGCCCATGATTGTATACATTGTGTAATATAATTTAATTTATGGATATTGACATAATCATGGTATGATCCTTCTTTCATGGGTGTATGTTTCGTAAGTTACCTAATCGATAAGGGAATTTGAAATTTCAATTTCCACTCATTTTTCTTTACGCATATTTCATTGATTATATTACCCCAAAATTATGTGTGGAATCACTATTCATTTGATTATGTCATAATTTACACTCCCCTTCCTGTGGATATACTTTTTATACACATAATCACTCCATTGATAATTTCTCAAGTCATTAATATAAAGTTGATAAGAGTAATTTTAACTCATTCTCCATTTATTGAGTTAAACATCCAATTCGTTGGTGTTGTTTTTACAAGAATATGTACGAATGTTCATTGATTGTTTTACACTGAATATACAATCATATTTAGTGTATTTATATTTTTCACACATAATTAAGTCGTTTATTTATCCTTAACCTAATGATACGGCCTTTATGAGAGATTTCATCTCAATTTACATTCCATTGAGACTTCTTTGTTGTTATACACCAAATCACTTTTATGTGGTGTTTATAATGTACTTTGACATAGTATATCATGAATCCCTTTATTCTCATGATATTAAAAAGTTTTTATTAACTTATATATTTTTATTCAAGTGTCTCTATTTTGGTTAGGAACTCTAACTAAAATACATTTTTGAGTGTTTTAAAGATTGATTATTCTAAATCTTTCTCATTAATGTCCATGTTTTAAAAATGGTTTTAAGGATTTATTTATATGGACATTAAATTTTCCAAATCAAATTACATTTAAAAGTTTCAAAGTGGTATGGGGAACTTTGATTCAAAAATATATTTTAAATGACTTCTTGACAAATAGTGTGACTTTTAAATGTTTTCAAGAAAAAGGGGGATATTTATCTCTAATAATTTTTATGATTATTTTCATCCATGTAAATAATCCTTCATCATTCTCGATTGATGATATTATGATACAATAGAATCTTCCATATTGTATCGAATGAGTTATGTTTGACTATGGATGTACTATTTTTATACCATTCATGGTTTGTGGATAAAGTATTGACATTTAGTATGCTAGTTTTAATTTGAATGTTTATGTTATGTTTAAAACATTTCATATGAGGAATGAATTAGACTTAGTAAGTGACGGGTGGAGCCTGGTATAGCTCCTTGATGCATCGGTAGGTCTCATGAGACAAACTAGTGTCTTGTCACATGGCCTTGGATGAATCTTATTTGTAGTCTTGGCACGAGGCCTTGGCTATGTGGTTATGATAGTATGGCATTATGCATTCCATCATTATGAAAGTGTTTATTGATATTGCATGTGATCATTCGACTAGTAGAATATCCATGTGAGTAAGTAAATGGAATTATTTTATTTTATCTTTTCCATTTTATGCTGAAGTTCAAGTTTAAAAGGCTTTCATTTTAGTTATAAACTGCCTTAAGTGTTTATGCTTATCTATAAAATCTTCTGCTATAATGTTATCCTTACTGAGCATCTGAGCTCACCCCTTTCAATGTTTTATTTTTCCCAGGATTATGAAGAAGTAATTTATGAATGACCTACAAGGATAGTATGAGGGGATATGAAGACAAGATGTTGTTGTAGTTTTTTTTACCTTATGATGTAATGTAAGACTTATGAATATATCTAGTGTTTCCAAGACCACTAAACTAATCAGTCTTTCGAGACTTGATCCTTTGTGATCATTACAATGTTATGTAATAATGCACCGACTCTGGATATATAGGGTCGGGGTGTTACAATTGGTATCAGAGGAAGTTTAGTAAAAACCTTGGAAGCTAGATTTAGATAAACTCTGATTAGAGCACGTAGACCTAAGATGAACATTGAGGATTAGTATAGAAGAACTTCTTAGAATTTTGGTATTGTAGAGATTTTGTGATTTTTCAAAGCAATATATACCTGTCTGGATACAAGCAGGTAGAGGTGGCTCTAGCAAAAATGTACCTAGGGGTAAAACCCGAAAACACCACTTTGATCTAGACTCAAACATGAACTAGTGCACGACAACGGGCCTTGCTGTACTCTTGGTTATGACACTCCTGGGGGATATGCTTAGGATAACTCTCATTTTCTTTACAAATCATTATGAAGGGTTTATGAGTATATACTTCCTCAAAGAAAACATTTTTATGATTATGGATTATATCTATAAATAGTTCAATTTATGTTAAGTGTTTTATAAGTATGGGATTATGTATTTTGATTCATAAACTGATCTAGTTCATGCCATTGTGTAGAAATGGAGCCTAGTGGAAGAAATGGAAACCATATCAATGCACGCACTCCATGTAGGGATTTCCATCCTTCTCAAGATAATTATAGTGGAGCTGGTGATGCAACTGGTGCCGATCAGCTAATAACCATACTGGGACAACTCACTCAGGTTATGAATAATAACCTTACCCTTATGGAGCACCCTAATCCGCGGCGTGGAGGATCAATGTTAGATCGATTCATGAGGCAACAACCACCAACATTAATTTGGAGTACAAATCCCATAGTAGCTGAGCAATGGATAAAGTCCCTAGAGAAAATATTTCAGGCTTTGGGGAGTAGTGAAAGGGAAAAAGTTATCATGGCAGTTTACCGACACACTGGAGATGCTGATCAATGGTTGTTATTGATTCAAAACACGAAGGAAGATGATGAAGTATAAAATATGGAATGGAGGGAGTTCAATGATCTATTTTTAGAAAAATACATTCATCGCGACCATCGAGCAGATATGGAAAGGAGATTTCTGAGTCTGAGACAATAGGAGGATGAGAATGTCATAAAGTATGAGGCGAACTTTACAAGGTTAGCAAGGTATGCTCGAGATTATATACGTAACCCAAGAAGTAATATTGATCGTTTATTTGATGGGTTATTGTTGATCATCTTACCAAGTTAGCACATTTTCTTACTATAAGAGAAGATCTACCCCTGGAACGTCTAGCAAGACTATATATTAATGAAGTTGTGAGACTTCATGGAGTACCCCTATCGATTGTTTCTGATCATGATTCCCATTTTACTTCAAGGTTCTGGAAAAGTCTTCAGAAATCCGTGGATACTGAACTTCATTTGAGCACTGCTTACCACCCTCAAACGGATTGACAATCAGAACGAACTATTCAAACCTTAGAAGACATGTTGATATCTTGCTCACTTGACTTTCAGGGTATGAGGGATCAATATTTACCTCCGGTAGAATTTTCCTATAACAATAGCTTCCATTCGAGTATTCAAATGGCACCATATGAAGCGTTATATGGAATGAGATTTCGTACAGCAACCTGTTGGGATGACATTGGTGAAAGAAAACATGTAGGCCCAGAACTTGTGGAGGAAACGATGGAAAAGGTGAAGGTAATCCAAAGTCACATCAAAGCAGCTCAATGTAGGAAGAAGAGCTATGCCGATAATCGAAGGAAGGATTTCGAATTTCAAGTTGGTGATCATGTTTTCCTGAAGGTATCTCCATGGAAGGGAGTCATATGTTTAGGTAAGAAAGGTAAATTGAGTCCCAGGTACATCGGACCTTTCGAAATTCTAGAACAAATTGTGGCTGTAGCTTACTGATTGGCAATACCGCCAAGTCTCTCCAAAGTTCATGATGTGTTCCACGTATCTTTATTGAGTAAATACATGCCTGACCCAACGCATGTACTCACCAATGAGGAATTGGAACTGGAACCCAATATGTCTTATTGAGAAGAGCCCGTCATGATTCTTGATACGAGAGAACAAGTACTGAGAAACCGGACGACACGCCTGGTAAACGTTTTGTGGAGAAACCATAAGATGGAAGAGGAAACGTGGGACCCCGAGGAACTTATAATGAAGAACCACCCAAGTCTTTTCATACAGTAGTATTCTAGAAATTTCGAGGATGAAATTATTTGAATGAGGGGAGAATGTAACACCCCAAGCTTATATGGTACGTTTCTCTTTGAATAATGCGATAACGTGTGTTGTACGCAACATCGAGTTCTAACACACACCACAACTGATCAAACTTGACGTTATGAATAGTAATACCCACCTTTTGAAATTATATATTTTTTATATTTCAAAATGGACTTCATTTATGGATTCGGAATATCGAATTTATCCTAAGGTGAAATTTTGGAACTTTTCGGATAACACTTATATTTTGATGAATAGTGAAAATTACTAAATTTTAATTAAAAACAACTTTTTAAATCAAAATAATTTATAATGATAAATTATATTATTGAGTGGTTTTAAATTATAATTAGAATATATTTTTACCATTTTATCCAATTGTGTTCATTAGAATTAATTTCACTTTGAAATTGGACCTAAGCAATTGTCAATCTTTTGATATATATTATTTCTTAAAAACACGCTATTTGTTGTGATAGCTGGAATTAATTATAAAATTAATTAATGCAACTTATATGTTAATAATTTTGTAAAATAGACATCATTTTTGAATTTAGAATATCAATTATAGCTTAGGGTGAAATTTTGGCATTGTTCTGAAAAACATCAATTTTTGATGAATAGTGAAACTACTAAGTGGTAGTTAAAAAAACTGAATTTTTCATAAAACATAATTTTACCGCTTTTGTGAATGGAATTTCAAAAATCCGAGATGCATGGTTAATATCAAGAAGTAAAAAGTTGTTCAATGAGATGAAAATAATTTTTGGTGAATAGTAACTTTTTACTTTTATTTACCACGGTTAAAAGTAAATAGGGTAATTAAGGGTGAAAATCATATTAATATTACCCTAACACATGTCCTAATTCAATTGGACAAGTTTATCTCGACCAAAAACAACCTTAGGAATAAAATATTATCATTTAGGTCCACTTGGATTAGATTAGGACATTTGTTATTATTTAATTTAAAGAAGGGTTAAAAGAGTTAAAATCAAAGTTTATTTACTAAAACATTTTTAATATAGGGTTATACATAAAATAAATTAGATTTTAAATACTCATTAGAAAGATAAAAATATTTCCTACATAACAATATTTTATTTAAAATTTTTAGAAATAAAATAATTTAATTTATTTATGGCATACTGATGATGCAGTAATTACCATAATAGTGAAAAATTAAAAGAATTGATTTTTTAAATACCAAAATAAATATAATTTGAGACTTTTAATGAATTAAAATAATTTCTAGGATAATATGACATATTGGTATTTATTTAATTGACTTTTTTTTTGAAGTAATCATTCTGTTATGAGTTTCGCAAAAAATCAACTATTGAATAGTGTCAAAATTGACATAAAAGAGTTTTTAAAACAAATATTATATTATTAATTGATATTAAATTCCTAAAAATATAAGGTTCTCCCAAGATACTTATATCATGATAGTTTTATCATTAATGGACCACTTGGGAGACTCTTGGATGTATATAGTATGTTTATTAACTATATAATATAAAAATACAAAGTGACATGGTAAATGTCAAACTAATTAACTAAGAGTTAAAACTAAAAGATAAGGTTAATATAGTAACCCAAACCTGTATAATTTCTATTGGTTGAATGGTTTCCGACCTATACCCACCTTAAACTCTGAATAATCAACTTTGGAGCCATTAGAAACAGAATATGAATTTATTATAAATTAATATTTCTATCTTTTCCAAAGGTGCCCCTCACCCCTCTTATAAAAGGGGACTCCCCATTCTCATTACTTAACACCTTAAAATCCTTTTGGTTTGGCCAACATCTGCCCAAATACTCTCCCAACTTCCCTCAATAGATCCTATAGGCCTTAGTTTGATCAGAAAGCCAACCTAAGGAGCCATTTTGATCAAATCAAAAAGAAGAACTCGAAGAAGAGGTAATGTTTTCACCACCCCTTTTCAAGTTCCTTTCTTCTTCCACTTCTTCGTTCTTTGTTATTACCATTCTAAAATAATAACCCCAGTATCTTATATATACTGTGATGTTATTATAAATATGGTACAACCATATTCAGTATTCTATCCACCCTTTGAATAACATGTCACCATACGTGCATACGTACGGCTTACCATCTCCACGTCGCGGTGTAATTGTTATTCAATATATTGTTATTTGGGTGGGTATAATAATGATGTGTAACTCATTTAAATATTAAATATAACAAGATCATGATTCTGTATATATGATATACCATCCAATTATATATTATTTTAATATCAAAAGAATGATATTATCGCTCGTGCGTACGTACGGACTACCGTCTCCAGGAACGCGATGAGATTCATTCTCTATCATATCCATTCAAGTATAATTATCATTTGATGATTTAAAAATAATGTTTATAAACTTTATATAATTATGGTTATGAATAAGATACATCCTATCCATGAAAAACATTGGTTACGTAACAAAACATATAAAATAAAACGAGTAAGTTAACACCCGAAACGATGATAATTCTAAGATATTATTAACAAAGCAATGTTAAAAGATCATATATGATATAATATTAATGTATATGATTCATGAATAATTTAATAAAGATTATTTCAATATTATACATGAGGTTAACCTACCCTCAACCAAGTAAAATTACTAGGTAAGGGGTTTCTTATCTCACTTTTAATTCCGTGAGAATTCCATTGTTCACCACTTATTTATTGCATGTGGTGTGTGTACTGCCCATGATTGTATCCATTTTGTAATATAATTTAATTTACGGATATTGACATCATCATGGTATGATCCTTCTTTCATGGGTGTATGTTTCGTAAGTTACCTAATCGATAAGGGAATTTGAAATTTCAATTTCCACTCATTTGGATTTACGCATATTTCATTGATTATATTACCCCAAGATTATGTGTGGAATCACTATTCATTTGATTATTTCATAATTTCCACTCCCCTTACTGTGGATATACTTTTGATACACATAATCACTCCATTGATAATTTCTCAAGTCATTTATATAAATTTTATAAGAGTAATTTTAACTCATTCTCCATTTGTTGAGTTAAACATCCAATTCGTTGGTGTTGTTTTTACAAGAATATGTGTGAATGTTCTTTGATTGTTTTACACTGAATATCCAATCATATTTAGTGTATTTATATTTTTCACACATAATTATGTCATTGATTTATCCTTAACCTAAGGATACAGCCTTTATGAGAGATTTCATCTCAATTACATTCCATTGAGACTTCTTTGTTGTTATACACCAAATCACTTTTATGTGGTGTATATAATGTACTTTGACATAGTATATCATGAATCCCTTTATTCTCATGATATTAAAAAAAATTTATTACCTTAATTATTTGTATTCAAGTGTCTCTATTTTGGATTAAAACTCTAACTAGAATATATTTTTAAGTGTTTTAAATATTGATTATTCTAAATCTTTCTCATTAATGTCCATGTTTTAAAAATGGTTTTAAGGATTTATTTATATGGACATTAATGTTTCCAAATCAAAATTACTTTTAAAAGTTTCAAAGTGGTATGGGACACTTTGATTCAAAAATATATTTTAAATTACTTCTTGACAAATAGTGTGACTTTTAAATGTTTTCAAGAAAAAGGGGGATATTTCTCTCTAATAATTTTGATGATTATTTTCATCCATGTCAATAATCCTTCATCATTCTCGATTGAGGTTATTATGATACAATAGAATCTTCCATATTGTATCGAATCAGTTATGTTTGACTGTGGATGTGCTATTTTTATACCATTCATGGTTTGTGGATAAAGTATTGACATTTCGTATGCTAGTTTTAATACGAATGTTTATGTTATGTTTAAAACTTTTCATATGAGGAATGAATTGGACTTTGTAAGTGATGGGTAGAGCCCGCTATAGCACCTCGATGCATCGGTAGGTCTCATGAGACAAACTAGTGTCTTGGAACAAGCCCTTGGAAAAATCTTATTTGTAGTCTTGGCACAAGGCCTTGGATATGTGGTTATGATAGTCTGGCATTATGCATTCCATCATTATGAAAGTGGTTATTGATATTACATGTGATCATTTGACTAACAGAATATCCATGTGAGTAAGTAAATGGCATTATTTTATTTTATCTTTGCCATTTTATGCTGATGTTCAAGTTTAGAAGGCTTTCGTTTTAGTTATAAACTCCCTTAAGTGTTTATTCTTATCTATGAAAGCTTCTGCTATAATGTTATCCTTACTGAGCATCTGAGATCACCCATTTCAATGTTTTATTTTTCCTAGGATTATGAAGAAGTAATTTATGAATGACCTGCAGGGATAGTATGAGGGGATATGAAGACAAGATGTTGTTATAGTTTTTTTACCTTATGATGTAATGTAAGGCTTATGAATATATCTAGTGTTTCCAAGACTGCTAAACTAATCGGTCTTTTGAGACATGATCCTTTGTGATCATGCTAATGTTATGTAATAATGCACTGACTCTGGGTATCTAGGGTCGGGGCGTTACACCCATGTTAAAAAAATACTATGGAAATAACACTTACGGGTACTTATAATCTATACCTTTCCATCAGATGGTTGAAAGAAAATAGAAATATAATGAATCTGATTCCTATTAAAATTAGGATACATAGGATTCCTTCCAAAGGATTGAGCTCCATACATGGGACCAAAGTGACATCAGACATGTCATTTCTTCATGATTTTAAACTACCTGCCTCGATCTTAAACAAACTATGTGTGTGTTTATTCCTTTTATAGACATGATACATAGTAAACCTAAAGATGGTTCAATATAATCCTATAAATACCAATCGCATCCTTGAATAACAATAAACTCCAAAGTGACATGTAATACAACATTAAAATAGAAATGTATAACCATTTCTAAATTATAATGGGATACTAATGGAGAACCTAAAATATATACATATTGTCTCATTAATAGAATTTCCTTTTAACATAGAAGGATTCAACACTTGGTCATTTTATTATGATAACCATTCTTATATTAGTATTTGGATGAAATTCATGAACATATCTAATATCTTTAAAAAATTCTATGAGTAAAGAATAATTCCTCCCAAAAGGGTGTGTTGAGCCGTACCTCCCATCCTCTCAATCAATGTGATTTACTAAGTTTTGTGGGGTCTAAAACCCTAAATAATTGACTTTTTTTAGAAATCTATTTGATATATTTTTATGAATGTGGGTGATATTAAAAGTTTTCTAGATAGATGAAAATGGTGAACCTGGCGTGAACCTCACAGTCCCAAAAGATAGCAGGTTTATGTATTTTAGAGCATTTTCCAACACCTTTATGAATGAAACAAAATTTGAGAACTCGACGTGAACCTCAAAAACTTCTAGAAGTTAAGGTATTTACAACGGGGTCTCGTTTCAAATAGATCTCCGATTTTAAATATTATATAAATAAAAACATTTTTTGATGGGTCCATCATCCTGTCGTAAATAGTTTTTCATTTATATATGTTATATATACCCCAGCCTATTGCAATGGGACCATCACAAATACCTATTTAAAAAATATATATATGAAAATTGTGATGAGGTCCCATCGCAAATGGTCCTATCAAAAATATTGAATAAAATAAATAATTATATTTAATAAAATTATTATTAATGAAAAAATAAAATTAATAAAAAAATGAATAAAAAATAAAAAATATTAAAATTATCAATATATGAAAAAAAATATTGAAAAATAATAAAATATTATTATTAGTATTATTATTAAAATAAAAAAACATTGAAAAATCTAATTCTAATAATAAATAATTAATGAATATAATATAAAAAATTAAAAAAGAAAAAAAATAATTATGAAATATTTGAAAAAATATGAAAGTTAAAAATTATAAATATTTCATATTTCAACAAATCTTGAATTCAAATTTTTTGAATTATAAAAAATTACCGGGGGATAGTCTCCTAGAGGAGGTGGAGGTGCTCGAGGAGATGGTGGAGGAAGACTCCATCCCCAAAATACGAGTCAGATGGTGCATGTACTCCGTCTGCTCGTGATGCTACTGGAGAAATAGACTCATCCCCTCCTCATGATTCTCTTGGTGCTACTACTGCCAAGAACATAGAACCTCCTCATACTTCTGCTGCTGCTGCTACTGCGGATGCTTCTCTTCCGACTGCTTCTAAAAACATTCCATAAACTCTTCTTGATCTCACAACTGCTCCAGATACTATTAGCCAAAAGATGATACCTCTCCATGATCTCTTCTCAAGCTCACCCGACATAGTATCAGTACATTAATAAGTCCCATGAGTCAAATCCATGCTGATAGAAACTACTCATCCCTTCTCGAACGCATACTAGGTCACATGCATCCTTGCCACCTCATCGAAATAGTGGGCACTAGTCCGATAAGCCATCTTGTCCAGACTCTCAGCCTATGTCTGAGATGTTTTTGCGACATATGACTCTGTAGTTCTAATTTGATATTAAAATAATAAAAATATTATATGCAGTTAATTTTCAAACTAAAAAAGAAATAATTCTGGCCACAATCTAACACTGGCGATGACCTTTAATCTCTCCTGTGGCTGGATCACTATACATCCTCCGATAAACATCATAGTCCATAATATCCGGGTGCTCAACTAATAATATGAATAAAAAATAAACATTTTATATTTAATGTTATATAAAATACTAAAAATTGATACCTGCAAGATTATTTCTATGTGTATTGAATATACAACTAATAGATCAATGTGTCACCTCTTGTCTCCCCTCGTTCTACCAGCCCAGTGAAGATCTCCTCTAAAATCCACCACCCAACCAGTATTTACATAATCTATCCAAAATGTGATGTGAAATGTAATCTAGTTGGTGGGCTCTACAAGACTCAAAAAATAATTTCACTCCTGCTTTCTTAGTGGTTGTCCTTCTCAAATTGTGCAAAAAACAGACGGAAACAGTCTTGCATAGATACCTCCCATGACACGTTGATAGTGTCACTCATGATATCATCTATGAGATACCATAAAACCAACAAATAATTTATAATATCAATTTTTTAATGAAAATAAATTTCAAAATAAATATTATTTCTTTACATACCTGCCAATGACTAAACATACCGAGCTGCACATCAATGAGAATCTGTTCCCATGTGATCCCTGGCTGAGAAAAATAATTTCACCAGATATTTCTCCTAGGTCCAATAGCTAAATGTGAAAAACTATGAAAAAATAATAAAAAATAAAACATTTAGTATATAAATAAACTAATGAATTTTAACTACAATACATAGGTTACCATACCTCCATGTGAGTGGATCAAAGCCATAATGTGGATGTCAATCAAGGATATGGCCAGGAATCATCAATCACGCAAGATAGTACCCCCTCGATGTACCCTCTAAACCGCCAGTATGCTGAGGGCCAGCTGATCCAAAATCCTCCTCAGGCAAAGGTAGCTCAGCCACCTGCAACTCACGATATAGATTAAGGTCCTTCTGAAACACAAAATGATTGTATTTAGCAGCTAGTTGGAAATAAATATTATATATAGATATATATTATTTATGATTATAATCAGAATTGAGTTGTGTCAATGATCACCTTCATCATCATCTTCATATCTGACTTTGTTAATGTCTTCGCATTCATCATCATCATCATCAATATCCATATGAGTTTTAGTTTCATCATCTATTTCCATTTCAAATTCATTGGTAACATCATTAACATCTTCATCACCATCAACCCTTAATTATGGGATGTCATCATCGATATTCATGTCTCTATGTGAAAAAGTAGTATTTTGAGTAGTCTCTTTAAAAAAATTTAAATCCTTGCACTTCAGCGGAACAAAATTCAGTTAGAGTAAACTGATTTTCTTGAGATTTCATTTTTATCATGCTCCAACAATAACTTAAGTCTCTGGAAGTAGCACATTACTTTGCGTAATAAATTTTATAATCCTTTTGAGCCAATAAAAATTGCTCATTTACTGTAAAAAGAATTTTATATTTAATATCGATGATTCCATGAGTAGGATGAACACACAAGACTCTCTCAGTATCCAAGCACAAACAATTAAACATTATTATGTCATTTTTTCATAGAAACAAAGTTAAAATTTTTGACACAACATGCTATAAAAGTCAACTTCAGTTTCTCTATGATGTGATAATCTCAAGAAGTCTCCATGGTTCATTATTTTTTATTCCCCATATGCATGTGTATGAAATCAAAAACGATTCACCACAAATGAAATATAATATTTAGTAATTTTAGATGATTGGTTACCCAATATATATAGTCACTTATCAATATTTTTAGTATGTTGTGACACCTGAAAATTGGAATAAAAATTATACATATAGTATATAATAAATTTAATTTATATGTTAAAACATAAGTAATTTATGCTACAAATTTTTGAAACAATTGATAACTTTTTTCTGGCGGCATTCTTCAAGGGCAGATGTTGTAATTTTTGGAATCTATTTCTTGATATGATTATCATATAACCAACAAATAAAATAATTTTACTTATTGTAACAGTAATTATTGAATAAGTGATAGAATCACTCATAATACAAATGATTTAATTTCTTCAAAGTTGAGAAGAACATATGTATGAGCTCTATGATGTTCATCAGCTGAGAGCCATCATTTGTGAACTCTACCAAATCCAAGCACTAAATAATTAAGAACTGATAACTTAATTTTTATTTCATCATCAACATTCCTTTGATCCATCCCATGAATTTTTGTTTTGAGGGATATTCAGAATCAATATAATGATTTCATAATGAAAGCAATTTCATCTTGCAAATAAGATTCAACAATTTATCCTTCAACTGATTCTCTATTACATACTTTTTTCTTCAATTATGACATGCATCACTCAAATGGGTACATCCAACGAAACTGTACCAAAACTCCACATTTAGCTTCATGTAGAAATTTTAATATAAGATGTTTAATTTATTGAAACAAAGTTGATGGGTATATTTTTTCACGTTTAAATATAATTACAAAAATATCTTTGTCTAGTTTTCTTAGTACATCATTGTCTGTTGTCCCCACAAAAATGTCACGAAAAAATATGATATGTTAGTTATCAAATTAAAAGTCATAGAATTCAACAAAACACAGAATCCAATCGGCATAATACTTTCAATTATTACATGACAATCATGACTTTTTAATCTATTAATATTACCATTATTGACACATCTACAAAATTGGAAGCATAACCATCTTAAAGTCTAAAATTTTCAATCCACTGAGAAAGAAATTAGTGAATATCGTTGGAAGGTTTATAAGATTCTTTTTGGATTAATTATGATCTATGATCTAATATTTTGAAAGTGGTCATGTTCAGGTTGCCTACAAATTTATGCATATCTAATTGTGCCTTTACCTTATCATTGGTCATACATAGGGAATCCAAAACTGTATGAAATAAATTATAAAAGCAATTATTTTCCTTATGCATGATATCCAACATGTTATGGAACAAAAAATCAAACAAAAATAGATGATCCCAAAAATGCTACGATTTATCTAATTGTGTTCTTTACCAAAGCCATGAATTTTCTGTGGGTTTATTTTTGGCCCGAATGTGATGGGGGGTAATGAAAATACAAATGATTTTAACTCGGTAGCTAAGAGAATTTTTTGAGATTCATCCATTTCAATTGTGACTTTTCTAAAATGAGATTTGTTCCTCTAAAAGGATGATCTATAGGAAGAAATCTACGATGATAGTCAAAATAGAAATGTTTTTCCATTCATGAGAATAAATGATTTGTTGTCTTTCATACAGTAATGAAATGATTTCGAACCATGTGTACTCTAGACAAATAATGTTATTTATACCAGGAAGTCACTAATTTTCCATATCAAGGAAGATTATAATATGATTTTTTGCAGGAACATCATATGTACTGACACCATTACTCCACAATGAATTTTTCTCATCAATCAATGGTTTTAAATAAACACAAATGTTCTTTTTCCGATATCCATCGATTAACAAGGTCAAAATGGTATAGGGTTCCTTCATCAACATCCATGGAGGTAAATTTTATGGAGTTATACAGACAGGCCAACATTAATACTGACTATTATAAGATCCAAATAGATAGAAACTATTAGTAGAAATACCCAATCACATGTTCGAGGCATCTAAACTAAAATACAAATGTATTCGGTCAAATTTTTTCCATGAATCGCCATCAGATGGATGATTCAATATTTTACAGGTTGAAATTTTGGTTTTGTGCCATGAGATCCCTGATGCTATGTTCTGTGACATAAATAAATGCTGCAACATGGGTGTAAGCCAGAAATATCTCAAGAGTTTTATTAGAATCGATACATACTACCCTAGTTTAGCTTCATTATATCTCGATTTTCCACATGTGGGACAACTATAGAATGACTCATTTTTACCAGAATATAAAATGGAATCATTTACACATGCATGAATCTTCTGATAACTAAGGACCATATTACGAACCATCCTCTTGCTCTCATAGTAACATTTAGGCAACAAATTTCTTTTCTGGTAATAGTGTTTTAACAAAATAAAATATATTATCAAAATAGTAATTTGACATTTCATTTTTTGATTTAATATCTATAAATTATGAAACCTCTTAAAATTTACTTATCTAGCTACCATGATATAATCCATCTTCAACAAACGACAGCAACTCGTAAAATTTATATAGTTCCAACCTCGGAGTTAAATCAATATCATCCTATGTTTTAGTTTGCTGAGAAGATAGACCTCCAATATCATGCACTGAATTTTAAAATTATGACGGATTTGGAATCAAATTATTAGAATCTTCTTTGGAACTGCATTCACCGTGTTGATACCAAAGAAAATAATATGGTTGAAAAATAAAACACTAGAGATGTCCCACAACCTTGTAAAAGGTGTCAAGCTTTATCAGAGCATATTTTTTACAAGGAAAGATAATTGAATCTTGTGAAGAAAATTCTGGTTTTGATGATGTAAATGAAAATAATGTTTCAACACCTTCAATATATCCACAATTTAAATCAGAACCATTTGGATTTCTACGCCTATTAATCCAAGCGCGATAATCTAATAATGACTATTTTCAACTTCCTTCATCTATATTTTTTCAACAAAATATAAAATCATTACAATTTTTTGAATAATTTGAAAATAGAAGAAAACTATCCAAATGATGAAGATAAATAATTAAAACAACTACTTAGTAATTACTATTAATTATGGGTGACACAATTTCCAGTAGATTTATGGCTATTCATTAGTCCAATGACTCATTTACTAGCAACTTTCTTACACTAAAATCACAATGAAGAATCTACTCAGAGTTACACATATCCATTTTCATGAATACATGAATGTATCAGCGTACCTCCAAGCATATTATTTTTTGTGATTTTAGTGCGAGAAAGATGTATGTAAATGAGCCGACAGACAAAAATGCACCCTTTTCATTGATAAATCATCTTCTTGCAACTTTCAGCACCTGAAAAAATTATGAAAAATGTAGTCATATAAATGCATATCCAAATTTTTCTATACAATATTATATATGCATACGTAGAAGAAATTTATTCATAATTGTTTGAGTTGGTTAATGTTTAAAAGATAAGATGCAATGAAAAAAAGGAGTGCCTCCAATACAATGAAATTTTTTCCAGGTTATTACAACTTATTACAACTTATTAAAATTAATTTTATTTTTAATTATTCTAAAATATTCTTAATTATTCTTAATTTCTTTTAATTATTCCTAATTATTCCTAATTATTTCTAATTATTCCCAATTATTTCTAAATATTATTAATTATTCTTAATTAGTCCTAATTAATTCTAATTTTTCCTAATTATTCGTACTTTTTGTTAATTATTCCTAATTATTTTTAGTTATTCCTAATTATTACAAATTATTAATAATTATTTCATATTATTACTAATTATTACTAATTATTACTAATTAATCTTAATTATTTCTATTTATTCCTAATTATTCCTCATTATTCCAAATTATTTCTAATTATTCCTATTTAGTCCTAAATATTTATAATTATCCTCAATTACTACTAATTTCAACTAATTATTCCTAATTAGTACTAATTACTGCTAATTAATTCTAATTAATACCAATTACAACCAATTATTCATAATCACTACTAATTATTGCTAATTATTCCTAATTATCAGTAAATATTGTTAATTATTCTTAATTATTCCAAATTCTTTTTAATTATTATTAATTATTGGATATTATTTCTAATTATTGCTAATTATAGCTAATTATTGCTAATTATAGCTAATTATTGCAAATTATTGCTCATTATTTCTATTTATTACTATTTATTACCATTTATTATTATTAATTACTATTTATTACTATTTATTACTATTAGTTCCTAATTATTGCTAATTATTGATAATTATTGCTATTTATTAGTAATTATTGCTATTTATTTCAATTTATTCATATTTATTACTAGTAATTACTTTTCATTAATATTTGTTACTATTCATTATTATTTATTTCTCTTTATTACTAATTATTACTAATTAATTCTAATTAATACTAATTATTACCAATTATTACTAATTATTTTAAATTAATAATATTTTTTACTATTTATTACAAATTATTACAAATTATTACTATTTATAACAATTTATTATTATTTATTACTATTTATTACTATTTATTATTATTTATTACTATTTATTACTACTGATTACTACTTATTATTAATTATTACTACTTATTACTACTTATTACTACTTATTACTATTTAATACTAATTATTATTAATTATTAATATTTATTAAAATTATTTAATATAATTATTTTTTACTATATATTACAAATTATTATTAAATAATACTAATTATTACTAATTGTTACTAATTATTACTAATTATTACTAATGATTTCTATTATTTATTATTATTTATTACTAATTTTTACTAGATATTACTATTTATTAATATTTTTTTACTAATTATTCATAATTATTACTAATTATTACTTATTATTAATATTTATTACTAATCGTAAATATTTATTACTAATTGAAAATATTTATTACGATTTTTTCCTAATTATTACAAATTTTTCCTAATTAATACTATTTACTGCTAATTATTACTATTTATCACAAATTATTACTAATTACCCATACTTATTACTAATCAGCATTAATTACTATTAATTGCTGCAAATTAAAGCTAATAATTAATAATTACCGCTAATTATTTATATACATTACTAATTATCATTAATAATTATTAATTTCTACTAATTATTATGAATTAGTGCTAATAATTTCAATTTATTATTACAAATAAATAATGATGACAAAATAATTTAAATCAAAATAAATTATAACTAATCTATAATAATTACAATTTATATAAAAAATGAAATAAATACTAAATTGAAAAAATACCTTTAAACTCGGACTCGTATAGGTGTAGACGGCTTCACAACTTCTTCATTATAAAAAACTAACTCACAAAATTATTCACACTAAAATTAGAGTTTAGAGAAAGAGAGAAAATAGGAATTGAGAGGATGGAAGTAAAAAACAGATGGGGGTATATATAAGTTAGATTTGTTCAGACGGTTCTCTTTGTGATGGGATACCCATCACAAATAGTACTTTTTGCGATGGGTCTCATCGCAAATACCTTCACCCACATTAATTACTATCGGTGGTTAAAATAATATTTGTTTCAGGACCCGTCGCTAAACGTAACAAGCCGACACATTATTTTCTACATGACAACATCCCGTCGTAAATAGTATTTAACACCTCCCAGTATTTGCGACAGGAGGTGCTTCCCAGTGACAAATACCCTTCCCACGGTTTGGCTGGAAAACTGCGCCTAACTTTTTGCAATGAGTCCCCATATCCCATCGAAAATAACAAATTATTTGTGACGGGTTGCAATTCCCGTCACAAATAACCTCTTCGACAGATTCTACAAGACATGATTCAGTCCCGTTGCAAATAACCCATCACAAAAAGCCATTTTCCCTTTTTGATAGTCATAAAAGAAAATAAGTTTACCAATGGATGACAATTTTGTTCCCACACCTTTCTGAAAGAAACACACTCAATTGAGTATTTTTATATTATTTTTAGGGGTTTATTGTGGGGTGTACTAGTAATTACAATATCTATAGATCCCCAAATAACTATGGTGGTGATTGATTGGCACTCAACTTTTGAACCATTCTGTTGTGCTTATCTCAACTACAACATTTTTTCATGGGGAGAAGTATTCCATTATTCAATATTAAAAATGGAAACTGAACTCTTGTAATGGGAAGTTATCTCTATTGTCATTTCTCCCATTTTTAATTTTTATTTAATTTTTATTTATTCTTTTTAAATGACTTGTAAAATTTTGCTTCTTATAATATTCAAATTATTCTATTTATATGAGTTGTACTTTGATTCTATTTCATTTCAATTCCCAGGAAGAATTTAAATTATTATACATTTAATTAAAAGAAAAAATGGGTTATTTATCCATGGAAATTCTATTGACGTTTACATATCATTATAATTTTTTTTGAATATCCATGTATTGGTCCACTTTTCTATATAACAACTGTTTTAGTTATACATTTATCCTAGAATGAAATTAATTAGTACATTTATTGCAATGATTCAATGATTTTCTTTATCTATTTTTTGTCTCATTGTTTGGTTGTTAGTATAATTTTATTATTCGAATCCATTATAGAATGAAATTAATGTATCTTTTATGTTCAGATTTGGTCCGTTTAATGATTCTTTCCTGATGATTCTATTAAAAATTCACTATTTCATCTGTTCAAATATGTATTCATTACCTTTGGTTTTTCTACGATGCCTAATTTTTTCTCACCCTAATCATTACTAGAACTTTTTGGTTGCTAGTCTGTTATTAGGGTAACAATTTTATTACTTCACAAGAAAATAATTATACGGAGAAAGATCAAGAGATGGTTAGAATCTGAGAACACTCATTCCTATGCTTTATGGATAAGTAATCTAGTTTATTCTTATTCATATTTGTATATTATAATCAATATTTTATGTTAATATTATTTCCTTGTATAATAATGTAACTGGACTATTGTGTTCCATCTAGACATGTAGGTCGCAAGGGAATGAAGTAGGTAAATAATTTTTTGTTATTTGATTTTATTTATATCATTAATCATGAATGTTGTATTTTTTTAGAGGCTAATATTTATCTAAAGAGTCAACATCTCATACCATCAAGTGTTTATGAAGCATGGAAAAGACCGAAATTTAGTAGAAATGGACTTGCTGAAATTTTAAAATTTGAAATTTATATCAGGAATGAGTGGTCATTAATATGTTTTGGATAGTGAAAAATAATTTCTATTGTATGAAATATTGTCATAAAATACACAACATTATTAGTTGGTTTTAAAATTATAATTTATATATCGAAAATTATAATTATGTTATAATTATAATTCTAGTGATTATTGAATAATTACCGCATTGACTATGATAATTACAGTAGGGAGGTACTTAAAGAAAAATATCCTTCCAAATCAGAAACATGCAATGGTTGGAATTGGAAAAATGTAGTTTTTTGTTGTGATGGATTAGTAGATACATTCTATAAATGGTGGTGTTATGTATACTAGAGAGAATATAGTTCTACTATAGAGGAACGATTCTGTAGTGGACCATTTTATAGGACAAACCCCTATAATATTTTCTAGATCTTATGACCTACTGATAGCAGAGGTATGGATTAAAACACAATAAAAGAAATTTTAAGTCCTGGTTTGTTTGGATCATAAGAAGAAAAACATTTCTATTTACCATTTTAAAGGTGAATCCGATCAATTGTGGTCAATGATTATTAATAATAGAGAAAGAGAAGAGATTGATACATTAAAATGGGGTGAAATTTCGAATTTTTTTCTTGAGAAATATATTTTTATAGTTATAAGACATATGATGGAAAACAAATTCTTGGATATTATGAAATATGTGGAATATTTAGTGGCTGTGTATGAAACAAAATTCACCAAATTGGAAAGGTACACAGAAAACATTATCTTGGAAATTTATAGTAAAGTTTATCAGCTCTACTTACGATTGAATCCATGATATTGAATGGACTTGGATTCCCTTGAATTTAAATGTTATGAGAATCTTCTCCAATGTGATGAGAAGGTGGAAATTTAATTTTTCGATGATCAAGTGTTCTATTAATATAAGAAACATTACAACTCATATTTTTGTGAATTTATTTTTATCAATTATTTGGGAAACATTTGAGACTAGATGCCAAGATGTCGTGCGATTCCAAGGCCCAGTTTTCCCAGAACAATTCGCTGAAAAGTGTTATTTTTTTCATAGCACATGAGAATGAAATTTCAGAAAAAGTGAAATAACATTTAAATGTTTACCCATATTAGAAATCTGAGGGAACAATTGATCTTAAAATAATGTCTTTTCTATAGGAGCGACCTAACCTTTGTTGGTGCATGTCATGTAACACCCCAGGTAAATAATGAATATGGAATTTTCATATTTATCCATATTTGTGAATAAAATATTAATATGACTTTAAAGGGGACGCTATGCTCGATGGCGTACCCAACACGCAACAACGAGTTTCTTGGGAATCTTACGTTGCACTCTAATAATAAAATAATATTAATTCAAATGGTAGTTAACATGTAGCCGTTGTATTGGCGGGAATGGATAGAAATAACTAAAATATGATTATATATGTTTTTTAAATGTTTTTACATTTATCCAATAAAAGCTAAAGGCTTAAAATACGGAAAGAATTCAATTTTAGGCGTATATGCCCTAGTTTTCACTAAAGGTTCACTTATCGCCTTTTAATGGGGAACTGTCATTAAATATAGTTTTTTTCACTCTTAAAAATTCTTTTGGACCAAATAAAACTCTTATTAAGAATCGGGATATCAAATTTTACGTTGTGTAATTTTTTGGTATTTTTCCGATAAAGTTCATTTTTTTAATGAATAGTATAAAATGTTGTATTTTAATTCAAAACCTCGTTTTAATCTAATTTATTTATATGATTAGATTATATTTTGAATTGGTTTAAAAGTGAAATTAGAAAATATTTTTACCATTAAATCCAATAGTGGTCGTTGGAATTAATTTCACTTTGAAATCAGACTTAAACTAGTGTCAATCTTTTGATACTTATTGTTTTATAAAAACACGCTATTTGCTCTGACAGCGGGAATTAATTATTAAATTAATTAATGTGACTAATATGTTCTGAATTTTGTAAAACGGAATTCATTTTTGAATTCAGAATATCAAATATAGCTTAGGGTTAATTTTTGGGATTTTTTTGAAAAACATCAATTTTTGATGAATAGTGAAACCACTAAGTGGTACTTATAAAAACTGATTTTCCGTTTAAATGAAATTTTTCCATCATTGTGTTTTGATTTTCAAAAATCCGACATACATGGTTGTCATTACGAAGTAAAATGTGGTTCAATGAGATTATAATAATTTTTGGTGAATAGTAACTTATTAAGTTCTTAATCGTGATTAGAGGTAATTAGTGTAATTTAAGGTAAAAATGATATTATAAGAATGTGAAAACACTATGACACTTGTCCTACACCTATTGGGTGAGTCATGGCCGACCAAGACAAGCCATGGGCCAACTTGGGGACCCCATGGAGACACTTTGGTTGGGAAATGACATAAATAACTTTTTATTTAATGTTAAAATTAAATTGACACAAACATGAGTTGTTTTACTAAAACAATTTTTTAGTAGGGTTACACTGGTCCAAAGTTTTATTATAAATAGTCATTGGAAAGCTAAAACGATTTCCTAAATCATAGTAGTTTTTTTTATAATTTTTAGACATTAAATAAAGTAAATTATTTATGAAATAATAATGATGCAGCGATGACATCATTATTTGATGATTTAAATAAAATGGAAGGATAATGTATAATCTATGAACTAAACATGTCCAAAACCAATTGTATGAAAGGATTTTGAATACTTATCACCTTATCCACGAATTATATCAATGTGGGACCTTTTGAAACCGAAACACATTTTCAAATAAAGTAATATTTCTTTACATTCCAAAAGTGCCCCTCCTCTCCTCTTATAAAAGGCCCCCACCTCTACCTCATTTAACACACTACTCAAGCCTTTGGCTCGGCCAAACCCTGACCATTTACTCTCTCCACATACCTCTCCTCATCCTAGAGGATTCCCTTTGGGCAGAATCCTTTCAAAGGAAGCCTTTAGGCTCAAATCAAAAGGAGTTACAGTTTTAAAGGTAATTCACTCTCTCATGTTCATTTGTTTTATTTTGCATCTCCAACCCCCTAAACTCTTTTTATTTACTTCTTTTGTAACAACACCAGTATCTTCAATATACTAGGATGTTGTTATAAGATTTATTTGAGCTACACTCTCACACAACTACATCAAATGGTTAAAAAACATACGGTTTCCGTGGATGGTGAAATTCTGCCTCCCGAAACGATGATTGTTCAATACTCATTTAACACCTTCAAAGGTGGCCATTATGATGTCACTATTTTTATATATGATATATAATATGTTTATGTTTTATTTATTATTCTGTATTTTTCATTTTTGTCTTACCTTTATGGCTTCCATTATGGGTATACGTGATATCTTCATTTAAGGAGGTGCGGACTACCGCCCCCTCAGAGTGATTTGATTCGTTAAATACCATATGTGGGATGTATAAAGGATGGAAATATGATATTATATATGATATTATACTGTAATTATAATATACCTTTATATAATTGTTATTCCATTCTATAAAATACGAAATAGAAATGAAAGTAGCGTTCATGCGTACGTACGGCTTACCGTCTCCATGAACGGTGCATTTCATTTCTTACCTATAAATGATTATGTAATGTTATAAATGCATGCATGTACTGGATATATATGACATATATGATATCTACATAATGAATACAATTCTGGATATAATAAACATTTGGCCACACGAACAACATGTAATTGTAAGAAGTCCACTTTCGACTTAAGAACCAAATATCGGAAAAACAAATATTATTAACTTAAATGATTACATAATGTTTATGACATGGTAATAAGTGGTATAAAAGTACTAATTAACTTTAAAAAGGTTCTTAAGGAATTATAAATTAACTCAAGTTTATTATTCAAGAGATTAAAGAACGATCGAGTCATGTCGGGCCCGAGGTAAGGGATCCTACAACTCTCTTTCTTTTTAAGTACACTCTTTTATGTCATTTCTTTTAAGCTCATCTTTCTTATGATTGGGATGTTCTTTTATATTACTCCTACTGTAATTTTTATGTTCATGTGATGAGAGACCCTATTCTCTCTCATCAATCCATTTTGGAAGTTTTGAGTGGCGCCGTTAGGCTGCCAAACTTTCGTAAGAGATCTAACCTCTCTCATTCTTTTTAAGTACTCTCCTTTATGTCACTTCTTTTAAACTCCTCCTTGCGATGTTGGGGGATTTTATTTTATATTCCAATTGCTGTAAATTCTATTGTAATATTATGGGATACTCTATTTGATCTCATCTATCCATATTCGGAAGTTTTATGTGGCGCCGTTAGGCTGCTGAGTTTTCGTGAGGGATTTTTCATCTCACTTTTATTCCCGTGAGATTTATGCTAAATTTGTCACAAATTCCATTGAGTGGTGTATGTACTGCCCATTATTCTACTCTTTGTGTAATATACTTTTGTTTATGAGTATTTACATCAATAACCTATTGTCTTTCTTCATGGGGTGTATGTTTTGAAAGATACCCAAGTCGGTAAGGGAACCTTTCACCCTCCTCTTTTTTAAAAGACTTCTTTTATTGGGTCTTTTAATTTACATATTTTTATGTTGGGATATGTTCTCATACATCCTTATTGAAGTAAATTTTATGTCCATGTGATGAGATACAATTTTTATCTCTCATAAACTAATTTTGATGTGATGTCGTTAGGCTGTCAAGGGAACTTTTTAACCCAATTTCGATTTCTTTGGGTTCAACTTGTAATCATTGAATATGTCATCCATTGAATATGTGTGAATGACCTTTTATTGTTTTACACTTAATATCCACTTAAATTGGGTGTATATATATTTGTCACACATATTTTTGAGATTTATTTGTCCTTAATTTAAGGATACCTTCTTTATAAGGGATTTCATCACATTTAACATTTCTATTGAGGGTTCATTGTTGTTATGCACCAATTCACTCTTATATGGTGTATATACTGTCCTTTGGAGTATTATATCATGAATCCTTTTATTATCATGATATTATAAAGTTCTGACTAAATGTTATTACTCAATTATTGTATTCAAGTGTCTCTAATTTTGGTAAAACCCCTTTAACCAAAATATCGTTTTAAATGTTTTAATTATTTTTTATTATTAATATCCATGTTTTCAAAATGGTTTTAAGGATTTATTTATATGGATATTAATGGTTTAAAATGTTAAAAGCTTCAAGGTGGTATGGGACTTCATCTCAATATCCTTTCGTTGAGGCATATTTTATTTTATACACAACTTTCTTTTATACGGTGTATAAACCACTTTGACTTTTTCGTTTATTCAAAAGGAATCTTTTTTATACGAAGCATTTACTAAACGACAAAAGGGAATGTTTTTGTCGTATGTATGCGGCGACAATGACTTCTCCGCCGTTGTGACCGTTATTTTAGTTTCGGCTTCCTCTACAAGCCATACGTTTTTTTAAAACGAAAAATAAATACCATGTTTTAATTTGGTATTGAAAATGGTTTTCATAATGTTTTTATTATATCAATGTGTTGTATTGATATCTCGTGATTGAAATGTGGGAATGTTATGTTTCCTTTATGCATGTTTTATGTGATATGATTATGTTATGGTTCTTGGGCATTATTATGAAGACGGGTGGTTCCGTGATAAACTAAGGGCAGGTGAGCCCGTTATAGCTCTCCAATGCATTGGGTAACACGAAGGAGTGAAACGTTAATGTTTCTCCAAAGAGATTTAGGGAATATACTGTGATGGGTATTCCAAACGTAACCAAGAGGGTTACTCCCTACGTAAGAATGTTATGAATGCCTCAAGTTACCTTTATGTCTTATGTTTTCTATGTTTATTCATCATTTGATATGCCTATATCTTATGGGTAAAGTATGATTTCATTCTTATGTATATACGAACTCATGTTTCCTTTCCATATTTTTTATAACCCTTACTGAGCTTTTTATGCTCATCCCAAGTTTTTGAAATGTTTTTCACAGGTCAAGGGAAAGGTACATGATGTGATGATAGTGTCGAGGATGTGTCAAGAAAGAATCCATGTTTCATTTTAAATATGTTTCCGTTGATGGGAAGAATGAATACTGTCTTTTATGTAACCACTTTTTTTAAATGTGGAATGTAATGCAAGTTTCATGATCTAATTCTCTAAAACTCTAAACCTAAAAAGATCCTCAATGTGTAATCTTGTAATAACTCAAGATTAAGTAAGGTTTAAGGCTGGGGCCTTATAGTTGGTATCGAAGGTCAGTTTAGATAACTTTAGAGGTTAGGGTATTCTTTAAGCATAAGTGACATTACCATAATGGTTAGGATTTCAGAAAGAGTCCTAGTTTTAGATAAAGTGAATGAGTAAGTATATCTTAGTGTTTTTCTTACTCATTAGTACATGATGGTTTTGTTGATATACTCACACTGACATTTCTGTTTTTAGTGAATGGCTGGATCTCGCAGGCACCAAAGTGACAATTGGATTGAAGGAAACTGTGATGGATCTATGATTAAGATACTAGGTAAAATGGAGGATTCAATGAGGAAACTCATGGTTGTTCTAAACCAACTATCAAGGAGTCATGATCAACCACTTCAACCTTGGTGAGTTCTCTAGTGCATCATGTACGAGATGGCCAACTCGATGTGGAAATTCAGGTAATAATTATTAAGGTAACAATTAGGGTTTATATGATCCTTACTTTTGAGGTAATTATGGGTTATTATATGTTCTGATGGAAAATGAAAGGCATGAGATAAAATTGTGGTTAAAATATGTTATGATCATCTTTGAAGATTTTATCTCATTTTGGGGAATGTTTTAAGAATTATATAGTTTTGAAAAAAGGACAACACGCAGACCGTGTGACAACCCGTCGCGTCGGACAAAGCTACGAGAATCAAACCCACAACCAAAGTGCGACTGGTATTTATCGCCTACCACTGGACTACGTAAAGTCCCTGGTTAGTTTGACTGATTCTTTTTAGTTATATGATTTTATGAATTAAGAGTAAGTTGATTTTGGTGGATATGTGATTAGGATAATTACTTTTCAATGTGAGGCTTTAGGAGAGACTAATGTTGTTTGGAGATAAATGTTACGATTTAACTAGGAAGGCTATGTGACTAAATCCTTCAAATATTTGGGTTTCAATCTTATATTGGTTTAATTTGAAGAATTTTATGGACAAATTTTTTATCGGATGGTCCTCGTTGAACTTTGGGTTTTGTTGGACAAATTTTGGAGATTAAGAATAGATTTTCTTTTCTTATGGGGTTATCCTTTTCTGGATTATCGGATCTTCTACTAACCTTTTTGGTTTTGGTTTTGGTTAAAGCCTAAATACATGGGATGTATATAGTTCTCTTTTGGGGATTAGGTGGTTCTCTAGAAGTTGATTATAGTACTCTTGATGCGAACAAGTCTCCCTAAATAATCGTCTTTTGGAAAAAATATGAGTTTGACTAAGAATCTAGTAAAAGTTGAAAGTCAACATGATAAGTGATTATGCCTCCTTATGAATAAATTACTCAATAAAAAGTAACTTAAAACAAAAATTTTGTCTATTAACTTTTCCTACTGGGGAATCGAATACCGTTTAACCCATCACAAGTTTGTGATTTTCTCATGGTTAACTTTCTCCTAAACATGTTTTCTATCACTCTCCATGAGAACATGAACCTATGTTTTCTCCTCCATGTCCATATTTTCATACTTGGAATCCTAGTATGGGTTAACTCGGGTGACCTTTGTACTTATCTTTCTTTATTTTTTTTACCGACTTTTGTTCCGATGTGGGACTTTCAAGGATGTTTCCAAGCGCAATTTTAAAATTGCGAGGACGCAATTTTTAACACCCGAGACTTTTATGTTATATAAATTATCAAAGGAATCTTTTTCTACACAACACTTGCTTGACTTGCTTTACACGCAATCGCGACCTTCCTCAATAGCTTGCGTCGTACGCAATACCGAGTTTCACTAAACAACAATATGCTATTAAAACTAGCCGTTATGAATAGTAATAACCACTTTTTAAAATTTTATAAATTTTATTTTTCAAAATGGACTTCATTTTTGGACTCAGAATATCGAAATTAGCCAAGGGTGAAATTTTGGTATTTTTCTGAAAACTTTCAATTTTTGATGAATAGTGAAACCACTAAGTGGTAGGTTAAAAAACAGAATTTTGCATAAAACTTAATTTTACCGCTTCTGTGAATGGAATTTCGAAAATCCGAGAGACACGGTTAATATCAAGGACTAAAATGTGGTTCAATGAGATGAAAATAATTTTTTGGTGAATAGTAACTTTTTACGATTTTTACCGTGGTTAATAGTAAATAGGGTAACTAAGGGTAAATATGATATTAATATTACCCTAACACATGTCCTAATTCTATTGGACAAGTGTAATTCGACCAAAAACAAACTTTGGAATAAAATATGACCCTTTAGGCCCACTTGGATTAGATTAGGACATTTATTATTAATTTATTTAAAGAAGGGTTAAAATAGTTAAAATCAAAGTTTAATAAGTAAATCATTTTTAATATGGGGTTATACATAAGATAAATTCAATTGTAAATATTCATTAGAAAGCTAAAAAGATTTACTACATGATGATATTTTATTTGTAATTTTTAGACATTAAATAATTTAATTTATTTATGACACAAAGATGATGCAGTAATTATCTTATTAATGAAATATTGACATAATTGATGTTATAAACACCAAAATAAATGTAATTTGAGCCTTTTTATGAATTAAACTAATTTTATAGGTTACTATGATATATTAATGTTGATTTAATCAACTTGGTTCGAACATATAATTCTTTTATGACTTTCACAAAAATCATATATCAAATAGTGTCAAAATTGACACAAAATAGTTTTTAAATCAAATATTATATTATTAATTGTTATTTTATTCCTAAAAATCTAAGGTTCTGCCAAATGACTTAGATAAGGATATATATTTTAATAATAAACAATTTGGGGTTCGTTTGGCATGTTATAGTAAGTGTATTAACCATATAGTGAAAGAAAACAAAAAGACATGGTAAAAGTTAAATTATTTAACTTAGAGTTAAATCTAATTGATAAGGTTAAAATAATACCCTAAACTTGTCTAAATCCTATTGGTTGATAGGATTTCGACCCTTCCCCACTTTATCTTAGAAATAAGACCCTTTGGAACCATTATAAACCGATTTTGACTTTAATATAAAATAATATTTTGAGATATTCCTAAGGTGCCCCTCTCCTCCCTTATAAAAGGGCACCTCCTCCCCCTCCTCCTCACACCAATTTGAGCACTCAAGCTCGGCCAACCCCTGCCATTTTCTCCTCTCCACTTCCCTATAATAATCCTAGAGGTCCTGGTCTTCTCCAAAGACCAATCTTAGTTCCTTAAGTGGAGGATTCAAAGAGGCGTTCCAAAGAAGAGGTAATATCCATTACCGATCTTTTCAATTTCTTTCTTCTTCAACTTCTTATTCTTTAGTTGTTTCATGATAAAGTAATAACATCAGTATTACTTACATACTGATATGTTATTATAAATATGAAACAACCCTAATTCACCTTCTATCCATCCTACGGAAAAAATGAAATCACCGCGCGTGCGTACGTACGGAATACCGTCTCCACGCCGTGGTGTAATCTATTTTCCACCATCACCTTACAAGGATGGTTATAATGGTGTAATGAGTAACTAAATATGATTATTATGAAGTAATATTGATACTGAAATAATATATATATACTCCAATACAATTCCACGATCATAGGAATGATATCATCACTCGTGCGTACGTACGGAATACCGTCTCCACGATGTGATGCGACTCGTTCTACATGATCTTCATTTCATAATGATTATATAAATGAATTGAATGAATGAATATGGTATATAATACACTAATACCATTCTGGAAATGAATTATCTATAACCTAAAGATAAGAATAAGAATTTATTCGACAAAACACGCATAAGAACAAAAAGTTATAAAGACCCGAGTAACAAGTAACAATGAAATATTACTAACAAGAAGCTAATAATATTACCATATATGATATCATATAAATATGTATGATTCTGGAATAAGTCAATAAAATTATTTAAACCATTATACAGGAGCTTCGGACACGTACAAAGCTAATCGGACCTAAGGTAAGGGAAAATACCACAATCTCATTTTTATCCGAGATTGTTTATTCGTAAGTATTTACTGGGGTGTATTTTATCATCCACATCCATGTTCCCTCAATATGTAATATTGTTTCCATCCACTTACAATAGTTTAAATCCAATTTTACCCTTCGGTGAGTTTTTAGTAATATGTATGAAAGGAATCTTTTGTCGTTTTTCGTACGAGGTACTTTTTTACTTTTCCGACAAAAGTACGAAGAATGTTTTTTTTTAACTTATACGGCATGAATGGATTTTTAAAACATTATTTCCAAGAAGCTTCCTTTACAAGTTTTCAAGTTATTTTTAATCAAATTCTTTTAGTTTAAAGTTGTATGACATGTTAAGAAAGGAAAAATGTTTTTGAAGTAGAAAGGATATTTTCCTCAAGAATAAAGTTCAAGTGTTTTATCAAAATTATTTTCCATCTAAGATAATAAAGGGTTCTGTTTTTATCCCTATTATTACATTGATTTTATCATGTTGTGATGGAATTATTTTTATGAATTCCATTATCTTATATGAATTGATTTATGATGTCATGATGTTTCAAGAATCCCATTTTTGTTACATGTGTTATGTGATGATGTATGTTTTATGATTATGTGGCACACATAAGAAAGGATTCATTATAAGATGGGTGGGACCTATATCTCCCTCCAATGCATTGGGTAAAGATTTTATATCTCATGAGATAGACATGGCTGGAACGGAAGGTTATTTCGGTTCAGTGATACAGGACTGAAACGAGGAGTGAACTCGGTTCAGAAAGGGACTTTGTCCACTAAGATAGTCTTGGCAATGAGTCATGACTAACAAGAAATGATTTTCCATGATTATGTGTGCATGCCACAAAGTTTCAAGTCTTATGTTATGATTATGGGGATCTCATTTTCACTTCTGTGATTTATTCCATGATAAGATATTATGATCTCTTTTGCAGGTTTTGATTTTCAAAAAGATATGATATGATTTTTACTTCCTTTATTTGCCCTTGCTGAGCATTTGAGCTCACCCTTTTATGTTTTCTTTTCCCCAGGTCAGGAAGATGGATATTAAGTAGAATATGCTAAAAGGGACCCTAGATATGATGAAATAAATGGGAGACACTGTAGAAGATTTATGAACCAGATGTTTATGTTTCCCAGTTTCTAAAGACACTATACCTATACGGTCCTTTTTGGTTTTGTCATATGTTGTAATAAGTGTGCTTCAATTTTGAAGTATTAACAATGTATGTAAAGTATGGGTCGTTATAGTTGGTATCAGAGGAAAGGTATAGTCAACCTTTGGAAACTAGGATGTGAAAGCCTTAGTAAGAACCCTAAGGATAAGTCTAAGCATAGTACACAATCTTAGTGTTTTAGAAATGGCCTTGAATAACCTAGGATAAGACCATAAGCATGAAAATTTTATTCTTGAATTATGTGGTTTCCTATTATAATTAGTGTTGCTCACACTATTGTTCTTGGTTTTAGTCAATGGCTGGAACCCGAAGGAATCGTGTTAATGCGGAATGCGATGGGCAATGCAATGATTTTCCCCCTGAGCAACCAAACGATATGGGAGCTGGAATGCAAAATCTTGTAGCCATGCTCACACAACTTTCTCAAGCTATGAATCATGCAGGATTTCCAAACGAGCAAAGGAGGGAGCAACATTCTATTGAATCCTTCATGAGGCAGCGTCCACCTTCTTTCAGCGGGTCTACTGATCCATTAGTTGCTGAACAATGGATTAGTACTACTGAAAAGATATTTTCAGTTCTTCAATGTTCTGAGCATGATAAATTCATCCTAGCAGTGTACCTTTTGGAAGGAGATGCTGATCAATGGTGGAATCTTGTTAAGAATACGAGGCAAAGGGATGAAATTGAGTCTATGGAATGGGACGAGTTCAAGAACTTATTTTTCAATAAGTACTTCCCTCGTATTCTCCGAACAAAGATGGAGAAAGAGTTTCTTGAACTGAAGCAAAGGGATGATGAATCTGTTGGTACCTATGAAGCAAATTTTACAAGACTGGCAAGGTACGCTTCTGGTATTATTATCCAACCTGAGAGTAAGATCGATCGATTCTTTAGTGGCTTAAAACCAAGTCTTCGAAGGGCGTTAGCCATAAGGGACTTCAATAGCTACGAGGAAATCGTTCGATGTGCTCTCAAAGTCGAGATGGAGATTGGAGTAACCCATCAGTCACATGGGTTTGATAAGAAGAGGAAGATGGAATTCAAAGAAAAATCTAAAGAGCACATGGAAAAGAAGATGATCTTTTCCTTATGCTCAAAGTGTGGAAAGAAACATGGAGGGAGTTGTCTTAAAGGGACAAGTAAATGTTTTAAATGTGGAAAGGAAGGTCATCGGGCATTTGAATGCCGTGATAATGGGAAGAAGATGTCTAATGATGCAAACAAAGGAAGGGATACACAGAATGAACCTACTACACTTCAATGTTTCAAGTGCAAGGAGATGGGGCATTATGCCAATCAATGCCCAAATCCAAGGGTTGATGATGATGGTCGACGTCAACAAAATCTTAAGGCTAAAGACAAAGGAAAGTCACATGCAATTTCTACCAGCGATGTGGAGTACGATAACGATGTGGTGAAAGGTACACTTACCATCCACTCTAAAGTAGCAAATGTTTTATTTGATTCTGGATCCACCCACTCTTTTATTTCTGAAGACTTTTCTAAGGGTATCACCGTATTACCTCAACAATTAGACGTTGAGTTAGCCGTGACAACACCTAATGGCACATCAATCGCATCAAAAGTTTATAATTCTTCTCCGATCGAAGTTTGTGGGAAAGTGCTTCCTGCAAATCTTGTGATCCTTCCTTTAGTGGAATTTGATGTGATTCTTGGCATGGATTGGCTTTCTCTACATGGAGCTCATATCAATTGCCAAAGAAGGGAAGTCACATTTCATATTCGAGATCAATCTACGATCGTATACCAATGCAAGGATGAACATAACCTTCCAGTGGAAATATCTTCCATCTTATGGGTATTGATTCCACTAAATGAAGGTTATTTATCTCAAATGGTTGGTGAGAAACTCACGATTAAGAATATTCCCATTGTACGGGAGTTTGATGATATCTTTCCGGAGGAATTACCGGGTCTTCCACCAAATCGTGAAGTTGAGTTTTCAATAGAACTCGTACCGGGTGCTTTGCCTATTTCAAAGACACCTTATAGAATGGCCCCAATTGAGTTGCAGGAATTGAGGAAGCAACTCCAAGATAATCTTGATAAGGGATTCATACGCCCTAGTGCGTCACCTTGGGGAGCACCTGTTCTATTTGTTAAGAAGAAAGATGGATCGATGAGACTCTGCATTGATTATCAAGAACTTAATAAGATCACTATCAATAACAAATATCCTCTCCCACGCATTGATGACTTATTTGACCAACTACGCGGAGCTCAATACTTTTCCAAGATTGATCTTCGTTCAGGGTATCATCAATTAAGGGTCAAAAGGGAGGATATACCAAAGACGGCTTTCCGTACAAGGTATGGACACTATGAATTTATAGTGATGCCATTTGGTCTTACTAATGCCCCTGCTATCTTCATGGATCTAATGAATAGAGTCTTTAGAGACTATCTTGATCAATTTGTGGTAGTCTTTATAGACGATATTCTTGTCTATTCAAAGAGCAAGGAAGAACATGAAGATCACTTGAGAATTATATTGAAGACCCTGAGAAAGGAGAAGCTTTATGCCAAATTTACCAAGTGTGAATTTTGGCTTCAAAAAGTTGCATTTTTGGGTCACATAATCTCAAAAGAGGGGATATCTGTGGATCCAGCAAAAACAGAGGTTATCGAAAGATGGTCGAGACAAACAACAGTAACTGAGATCCGAAGTTTTCTTGGATATTATCGACGTTTTGTAAAAGATTTTTCACGATTATCTAATCCACTCACCAAGTTGACTTGGAAAGGAGTTAAGTTTGTCTGGACAGAGGAATGTGAAGAGAATTTCAAGGAGTTGAAAAGAAGGTTATCCAGTGCACCTGTGCTCACACTTCCTTGTAGTGGAGAAAGGTTTGTGATCTAAAGTGATGCATCCAAGAAGGGATTGGGGTGTGTTTTTATGCAAAATGATATGGTGATAGCTTATGCCTCACGACAGTTGAAAATCCATGAACAAAATTACCCAACACATGATTTGGAGTTGGCTGCGGTAATCTTTGCATTAAAGATTTGGAGGCATTACTTTTATGGTGAAAGGTGTGATATTTATACTGATCATAAAAGTTTAAAGTATATTTTCACACAAAAGGAGTTGAATATGCGTCAAAGAAGATGGTTGGAGCTGATTAAGGATTATGACTGCTCAATCCATTACCACCCTGGGAAAGCAAACAACGTGGCAGATGCATTAAGTCGACAAGACCATGCTAGTTTATCCATGATGAGGATCACAAAAGATCCAATATTTATGGATTTACAAAGGATGGATCTTGGAATTATAATGGAAGGGGAAAAATCTTATCTTTCTCAAATGAATGTTCAACCATCTATACATGTGAAGATTAAAGAGGCACAGAAAGAAGATTTTGAGTTACAAAAGAAGGTGAGAAATGTTCCTGAATTCAACCTTGATTGTGATGGGATAATAAAGTTCAGGAATCGGGTTTGTGTTCCTCCCATCCCCGAATTAAAGAAAGAGCTGCTGGATGAGGCTCATAGTTCTTCATTCTCTATTCATCCTGGAAGCACGAAGATGTATAGGGACCTGAAAGAGTACTTCTGGTGGGATGGCATGAAAAGAGATGTTGCTGAATATGTCTCTCGATGCTTGGTTTGTCAACAAGTTAAAGCTGAGAGACAGAAGTCTAAGGGGATGTTACAACCATTACCCATACCCGAATGGAAATGGGAAAACATCACTATGGACTTTGTCACAGGACTTCCTAAAACATCCAAAGGCAATAATGCTATCTGGGTCATAGTTGATCGTCTCACAAAGTCTGCACACTTCATTCCTATTAGAGAGGATTTCTCTCTAGATCAGCTTGCCAGGATATATGTAAAGGAAGTGGTAAGATTACATGGAGTACCACTTTCTATTATATCTGATCGGGATCCGAGATTTACCTCGAAGTTCTGGCGAAGTCTTCAGCATACTCTGGATACAGAGTTGAGTTTCAGCACTGCTTATCATCCCCAGACAGACGGTCAATCTGAGAGAACAATTCAAACCATAGAAGATATGTTGAGAGCTTGCTCTATGGATTTCAAAGGAGGTTGGGATCAACACCTACCTTTGGTAGAATTTTCTTATAATAATAGCTTTCACTCCAGTATTCAAATGGCTCCTTATGAAGCTCTCTATGGAAAGAAATGCAGGACTCCAACTTGCTGGGATGAAGTTGGGGAAAGAAAGCTATTAGGACCTGATCTCGTTGATGAAATGGCAGAAAAGGTCAGATCTATTCAACAACACATAAGAGCAGCTCAGAGTCGACAGAAAAGCTATGCCGACAACCGAAGAAAAGACCTAGAGTTTGAAGTGGGTGATAAAGTGTTCTTACGAATATCTCCCTGGAAGAGGGTTATGAGATTTGGAAAGAAGGGGAAGTTGAGCCCTAGATATATCAGTCCTTTCGAAATATTGGATCGTGTTGGGAAGGTAGCTTACCGATTGGCGCTTCCACCGAATCTCTCTCAAGTTCACGATGTGTTCCATGTATCTCTCCTGAGAAAGTACATACCAGATCCTTCACATGTACTCAGCTCAGAAGTTGTACCGCTGGAGCAAGATCTTTCTTATGAAGAACAACCGATAGAGATTCTGGATCGTAGCGAAAAAGTCCTACGAAACAAGACCACTCGCTTAGTGAAGGTTTTATGGAGAAACCACCAACTTGAAGAAGCTACATGGGAGCTTGAGGATATGATGAGGGAGAAGTATCCTCATCTGTTTGTTGCAAAGTGACGAATTTCGAGGGCGAAATTCTTTTTAAGGGGGGTAGAATGTAACACCCGAGACTTTTATGTTATATAAATTATCAAAGGAATCTTTTTCTACACAACACTTGCTTGACTTGCTTTACACGCAATCGCGACCTTCCTCGATAGCTTGCGTCGTACGCAATACCGAGTTTCACTAAACAACAATATGCTATTAAAACTAGCCGTTATGAATAGTAATAACCACTTTTTAAAATTTTATAAATTTTATTTTTCAAAATGGACTTCATTTTTGGACTCAGAATATCGAAATTAGCCAAGGGTGAAATTTTGGTATTTTTCTGAAAACTTTCAATTTTTGATGAATAGTGAAACCACTAAGTGGTAGGTTAAAAACAGAATTTTTCATAAAACTTAATTTTACCGCTTCTGTGAATGGAATTTCGAAAATCCGAGAGACACGGTTAATATCAAGGACTAAAATGTGGTTCAATGAGATGAAAATAATTTTTTGGTGAATAGTAACTTTTTACGATTTTTACCGCGGTTAATAGTAAATAGGGTAACTAAGGGTAAATATGATATTAATATTACCCTAACACATGTCCTAATTCTATTGGACAAGTGTAATTCGACCAAAAACAAACTTAGGAATAAAATATGACCATTTAGGCCCACTTGGATTAGATTAGGACATTTATTATTAATTTATTTAAAGAAGGGTTAAAATAGTTAAAATCAAAGTTTAATAAGTAAATCATTTTTAATATGGGGTTATACATAAGATAAATTCAATTTTAAATATTCATTAGAAAGATACAAAGATTTCCTACATGATGATATTTTATTTGTAATTTTTAGACATTAAATAATTTAATTTATTTATGACACAAAGATGATGCAGTAATTATCTTATTAATGAAATATTGACATAATTGATGTTATAAACACCAACATAAATGTAATTTGAGACTTTTTATGAATTAAACTAATTTTATAGGTTACTATGATATATTAATGTTGATTTAATCAACTTGGTTCGAACATATAATTCTTTTATGACTTTCACAAAAATCATATATCAAATAGTGTCAAAATTGACACAAAATAGTTTTTAAATCAAATATTATATTATTAATTGTTATTTTATTCCTAAAAATCTAAGGTTCGGCCAAATGACTTAGATAAGGATATATATGTTAATAATAAACAATTTGGGGTTCGTTTGGCATGTTATAGTAAGTGTATTAACCATATAGTGAAAGAAAACAAAAAGACATGGTAAAAGTTAAATTATTTAACTTAGAGTTAAATCTAATTGATAAGGTTAAAATAATACCCTAAACTTGTCTAAATCCTCTTGGTTGATAGGATTTCGACCCTTCCCCACTTTAGCTTCGAAATAAGACCCTTTGGAACCATTATAAACCGATTTTGACTTTAATATAAAATAATATTTTGAGATATTACTAAGGTGCCCCTCTCCTCCCTTATAAAAGGGCACCTCCTCCCCCTCCTCCTCACACCAATTTGAGCACTCAAGCTCGGAAAACCCCTGCCATTTTCTCCTCTCCACTTCCCTAGAATAATCCTAGAGGTCCTGGTCTTCTCCAAAGACCAATCTTAGTTCCTTAAGTGGAGGATTCAAAGAGGCATTCCAAAGAAGAGGTAATATCCATTACCGATCTTTTCAATTTCTTTCTTCTTCAACTTCTTCTTCTTTAGTTGTTTCATGATAAAGTAATAACATCAGTATTACTTACATACTGATATGTTATTATAAATATGAAACAACCCTAATTCACCTTCTATCCATCCTACGGAAAAAATGAAATCACCGCGCGTGCGTACGTACGGAATACCGTCTCCACGCCGTGGTGTAATCTATTTTCCACCATCACCTTACAAGGATGGTTATAATGGTGTAATGAGTAACTAAATATGATTATTATGAAGTAATATTGATACTGAAATAATATATATATACTCCAATACAATTCCACGATCATAGGAATGATATCATCACTCGTGCGTACGTACGGAATACCGTCTCCACGATGTGATGCGACTCGTTCTACAAGATCTTCATTTCATAATGATTATATAAATGAATTGAATGAATGAATATGGTATATAATACACTAATACCATTCTGGAAATGAATTATCTATAACCTAAAGATAAGAATAAGAATTTATTCGACAAAACACGCATAAGAACAAAAAGTTATAAAGACCCGAGTAACAAGTAACAATGAAATATTACTAACAAGAAGCTAATAATATGACCATATATGATATCATATAAATATGTATGATTCTGGAATAAGTCAATAACATTATTTAAACCATTATACAGGAGCTTCGGACACGTACAAAGCTAATCGGACCTAAGGTAAGGGAAAATACCACAATCTCATTTTTATCCGAGATTGTTTATTCGTAAGTATTTACTGGGGTGTATTTTATCATCCACATCCATGTTCCCTCAATATGTAATATTGTTTCCATCCACTTACAATAGTTTAAATCCAATTTTACCCTTCGGTGAGTTTTTAGTAATATGTATGAAAGGAATCTTTTGTCGTTTTTCGTACGAGGTACTTTTTGACTTTTCCGACAAAAGTACGAAGAATGTTTTTTTTAACTTATACGGCATGAATGGATTTTTAAAACATTATTTCCAAGAAGCTTCCTTTACAAGTTTTCAAGTTATTTTTAATCAAATTCTTTTAGTTTAAAGTTGTATGACATGTTAAGAAAGGAAAAATGTTTTTGAAGTAGAAAGGATATTTTCCTCAAGAATAAAGTTCAAGTGTTTTATCAAAATTATTTTCCATCTAAGATAATAAAGGGTTCTGTTTTTATCCCTATTATTACATTGATTTGATCATGTTGTGATGGAATTATTTTTATGAATTCCATTATCTTATATGAATTGATTTATGATGTCATGATGTTTCAAGAATCCCATTTTTGTTACATGTGTTATGCGATGATGTATGTTTTATGATTATGTGGCACACATAAGAAAGGATTCATTATAAGATGGGTGGGACCTATATCTCCCTCCAATGCATTAGGTAAAGATTTTATATCTCATGAGATAGACATGGCTGGAACGGAAGGTTATTTCGGTTCAGTGATACAGGACTGAAACGAGGAGTGAACTCGGTTCAGAAAGGGACTTTGTCCACTAAGATAGTCTTGGCAATGAGTCATGACTAACAAGAAATGATTTTCCATGATTATGTGTGCATGCCACAAAGTTTCAAGTCTTATGTTATGATTATGGGGATCTCATTTTCACTTCTGTGATTTATTCCATGATAAGATATTATGATCTCTTTTGCAGGTTTTGATTTTCAAAAAGATATGATATGATTTTTACTTCCTTTATTTGCCCTTGCTGAGCATTTGAGCTCACCCTTTTATGTTTTCTTTTCCCCAGGCCAGGAAGATGGATATTAAGTAGAATATGCTAAAAGGGACCCTAGATATGATGAAATAAATGGGAGACACTGTAGAAGATTTATGAACCAGTTGTTTATGTTTCCCAGTTTCTAAAGACACTATACCTATACGGTCCTTTGTGGTTTTGTGATATGTTGTAATAAGTGTGCTTCAATTTTGAAGTATTAACAATGTATGTAAAGTATGGGTCGTTATACAATTCCCAAAAGGGGGGAAGGAAGTAACACCCCAGGTAAATAATGAATAAGGAATTTTCATATTTATCCATATTTGTGAATAAAATATTAATATGACTTTAAAGGGGACGCTATGCTCGATGGCGTACCCAACACGCAACAACGAGTTTCTTGGGAATCTTACGTTGCACTCTAATAATAAAATAATATTAATTCAAATGGTAGTTAACATGTAGCCGTTGTATTGGCGGGAATGGATAGAAATAACTAAAATATGATTATATATGTTTTTTAAACGTTTTTACATTTATCCAATAAAAGCTAAAGGCTTAAAATACGGAAAGAATTCAATTTTAGGCGTATATGCCCTAGTTTTCACTAAAGGTTCACTTATCACCTTTTAATGGAGAACTGTCATTAAATATAGTTTTTTTCACTCTTAAACATTCTTTTGGACCAAATAAAACTCTTATTAAGAATCGGGACATCAAATTTTACTTTGTGTAATTTTTTGGAATTTTTCTGATAAAGTTCATTTTTTTAATGAATAGTGTAAAATGTTGTATTTTAATTCAAAACCTCTTTTTAATCTAATTTATTTATATGATTAGATTATATTTTGAATTGGTTTAAAAGTGAAATTAGAAAATATTTTTACCATTAAATCCAATAGTGGTCATTGGAATTAATTTCACTTTGAAACCAGACTTAAACTAGTGTCAATCTTTTGATACTTATTGTTTTATAAAAACACGCTATTTGCTCTGACAGCGGGAATTAATTATTAAATTAATTAATGTGACTAATATGTTCTGAATTTTGTTAAACGGACTTCATTTTTGAATTCAGAATATCAAATATAGCTTAGGGTGAATTTTTGGGATTTTTCTGAAAAACTTCAATTTTTGATGAATAGTGAAACCACTAAGTGGTACTTATAAAAACTGATTTTCCGTTTAAATGAAATTTTGCCATCATTGTGTTTTGATTTTCAAAAATCTGACATACATGGTTGTCATTAAGAAGTAAAATGTGGTTCAATGAGATTATAATAATTTTTTGGTGAATAGTAACTTATTAAGTTCTTAATCGCGATTAGAGGTAATTAGTGTAATTTAAGGTAAAAATGATATTATAAGAATGTGAAAACACCATGACACTTGTCCTACACCTATTGGGTGAGTCATGGCCGACCAAGACAAGCCATGGGCCAACTTGGGGACCCCATGGAGACACTTTGGTTGGGAAATGACATAAATAACTTTTTATTTAATGTTAAAATTAAATTGACACAAACTTGAGTTGTTTTACTAAAACAATTTTTTAGTAGGGTTACACAGGTCCAAATTTTGATTATAAAGAGTCATTGGAAAGATACAAAGATTTCCTATATCATATTATTTGTTTTATAATTTTTAGACATTAAATAAATTAAATTATTTATGACATAATAATGATGCAGTGATGACATCATTATTTGACGATTTAAATAAAATGGAAAGATAATGTAAAATCTATGAACTACAAATGTCCAAACCCAATTGGATGAGTGGATTTAGAAGACTTATCACCTTATCCACGAATGATATCAATGTGGGACCTTTTGAAACCGAAACACATTTTCAAATAAAGTAATATTTCTTTACTTTCCAAAAGTGCCCCTCCTCTCCTCTTATAAAAGGCCCCCACCTCTACCTCATTTAACACACTCCTCAAGCCTTTGGCTCGGCCAACCCCTGCCCATTTACTCTCTCCACATACCTCTCCTCATCCTAGTGGATTCCGTTTGGGCAGAAGCCTTTCAAAGGAAGCCTTGAGGCTCAAATCAAAAGGAGTTACACTTTTAAAGGTAATTCACTCTCTCATGTTCATTTGTTTTATTTTGCTTCTCCAACCCCCTAAACTCTTTTTATTTACTTATTTTGTAACAACACCAGTATCGTCAATATACTAGGATGTTGTTATAAGATTTATTCGAGCTAAACTCTCACACAACTACATCAAATGGTTAAAGAACATACAGTTTCCGTGGATGGTGAAATTCTGCCTCCTGAAACGATGATTGTTCAATACTCATTTAACACCTTCAATGGTGGCCATTATGATTTAACTATTTTTATATATGATATATAATATGTTTATGTTTTATTTATGATTCTGCATTTTTCATTTTTGTCTTACCTTTATGGCTTCCATTATGGGTATACGCGATATCTTCATTTAAGGAAGTGCGGACTACCGCCCCTCAAAGTGATTTGATTCGTTAAATACCATATGTGGGATGTATAAAGGATGGAAATATGATATTATATATTATATTATACTGTAATTATAATATACCTTTATATAATTATTATTCCATTCTATAAAATACGAAATAGAAATGAAAGTAGCGTTCATGCGTACGTGCGGCTTACCGTCTCCATGAACGGTGCATTTCATTTATTACCTCTAAATGATTATGTAATGTTATAAATGCATGAATTTACTGGATATATATGACATATATGATATCTACATAATGAATACAATTCTGGATATAATAAACATTTGGCCACACGAACAACATGTAATGGTAAGAAGTCCACTTTCGACTTAAGAACCAAATATCGGCAAAACAAATATTATTAACTTAAATGATTACATAATGTTTATGACATGGTAATAAGTGGTATAAAATTACTAATGAACTTGAAAAAGGTTCTTAAGGAATTAGAAATTAACTCAAGTTTATTATTCAGGATATTAAAGAATGATCGAGTCAAGTCGGACCCGAGGTAAGGGATCCTACAACTCTCTTTCTTTTTAAGTACACTCTTTTATGTCATTTCTTTTAAGCTCATCTTTCTTATGATTGGGATGTTCTTTTATATTACTCCTACTGTAATTTTTATGTTCATTTGATGAGAGACCCTATTCTCTCTCATCAATCCATTTTGGATGTTTTGAGTGGCGCCGTTAGGCTGCCGAACTTTCGTAAGAGATCTAACCTCTCTCTTTCTTTTTAAGTACTCTCCTTTATGTCACTTCTTTTAAACTCCTCCTTGCGATGTTGGGGGATTTTCTTTTATATTCCACTTGCTGTAAATTCTATTTTAATATGATGGTATACTCTATTTGATCTCATCAATCCATATTCGGAAGTTTTATGTGGCGCCGTTAGGCTGCTAAGTTTTCGTAAGGGATTTTTCATCTCACTTTTATTCCCGTGAGATTTATGCTACATTTGCCACAAATTCCATTGAGTGGTGTATGTACTGCCCATTATTCTACTCTTTGTGTAATATACTTTCGTTTATGAGTATTTACATCAATGACCTATTGTCTTTCTTCATGGGGTGTATGTTTTGAAAGATACCCAAGTCGGTAAGGGAACCTTTCACCCTCCTCTTTTTTAAAAGACTTCTTTTATTGGGTCTTTTAATTTACATATTTTTATGTGGGGATATGTTCTCATACATCCTTATTAAAGTAAATTTTATGTCCAAGTGATGAGATACACTTTTTATCTCTCATCAACTCATTTTGATGTGATGCCGTTAGGCTGTCAAGGGAACTTTTTAACCCAATTTCGATTTCTTTGGGTTCAACTTGTAGTCATTGAATATGTCATCCATTGAATATGTGTGAATGACATTTTATTGTTTTACACTTAATATTCACTTATATTGGGTGTATATATATTTGTCACACATATTTTTGAGATTTATTTGTCCTTAATTTAAGGATACCTTCTTTATAAGGGATTTCATCACATTTGACATTTCTATTGAGGGTTCATTGTTGTTATGCACCAATTCACTCTTATATGGTGTATATACTGTCCTTTGGAGTATTATATCATGAATCCATTTATTCTCATGATATTATAAAGTTCTAACTAAATGTAATTCCTCGATTATTGTATTCAAGTGTCTCTAATTTTGGTAAAACCCCTTTAACCAAAATATCGTTTTAAATGTTTTAATTATTTGTTCTTATTAATATCCATGTTTTCAAAATGGTTTTAAGGATTTATTTATATGGATATTAATGGTTTAAAATGTTAAAAGCTTCAAGGTGGTATGGGACTTCGTCTCAATCTCCTTTCGTTGAGGCATATTTTATTTTATACACAATTTTCTTTTATACGGTGTATAAACCAATTTGACTTTTACGTTTATTCAAAAGGAATATTTTTTATACGAAGCGTTTAATAAACGACAAAAGGGAATGTTTTTGTCGTATGTATGCGGCGACAACGACTTCTCCGCCGTCATGACCGTTATTTGAGTTTCGGCTTCCTCTACAAGCCATACTTTTTTTAAAAACAAAAAATAAATACCATGTTTTACTTTGGTATTGAAAATGGTTTTCATAATGTTTTTATTATATCAATGTGTTGTACTGATATCTCGTGATTGAAATGTGGGAATGTTATGTTTCCTTTATGCATGTTTTATGTGATATGATTATGTTATGGTTCTTGGGCATTATTATGAAGACGGGTGGTTCCGTGATAAAATAAGGGCGGGTGAGCCCGTTATAGCTCTCCAATGCATTGGGTAACGCGAAGGAGTGAAACATTAATGTTTCTCTGAAGAGATTTAGGGAATATACTGTGATGGGTATTCCAAACGTAACCAAGAGGGTTACTCCCTACGTAACAATGTTATGAATTCCTCAAGTTACCTTTATGTCTTATGTTTTCTATGATTTATTCATGATTTGATATGCCTATATCTTATGGGTAAAGTATGATTTCATTCTTATGTATATACGAACTCATGTTTCCATTCCATATTTTTTATAACCCTTACTGAGCTTTTTATGCTCATCCCAAGTTTTTGAAATGTTTTTCACAGGTCAAGGGAAAGGTACATGATGTGATGATAGTGTCGAGGATGTGTCAAGAAAGAATCCATGTTTCATTTTAAATATGTTTCCGTTGATGGGAAGAATGAATACAGTCTTTTATGTAACCACTTTGTTTAAATGTGGAATGTAATGCAAGTTTCATGATCTAATTCTCTAAAACTCTAAAACTGAAAAGATCCTCAATGTGTAATCTTGTAATAACTCAAGATTAAGTAAGGTTTAAGGTCGGGGCCTTATAGTTGGTATCAAAGGTCGGTTTAGATAACTTTAGAGGTTAGGGTATTCTTTAATCATAAGTGACATTACCATCATGGTTAGGATTTCAGAAAGTGTCCCAGTTTTAGATAAAGTGAATGAGTAAGTATATCTTAGTGTTTATCTTACTCATTAGTACATGATGGTTTTGTTGATATACTCACACTGACATTTCTATTTTTACTGAATGGCTGGATCTCGCAGGCACCAAAGTGACAATTGGATTGAAGGAAACTGTGATGGATCTATGATTAAGATACTAGGTAAAATGGAGGATTCAATGAGGAAACTCATGGTTGTTCTAAACCAAATATCAAGGAGTCATGATCAACCACTTCAAACTTGGTGAGTTATCTAGTGCATCATGTACGAGATGGCCAAATCGATGTGGAAATTCAGGTAATAATTATTAAGGTAACCATTATGGTTTATATGATCCTTACTTTTGAGGTAATTATGGGTTATTATATGTTCTGATGGAAAATGAAAGGCATGAGATAAACATGAGGTTAAAATATGTTATGATCATCTTTGAAGATTTTATCTCATTTTGGGGAATGTTTTAAGAATTATATAGTTTTGAAAAAAGGACAACACGCAGACCGTGTGACAACCCGTCGCGTCAGAAAAAGCTGCGGGAATCGAACCCACAACCAAAGTGCGACTGGTATTTATCGCCTACCACTGGACTATGTGAAGTACCTGGTTAGTTTGACTGATTATTTTTATTTATATGATTTTATGAATTAAGAGTAAGTTGATTTTTGAGGATATGTGATTAGGATAATTACTTTTCAATGTGAGGCTTTAGGAGAGACTAATGTTGTTTGGAGATAAATGTTACGATTTAACTTGGAAGACTATGTGAATAAATCTTTCAAATATTTGGGTTTCAATCTTATATTGGTTTACTTTGAAGAATTTTATGGACAAATTGTTTATCGGATGGTCCTCGTTGAACTTTGGGTTTTGTTGGACAAATTTTGGAGATTAAGAATAGATTTTCTTTTTTTATAAGGGGTTATCCTTTTCTGGATTATCAGATCTTGTACTAACCTTTTTGGTTTTGGTTTTGGTTAAAGCCTAAATACATGGGATGTATATAGTTCTCTTTTTAGGATTAGGTGATTCTCTAGAAGTTGATTATAGTACTCTTGATGCGAACAAGTCTCCCTAAATACTCGTCTTTTGGAAAAAATATGAGTTTGACTAAGGAATCTAGTAAAAGTTGAAAGTCAACATGATAAGTGATTATGATTCCTTATGAATAAATTCCTCAATAAAAAGTAACTTAAAACAAAAATGTTGTCTATTAACTTTTCCTACTGGGGAATCGAATACCGTTTAACCCATCAGAAGTTTGTGATTTTGTCATGGTTAACTTTCTCCTAAACATGTTTTCTATCACTCTCCTTGAGAACATGAACCTATGTTTTCTTTTCCATGTCCATATTTTCATACTTGGAATCCTAGTATGGGTTAACTCGGGTGACCTTTGTACTTATCTTTCTTTATTGTTATTTTTTTTACCGACTTTTGTTCCGATGTGGGACTTTCAAAGATGTTTCCAAGCGCAATTTTAAAATTGTGAGGACGCAATTCCCAAAAGGGGGGAAGGATGTAACACCCCAGGTAAATAATGAATATGGAATTTTCATATTTATCCATATTTGTGAATAAAATATTAATATGACTTTAAAGGGGACACTATGCTCAATGGCGTACCCAACACGCAACAACGAGTTTCTTGGGAATCTTACATTGCACTCTAATAATAAAATAATATTAATTCAAATGGTAGTTAACATGTAGCCGTTGTATTGGCGGGAATGGATAGAAATAACTAAAATATGATTATTTATGTTTTTTAAATGTTTTTACATTTATCCAATAAAAGTTAAAGGCTTAAAATACGGAAAGAATTCAATTTTAGGCGTATATGCCCTAGTTTTCACTAAAGGTTCACTTATCGCCTTTTAATGGAGAACTGTCATTAAATATAGTTTTTTTCACTCTTAAACATTCTTTTGGACCAAATAAAACTCTTATTAAGAATCGGGACATCAAATTTTACTTTGTGTAATTTTTTGGTATTTTTCCGATAAAGTTCATTTTTTTAATGAATAGTGTAAAATGTTGTATTTTAATTCAAAACCTATTTTTAATCTAATTTATTTATATGATTAGATTATATTTTGAATTGTTTTTAAAGTTAAATTAGTAAATATTTTTACCATTAAATCCAATAGTGGTTGTTGGAATTAATTTCACTTTGAAATCAGACTTAAACTAGTGTCAATCTTTTGATACTTATTATTTTATAAAAACACGCTATTTGCTATGACAGCGGGAATTAATTATTAAATTAATTAATGTGACTAATATGTTCTGAATTTTGTAGAACGGACTTCATTTTTTAATTCAGAATATCAAATATAGCTTAGGGTGATTTTTTGGGATTTTTCTGAAAAACTTCAATTTTTGATGAATAGTGAAACCACTAAGTGGTACTTATAAAAACTGATTTTCCGTTTAAATGAAATTTTGCCATAATTGTGTTTTGATTTTCAAAAAATCTGACATACATGGTTGTCATTAAGAAGTAAAATGTGGTTCAATGAGATTATAATAATTTTTTGGTGAATAGTAACTTATTAAGTTCTTAATCGCGATTAGAGGTAATTAGTGTAATTTAAGGTAAAAATGATATTATAAGAATGTGAAAACACCATGACACTTGTCCTACACCTATTGGGTGAGTCCTGGACGACCAAGAAAAGCCATGTGACAACTTGGGGACCCCATGGAGACACTTTGGTTGGGAAATGACATAAATAACTTTTTATTTAATGTTAAAATTAAATTGACACAAACATGAGTTGTTTTACTAAAACAAATTTGTAGTAGGGTTAAACAGGTCCAAATTTTGATTATAAATAGTCATTGGAAAGCTAAAAAGATTTCCTACATCATAGTAGTTTTTTTATAATTTTTAGGAATTAAATAAATTAAATTATTTATGACATAATAATGATGCAGCGATGACATCATTATTTGACGATTTAAATAAAATGGAAAGATAATGTAAACTCTATGAACTAAACATGTCCAAAACAAATTATATGAGTGGATTTAGAAGACGTATCACCTTATACACGAATTATATAAATGTGGGACCTTTTGAAACCGAAACACATTTTCAAATAAAGTAATATTTCTTTACTTTCCAAAAGTGCCCCTCCTCTCCTCTTATAAAAGGCCCCCACCTCTACCTCATTTAACACACTCCTCAAGCCTTTTGCTCGGCCAACCCATGCCCATTTACTCTCTCCACATCCCTCTCATCATCCTAGAGGATTCCCTTTGGTCATAATCCTTTCAAAGGAAGACTTTAGGCTCAAATCAAAAGGAGTTGCACTTTTAAAGGTAATTCACTCTCTCATGTTCATTTGTTTTATTTTGCTTCTCCAACCCCCTAAACTCTTTTTATTTACTTATTTTGTAACAACACCAGTATCTTCAATATACTAGGATGTTGTTATAAGATTTATTCGAGCTAAACTCTCACACAACTACATCAAATGGTTAAAGAACATACGGTTTCCGTGGATGGTGAAATTCTGCCTCCCGAAACGATGATTGTTCAATACTCATTTAACACCTTCAAAGGTGGCCATTATGATGTCACTATTTTTATATATGATATATAATATGTTTATTTTTTATTTATGATTCTGTATTTTTCATTTTTGTCTTACCTTTATGGCTTCCATTATGGGTATACGCGATATCTTCATTTAAGGAAGTGCGGACTACCGCCCCCTCAAAGTGATTTGATTCGTTAAATACCATATGTGGGATGTATAAAGGATGGAAATATGATATTATATATGATATTATACTGTAATTATAATATACATTTATATAATTATTATTCCATTCTATAAAATACGAAATAGAAATGAAAGTAGTGTTCATGCGTACGTACGGCTTACCGTCTCCATGAACGGTGCATTTCATTTCATACCTCTAAATGATTATGTAATGTTATAAATGCATGCATGTACTGGATATATATGAAATATATGATATATACATAATTATTACAATTCTGGATATAATAGACATTTGGCCACACGAACAACATGTAATTGTAAGAAGTCCACTTTCGACTTAAGAACCAAATATCGGCAAAACAAATATTATTAACTTAAATGATTACATAATGTTTATGACATGGTAATAAGTGGTATAAAAGTACTAATGAACTTAAAAAAGGTTCTTAAGGAATTATAAATTAACTCAAGTTTATTATTCAGGAGATTAAAGAACGATTGAGTCAAGTCGGACCCGAGGTAAGGGATCCTACAACTCTCTTTCTTTTTAAGTACACTCTTTTATGTCATTTCTTTTAAGCTCTTCTTTCTTATGATTGGGAAGTTCTTTTATATTACTCCTACTGTAATTTTTATGTTCATGTGATGAGAGACCCTATTCTCTCTCATCAATCCATTTTGGAAGTTTTGAGTGGCGCCATTAGGCTGCCGAACTTTCGTAAGAGATCTAACCTCTCTCTTTCTTTTTAAGTACTCTCCTTTATGTCACTTCTTTTAAACTCCTCCTTGCAATGTTGGGGGATTTTATTTTATATTCCACTTGCTGTAAATTCTATTATAATATGATGGGATACTCTATTTGATCTCATCAATCCATATTCGGAATTTTTATGTGGCGCCGTTAGGCTGCTGAGTTTTCGTAAGGGATTTTTCATCTCACTTTTATTCCCGTGAGATTAATTCTACATTTGCCACAAATTCCATTTAGTGGTGTATGTACTGCCCATTATTCTACTCTTTGTGTAATATACTTTCGTTTATGAATATTTACATCAATGACCTATTGTCTTTCTTCATGGGGTGTATGTTTTGAAAGATACCCAAGTCGGTAAGGGAACCTTTCACCCTCCTCTTTTTTAAAAGACTACTTTTATTGGGTCTTTTAATTTACAGATTTTTATGTTGGGATATGTTATCATACATCCTTATTGAAGTAAATTTTATGTCCAAGTGATGAGATACACTTTTTATCTCTCATCAACTCATTTTGATGTGATGCCGTTAGGCTGTCAAGGGAACTTTTTAACCCAATTTCGATTTCTTTGGGTTCAACTTGTAGTCATTGAATATGTCATCCATTGAATATGTCTGAATGACCTTTTATTGTTTTACACTTAATATCCACTTATATTGGGTGTATATATATTTTTCACACATATTTTTGAGATTTATTTGTCCTTAATTTAAGGATACCTTCTTTATAAGGGATTTCATCACATTTGACATTTCTATTGAGGGTTCATTGTTGTTATGCACAAATTCACTCTTATATGGTGTATATACTGTACTTTGGAGTATTATATCATGAATACTTTTATTCTCATGATATTATAAAGTTCTGACTAAATGTTATTCCTCTATTATTGTATTCAAGTGTCTCTAATTTTGGTAAAACCCCTTTAACCAAAATATCGTTTTAAATGTTTTAATTATTTGTTCTTATTAATATCCATGTTTTCAAAATGGTTTTAATGATTTATTTATATGGATATTAATGGTTTAAAATGTTAAAAGCTTCAAGGTGGTATGGGACTTCGTCTCAATCTCCTTTCGTTGAGGCATATTTTATTTTATACACAACTTTCTTTTATACGGTGTATAAACCACTTTGACTTTTACGTTTATTCAAAAGGAATATTTTTTATACGAAGCGTTTACTAAATGACAAAAGGGAATGTTTTTGTCGTACGTATGCGGCGACAATGACTTCTCCGCCGTCGTGACCGTTATTTGAGTTTCGTCTTCCTCTACAAGCCATACTTTTTTTTAAAACGAAAAATAAATACCATGTTTTACTTTGGTATTGAAAATGGCTTTCATAATGTTTTTATTATATCAATGTGTTATATTGATATCTCGTGATTGAAATGTGGGAATGTTATGTTTCCTTTATGCATGTTTTATGTGATATGATTATGTTATGGTTCTTGGGAATTATTATGAAGACGGGTGGTTCCGTGATAAACTAAGGGCGGGTGAGCCCGTTATAGCTCTCCAATGCATTGGGTAACGCGAAGGAGTGAAACATTAATGTTTCTCCGAAGAGATTTAGGGAATATACTGTGATGGGTATTCCAAACGTAACCAAGAGGGTTACTCCCTACGTAAGAATGTTATGAATGCCTCAAGTTACCTTTATGTCTTATGTTTTCTATGATTTATTCATGATTTGATATGCCTATATCTTATGGGTAAAGTATGATTTCATTCTTATGTATATACGAACTCATGTTTCCTTTCCATATTTTTTATAACCCTTACTGAGCTTTTTATGCTCATCCCAAGTTTTTGAAATGTTTTTCACAGGTCAAGGGAAAGGTACATGATGTGATGATAGTGTCGAGGATGTGTCAAGAAAGAATCCATGTTTCATTTTAAATATGTTTCCATTGATGGGAAGAATGAATACTATCTTTTATGTAACCACATTGTTTAAATGTGGAATGTAATGCAAGTTTCATGATCTAATTCTCTAAAACTCTAAACCTGAAAAGATCCTCAATGTGTAATCTTGTAATAACTCAAGATTAAGTAATGTTTAAGGCTGGGGCCTTATATGTCATCTATAGAAAAATCCAACAGGGGAATAACTATAAATAAAATAATTATATAATAATTTTTCATTTTAAAAACCAAATAAATCATAAAGGGTTACTCATATTTGAAATCATAGACCACTGTTGAGTTTTTAAGGGTTTTTTCCTAAGGTGATGCATACCATTGTCCTATTATGAAAGACCGTTTTGGGATGTAATCATAATTAAAATTTTTTAATAAAAAAATTACTTTTAACACAACGAAGCATTTTAAATTAATACATGTTTGTCATAGGATTTAGGGTTATCACCATAACCTTAGAATTCAATTTAGGTAAGGAGATAGAGCACTATGGACAAACAGCAATGGGTCGTGGATTGATGATTAATGACCAACCTCAGATTCAATTGTTCTTCACCCACAAAAATGATCTCTCATTTTCAGCGATTTGACTAAATCAAGGTAGGGAATTTGTGATTTTATTTCATTTACCCATTCATGAAATCCATGATAAATGAGGACCAATCAATAAATAGATTATCATGCGGATCGATTCTTGTTGCCTAATGAAATTTCCATTGCTGGGGGTTTTGATGGGAGAATGAACTTATGATTATTTTTGGATTTAGATTATTGTTATAATGGAAAGAGACCAGGATCGACATGAACACCAATCATGGTCTTTTACTATTGGTTGATTTATGCTTTTATCCCCCCATTCTTTGTTCATTATGGGAATTCTTCCTTTGGACTGCGACTCAACATGTGGTGACCAATTGATCGTTGAACAATCGATCCTTGGCATAATGATCTGATACCACAGATCTTGGATCGACATGGAATGATGGAAGTGCAATGAGGACAAGAAATGATGGATCAAACCAGTTTGGGGGATATTTTTGTTTGAGTTTTTTTCATTGGGATGAATTATAACGTTGAATAGAGCCTATGTTGATGAAGAACGTGACCCGGGGATCATAAGTATTCCTCTATTTTAGAGAAAAGATCACCGAAAGAGAATATAGATCATCGACGGAGCCACTGGTGGCAGCTTCATCACACGGTGGCTATCATGTGTGGGAGGAGGTACACACTCATGGTAGCCACCTAAACCACGACAACAATGCCATGGGGAAGGTGGATGTGGTGGATCATCTAGTTTAACATGGCAGTGTCACAATGACCTAGTATAGGAACGTTGTCCAAGGGACTGTGTGCAGTTCAACAAAACCTTCCCACATGCACAGACCGAATCAAGTGAGATGCACCACATTCTAGTAGCCTTAGGTGCAAGGCCGGTTCAGACCGGATTGGATGAGGCCTGGTCAGCCAATATGGGACAGGTCGGGTCGATCAGATCGAGTCAGTTCATCCCCGGACCAGACTCATATCATGCCTTTTCTTTAAAATCTTCATATCTTTTAGCCAGAGTGTTCAATTTACATGTTGTCTATTGCGATTGGAACCTTATGATAAAAAGGTACTTTTAAGATGGATTTTTGGGTTTTTAGTTGGATTGGTAGTGGTTGATAGATTATCATTGTTATTTTTCTATGAGGGTTCGATGTAGGATCATGTTCCCATCATATATGATGACTCGTATTATGAATTTAGTTGTCTCAACCCAAAATTGACAGTTGACATAACTGGTAGGTAAATATATCACAATGAGAGGACCATTCAATCATCACTTATATTCATGGTACCTTTTATAGGGGTTTTGGATAAGGTGTGACCAATATTTACATGGGAACCTATCCCCTATAAAGGATGATGTTTACAATAGGGAGCGGAGTCCCCCCAATGAGATATGGCCTAGGGTGACCCCCTATATGTGAATCATGATCAAATTCTTTCCATTTTATATGATTATACTTGATTATTGTGCTTTATGCAGTTTTTAGTTGTTGATTTTTGGGTGAGACATTTTTTCTACGTGACTTGGTGGCTATATGACTTATCAACACTCTATGTGTTACTGACACTCTATGTGTTACCGACAATCCATGTGTTACAGACACTCAGTGTGTTACTAACACCCCATGTGTTACTGACACTCTATGACTTTGTAAGAATAGATGTATCAAGTAATCTATGTAACATGATGAGACCATACTATTCTCTTGGTTACTTTGGGTAGACCTGTTCTATGTGATTCTATTATAATAATTAAATAGTGATATCTCCCAAAACAAGAATGCTATTAAAAAAACTGTGTAGTTGGTGGTGGATGAGACATTGAATCTTGAAATCCTTTATGATTATACTTGGATGTTCTTGTTATATGTGCTATAGAAAAATACCTATGTTGAGATGATTATTTTTTCATAGATGTGTTTTCACTTTGTGGTATTTCTCCATGGTATCTTCTTCATGAAATTTCATATATGGTCTATTACATTGTGTTTGGGGGTCTCTTACTGGGTATTGTTTTACTCATCCATGCATGGTCATTGCCCAAACGTGTTATGCCTTGTGAAGACCATCAATGTTTTGATAGATCTCTAGGTAGACCAGGACTAGGTGGTTCATAGAGAAAGACAAGATACTTGAGGTGTTCTATTGTGGAATTAGACAAATTTTCTGATACCTACCATTCTAGTAGGGTTTTTTATAGAAGAGCGTTCAGACCTTGTGCAACAGACTCTTTATTTTTGATGGGCTTATATTCTGGACCGATTGTATTTTACTACACATTAATTACCTATAATACCCTTTTGGTTTGGATATATTGGTATGCAAGCATATTGTTTTCATAGTGTTTCTACATTTCAGTATTCTGGGCTTGCTGATGTGTGTGTGTGTGAGAAGGTAAATAAGAAAATGCCTCCCATTTGCAGGATATGCTTACTCAGGTATAGTCTACAGCTCCTATCCAATTGGAGGCAGCCCTGGGGTAGTCATATCATGTTCCCCTCTGGGATGGGTCTTGAAAAACTTGTATCAGAGCAGGTCGGTTCAACTTTAGGAATGAGATTATAAGAGATTGGTTTGGGGCAATAATGTTATGTGATTTAAGTTTGGATTTCAGGATAAGGACTCTAGTGTTGGTGTGGTGGCCGAAACCTAGTGAAAAAACTGGATTTCATGTCTATTTTTAATGTATGTTTATAAATATGAGGTAAAAACTATGTTTTTGGGTGTCGGTTTTGAAAAAAAGACGCAAAAAATGATACTGATCTTAGTTTTTGAAGACTGTTTCTATAGAAAAGTACACCAAAAATCCAGTGTAGGATTTTGTTCTGCGTTAGTTCGTTATGAAGAGACATGAAAAAACATATAAGGGTGGTTTTCAACATCTATTTAATAATAAAATTGATTCCAAAACAAGTTTTTGGCATATGTTTTAATAAAAACTCACTCCAAAAACCGGGAATTTTTTTAAATGATTCAGTGTCAGTTTTCATAAAAACGACACTGAATGTTATTTTCTTTTGAAAAATCAGAATATTACACTTGAAAAAAATCAAAAAATACCTATAATAAAAACAAAATAAAAAATAATCAATAAAAATTTATCATTGACTACACATCTAAAAAACATATAATCTTTTATGTAGTTAATCAAAAAATCATCAATGCATTTGTACTTTAAAGTAGAGTTAAAAAAATATATACCTCAAATTTACAACATGGTCATTTTGGGTCATTGTTAAACCATTAATTTTATATCATTTAGTTCAAACACCGTTTGTAATAAAAGAATTAATTTTCTGAACACATGTTATTAGAAATATGTGATGCCATTCAATGAAATTAGAATATACATACATTAAATTGTAATTAGACTTAACAAATAGTTCCCAAACAAAGACTAAAGATGGTTAAATTTATATTGGATATAAGACTGGTCATTATTGAATATCTACAGAAAAATCAAAATATATGTGATAAAAAAATAGATAACTGTGATAGAAAATATAAATTTATTTATGTAACTAACCTTATCAAATTCAGTAGTTATCCAAGTTGTGATTATCTCATACATGAATCCTAGATTTTAATAACCACATTTAGCATTTTCTTTTTGATGATGAAACTGCATTTATAAAACATTAACTTAAATCAAAACCAATATATATAGATATGAATAAATAATAATAATATCTAATATAAAAAATAATTACCTTTACTTGCACATATTGGATTGCATTTGGTTTCTTTAAGAACATGTGTTCTTTATTTAATTTTTTCCATGAACTGCATTTTTATATATATGAACTAGTAAAACATGTATAATTAATGAGAATTAATTATAATACGCTTTTGAAAAACAAAAAAACCTACCTATCTAATAATGTGGAAAATATTTTACGAAAAATCCCTAAAAAAAAGAGAAAAACAAATATAATGTGTATTCACATGAGAAAAATACCCCTAACATCCATTTCCCCTTACAATACAAAAAGATCACAATTAATGACCTTATATTTATCATTAGTTCATAATTATATTTATGATATTACTTATCATGAAATAGAGAAAACTTACTCCCAATCTCTGTATGTGACAATCTCTCGCATTTATATGCTACTCTATTAAGATCCTTCACCTATTGCACTTCCATGGAAATATATTCTAGATCTATAATGTTGGAAATGATTGTGATTTAATTTTTTATAATATGTGTCTGTAGATTCTTTATTTAAAATGTAAATACAGTTTTTCAATTTAAAACATATTTTATTAAATAAATGAAAGTTCAAATGTCAATTTACTTACATGGAAAACAACTACAACACATTCAGGTTGAGCTCTTCAAAATCAACTAGATGCATGATATATTCTTTGAGTACTATCAATGGATAATATATTTCACATATATTGGATTTCATCTGAAAATCATATATATTATTCAAGGACAAAGATTCCTAAGATAATTTTTTTATCCCATAAGAAATATTAGAAGTATTTACAGTCGATTGTTTCTGAATAATTTGTTTCATTTATGGAATTTATTTGGATTTCAGGTAATTATATATAATTTAAATGCTAGATAAAATTATAAATAATTTTGAATAATAAGTAATTAATATTTAAAAAAATTCCTACATCATAAGATATAAAATGAAGAAGTCCAGTTGTCCAAAGTAAAAAATGACCCAGAAAATCCACAACTATGGTAATTTCTATAGTTGAAAATGTTAGTAGAGCATTAGGTTTGATAATATAAAGTACTAATACACTAACCGGACACATCTTCATAGGCCAGTGACATACAAAATCCCCAAAAAATGTATGATTCATAACCCAAAACTATGTATATGGGGATTTTCAGCAGAAAACTCAGATTATATGGTTTGGTCTGAGCGAGGAGGTGGAGAATCAACGAAGGTAGGTTTGGTAGGGTAGTCAGGATGGGATAACTATTGAGGTTTCAAAAATTGATGAACATGTTGGGATTTCTATGCAGGATACATATAGTAGGATAGTCTTTTCAAGTGTTCTAACAAACCCTGATGCACGACTACTTGAATTTTCTCATCCATAGACTATTTCATATCATTCAACTCAGTTGTAAAGATTCTATTTCAGAATTTTTTGTTTATTAATCTGAAAAAACATTATGAATACGAAAACCTTCCAAACATCCTCTAACATTGATAGGGTGTTCCACCTTTCCTAAATCAGTGGCTAGGATGTCCATCCTACCCTCAAAGATAAAAGTGACCAATGTCAACAGATCCTAATGTTTATATAGAAATGAAAAAAAGATATATTAGTGTTTATGATTTATAAAATAAAAAAATCAATGAAAAATAAATAATATTTACTTAAAATATTATCAGCTATATCCTTAGTTTTCTATGTAAGATAAATTTCATTTTTTATTCTTCTAGCTCTTTTCCATTTTTCATGGTGAGCGGGATGAGATGGAGGACCAAAGTGGATGTCTTTATAACCACTAGTGGAGTAAGATCTTAGTGCTTCAAACATTTCCTTAATCATTTTTTGCACCAAAAATGATACCCTACATGTGATAAAGTATGAGGGTATACATTCTTCAATTGGATATATTAATGGGATTTCTAGGATTCCAGTTATATGAAAAGTAAACTAATAAGTAAATAGGTAAATATATATTAATTTTTTTAATTTAATACTATTATCATACACGAAATACTTATTCATGTCAGTTGGAATAAAATTTCTTCCAAATATTATCATTTATAAACTGATAGTCGAGGCATGGGTTTTCCTTTTTTCGTTTTCCAAAAAATAATATATTTCAACTTCATTTGTAAAGATCTCTAACTTCCTCCATAGTAATAAATCTTTAAATAATTGTTTTTTCTTTAATAATAAAGGTCATATTCAATAAAATAAAATAATAATTGATCAATTAAAATATATCATATTCAAAAAATATGAAAAAATAAATCAATTGAGATATTATACCTTTACATCCTCTAAAAAATGATCTTTCTCCATCTTGTCGACAACCTTCCAATGATGATATAATATTCTAATCCTACAATGAATCTAAATGAAGATATATGTAATAAATTGTGTTGCATTTGGTCCAGTTGAATTATTGTTATCATCAAAAGTAATATGCAATCACTCATCTCTATGATCAAGTGAATGATTTGGTAAATGTGTAATTGCACTTTTAATGACTCGAGAACTCGATTTCATAAAAGAAAATGTAGAGGATTCCACCATCGAGGTATCATATATAGTCTTGCAACTATTTTTTTTAAATTAAATGTTTTTTAATGAAACAATTAAATTAATGGATATTTCATAATACGAAAAATATAAAAATACCTCAGTACATGCTCTTCAATCTCTGTATCAGTGTCCATCATTGAAACAAACAATTATAATGAAATTTTTGCGGGAAATCATTTTATTGTCTATATAATAATTAAAGAACATGAAAACTGAAATATGTAAGTAAAAAGGACACACATGTGTTAGTTAAAGAAAAATATATGATCTTATGATTATTTTCCCAAAAAAATATCAAAGGTAAAATATTAAATATTAAAATTAATTATAAAATTACAGATACATTAATAAACATAATATTAAATATTAATTACATAATATAGTTTCTATACGTGTAAATTTTAAAAAAGAAAAATAATATAAATATTTATCAAATTAATTAGGAGAGTAATTTAGATTTTTCCTGCGTCCCTTCATCATGGTCATTTTATACTAGATGCACTATTTCGGCATTATAATCATTGTTATTCAAAAATCATGTAACATACAAAGAAGCATCGTATAAATAAATATCATCATAATCATTATCTTCATCAACAAAAAATTGATTCTTTTAATTTTAAAAATGATGGACTGTTGATCATTCAATGGATCACAGATGTAAAATATATTATTTTCATGTGTGGCCATTATAAATAGTTCCTCATTGCAATAAAATCAATTCAAATAAACTAGTTTAAACCCATATTCATCATGTTTTAAACCACTGTTATATCTAACCAAATTACACAAATACATGGTGAATCTAAATTTAATAGAATCATTTTTTCATATGTATTCAAGAACTCTATATTATAGCATTGATGTAGAAATTTGGTTTTTATATTTCGCACTCGAAAAATGCACTACTTCATCGAAGACCATTACCCCAATATTCTAAATGTTACTCTTGTAATCAATATTTTTTTAAGTAAAATGTGTATCCATTAATATAAAAACCAGACCATGTGATCATATTAAGACACGATCCCCCTTCTATCCACTTCAATTTTTTTGATGTTGATATATCTGCGGTGACTTTCTCAATAAACCATGAATCAAATAGTTTTTAATGCTAAATAATCTGCAATTTTTCATTTATTTTATAATATCGTAACTGTAATTCTGCCTTATGTGATGATATATATGATTGAACCTCATATGTGCTGTTCAAAATTTATAAATGTTCCTTCATAACCTCATCAAGTGGAATGAACATTACCTTTAAGCCTCAAATACCTCAACCTTTACTATCAAGTGTCATATGTCAAGTATAGGGAAATAAATATGCTCCAATTCATACCAATAATCAGTACAGAACACAATCCCCTCTTCCAATAGATATTCATGAATAATATAGGCCTCTGGTAGATAATGATTTTTAACTCATCCCTTCTAAATTTTCATATATCTTTCAAAAGTATACATCTTTGAAAAATAAATAGGCCATCATATTCTTATCTCATTCACCAAATGAATCATTAGTTAAACCATTATATCAAAAACATTTGGTGTGAAATAAATTTGAAGTTGAAAAATAATAAAACATTCTCCGTTCTCCAGCACAAGTAACTAATTTGGATCAATGACTTTACAATAAATGGACTGAAAAAATTACATAACCTAATGGAATCCTTTTTAACAGCTATCGACAATATACCATGTAGTGAAACTTGTATAATTTGATGCATCAATACATGATAATCATGAGACTTTTTACATATTAATTTAAAATCCTTCAACGGTACATAATTATTTACATTTGAAGAACAATCATTGGGAAGTTTAATAATATGAATACAGTGAAAAAAATTCCTCTCTTCAATCAATGTTAATGTGAGAAAAGATATAGTTAAATATGTTATGTTTTCTTTTATAGTGGGATCTCACTAAAAATGTTTTCCGATTGATATCAAGTAGAATATATCATGAAATCCATCTTTTGATAGTACTTTTATTTCTATAAAATTTCCAATAAAAATTTCCCATCTATTTTACTCAACATGCATAACATTGATGTTATGTTTTATTTCTAAAAATATCATATAAGTTAGTTTGAAAAAGATATACTATTTCTACCAGATACTTTTTTAAAGTCTAAAACTTATTTTCATTCAAAATTTTGGATCAATATTTATCTCCCTGTCGTAATATTCTTCAATTGACAATGGTCAGGGGGAACATTGTTTTATTATAATCAATTAAATACCTTTTTCAATCTATTATATGGTTGTACAATTAACAAAAAAAATCGATGTCTCATATATACTATCATTCTTCTATTATGCAATTGATATCATATAGTCTCTTCTTAAGACATTCTGTATGTTTTATGTCCCTTAATGTTCAATTTGGTGTCCTAGAACTAACTGTCGGTACATTGATTACATGAATATCTAATGTATTTAATTATTAAACATCTTATTATATATTGTTCATTATTTTTCATGACTAAAATTTAATAATGTCCTAGATTATTTGTCGCCTTAATAAGGTCAGAGCAGTTCCCCATTATGATGAGAACCATGAAGTTCTATGACAATATTATTAAATATAATTATTTGGTAATATTACATAATATGATGGGAGACATAGTATACATACTATTAGGTGCGAGTACTCGTAAGTAGATGATACTTATTCTCATGAAGTTTTCACTTGGTCAAATCTATTAAGAGAGATTATAAGAACATACCCTTCAGTAAAAATTCCACAAATCTTGGTTTCATTCTATATTCATATCTACAAGCATTTTTAATGGTACTTATACTTTAGGATTATTATCAATTCATGTCATAACTCACACACTTTGATTTACTGACGAAAATAGTCATGCCATATGTTGGCAGGAAGTAGGGTATGTTGGATGTGTCATAAATGTAATGTTATTAATGGATAAGTCAGGGAAGGATTTGTACCATCATTTATTGAAGTTGATTTCTTAGTCCTTTGATTAAAATAGAATTTTCACCCTAAATTCCTTGGACATGGTGTATTTATGAGTTTGATTTAGGTAGTCAAAGAAATACATATCAAGAAAACAAGTTGATGAAACTATCATGAAACTTGCTTGATGAGATATTGAGAGAAAGGGATTATATTACGCAATGAGTGTTCGTATATGGATGTCATTGTTAAAACTTTATGTTCTTTCTATTTGGTGCCTTGAGCCACTACTAAACATTAGTCTTGGACTTTAGGCAAGCTCTCCTATTGCCAAGGAGAAAGAATCCTAGAGGGACACACACTATGTGTTTTTTGTATTATTGATTATGTTACATTTGAATTTAATTAACGGAATAAATATTGTTCTCCATACCATGGAATAATTTTATTATTGTTAAAATGATCACATAATTAAATTATATATATATATATATTTTATTATACATTTAATAAAAATTTACTTAGTAGTTTGTAAATAAAATATTTTTTATGAGATTTATTAATTTATTTAATTGAGTTTTCAATAAATTGAAGTTGAGTTCGAGCAGACCAAGGACAGTATGGTAGTAAAATAATTATTTTCCAGATGGTAAATAATCATTTAACTAGTTGGAAGAAGTTGAAATAATAATATCGATGTTATATTTATGTGGAACCATATTTCATTTATGATTCATTTTTACACAAGTTGGTGCACCACAGATATAGGTGATGTTATTATTATTACGTACCATGGGTTTTCTATAAGGATATGATTGTATATAATTGATGTTATGCAATTAAATATTGTAACTGAAACCCCATGTCATTAAATAGACATGCTTGTTTATTGTGCTATTATGCCTGGTGAACCAAATTCTCATTGGTGAGAGAATTATTGAGCCCAAACAATTTCTCCATCAAATTGTCTCCTCTCCCATCTCAATAATGATAGATCTTATTCAAGACCAAAGAACAAGCAATCAATAATGACTGACTCAAGGCACTCACCTCGCCACACTTGTACTCCTAGAATTAGTGGTGTCGATCGGAGGCAATAATAGCATGTGTGGATCACCAATAGATGGATTCTGATTTGGATCCTCACAAATGCAACGATACAATCTAGAAGGGTCCTTTCGGATGATCAGCATCATCAAAGAGAAAATCACCACAGATCCAGGTATTTAATTTATGTAAAAATTATTTTAATTAATTATAAACATGATTTCGAATATCCTTTCTCCATGATCCACTTCCCTTTTCTACCTTTGTATAGATCATTGGTATCAATACATGGATATTGGAGTTTATCATCATACTGATCCCAGATTTCTAATCAATATGGAAAAGTAAAAGATTGGCCCCTCCAACCACCATGCTTCCGCTGTATCTTGATCCTTCAAGTGTTACCAAGCGGTCACATCCTCGTTAATAATTATTTTAATAATTCATTGATTATTTATGATTTAATAGTTTAGTTTCTCAATCCATGGTTAATTATTCTTGGAATAAGGATTTTGAGATGATTTCTTCCTTTATGGTTTCCCATAGATCTAACAGAAATGAATAACATTTGGTTTAAAATTATAGTGATGAACTCATCAGGAGGCACTGGAGATTCTATCCATATGACACAAAAGTACACGCCATGTGTTCGGACGTACACATTTTATCTCTACCATACACTCCATGTAATCCAAATTACAAATTTTGTGTATGTGTTCAGCGCATCTATATTAATTTGAAAATTAATCAATCCATGTTCATTAATGACACGTGGTGTAGTTAATTCTTAAACCGCATGTCGACCAATATAGCGTGGCATGTGGTAAGCTGGATTACACACTGTGTCACCCATTGAAAAAAGTGTGTAGTCCCTTCAGGTCAAGGGCCAAACCATATATCCAATTAATGAAAATGGAAACCCGTAACCATGTATCTCAGAGGCAACACCGTGTGTGGGCCATTGGAAACATCATGTACTCCACGATTTCCAAAGTACACCTCACATGTTGAATCCCAAATCGTGTACTTCAAATAAGATAGTAAATGAAATACATACCATGTATTCAGAACTAAAAACTGTGTTCTGAACCAAATTACATAGAATTAAATCTTGAATTTATATTTAATATTTAGAAATTACATATCATGTAGATTCAAATCGGTATTCACCATGTTACCTCCAAGGTTAGGGATGAGAATCTGAGGAAATTTCAGAAAAGTATTAAGATAAAAGGATTGATTAGTTAATGAAAAGAATTAATTGATTCACGAATTATTTATCTTAATAAGAAGAATTAATTAATTTAATTATTGTTTTATTAAATGCTAAATTCATTGTATGTATGTGGATGATCATGAGCTCGGCAAGACATTTGTTTGTGATTTGTTTAATTTTAATTTATTTTAAATTAAATTGTTGGCATGTGTTAAATATTTCCTCATTAATATGTTGGTCATATGTGCCCATGTTTCCTATTATATAAACCCCCTTTTATCCCTCACTTACATATGATTTAAATATTATATGTAATGTATGGAGCTCCCAATCTAGTGGAAGCAGTTCAAGCTCGAGCCAAGAAGAAACCAATCCTAGGAGATACAAAGGTGGACATGTCGAAATATGTAAACACAAACCCAAAAGGCTCTAGGATTTTCTCAACTAGGTCTAGGTTATTTATTAACTTGTACATAAACTAACCATTATAAAAATATCATGATAATTCCATTTTACTTTATTTTATTTCTGTCAGTTTCACGATTTATCATTATGGATGTGTTATCATGATCACATATTTAATGAATTAAACAAGCAAGCAAGATGAAACTAAAATAAACGAGGCTTATGTGAAAATATTATCAAGACATTTTTAATCACATAAGTAATTTCCACTTAATAATAAAAAATATGTGATAAATATAACAATCAATTTACACATAAGATATAAAAATTTCTTAATAAAATATGAAGTCATAATAAGCCTTCTGTTACTTGATTATTAGAAAGACTCAATAAAACTATGTGTTTGGACAACCCTTGTCAGGGCAGATAATTTAATACGGGAAGACCTTAGGGATTTTTTGGGTTGACTTAACCATGTTACATCAAGAGTAGTATCCCTTGCTATACATGGTGTAATATTGGAGGCAAGTGTTTATGAAATACATGTCAGGATTTCAGGATTGGGGATTCCACTCAATATATCATGGAGCTTTAGGTCCATAGTTGGTGAAGAAAAATCTAACTAAATACCTTCAAATAGCTTGACCATATCATGTGGGGGTTATGCAAAAAGGGATATGGATCCTTGCCACTAGAACTTCCAAGAAACTATACATTCTGAGTTTAATAGTGAGGGCCATTGGGATAGGATAAAATAGTCGTAGACTTAATAATGTTAATTTATTATTTCTCATTAAATGTATTCATGTATGTACTAATTATATGATCATTTAATTTTATAACAAAAATGAAAAACTTTTCGACCACACTATCCATACGAACAATACTAGATAAAGACAACATCATCCCTGGCAGTAACATCTGGGAATGGTTCAGATGCCTTCACATAATTCTACGCCATGAATGGAAATCGTACATATTGTAGTCATCCTTACCTGATATTCCAACCCTAGAGGCGAGTGATGAAGAGTTCCCTATCTATGAGAAATATGTTAATGATGTGGTCACTATTCAATGTTTTATTTTATCATCAATGTCTATTAAACTCATGAAGTATCACAATAAATAGATTCCTATAGCATGCTTGAGAACCTCTATGGTCTTTATAAGGAGTGAGCCAGCCAAGAATGGGTTGAGACCTCCAAGGCGCTCTTTCATAGTATTCTTGGATATGGTAACCTATCCTGGCCTTGCATTGTCAATCTCATTGGCTGCGTTGAGTGTCTAATGGTTATAGGGTTTAAACTCTCTGAATAATTGGGTACTAGTATAATTCTCACATCACTCCCTCAAATTTTATTTAGTTTTTTTGTGAATTTCAACATTATAAACATCGATATGTCTCTACCAGGTCTTCTTATCCTCTTTCTCCATGTAGAAAAAAACATGAATCACAATAATCCTTCTATCCTTATGGTGAATTTGAGGAAAGTAAAGATAAATAGATTTAAGCCCAAAGCATATTCACACCCTTCCAAGAAATGGAATTTCAATTGTTATGGAAGGGAATATGAAACTATTTGTCTCGCATGTGGAATGAAGAGACCCTGGAATGAAAACATCACCTGGATAAAGAATAAAGGGGAATTTTTTTTAACTTTTTTTATCAAGTGAAATTTATCAATTTCTACAAATTGAGTATTAGATATAACATGTGGTGATCAGATTTGCATCAAAATATAGAAACCAAGTAGATTCGAGAAAATAGGTTGAGGGGAGGTAGATCTATGAGTAGCCAACAGACCAATACATGATGTTGTAGATGTCGAGGACTACCACCTCACATTGAAGAATGGGATTATCTTAGTGTTAAAAGGTTATCAAAATGTGCCTTCTATAACCAAAAACATTATTTTTGTTTCCATCCGAGATCTAGATGGATTTATATTCATGTTCGGAAATGAATTTTACTTTGTTAATAAAGATAGAATTTATTTTTATAAGGAACATTTATATAACGGCCATTACATGGTGGATTATAAAAACATGTAATGGTAATCGATAATGAAACTACTTTACATGATTCATACCACACCCAACTTGGGCATCATCAATTTTGTCATTTTAATGAGAAATTCCTGAAAATGTTAGATCATTATAGATATTAATATTCTTTATAACTAAAATCACTTGGCATATGTGAGGCATGTTTTTAATGAAAAATTACCAAATCCCCATTTATTTGGAAATGTGAAAGATACAAAGAGATTCTTGAATTGGTTCATTCCAATATGTGTGGACCATTTCTAGTTGATTTAAGGAATGGGTAATCATACTTCATAACTTTTAATATTTATTTGAGTAGATATAGATATATATACTTAATTATGTATAAGTCAGATTCTTTTGATAAGTTCATGGAATAAACAAATGATGTTGAGAACCAACATGGTACAAAGATTAAGAAATTTTGCTCAGACTGAGGTAGATAATATCTTAATCAAGAATTTGTTGATTACATATGGTACTTTGGGACCCTATCCCATATTACTCTTCCTTAAACACCGAAGTGGAATTGTATAAGATAACAAAGGAACCACACCTTGTTGGACATGGTGAGATCAATGACGAGTCATGAAAGTCTTCCATTATCCTTTTAAGGATACGAATTACAAATAATGGCACACATACTAAACCAAATACCAATAAATCCATAAATGGTATTCCATATGAGAATTGGAGTGGAAATAAATTCATGATAGAGAGATTAAAAGTGTAAGGTAGTGAAGCATTTGTTTAGTCTTATTCAGGTAACAGACTTTCACCCTGAGCAACAAGGTGTACCTTAATATGATACCCCACAGAAACAAGGAGATATTACCTATACAACCCCTTAGATAAAATGGTTATAGTTGGAAGACATGCCATATTTTTTTAGAGGGATCAAATATCCTAAATAGATAGTTGGAGGGAGATATAATTCAATGAAGTTGAGGATTAAGGTACAGAAGAGTTGCTACAGGAGTAGATTCCACAAATCCCCATGGAAGATAAATCTGTTCCAGAGACACAAGTATTGTGTAGGAGTACAAGGGGGGTTAGATAACTGGAATGGAATGTTTTTCTAGTTACCCATGATGGTAACTCATTATTAGTTGATAATATAGATCCTCTAACATACAAGGAATCTGGAAGTGGCAGAAATGTTTCTAAGGGGCAAGAATCCATGAATTATGAAATTGATTCCATGTACCAAAACCAAGTCCAGATTTTGGTAGATCCTGCAGTTGATTTTAACACTTTTGGTTATGAATGGGTATTCAATAAGAAAATGGAAGTTGAAGGACAATTCAGTACCTATAAGGAGAAACTAGTTGCAAAAGGGTTCCAACAACGTCATGGAATTGACTATGATTTAACCTTTTCACCAGTTGCGATGCTAAAATTCACCAGAATTATACTTGCCATTACTACTTACCTTGACTATGAGATTTGATAAATTGATGTTAAAACAGTATTATTTAATAATAAAATTCACTAAAAAGTGTATATTACACAACCAGAAGGGTTTGTTACTCCAAAAGATGACAATAATATATACATGTTGTAAAAATCCATTTATGTATTAAAGCAAGCATCCATGTCAAGAAACATTCATTTTTATGACGCCATAACAAAAATATTGTTTTATAAAAAATGAATATGAGCCCTGTGTCTACCAATGGTTTAGTGGGAGTGCCGCCATTTTCTAAATAATAAATGTTAATAACGTATTACTTATTATAATGAAATATCAGTCTTAAATTCTATTAAGGCATTGATGAATAAATGCTTCTCCATAAAGGATTTGGGAGAGGAAACATATATTCATGGGTTGAAGATCTATCTTAATAGATCCAATAGATTTATTGGCTTATATCAAAGTATATACATTGAAAAGATATTAAAGACATTCAGTATGGAACAATATGAGAGGGGATTGCTTCCAGCATCACATGGAATTCATTTTTACCTGAAAATGTGTCCTCAGATGTCTGAGAAAAGAAATATAATGGAAAGGATTCCATAAGAATCAACGATTGGGTAGATCATGTAAATTATTATATGTACTATGATGGATGTGGTACCTAGAAATGAAGATATCTTCACACATTATAGTGATAATGCTGCATCAGTGGCTCTCATAAAAGATCCTAGGTCACAATATTGGACGAAGCTCCTACTATGAAAGTATAACCTTTTGCGAGACTATTCTCGGAGAGGTGATGATTCAGTTTGAAGTATTTCCATAGAATACAATGTGGAAACCCCCTTGAATAAATCATTGACTTAGTAGAAACATAATCATCATGTGAAGTATAGAAGATTTAATGTTATAGGAAGTTGTCTCTAGTCCAAGTGAGAGTTTTTTTTCAAGTTGGTGTCCTATAACCATCTATTTTTACATTTATTAAATGAATATTAAATGTATTTAAATATTAAACACCTTATTATATATTTTTTATTGTTATTATTTACTATAATATAATAATGCCCCCGAGTATTTGTCGCATTAATAAAGTCATAGTAGTTCTCCAATATGATGATGACCTTGAAGTGATATGAAAATATTCTTAAATATTGTTCTACAGTTGGATGAAATAAAACAATGGGAAACAAAGTACATTGATTGTTCAGTACATGTACTGATAAAAATATGAGAATTATTCTCATGATGTTCTCACATGTAAATCTACAAGACGTGCGATTATAAGAACAAACCCTCCAGTAGTAATTTCTCATGTTTTGGTGTCATTGGATATTTCTATCTCGAAGCCTGTGTAATGGACCTTGTACATAAATACTATAATTAATGCATTTCACGAATCATGCTCTTTGATTTACTGATGAAAACCATCACACCATATGTTGGAGGGAAGTAGGGTATATGTGGTGTGTCACTGATGACAAATTATTAATGGAAATTTCAATCATGGATTTGTGCCTTACATTTATGGAAGTTGATATATTGGACCTTTGATTGAAATAGAATAGTCACCACAAATTCCATGTACATGGTGTATTGATGAGTTTCTTTCAGTTAGTCAAAGATAGACATATCAATCAAGCATGTTTATGACAATATCATGAAACATTATTGATGAGATATTGAGACCAAGGGGTAGAATTATATAGTGAGTGGTTGTATGTGGTTGTTTTCATTGTAAATTTATGTTCTTTCTATTTGGTGCCTTGAGCCATTGCTAAACAGTACTATTGGACTTTAGTCAATCCCACCTAATGCCAATGAGAAAGAATCCTAGATGGTGAAACACTATATGTTTCTTGTGGTTTCGATTAAATTAAATTTTAATTTAATTAATGGAATAAATATTACTCTCAATAATATGGAAAAATAATATTGAAGATAAAATGACCGAATAACTTAAATAAACTATATTTATTTTATTGAAAATTTAATAAAGATTTATTTAATAGTTTCTAAATAAAATACTTATTTAAGAGAAAATATTATTTATTTATTTGGGGTTTCAATAAATGAAAGTGGAGTTCGAGTGGACAAGGGTTGGTCTTGTACTAAAATAAATATTTTCAATATAGAAAATAATTTTTAACTAGTTGTCACAAGATGAAATAATAATAACACTTTTATCAATATGTGGCATGCGATTTCATTAATTATTCTCATTTGTGCTAGTTGGAACTCCATGCATAATCGTGTCATCATTGATATTATGAATCATGGGTTTTCTCTAAGGTAATGAATTTATTTAATTGATTTTATGAAATTACATATTGTAATTGAACCACCATGCCATTAAACAGATAGGTACATCTATTGTACTAATATGCCTGGTTAACCAAATTGTCGGTGGGGAGAGAATTGTTGAGGAAAAAAAATTTCTCTCTCAAATAGTCTCCCCTCCCCTCTCAAGAAAGAGATACGTTACTTAAGACTAAAGAACTGGAGATCAAGAAATATTGACAGAAGACACTCACATAGCCACACTAGAACCCAAAGAATGAGTGGTATCGATCAGAGGCCATCATAGCAATTGTGGATCATCGATAGAGGGATTTTAGTTTGGATCTTCTCAAGGGAAATGATACAATTTGGAAGGGTCATTTAGGATGAACAACATCATCGAAAATGAATGGACTGAAGATTCAGGTATTTATTTTATGTATGAATTAGTTAAATTAATTTTAAGCCTGATGCGCAATATCCTCTCTCTAGGATCAAGTATCAATTTCATCTTTTTTAGACCATTGATCTTAATCTGCGAATACTTGTGTTTATCATCGTTTTGATCCCATATTGGTCATCAATTATGGAAAATAAAAGTTGTCCCCCTCAAACCTCCACAGTTCCTCTATGTCCAGATCCTTCACTTAACACTATATCTAGATACGTTTCCATATGCAGGAAATTCATTTATAGTGAACAATATCATAACACTCCAATGAAAATACTCTTTCTTATTTTCATAGAAAACAGTAACACTTGTCTCCAATAGATGTTTGAAATCACGAATTAATGGTGAAAGATACATGTTAATAACTTTTCCTAGCTATTTTGGTCCTGAAATCATCAATATAATCATTATATATTGTTTATTCATACATAGATGTGGGGACAGGTTTTAAACTACCCGGAAAACTGGCCATGGATAATATTGGCTACTAAGGCTCTCATATGGATTCCTTCCATTATCAGACAATCTAATTGTTCGATTTCTATCATCACATCCAAAATCTTGTAATTATTTATCAAATTTCTTCTACTCGGGTGAATCAGCAAGGTGAATTAAGTTACCATCAGAGATGCAATCACCTGAATTCTATCTTAACCATTTTTCATTAATTGAATTTGAAAATAGACGCTTCAAATGTGGAATTATTGGAAGGTACCAAATTAATTTAGTAAGGGATTTGATTCTAGATCCTAAGAATGAATCATTTTTGAATTATCTGAATAATATGAATAAATTATTGGATAATATCATTATAAAGATCAAAAATAATTTTTCATGATTTTAGATGATAGTACCTAACAATGAATTTGTGTTGAAATTTTCATCTATCTTATTGTGTAGTGTCTCATATGTAGGGAAACATGATAAATATTCACATTCTTTCCTATATAACACACAATCATTAGGGAAAGCATGCATCTTGTCATACCCCAATCCCGTTGGGAATAATATTTTATTCACCTCATAATTACAATATAGATACTAGTTTTCTTCTTTAATTTCCTCTTTTAAAAGATCACGTATGTCGGAGATAATTTTTGTCACTGAACCCATTTATTGTTTTCATTTTAACTAATCTCAATACTACTGATAAAACGGTATACTTACTGAAAACTGGGAATAATGGTTTCCTAGAACCCCCATACAATTGTTTAACAATAGAATTTTTTTCTATGGTTTCATCACTTAAATCACGAATTAATTATTCAATACGATCATCTACCTCATTGTAAATATTTTTATAAATATTAGATGTTGAATATTCAGTTATTTCACCAAGCCAGATCCAAATATACAATTAAGGCTAAAACCATAGCAAATGAGATGATCCATGATTTCTCGATAGTATTACTTTATAATATTCAAACTTTTCACACATGTATAGAAAATGAAATCAATATCTTGAAGAAATCATTTAGAAAATTCGAAAAATTCGTAATCTCTTTTTCCATATTCCCTAGTGGTTCTTCATAAAATTATCCAATTACGATCCATTTAATAACAGATATTGAAATATGATTGGGAAATATATTAAAACTTATAAATATTTAAAAATATAAATTTGAGGAGATAAATTTAAAAAAATCATTAAAAATGTTAGGGAATAAAATTATAACATCTTGGTTCTCACGACATCATTATTAGGTAATAAAACATCTCTTGAGGAATATGACATTCCTGCATACCACTTAAATATCAAAATGTAACATCAATGTGATAGAGTACAAAAATTACATTAATAATATATAATGTAGTGATATTTTCTAGATCACATTATCAAATCATATCCAAATTAGAATATTATATCAATGATTTAATAACCTTGTCAAAAAATAATTTACCATATAATTATATAAAATCACATCGACCACCCATAAAAATTATCATAATATTATTTAGAAAGCCACATTATCATTTCAAAATTTCATACCAACTATTCATATCATCATTATTAAGAAAATATCCAAAGACACAAATTCTACTTTAAATAACTTGATTTATGTAAATTTATTTAAATGCCAATATTTTTCTCATTTTCCTATTATAAATTCATCTATATTAATAATCTTCATTGACTGACTAACATCCACTTATCCATGGTTTTTTATATAATGAAACAATACAATTATCTAGAACCATTTCTTGCATTTCATTATAATAGAACAAATTTAACAAGTCTATCATAAATGTTTCAGGAAAACATAAATCAATATTTAACACACATCATAATGTAAATACCAAAATATAAAAGAAATATATTTTACATATCTTAGTTATAAAGACACATTAATCAATATATTTCATCACATTGATGATTTCTTCAATATATTTTTTATCAAAATAAACAACCTTTAAGAAAAAAATGTATAATTAAGAATCAACTAAATATAATTATTTGAAATAATAAAAAAATAATAAAATTAAATTATTAATAAATTTACATCAAAATTAAAGAAAAACATACAAAATTCATATTTTTCCAAGTAAAATAGAGATGTAATTTTATATTTATACTTTAAATTCATTGGAAGATTAATCACTGCAAAAACAAATATAAATTTTTATAGAAATGAACAATAAACACACAAAAACACGGAAAATAAAACCATAGTAGAATGTCACCATGAAAAAGGTTTGCAAAGAGAAAAACTTCTATAGATGATGAAATAATGATATAGGATTAATAATAGAACCAGAAATCATGAAATATTGATAAATATGGAACAAAACAATCAACAATTATCATTGGGATCTTTGGTTTCCACAATCAGGTTTGTCGTGAGGGGGAGAGAGTGTTTCAACGTTCAGAAAAAATGAGGGTTTTGTGAACCCTTATAATTTTTTTGAATGATTTTGGCATTGGTTATTAGGAAAACCGACGTCGAAGTATTTGTTTGTTTTCAGTGTTGGTTTAACTGAAAAGCAAAACCAAATTTTTTTAATGATAAAATCGATTTTTCTAAAAAGGGACATCGAATATATTTTGAAAAATTTATGAAGTTTATTTTCTATTGTAACCAAAACTGTAAATGAAAAATATAATTTTTTTTTCACAATGAATTTTAAATTAACCACTGAAAAAACCAAAAAAAAATATTTGGCACTGGTTAATGTTGAAATCGATGCCAAAAAATCCTGAACCTATCTTTTAAATCTGTTTAATGAATAATGACATCATAACTTCAACGTTGAAGATACTATTTCTATTAGTGGATGTATATATACACCGGGACTCTGATATCTTAATTTTTTACATAGTACATGAAAAGACTGGTTGTAGGGAAAAAATAAAGATACATGCATCATATAAGAATTGTTTTTTTCCATGTCCTTCTTGAGTTATCTCACCAAGTATACTCTTTTAACTATAATACATCTTGTTTTATTATAGGATGTAATCATGAATTCCTCCAGGTATATTTTTGTAGTAGGTTCGACAGTTTGTCCCAAGGGATGATGTGGCCTCTCGGTGGGGTGCCAATCATGGAGTAGTTTCTCTTCAGTATAGTCAGCTGGTGGAGAATTCCCCAATTGATCTGTTTATAGGCCCACCTCTAGTGGTTCAGGTGGATGTGTACTTCCTGACTAAGTTTTGGATGGATCTAGTTATGTCGGATGATAATTTGTAGGGTCTGAACACGTATCATGGTCTTTTGAGGTAGCGATCGCCTAGTATGTTGGGTCAGCAGGACCTACTGATAGTAGATTCACAACGTAAGATGCAGTAAAAACAGTTTTGTATGATGTTCCAGGGGAATGCTAGTTCTTGAGGAATATGTGTTACTATGATTTTCATGGTAAGGGAGATTCTAAATGAGATTGTACCACTCTTCAAGATTCATTCAGAGAGGAAGTGTATAAACTTCCAAGGAAGTAGTAGTTATAGTAGCAGATAGATCTTTCGAGCGACGGATGTGGCAGTGGTGCCGAGGAAGTAGGAGGAGGAGGCCAATGTTTTTACGTGTTTCCACCAACACTCAAAGTATTTCCATAATAGAATCAGGGATCTATAAGACATGTGAGGAGAAAACTATTGGTGGTTGAGTCTTATAGCCCTCTAACTCAAGGAATAGTTCAAGGTATGATCGGTGAATTTCTACTTTAGCTGTAGTAGATAGACACATGTGCTAGTGTTTTCCATTTATATGACTTTTCTTTTTTTGATTAGTAGATATTACAGTAAAAACGTTGACTTGACCTTCATGTTTTGAGACTCATACTAGAGGATACCCAATGATCACAAACTGGCAGTAATAGAGAGACCTAAATCTTAAAGGCGAGAGTTTCAGTTTGGAACTCTTTGTAGTAGTACCAAGTCCTTATGATTTCATTCTCAGTATGGATCAGTAGACCCAATTATAGATCAAATTGATTGTTTTATGTAAACGATGTAGTTAAATCATGATAATAGAACCATATTTCCATTTTTATCACAAAAAGGTAAACCCTTTCATCTCTATATCTACTCACAGATTGGAGGGTGCAGTTAGTTTCTCTTCATTTGGCTAGAATGACCCTCTGTGTAGTCGATGTTTTGATTCCATAGTTTCAATTATTGGTGATAGAGTCTTAGGTTGCTTTTCTTGAATATATTCTTGGTTTACCTCCTTAATAAGTTATAGACATCTATGCTGAACTACACCTTGGGATGAGACCATTATTTATACTATCATATTGGATGGTTCCTATAGATCTTTAGAATCTAAGGGTACAGTTAGAGGACTTTTAGAGGAATGGATTTGTGAGACCCTGTTTTTCACACCCGGTAGCCCAAGTCAGAAATTATTAATCTCAAACATATAATGTCAGAGTCTATAGTTTCATTGGGTACAGTGAAGTATGAGGTAGAGTTTGACAAGCCTTCTCCTCTTGAGGTTTCGATAGGAGGGTGTCAAGTATGTTATGTTTTGAAGTGCATTAGGAATCAGGATTAGTTGTGTCTTTATGTAGTGGGAATCAATGATTGCTTATGGGTCATTCCAGTTGAAATCACACAAGAATAACTACATGACCCAAGATATTGAGGTAGCATTAGTATTCTTCACATTGATGATTTGGTGACCCTACCTGATGGCTGAGTGGTTTATAGTGAACTTCAGCCACAAGAGTTTCACATATTTATTCTCTCGAAAGTATTGAAACTTGATATAGAGGAGATGGATAACATTATTCAATGATTCATACTTATAGATTATCTATACTCTCGGGAAGGGGAGCGTGGTAGAATACACTCTCAACAGGAGATCTAGACAGTATTTGATGAATGAGGAATCAACGCAGTCAGCCTCATTATATATATCCTTTATGGGAAGATAGAGAAAAAATATCTGTAGTTATTGTTTTACACCCCACCACTCTATCGATGAGTCATGGAGGATAAACATAGGGATACCGACTGTGAGGATCTATGTTCTCGAATGTGTATAAAAAGTCCCCTGATTGACATTAAAAATGTGGGGATCATGTTGTTATTTTCAAGGAATGTATTTTGATACCCATTTCTTCACGAGATGATATTTTTAAGGAGTTTTATGCTTCCCCATTTTTTTCAACATTCAGAAGTGGGAATGATTTTCTAGGACCTCCAATATAGTTTGGTGTCCATGTCTGAAGAAGGAAGTTGCAAATTTTGTTTCTCGATTCTATACTTATAAAAAATGAAGGCTGAGTATTGGGTTCCAACTGGTTTTACTCATCCCCTTAAATGTTCTAGAATGTAAATTGGATGTAATAACAATGGAATTCATGATGTTTTAACCATATACATCTAGGGTTCCTGATATCATCTGGGTGATCATTGACCTACTCAACAAGTCGTCCAACTTCCTACCTATTCCGGATATATGTTTAGTATAGATATTTGGATGCTTCTATGTGTATAAAATAGGTCATCTTCATTAATATACATAGAAAATTGTTTTAGATCATGAGAATTTCTTCAGATACTACTTTTTGATAGATTTTAAGAGAAATTTAGGACTCAGTTATGCTTGAGCAACGTGTTTCATCCCCTGACGGTTGGCCAGACAGAGAGGACTATTCAGGTTTTGGAGGACATTATTCGGGCATAAAAGTAAAATTTTGGTTGTAGTTGGGAGGATCGCCTACATAAGGTGGATTTTTCATAAAAAATAACTACCCCTCCACCATCAGTATAGAACCATTCGAGGATCTTTATGGGAGACCCTGAAGGTCGCCACCTTATTGGATTGACTGAGGAGAGTCGGTGCTCAGGGACCTGAAGTTGGTGCAAGCGACTACAGAGAAGGTTCAGGTCATATAGTAGTAGATAAAGACAACACATAGCTATTATAAATGTTATGATGACAGGCGATAGAGTCCTTTGGAGTTTTAGTAGAGATACTATGTTTTCATTCAGGTCTCTTCTCGATGCGGCATACAATGAATTTGTTTGGATAAAATGCTATATCTGAGGTTCATCGGACCTTTCGGGACACTGTGTAGTGTTGGTGAGGTGTAATACTCCTTGGTTCTATCTCTAAAGTTATACCGATTACATGATGTCATCCATGTGTCTCAGTTGTGGAGATATGTGAATGATTCATCAGACATCATTGACTGTGGATACTTTTTCTGAGAACCTAAAGGAGGTCAAGGATTGATAGAAGTGAATCAATTATGGGAGGTTGATTCCTTTAGTGTGTATTCGGTGGTGGCACAAGAATCTCCAGGGGAGCACATGGTAGTTGGAGGCTCAGATTCAAGCTCAGTACCCTTATTTTGTTAAGTAACCCTTTGTTTTGGATTTCGGGGACATAAAGACCTAAGATGTGGAGAATGTAATGAATCATATTTTCATTAATTTATTTTTAGAAAATATTTGGGAAAATTCTAAGACCAGGCACTGAGACAACATGTGATTCCAAGGATCAGTGTGCCTGGAACGATTTATTAACACATGTTATGTTTTTAATACATCACTGAGGTGAAATTTCATAAAAAAGTGAAATAACTCTTAAATGGGTGCCTGTATCAGAAATACGAGGATACCTTTGAGCTTAGATTAGTGGATTTACCCTAGACATGAACCATCCTTGGTCAGTAAGGTTCATATGTTAAAAAATCCACCAGGGTATAACCATAAATTAAATTATTAAGTAAAATTATTTGATTTTAAAATTTTAATATCTCATATATGATAACATGGATTGGAAATATGATACCACCATTGAGTTTTTAAAGGGGTGTTTTCATTAGGTGAGGCCTAACATTGACTGGCACTGGCTAGGTGTGAAAGATAGATTTTGGATGTAAATAACATTATAATATATTTATAAAAATATTTTACTCTTGATGCAACAACACATTTTATTTTAAAAAAAAATGTGTTAGTGGATTCACAATTATCAACATAACCATGGAATTCAATTAATGTAAGGAGACATATCTCTTTTGATGAACGATGGTGGATCATGAATCGAAAATCAACGACGAACCTCAGATTCAAAGGATCTTCACCCACGACAATGAAACTTCGACCATTCTTCATCAGAGATCAAATGAAATTGAGGTTGGGAATTGTTGATCTGATATCTTTTTCTCATCCATGAATTTCATGATGAACATGGAATGATCAAAAATAATAATGGCTTGATGATCAAACATTAACTTTGGATGAGATTTACCGTTGTCGGGATTTTATGGGTGAATGATCTGGTGATTATTTGATGGATTTAGGTTGTTGTTCTAAAAAAGTGAACCATGATCCACAAGAACATTTATCAAGGTACATTCATTTTTGTTGATTCATGATCTTCTCCCCCGTTCATCAGTCTTCATAGGAATTCTTCATTTGGGTCAGGACTCAACATATTGCCATCAATCGATCATTGAAAACTCAATCATGGGAATAGTGATCCAATATCGTAAATCTGGGATCAGCATGGCATGAAGGAGGTGCGACGATGACAAAGATGGACAGATCGAAGTGGTTCGAGAGATATTATCGTTCAATGGGTTTTTCATTGGGATGAATCATAACATTTATTTGTGCTCGGGGAAATGAATAATTTGACCTGAGGATTGTAGGCATGACTCTATTTCGAAAAATGGTGCAATGGAAATGAATTGGTGGCCCGTGGAAGGGGACACTAACACACGCAAGTGGTAGCTATGTGGGCCATGACAGAAAGTCCTAGGGGAAAGCAGTTGCAGAAGACCACCATGTTGAATGTGGAGGCGCCACATTGTCCAGGAAAATGAACAAGGTCCAAAATACTTTGTGCGGTGTAACAAAACTGTCCTACACGTACAAACTAGATCACATGTGTCGGGCCATAGTATAGTGGCCTACAAGTGCATGCTGGTTTAGAAGAGACCATATTGGGCTGGTTCAACTGAACTGGGTTGAACAGATCAGGCCAGGTTGGGTCGATCAAACCAAGTTGGATCGGACCTAGACTGGACTCAGATAAGTCATTTTTAATTAAAACATACATATCATTCAAATGGAGCATCTCATTGACAATAAATATGTAGTGTTGGGACCCTTGTGATAGGAAGATCCTTCTAAGATAGATTGGAGGGTTTTTTGTTGGATCATATGAGTTTGAGAGTGTACCCTAGTTCTTTTCCTATTAGGGTTTGATAAAAGATCTCATTCCCCTCACAGATGATGACCTGTATTCTAATGTGAGTTGTCTCAGCTCAGTGTCGACGTTTGACTTTTTGGGTTTGAGCATGTATCACACTGAGAGGCCCCATCACTCTCCAATTATCTTATTAGTACCTTAGATTGGGTTTTTGGACACGGTGTGACCAATATTTACATGGGTGCCTCTCCCCTATGTAAGATGATGTTTCTAGTAGGGCGATGAGTCCCCCCCCCCAAGGAGCCATGGGCATATAAGACCCCTTTTTGGTGTATCAAGATCATATTATTTTCATTCTACATGACTAGACATGAAGAGTGTGATTCAGTTATTTTTCAATGGTTAATGTTTGTTTATGCCTTGGTGACTACTTTACATGGGGGCTTCATGACTTAGCAACACTTTATGTGTTATCGACACTCTGTGTGTTACTGACACTTTGTGCGTAACCAACACTTCGTATGTTACCAAATCCCCAAGTCGTATAAATACTAGATATACCAGGGAAACTACGTAAAATTTCATTACCATAGAGTTATCTTGGGTTCTTTTGGTAGACTTGTTCTACATTCTTATATTAGATATCTAGATAAAGGATTGAGATCTCTCAGAAAAAGCATGCTACGAACAGAACCACATAGATGGTAGTAGTTGAGACCTTGTATCCTGGAATTTTTATTAGAATAACTAGATGTTATTTTTTTTATGTTCTATAGACATATATTTATGTTGAGATGAACATATCATCTTATGATTGTATTTCCTTTTTGTATTTTTTCATGGTATCTTCTTCATGTTGTTTTATGTGTTCTTTTACTTTGTATTTCAGGGTGTCCTACTAAGTATTGATTTACTAAACCTTGAATGGGGTTTTCCACATGCGTTGAATTCTGTGCAAACCATCAATGCATTGATTGAGTTTTAGGGGGACCATGACTGGGTGGTTCTTAGAGGGAGACTGGACAGTGGAGTTGTGTTCTTCTAACTTAAGAAAGTTGATCATATTCCTACCATTTAGTTAAGGTTTTATGTGGATGAGATTCAGGACCGTATGCTACAAAACCTTTCTTTTTCGTGGGCCAGTATTCTAGCATACCTTTACAATAATACACTTTTCATTTCATTCATAATCTATTTGTTGGAATATAATGGTATGCATGCATTTTTTACTTATTGTTTTTACATTTCATCTTTTTGGGATTGAAGAAGTGTCTGTGTGTGTGTATAGGTACCTAAGAAAATTCCACCCATTTGTGAGATATTATTACTCGGTAATAGTCACCATCCTATGGCCTATCAAAGGATGGATGATGGTAGTGATGGCGTATTCCCCTTTGGGATGGGTTGTGACAAGATTAAAAAGAGCTCCATGTAGTAGGAAATGAGAAAGAACTGCTCAAAGAAATATGAAGGTAGAAAAATCATGTTTCTATATTATGAAAGGTGTAGTAAAAAACACTTTGGGTAATCCCTTATGAAATATGGGATTTGTATCTAATTTGGATAGTATAAAAATTTGTCTTCTTAAGTAAATGAAAAGTATCTTTGTAGTTCAAAGGAAAACTTCGATAAGTAAGTAATAATGTGTATTGAACATAATGAGATGGGTCATGTCTATTTGAGTGTATGAATAAGGACATAAAAGATGGTAAGTAGAAAGACTATAAGATCAAGGGTGTGGTGAAATCATTTACTACAACTTCAATAGATGTTGGACTATCAAATAAAGTGGTAACATGTACATTACATATTTATTCAGTTTATATTGTTGTCTAGTTTGACTCTAGGTCTACACATTAATCCATTTCTGAGAAATTTTCAATTAAATTATATATTTCACCTTAATAAATAAATCCAAAATATAAGGTAAAAATAATCATAGATGTATTAAGGAAAAAATAAATTATAAGATCCATCTCTTTATTTCATGTGAAAAGAATTGTCCTAGAAACCTTTTTTTCTTTACCCTTGTATAATTTGATGTTATTATAGGATTGGATTGACTCATTGTTTACCATAAAAAACATATTTTATAGATAAAGAAGGTTTTTTATGAATAATTTAAATTATATAAAATAAAGATTTCATACCTTTGATATCATATAAAGAAGTAGAGAAACTCTTAAAATATAGATATGAATTTTTTGTTGCACATATTATTGAAAATAAGGGAATTTTTTATATTAATGATGTGATGATTGAAAGAGAACAACATGATGTTTTTCATGATGACATTACCAGTGTCATAACATAATAATAAGTTTAATTTCATATTGACATAGTGTATGATTCTATGAAAATTTTAAACCACCCTTTATTAAAAGGATCAAGTAGGAATTATGGAATTAAAAATTTAGTTATATGGGGTTTCATGAAAAAGGATTCATTTGTCCTTGAGCTTCATAATGGGGTGGTTCTATATTGTTTTTTAAATAAAAATGTTTACATGATTATTTTTCATTTATTATAGAGATTTGAAAAACATTAGTATTAAAAATAAGTATATGTTGCATCATATTGATGAATTGTTTTATCTTTTCCATGGAACACTGTATTATTTGGAAAGTTGATCTCAGGTCCAGGGATCATTATTTAAAGGCAAATGTGGATAAAATTCTGAAAATAGAGTTTTGTACTAGGAATAAAAATTATGCTAATTTGGTTATACCCTTTGGGATGAGAAATTTTCTAGTAGTATTTATTGATATTATGAATAAATTTTTCATAAATATTAGGATATGTTTTCAGTATTTTATTTATTAAATCTTGATTTATATAAAATGTTACGAGGATCATGAAAAAATCTATAGATTTTTCTAAAAACCCTAAAAGATAAGAATTCATATTAAAAATTTAGAAAATTTTATTTTTGGTTACCATAGATTTCATTCCTCAGACACGTCCTAAATAAATATGGACTAACAATTGATCCGAATAAAACTAATGTGTTTTATGATTGGACAAGACATAAAAATGTTAATAATAAACATTTTGTTCTTAGATCAACATGATAATTTATGTGGGTTTTGGAAAACAATGAATGTTTATCTATCCTAAAAAATATGTTAACAAAATAGGGAGTTTGGTTCATATGGAGAAATTAATGTAATGGATGTTTCCTAGAATTGAAGCTAATATCATTGGATTCTGTAGTTTTGGAACTACAATATAGAAATGGTGAATTTTTTATTTACAGTGAATTTTCTATGATAGGTATAGGTTGTATTTTAATGTAAAATGATCTTGTGATTTCTTTTTCTTCACAAAAAAATAAAACCAAAAGAGACAAATTATCCTATACCTGACCATGAAATGGTATCTATAGTGTCTACTTTATAAATTCAGAGACATCATTTACATTGATTAATGTGTGAAATATATACTAGTCATAAATTTTTGTTGTATTTATTAACTCAAAAAAAGTTGACCATGAGACAAAATAGACTACAAGAATTGATAAAGGACTTTGAATACACAATTAATTAACATTTAGTTAATGAAAACAAAGTATTGCATTCAATGATTCAAAAACATAATGATACCTTAAACATGTTATGTTTGGAACATAACCCTTTGGTTAATGAATTTTATGGATTTTATCATAGAAATTATGCATCTATATACTTACTAGATTTTCTATTAGGTTTTATTATAATCATCTCCATCAAAAAGAATTAATAATTCTCATAATGAGAATCTTGTTTTATAGGAAAATCCAGAATCAATAAAGAAGGGTAATTTTATAATGTTTAATGTTGATTATGATGATGTTATTAGATCTTGGAAAGTTAGTATGCATTCCTTTTGATTCCAAGTTGATGTGAGAATTATTGACTGAAGCTCATATTTCCCCATTTTATAATCATCCAAGATGCAATTAGATATAAAGAGACTTGTGGTTGTACTATTGGTGGAATAGAATGAAAAGAGATGTTTTAGACTTTAAAATGAGATTTTAAACTTGTAAACATGTGAAAAATAATGAAAATTATTTAATAGGATCCCCTACCCTTTTCTAATTCCATATTATAAGTGATAAAATATATCCATGGATTTTTTAGTGGGATGTTTAAGGATTTACCATGGTAATGAATTAATTTGGGTTATTATTTATTGATAACCAAAATTTATAAATTTCCTTCTCATTAGAGATACCATGACTTTATATTTTATTTCTCAACTATATCACAAGAATATAACTATGTTACATGGTATTACCCAATATATTTTATGTGACCATGATCCAAGGATGGCATAAAAATTTTAGAAAGGACATCAAAAGTCATTGGGTATAGTTTGAAATTTCATTATTTAATTTCATCCTTATTATGATAGAAAATCTTATTTGATGATTTAGACTATGTTAAAAATGAGTCATTATAATTAATTTAATTAATAGGGTAGTTGGGATCAACATATTCCATTAGTCATGTTTTCTTATAATAAAAATTCTCATTTTAGTATTCAGATGGCATCTTTTGAGGCATTATATGGACAGTGGTGTCATTATTTATCCTTTTAGGATGAAGTAGGTTAAATAATGTTTTTGTTAAAATTATTGTTATAATAAATGGTGGAGAAGATGAAGATGATTTAGAAACATATGATGAAGGATTTGAGAATGTACAAAATTTATTGGGATAACTAGATAAAATAGTTTTATTTCTAGGTGGGTGACCATGTTTTTCATAAAGTATCAACATGGAAAATTGTTATTCATTTTGGTAAAAAAGGGAAGTTTAGTCCATAGTTCATTGGAACGTATTAAATCCTAGATAAATTTGGATTAGTTTTATGCCAATTGTCCTTACCTTGTATTTTATCATAGGTACAAATTGAATTTATTTTTTTGATGTTAAGAAAAAATGGTCCAAATTCATCTAATGTTTAACATCATGACCTATGATCAAATAAATGGTTCCCTAAGCCAGTGGGTCACATGACCTTAGGAATGTCTCCCTATATTATAGATGTTATTTATTAGAAGTGAGGGCATAGTGTGTGTCTGTGGGAGGACTATTCCTCCATGTTAATTTATTTCATGAGGTAAAAATATAACAATAAATAGACAGAGCATAATTTAATCAAATATAGAAGTTAAATTAAAAATAATTTAATAATTAATAATCCTAATGTAGTGTCATCTTAAAAATGATGAACATGTAATGTTTGCTTATTTAATGTCATGAAATACATGGAATGATGCATCCTAGTACTACACATGTATCAAAATAAAAAATAATAAAATGGGAATATCCCCAACTAGAATCACACACTCAGCATTGACCTATGATCATCTAATCCTAATAAATGATCAAATCGAACATCATATATCGAGAGCTTTCCCAGTCCATAGCTACACCCATGAAGTCCGTATAGGTAGCCAACAGAAGCCAAAAAGGGTTCCAAGAATGGTTTCTATAACATATCTAGTAAGTGTGATTTTAATGAAGAAGTGTGGAGTATATCACATGTTTAACATTAATAAAAGTAAATTTCAAATAATATATAATCTAATTGTTCCCAACATTGTTTCTTGGGAACAATAATCATGCAACCATAATCAAGTGATATTATATATCATAAACAAGCTGGTTTGATAATATCTAGTCTATCAACTATAATAAAAAACCCATATCATGGTTATGTGTAAAGTATATAAAACATTTCCACAATGGAAAAGCCATGTAATCAAGTTTCGATGTCCAAAACTATTTATATTGTGTAATCTAGTGTCATACCATGATGGTACAAATCCATTTTATAGAATTCCAAGTCATCCTCATCATGTCCATTGATAATTTTAATGGAAATTCAGTAACAACTTGGGTACAATCCAACGAGAATGTCCAATGAGATTCCAAGAAAACAAGATCTAAGGAGAAGAAACTCCCTTTCAATCCTATAGAATTTGGATCCAAGGTATAAAAGACCAATTAATCCACAATCATAATCAATATTGAGTCATTGAATAGAAATTTACATGGGATCTATTATAATCAAGATCCAATGAGATCATTTAAGGTATATACTACCATTGTAAATACGAATAAATGGATTATAAATGTACATGGAATCCAACTTAATTGGGATCAAAGTATATATTCCAGGGAATCTACTACCATTATCAATTCCCTAATCCGATCATTAATTATTTAAATCAATGAGTTCTTATAACCTATTCTACATTTACATATAAACCATTTATCTGTTTTATTCATTTTATATAATATAAAATGGAAAATGAAACATTATATTTCAAATTCAATTCAATTAATTACTTTTATTTAGAATGAAAAGGTAAAAAAGATTCATTAAACCTTAAACAATTCACTAATTTCAAATTATGGATCCCACAAGAATTGGAAAGCTTAAACTAACCAAAAAGGGTGAACTAATAAGGTAAATATATGTAAATACACGTTAATGGTTACTTGGGTTGAAGAAAACGAAATGAAACTATTTAATGGTACTAGTGGAAAAACTAAACAAGTTCCAAACAATTTAACAGGGATTTTCGATTAATTTCGGGGGAAGAACCAGAATGTATGACATGTGGCACAAATAGGGCAATATATAAGGCAACCAACCCAAAGGGGAAAAGGCACAGAACAATAATCATATACACATGGAATAACATTCATCTAATAACGGATCAAAACTTAACCCAAATCAAAAGAAAACAATAGAAACATATGAATTCCTTAAAATATGAAATGGGTTCCCACATAAAAATTACTGTATTGGTGATAATAGAAATGGTGAAAGGTGAAAGAGAAAAATTGATATAACTAACATAGATAAAATGAGAAAAGAAAAGTTTAAGAAATTTAGTAAGGATCATGGAGATTCCAAAAAGACTAGGTATGTCTTCCTTTGAGTTATTATTCAAGAGATAAGGGAGGAGGATCGACCTTTTGTAGAAAAATAAAGGTCATTAATCTTATTCAAAAAACTAACCATGGGAAATTTTGTCAATGTTTAAATGCAATACAAATCATGTAATGATCAGTTTATTCCCCTTGGAAAAACCCTTTACATGTTTTGGAATGGTCTGGTTAGAAAATTACACTACATGTATTGAATATACGTAGTGTATTCCAAATATATACCATGTAATTGGAATGTAGCCTACTTGCAACACTCCTTACTTTTACTTTAAGAAAACAACCACACTAGATCATGGACCATATTTACGGTCTAATAAAAACTTAGGACATAAATAAGCGTTTAACATGAAATAAAAGGACCCATACCTCATAGAAAAAATGTGAGATCTTACATAATGTTTTAAGCCCGAAATTAGTTCAGTAGGATGATGACATTTCCTATATGGAATGAAATATTAATATTATAGAACATAGAGATAATGTATTATTGAATAATGTGATTCTCTAGGTTATGTTTTCTTTGAAAAATAATATGATTGAAGAATAAACATGGGTTCTTGAAAATTCGATGCGGGAAAGATATCCCCACTAGTTTAGGAAATAAAAAATATTTTCAGGAACCAATTTCCAAAAGTGGGGAAGAATGCAGTATCCAAGGTAATATCATAATAAGTCATTATCATATATTATTAATATTTTTTAATTAGTTTTAATATAAGTATTTTAATCAAAAGAATATTTGGTAAATAATTAGTGAAAAGAAAAAAAATCATTATTTGTAACTAAATTGGATTTTCTTGCATTATATGGTCTTATTTAAAATATTGATTTACAAATTATAGAATTTTAACATTAATTAATGAAATTGATTTCTGAATTCAAAATATAATAATTATTATATGAGGAATTTTTTATAATATTCTGAATTGTTTGATTATTCATAGAAAAGTGGAAAATACTGATTTTATTGAAAAATATATTTTCATTCCAATAATTTAAAATTTTTAATTTAGTTTTAAATTAAATTTTTTAAAACCCAGTGAAATTGTATTATTTATTATATAATTATGGTATTTTGAATGAATTTTATAATCGAATTTTTTATAAAAATATTTTTATACTTAAAAATACATTTTTTTCTTCTAAAAACTAGTTTTTATCTGATATCTATGATTTAATTTTAAATTAAATTATTAGTCTTTTGTGAATGTAATTTGATAAAATAGATTCCATATTTATAATAATAATAATTAATATTAGGTAATAAGGTCTTCTTAAATTTTGGGTATAATGAATAGCTGAAAAAGTAAAAATCTATTACTATAGTTAAAGCGAAATATCGAGGGGTTAAACTAGAGAGATATGTATTTAAAAGACCTAAAAACTAATTTAATTTCTATTATTTGGCCATATTTTAACCCTATATCATCTAATATTAGGTAATTCCCTAATTTGGATCTATTTGGTGTGAATAAGACATTATTACACTTTATTTATTTTAAAAATTCCAAGTGCATCCTCTCCCAAAATTATAAAAGAAACCCTACTCTATGATCCTATCCAAATTTAAATATCATTGGTTTGATTAGAAAAATAATATTCAAAGGGTTTAGGTACATACCTAAATAGGTTGTCTAAAGAAGAGGTATATTTATTAACCATTAATTTTTATTTTATTTCTTCTTCCACCTCCTTCAAATCTTCTTTAAACATAATGAAATAATTTTAAAAAATTATCTTACATATACTGATATTTTATTATGTTATTGTAATAGCCTATATCAATATCTTATTCCATAAAATGGGAAACAAGATCATTATTTATGTCTACGACATACTACTACCCATGATTTGATGTTACTTGTTTTCTATAACCACCTCTCATAGATAGATATATTGATGTATTTAATGTATATATATATATATATGTTATATTAGTAACATGTAACACCCTGAGCTTCCACGATACGCTTCTCATTCAATAATGCAATAGCTTGCATTGTACGCAACTTCGAGTTCTAAAACACCGCGACTAATCAAAGTAGCCATTATGAATAGTAATAACAACTTTTTAAAATTATAGAAATTTTATATATCAAAATGGACTTCATTTTTGTATTCGTAATATCGAAATTATCCAAAGTTGAATTTTCTGAGAACTTCCAATTTTTTATGAATAGTGAAAATTACTTAAAACAACTTTTTTAATCAAAATAATTTGTAGTGATAAGTTATACTATTGAGTGGTTTTAAAGTATAATTATAATATATTTTTACCATTTTATCCAATGGTGTTCATTAGAATTAATTTAACATTGAAATTGGACATAAACTATTGCCAATCTTTTGATATAAATTGTTTCTTAAAAACACGCTATTTGTTGTGACAGCGGGAATTAATTATAAAATTAATTAATGCAACTTATATGTTTGGAATTTTATAAAATAGACATCATTTTTGAATTCGTAATATCAATTATAGCTTAGGGTAAAATCTTGGCATTATTCTGAAAAACTTCAATTTTTGATGAATAGTGGAACCACTAAGTGGTAGTTAAATAACTGATTTTTCGTTTAAATGAAATATTACCACTTCTGTGATTTGATTTTCAAAAATCCGACATACATGGTTGTCATTAAGAAGTAAAATGTGGTTCAATGAGATTAAAATAATTTTTGGAGAATAGTAACTTTTAAGTTCTTAATCATGATTAGAGGTAATTAGTGTAGTTTTAGGTAAAAATAATGTTTTGATAATATGAGATGAGCTTGACACATGTCCTACACACATTGGATGTGCCATGGCCGACCACGACAATCCATGGGTCAACTTGGGGACCCCATGGAGCCACTTTAGTTGGAAAATGACATAAATACCTTTTATTTAATGTTAAAGTAAAAAATGACACAAACATAAAATGTTTTACTAAAACAATTTTTACATGGGGTTATTCAAGTCATATGTTTGACTATAAATAGTAATTGGAAATCTAATAAGATTTTCAACATCATAGTATTTGTTTTATAATTTTTAGACATTAAATAAATTAAATTATTATGACATCATTATGATGCAGCGATTTCCTCATTATTTAACGATTTTAATAAAATGAAAAGATAATGTACAATCCAAGGCTTACACTTGTCTAAAAACTATTGGATGGGTATATTTCGAACCCTTATCACCATAGCCACAAATTATATAAGTGTGGGTCCTTTATAATCCGAAAAGCATTGTATAATAATGTAAAATTCCCTTACTTTCCAAGAGTGCCCCTCCTCTCCTCTTATAAAAGGCCCCCACCTCTACCACCTCATTCACACTTTCAATCCATTCGGCTCAGCCAAAACCTGCCCAAATACTCTCCCAACTTCCCTCCCTTACTCCTAGAAGCCTCACTTTGGGCATAATTCTTCCCAAGGAAGCCTTTGGCTCAAATCAAAAAGACTTACCCGATTTTTAAGGTAATGTCTTCTCTAATGTTGTTTTGTTTTATTTTGCTTCTCCAACCCCTTAAACTATTTTAATTCCTTTCTTTTGTGACAACACCAGTATCTACAATATACTAGGATGTTGTTATGATATGTATTTGGTTTACAATTACACACACCTTCGTCTAATGGTTAAAGAACATACTGTTTCTGTGGGTGGCGAAATACTGCCTCACGAAACGATGATTGTTCAAATTATTTTTAACACCTATAATGGTGGCCATTTTGATGAAACTATTTTCATATATGATATATATATTATGTTCTCGTTTTATTTATGCTTCTGTATTTCTCATTTATGGCATACTTTATGATTTCCATTATGGGTAAACGCAATAATTTCATTTTAGGAAGTGCGGACTACTGCCCCCTCAAAGTGATGTGAATCATTAATGCCATATGTGGGATGTATAAAGGATGGAGTAAATGATATTATATATGATATTATACTGGAACTGAATTATACCTTTATATAATTATGATTTCATTCCATTAAATATGAAATAGAAATGAAAGTAGCGTTCATGCGTACGTACGGCTTACCATCTCAATGAACGGTGCATTTCATTTCTTACCTCTAAATATTACATAATATTATGAATGAATGTATATACTGGATATATATGATATATATGACATATAAATCATGAATTAAATTCTGGAGATAATGGATATTATACCACATAAACAACTTGTAATTATAAGAAGTTTATTGTTGACTCAAGTACCAAAGATCGACAAAACGACCGTTATTAACTTAAATAATTACATAATGTTCATAACATGGTAATAAGTGATATAAAAGGAATAATGAACATGAAAAAGGTTCTTAAGTAAATATAAATTAACTCTAGTTTATTATTCAGGAGGTTAAAGAACGGTTGAGTCAAGTTAGACACGAGGTAAGGGAACTTCTTAACCCAACTTCAATTCTTTGGGTTAATCTCCTACTTTCAAATTATATCATGATATTATTATGTCTTATTTTGTATTTTTACTTTCTTTATGTGTACCTATAGTGAATACACATAATATATCTATTTTATTTTAAAAAAATGATCTTTGTAAGGACTTCGTCTCAATCTCCTTTCATTGAGGCATATTTGGTATTATACACAAATTTCTTTTATACGGTGTATAAACCCCTTTGACTTTTAAGTATATTCAAAAGGAATTTTTTTTATACTAAGTGTTTACTAAACGACAAAAGGGAATGTTTTTGTCATACGTATGCGACGACAACGACTTCTCCACCTCCGTGACCACTATTTGAGTTTCGGCTTCCTCTACAAGCCATACCTTTTTTTTAATGAAAAATAAATACCATGTTATACTTTTCTTTTATTTTGGTATTGAAAATAGTTTTTGAAAGTGTTTTTATTATATCAATGTGTTGTATTGATATCTTGTGAATGAAATGTGGAAATGTTATGTTTCCATTATGCATGTTTTATGTGATACGATTACGTTATGGTTTATGATATGTTTAAACCTATTCATATGAGGAATGCATTGGACTTAATAAGTGACGGGTGGAGCCCGCTATAGCTCCTCGATGCATCGGTAGGTCTCATGAGACAAACTAGTGTCTTGGCACGAGTCCTTGACAAAATCTTATTTGTGGTCTTGGCACGAGGCCTTGGCTATGTGGTTATGATAGTCTGGAATTATACATTCCATCATTATGAAAGTGGTTGTTGACATTGCATGTGATTATTCGACCAGTAGAATATCCATGTGAAGAAGTAAATGGCATTATCTCATTTTACTTTTGCCATATTATGTTGATGTTCAACTTTAAAAGGCTTTTGTTTTAGTTATACATTGCCTTAAATGTTTATGTTTATTTATGAAAGCTTCCGCAATATTGTTATGCTTACTGAGCATCTGAGCTCACCCCTTTCAATGTTTTAATATTTTCTAATATGTAAAGTAGTATTTTATAAATGACCTGTAGGGATAGTCAGAAGAGGATATGAGTGTGGACTATGAAGACTTTGTTATTAGTTTTTCACTTTATGATGTAATGTAACATTTATGAATGTATCTAGTGTTTCCAAGGCTACTAAACTAATCGGTCTTTCGAGACATGATCTTTTGTGATCATGCCAATGTTACGAAGTAATGCACCGACTCTAGGTAGCTGGGGTCGGGGCATTAATGTTGGTATCAGAGACAGTTTAGTACTAACCTTGGAGGCTATATTTAGATAAACTTTGATTAGAGCACATAGCCCAAAGATAGAATTTGAGGATTAGTATAGAAGAACTTCCTAGAATTTTGGTATTATAGATATTTTGTGAGTTTTCTGAGCAATACATCACTGTCTGGATACGAGCACGTACAGGTGGCTCTGGCACAGATGTACCTAGGGGTAAAACCCAAAAACACTGCTTTGAGCTAGACTCGAACGGGAACTGGTGCACGACAACGGGCCTTGCTGCACTCTTGGTTACGACACTCCTGGGGGATATGCTTAGGATAATTATCATTTCTTTACAAACCACTATGAAGGGTTATGAGTATATACTTCCTCAATGAAAACTTTTTTTTTATGATTATGGATTATATCCATAAAATAGTTCAATTAGTTTTAAGTGTTTTACAAGTACGAAATTATGTATTTTGATTCATAAACTAATCTACTTTATGCCATTGTTTAGAAATGGCGCCTAGTGGAAGGAATGGAAACCGTATCAATGCACGCACTCCGTGTAGGGATTTCCCTCCTGCTCAAGATAATTATTGTGGATCTGGAGATACAACTGGTGCTGATCAACTTATTACCATACTGCGACAACTCACTCAGGTTATGAATAATAACCTTACTTGTATGGAGCACCCTGATCCGCAACGTGGAGGATCAACATTAGACCGCTTCATGAGGCAACAACCGCCAACATTTAATGGGGGTAGATATCCATTAGTAGCTGAGCAATGGATAAACACCTTAGAGAAAATATTCCACGCCTTGGGGAGTAGCGAAAGGGATAAGGTTATCATGGAAGGTTACCACCTCACTGGAGATGCCGATCAGTGGTGGTCGCTGATTCAAAACACAAAGGAAGATGATGACGTATCGAATATGGAATGGAGGGAGTTCAAAGAGCTTTTCCTAGAAAAATACTATTCCTGTGACCATCGAGCAGATATGGAAAGACAATTTTTGAGTCTGAGACAAAAGGAGGATGAGAATGTCGCAAAGTATGAGGCCAACTTTACAAGGTTAGCAAGGCATGCTAGAGATTATATACGTAACCCTAGAAGTAAGATTAATATTTCTTTGATGGGTTAAAACCATTTCTCCATCGAGCATTAGTCTCACAAACCTTCTTGTCATACGAAGATATTGTCTCGTGTTCTATCAAGAAAGAAAAAGAATTCTCTAAGTCTTATGACAAAAAAGTAAAGTAAGAGAAGAAGAGAACGGTGGAACAAGAGACAGATAAATGGAAAAAGGGAAAGAAGGATTTTACATTATGTGATAATTGTGGGAAGAATAACCCTGGTACTTGCCTAAAAGGAATGGGAGTTTGTAATAAATGTGGGGAAAAAGGTCACCAGGCGCGTGATTGCAAGGGAAAGAAAGAGGCTATCAATGTTGAATGCTACAATTGTAGGGAAATGGGAAATTATGCAAATGAATTTCCTAAGCGTCAAGGAAACTTACCTCAGAAAAGTCCATGGGATCAAGAAAAATTTTATGTTGTTACTACTGTTGAAGCAGAATAATTAATGTATTGGTGCTTTTGGACTCATGGATTATATTCTGGTTATTAGAATAATGTGATATATATATATATAAGTATTGTACTGCAGTACTTTTTGATTTCAGTAAGGTTTTAATATGATGAAGGTAATCATATTTTTAGTATGTGGCAAAAAGAGAAACTTTAATTTGTTTGGGGAATCTGATAAATTGATTTTGGAATTAAGAGACCTTTTAGAGAAAGTCTGGACAAAGGTATTTTGGATAACTATAAAGGTTGGAGTGGATTAAGTTGATCTTTGGATAGTATTGTTTAAGGTTAAGAAAATTATGAAGATTATTTTTGGAATATTATAATACTATAGTTTTAGGAAAAGGACAACCTGTAGGGTGGGGCATAACTCGTTGCGTCGGACAAAGCTGCAGGAATCGAACCCACAATCATAGTGCGACAGGCCTTTATTTCCTACCACTAGCCTAAAGGAAGTCCCTGGTTATTACAAAATAATTTTACTAATCTAAATGGTATGTGTTAACATTTGGAACCTTATACAATTAGGATAAGTATAATATTTTTGAGTTCTATTACCTTTTTGAGTGAAGGATGAGTTGAAGGTTAAAACTCTAATTGTCAAGCATAAATATATATACCTATCTCTTATTCAATGAATACATTCATTCTTAAACTTTAGTAAAGGGATATTAAAACAAAAAAATGTGTTATCCTAATACCTTATGTCTTGTTGAACTGATGATATTTTAAATCAACATAGATTGAAGGCTTTGAGGCCCTCAATTTGACAGTTGATTGTGATTGATGACCTCAATCACTCCCTACAAATATTTACGTTTTTCCTCCAATTATATGTCTTTAATTGCCACCAATGTTCTCCTAATCGAGATGATAATTGGGTGGTGACTTTTTCATTTCCCTTTCCCTTTTATTAAGGCTAAATTTTATTAATCTTATTTCCGATGTGGGTTTTCCACAAAGGTATTTTTTCTTTTCAACCTTTTATTTTCAAAGAAAAAATTTCAAATTGCGAGGACACAATTTATTGAAGGAGGGGAGAATGTAACACCCCGAGCTTCCACAATACGCTTCTCATCCAATAATGCAATAGCTTGTATTGTACGCAACTTCGAGTTCTAAAACACCGCGACTAATCAAAGTAGCCGTTATGAATAGTAATAACCACTTTTTAAAATTATATAAATTTTTTATTTCAAAATGGACTTCATTTTTGTATTCGTAATATCGAAATTATCCAAAGTTGAATTTTTTGAGAACTTCCAATTTATTATGAATAGTGAAAATTACTTAAAACAACTTTTTTAATCAAAATAATTTGTAGTGATAAGTTATAATATTGAGTGGTTTTAAAGTATAATTAGAATATATTTTTACCATTTTATCCAATGGTGTTCATTATAATTAATTTAACATTGAAATTTGACATAAACAATTGCCAATCTTTTGATATAAATTGTTTCTTAAAAACACGCTATTTGTTGTGACAGTGGGAATTAATTATAAAATAAATTAATGAAACTTATATGTTGGGAATTTTTTAAAATATACATCATTTTTGAATTCGGAATATCAATTATAGCTTAGGGTGAAATTTTGGCATTATTCTGAAAAACTTCAATTTTTGATGAATAGTGAAACCACTAAGTGGTAGTTAAATAACTGATTTTTCGTTTAAATGAAATATTACCACTTCTGTGATTTTATTTTCAAAAATCCGACATACATGGTTGTAATTAAGAAGTAAAATGTGGTTCAATGAGATTAAAATAATTTTTGGTGAATAGTAACATTTAAGTTCTTAATCACGATTAGAGGTAATTAGTGTAGTTTAAGGTAAAAATAATGTTTTAATAATATGATATGAGCTTGAAACATGTCCTACCCTCATTGGATGTGCCATGGCCGACCAAGAAAATCCATGGGTCAACTTGGGGATGCCATGGAGCCACTTTAGTTGGAAAATGACATAAATACCTTTTATTGAATGTTAAAGTAAAAAATGACACAAACATAAAATGTTTTACTAAAACAATTTTTACATGGGGTTATACAAGTCATATTTTTGACTATAAATTCTCAATGGAAAGATAAAAATATTTCCTACATCATAGTATTTTTTTATAATTTTTAAACATTAAATAAATTAAATTATTTATGACATCATTATGATGCAGCGATGACCTCATTATTTAACGATTTTAATAAAATGAAAAGATAATGTACAATCCAAGGATTACACTTGTCCAAAGACTATTGTATTGGTAGATTTCGAACCCTTATCACCTTATCCACAAATTATATAAGTGTGGGACCTTTATAATCTGAAAAGCATTGTATAATAATGTAAAATTCCCTTACTTTCAAAGAGTGCCCCTCCTCTCCTCTTATAAAAGGCCCCCACCTCTACCACCTCATTCACACTTTAAATCCATTTGGCTCGGCCAAACCCTACCCAAATACTCTCCCAACATCCCTCCCTTACTCCTAGAAGCCTCACTTTGTGCATAATTCTTCCCATGGAAGCCTTTGGCTCCAATCAAAAAGAGTTACCCGATTTTTAAGGTAATGTCTTCTCTAATGTTGTTTTGTTTTATTTTGCTTATCCAACCCCTTAAACTCTTTTCATTCCTTTATTTTGTAACAACAACAGTATCTACAATATACTCGGATGTTGTTATGATAAATATTTGGTTTACACTTACCCACACCTTCTTCTAATGGTTAAAGAACATACTGTTTCTGTGGGTGGCGAAATACTGCCTCACGAAACGATGATTGTTCAAATTTTTTTAACACCTATAATGGTGGCCATCTTGATGACACTATTTTCATATATGATATATATATTATGTTTATGTTTTCTTTATGCTTCTGTATTTCTCATTTATGGAATACTTTATGATTTCCATTTTGGGTAAACGCGATAATTTCATTTTAGGAAGTGCGGACTACCGCCCCCTCAAAGTGATGTGAATCGTTAATGCCATATGTGGGATGTATAAGGGACAGAGTAAATGATATTATATATGATATTATACTGGAACTATATTATAACTTTATATAATTATGATTTCATTCCATTAAATATGAAATAGAAATGAAATTAGCGTTCATGCGTGCGTACGGCTTACCGTCTCCATGAACGGTGCATTTCATTTCTTACCTCTAAATGTTACGTAATATTATGAATGAATGTATATACTAGATATATATGATATATATGACATCTAAATAATGAATATAATTCTGGAGATAAGGGATATTCTACCACAAAAACAACTTGTAATTATAAGAAGTTTATTGTTGACTCAAGTACCAAAGATCGACAAAACGACCGTTATTAACTTAAATAATTACATAATGTTCATAACATGGTAATAAGTGATATAAAAGGAATAATGAACATGATAAAGGTTCTTAAGTAAATAGAAATTAACTCTTGTTTATTATCCAGGAGGTTAAATAACGGTTGAGTCAAGTCAGACACGAGGTAAGGGAACTTCTTAACCCAACTTCCATTCTTTGGGTTAATCTCCTACTTTGAAATTATGTCATGATATTATTATGTCTTATTTTGTATTTTTACTTTCTTTATGTGTACCTATAGTGAATACACATAATATATATATTTTATTTTAAAAAAATGATCTTTTTTGGGACGTTGTCTCAATCTCCTTTCATTGAGGCATATTTGGTTTTATAAAAAAATTTCTTTTATACGGTGTATAAACCCCTTTGACTTTTATGTACATTCAAAAGGAATTTTTTTTATACGAAGTGTTTACTAAACGAAAAAAGGGAACGTTTTTGTCATACGTATCTGGCGACAAGGACTTCTCCGCCGCTGTGACCACTATTTGAGTTTCGGCTTCCTCTACAACCCATACCTTTTTTTTAATGAAAAATAAATACCATGTTATACTATTCTTTTATTTTGGTATTGAAAATGGTTTTTGAAAGTGTTTTTATTATATCAATGTGTTTCATTGATATCTTGTGATTGAAATGTGGAAATTTCATGTTTCCTTTATGCATGTTTTATGTGATATGATTACGTTATGGTTTATGATATGTTTAAACCTATTCATATGAGGAATGCATTGGACTTAATAAGTGACGGGTGGAGCACGCTATAGCTCCTCGATGCATCGGTAGGTCTCATGAGACAAACTAGTGTCTTGGCACGAGGCCTTGACAAAATCTTATTTGTGGTCTTGGCACGAGGCCTTGGCTACGTGGTTATGATAGTCTGGCATTATGCATTCCATCATTATGAAAGTTGTTATTGTACATTGCATGTGATTATTTGACCAGTAGAATATCCATGTGAAGAATTAAATGGCATTATCTCATTTTACTTTTGCCATATTATGTTGATGTTCAAGTTTAAAAGGCTTTTGTTTTAGTTATACATTTCCTTAAATGTTTATGTTTATTTATGAAAACTTCCTCAATATTGTTATCCTTACTGAGCATCTGAGCTCACCCCTTTCAATGTTTTAATATTTTCCAGGATGTGAAGAAGTATTTTATGAATGACCTGCAGGGATAGTCAGAAGAGGATATGAGTGTGGACTGTGAAGACTTTGTTATTTGTTTTTCACTTTATGATGTAATGTATCATTTATGAATGTATCTAGTGTTTCCAAGGCTACTAAACTAATCGGTCTTTCGAGACTTGATCTTTTGTGATCATGCCAATGTTACGAAGTAATGCACCGACTCTGGGTAGCTGGGGTCGGGGCGTTACATAACATATCTATAAATATGGGAAACTAATATATTATGTATTTTCTTACCTTTTTGTTCATTGAAAAATGTTAAATCGTTCATGTGCACTTCTAGACTACCACCTCCATAAATTGTTGTGATTTAATTTTCACTACTGAATCACATGGTTGGTATATATAAGTTTATTTAATGAAATAATATTGTATTTATGATATAAGTATCATTATATAAAGATAATATAGAACTTATATTATTTTAATAATTATCATTGAAAATGGAATTGTTACTCATGCATATATATGACATACAGTATTTATGATTGTTAAATAGTTCATTTTTATACATATTTTTATTTTTTTAAAGAGTAATTGATATATAAAATTGCTATTATGTCATGATTATTATTCTAGATATAATGGATTAATTATTATTTATACCATAATCAATCCACTTAATTCATTTTGGACAGATAATGAATATCATCAAAAAGTACGACATGGAGTTAATTAAATAATTAATTTTTTATTACATTATAAATAGAATAATTAAATTGAAAAAGGTTGTTATGTAAATAAATAATTATCATTTGTTTATTATTTTATAATATAAGTAATATACCCGAGGATTTGAATTTTAGGTAACATGTAAATTTCTTTAAAAACATTATTTCAATTATTTAAATGACTTTTTTTTAAATATTACACTTCTCTGTCCATATTATTAAAATGATTTTTGGATATATTTACATATAAAAAGAGTAATTTTCATGTATATTTTATTTCAATATTTACATTATTTCAATGGTTTTCAAAAGGAATCCTTTGAGGAATTACTTTTACAATAATACAGAAATAATTATTCTATTTTAACACATCCTACAACCATAATTGTTATTTGATACTTGAATTACATTATATTATTTCATGTTATCCCTAAATAAAATATCATTTTTCCTTTTCTTTTTGAATCATCAAAATTTGTTTTATGTGGAATGAATATTTCATTATCATGCAATGTTTTATTATGTGTGATGAGAATAATTTTGTGTATACAATGTTTAAAAGTACCAGATTTTAAGTATTATGGTTCTGTTATGGTTATTTGGAATTGTTATGATGATATATGTTTCTATTATTAACCATGTATGTGTCTCTCTATTATAAAACAAAGATGTGTGGTTTAGTGATATCCAATGAATTCATTTGGAATGATTTATGTTAGAAATTGATCTTGAAGGTTATTAAATTTGAAACCATGAATGTTATTCAATTATTAACCTTGAAGCTTATCTCGTTTTTAATAATGAAGGTTATTACATATGTAATAATGATATAAATATGTTTCCACAATTTACCTACATGATTTATTTATGTTTTCAGTTTTTTCTATGAAAATATTATGATTTAACAATTTAATATAAGTATATTATGTTAAGAAAGGTTTATTATTATTATTAAGGGTGGAAAGTATATCTTTGTGAAAAAAGTTTTTCTAGTTTTCGTGGTTTCTATGAAAATATTTTGAGTTTTATTTTTCTTTTAGATTTATTTTGAAATTTATAAGACCTAGCCTTAAACATTTCATAATATAAAATATTTCGTTACAATTCATTTCCTTACATTACCAAAGATATTTTTAATTTAGAGTTTTAGAAAATGAAGACATAATTCTAACATATCAATCCATAATCATAAAAAGTGGGTACTACTAAAACAATATCTATTTCTTCCACAATAAAAATATTTTTAATAAAAACATGAAATTATATCTTGAAAAGTTTTCACAATGTTAATCTAGGAATATTATTTTCCATTAAACATCCATACACCCATTGAAAAACATTTTAAAACGTGCGATGAGCACAAAAAACATAGTAAGGTACATGAAATGTGGGAGATAAACAATTGTTCCCTGAATAATTATAAACATATATAACAATTTTCACAAAGACACACTTCTCACACAATAAATATCATATAGCCACTTTGTGAAAACATGATATTTAGATTAATCATAGTGAACATAAATAATACCATAAACATAACTTGGGGAATTACTTAATATTTTAATCATTTCAACTACCATATGATTTTTATCCCCTATGGATACCTTATAATGTAACCCCCATGAAAACCATATGGTGTAACCATCATAGTTATACTTGGAGTAACCATACGACAGACCTCCAACATAAACATACCAATTTAATTAGAGGTAGATATAGGAACAAAAATTAATTATAAAAAATTCCTTATAACCATTAAATAAACATATAAAAATAATATGTACATCATAAAAAATATGTCTTTTGAAAAAAACAAATTAAAATAGAATATTTAATGAAAATTCCCTTATAAATATAACATATTAGATGTGAGAATTGATAAAAAGAATGTAATATGTATATAAAATGTATTTACATATAATAAATCATAATATAATGAAAATTAATTCGATAAATAATCACAGTACCACATAATCAATTAAGTATAAGGTTAACCCAAAGAATGAAAAATGGGTTAAGAAGTCCTTTACCCGGGGTTTGTCTTAGTTCATAAACATTCTAACCTATTGAATCTCCTTATATAATGGTATGAAGAGTGTTATTATTATATTAAAAAACAATATTAATATTTATAATTTCCTATTTGATATTCTTATAACATATCTTCACCCATTAATTAATAATTTTTGTATTATACTTGTTTTGGGTGTATTTATTTCATGGCTACCATGGCTGGTTCATTATGGATTTTCTTGTATAATGAATGAAAAACTCTAGTAATGCAATTAAATGGTGTTAATATGTTTTCAAAATATTAAATTCTTCTATATATCATTTTTTCTTAATATGGGGATGAATTATTAGATAAAACATTAAGAAAATGATTTAATTTAATTTTTCATTTATTATGATCATCACGAACATAAATTATTTTATTCAATATCATTTTTATATAATAGTCTATAAGATTAAATAACTTATAATATATATAATAAAATTTTATTTGACCATACTAATGGTTTTATGAAAAACCATTAAGTCACTAATGAAGAATTAATGTGTATCATCCATGATGATGGTAAATTGACCAATCATGGACAATGTTCTCAATTTTAGAATAAAAGAGAGAAGAGAAGAAGATTGTTGATGAATTTTTCCATAAACATTATAAAAATATAGTATATATATATATGATACTTTATTTTTCATTCCAATTGTATAAGGGATGGATAAGAGAGTATAAGAAAAGGAAAAAAATTGGAAATAAAATAAAAGGAAATGATTGAGGATTTAACCTCTTGAATTATCTTACTTAAGAACCTCTTTAAGGCCATTGTTTTTTGATTTTTAGTTTGACCAATAGGTATAGGAAATGTGGAAGTGTCTTGGGAATGAAATTTGGTATAAATTAAACAAGATACAAGGCTTTGACGCGTGAGGATAAGAGGTGGTGAAGAGTGATATTTATAGTGGAGGATAAAGATGTTTTCATATTATTATATCAATTACTTTATTATTTTGGCTCAAGAAAATGAGTATTTTGAAAATTATCACTAAATATTTTAATATAATTTAGGATTATTACATATTATGGTTCTTACATCAATGATGGATTAATGAAGTGTGTATTTATCTTATAATTTATATAGGACGTAAATTACTGTATTTCACTATTCTCCAAAAAATCAACTATATTTAAAACATCCTAAAAATCCACCCTAACCATTTTGATCTGGAAAATTTAAAAAATGAACTCCAATTTATGAAAATAAGTTTAAAAATATGTGAAAATTATTTTTTAAATTAAAGTCATAATTTATTTAAAAAATAACAGTTGTAAAACAATAACTTACATTATTAAACATTTTAAAAATGAATTAATGTCTAAAAAAATTATATTATAATCATAAAGAAACAAAGTAATAATTTATGAATCTATTTTGTGAATATATACTTTCTTTTAAATCATTATTTTTATTATAAAATAATAATTATATTTTTTATGGCTCCCAAAAATACCAACACTTAATTTATAAATTTCTAAATAAATTAATTGTTCAATGATATAAATATATCATATTTTCACTTATAAGATGGATAAATGTAATTTATGCATTATTAGGTTATATTACTATTATATGGGCCAGATTACTATTATTAATGGTCATGTTACTATTCCTTAGGTCAAGTTACTATTCAATTAGTTGAAATTCCATAATTTCTATAGATACCATTTACTTCATTATAATTTAATAATGAATTTAACATTTTAATATAAAAATGAAAAAAAATTATTATATAATACCTAGGTTATTAAAATCTCCCCCCATTCTAGAAATTGAATCTTTAAAATTTTTATTTACTTGTTAAACATTTGAGGATACAATTCCCTCATCAAATTTTCTAATTCTGAATATTCTTCTTTAGAAATGTGGTTTATGTACAAACACTAAACCTGGTAAATTCGGTTATTCAAAAATAACTAATCTTTATGATCAAGAATCTGAACATATTTCTCCTCATAAGAAAGTTTATCATCCAGTGGAACTACATCTAGCCTCAAAATTTGAGATAAATCAGGCACACACTTTCTCAAAATCAAAACATAAAAAACAGTGTGTACTTGAGAAAAAACTGAAGGCAAAGCTACATTATTGGTGACGAGGCCAACATTATCTAGGATTTTATAAGGACTAATGAACCCTGGACTTAGCTTTCATTTCTTATCAAAACACAAAACACTTTTACAAGAGGCTATTTTAAGGATAACATGATCACATGCCTTGAAATAAAAGTCATTCCTCATGTTATCTATATAACGTTTCTGACTTCTCTGAGTTGTCCTTGATTGTTTTCGGATCATGTTTACTTTCTCAGTTTCTTCCTCTATTAATTATTGTCCCATAATCTTAATTTCCTTGACTTTATCCCAAAATGTTAGACTTCGATATCGCTTTCCAAATAATTCCTCAAAAGGAGTCATCTATATTCTAGAATTAATAATATTATTATAAGAAAACTCAACTAAAGAGAGATGTTGATCCCAAATTCCCTAGTAATCAATTGAAAAATCTTTAAGCATGTCCTCCAATTTCAGAATTTTTTTCTCGGTCTGTCCATTATATTTTGGATGAAAATAATTTATAAAGTTTTATTCTATAAAAAATGACCTATGAAGGCCTTTAGAAATATTTTTAGTGGACCTAGTATCTCAGAAATATAAAATGGATAGAGGAACTCCATTTAACCTAAAAATATCTTTGGGGTACAATCGAGAATGTTTATCCAAATAAATATTATCTCTAAAGGGAAGGAAATGTTTAGATTTAGTCATCCAGTCAATAATTAAATATATCATATTATTACATTGATAAGTCTTTGGTAGTCCTGCATTGAAGTCCATAGATATGTTTTGTAATTTCCACTTTGGAATTGAAAAAGGCTGAAGCATCCCCATTGGTAGTTATCTCTATTCTTTAACATATTGACATGTTAAACATGTCATGGTAACACCTAAAATATCTATTTTCATTCTATCACACCAATAATACTCTTGAAGGTATTTGTACATCGTAGTACTTCTAGGATTAACTGAAAAAGATGAACTACCGACTTCAAACAACAATTATTTCTTCAGTTAGGAATCACAAGTCATACACAATCTCTTCCCAAATCAAAAAACACAATCTTTTCAATGTTATATTTTATATTCCTACCCATTTGAACCAATTATACATTTTTCTATACCTCATAGTCTTCCTTCCATACTTTCTGAATTCTGTATGATAGAGATGACTACACTGACACTTGAAACAAAAATGATAATTTTCTTACACCAAAAACTTCCAATACAAAATTCATGAAATCATTAATAAAATGTCCATGTTCCAAATATTACACGGCCAATATAGCATGGTGTTCTTGAGTCATGGGATACACCAATTTTTTTTTCTATGATAGTAATATATCGTATAATAATCTTCTGTTATCAGTTCAAGCCATATTCTCTTCATCATTTTCAATTCCTTTTGAGTAAATATAGACATTAAATTTTTTTGGTTAGTATATATTTCACATTTGGCTCCACATAAATTATGCCACAAAATTTTCAAAGAAAACCACACATTTGATAATTCAAAATTAGGTGTATGATAATTTAGTTCATGATATTTCTTTTATCTTGAAGTATAAGAAATTAACCGATCATTCCGCATCATAACCCAATCACGTACCATCAAAGGAGAATCATTGTAGATGACAAAGTATCCCTTTCTAGAAGGTAGGTTCATAACTATATCATTCGCTAATATCTTCCTCAGTTCCTCAAAACAAACATCACATTCCTCTATCCAAATAAATTTAAACCCTTTTCATGTTTACTTAGTTAGCAGGAAAGATAACCATGAATTTTTTAATAAACTGTTAGTAATAGGCTTCTAATCCTAGAAAACTACAAATCTATGTAATATCTATAGGTACTCACCACTAATAAACAACATATTTTGTGGGATCAATAGTTCTGAAATCCTAATTTACAATGATCCCATAAAAACAAAACTGTTGCATCCAAAAATCATATTTTTAAATTTTACATATAAATTATTTTCTTTGAGAGTTTCAAAGATATTCATTGAATTTTTTATGATCCTCGTAACTTTTTTCAAAATATAAATATATCATTATTAAAAACAACAAGAAAAGAATAATAATTTTCATGAAATATCCTATTCATAAGATCCATGAATAACGTAGGGTCATTTTTCAAACCAAAGGGAATAAAAACAAACTCATAATGCTCATATATAGTATGAAAAGTTGTTTTCAAGATGTCATCATCCTTAAAATTCATTTTATGGTACCTAGATCTCAATTTAATCGTGAAAAAATACAGATCACCCTAGATATGACTAAACAAGTCATCAATATGAATAAATGGATATTTATTCTGGAATGTAATTTAATTCAAATCTATATAGTCAATGAAAACAATCATGGTAGAATAATTATTTTTTACAAAATACTGGATAACCCCATGGTGGAGTTCTAGGATTAACGTAAAATTTATTAAGAATATCTAGTAATAATTTTCAAATTCTAAAAGATCTAGTTGATCGATTCGATAAGGGGTTTTGAAATTGGATAATCATTATAAACAATTTTAATAGTATATTTAACGTCCTGGTCAAGTATAACTCTAGAAAACTTATCAATAAAAACATAAAAGTATTAATTTACATTTGGAACATTAGTTATTTGAGTAGTTTACATTTTTTTTTCAAAAATATGAGGTATATAACAGTCATTCCCTTATTATAACAGTTTTTCATATTCCTAACATGTTATAAATGGTATGGGTTCAATCTCTTATAAAAACTGAAACTATTTTTGAAAAACAACTTCTTTAGATCTAAATTAAATCTTAGCATGATAAACAGAAATCCAATCGTTACCCTGAATAACATCGAACTCTTCTAAGGGGGAGGTAACATGATTTTCAGGAAAATTGTTTCCACAGACAGAATTAAAAATAATATTATAATTCCCTTTTTTGGGAAATACTTCCCACAGTGTTTTAAGCATATGTTCGAGTCACATTTATTTAGCTTCAATTTCTGATTTACCAAATAAATATCAGAAAAAATAATGTGTAGTACCCATAGAAAAAATGTGATTAGAAAAATATGAGTAAAAAATTAAAGTACCTGATACCACTACATTAGATGCACCGACCTCTACTAATGTAGTTGAAAATAATCTCACAATTCATTTATACTTATAATCATACTATTTTCCATCATTTAGATCTTTCATTGGGAATTTAACTTTATAATTCCCCATCTCACCACATTTAAATTACATTACATTTTTTTATCATAATTTAACATATCATTACTAAAATCTTTTTAAATTCAATATCGGGACATATGTACACAATTACAATAGTAGAAAAAATTCATGTATTTATTACGGAATTCCCCAGGGATATTTTTACCACACTTCATATAAATTGGAAAATGAATTTTCATACCTTTATATTTCCCTGATTGGATATTACCCATTTCATTCCTTATGAAACTATTCTTCTTCTGGTTTTCAAAGTACACATGATCATCATCAAACTTAATTTATAACCTCTCATGAAATTGGACATGTTTCTGATATATTTTTAATTTAGGAGAGGCCAATGACTTTTGGTATATTGTCTTCAATCCTATGTCAGACAATTTATTTTAATATCAAGATATCAAATAATATTTGGAGCATACCTTTCCAATTGAGTAAATTGTTCTTCATACACGACCATTAATTCTTCCCCCCATTGATTCAATTCAAAGAATTTTTTTCCATACTATGTTGAACCTCTTTAGTTAAACATGTTTAAACAATTTTTTTAATTCAACCAATTATAAGGTATCAATATCTTTACTATCCATGATATTCAAGACCATTAACCACCACTAGCCTACTTCACCTTAAAAATGATAAATAGAAATAATAAATTTTTTATTATCCAAAAACCCCATGAAATTAAATATATTTTCAAGGGCTTTAATCCACCCTCCATCCACCACTTGGTCAAAAGGTCCACGAAAAGTTGGAGTATGTTTCCTCATAAAATGTTCTAATATCACCATATTATTTTTTAGTAGCTCTAGTTTTAATTTTTCAATGATTCTACTGTTATTTATTAACTGAATCAACAAATTCATTACTATAAAAAAAACGATCACTTCCAATTCCCACCATTCCATGTTGTGGATTTGGAATGATATCTTTTTATTGGTTCCTTCTACTCCATCTTCCCTATTTTTATGTGTAAATCCATTTAGAATAGACCTATCATAGATGAAGAAACATGGTAATATTCAAATAATATATCACTGAAAATTGACCATAAGGTAAAAATAATTTATGGTATTCTATTACCATCATCCTAACCCCTAAACTTATCTAAACTGTGCTCTGATACCAACCATATGGACACTACATTAAAAATTACATAATCAAGTAAATTACTTTATAATTAAATTACTTACATTCCAAAAGATATTTTTGAGTTATAATTTAATAAAAATATGATAAAATTTATACCTACCAACCCAAAAGAATATAAATTTGATTCTAATAAAACAATTTATATTTCATCCATAATAAACTTTTCTTAATAAAACTGTGAAATATTTTCATGAAAAGTCTTCATAACATTCATCTTGGCTTCTCATTTTCCCTTAAACATCCTTAAACCTTGTAAAAAACATTTAAAAACATTTTAAGACCACGAAAATATTATTATGGAACTTAAAAAAAGGGATATAAATGGTTTTTCCGTGAATAAATATAATCATTAAAATTTATTTTCATAAAGACATACATCTCACCCAATATGTATCACATTGTTACTTTATGAAAACATGATATTTACATAAAACATATAAAACATAAATAATACCATAAAGGTAACATAGGTAATTACATACTTAATAATATAACCCTCACAACTATTATATTATCTGTAACCCCCACGACTACCTTACAATGTAACCCTCATGGCTACCTTATGATATAATAATCGTAGTTACACATGGAGTAACCACATGTTGGATCTCTAAAATAAAGATAAAAAATGAATTAAATTGAGATATAGGTCCCAAAATTCATCATGAAAAATTCAAAATAACTAGAACATAATCATAAATCAATAATACTTACATCATAAAAACATTCCTTTTGAAAAAAATAAAATAAATTAAACGAGGATTTAAATCAAACCCCTTACAAATATTATATATTTGATGTGGGAATTGATAAAAATTATGGAACGTGTGTATACACTATTAATATGAAAAATTAAAAATAATATAATAAAAATTATGTTCACAAAATATCTTAGTACCACATAATCAATTACATATAAGGTTAACCCTAAGAATGAAAATTGGGGTTAGAATTCCAATACTTAGGCTTCAAATTACTTAGAACGTTTTAAATACTCATGTATTATGGTTTAAAGATAGTTATTAATATATTAAGGAACGATATTAATATTTATAATTACTTATATGATATTATTATAACATATTTCCACCCATTTATTAATAATATTTCATCATTTTCATTGTTTCAGGATCATTTATTTCCTGGTTTCAATAATTGGTTTATTATGAATTTTCTTTCCAAATGGAAGAAATACTCTAGAAGGGGAATGAAATGGTGTTAATAGGATTACATAATTTTATATGATACCATATATCATTTTTTTCTTATATGGGGATTAATCATTAGATTGAACATTAATATAAATGATTTAATTTATTTTGGCGATTTTTATAATCATAATGTACATATATCATTTTATTCAATATCATGATTAAATATTGGTTCGAGAACATAAAATAACTTATAAAATGAATAATAAAATATTATTTAACCATATAAATTATTTTCTAACAATCCTGGATGGTGTTAATTGATCATGAAAGTGTGTTTTCCACAATGGAGGTAAATCAGCGCATCACGAACAATGTTCTCAATTTAAAATAAAAGGGAGATGGGAAGAAGTTTGATGATGATTTTTATATAAAAATGATAAAATTAAAATATTGATAAGGTACTATATTTTCATTCTACTTTTATAATGGGATATGAAAAAGAGTATTAGAAAATTAAAATAATTAAAAAGAAAATACAAGAAAATGAAAGAGGATTTTACCTCTTGAACCCCCCTCTTTGAGAACCTCATAAAGTCCCTTGGTTATTTTTATTTTGGTGAGACAAGTCAGTTTTTGATTTGGAGAAGAGGATTTTGAAAGGAATAATTCATAAATTAATTAATCTACATGTCATTGAGGTGTGAGGATATAATATGGTGAGGGGTGTTATTTATAATGGAGGAGAGAGGTGTTTTCTAATTATTATTTTATAAAGTTTGTTATTTTGGATCAAGGCTATGAGTAGTTTGAGTGTCAAAACAAAATATATTAAAATAATGAAGGTGTATTCAATATTATGAAACTTACATTAGCTACAACTCAATTAATAGTTTATTTATCTTATAATGTATATATATATTGTAAATTACAGTATTTCCCTATTCACAAAAAATTCATCAATTTCAGAAAAATCCAAAAAATTCACTACAACCATTTTATGACATGTTGAATTAAAAAATGAACTCCATTTTATGAAAATAATATTATAAATATGATAAATTTAATTTTTAATTAATTTCATAATTTATTTAAAAAATCCCAGTTTCATAACTATAACTGATCTTATAACACTTAAAAAATAATTAAAGTACATTAAAATTATATTATAATAATAATAGAAATAACAATGTTTGAATATATTTTATGAAAATATATTTTATTTTAAATAATTATATTAATTATCAAACTTTAATTAAATATTTTTGACTCTCAATTATACCAACACTTAATTAATAATTTTCAAAAAAAATTATTTACTTATTCAATGATATAAATAAATAATATTTCTACTTTTAAGATATATTTATTTTATTTATGATTTATTAGGTGAGGTTAATATCTTAATGTCTCGATTACTATTTTTAATGGCCATGTTACTATTCCTAATGTCAATTTACTATTTCATCAGTTCTAATTTAATAATTTCTATGAATGCCACTTATTTCATTATATATTTATAATGAATTTACTATTCATTTCCAAAAGAAAAAAATATTATATTAGTACATGGGTGATTTCAAAATTTTTATGACAATATTTGGTTATAGAATTTGATTTTTATAGTAAGGAATTTTTTATTTTGATCCCAAATGTGTATTTTGAAAAAGTATATTGTTTATTAGTATTCATGAACAATTGAGTTTCCTTCATTATTTTTATTTACCGAACCAATTTCTTTTTCTATTATAACATATAAAAATATTTTTCATAAAGTATTAAGGATGATTTGGGTCAAGGATGAGGTTAAGGTGAAAATTTTGAAGATATTTCATGAAGAAATAAATTATTTTATAAAAGTTTTGTTTTTCAAGAAAATTGGATACTGAGGGGAAGTTGACACCTTATGATTAAAAATTTATTTGTATAAGGGGATATCATAATTCTAGAAAACACTACATAGTGAAGATCCTAAAATGTATGAAAATAAATTATTGACCTAAAATCAAGATTATTTAATCATTAATGTTGTTTCCTTATAGGTATGAGGATCCTATGGATCCTCATAACTTTAATAAGTTCCATCAAGATCCTAGATACTTTTCAGACTCCGCACATCAAGTGGGTATGTTATAATGGTCATTTAAAGGCGGTTTTTATAAACAATTTTAAGGAATTATTATTTTATCAACAAAATATGTGTGTAGGCCATCTCCCTTATATTACCCTTCCCCCCATTATTCGTCCATTAGTGCAAGTGGTTTGATATGGGTTCTGATCACTAATTAAGGCATGACCCATCCATTATCATCTCATCTCATATCCTATGTTTTGATGTTGTTTCAACTTGATATTTACATCAAATTTCATTATAATATGTTGAAATTAAATATAGGTGATAGGTATTTTTCATGAAAGTAAAAGAGGAGGCACAAGAATGTAACACCACATGATTTTTTGTATAATTTGTTTCTAATTAATTTAATATTTTGACATTTTACATTTCAAACAACATTTAGAATATCTTGTTTGACACAAAAAATCGATCGTAGAAAAGAATATAACAACCCTATAATTAATGATATTTTTAATATTTTAACTAAATATATTCCTGTAATTCATGCAACATTGAGTTATCTTTTGTCACACACATCAATGACTTTCTTTGATGACTTGTGTTACATGCAAGACTGAGTTTTACCTAAAAAAATATATTAATAAAATATTATTATTTAGTATAATAAGATATAAAATAGACATTAAATTAGTGTTTATGAAGAGTATTTACTAACATATGAAAATATATGGTCTATAAAAATATAATATGAATTCATTTGTTTCAAATTAATTAGAAATTGAAATATAAACCGCTTGAAAACATTAAAATTTTTATACTCCCAAAGGCATGTTTTCTTAATAAATTAAATTAATTACAATTAGAAAGTGATATTAAAAAATATATATTTTATGAATTCAATCATATATTTTTCATATTCATCCAATAGATTTTATAGATATAAAATATTAATAAATCCGATTTTATGAATAAAAATATTTATTTTTCTAAAAGGAAATTTTACAATTTTTAATGGAGAAGCCATGTTAAATATGATTTTTTACATGTTTCTAACTTTTAATTAAAAAATAAAATTCATTTTTGAAAACATAACATAAAAATTAGTGTATAGTGATGTTTTGGTATTTTTTGGTATAATTTCATTTTTTGATGAATAACGAATAATACAGAATATTAATTCAAAAACTGTTTTTTCATCTAATTTATTTATAAGAATAAATTATGTCTTTGATATTTTTTGTTTCAGTTATATCAATTATAAAACAATTAATACAATTTAGGGCATTGGAAACAATTTTATTTTGTAAATGGATATAAAAAATTACAAAGCATTTGAATATTTTTTCTTAAAAATCCAGATATAGTGACCCATCTATGGGATTAAATATATATTTATTTATATTTTATCGGTGAAGAGAATTTGATAAAATATATTTTATATTTTCAATTAGTATGATTTTTAATTTATAATAATTCCAAATTATTTTTTGACAAAAAATATTAGTCAATGTGATTTACATTAACTATTGTGATTAAGGTAAAACCTAGCTTAATTAATGACCAAACTAAGAAAATAGGGTGAAGAAATGTCCCTAAACATGTATAAAAATTATTTTATATCCATAGTTAGACCATTTAACATATAATTTTCCAAAAGTATTCATTTGAACCCTTGAGGGACAAGTTAAACATGGGGTGCACTCAATCATTTTCAAGAATACCAAATATATCCTTTTTCCCACTTATAAAAGGCCTCTTATACTCCTCCAATATTTACACCAACAAATAACTTTTTTCATGAAAAAAATACACACCTAAATATCATCCCAAAATCCCAACCTTTATCATATTATCCTACCTTTGGGAATAAATCTATATAAGGAAGCTATTTGGTGCAAACCAAAAGGAGTTACCCAAAGAAGATGTAACTTTCTTCCTCAAGATATTTTGTTTTATTTTCATTTTCCACCCCTAAAATATTTATATTACCCAATTATATAATATAAAAGTATAATAATTTATTATTCTACTATTTATATCTAAAATTACACAAACTTCCATCTAGTGGGTAACGAACTTACCGTTCCTATGAATGACAAACTAGTCCCTCACAAAATGATGTCATTTTTTTCTTTAACACCTATCATGGTTGAAAATTAGGATGGAAAATATATTTTCATATAATATATAGGATTTTTTATGTTTTATTTATGATTTTGGTTTCATTATATAACACATGTTTCCATGCTATCAATTTTTATAAATATGATAACTTCATTTGTAGAAGTGTGGACTACAACCTCATCAAAGTGATGTGACTCATTTACACTTTAAGTGGAATGTATTCTGGATGGGTTTAGTGAAATTATATAATATATATGAAATAATAATTCTAATTTAATTATTATATATATACATATATTTTATTTAACTTTCTTCATTCAATACGATAATAAAACAAAAATATTATTCATGCGTACATACGGCCTACCGTCTCCATGAACGATGTATTACATTTAATGTTTATATGATTAATAGATTATTATAAATTTTTATATACTAAATATATAAAATATTTTTAATTTTTTAATCCATTAAATAAAAAAACATTATATAATTATGATTTCAATAGTAATAAGTTAAGACATATACGAAAATAATGCAGATATTACCCAAAACGTAGCGTATACATGGAATTATTAAAAAATGGGTAATTTAAAGTCATAATAAAATGTTATGTGGTATTATATATAAGGATATTGTTATATTTTAAAATTATAATACACTTATATATATTACAAAGGAGGGTTTAATGCATATGAAAAAATTCAATACTTAAGGTAAAGGTTTTATTATCTCACTTTTTATATAAAGGAGATGCTTACCATGTTAACCACTCCAATATTTTTTGTATAATATATGAATCCCATAAATGTATTTTATGCTACATATAATTAAATTTATGGTTATTTACATATACATTTTTTGATCTTTTTTCATGAGGTTTTTGTTTCAAAATTTTCCAAATCGATAAAGAAATTTTGTCTGATTTTTATTTCTTTGTAACACAAGCCAGGTTATGCACCTATATTTTTCTATGATGAGTATATAACTCCTTTTACATGATATATCATGAATATAATTAAGTTAATAATATTTAAGACTTCATTTCATGTTAACATTTCCATTTTTATGATTTAATGTTACCAAGGTTGTAAGGGTTTATTGCTACAATCTAATCATTTATTGAGATTGTTTATGTATATGATTCCATTGATGAAATATTATGATACATATCTCAAAAATAAGATGAATTTTTTTATCCTATGGTTATTCATTTTATATATATGTAATGGTAACATTTTTTTCACTATTTGGTACATAACAAAATTAAGAAAAGGTTTTTATGAAAAGCTGACTTTATTTCTCCTTTCGGTTGGAAATATATGTTATTTCAAAACCTTTTTTTCTAAACTTTTCTTAAAAAATGTTTTAATATTATCCTATAATGTTAAAATGGAATTTTAACCCATTTAAACTTTTTATATAATAGTTCTAAAATGCAATCATCTTGTCATTTTTCTATCGAGGAACTTTTATACAGTTTTTTCAGTCCAAAAGTAATGTTTTGCATGTACAAAATTATCTTCTATCATGAAAATACTTCATTTCAAGATTCCTTTTAATGTTTTAACTATTTATTTTTATGATGAAATTATTTTCATAATATTTTGAACATTTTTTTTAAGTGGTTTTCAAATAAGAATATTTTAAAAAATGTTTTCTTTTGTTTCAAGATGTATTTTAAAATATTTTAAAATATCTATTTAATTGATTTCAAATATATTTTAAATGAAAAATGTTTTCAAATATTATTTACGTTTAAAAAGTGTTTTAAAATTTTTATATATTCCTTTATAATTTTTTATGTGTATTTTCAAATAATATTGTGCTCAAAAGGTTTTATGTTTTAAAACAGATTTTTCAATAAAGAAATTATATTATCCTCATGAAATGTTTTTAAGTAAATGGTAGAGGTTTAATTATAAGAAAAATATTTTCAAAATGGTTTTATAATAATGATTTTTGAAGGATGGATATTTTTCTTATTTAATATTCATTATTGTTGGATTATTCATTAATAAATCACGTTTTAATGATCACAAATATGAATAATAATTAAAAATCTTATTAATGATCACGAATCTCACAAATCTTATTAATCATGTGTATTTATGATTCAAGTTATCTCATAATTTATAATAGTTAAGTTCAATTCATTTTATGCATATTACTGTTTAATTATGAATATAGTTATTTTCCAAAGTACAAGACACCGTGGAGCTTGACATACTAAGTCAGACACTATGAGCAAAACATGGACACTGTGACCAATGAGACTCCATGACCACAAGACACCATAACCCAAAGACATTGTGACTTAGTAAGCCTGACACCGTGAAGCAACACACTAATAACATACACCTTATGCCAGACACATTTTGTGCCAAATTTCCAGACACAGTTAGCGATACACAATCATCAAGGCACCGTGAATCCAGAAACTATGAGCAAGGCGCCATGAATCCAGAAACTATGAGCAAGGAAACAGAAGCCAGAAACCGTAAGTCAAACACCGTGACTCCAACACAGCGATGGAGACACCGTGAAGGAGACACAGTGATGACACCATGAAGAAGACACAGTGAAGAAATAATGAAGGAGACACCATGAAGAAGACATAGTGAAGACACCGTGAAGGAGATACCGTGAAGGAGACACGGTGAAGACATAGTGAAAGAGACACCATGAATAAGATACCGTGAAGGAGACACCGTTTGTAAAACTAATGTGACATAGTTTATTAAACTATTTTTGTTGTTTTTCTATTTAACTTTTTAACGGTCATATTTTATTCCTTTAATGCACATACATATTTAATGTTTATTTGTAGCCATATTACGAGGTACGAAATACATGGAACCTGTCGGCTGACACTCATGCATTTGATGATAATGAGAAGTGTTACCAAGAGGAATAAGAGACACACGACAACTCAAGAAATGCGGGTGCACTGTACTAAACTGAAAAACATGTAGACAATCTCGACCACAGAGAAGACATTACATAATCATCAAAGAGTGAATTATCTCATGCATGAAATCCCACTCTACTGAAGAACACACAAAGTACACTTGGATCAAGAGAACATCTTTACTCGTGAATAACAAAAGTTGTATCGTGACACTCTATTTTTCAACAAAAAAGCTAGAGAAGGACTTATAAGCATTTCTGCTGAATCGAAGGAGTCCAGAGCTACACTGATAATCACTAGAGCATTCTATACTCATATTTACTCTCTATCCCAGTTATTATTTTATTTACATTCGAGCAGTGTGTGTACTCTGTATATCTTACAAACACTGACTCTTACAGTGAACTGGATGATTTCAAAATCCTCACACCAAACACATTACCCTTGTATACCCACGATAGCTATTGAAGAGGTCCATGTGTGGCCTAGTCATTACTTTTTTTACCCATCAAAACTATGGAAGAGGTCCCTGTGTGTCCTAGACAGTCTATGAACTGTTGTTAACCCTGATCCAGGGTGTAGATCTGAGTTTATTTATATAAACTGCTTGGTGGAAGGTGATCACCAAGTGGAGTGGATTAGGTCTCATCATGAGATTGAACCACTTATTTTATATCCGCTGTGCTATTTTAATTTATTATACTCTGTTTTACTGCTTACCGCTAAGTCCAGAAAACACTAATTTCACTTTGATAGTTAGTTTTGGAAAGAAGTTATATCTGATTTTTCTTAGTAGGATAACTTCAAAATTAATTTTAATAATACCAATTAAGATTACTAAGAATTAATCAATCTTCTAGGATGTTGTTTAAACTGTCAAACTCTTATAACAGTATAACCTTAATTAACTGGGTTGTATCTGTTTTTGGGGAAATAATTATTTGTAAAACTAATATTCTTTTAAACATAAATTTTTATAGTTACTCAATTCACACCTCCCCTCTTGAGTTAACTACTCCGACCAACATTTGGTATCAGAGGTTTCTTTTTTAGGACTCTGTGTAATTTTATTGAACTGTGATTGTAGTTGTACATTAAAGATCTGTAAATTTCGGTTAATTCTACATTTCTAGATCTTTTAATCTAATTTTTTAGTATGGAAAATAGACTGGAAGGTGCTGATACCAACATGAAACCGTTCTTTAATGGTAAAAATTATGCTCAGTGGAAATTTAAGATGAAAATTCACTTAAGGAGTATGGGATTTGACATATGGACTCCTATAGAGACTCAATATAACATTCCAGAAATTGAATGAAAAACATGGGATTAACCTAAAAAATATCTTACCATAATAATTGTAATGCTATGAATACCCTAAATTGTGCATTTGGAGATGAGGAATTTAATCGCATATCTGCTTGAAAAACTACCTATGAAATTTGGGATACCTTGGGGTTTTCTCATAAAGGAAAACCCAATGTTAAAGAAATGATATTTGATACTTATACTATTAAATATGATAATTTTAAAATGAAGCCTCATGAACCTATCTCATACATTTATCTTAGGTTCAATGAAATTTTCAACACTATGAGTTCCCCGGGAAAGGCTTTTCCAGCAATGGAACAAATCGTGAGGATACTGAGATGTCTTCCATACCGATGGAGAGGCCCATCTGTCTCGATTAGAGAATCTTGCGAAATTGGTACTTTACCTATTAAGGAATTAATTGGTATGTTAATGATGTACGAAGAATAACTGAATGTAAACAAGGCAGAAGATGATGAACCAAAGAGGAAGTCAGTGTAATTTAAGTCTACTACCTCAAAGAGCAAGGACAAGGAGGAAGTTCACATACCTACTGAAAGATCGAGTAGTGATGAGACTGCATATGACAGTGATGCAGTGATGGATCAGATATCCAGGAGATTTAATAAGTTCTATAAGAACAAGTAATTCATTAGAAAATCAAACCACAAAGGTAAATATGACAACAAAGGACAGTGGAAGAAAGATTAGACGAAAACTGATAAGAGTTATGATGTTTTCTGCAATGAATGCAAAATAAAAGTTCACATAAAAGTTTACTGTCAAAAATAGAAGTTCCAGAATAAAAATGACTTCAATTATAATAAGTATAAGAATTAAATGAAAGAAACTTGTAGTGCTTCAAAAGAGACTTCAAGTAATTCTGATTCTACTAAGGATGAAGAATCTCATAAAGGTAACATGTGTTTTATGACAAACACATCAGAGGTAACACTGGACACTCCTGCTTTAAATTCATATTATTATAAAATTGATTCTGATTCTGAATCTGAAAACATGTCTATTGAGGAACTATTTTAATACTATAACATGATGGAAAAAACCTGTAATGAGCTTAAGGACCAATATAAAACCTTTAAGAAAAAAAATTCTTTGACCAGTTCTGTTAAATCTTCCCTTGATGTATAAAAATAAAAGAATGCTCAATTACTTAAGGAAAATACTCATCTGAAAATGTGTAATGAGAAACTGAAAAAGTACTTAGAAAAGTTCACAAATGGAAAATACACACAAACTCAAATGTTATGTAAACAATTGGAACCAAAATATACCACTGGAATAGGCTATCATCCTGGAAAGGGAACATTCAATAAAACTAAATTTGTTCCTAAATCTAGATAGAATATTTATTGTTCTAGTTCTGGAAATTCAAATGCTTCAAATAGTTATTTACATTATTATAGACCAAATAAAGTCTACCTTTCAAAATCTATTGATTTTGTGAATTATATGAGACCCATAAGAAAAATCAGGGTACCTAAAGCGTTGCTTGCTAACCTGTCTGGACCCAAGAGAATTTGTGTACCAAAATCATTTTCTTCTAAAACTGTTTTGTAGGATACCTGCTTAAAAAGTTCCTGTAGGAAGACATGGTACTTGGACAATGGATTTTTAAGACACATGACATGATACTCCTCATGTTTTAAATGTTTAATCAAAGTTGATGGAGGCTATGTCACAGTTGGGGATAATTCTAAAGGAAAGATCATCGGCCTAGGCCAAATTTGTAACACTAACTTAGTTTTAATTTCTAAAGTTTTATTTGTTGATGGATTAAAATACAACTTTTTAAGTATTTATCAGTTATGTGATGATGGATTTAATGTTATGTTTGAAAATGATTCTTGTAATATTTTAATTCTAAAAATACTTTAGTATTTTCTTCCTTGAGAAATGAAAATGTTTATGCGGTGATTTTAATTATTTAGCCGAAAAAATATTACTTTTTAAAATGATTTTCATAAAGATTATTGGCTATGGCATAGAAGATTAGGAAACTGCAATATATATCCACTAAGAAAACTAACTAGGAAGAATTTAGTTAGAGACTTACCCAAACATGAGTTTTGAAATGAAAAAGTTTTTAATCCCTATCAAAAGGGAAAACAACACAAAATCTCTTTCAAACCAAAGATTGAAGTATCTACTTCTCAACCTCTCGAATTGGATCACATGGATTTGTTTAGACCATCTAGAGTTTCTAGCTTAAATCGAAAGCACTATGTTTATGTTATAGTAGATGATTTCTCTAGATATACATGGACCTTCTTAATGGATCACAAAATTGAAGCCTGCTCTTTTTACTATGTATGCTAAGTCTGTAGAAAATCATAGTGGCCTTAAAATTAAATCATTCAGAAGTGATCATGGTCGTGAGTTTGAAAATCAAGAGTTTTAATCCTTTTTCTCACAAAATGGTAATAATAAAAATTTCTATGACCCTAGAACCGCTCAATATAATGGTGTTGTAGAATGAAGAAATAAAACCCTGCAAGAAATTTCTAGAACAATTTTTAGTGAATATGACCTACCTATTTACTTTTGGGCTGAAGCTATTAACACAACATGATACATAATCAATAGAGTATTTATTAAACCAATTCTCAAAAAGAGCCCATATGAACTCTAGAATAATAGGAAGCCTAAGGTTATTTAATTTAGAGTTTTTGGATGGAAAATATTTATTCTCAACACTAAGGAAAATGTTGACAAATTTGCATCCAAAAATGATGAAGGAATTTTCCTAGGTTATTCAATATCAATTAAAGCTTATAGAGTATTCAAAAATAGAACTAAATATGTGGAAGAATCTGTCCATATCAAGATTGATGAAATAGATCCACATTTCCTAGAACCATCCTAGAAAAATAGGAGGATGATGTATCAAATTTGAACATCAACTCAAAATCCTCAAATACCTCTCTGAAAGAATCTGTGAAAACATCCAATTCTGGAAATTCCATTCAATAAAGTCATAATTAACATGAATCTATTGATAAACATGAAAACTCTAGTCCCTCTTTTTCTAGAAAGGTTAGATCCCTTTGAAACCATCTGTCAGATGTTGTTGAAGGAGACTTAAAGAAAAGAACATAAACTGGAGATTCTTTTAGAAATCAGGTTGAACATCAAGCCTTATTGTCATAGATTTAACCTAAAAACATTGATGATGCCATAAAAGATGAATTTTGGGTAATGGCTATGCAAGAAGAACTCAATCAGTTTGAATGAAATAATGTTTGGAAACACGTTGAAAAACCCAAGGACACTTTTGTCATAGGCACTAAATGGGTGTTTAGAAATAAGGTAGATGAAGCTAGAAATATAGTAAGGAACAAGGCTTAATAATTTGCACAAGGCTATAGTCAAGAAGAGGGAATTGACTATGGGGAGACATTCGCTCCAGTATCCAGACATGAAGCTATTAGAATTATACTTGCTTATGTTGCACATCTGAATTTCAAACTATATCAAATGGATGTTAAGAGTGCATTCTTAAATGGGTATATAGCTGAGGATGTTTTTGTTGAAAAAACCCATGGATTTACAAACCCTAATTTTTCCAAACATATTTTCAAACTATCAAAATCATTATATGGTTTAAAACAAGCTCCAAGAGCTTGGTATGACAGATTATGTACTTTTCTTATTTCCAATGGTTTTACAAAAGGAATAGATGATCTTAACCTCTATATAAAACATATTTATAATGATGTTTTAGTAGTTCAATTTTATTTAGATGATATTATTTTTGGATCTTCAAAAAATTCATCATGTATTGATTTGTCTAAAATGATGAAAACCGAATTCGAAATGAGTTTAATGGGTAAAATAAAATTATTTCATGGATTTTAAATCATTCAAAATAATGATGGAATTGTTTTGAATCAAAGTAAATACACTATAGCTCATCTAAAACATTTTGGATTGGATAGCACTAAAAGTAGTGACACTCCAATGAGTACCACATGTAAGTTGGATCTTGATGAAGATGGAAAATCTGTTGATCAATCCACTTATAGAGGAATCATTGGAAGTCTACCCTAATTAACTGATAGCGATCCCGATATTATGTTTAGTGTGTGTATGTGTGATATCTTTCAAGAAAACCCCAAATAATCTCATTTAAATGTTGTAAAGAGAATTTTTAAATACCTCAAGAATACACCGAATTTAGGACTATTCTATCCAAATGGACAATCATTTGAACTAGTTAGTTATTATGATGTTTACTTCTGTGGATATAAGTTAGATAGAAAGAGAACCTATGGAACATGTCACTTTTTAGGCATGTCACTAGTATCTTGGTGTAGTAAGAAACAAAATTCTTTTGCATTATCTTCTGTAGAATCTGAATACATAGCTGCTAGGAGTTGTTGTGCACATATGTTTTGGATGAAACACACATTACTAGATTATGGATATCAATTAATACATGTACCAATAAATTTTTACAACACAAGTGCCATAAACATCTCAAAAAACATTGTTTCACATTCTAGGACAAAACATATTGATGTAAGATATCACTTTTTGAGGGATCATTATAAAAAAGGTGATTTCACCTTGGAATTCATTGGTACCGACTATTAACATGCTGATATATTAACTAAACCATTATATTATGAGTGAATAGATTCCATCATACATGATCTTGGCATGATCAATCACAAATAGATATCTTATTAGTCATATAGTTTAATAATTTACTATATTTTACTTTACTATTTCATGTTCACTGATTCTCGGTTACTGTCTCATGTTTACAGTCTCACAGTTAGCACCTTGTGTTCATGGTCTGTCACTGACTGTCTCACCGTGACTGAACAGTTTACTTACTGTCTCACCATGACTGAACAGACCATTCACTGTCTCACCATGACGACCACAGACTGTCTCACCGTGACGGCCACATACCATCGCACCGTAAAAACTATTAAAGATCTCACTGTGAATATTATTTTTTATTTTCTTTTAATCCATATCACGGTAATTATTATTTCACTACTTTTTAATTTCCCGTGTTTTTACTTTTGGGACGTTTGACATTCCCAAATGATAAAACAAAAGGGTTTCGCTTGGTTCTTCACTCGGACCTCCTCTCGAACCCTCTCACCTTGAAACCTTTCTACTTCTCTCTTTCTCAAACCTCTAGTGGATGCCAAGGATGAAGCGTCTATCTTCATCTACTCCTGATAAGCATATCTCGAAGAAGAAGAAGAAAATAGCACAAAAGTTATCACCCAAAGGATCCCTAAATCCAAACCTGGTAAACTGTAGTGTTGTACCTGAAAAAGAAATTTTCCCTGAGTGGCTGTTGTCTTGAAAATATATGGGTTTAAAAGTTTTAAGAATGAAATGCTGGCTTGAATGGTTCTCTAGGAAGTATGGACCCATTTATCCGAGGTTAGTAGCTCAGTTCTACTAGTATATACAGTATTATTTTGATGCTGGTGAAAGTAGGTTGTGACGATTTGGGTCAATGGAAAAAAATGCTTATTCCCTTCAAGGATCTGGTATGCATTCCTTAGGATACATCACGAAATAATTTATGATGCATATCATAGAGACCCCCCCCCACACCTAAAACTGATTTCATTAACCTTGAAAATGCACTAGAAACCCTAACTGGAAATGGCACCAAGAGAAGGTCCAGAACTTCTGAACTTGATGGAGAGACAAGGTTGTTGTTTATATTTTTTCAAAATATGATCAACCTGAGGAAAGGTGAATTTGCTTTCTTGAAAAATCAAGATGTGTTCTTGAACCATTTGATGAATAATGGAAACAAAATCAAGCAATGCAAGTACATCATTCACCATATGTGTGAATTGATCAAGCTTACATCCAAATCCACATCTCTATTCTACTCTAGGATGATTTCAACCTTCTTGTTGCCAAAGGAGTAGTTGGACCCAATGAAGAAGTACTTATGGACTATGAATACCGTTTATCCAAAGCTACCATTAGGAGGATGAAAATAAACTAGAACCCCTGGAAGAAAGAGTGGGTTGACGATAATGATAAGCTCTATGAGAAGTTCAATCCTGTAGATTATCCAACATTGACGAAGGGATTTTCTGATCCATGTTTGGAACCAAATAATGTTGTGGAATATTCCAAAGATAAAGAAGAAGAGGAAGAGGCATCTGAAGTACCACATAGAGAAGAGGCTGATATACCTCATAGAGGAGAAGTTGTTATTGAGAAAGAAAGGCATGTTGTTCCTCATATTATTCTTCAAGAATAACCTCCTGTCCCTAGAGCTGTTGTTAATCTGGAAACCCAAACTAAGGCTGCAAGAGATTTAATTTTCCCAGAATCTGAGCAACGAGACATTGAAGAGGCTGAAGTAGGAGAACTCCCTACTGTGCTAGAAGAAAGTCTGGATGTAATCCCTGTGGAACAGTCGGTTCTTGAGTTCGTACCCTCTACTGAAGAGAGGATGGATATAGCCTTTCAGCTTACTACGTATGAAATGGCTGAGGAAATTAAAGTTGACCCTGTTAATTTGGAAAAATCCTCTGAGCCTCTAGGTCCTAAAAAGGAACCACATGTTGATGGAGAAGAACCTCAAAATCTTGAGACTAAGGAATCTAAGGCTGATGAGGCTGATCCTGATAAAGCATCTCATCATAATGAGTCATATTCTACATACATTGAATATGTATTCCTTAGCTTCTATGATGTAAGTTAATCTCAATAGGTTACTGCAACTAGAATTGATATTTCTTCTTTGTTTCAATTGAAATCTATCACATACGTTGCACCTGAACCTGAACCTCAACCTATACCTCAACCTGAGCTTGCACCTGTACCACATCCTGCACCTTTACCAGAACAGCAATATTTTGTCAGTAAAGATGATTTGAAAGTATTTGGCAACACTATCTTAGCTCATGTTGAGAAACTTCTGTCTTCTCAACCTCATCTTGTGACCAAACAGATTCAAGAAGATTCCTCACTGCTTTTAGAATAGATTATCTGGAACATTCAAACCAAGTTGATCAATGAGATTCAAGAAGTAAGAGTTGAGAACAAGTTTCTTAGTACTAAAGCTACATTAATGAATGGTATTGTTGAAAAATTACTTAAAGAACATCATTCCAGATAAGAACCTTCTCATGCTCCTCCTTCTCATGAAACTTCTGTTTCAAACATCTCTCGAGATATTGTGTCCCAGATTCACCCATACCTGCTATGCTTTGATGAAAAGATTGCAGAAAGGCACACACAGATGTTGAACTAAATGAGACAGATTGTGGATAAACTTAATAATCTCATAGATGAATATACTAGATGTCTTCAAAAGGTCCTAAAACAGCTCAAATCTCTGACCATAGCTGTCAAAGATTCTTCTTCCTCTGGTCAAACCTCTACTCCTTCTTTAGATTGTTCTCTGCTCAAATCTATAGTCAAGGAAGAGATTCAGAATTCCTTCAGTGGGCTTGATATGGATCTTTTATCTGATGTTGTTAAGAACAATGATCGAGTGCCTGACTTGGTTCATATTCCCTCAAAGAGTTCCAATGATGCTCAGTAGGAGATCACTAAAAAAATAGATTTTTATTTCAACCAGATTTTCTCCAAGACTGATATGACCAACCAATTCAAATACCATGTAGAGAATATGAGAATTTCTCCTATAACCCAAACCTTCAAAAACCAAGTCAATAAGATCACCGAGTTTACCAGATTGTTGGATATGTTCATGGAAAATAAAGATGATTTTGAAAAGGCCATGCAGTATGAAGGATAGATTATTGCAGACTTCATTAAACATCTGAGACCATATCTTCATGTTCAAAGTACAAAAATTGTTTCTCTAGAGTCTTATCCTATCAGGCCTAGATTACCTACTTTCAAATATGCCTTATCTTTAACATCCATGTCTATTGGATAGGCTTTTAACCAGATCAAGCCTATTATTCCTGACCATCAACTACCACGATCTTCTAATGCTCCAACATTGTCTCCCTCAATCTTCGAAGGTCTCCCTTGACCTTCTCTATCTAGCACTTCAATGCCTTATTATACATCAAAAAATCCCTCTATGGCTTCCTCTTATGCTGCTGATAAAGGCAAATAGAAGGCCAATCCCTGAATAAGACCAGTGACTGCAATTTTTTTTATGGGGATGTCATTGATTTTTTGTATTTCTACTTTATTTTGTACTATACTCTGATTAATTTTATTGGAATATGCATTATTTTACCTCTATTATTTCTTCTTTTTGATAATCCCAAAAGGGGGAGAAAGAGTGAGATGTTATCTAGGGAGAAGTTATATTCTATGTTATATTCTTTATAGTTTCATACAATTTTCACTCTTACATTAGATTATTTTTGATCATCAAAACGGAGGGAATATTGTTGGACTCCTCATGTATTAATCATGTTTTAATGATCACAAATCTGAATAATAATTACAAATATTATTAATGATCACAAATCTCACAAATTTTATTAATCGGTTTATTTATGTTTCATGTTATCTCATGCTTTATAATGGTTAAGCTCAATTCATTTTATGCATATTACTGTTTAAGTCTGAATACAGTTATTTGCCTAAGTAGAAGACACCTTGAAGCTTGACACAGTAAGTCAGACACTGTGAGAAAGACACTGACACCGTGACCTATGAGACACTGTGACCATGAGACACAGTGACCACGAGACACCGTGACACAGTATGCCTGACACAGTGAAGCAAGACACTATGAACAAACACCGTAAGCAAGACACTATGTGTGCCTAAGTGCCAGAAATAGTTAGTGAGAGACATTCATAAAGGCACTATGAATCCAAAAACAATTATAAAGGAACCGTGAATCCAGAAACTATAATCTAGGCACCAAAATCCAGAAACCATAAGTCATACACCGTGACTCAGACATAGTATATGAGAAATTGTGATGGAGACACAGTGAAGACACTGTGAAGGAGACACAATGAAGAAACAGTAAAGGAGACGCCATGAAGGAAACACAGTGAAGACACCATGAAGAAGACACTGTAAAGGAGACATAGTGAAGACATAGTGAAGGAGACACCGTAAAGGAGACACCATTTCCATAACTACTGTGACACAGTTTCCTAATCTATTTTTTCATTTCTCTATTTATCTTTTTAACTGTCATATTTGATGCCTTTAATGCACTGAAATATTTAATGTTTATTTGAATCCATAGTACGAGGTACGAGGTACGAAATACATGGAACCTATCAGCTAACACTCATGCATTCGAAGACAAAGATAAGTGTGCCCAAGAGGAATAAGAGACACGCGACAACTCAAGAAACACGAGTGCACTGTACTAAACTGAAAAACTAGCTTACAAGCATTACCATGAAGAATACATTGCAAGATCTTCTAAGAATGAATTGTCTCATGCATTCAATCTGACTCTATTGAAGAACACACGAAGTAAACTAAGATCAATAGAACATCATTACTCATGAAGAACAAAAGCTGAATCACGACACTCTATTTTTAAACACAAAAACCAGAGAAGGACTCAGAAGAATTTTTGCTGAATCGAATGAGTCCAGAGCAGCACTGCTAATCACTAGATAATTCTAAACTCATAGTTACTCTATCTCTCACAGTGATTATATTATTTAATTTTGAGCAGTGTGTGTACTCTGTATATCTTACAAACACACTGACTACAGCGCTAAACTGGAGGATTACAAAATCCTCACACCAAACTCTTTACCCTTGTTTACCCCGGACAACTATGGAAGAGGTCCCTTTGTGGCCTGGTCATTACTTTAGTTTACCCAAAAAAAATGTTGAAGAGGTCCTTGCGTGGCCTAGATAGTCTATAAACTATTTTTAACACTGATACAGGGTGTGGATCAGAGTTTATTTATATAAAGTTCTTGGTGGAAGGTGATCACCATGTGGAGTGGATTGGGTCTTGGCTAGAGGCTAGAAAACTTTTTTTATATCCATTGTGCTATTCTAATTTAGTCTACTCTATTTTACTTCTTATTGAATAATCTAGAAAAATAATAATTTCACTTTGATTGTTAGTCTTAGAAAGTAGTTATATCTGATTTATCTTAGTAGGATAACTTAAAAAGTAATTTTAATAATACCAATTATGATTACTGAGAATTAATAAATCTTCTAAGAAGTTGTTTAAATAGTCAAACTCTTATAATACTATATCCTTGATTAACTGGGTTGTATCTATTATTGGGGAAATCATTACTTGTAAAACTAATATTTTTTTAAACAGAAATTTTTATAGTTACTCAATTCACCCATCTCCTCTTGAGTTAACTACTCCAACCAACACTTATGATTCTTCCAAAAATTTTCAACCAAGGATGATATACTATGCCATGGTTTATGATGTAATGGTGATATGATCCACAAATACCATTAATATTCTTTATTGAAAGGCTTATGTTTATATGGAATTATGATTATGACATCCATTCATCTTATATGAGTTATATGCCTCTAAAACCCATCTATTTTCATGGGTTATTATCTACAAAAATGATAATGAAATCTATTTCTTCTCTATAGGTAATGGTATGATATAATGTTATGATTATCATTTCATTTCGTTGGTTGTGATAGTATGTTAATGAAACCCATATATTTTTATCTGTCACGATATGATGAAAGTTTTTTTATCTTGTGTCATATGTATTCATGATATTATTATGTTATAGGTGGGAACTATATCTCCCTCCATTGAAATAGGTAATGATTTATATCACATGAGATTCTAATGAGAATCATGTCAATGGGATTCATCTACTATAGAAGATGGAGAAACCTGATCCACTATGGGAAGATGGTAAACCCAATCTAATATGTGCAGATAGGGAATCATGATATACTATGGGAAGATGGATAAACCCAATCCAATATTAGAATATGCAGAACCCAAATCCATTACATGTAATGGACTACCATTGGGGATGTTGGTGTGTCCTCCCTAGTAGATATAGTCCCATGAATTGTCATGTTATGTTTTGGAAATGTGTCTTTATTTATTGGGAATGATGTTAACTTTTTATGGTTTTCCCAAAACATTTCTGTCTTACGACTGTGATATTATCACATTGTTCATGTTGTTGAATATATTATGATTCATGTATCAAGAACATCCAATCATTATCCCATGTAATAGGTTTTGGATCTCTAATTTGTTGGGGTATTATCTTGAAATCTTATTCTCATGCTCTTGTATCCTTATGTTCATGTTATGCTTATTTATTTCATTTATTTTACCTTACTGATCATTTGAGCTCACCCATTTATTATATTTACATTCCAAAAGATGTAAATTGTTTTCTAATTAGAATTACTAAAGGGGAAGATCATTATGGAAAACAATGATGATATTTTACCAATTTAGAATATTTCATTCCATGTTTTCAAAGACAATAAACTATTATAGTCCTCAGTGATGTAGTTTTGTAATGTATAGAATGTTATTCTAAAATGATGTAATGTCCTTGTATGTTAAGCCCAGTTCACTATAGTTGGTATAAAAGGTATGTTTAGGTAACCCTGGGAAACTAGTATTAGAAAAATCCACTAATATCTCTAGGAATATTTCTAAGGATATGTTTAGGGATGTCTCTAAGCATAATTCTATGGATGAGTTAAAGTATAGGAAAATTTCTTGGAATTTTTGTAAAGGACAGTGTGTGTGCTTTCCTAGAATTACATCCACATCTAGACTATATTAGTGGACAGGGCTCTACAACAAATGTAACTAGGAGAAACAACTCCAGAATGTTTTCATTGGGCCTGACTCAAACGTAACCTAGTATGCTATAATGGGCATAGAAAAACACTTGGTTTAGAACTTTTGAGGGATATGTTTTGGGAATTAAAAATCACTTTATGAACCACTATGATGGATTTAAATATAGTATGAATATGAATATCCTAAAATAAAACTAAGAGTTCATATAATTTATAAGTATGTGTCATGACATATAAATCATATATGTAATTTGTTTGATTGTTAAATGGTTTTCAACAAATGATAACTGATTATAAACTATCCTTTCTAGTTTTAGTCAATGTTGGGGACCAGAAAGAACTAGATAAATGTTGAATGTGATCGAAAATGTGAAGTTGAGTAGTCAAATGGAATAATTACTATTGTAAAGGATATTATAATCATGTCTAATTAGTTTTCACGAAACATGATTAACCACATGTACCTTTACCAACTCTTATACAGACCAAGGAAGAAAAGGAAGGAGTTTATTGAGAGTTCCAGTAATAGAGACCATGGATGAATTTGGATTAAAATTCCTTTGCGTTAATAATGTGGAAAAAATAAAATAAGTGAATATATTAGAGGAATAGACATATGATTTGACGGTGTAAAAGAAAAACACAAGGCAAGTAAATACAAAAGAAAAAAAATTATGGTTTCAGGTAACACAATGGATAAGAATATGGGCCTTCATATGACATCATCTATGGTTAAATTCTTTTAGTGTGAAATTAATGGTCATTGTGTAAATCAATATCCTACGTGTAAATATCACAAATAGAATCTATAAGGTGGTATGAGTAATGGATATATTGATGGTGATGATGATGAGACTATAAATAAAATGATAAAGAAAATAGGTATTAAGTAATGGGATGAGGTAAAGTTACTATCGATTCAGGATAAAGATGAATAATAGAAGTTTTTATGTATTTGGATTCATGAATTTTGTTATATGAATGGTTAAATATATAAGGATTTATGCCAATTGGAAGCTTGTGAAAACATTTTTGTTGTGATGTTATCAAAAATTAAATGTAATGACCTATCATTCTATTTATAGATTCCATGATCTCAAAATTCTTTAGGAATGAAAACTATAGCTACATTTCTTGGAATAAGAGATGATGCAGAAATTGATCAGGACACAAGAAATGGTGTGGATTTCATGAATCATGTAATTATATCTTTTCATGAAATAATTTGAATTTTATGAGAAAGAGTTTGGAAACCAAAAATTGTGTACTAGTATATTTGTATCTGATGAATCAAGTGGAACCTTCAACCATTGATGGTTTATGGATTTGTGATTGTTAACATTGTCCTATCCATGTTATCTCTCAATATTAATCATAACTACATAGTTATATTTTTATTTAACTTCCATGTTTTCACTTCCAACATATTTTATCCTATACCGAAACCTAGTTATGTTTTTCTTTGGGTAACTAATATGTTTCCAACTTTCTTTTTTTAATGTAATTTTAGTAATCATATTTACATTTTTGGATTATTAGAATGAAAATTTAAAGTATTAGAATGTTGATAAACTATAATATTTATTAAATAGTAATTTATTTAACTTGGGGAACAATATAACACCTGATGATATTTTTAATTATTTTTTTTAAATTTATTTATTATTTATTATTTTACATTTCACGTAATATTGAGAATGGGATGTTTGACACACAAAACCTAAAGTAGAAAGGAATATAATATACTTAGAATTTAAAATATTTAAAATATTTTAAATAAATATATTACTATAATTCACAGAACACTGAGTTAGATTGTGTCGTATGGAAAAACTACATTTTTCGATGAATTGCATTACATGCAAGACCCACTTTTACTGAAAACTTTATAGTAATAAAAAATTATTATTTAGTACAATAAGATATAAAATAGAAATTAAATTAAAATTCATCAATAGAAATATAAAAATAATTTCAATATATGGTCTATAAAAACATAAGATGTATTCATTGGTTGCTAATTAAATAGAAATTAAAATATAAACTAATTGAAGAAGGAAATATTTTTATGCACATAAAGGTTTTTTGTCTTAAAAAATCAAAATAATTAAAATGTTTTTAAAATATTAAGAAAATATATATGTTATATATTCAATAAAATAAATTTTATACTCATTCAACATATTTTATAGCTATAAGATATAAATTAATCAAATTTTATGAATAAAAATATATATTTTTGTAAAAGGAAATTTTACTGCCTTTTAATGGAGGGACCAATTTTAAATATAATTTTTGAAAATTTGATAACATTTAATTGAGAAAATGAAATTTATTTTTTAATGTGTAAAATAAAAATTATATTAGGGTGAATTTTTGGTATTTTCCTGTGATGTTTTACTTTTTGATGAATAGTGAATAATACATAATTTTAATTCAAAACATTTTTTCATCTATTTTTTTATAAGTTTAAATTATTTTTTTATTAGTTTTAAATTAAAATTATATCTATAATACATAAATTAATCTAATTATATCGTTTAAATCAATTTCACTTTGAAATTAAATATAAAAAAATACCAAACATTTGAACAATGTTTCTTAAGAAACATATTGTCATGACCCATTTATGGGATTAAATTTTACTTAATTTCTAACACTTATGTGATTAGAATGTGGAAAACTAGATTAAATATTTGGAATCATAAAAATTTATATTTTATAATTTATAATAATTTTAACATTTTTTTTAAGAGAAATATTTGTAAAATTGATGAAAATTAATTAAAATGATTATGGTATAAACTAGATTACTTAATGAGTTAATATACAAAATATGGTGTAAATAAGTATATAAAATTTTCAAAAAAAACATTTTCTGGAGATAGTTTGACCACTACACTGATAATTATCTATAATTATCCATGTTAAACTTTATGGGACAAGTAAAAAGTGGGGTGCACTCAAACCATTTCAATAATACCCAATGTGTCCTTTTCCCAACTTATAAAAGGCCTACTCTCCTATACCTCTCTTTAATCCTATCAATCCATTTTGGCTGAGAAAAATCATACCAAATTATACAACCAAAAGTCCTACATTCATTGTATAATTATTTCTTTTGTCTGAAATCCATCTAATGAATCCCTTTGGTGCAAAACAAAAAGGAGTTACCCAATGAAGATGTAATATCCTTCTTCAATCTCTTTTGATTTATTTTCATTATACACAAAAATATTCATATTACATGACTATATAATAACCTAAGTATTCTATATATATTTATATATTTTTATCCTACATTTTCTTCTTATGATTACACACACTACCATCTAACAGGTTATGAACTTACAGTTCTTGTGAACAACAGCACATCACGAAACAATATTGTTAATTTTTTTTATTACCACCTCTAATTGTTGGGAATTATGATGGAAAATGTGTTTTTATATGATATATATGATATATATGATGTTTTTATTATTATTTTAATATTATATATCACATTCTTTTGTGATATCCATTGTTTGTAAATACGATAACTTTGTTTTTGGAAGTGTAAACTACTGTCTCCCCAATGCGATGTGATTCATTCACACTTTACATTGAATGTAAAAATATTATGATATACATTAATTAATAATTCCTCTTTAATGAAGTTATATATATACATATATTACTTCTACTTTTTTTCTTTTTACAACAATTAAATAGAAACAACTTTCTGGCGTGCATACGACCTATCATCTCCATAAATGATGTATTCCATTTCATGATTATATATTCAATAGATTATTATAAATATTTATACAATAAATATATAAGATATTTATATCATGTTTCATATTATATAATTAATTAAATCATTATCTAATTAATATTTTGAAGAGTATCTATTCTAAACACATATGAAAAACAACGTGGATATTACACAAAACGAAACGTTTACAATGAATTGTTAATAAATGGGTAATATAATTTCATAATAAAATAAAATATGGTATTTAATATAACTATCTGGTTGTATTTTATATTTATAATAAAGTAATATTTCTTATATAGGAGGGTCTAATGTTAATGAATAAATTCAAGACTTAAATTAAGGGTTTTCTCAAATCACTTTGTATATTAGTGAGATAAATGCTATGTTCACCACTTGTTTATATTTTGTGGGGTATATACTAGAAATGAATGTATAATATTTATATTATACTTAAATTTAATGATATTTACATATCCATTTTATAATCTCCCTGACACATGAATTATGTTTAAAAATTTAACAAATAGGTAAAGTAATTTTGCCTCACTTTTCATTTTTGGGACACATGCCAGGTTATGCACCTATATTTATCTAGGAGGTGTATATACTGCATCTTAAATTATATATCACAAATATTCTTGTTTTCATTATATTTTAATCTTACTTTAATTTTATTCTTTACATTTCTTTAATTCAAAAATAACAAATTGGTAACAATTTTTTTTAAATCTCATCCTTTATTGAGATTGTTTATAAATATGCTTCCACTAATGAAATATTATGATCCATCTATAATGAACTCTCATGAATTTCAAAAAAAATTATTATTCATGTTATATCCATTTAATGGTACAATTTTATCACTCCTTGGTATATAAGACAATTGATAAATGTTTTTTATGAAAATTTTCTTTTATTTCTCCTTTCAATTAAAATTTTTTCAAATTTCAGAACTATGTTTTGTCAAAATGTTTTAATATTATAGTATACTGTTTGAATGATATTTTTACCCTTATTTTATCTCTAATAAATTTTTTAAAATGTTTTTTTTTGTTTTCTGATTCATGATAATTTTAAATCATTATTTCACAGAAGGAATGCTTTGAATGTATGGATTTATCCATCATCATGTCCAACCATCATTTGAATATTTCTTTGAAAGTATTCAATATTTATTTTTTTGAAAAAATATTTTCCAAATATTTTTCAAATTTTTTAATTTTAAAATGGATTTTAATGATAAATTGTTTCATATAAAAATGATTTAATTTTTTTATGATTCTAGAAGCATTTTAAAATATTTTCAAAGATTCATTTATCTATTTTCAATGATATCAGTACCACGAAACTGGGTTTCTACAGTTCCACCCTTTATCAGTGCTAATTAAAAGGTCTTATAAGAGAGGGGAGGGGCTTTATTAGCACTAAAATAATAGCTAATAAATTTCACATTTAACAGTTAATAAAAAGCCCTGGTAAAAGTTACCCTTTATGTGCGCTTTTTTAGGGATGTTAAAGGGACCCCTTTTTTGAGCGCTCCTTTTGTAGCATTGATAGGGGGATTTATCAGAAGTTTTTTTCCTAGAACTGAAAAAGGGTATATTTCAAAAATATTGTATTAGATAAAAATAATATATTGATATATAAGTATATTTATATTGATATACCAAAAATAAATATTTTTTGAATATGTTCTATTATGATTTTATATGTGGTAGATGTAAAACGGACACCCAAAGCATAAATTATGACCATTTGGGGGAAATAAAGAGTTTTTAATTCTTTAAAGAATATGATAAGGTGTTATAGTGGTCATTGTAGTGTAGGTCTTGTAGTAAGCTTCCATTTGATATGTGGTTGAGACAAAACGGACTCTCAGAGCAGAAGTAATAGAATAATAGACACCCAGAGCCAAACTTATGACCGGTTTGAGGGATTTTGGGTCATTTTGGGCCTTGAAGAATGTGATAAGGGGTTCCAGTTGTCACCAGAGTGTGTATGTTTTTACAATTTTGGATTTGATATGTGGTAGAGCCGAAACTGACACCCAGAGCATATGTTTTTATCATTGGAAATTTGGAAACCCTCATAGTGCCTAAAAACATAAGAAACTCACAACTCACTAAAGTTGTAATAAATCCCACTCTAGATGTCTATTTGAGAGCCAAAGAAATTCAAATAGAAGATCGTGAGAGGAATGGGGACCACATCTAACAGAAACTGTGGCAAGATCAATGAAACAGAAGATATATCAGTTATACCACTCCAAAAAATACACCATCATAAACCGACCATAACATTCAATATGGGGGTCTGTTTGGGCTCTACAATATATAATACCAAACTTAGCGAAAATATATTTTCATAAAATTTACTGCAACATAGTTGAAAACATGTACGGGGCCCTAAAACCCCAAAACCATTAGAAGACCTCCATAACATTGTTTCTCTATCTGGTGGCCTACCAATGTTTTCTTAAAATGAATATAAATATTGATAATTATGTCTGTTTGGACTCCTCCACCAGTTATATTGTATTTCATTCCATGATCTATGGTTTGACTGGTCACTGAGCTGAAACAGACAACTTGATTATAAGTTATTCCCGTTTTAGTGACTGTAGTTTGTTAGGTTTGTGAAGCCTCAATTTCTTGCAGCTTTTTCTTGTATATTACTTTTTCAAACAACTATAACATATGATCTAACAGTACTTTAGGTCTCAAAAACCTATAAAATCAAACACCACTTGACGATCATTAATTTGAATGGTCAAAGAGCTGGGACAGACTCTCGGATTAGAAGTTTTCGTCATTACCCTGAGTTTAGGGTTTATTTTACTTTCTGACTGTATTTACGGGTTTAGAGGGTTTCTCCATTTTTTACCCATGTAATGTGTATGTGTGCGTGTGTGTGTGTGTGTCTATATATATATATATAAATATATATATTTCTGTACGTCTTTATTGAAAAATTGATATATATTATCTATATATTAGAAACATAGTATATACATATTAATATATTTTATTGATATATATATAATTATGTATAATCATAGATAAAAATATAAATATACTATACATATGTGTGTGTGTGCTGAATATATGTATTTGTTTATTTATAAACAGTCATAAAAAATTTTTAAATGTATTCAAAACTGATCTTATAAATATATATTAATATACGAATAAATATATTAATATATAAATATAACCATTTATTTTATTACATGAAAAAATATATATATATTAATATAGCTATATATATATTAATATTAATATATATATGTATATATATATTTTATATTAATATATGAGTAAATATAACTAAATATATATATATATATACAAATTTATATTTTTATAAATGAACAAAAAAAATATAGTGGAGTGCTAAAGGCTTAGGTTGCACAAGCAACATGTCTCGAGTTCGAATGTAGGGGGAGGTAGGTCGCGTGCATGGGTGGAATAATAGCTATCACTGTTAAAGGGGGGTGGGGGCACTGTTAAAGGGTGTAGGGGAGGGTGGTGGCTAGGGGGTGGGGTGGTGGGGTAATCAGTGTGCTGTTAGAGGGATATGGTGGCACTGTTGAAACATCCCCAATTTGGAAAAAAAATAATTATTATTTTTAAACATTTTTCAGCACTAAAAAAGGACCGATAAAAGGTTACTTTTATAAGTGCTGATAAAGGACCCCTATATCTGCGATTTTTTTAGCACTGAAAAAAGGCCCCTTTTACCATTGTTTTTTTGAGTGCTTATAAAAGGGGACTTTTTCAATTCTTTTCAGATTACTGATATAGGGGACCCCTATATTCTCCTTGATTAAATGTTCTTTTTAGTCGGGTTAATGCCTTTTTATTGTGCTGATAAATGTGGAATTTTCAGTAGTGTATTTTCAAATACAACAGTTTTCAAAGATATTTTACATTTAAAAATCATTTTAAATATATTATATCTTCCATTATATGTTTTAAAGATTATTTTAAAAGAAAGTTGCTTTAAACATGAATTATTTTTAGAAATAAAATTTTAATGAATAAAGGATATTTTTCATAGTATAATTTTAAAATTGAATTGTAATGATTTATTTATAAGAAAATAGGTTTTGAATGGTTTAATGAATATGATTTTAAATGAAAGTCTATTTATCCTAAAAAATGTTCCATGTGATCTGTAAAAATCATTCTCTATCAAATATGACATGCCAGTTATAGTTTAGGCTTTATGGGTGGTATGATCCTAGAATACCAGTCGTATTCATTTATTAATGGATTATGTTTAGATGGAATGATGTTTAAGACACCAATTACTCTTCCACATTTTCTATGATTTTGGAACATGTTTCCTTTCATTGGTTATTCATTGATGAAACTATTATGATTTTTATCTCTTTTCCATAGGTAATGATATGATAAAATGTCATTATACCCTTTTCATTTCAGGGGTTATGATATGATGTTTATGAAACAAATCTCTTTTTATGGGTCAATATAAGATGCATGTTTTATTATCTTGTGTCACATGTATGTATGATTTTATTATGTGATGGTTGTGACCTAGATCTCCCTCTAACGTATTGGGTAAAGATTTATGTCTCATGAGATAATTAATGGAACTTCGTCAACATGCTTGATCTATTATAGAAGAAGGGGATACCCGATCAACCATGGATGATTGGGAAACCTGATCCACTATGAGAAGATAGGGAAACACAATACACTATATTAATATGGGGAAACCCGATCCACTTTGGAAATATGGGGAAACCTGATCCACTTTGGAAAGATGAGGGAACCCGATCCACAATGGGAAGATGGGGAAAGCCAATCCATTACCAGGAAATGATTTCAACTAGGGATGATTGTCTATCCATCCCAATATGCTTAGTCCCCATGAACTTCCCTATTAATCATTAGAAATGCACCTTGAATTATATATAATGACGTTACATGTTTATGTTTTTGCTGCAAATTTTATGTCCTATGCTTATGATATGCTCACATGTTTCATGTTCTTGATTATCATACGATTAATGGATTTTGAACTTCCAATATTTATTCCATGTCTTTGGATTCTAAACTTTGGTACGATGGGTATGATCTTAGAAAGTTATACTCATGTTCTCATACCCTTATGTCCATGTCATGATTATGTATTAACTTTATTTAGCCTTACTGAGCTTTCGAGCTCACTATTTTCTTATGTTACCTTTTCCCTGGTTTTAAAGAAGTGTTTTATTTGCAAGTAATAAAGTGAAATATCTTTGTGGGAGACATTAAATATCTTTATCTAGTTTATAATATTTTGATCCATGTTCTCAAAGAAACTAAACTATTATTGCCTGTAGGCATTTATTTTTGTAGTGTTCTGAATATTCATCTAAAATGATGTAATATCTATGTTTGTTAATCCTCGGTCACTATTGAGAGTGATAGAATTGTGACATAACTCACTATTTTAGGGAAATTTATTTTCCATTGAACAATTAAGGGAATTTAATTAATTTAAATTGAAATTAATTGTAAAATTAAAACTGAAAATTAGGTTTTTTTCTTATAGAGGGAGTGATAATCATCCATGATCCATCAAAACTTTATTAAATGGGATTCCAGTAATGATACCCAGCTTAGTAAGATTTATCATATGACGATGATTTTTAATTAATTATAATACTTAATTATAATTATTAATTAATTAATTAATTAATCATTTGGATGTGATATGAGATCGTGGAAACTAAGATGGCCATGTGGGATTGAAGGGGATAAACGAACATCAATGAAATTTTTTATATATATGATGAGTTAAGTTGTTACAAATATATTACCCTTTTATATTTATTTTCTGATATTATTTGATATACATGCATGGGTAAATGTGTTTAAGAGAATGAAGTGAGAGTCAATGTAGCTTAGATTACTATGGAAAATAGGAATTACCTATTAGGGTAATAGAAGGTATTATGAATGTGTATATTTGGGTTAACATTTATTCATGTCTATATTGTTTAATAGACCCAATGTAGAACAATGATAAGAACACACTAATGAATTTATCCATGAGAGATGACATGAGTGACCTAGGGAAGTCACAGGGTATCGTTCTTGAATTTACACCTAGATCAATAAAAATGGGATGCATTAACTAATAGGTTGTTTGATAAACATTATGGGAATGTGATTTATCATGAGGTTAACCCATGGGATTGGGTAAGGGATATTCATGAAGGGGATAGTATGGCCTGATATTAATGTAAAGGAGTTGATTGTATGGATGGATTTGTAGTTAACTGATTGATGATGAATTCTTTTCTTTGGGGGTTCATTGTTGGAATTATTTATATATAATCTTTATAGGATAAGTCACAATGTGTTAGGTGGAAATTTTTATTGGAATGGATAAATATCAAAACCCAAGGGGTGGTTTTGTCATACTACGAAAGATATCTACAATGGGTAGAGTATCATGTTAGAAATAAAATGATTGGTCTATTTTGTGACCTTTTCCATTGAGAAATATTGGTTCGGGACTAGGGGGTTTCATCAATAGAAATATGATTGAAAATAATTGGGGGATAAGCCTAGGATGGATGATACCTATACTAAGTATTTCTACATGCATGATACATCTGATTTGACATTCACTGAAGGATGGAAAATAAATATATTAGGATACATTACACAATAGGAGAGAAAATTATTATATGAGAGATAGGGTTTGTAAAGTGTGATATCTTGATTGGGATTGTTTGTCCTGATTTTTTATTATGATTTGATGTGTCAATTTTGTTGAGGGATTGTTGTGATAATGTTGGGCCCACTATAGAGGAATCAATAATGAAGGTGATTGTGAGATTGAATTTGTTGGTTTGGGAACAAAATAGCTTTGAATTGATAATGATATTGGAAATGATGGGTTGTGACTATCCTAGAATTCATTTGAATATGAGATCATATTGGTTGGTTTGAGACCAACCACTACAAATAAAGCATGAAATATACAGTGGTAGAATTTATCAGTGCTCGTTAAAAGTAGTGATAAAGGTTGCCTTTATCAGTGCTTAAAAAAGCACTCATAAAGGGTACCTTTTGTACGCTCTAAAATATCACTGCTAAACAACACCCTCTATCAGTTCAATATTTTTAGTGATCATAAATGGTATCATTATCAGCAATTTTCTTAGTATTGATAATGTTCTCGATCGTGCGATGTGTCCACTCGGGAATAGAATTAGGGTGAACACATCTTTATATACCAATATCTAGCATGACAAGCCCAGATGCCAGTTTTTAGGATGGGGTCCCACATATTCTACACACACATATACAAGCCCATGTGGTCCTTGGCCCACCCTCTACTTCCTGTAGGCCTTGGCTAACCTTCATACAACAATTTAGGTACTATGCAATCAAGTCCAGTATAATCCCCATTTTTTTTATAATGCAATAAAAAAATAAATCTATTAAAATAAACAAATTTTGAATAACTAAACAAATAAAAATAAAAAAAGGGTAAATTTTAAAAAAGTAATTTCTTTAATAAAATAATTATTATAAATTTAATATTTTTATATATTAATTATAAATATTAATTAATATTATATTATAAATATGGATATATAAAATGAATAAATTGAAATAATTAATCAAAAATAAATAAAAAATGAGTAGGTTAAAAATATATAAAAAAAATATAAATTAACAAATTATTAATAAAGGTGAATAATTTTAATATATAGATATATATTATAAATATTAATAAATAGGACACTTTAAATTTAAATATTTAAAATAAATAAATATTAATAAATAAAAAGAATGAATAAGGGAATAAATTTTATTTATTCAACAAAAAATCCAAAATGTATTAATTACTAAATTAATAAAATAATTATTAATTAAAAATTTATAAATGAAAATCAATAAATTTAACATATATATATATATATAAATTCTAAATAGTAAAAATTACTATAAAATGAATATAAATATAGAGAATGAAGAAAATGTAATTATTAAAAACATATTAATTTGTAACCCATTTTTAATGATTTTATACATATATATCGTTAATACGATTAATATTGAAATATATTCATATATATATTTCTATATATATATTTATATATATATATATTATATTTATGAAAATATGATTAATACTATAATATATATTTATTATTATATTAAATAATTCATATATTCCATCAATAATAATTTATAATTAAAAATTTATATTAACTAAAAATATTGACTAATTGTATCGAGTAATGAACATTAATTGAATGTAATTTAAATTTTTTATAATATATATATATAAAACATCTGTTACATTTATTTCACAGATAAATATATGCAATTAATCCATTTTTATATACAATTCACACACACAAATATTTACATAATTAATGAAATATTATGTAGAAACACACACACCTAATATTTATGGAATTTATTTGAATTTTAGTATTCAATTTATAATTTTTTTTAGTAACTTGACACATTTAATATATAATGTTTCAATTGGAAATTCTTTTAATATTATTATAGTTCAATATCAATTTGAAATTTTTAATATTTTTAATATTTTAATTTTTTTCAAATCTAATGAATTTCTAATATATATATATATTTACTATGTTTTAATATTAAAAATAAATGTGTACTCATTTTTAATTATTAAATTGCACTGATTTTTAACATGTATTCATTTAAGATTATATATTTATTAATAATGATAAAAACATATTTGAAAATAAATATTTATGAATATGTATATTTATAGATGCATGCTTACTATATTAAAAAATTATATTATTATAATTATAAATAAATAAGTATATTTTTTAAAATATTTACGTAATGATAAAAAAATAATTATATATTTATATAATTATTAATGCATGATAAATATATTTAAATAGTGGACATATTTTCTATATTTATATATATTTATTAAATTTTAACAAATAATTATTTAAAAATATATAAAGATATAAATTTATAAATATTATTTTTTAAGAAATATTTATATAAATATAAACAATTATCATTTTTTAAATAATTATAAAATTAAAATAAATATATTTGAGTCTTGAATATATTAACTATATTTTTATTTTTATTTATATTTGTTTCTAAAGGTGTATTTATATATATTCATCAAATATATTTTTATATAACTATATGAAAATAGATAATGATATACATAAATTTATAATTATACAATTATAGAAAATATATTTAAATAATGAATATATTTACCATATTTTTATTTTATGATATATATTTTTATCTAATATATATAATTAAATAAATATATAAAGATATAAATATATTTATAATTATAAATAAATAATTATAAATTTCTTTATGAATATATTTATTTCTAAATATATTTATAAATATTTATTTAATATATTTATAAAATATTATATTTATAATTATAATTAAATTAAAATTATTTTTTTAAAAGGAATTATTATAAGTAAAAATAATTAATTTTATATTTAAATTGTTATACAATTATAATAAATATATTTAAATAATCAATATTTTGGATATATATATATATTATATATATAATTATATATATCTATATAATTATATAAATACATTTATAATCATATAAAAGATTTATTAATATAATTAACTAGATTTTTATTTATAATTATAATTATAGATCTTTTATCAGTGCTAAAGTTTCTGGGATGATAAAATACATTTTATCAGCACTAAAAAATTAGCAGCTATAAAGATGGATTTTACCAGTCTTAAATAAGCACTGATAAAGATAACTTTGATCTATGCTTTTTATATAAGTGTTAATAAAAGGTATCTTCATTATGGCTTTTTTTGGAAGTGCTGATAAAACCATCCCCAATATTTTTAATAGAACCCAAAATGAACCGATTTCAGTCACGCCACTCAACCTTTCATAGAATTACAGTTTTGCGGTCACTCCCCCAAGACTTTCTCTCAGAAAAATCATACATCAAATCTAAGGTATGATTTTTTAACTCCTCATCTATCATCACTTACTTGTTTAGGTTCCTCATTGTGCATTTGTCTAGCGTGTGTTTAAACAGTACTTTCATGGGATCTAAGCTTAGGGTATCAATTTCTTCTCATTCACGTTTTATTGATTTTATAATCCTAGATATCTAGAACCACACCCTTCTATTGCAATGAACCCACATTAATTGGTTTGGGGTTCTTATTTAGGACTTTTATGCCTGGAATCATATATTCTTATTCGGTTACAGTCTCTGTGTAGAAAGATGTGGAATCTTCACCTTCAGTTTAGAGATTCAGGATAAACTTTAAATTTGTGTAAATTTTTTTATTGTAATGAAACTACTTTCATTCAATAAATCGTATGAATTATCATAAGAAGAAAATAACGGGGATGGTCAAATTGAAAATGGGGTCTGCATTTGATGAATTTATATATGTTTTATATCTTGATTTATTTGATCATGGGTTGTTTTAGTTTTTTATCTAGGAATTTACATACTACAATGAAATATGATTCTTATTGTTAGATTAATTTCTAAGACTACCTTCAATAAAAGGATTAATATTTATTGATGTAAGTGAAATTTATACACAAATTTTGGATATGGAAGGGTGTTTATATTGGTCCAGAATAAATTGTATTTAAAGAATGATTTAATGGTGAATATTTAATGTGTTATTTTTAACATTTTCTATAATTCGTAGTTATTAATATCTTTAGTACTAAACACCGTATCATTATTCTTCTTCATCAAAATCTATCTGGTTATCTCAACACTCACACATCTAATACACACACATCCACATACAAATTCTCTATCATTTGTCTCAATAATTTCATGAGATTTTAATACTATCCGTTATTTTTTATAGGGAAATATTAAATTTCAAAAAATTGAAATATTTTATAAGATAATGTTCATTTAAAATATTAAAATCACATGTGAATTGGAAATCTCTTCATGATGTCCATATTCATGATATCTTCTATGTGAAATAAATAACATGAGAATATACCATCAATCTCTATTTTTTTTCTTTTCTCAGCTGAATAGTTTTTTGATATTTTATATAATAGGATCAGGTTTCATTATTCTCAAAACATTCCCCTAATGTCCACAAATAATTCAAATTTTACCTATATATAAAATGCACTTCTTCAATATATGGGAGTTTGGAGCTTCATAATTGTGGAATGAGAGATTCCCCTAAAACATGTATAGAGCTATATTAAATCTGTACACAACAGCAACAACTCAATCTATTTTCTAATTTTCATTTACGTGGAAAAAATATTTTGTGATATTTAAAAAACTGAATATCAGCTCACTAATAATCTATATTAAATATTAATTTTCAGACCTATTATTGAATTTGAAATATACACATTTGAAATGAAAAATATAAATATTATTGATCTCATCATCTTCTATCTCATTTCAACATTATAAAATCATTCTTATAGAAAGGATTAAATTTTTTTTTGTGGTTTTGGAAATGATATAATGTATTTGGAATCATCAAAATTTATTTCCTTTATCTTTTTTTAAAATTTTATACTCTTTTTAGTTTTGGAAGAATTCTCCTATTTTATCAATGTTCTGATGATTACATAGCACAAAAAATCATACTTATGCATTAAGAATTCATGATTAAATAGTAAATAAATAATTATTATATAGTAACTAATGATTAAAAAACAATGGATGATCATTATACTAGTTGATGTGACATAGAGGATGATTACACGACCTTACTAATCCTTATGTAGAAAAAAATAATCATCACATTGGTAAATGTCATATTTACAGAAATAAAGAACAATGATTATGTTGTGTGAATCTTTTATTATGTAGATAATTCATCCATATACATATCATAGTTTGTGTTGACATCACTCTAGATTAATTTTTACACAACTCAAGTGTGAAAAAATATAAATTTAGAAAAATGGGAGAACTTCTCTCCCTAAAACCCCCTACTGACTTGGGCTCCATTTCCTGAACATCAATCTCATCTTTCATGGATGATTTCCTCAAGCCTGGGAGGTTTTAATCCCTTTATTTTGAAACTCCTTGGAAGAAGCAGGTGCCTTATTTCCCTGATCCTATCATTGAATTCAATATGGAAGATGCCTTTAAAAAAATAATTGCAACTGTATGTTCTTTGGTATATTCCAATGGATATCATTTATTGATGCACGGATGAGTACTGATCCAATTTAAAAAATTACGACGAAGCCACCCATTGTCAAGAGACATGATGATAGTGGGTTCTTGGTGGAAGAAGGTCTGGATTCTCTTCAACAACACACAAAAATGTGCAAATTGTCTGTCATGGGATGCATCTCCTACCTCAAAGGTTACCGTCCTTGGGTTTTATCTAAATTTCATATGCGTATTGATCACTTTTGGATTTATTCTAACTAGTAATTAATTCCAATAGGCAAAGGATACTTCAACATACTACTATTATCACACGCGGACAAATAGAATGTTTTGAAAACTAGAAACCTTAATTTAAAACCAGGACTACATAGAATTTCATATTGGGACTCTTCTTTCAATCCGCACACATATAGAATTTAATGGAACAAGTCTGCGTAAAACTACATGGATTTAATTGGTTGTTTTGGCTACCAAAAATTCGAATGGATATTATCTCCTACATAGGGTCTCAATTTAAAACTGACCACAGAACCATAAATCTAGATCTTGGGCTCTTTTCTAGAGTTATGGTAGAAATAAACATAGATTCAAAGATCCCGAATACAGTCAATTTCACTAAAAATGACTACAAAATAGAAATTTGAATCAAATATGAGATGAAGAAATATTGTTGTGACCATTGTAATATCATTAGTGATACAATATCTGATTTTTTTGTGATTAGAAGATAAGTAATCCTACCAATTGAAAATGATTGGAAGGAAATAACAAGAAATAAAAAAGGCAAATCTCCCATTATGAAGATTTTTGAACCCACCAAAAAGAAACATGAAAACTGGGTTAAAAAACACAGTTTGTCACATATAAGGGATAAATCTATTATAAAATGATCAGATGTTTCTGAAGAGGATAACGACACCATTAAAGAACAATGCCTCTTAGAAGAATTAGAAAATATAGTTTTAGACCCTGTAAGGTTGTCCAATGATATGGAAGAATACAATACTAGTCAAACAGGTCCAACCTCAAGATCCATCCCCATCCAATATGAGGATCTTAACCTAGGTAAGATGGATAATACACGTGAAAAAGTGAATTTAAATGCATGAAGCTTATGCACATCATCTCTACATATCAGTGACTACCTTGAGGTAGTTTCAGTTCAATCTATGGATGGACCAACCTAGAACCCCTACCATTGAAATGACACTATTATTTCAGAGTTAAATATTGACTCGAACTACAAAATTGGTAATATAGACTCTCTCCCCCATACTAAAGGATCACATATTACTTTCACTAAAAATACATATTCCACTGGGCACACTACAAATTCAGAAAAACTGATGACTAACCAAAAGGAAACTCATGAAAAATCACAATCCACAAGGGTGACTAAAACTGTTTCTAAAGAATCAAAATCTGTTAATCCCTTGAAGGGAAATAAACCATTGGTATAAGCTCAAACAAAATCCCAAACACTCAATAGTTTCACAAAGCGGTTAGACATAGAGAATCCTAAACTGGAGAAGACAAATTACTCAGACACAATCCACTTCACTGTTGCAAATTCTTCTTTTTATTGATCTCAACCTATTGACAATAATGTTGATTCTGTGTCATTCTGTAATATGAAACCTATAGTCCCAATCGTTAAGGCTTCAAAGATACAACCTGCTAACACAGACATATATCTATGGACTAGGAATGAAATCAAATTTAATTATGATCTTCAAATTTCTAAACTTTCTACTCATACCATCGCCACTAGCAGTACTGCCAATCATGGGAGCTTTATTTATAGGGTAATCCAAGCTGAGACTCAATCTTAATACTGTAATTTTTATATCTTGTCATCCAAATCTGTTGAACATGGTACACCACTTTTGGTATATGAATCTAACCTATTGTAGGTTAATAATGACTCTATGTACCATAAGCATTGTTGTCCTTTTGAACTGTAAAAAGTCAAAAAGCTGAACACAAACACTTCAAAGGCACCAACTACATCTATTCCACTACCTATAGATAGTGGGGAATATTTTATAATGTCTTGAAATTCAATTTCTAACCATAGTTCCAATGCTTTGATTATGTGTTCTAATAAATCTTCAGACTGTTCTGTGAGTAATTCAATATCTGAACCTTCCATGATGAATGACAAAAAATCTAGCAATAAGAAGGAACATACCATTAATAATATACAAGAGGGTAGAATGTCATCCAAAAATAAAGGTTCTAGAAAAAAATGGATTTATAACTCCAAATATAGGTTTTAATAAATACCCTTTTTTGGAATTATCTGGGTATTTCTAACTATGAAATATTTATTGTGTTAAAGAGAGTGATTGACACTCATCATCCTTTACTATTTGCTGTTGTGGAGAAAAAAATTACATATGAATCTAAGTACTCATACTTATGTAAAAAAATATTTTTTTACTGGTGCAATATTAAATAGCCTCAATACTGAATCTTAATGATTTTTTTCACACTTATCGTTACAAAATATTACTATTTTCAATATCTCTGATCATATTTTACATGAATTTTTAATATAGATGACACACAAATTTTCTTCTCATTTGTTTATGCTAAGAATGGATACCAAGAAAGGATAATTATTTGGAAAGATATGTCGTATCTTGGAACTAACATTAATGCACCCTGGTTTATAATGGGCGACTTTAATGCCATCGTCAAATCAAGAGAGAAAATTGGTCCTTCTGATGCATCTATATCCACGAGAGAATTTATAACCTCAATAAATGACAACAATCTCAATGAAATCAATCTCATTAGTGAAAAAACACTTGGTTTAGAAGACAATACAATAAATTAGTTTCTTCTAAGCAAGATAAATCCTTCATAAGTAACCCTCCGTTAGATAAATGGGACACTATTTCTAGTACCACTCTTCATAGACTAAACTCTGACCATCACCCCATCCTGGTTAGCATTTCCACCAAAGACATTAAACCTTGTTTACCTTTTAGATTAAACAATGTGGGTTCTCTGATGATGAATGCTCTCATATATTCCAAAACTATTGGTCCTAAATGTCTTGTAATAATGATTCTATTGACTGTAATCTCAATCTAAATCATCTAAAGTAGACACTAAAAACATTGTGCTTCTCTAAAGCACAAAAAAATTATTAATGAAATCATGAATCTTGAGAATGATCTAAATAATCAGAAAAACACAAACACTGACCCTAACATCAACATTAACCCTATGCAGGAACTAAAAATTATAGTAAAACTTATCTCCTTTATCCTGTTCAAATAAAATATGATAAAACAAGAATATAATGTTAAATGGATAACAAATGGTTATAGAAATACCATATTATACTACTCTCTTCAAAGAATCAGGAAGGAATATAGGTCGTTAATGTAGAGACCCGTATCTTGACGTACATGGACATTACATTACATTTGCGGAATACTTAGTACATAACAAAAACACACACACAAGGATCGTAATAGTTTAGTGTCTTTGGAAACTCGGAACATAATCTTCTAATCGTGGTGAAAGATCTTCAATATCTCCCATAAAGATCTTCCCTTTTTTTACCTAAAACCTTTCTTTATATCCTGGGGAAAAGAAAACATAAAAGGGTGAGCTCAAATGCTCAGTAAGGGTAAACAAAAGAAATATCAATCACATCATATACATAAGAACATAGCTTTTGGAAATCTTAACCTGTAAAAGAGCTCATAATATCATAACATGGGATAAATCATAGAAGTGAAAATGAGATCCCCATAATCATAACATGAAACTTGAAACTTTGTGGCATGCACACATAATCATAGAAAATAATTTCTTGTTAGTCATGACTCATTGCCAAGACTATCTTAGTGGACAAAGTCCCTTTCTGAATCGAGTAACCCTCGTTTCAGTCCTGTTTCACTGAACCGGTATAACCTACCATTTCAGCCATGTCTATCTCATGAGATATAAAATCTTTACCCAATGAATTGGATGTAGATATAGGTCCCACCCATCTTATAATGAATCCTTTCTTATGTGTGCCACATAATCATAAACCATACATCATAGTGTAACCCATGTAATAAAAATGGGATTCTTAAACAACATGACATCATAAAACAATTCATATAAGATAAATGAATTCATAAAAATATTTCCATCACAACATAATCAAATCCATGTAATAATAGGGATAAAAACAGAACCCTTTATTATCTTAGATGGAAAATAATTTTGATAAAACACTTGAACTCCATTCTTGAGGAAAATATCCTTTCTTCTTCAAAAACACTTTTCTTTTCTTAACATGTCATACAATTATAAACTAAAATAAGTTGATTAAAAATAAACTTGAAAACTTGTAATGGAATCTTCTTGGAAATAATGTTTTAAAAATCCATTCATGCCGTATAAGTTAAAAAAAACAATCTTCGTACTTTTGTCGGAAAAGTCAAAAAGTACCTCGTACAAAAAAACGACAAAAGATTCCTTTCATATTCTTTACTAAAAACTCACCGAAGGGTAAAATTAGATTTAAACTATTGTAATTGGATGGAAATAATATTACATATTTATAAAACATGGATGTGGATGATAAAATACACCCCAGTAAATACTTACGAATAAACAATCTCGGATAAAAATGAGATTGTGATATTTCCCTTACCTTAGGTCCGATTTGCTTCGTAAGTGTCCGAACCTCCTGTATAATAATTTAAATAATGTTATTGACTTATTACAGAATCATATTAATTGTTATTATATCATATATGGTTCACTTATGACATTATATTACCCGTTCTTTTGTAAATTCCTTGTTAAAGAAGCGTTTTGTGTAAAATCGTTTCATTTATCGTAGGTGTTCTGACTTGTTGTTCTGGACATTATTATTACTTATATCATGATTTACTTACTTCCAGAATATAAAATATGATTTATATATCATATATATTCAGTATATATATATATATATATTAGATAGATAAATGAAATGAAAAACACCGTTCATGGAGATGGTAGTCCGTACGTATGAATGAACGCTGTTTTCCTTTCCTTATGGTCTTGAATGGAAGTAAGTAGATGACATATATATATATATATATACATAAATCCATTAGCTTTATAATGTCATATATTTCATTATTATTTCTTATATATACTTTATAATCATTCTTAAATGGTTAACATGGAGAATGAATCTCATCGTGTCGTGGAGACGGTAGTCCGTACGTACGCACGAGCGATGATATCATTTCCATAAATATTGAATTGAATTGGAGTGGATTATACAATATATCATAATCAATATGATGTTTTAATAACTATTTATAGTTATTATTTACACCATTATACCCATCCATGTAAGGTGGTGGTGGAAAATAGATTACACCACGGCGTGGAGACGGTATTCCGTACGTACGCACGCGCGGTGATTTCTTTTTCCGTAGGATGGATAGATGGTGAAATAGGGTTGTTTCATACTTATAATAACATATCAGTATATGAGTGATACAGATGTTATTACTTCATAATGAAACAACCTAAGAAGAAGAAGTTGAAGAAGAAATAAATATGAAAGAATTGGTAACGGTAATTACCTCTTATTTGAAGCGCCTCTTTGAGACCTCCTTTTAGGGCACTAAAATTGGTCTTTGAGGAAGAACAGAACCTTTAGGATGTTTCTAGGGAAGTGGAGAAGAGATTTTGGCAGGGTTTGGCCGAGCTTGAGTGCTCAAATTGGTGTGAGGAGGAGGGGGAGGAGGTGTCTTTTTATAAGGGATGAGAGGGGCACCTTAGGAATATCTCAAAATATTATTTTATATTAAAGTCAAAATCGGTTTATAATGGTTCCAAAGGGTCTTATTTCGAAGCTAAAGTGGTGATGGGTCGAAATCCTATCAACAAATAAGATTTAGACAAGTTTAGGGTATTATTTTAACCTTATCAATTAGATTTAACTCTAAGTTAAATAATTTAACTTTTACCGTGTCTTTTTGTTTTCTTTCACTATATGGTTAATAAACTTACTATAACATGCCAAACGAACCCCAAATTGTTTATTATTAATATATATATCTTTATCTAAGTCATTTGGCCGAACCTTAGATTTTTAGGAATAAAATAACAATTAATAATATAATATTTGATTTAAAAACTATTTTGTGTCAATTTTGACACTATTTGATATATGATTTTTGTGAAAGTCATAACAGAATTATATGTTCGAACCAAGTTGATTATATGAACACTAATATATCATAGTAACCTATAAAATTATTGGAATTCATAAAAAGTCTCAAATATTATTTATTTTGGTGTTTATAACATCAATTATGTCAATATTTCATTAATAAGATAATTACTGCATCATCTTTGTGTCATAAATAAGTTAACTTATTTGATGTCTAAAAATTACAAATAAAATACCATTATGTGGGAAATCGTTTTAGATTTCTAATGAATATTTACAATCGAATTTATATTATAAATATCCCTATATTAAAAATGTTTTAGTAAATAAACTTTGATTTTAACTCTTTTAACTCTTCTTTGAATTAAATAATAATAAATGTCCTAATCTAATCCAAGTGGGCCTAAATGATAATATTTTACACTTAAGGTTGTTTTTGGTCGAGATACACTTGTCCAATAGAATTATGACATGTGTTAGGGTAATATTAATATCATTCTTACCCTTAATTACCCTAGTTACTTTTAACCGTTGTAAATAAAAGTAAAAAGTTACTATTCACCAAAAATTATTTTCATCTCATTGAACCAAATTTTACTTACTGACATCAACCGTGTCTCTCGGATTTTTAAAATTCCATTCACAGAAGCGGTAAAATTATGTTTTATGAAAAATTCAGTTTTTTTAACTACCACTTAGTAGTTTCACTATTCATCAAAAATTGAAGGTTTTCAGAAAAATACCAAAATTTCATCCTAAGATATATTTCATATTCCGAATTCAAAAATGAAGCCTATTTTACCAAATTCATAACATATAAGTTGCATTAATTAATTTTATAATTAAATCCCGCTGTTAAAACAAATAGCGTGTTTTTAAGAAACAATATCTATCAAAAGATTGACACTTGTTTATGTCTGGTTTAAATGTGAAATTACGTCCAATGACCAACATTGTATTAAATTGTAAAAATATATTCTAAATATACTTTAAAACTACTCAAATTAATAATTTTTCACTATTAATTATTTCGATTAAAAAAGTTTTTTTTAATTATAATTTATTAATTTTCACTATTCATCTGAATATGAAAGTTATCCGAAAAGTACCAAAAATTCACCTTAGGCTAAATTCGATACTCCGAATCCAAAAATGAAGTCCATTTTGAGAGATAAAATTTCTAAAATTTAAAAAGTGGTTATTACTATTCATAACGGCTAGTTTTAATAATATTTTAATAGCATATCGTTGTTTCGTGAAACTCAGTATTGCATACTACACACGCTATCGAGGAAGGTTGTGATTGCGTGTAATACAAGGCAAGTCAAGGATGCATGTTGTGCAAGCTCCTTTTGGTGTAGCGTACAACACAAGACATTAGTGAAATAAAAAAGAATATTTTTCATAAAATCTCGGGCTGTTACATTCTACCCCCCTTAAAATGAATTTCGCCCTCGAAATTCGTCGGGGTTATAAATGGTTTACTATTCGAAAGTTTCTTTAATAGAAACCCACATCATAAAAAGGAATACCAAAACTTGGCTTTAAAAACTTAAGTATGAAACGTAACGATTACCCAAATAAACTAATCACTCGGTTTCCACATAGGTGAAAATATGGATATGGAAGAGAAATCTAACCATCATGTTCTGATGGAGAGTGGTAGAGAACATGGCTATGGAAAAGCCCGTAATCACAAATCCATAAATTTGTGACGATCTAAGGTACCATCTGATTCATCAGGTATAAGATCACTAGGACAACATTTTTGGTTTTCAAGATCATTTCCCTAAAGTTGAAAATTTGAATTAGAATAAATACTTACTTTATTTTGGTACAATATCACTGTTGTTCGTGCCTTGAACAATTTCCACATCATCTCTTAAATAAATGAAGTTGAATTTGTTATTCGTGAAGTGTTAGCAGATCATGTGATAGAATGACGGGTCATTCCATCTGTCTCAAACAAAAGGTAAGAAAAAGTTATTAAATATACATAAGTCATTCTATAGTGAGATTAATCATATATGGTTCCTAAAATGGACTTATACTTCATATATCATACTGCTTAAAACTAGCTTCTACTAAACAGGGACTTCCTGTAGGTCAGTGGTAGGCGAGAAAGGCCAGTCGCACTTCGGTTGTGGGTTCGATTCCTACAGCCTTGTCCGAAGCGATGGGCTGTCGCCCGTCCTGCAGGTTGTCCTTTTTCTAAAACTACGTTACTATAACATCCCATAAATAATATCGAAAATCTTCTATCCTTAAACAATACTAACTTATGTCCAACATAATCCAGTCTAATCTTTAGGCTTATACATAATACTGCAGTCCACTCTCATAATATAGTGACAACGATTACCAGAGATTTAATACTGTCGTTGATCCCCACATATCATAAGATATGTCTTGTTGGTCACATTCCAAACATTCAAAGTCCTTAATCGTGTATTCTCTTAAATACCTTAGTGAAAACATGAATGCAGTTAAAAGTTAACACTTTCCACATACCAAAATCCTAAAAATTCTATATACTCAAACCATGATATCACTTAGTCCTTATATCAATCATGAGCTCATGAATACTATTAAACATTTCATTTTCTCGTTTTCCCTTCATTATGCGCATATCATCTTATTTCCAAAAAATATCTCAATCACTTTGAATACCACATCAAAAAATATTGCAATACTCAATGATACAACATTATTTTGGAATCCCATTACATAAACACTTAATCATTCCACCACATCGTTTTCAAATTCAACATCGCCAATAGTAATCGCATATGACTTCCCTTTTACCTTTTCCTTTAGTGGTTGCTCATGTTGATCATCACTAACCCTTGGATTAGGGCATTTATTAGCATAATGCCCCATTTCCTTGCACTTGAAGCATTGAAGTGTTGGTGGTGCGTTCTCTGCAGTGTTTGCTTTATTCACATCATTAGAATTCCTTTTTCCATTAATTCGACACTCAGCTTCTCGATGACCTTCTTTTCCACACTTAAAACATTTTCTAGTCCCTTTAAGACAATCTCCACCATGCTTCTTTCCACACTTTGAGCATAAGGAAACATTCATCTTCTTTTCACCATTATTATGATATTTCTCCTTGAACTCCATCTTTCGTTTCTTGTCAAAACCATGAGATGGATATGTAACACCAACTTCCATTTCTACCTTGATAGCACAACGCACAATTTCTTCATAGCTACTGAAGTCTCTTATAGCTAATGCCCTTTGAAGACTTGGTTTTAGGCCACTGAAAAATTGATCAACTTTACTTTCAGGTTGGATGATAATGCCAGATGCATACCTTGCAAGTCTTGTAAAATTTGCTTCGTATATACCAACAGATTCATCATCCTTCTGCTTTAGTTCAAGAAACTCCTTCTCCATCTTTGTTCGAAGAATACGAGGGAAATACTTACTGAAAAATAAGTTCTTGAACTCGTCCCATTCCATGGAATCAATTTCATCTCTTTGCCTTGTATTCTTGATAATATTCCACCATTGATCAGCTTCACCTTCCAAACGATAAACTGCTAAGATGACTTTATCATGTTCAGAACATTGAAGAACTGAAAATATCTTTTCAGTGGTACTGATCCATTGTTCACCAACAAGTGGATCAGAAGACCCACTGAAAGAAGGTGGACGTTGCCTCATGAAGGACTCAATAGAATATTGTTCCCTTCTCTGCTCATTTGGAAGTCCAGAATGATTCATAGCTTGTGTAAGTATAGCAATAAGATTTTTCACTCCATCTCCCATAACATTTGTTTGTTCAAGAGGACAATCATTGCATTGTCCATTGCATTGATCAACATGGTTCCATCGGGTTCCAGCCATCGTCTAAAAACCAAAAAGAATAGTGTGAGAGGAAAAAATCATGCTAGGGAAAACAACATAATAAAGGGGGAGTACCTTCAATATCTAACATCTTAGGTTTAATTATATGATCGTTAGCGTAGTTCTTGTACTATAACCTATACATATACTTAACCTTAGGGACATCCCTAGACATACCTTAGAAATATCTCTAGGGATCTCACTAACGTTTTCGCGTCCTAGTTTCCAAAGGTTGACTAAACATTTCCTCTGATACCAACTGTAGAGACCCGTATCTTGACGTACATGGACATTACATTACATTTCCGGAATACTTAGTACATAACAAAAACACACACACAAGGATCGTAATAGTTTAGTGTCTTTGGAAACTCGGAACGTAATCTTCTAATCGTGGTGAAAGATCTTCAATATCTCCCATAAAGATCTTCCCTTTTTTTTTACCTAAAACCTTTCTTTATATCCTGGGGGAAATAAAACATAAAAGGGTGAGCTCAAATTCTCAGTAAGGGAAAACAAAAGAAATATCAATCACATCATATACATAAGAACATAGCTTTTGGAAATCTTAACCTGCAAAAAAGCTCATAATATCATAACATGGGATAAATCATAGAAGTGAAAATGAGATCCCCAGAATCATAACATGAAACTTGAAACTTTGTGGCATGCACACATAATCATAGAAAATCATTTCTTGTTAGTCATGACTCATTGCCAAGACTATCTTAGTGGACAAAGTCCCTTTATGAATCGAGTAACCCTCGTTTCAGTCATGTTTCACTGAACCGGTATAACCTACCATTTCAGCCATGTCTATCTCATGAGATATAAAATCTTTACCCAATGCATTGGAGGGAGATATAGGTCCCACCCATCTTATAATGAATCCTTTCTTATGTGTGCCACATAATCATAAACCATACATCATAGTGTAACCCATGTAATAAAAATGGGATTCTTAAACAACATGACATCATAAAACAATTCATATAAGATAAAGGAATTCATAAAAATATTTCCATCACAACATAATCAAATCCATGTAATAATAGGGATAAAAACAGAACCCTTTATTATCTTAGATGGAAAATAATTTTGATAAAACACTTGAACTCCATTCTTGAGGAAAATAACCTTTCTTCTTCAAAAACACTTTTCTTTTCTTAACATGTCATACAATTATAAACTAAAATAAGTTGATTAAAAATAAACTTGAAAACTTGTAAAGGACGCTTCTTGGAAATAATGTTTTAAAAATCCATTCATGCCGTATAAGTTAAAAAAAACATTCTTCGTACTTTTGTCGGAAAAGTCAAAAAGTACCTCGTACGAAAAAACGACAAAAGATTCCTTTCATATTATTTACTAAAAACTCACTGAAGGGTAAAATTGCATTTAAACTATTTTAATTGGATTGAAATAATATTACATATTTATGAAACATGGATGTGGATGATAAAATACACCCCAGTAAATACTTACGAATAAACAATCTCGGATAAAAATGAGATTGTGATATTTCCCTTACCTTAGGTCCGATTTCCTTCATAAGTGTCCGAACCTCCTGCATAATGATTTAAATAATGTCATTGACTTATTACAGAATGATATTCATTGTTATGATATCATATATGGTTCATTTATGACATTATATTACCCATTCTTTTGTAAATTCCTTGTTAAAGAAGCGTTTTGGGTAAAATCGTTTCATTTATCGTAGGTGTTCTGACTTGTTGTTCTTGAAATTATTATTACTTATATCATGATTAACTTACTTCCAGAATATAAAATATGATTTATATATCATATATATTCAGTATATATATATATATAATAGATAGATAAATGAAATGAAAAACACCGTTCATGGAGACGGTAGTCCGTACGTACGCATGAACGCTGTTTTCCTTTCCTTATGGTCTTGAATGGAAGTAAGTAGATGACATACATATATATATATATATACATAAATCCAGTAGCTTTATAATTTCATATATTTCATTATTATTTCTTATATATACTTTATAATCATTCTTAAATGGTTAACATGGAGAATGAATCTCATCGTGTCGTGGAGACGGTAGTCCGTACGTACGCACGAGCGATGATATCATTTCCATAAATATTGAATTGAATTGGAGTGGATTATACAATATATCAGAATCAATATGATGTTTTAATAACTATTTATAGTTATTATTTACACCATTATACCCATCCATGTAAGGTGGTGGTGGAAAATAGATTACACCACGACGTGGAGACGGTATTCCGTACGTACGCACGCGCAATGATTTCTTTTTCCGTAGGATGGATAGATGGTGAAATAGGGTTGTTTCATAGTTATAATAACATATCTGTATATGAGTGATACTGATGTTATTACTTCATAATGAAACAACCTAATAAGAAGAAGTGGAAGAAGAAATAATGATGAAAGAATTGGTAACGGTAATTACCTCTTCTTTGAAGCGCCTCTTTGAGACCTCCTCTTAGGGCACTAAAATTGGTCTTTGAGGAAGACCAGAACCTTTAGGATGTTTCTAGGGAAGTGGAGAAGAGATTTTGGCAGGGGTTGGACGAGCTTGAGTTCTCAAATTGGTGTGAGGAGGAGGGGGAGGAGGTGTCCTTTTATAAGGGAGGAGAGGGGCACCTTAGGAATATCTCAAAATATTATTTTATATTAAAGTCAAAATCGGTTTATAATGGTTCCAAAGGGTCTTATTTAGAAGCTAAAGTGTGGATGGGTCTAAATCCTATCAACCAATAATATTTAGACAAGTTTAGGGTATTATTTTAACCCTATCAATTAGATTTAACTCTAAGTTAAATAATTTAACTTTTACCGTGTCTTTTTGTTTTCTTTCACTATATGGTTAATACAATTACTATAACATGCCAAACGAACCCCATATTGTTTATTATTAATATATATATCATTATCTAAGTCATTTGGCCGAACCTTAGATTTTTAGGAATAAAATAACAATTAATAATATAATATTTTATTTAAAAACTATTTTGTGTCAATTTTGATACTATTTGATATATGATTTTTGTGAAAGTCATAACAGAATTATATGTTCGAACCAAGTTGATTATATCAACACTAATATATCATAGTAACCTAGAAAATTAGTTGAATTCATCAAAAGTCTCAAATTATATTTAGTTTGGTGTTTATAACATCAATTATGTCAATATTTCATTAATAAGATAATTACTGCATCATCATGGTGTCATAAATAAATTAACTTATTTGATGTCTAAAAATTACAAATAAAATACCATTATGTGGGAAATCGTTTTAGATTTCTAATGAATATTTGCAATCGAATTTATCTTATGTATAACCCTATATTAAATATGTTTTAGTAAATAAACTTTGATTTTAACTCTTTTAACTCTTCTTTGAATTAAATAATAATAAATGTCCTAATATAATCCAAGTGGGCCTAAATGATAATATTTTACACTTAAGGTTGTTTTTGGTCGAGATACACTTGTCCAATAGAATTAGGACCTGTGTTAGGGTAATATTAATATCATTATTACCCTTAATTACCCTATTTACTTTTAACCGTGGTAAATAAAAGTAAAAAGTTACTATTCACCAAAAATTATTTTCATCTCATTGAACCACATTTTACTTACTGACATCAACCGTGTCTCTCGGATTTTTGAAATTCCATTCACAGAAGCGGTAAAATTAAGTTTTATGAAAAATTCAGTTTTTTTAACTACCACTTAGTAGTTTCTATATTCATCAAAAATTGAACGTTTTCAGAAAAATGCCAAAATTTCATCCTAAGCTATATTTCATATTCCGAATTCAAAAATGAAGTCTATTTTACCAAATTCATAACATAGAAGTTGCATTAATTAATTTTATAATTAAATCCCGCTGTTAAAACAAATAGCGTGTTTTTAAGAAACAATATCTATCAAAAGATTGACACTTGTTTATGTCTGGTTTAAATGTGAAATTACGTCCAATGACCAACATTGTATTAAATTGTAAAAATATATTCTAAATATACTTTAAAACTACTCAAATTAATAATTTATCACTATTAATTATTTCGATTAAAAAATTTGTTTTTAATTATAATTTAGTAATTTTCACTATTCATCTGAATATGAAAGTTATCCGAAAAGTACCAAAATTTCACCTTAGGCTAAATTCGATACTCCGAATCCAAAAATGAAGTCCATTTTGAGAGATAAAATTTCTAAACTTTAAAAAGTGGTTATTACTATTCATAACGGCTAGTTTTAATAATATTTTAATAGCATATCGTTGTTTCGTGAAACTCAGTATTGCGTACTACACACGCTATCGAGGAAGGTTGCGATTCCGTGTAATACAAGGCAAGTCAAGGATGTGTGTTGTGCAAGCTCCTTTTGGTGTAGCATACAACACAAGACATTAGTGAAATAAAAAAGAATATTTTTCATAAAATCTTGGGCTGTTACAGTTAACCTTTTGAGTGGATGGGGACAGACTCTTTGAAAATGAAGACGACTTCACAAAACATATTTTCTCCTACAATGAATCCATTATCAACAGTCCTGATATAAACAATTTCCTCCTTTATGTGGTCCTTCCTCTAGTGAACACTGATGAGGAAAACACATTCTTTATCAGCACTCCGTTGGATCATGAAATCAAGGACACTATCTTTAGTATGAATCTCAATAGTGCTTGAGGTCCTGATGGCTTCAACAATGGATTATTCCAACATTATTGGAATGTAATTCAGACTGATGTTTATAAACACATAAAATACTTATTCAACAATGGGGTTCTCCCTTACACTCTTAATGCCCAGTTTATCTCCATGATCCTATGAGTGGATAATGCCTATGAGATTCATCTGTTTAGAAACATTTCTCTTATTAACACCCTTTTTAAAAAATCATCAAAATAATTTCCAATATAGTTTCCACTCTCTTGGATAAAATTGTCTCTTGGAGTCAATTTGGTTTTATAAATGGTAGGTCCATTCAAGACTATATTTTCTTTACTATGAGTGTGTCTATAATTAGAATAAATCTAACAGAGGAGGAAAAATTTCCATCAATCTTGACATCATAAAATCCTTCAACACCATGGATTGTAGTTTTATCTTAAACATTCTCTAATGTTTTGGTTTTAACACCTCTTTTACCACTGCAATAAAAACACTCTTTAACTCGGAGTCTATCTCCATTTGGAAAAATATATCTCCCAAGGTCCATTTTAAATGCACCAAAGGTGTCAGAAAAGGTGACCCCCATTCGGCCATTATATTCAAGATTGTAGAAGACAACCTCATTCGTCTGATCAGAATCTTGGTTGACACGAACAAACTAAAACCCATACATGTGTCTAGAAATGTGAGTTCTCCAACTCATCATTTTTATGCTGACTACATCATCCTTATACCATAACGGGGTAAAATAAATATTCTTAATCATAAAAATGGGCTCTAACACTATAGAGAGATTTCGGGACAAACCATTAGTTGGAAAAAATATTTCATCTTCTTTGGAAAAAACATCCCTCTAAGAAAAATATGTAACATTATTAGTGACCTTGGTTTGAATAAAGGTATTCTCCCATTCAATTATCTTGGGGATCCTATTTTTTTGGTAGACCCATATCGGTTCACTTTGTGACTATTGTTGACCAAGTTATAAATCAATTATCTTCATGGAAATGTAAATATATCTCTATCAAAGGTAATACTTGCCTTATTAAATCGACTATTTTCTCCAATATGGTTTACTCCATGATGGTCATAAAAGGGATTTCTAGTCTCATTAAAAAACCTGATCACAACCATAAAAACATTCATCTAAACTGGTAGTACTCTTGAAATAAATATTCTGTCTGTTCCCCAGTCATCTTTTGGAAATCCCATTGAAAATATTGGAATTGGAATTAAAAATATAAAGTACATTAATGAATCCCTTCATGAAAGACTCCTTTGGACCATTTTTCACAATAATTTTGATAATATTATCATTCTCAAAAATAGGTTTCCATACAAACATAAAACATTCAATTCAAACTCCATTAATTCATCAATATATCCTTCTATCAATCACTCCTCTACCAATATTATAAATAATTCTATATTGATGGTCTATGGAGACTCCTCCTTAAATTTTTGGTTGGATAACTAGATTGGCACACCGTTAATTTCCATGATATCCCCCGATAAATATCCAAAATCATATCAACAACTCTATCAATGAAATTTAACAATATCATCATGATCACCTCTCTCATACTATTATGAACATCATTGAAAACTACTATTTATCTTAAACCAATGATTTCTTAACATGGGAACTTGCTAAAAATTATATGCTAAAATAAAAATATTTCTAAAGTCATCATTTTTTGTAACTCAGAGAGTGATTACAACTGGTATAAACACTTCAAAAAAACTAGGATAAATACTTCAAGATTCAATCTCATCTGTCATCTTTCTCACAACATATTTACCAATGAATGTTTCCTTCATTCTTTTGGCATCAAGATATGTTCTATGTTCAAAATCTGTAATAAAAAAAGAGAACATTCCAACCATATCTTTCACTCTTACACTACTACCTTCACTCATTGCAACTATATTATTTACATTTTGGAATGAAGATGTTTGATTCTTGATTACATCAAATCTGAACATAAAAAATGTGCAGAAATGGAAGCATCTCAGCAAATCATGAACCTCTTCCTTGCTACGGTTGTAGAACTACATCATCTGATCTTTGTATGATAGAAATGATGTTATTCATAACAACTACTCCTTTAATGAAAATTCATGTCGGATGAGTATCCTCATTTCCTCACATGAAGATACCTTGATTGAAAAGGGACATTACCACAACACCCTGCATGAATTTGGGTTCCATTAGCATCTAAGGATTAAATGAATTTTCTATCTACTGTATCACACTAAATAGGTGTTGTGGAGAGCCCCAACCTAGATGGATCAAAATCAATATTGACGGCGCCTCCAAGGAAAATCATGGAGCTGCAGTGTATGGAGCAATTTTCAAGAATCAACTCAGTTAGATATTGGTTGCTTCATGGGTACATGTGGCATTTCCACCTCCCTTGAAGCCAGGATTCTTGGTCTGATACCGGCTATTTCCTTTTCCATGCTCTTCATATGGAACAAACATTGGATTGTGCGTGACTCTATGGTCATCTTTCAAATGATTTGGAAAGACATAACACATCTTGCTTAGCCAATTTTTACCCTTTGGATGGAATGCACCCGTTCACTTATCGAACATAACTATATCATCATACATGTTTATTGTGAAGAAAACATGGTTGTATATGGTATAGCCAACATGGAAGTAAATCAATAAATTAACTAGTTTGAAGGCCTTCTTGTTGCTCTTATTTCCTCTCATGGAATAGATTGTAATATGATCCCATATTTTAGACACATGCAATTTTACATTTAATAATATTCGTTATTTGGTCATTTGTGGCCAAATAATTTACTTCAAAAACACAACTCAAGAATTTTCCATTTATCATAATTCTATCTCAGAAACTGCATAATTATTTATATTAATTTGGAAACACTTGTAACATTGCTGACCCATATCAATCTCTTTAATTCAGATTAAATTATCTTCCAATAACTGTGGTAATTATCAAAATAATTCAAAACCCATTTAACTCATTTAAATTCCATTTGTAGCATATAAAATAGTCAAGATAGAGCAGTTCAATAACATTAACTGCCTCCATTCATTAAAAACTTAATGATATTCTATACAAGATATTTTGAATGCTGATTTTAGTAGCTTATATTCAAATTAACTAAATAAATGTTTCCCTAAAATGAGAGCTTAATTATCCAAATCGTTATTAATTTTTAAAACATTTAAAATACAACTTATACAAGATATCTGTAATAGTAAAACAACTATATCATTTTCCAATTTCTTTTTACAATTTTAGATAGTTCTCCAAACATAAAACAATTTCTTTAGATTACAAATTATATAACCAGTCATCTTATGTGATGGGATGTTCACCAAGAATCCAAATCATTCAGATTACTTTTCCAACATAGAAAAATTACTAGAATGCATGTCCAATGATTACCAACTTCAACTACATTATTCTTTACAACACATTGAATTTCATTTAAATTGACAACCAATTGACAAAAAATATAACTTCAACCCATGATCACATAACTAATCAATTTAATTAATTATATTAAAAATTACCAATACTTTTAAAAAACTCATTATTTTAAAAAATAAAATATTTTCAATATTAACAAATTTTATCCACCTCCTATGAAATATATTTATTTATCTGAAACCATTAAATAAATTTTATTTTCTAACATATATATTAGTGATTATTAGATTTATATATGTTAGTAAGTGAATTATTTGAGTCAGAAATCTATTATATTGACATTTTTCATAGGATATTTTATTATTATACATGAAATAATGATATGAATCTTTAATTTATGATATGAAGTGTATTATAAAATGATAAATGAGAATAAATGAGAATGAATGGGAGTAAAAAAATGTATTATTGAAGTGTCTACCTATAATTAGAAATGTGTCATAATTTAAGGAAAAAAGGGTCAATGGTTGACTAATACACGTCAAAGGTCAAATGTCCTGTATGATTTCAATTTCTCACTTTTTTTTCTAGATTTTGAAATTAATCATATGAAGGTGACAATGAACTAAAATTTACAAATCCTTTAAATCCCCACAATGGTTTTCAATGAAAAACCACATATCCAACCGCTTACAAAGTGTTTAAATGAATACAAATCAACTACTCCCCCTTGTTGGACTCCAATAAAGAAAAATTACTGAAACCAATCTAAAATTACTGTTTTTTTTCATGGTATTGTAGGATATTATGAAATTAAATATTTAGAACAATGGAATTTTTCTTTTAATAGCGTAATTGAATGTTTTCATTGAATTTTGAAACTATAATGACTATCTTAGAATGAGAATGTATTAGATCATATGGCTAAACCTTTTTATAGTCATACCAATCAATGTACCCCTTATATAGAACAAACTAATGTAACTTCTTTTTTCTTCTTTTGGAAATAATCTTTGAAATGGTGTTCGGTGCTTCACTAACTTCTATCCTGGTAACATTTATATTTATGGACAAAAATATTATCCTCATCATCATAATCTCCCAAATAGTTATTATTTCAGTTTTTTTCTTGAGACTCATCCCCCCATATCTTATGGATATAAAACTATGTTACATGAATTTCTCAGAGTAGTTTTCATCCAATACTAGATACGAATGATCATTTGCGATGAATTCATAGGATAACAACTACCAACAGTGCATCAATTGTTTTTTTTTCAAAATTAAATTACCAATTTACAGTAATGAATACTGAAATTATTTGAAACCATTAAATGTTATGTTCCCCTTATTATATTTATCTATAACCTTCACATTTGATTATGAATACTTTTTGTTTGTTTATTTACTATTTTGTAAAAATTGTATATTTTATTAACATAATATGATGGATATGATCGGAAAATAGATTCAAACTAATAATATAAAAATATATTTTGAAGATATATTTAAAGTGTGTATCGTGTTTTAAATTGAGCATGCATAAAACCCTTCTCAAATCCTTTGTACAGGTTTATGTTGTTGTTCTTTAAGGAAAATATTCTAATAGATTTGGAAGGACATGTGATTTTTAATAGAATAGGTCATATCATTAAATGTTGTACTAAACATGGGAAAAATTATATGTGCACACTAGTTGGATGATATTATAGTCTATATATCTTTTGATATGAATAGTAGTGTAAATGAATATGAATATTATATAGAATAAAAGAAAAAGGAAATTGAAGATGAACTTCAGGATTTTACAATGTTGTTTGAGAAATTAAATAGCTTTTCTAATAGGATATAGTAAATTGGTTGTACTGAATACATAAAATTGAAAGCTTTATTTAAGTTATATAATTTAAAAGTTGGTTGTAGTTAGAGAGACATCATATTTACATAACTACCCGGTCTCTTGAATGATAAGCTACGAATAAATTGAATTTCCTTATTTAAAATATGAAACAAAATGAATTCTAAATTCAATGGGCATGATCTCTAAAATACATGCTTGTTCAAATTATTTCATATTTTTTCCCATGTAACATGAATCACTCATAAAATTCCCTATGTGTGTCGAAAATTGATACAAGGAAGTTGAATAAATTATTTCAAAATATTTATGCTACTTTCCAATAATTCCATGGTTTATAAAAATTTATTGATATTATGAAACCGGGATACAATTGACATGGCATGCCGATACAATAATGAGGGATGCGAAACATTATCATATAAAAGGCTCTCCTCTATGGAATAAAATTTATTATGAGTATCCCAAATCTAGAAATGAGCCAAGAAACTTCCATGTTGTATTATATATAGATGTAATGAATCATTTTGGATTATAGAGTATTGCTCACTGTACATGTATAGTCATGTTTTTAAATTATAACTCTACTCCATGGTTATTCCAGAATCAAATATACATTTTATTTTCTCTATGTATATCTTTACCAAAATAACCTGGTAATGATATTGATTTATATTTGGATAGATTGATTAAAGATCTAAAATTTATATGGGATACATGTGATACAATGTATGATGCTCATAGAAGTGAAAAATACACATTGAATACCATTTTGTATGTGACTATAAATGAAATTACTACTTATGAATTTTTTTAGGCAATAACATTAAATATATTTTGGGGTGACCCATTTTGGAATAATTCACACCCTCAGTTCATTTGAAACATTATTTGAAGACTAAGTTTTAAGGAAACTAATTTTTTTACCTCGATGACATAAATACTGATCATGTACGACAACATTTGATGTGAAAATCAAATAAGGTACAACATTGTCTCCACTTTAGTGTGATCAAATATTTAATAAAGTAAAATATATTGACACTATTTTTGGTAAACCATTTTTTAAAAACCAAATGAATTTAGTTTTCAAAAAGTGATCAATTTTCTTTTACTTACAATATTGAATTTTTTTGTATGTTATATATTTTATTGATATGTGGAATGTAGGAAAATATATTTAATAGTGTTATTGTCATGTTATTAAATATTCGTGGAAATAAAAAATATGGAATCAAATATAGGTTTGAAATTATTAACACAGTGATAAGGGAAGTGTTGGCAACGGTGAAGGGTTGAGGTTGAAATATTCTTCATCCAGTATCTAACTCGCTATCCAGATAAGAAAATTTTCAAATTTTCATTTTCCTTAATGGTGTAAAAGATTCAGTGGAATATTCCTAAAATATTAATAATGTCATGTCAATGAAAAATTTGAAGTTACATGCACTAAAGTCACATAAATTTAATGTTTTGATGTACGATTTGATATTGGTCTCTATATGTTGCGTTCTTTCTAAAAGTGTACGACATACATTAACCACAATCTACCTTTTATTCAATTCTATATTTAGTAAATATTTTGACTTGAAAATAAATCAAATAATGAAAAAGGAGGTTAAAATCATAATATCTGAATTTGATATGTTTTACCCACCATTATTATTTGATATAATGGTCCACCTGATGGTTCAAATAGTTAGATAGGGTCAACATTGTGGTCCTATCTATTATAGATGGATTTACCCCCTTGAATGATATATAAATACATTTAATGGGTATATTATGAATAGATGTTTTCAAGAATGTTGTATTTTAGAAGGATATATTGTTGAAGAAACCACTAAATTCTTTACCGAGTACCTATTAGATGTTTATAACACCAGTCTCCCAAATTTCATCATATTTATAAAAACTTATCTGAAAATATGAATTAAATTCTCTAATGGATTTGATGGATATCCAAGGGACCAAATAAAAATGCCATATCTTATAATGGGTTTTTAATCAATGGTTATATATTCTATATAAAATAACATGTTGAATATTGTTGGATAAAACATAGTGGATTTACGATTATGGTAGGAAGTGATTCATATATCATTTATCAAGGATACAAATCCAATTTATATGAATATGATATATTTTTTCATCATAAAAAAAATATATGTGTTGGATTATATAATATTTCAAGTTCTTATTTTTCATTGAAAATGGTTGGACAACACGAGTGTAGTTAATGTTGATGAAATGGGCTTTGTGAAAGATATTTTCAATGAGAAAGGGGACAAGTAAGAGCTCATCTTAATGGAATAAAATGTAGTTAAATAAATTTATGTCACAGATCAGGAAAACAAGAATATGTTGATTTTCCTTCTGGATAATAAAACAACTGCAGGGTAAAAAAAATTCAATTGAGTATGACACTTTCATTTGGAGATCAACATCCATTCATCGAGGTCCAAATGACGAAAATCTATTTTATGCTAGAGGGGTCCACAAAGATTGTATTTAGATCTTTAATAGAGTATCAAATCCTTATAACCTTCAGAAAAATGATATAGGGTTCAGTGAGTTAGTTAATCTATTTTTTAATATACTATTATTTTTCTCATAATATTTTAGGTTATTTACTTTATTAAAACAATATAAATTAAATTTTTGACTACTTATACAAATAATGTCTTCTCCACATGATGAAGTTACAAATCTCTAAGAAAGAACAAGTGGTAGATACTGAAAATATAGAATTATTTGGGGATCACCAAAATGTTGATGAAATAAAGAATGATGTAACATTTTACTTTTGACTAAAATAATCAATCCATTACATAAGGGTATAAAATTTGAGGTTCTATGGAATCATTGAAACCAAAATATTGAACCCAATAAGTCAATGTTAAATAGTAATGTTGGGGTCATAATGAAGATGAATGACCTGATTGATATAGATTCATGGCACCATGTCCTCCCCATAAGAAAAAAACCCTTTGGAAAGATATAAAGGAAATGTTACAATAATCATTCTCTATTTTACTGAAAAATTATAGAATGAAACAATAATTTAATTTTTATAATTACTTATATAACTCATATTTTATATATTATTTCCATAAGAAATATGCCTTAATAGCCACTAGAAAATACCACTGAGGATTCTATAAACTTGTTACTAAGATACAGCTTAGGGATACTGAGGGGAAAGAAAAAACCCACCCACCCATTACTTATGAACACATTATAAAAAAATAAAAATGAAATGACTTCATCATTCTATGTGATTTGAAATCATTTAATGTGAAATTTAGTTGATAAAAAATTATATGATATTATTTATCTAATACAATTTGATTCAAAATTTTCAATTTATAAAATAATAAAGGAGTGCTAAAAATAAATAATGTTCATCAAAACCAATGAACCCCTATTGCAAATTAAGAATGGGATACATATCACTAGAGAAGAAATTGATATGTATATTCAGCCAACAATAAATATTTTATGTGGTATGGAACCACATATGTTCCTTTTTTATATATTAATATTGATGAATTAAAATGAAAATTCGATTCAATCAAACGTCATGTGCTATGGATGGAGGATTATTTAAATAAGTAGGGTAAACTAGTTTATGACATCAAAAATGAAGTATTGAAAATATGTGTAAGTATAAAAAATAATAATTTTTTAAATTTATAAAAAAATTACATAGAGATATCTATTTATGTTGAGAGTTTTTTATATTATTTATAAACAATAATTACTGAAAACTATAGCAGACGAAAAAATACATTTTGTATATTTTAAGCGGCTATAAAAAAAATTTCATGTCAGAGGTGTAGGATTTGAAGTCTCTCCATGAAAATATTTTGAGAATAAAAAACCAAAATAAGAGACATATAAAATTACGGATTGATTTTAGGATAAAATAAATGTTTTGAAATAAATTATTGTTTAGTTTGGTTTGGGAGACCAATATATTAGAAAAAATCAATGGGAACCGGCAGTGGAGAAATTATCAGAAAATTAACAACCAAATAACCATGTTGTCATTGAGCCTAGTAATTCCCCTCAATTTCATTACTTACCCAAGGTAAGCAATTTTTTAAAAACACATTCTTTTAAATATGAGTCAAACAACTTTTGATTTCATTATATTACTAAAATTCTACTGGGTGATGTTGGAATGAGGTTTTTATCTATAGAGACCAACAATCATCATTGTTGTGAGGGATAAAATATATTATATCCTTGGAGACATCCTAAGAAACCAAAAAACCCTCCAAAAGATCACATGAGTGTGGGGGCCTAGGTATCTCAATAGATGAGTTCTATGTTTCCTATTACATTTGATGATCCTTATATTACAACGGTCAGTGATTCTAATAGAAAAATCATAACAAGGAAATCTAATCTTATAATGATATATGAGGTACGATGTTATTTTTTTCAAATTAAAAACCTATAATAGTTTATGAAAATGGTCAGAAGAGAGGTATGGTATAATATGAAAATAAATTTATAGGGAAAAAAAGGGTTTCATCAAGACAATCTAGTTAATCAGCCAAGAAAAAGGCCTCCCAGGAGTACCTTATACCCTCCACATCAACTATAGCATATATTAGCATTAAAAATAACGAATACACCACATACATAGATGGAAAAACGTCTTACATTCCATATAAATAAGAATTATTTTTAACGTTCATTACAAATGTGGGTTTTCTCAAGAGTATAAATGTGATTATAGATTTGAGTGGAATGGAGTATCAATTGTTAATAAATATTTAAGGTATATTTTCATAATATGTCTTTCCCAAAAAATATCTAATATGTTCTTTACATCTGTTAACTATTCCGATTCTTTACACGAGTTTATATTTCTTCTATATAATGGGAAAAATGTTGTAAGAACAATTTGGATTCATTAATCCCAATATAATTTTCTACATAATTTTTTTTGGATTAAGAAGATGTTGATAAGAAATTTTTTTCACTAAATAATGCCGTTTAGAAGAAAAAAAATACGAAAGACTCTTTTTGATTCCTACAATGCAAGGGTATAACTCTACAATCCAATTAGGTAAATTTTAAATTTTAAATTTTTTATTACTTATTTTCATATTTTTTTAGGAATCAATAGATGTTAATAGTGATCATTATGGATACCCCAATATTTATTTTTTTAGATCCAATGATTGGGTATTCAATAAAATTACCACACATTATATGTATTTTGAAATTATATTTTACTATAGTCAACATTTTATATATAAACATTGAATTTTGTCTTTCATTCTAAGTTTTAAAAATATATTTTTTATTAATGGATGATCACTAAATATAGGACAAATCATGGTATGAAGTCAGTGAATAAATATCACAACCCTATTAATTACATAAAATGAAAATAAACTAGGTTACATATAGAAATATTTAACTATCAAAAAATATTGAAATTATTTTGTTCAATGTTTCTAAATTGTTTCATGTAATATTATATCATTTCTTGTGGATATTATGATAGATTTTTTTGAAATATATCATAAACCATGGACAGACCAGAATCCCCAAAAAGGTAATTTTTGAAGGTAATTATTATTTCATTAAAAATATTTCTTAATCTTTTTTCTATATTTTCTGAGTAATACCAATATTTCTAATAAACATCATATTAAAAAAAGACAAGTGAATAACTAAAAACACAGAGAATAAATTAATATTGTTTTGATACTTTAGAAAAATTATCTATATGTCATATTTTATTTGTAGGAATCATTCTCACCTCTATCTGACACATGGTGTGACCAGATTGATTCGAAGTGTTTCATTTTATTTAAATTCGACATTAATTTTAGTAAAAAATATATATGACATACTCAAAACTAAAAAAACATTTAGAATATTTTTATACTTTATTAAAATGATCCATATGTCATTTGTGATGTATAGTAATTAGCTTCATCTCAATCTAATATAATTTGGGCCAAGATTGACCCTAATATTCTATTATCATTTTAAAATTGATATTTTAGTTAAAAACCTGTGTCAATAACTATAAACGTTGAAACACATTTAGATTGTTTTTATAATTTATAAAAATGATTTATAAGTCATTTTTGATGTGGAGGAAGCAGTATGAGGTCAAAAGGACACACGATGTGACTAGTATGACTCAATGTGTGTGTTTCTAATTTAAAATGACATTTTAGTAAGTTAAGTAACATTCAAAAAACAAATAAAAAAGATTCATATTCTTTTGATACTATCAGAAAATTATCCATATGTCATTTGTGAAATGTGGGAGTTATCCACACTTCAATTCGACACACGGTGTGACCGTTATGACTCTAAGTGTGTTTTTATTAGAAATTGGCATTAATTTTAGTAAAAAAGAAATGTAACATTGTCAAATACTATAAAACACATTTGTATTTTTTTATAATTTAGTAATGTGATCCATATGTAATTTTTTTTGTTTAGTAATCACCCATACCACAATTTTATGCATGGTGTGACTGATATGGCTCCAAATGTGTCTTTTTATTTAAATTTTACAATAATTTTAGTAAAAAAGTAATTTGAAATACTTAAAATCAATTAAAATAATTTGAATTTTTTTATAATTTAGGTTAATGATCCATATGTCATTTTTTATGTTTTCTAATTAACAACACCTCAATCTAATACATGATGTTCCCTAAATGACTCAATGTGACTCTTATCAGTTTAAAATTGACATTTTAGTTCAAAAAATTCCACTCAAAACAAATTGAGAAAACACACTCATATTGTTATATTAATTTATAAAAATGATTGATGAATATTTTTTTATATGTAGGAATCAGCCTCATATCAAAATGATGCACGATGTGACTGGTATGACTCAAAGATAGTTATTTTAGATTACAAATACAATTTTTTTAAAAAATATAAGTCACATTATCCAAACCAAAAAAATGAATTAAGATTGTTTTATTAATTTATAAAAATTTACTAGAAGTCATTTATGATTTGTAGGAATTATTAAAACCTCAATACGATGCCTGGTGTGACCGGCATGACTCTAAGTTTGTATTTTTATTTAAAATTGCAATTACATTTTGTAAAAAAATAAGTGACATACTCAAAATCAAGAAAAAACATTCATATTGTTTTTATACCATAAGAAAATTACCCATAAGTCATTTTTTATGTGTAGTAATAATCCTCACATTAATCTGGTACATGATGTGCTCGGAATGACTCAAAATATCCATTATAATTTTAAAATTGACAATTTATATAAAAATGTGCATCACTCTATACAAACCAGGAAAAAACAGTCGGATTGTTGTGATAATTTAGTGTGATTCAAATTAATTTGAGAAATATATAAATTTACCACACATCAATCAAATAGAAGATGTTTTTGGTATGATTTTAAGTGTGTGTATTCAATATTTAAGTAGAATTTTAGTTTAAAAGGCACATCACATCACCAAAACCAAGAAAATGAGATCAGATTGTTTTCTCATTATTTTATTTCATATTAATTAAATAATTTATTACAGTTTTTATTTTATACTTATTTAGTTAATTTTCATAGAGATAATACTTGAAGATTAACAAGAAATGGAATGGTGTGCAATAATTAACCACAATTCTCTTCGATACATGGTGTTCCTAGTATTACTCAATGTATAAGTTTTATGATTAAAATTGACACTTTGTGTTCAATTTTTTCAGTATAATATTTCTAAGATAATACTTGTTTTCGAATACATGGTTATTTTTTTCTCGATTTGAGATGTTTTTCTCGACAATAGAAAGATCAGGGTTCGGGGACCAAAGTCAAAATAATATTGATTTTTTTAATGTCTGGAATAATTTTTACTTTTTCATGTTATTGTTCAAAAAATGTTCCAAAATTTATAGAATATAGTTTTATTATTGAATTTTCTTTTTTCAATGTTATTTCATTAAAATTTTCTATTTTTCCCTTATATTTTTTTAATGATTCTTTTTCTACACTAGTGCCCTATAATTTTAACTACACTAAATAACAGTATTCAACTTTATCAGCGCAAAAGGAAAACAATGATAAAGGGGATTATTTATCAGTTATTGATGAAGAAATGATAAATGAACCCTCTGTTATGGATTTTTTATCACCGATAAAATCCATGGGCTTTTATCACGCTACGATAATTTGTTTATTTTTAATGATAACAATGTCTAATTTTACCACTATTAATATTCCATATTTGTAGTAGTGATCCATGCATCTAGTTTATTATGAGATCACAAGGGTTCAGTAGAGACCATCCTAAAACCTATTTGAACATAATTTTGGAAACATTGGGTTTAGAAAAACATGTAATCTAGTTGATTGTGTGATCATATAAGATGGATGAAGGATAAACTTGTATCTAATCTATTATGATATCCAAGAAGTTGAGTGGAGAACAACCTATAATCTAGTAAATTTTTAGGTTAGAAAGTGTTTACATTACACTAACCTCGTACTGGTTTATTACATGTTTGAATGATTGGGTGATTTTCCAATATATTATCATGAATGTTATTTCCCCTAAGATATTATTAGCACTAACCAAGTAAGTTAGGGTAACCCCTCATGTAATTTTGTTAAGAACACAATGAATCAACATATTGATATGTGATTCATGTTTCCAATTTAATTTTATATTGTACATGGACACACATGTATATTATTTTATCTTAGGGTCATGTTAGTGGATTCCTGTCAAATTTATTCATATACATTACACAGACACCTCAGTGGACATGCAAACCATATGTTAGCATATATGATTGGGTAAAGAACCTTACTCTAGTGAGAGATCTAGGGTTCCTCAATGATGACGTGGATACGGTCTCAAGGAGTTTCATGGGAATTAATGTAGTGTCTCATTAGTTTTGTTTTATTTATTTTTTTATGTACTATATATGATTGAACTTCAAGAGATATTCATTTAATATATGATTTTCAAGATAATATATGAGTAGAAATTATTATAGTATGGTGTAATTGAGTAATTTGGGTGACAAACCAAAATTATTCAATATATCTCACTATGAATCTATATCTTGTAATTAGTTTAATTGAGTAAAAAAATAGCTTTCATGTAAAAATTTTGATATCTGTTAAATAATAACCAGTGTCAAAATAATTAACAATTTTTATTTTGATAAAAAACATAAAATCACATTTTTTATGGGTTTTAACATCGGTTATCTAAAAATTGTCATTAAAAATGTCTTTCAACATGTGTAATAAATTAAATGGAATTAAAATTTTCTTTTAATGTCAGTTAGGAGAGAACTGATGTTAAAACCACCCATTGTGAGATTTTTTTACATCAGTTATTTAAATATCTTATATAAAAACTAAACTTTTTCTTCCCACATAGTGATTCTGCAAATTTTTTATATCATTAATTCCACTTTTTAAAACCCCTCATAGAAATTTATAATGACTTGAGACACATTATCAATTAAGAAATAGATGTTTTCATACCCCCTCTATCATTATTTTGGTCTTCTCCTCTGTCAATCCATACCATCCTTCCACTGGTTCTCATTTCAGTAATTTCTTTATGGTATCTATATTATATCTATGATTATTTGTTTTTATTTTTTTGATGATTTGTATTCTTATTAAAAATAATTCTTATTTTTATCGGGTGAAATGTATAGAGATTCCATAAGAGATTCATTAGTTGGAGTTTAATATTCATCTTAATTTACAAATTCAGTTTCCTCATGAGTTCTCTACAATAATGAAAATGAATATCGATAAAAAAATACATTGAATCAATGGAAACTTGCACAATCATGGAGTTAATGTTGAAGGAATATGTTTATTTATCTTTATTTCATTTTTATTCTCCAATTTTTTATATTATGTATATTTTATTTTCAATTAAGAGTGTAATTAGTAATAAAATTAATTATTTAATAAATTGGGGTTTCATATCATTTATTATATAACTGATGTGAAATATATTTTACTCCATTTGTTATTTTAAATAAAATATGCGATAAAGGGGTTTTTATGCCATTTTTAAAATCACTAATGTGAAAACCCATTTCATTCCAAGAGTTTTCAACAAATTTATATTACAATTTTTTAAAATGTGATGAGAAATATAGTTTTCCACATGGTTAAAAACAATCAATATGAAAAACAAATTGATAATGTTTCTTTTAATAATGTTGTTAGGTTACTGATGTCAAAACCCTAAAAAACAAACTATGAGAACCATATTTTTCACTAGTGTAATGTTATTATCAGATATTGTGTATGGTGACATAGAGTGTATAGTCACCCCAAGATATTTAATATGTACTTCACCATTAGTAATCATCCTCTAGTGTATATAGAGATATTCCAAATTATTGTTATGAGGCATATCAGAAGAAATTAGATGTATCCATGTTTTTGTTTTTAATTGATATTAATGGATAATATCAAAATAACATGAAAACCCACCATAGAATATCTAGAGTGGATATTTCACATTTAATTTATATTTATACAAAATAATAATTTCCTCATTCATGGTGATCTACTCAATTTATTTTTGTTTCCTCCCTTGTCACATTTTTTGTTAGTGTGGAAAATCTAAACAAGGATTCCAATAGATGTATCCACATGTGAGGCATGAGTCACTAAATAAAAATATTGATACTCCAGGTATGAGAATAGAATAGATATGTTCTTCACACTATTTGTGTTCATACCAAAAAATATATATTGTTCACTCTTTTTTCGTGAGGGGGAGGAGAGGAGGACTTTCTCTTTATGTCCTAAAAGAATTCTAGAGGTGTTTTCATTGTGTGGAACCCCTGTAACCAATAAAATGATATAATTTAGAATATATACTTAGGGTTAAATAATTATAATTTCACAATGGTTATTATCTAATTATTTATTAGAAGTTAATTTTTATTCTATGTAATAATAATAATAATAATATTATTATTATTATATGAAAATACATGTAACATATCTAATGTCATTTCATAAATAAATAAGTTAATATTTATTTAAATGATACCATGAAAAATATGTCATTTTTATGGAACATAGAACTCGATCTATATATTCCCATAAATTATTAAATTGACTAAACATTCTAGTAAATATTAATTTTAATATTCAAATAACTAAATAAATATTTTTATTAATCTATTTAGTAAACCCTTGTATTAATACATATTTATTTATTACCTTATGTATCATTAAATAAGAGACTAAATTCAACTCATATATTCTAATATTAAATACTTCACTATTGAGTTTTTGTGATCAACATTACAAGAATAAATTAAATTCATCAAGATGGGAATAATATATTCTTAAAATTAATGAGATTCTGGATATACATAGTGTGTGAAACTCTAAACCCCTCAATGGAAATATGTTATCCAACCCAGAGTCTAAGATTATTGTTTAGAAAAACATCAAGGCATTTATATAAATAAGTTAGCTCAAATACCCAATAATGCTAATATTTCCATTAAATTGACATCACATTTTTAGGATTTTAACCACACCATTTTACATTTTATTGGAAATTATAAATTTTTTAGGTTTTATAGGAATAAATAAAATTTTGATATGATAATGAATGAACAACTTATTTTTTAATTATTTATTTTAATATTCTAATTTATTTAAATAAAGGTTCACTACCAAAATACATGATTTTATCAGCATTAAAAAGGCTTTTATCAACACTAAAAATGTGATGACAATAGAGCAAATATTAAAGGAAGGTCCCATTTATTATCACTATTTGAAGTGATAATAAAGTTCTTATTTTCATGCGCTTCAATTAGCGGTGAAAAAGGATTCATTTAATGGGTGTGCGTTTTATATAACAGTACACCCAACAACCTATAAAAAATAAATAGCACCCAAACACTGGACCAAAATAACCAAACTTAAAAAAATAACCAGAACAAAATAGCCAAAACCTTATAAAAAATTACCTACAAATTTATATATACAAAATAACACTACAAACAATGAAAATGATGAAAAAACAAGTAGCACACAGAAAGGATTCGAATATAATGCTATATATATTTAATTGACATCATGAATACAAAAATATTCACTCATGGTATGTACCAAAAAAACACTTATGTACACATTTTGAATAATTTTTTTTAAAATTACATTTTCAATTATATAGAAAACACTTATAAAGAAAAAAAATTAGCATTTGACATATGTGGTATCTTCTAAAAAATGTCCGCCAATATTAATAGTCAGAGAAATAATCATCCTTACTCGAGAAAAAGGTTCCACCTATATAAGAAATCAAATATTACATTATTAATACTATAATGAAATAAATTAATCATTAATATGATTAATACATCATGAAAAGGTCAATTTTAAATACAAATGATACATTTGGAGCTTTACTGGTCACACCATGCACCGTATTGATGGGGGGGGGGAGTTTATTCATAGATGTCATAAAGGAATAATGGATCATTTTTCTAAAATATCAAGACAATATGAATATCACTAGTGAACAAACATGAACTAACGTCATTTTTTTTGTTTTTTGATGTCGGTTTTAAATCGACGTCTATCAAAGTGATGTAAAAAAAGAAGGTTTTAGTCATTGATTATTGGAAAACCGACGCCAAAAATAATTTTGTTAATATTTTCTGTGAGTGTTTTTTCTAAAACCGAAAGAGAAATTGAATTTCGACCAGGTTTTCAACGTCGGTTTAGATGAAACCGACGCAGAAAACCGACTCATATGGGTTTACGACATTGGTTTTATGTAAAACTTACACCAAAATTGGGGTTTCGGCGTCAGTTTTAGGTAAAACCAAGGGCGAAAGTCGAATTTTTTTAAAAATAATTTGGTGATAGTTTTAAAAATTATTGATTCTGTAAGTTAATTTTTTTAGAAAATAAATAAAATCACACTTCAAAAAACATCCAAACCTCTATAAAAAAACAATATACAAAAACTATCAAACAATATTTATCATTCCATAAAAACCTATAACTTACATGCTTTTATCTAGTAAATCAAAAAGTTTATCTGAACATTGGTATTATAAAGTTGAAATAAAATACACGTACTTGCAATCAATGACTTCAAGAAATTTTGTGACATTTTCAAGTCACATGAATCTAGCATTTACAGTTCATGCAATGCCCAACTATTCTTTGATACCAAAGACAATACTTTTGAGTTACTAAAAAATTTACATGGATTCCATTTAATGATCAATGTATCAATAAATCATTTAAAAAATTAGATGAAAACATTGTAGAGTCACTTGAGAGAAATCAATGATTACAAGACAACGATTACGATGTACTTATTATAGTCACGTGGCTTGACATAAAATTAAATTCATTATGGATACCAAGTACCATGAAATAATTTGATCTAATGTGGATATCAAGTACATGTTCACTCATCATCATTGTGGAATGACTCAATACTCAATGCCTTATGGATACCATTTAATATGATTAATGCACTTTTGGATTGTTCTTGGTCAATTTTAATGTCTTTTTTATCTTTTTGGCATAGAGTTGATGCATGTACGGCATGGGTTAATGTCATCATGAATAGTACATGGAATCTCATAACATGGTTTATTGATTATTTATTATTTCATACACCACAAATAATCAAAAAAACTGATGCCGAATGATAATTGTTTTTTAAAAAATTCATAATATTACACTTCCAAAATAAAGTAGAATTAAAATACATGTACCTGAATGTTACAGAATTCTCATTATTGGTTATTTTTGAAGCATTCATTTGATTATTAGTAGGTTCAAACACCTAATTTATCAAAATACATAGTTTTTTGAACCCATATGTATTATTATTTATAAATATTATAATTTATATACCTCAAGTCTTAATCAGACTTAACAAATAGTTAGCAAATGTTGATTGAATATGGGTCATATGATATTGCGAATAAGAATGAGAATCACTGAATGATTACAATAATATTGAATGATATGAAATTTAAAAGTATAATAATTTGAAGAAAATATATATAACAATTAATACCACAAACCTTATGAAAATTAGTAGTTTCCCTAGTTGTGATTATCTCGTAAACGAATCGTAGAATAAAATAACAACATTCAGAATCTCCATTTTAACTATGACAATACAATTATAATACATTATACTAATCATAAAAACCAATATATAATACAAATTCAGAAAAAAAACATAATATAAAAACTAATTACCTGTACTTCCACATATTTTATTTTTTTTGGTTTCCTTAATGACATTTATTGATTGATAAACTGTTTCCCTGAACTGTATTTTTATATATATGAAGTAATAATACATGTCTAAACAAAAAAAATTATACATAATTCGATTATAAAAAAAACATACATGTTTAATAAGGTAGAAAAAGGTTTATGAACTGTTCCATGTAAAGAGAAAAACTAATAAAATGTGAATTCACTTGGAAAAAATACACTTAACATCCAATACCCCGTACAATACAAAAAGTTTACAATTAATGACATTATAATGATCATTAGTTCATAATTATTATTTTTCTTACTTATTAATAAATGGCCAAAACTAGCATTGAATATATTTCTGTTATAATCTATCAAATATATATTGAACTCTTTCATCATTCTTCTCATGTTTGACTTCCAAAGAAATGTACTATAGTTCTATAAAACTGTAAATGCTTGTACATTCATTTTGTAAAAGAAGCTTGTGTAGATAACTAATTTAAAAATAAAATATAGTTAGTCAATTTAAAACCATATTTTATTAATTAAATATCAATTCAAACATCAATTTACATACATGGAAAAAAACTGCACCACACTTATCCTGATCTCTTCAAAATTAACTAAATGCATGATATCTTATTTCATTAATGCAAATTGATAATTTCTTCCACATATATCAGGTGTCATCCAAAAATCATTGATAAAATTCAAGGAAGAAGAGTACTCAGATAATCTTTGTAACCCATAGGAAATATTAGAAGTATATAAAACTGACTGTTCCTGAACATTTTGTTTCATTTGTGATTTTTCTTTTGGTTTCAGATATTCTTATATAAGTTAAATGTAAAAAAAAATTATACGTAATTTTGAATCATTTAAAATTAATATTATAAAAAATGAATATCTCATGTGAAATATAACAAAGATAAATAGTTGGCCAATGTAAAAAATGGATCATAAATTCCCCAACACTGGTGATATCTATAGTAGGAAATTGTAGTAGAGTAGTAGGATCTATAATATCTTGTACTGATACTCTAACCTGACCCATCTAAATAGGATGATGATGTACCAAGTCCCCCAAAAAGGCACCTATCCTAATACAACAATATTTAAACAAGGATCTCCCACAATAACTCACAATATAATTCTTCATCTGAGGGAGGAGGTGGATGCTCATAGTAAGTAGGGGGTAGGGTAGTCTGGGTGAGCAGGCTAAGAAGACAGAAAAATACAAAAGTTATATTAGTGTTTATAATTTATAAAATGGAAAAATTGATGAAAATAAAATAATATATCTCGAAAGGTTGCGCAGACGGGGCATGGTATGCAGATGGGGTATGGTAATTCAAGTGACTATGATGAGAATAATGAAAAATGGAAAAGTTATATTCGTGTTTATAATTTATAAAATCAAAAAATTGATGACAAATAAAATAATATACCTCGAAAGGTTGTGAAAACGGGGTAGGGTAATCAGATGTTGCAAGGTAGTCCAGGTGAGTAGGCTGATAAGGCTGAAAAATGAAAAGGTTATTCTAGTTTTTATAATTGATAAAATATAAATATTTATGACACATAAAATAATATACCTTGAAAGGATGCGAATATGGAGATTGGTAAGCTGTTGGGGTAGGGTAGTCAGGGTGAGTAGGCTGAGAAGGATGAAAAATGAAAAATTTATATTAGTGTTTATAATTTATAAAATAGAAAAATTGATGACAAATAAATAATATATATGGGAAGGATGCACAGACTGTGACTGTCTTTCCATGTGTTCTAACAAATCCTTCTACACTGCTTCTTGAATTTGATCACCCATAGACTGTTTCATATCATTCATCTCTTCTTTTAAGGATTCTATTTCTGCCTCTCTTAATTTCTTACTCTTACAAAAAAACATCGGAATACTAACTATATTTCCCCAGCCATACAAATTACTTAATCTGGAGTTATTTAAAGAATTCACATTGAGGATATTTTTAGGTTTTGAGTTTTAGATAATTAAGTCATAAACCATGCATTTCATTCCACATTTAAACAAGGTGGTTACATCAAAAACAACATTCATTTTTTTCATCAAAGGAAACATATTTAAAATAAACCATGGGTTCTTTCTTGATACTTCCTTGACATAATCATCCTATCATGTACCTTTCCCTTGACCTATGAATAAAATTAAAAAAACTTAGGATGATGATAAAAATCTCAGTAAGGGATATAAAAATATTTGTTCATGTATACATAAGAATCAATGAAATCATACTTAACTCATAAAACATAAGCACATTAACATACCTCATGAAATTATAATATTAATGAATAACACATAGAAATCATAAGACATAAATGTTACTTGAGGCATTTATAGCATTCTTATGCAGGGAGTAACCCTCATGGTTACGTTTGGAATACCCATCACAGTATATTCCATAAATCTCTTCAGAGAAATCTTAGCATTTAACTCCGTCACATTACCCAATTAATGGGAGGGCTATCACAGGATCACCCACCCTTAGTTTATCATAGAACCACCCATATTCATAAACTATTCCCAAGAACCATAACATAATCGCATCATATAAAACATGCATAAAGGAAACACAAAATTTTCACATTTCAATCACAAGATATAAAAACACATTGATATAATCAAAACATTTTCAAAAAAAATTTCAATACAAAAATAAAAGATAATTAAAACATGGTATTTATTTTTCATTTTAAAAAAAGTCACGGCTTTTAGAGGAAGCCAAAACTCAAATAATGGTCACAACGGTGGAGAAGTCATTGTAGCCACATACATAAGACAAAAAAATTCCCTTTTTTCATTTAGTAAAAAGATTCTTTTAAAAAGATTCATTTTGAATAAAATTACTAGTCAAATGGGTTTATACACTTTTTAAAATTATGTTGTGTATAAAACAAAATATTCCTCAATGAAAGGATATTGATACGAAGTCCCTTACAAAGTCGGTATCTTTAGATTAAGGACAATTCAATTACATAATTATGTGTGAAAAATATAAATACAACCAATATAAGAGGATATTAAGTTTAAAACAATAAGATATCATCCACACATATTCATAGTACATCATAATCAAGAAATAGAGGTTTAACCCAAAGAATTGAAATTGGGTTAAGAAGCTCCCTTACAGAAATTCGACAGCCTAACAACGTCATTTTAAAATTCAGAAATTGAGGCGGTGATATATAAAATGGGCATCTCATCACTTGGACATATCATTTACAAAAATAAGGATATAAAAAATATATCCAAACTTAAGATTATTTATATTAAAGACCTAACAAAAAGAAGTCTTTTAAAAATAAAATGGTGAATGGTTCCCTTACTGACTTGGGTAACATCAGAAACATACACCTCATGAAAGAAAGGTAATATAATAAAGATGTAAACACCAATAAATTAATTTATATTACACAATGAATAAAATCATGGGTAGTACATACACTACAAAGAGGGAAATAGTGGAAAATGTTACATGAATCTCACAGGAACAAAAAGTGAGATAAAAACTCTTTAACTCGTGGTAATCAATCGAGTCGTGTGACTAAAAGATAATAAGAACCAAATTAATAATAGAATACCATGAATATAAGGATAATATATATATATATATATAAAGTCAGTACAAAATACACCACATGCAATAAATAAGTGGAGAACAATAGAAATCTCACAGAATTAAAATTGAGATAAGAAATCCCTTACCAAAATTCGGCAGCCTAACAGCGCCACTTAAAACTTCTTAAAATGAATTCATGAGGGAAAGAGGGGGACTATCACCATATGAGCACAAAAATTACATTAGTATGAATATAAAATAACATCTCCAACATAATAACATGGATTATAAAATAAATTACATTAAAGAAAGTACATGAAAAGAAAGAGAGAGGTCAGATCCCTTACCTCGTGTCCGACATGACTCGATCGTTGTTTAATCTCCAGAATAATAAACTAGAGTTAATTTATACTTTCTTAAGAAATTTTTTAAATTTAATTATTCCTTTTATATCACTTATTACCATGTTATGGAAATTATGTAATTATTTAATTTAATAATGGTTGTTTTTTCGATCATTGGTACTTGAGTCAAAAATAAAATTCTTATAATTAAAAGTTGTTCATGTGGTAAAATATCCATTATATCCATAATTATATTCATTATGTAGATATCATATATATAATATATATCCAATATATACTTGCATTTATAATGTTACATAACATTTAGAGGTAAGAAATGAAATGCACCGTTCATGGAGACGGTAAGTCGTACGTACGCATGAACGATACTTTCATTTCTATTTCATATTTAATGGAATAAAATCATAATTATATAAAGGTATATTATAATAATAGTATAATATCATATATAATATCATTAGCTCCATGCTTTATACATCTCATATATGGAATTAACAAATCTAATCACTTTGAGTGGGCGGTAGTCCGCACTTTTTAAAATGAAGATATTGTGTATACCCGTAATGGAAACCATAATGGTATGAAATAAATTAAAAATACAGAAGCATATGTATAACATAAATATAATTTATCTCATATATAATTATAGTGATATATTAATTTCCACCATGAAATGTGTTAGAATAATTTTGAACAATCATCGTTTCGTGAGGCAGAAATTCACCATCCACAGAAATAATATGCTCTTTAACCATTTGACAGAGGTGTGTGTAATTGTAGCTCAAATACTTCTCATAAAAGCATTCTATTGTATTTAATATACTTGTTTTGTATGAAAATAAAGGAATAAAAAGAGTTTAGGGGGTTGGAGAAGAAAAATAAAACAAAAGAACATATGAGAGGACATTACCTTTAAATCGGGTAACTCCATTTGGTTTGAACCAAATTGGTTTCTTGAAGAAATTTCTTCCTAAGGTAAGGCATATAGGATGAATAGAGGGATGTGGATAGATAAAATGGGCAGAGTTTGGTCAAGCCAAAGGCTTCAGTGGTGTGTGTAAGTGGGTAGAGGTGGGGGCCTTTTATAAGAGGGAGGATGGGCACTCTTGGAATGTTATAAAATGTTACTTTATTATAAATTGAGTTTCTAATTTTAAAGGTCCCACAATGATATTTTTTCACGGTAAGGTAAAAAGGGTTCGAAATCCACCCATACAATAGGTTTTAGAAATGTTTATGTCTTTGATTTCACCTTATCTTTACATTTTATTTAAATCGTTCATCAATGAGGTAATCACTACATCATCATGGTGTCATAAATAAATTTATTTATTTAAATGCTAAAAATTATAAAATAATTACCATGATTTAGTACATATTTTTTTATTTCCAATGACTATTTACAATCTAAGATATAATTTATGTAGGCAAAATTAAAATTGTTTTACTTAGGTGTTACATAATTTGGTTACATTTTCATTTCTTTAAAAAAATATGATAAAAGGTCACTATCACACTAAAGTATGGGGACCCAAGTTTGGCACAAGGCATCCCATGGTCGGCCATGAAACCACTAATAGAATTAGGGCACATTTTGGGGTCATTTTATATTTTTATGATATTATTTTATTACCCTTAACTACCCAGTTACTAATTAAACACGATAATTAAAGATAATTAACGTCGTTACTATTCATAATGTCCAAAAAAAGAGTCATAATTACATAATTTGTACATTTTGATTCCAAATATGGAATCATGTTTATCAAATTCCAAACAGAGAAATTGCAGAAATTAATTTAAAATAATTCCTGTGGTCAAAACGAAAGACGAGTTTTTATGAAGTAAAATAATTCAAAAGATTGATTTTTTTTACATCCAATTTAAAATTGATATTACATCCAATGACCAAAATTGTATTAAATGATAAAAACATAATTAAATTAAAACTTAAAACCAATTAAAATGTCAATATAACTATATAAATAATTTGAATGAAAATGTAGTTTTGAATTAAAATCCATTATTTTTCACTATACATTGAAAATTAACATTTGTCAGGAAAATACCAAAAATTCCCCCTAAGATATATTTTTTATCTCAAATTCAAAAATTATATCAATTTTACCAAAAAAAACCTAGAAGTGGCATTAGTTGATTTTATAATCAATTCCCACTGGTAAAACAAATAGCGTGTTTTAATGAAACAATATTTATTAAAAGATTGACACTAGTTTATGTCCAATTTCAAAGTGAAATTAATTCAAATGAAAAAAATTGGATTAAATGGTAAAAATATATTTCTATTACACTTTAAAACCAATTAAATAGATAATATTACCATGTAAATAAATTACACTAAAAGGAGGTTTTGAATTAAAATACAACATTTTTACTATTCATTTAAAAAAAGAACTTTATCAAGAAAAATAACAAAAGTTACACAAAGGAAAATTTTATGTCTTGATTATAAAGAAGGATTTTATTTTTTCAAATTTAAAATTTAAAATTTTCAAAAAGTGTATTTATAAAGTGTTCACCATCAAAAGGTGGTTAATCGACCTTTTAATGAATATTAGAATATTTACGCTTAAAATTGGATTCATTCGAATTTTAAGCCTCTAACATTTATTGAATAAATTAAAAAATATTTGACAAGCATATATAATAACTTTTTAGTTAGTTCTTATCATTCCAGCCATTACATCGGCTATGAGTTTACTACCATTTACAATAATATTATTATATTACTAATGTGCATTGTAATATTTCAAAGAAACTCGTTGTTGCGTATTGGGTACACCATTGAAAATAGCATCCCCTTTAAAGTAACATTAATATTTTATTCACAAGTATTAATAAATATGAAAATGTCCAATTATTTATTTACCTGGGATATTACATCCTTCCCCGCTTTTGGGAATTACGTCCTTGCAATTTAAAAATTGTGCTCTGAAACACCATTTAATGTCCCACATCGAAATACTAGTTAATAAAGATATCACATTAAATTAATGAAAAATAAATAAAAAGGTCACCCGCGATAACCCATATTATGATTCCATGTAGGAAAAAAATGGATATAGAAGAAAAAACAATGTGTCAAGTTTTGATGGAGAGTAATAGAAAATATTATTATGAGAAAGTTAACCATAATAAAATCAAAAACTTATAATGGGTTAAATAGTGTTTGATTCCCCAGTAGAAAAAGTTAACAGACAACGTTTTTGTTTCAAGTTACTTTTCATTGTGGAATTTATTTATGAGCTTAACTGAAAGTTAAGGAAACAAACTTACTTGTCATGTAGGATTCATATTTTACTAGATTTCCATCACAAACTCATATTTTCTCCAAACAATGAGTATTTAGGATGAATTGTTCACATTAAGAGTGCTATTATCAACATCTTGAGAAAGACCTAATCCACAAAATATTAACTATATATTTTCCATGTCTTTAGACCCTAACCAAAACCAAAATGGTTTGTACAAGATCAGATAATCCCTAAAAGGATGATCCTTTATAAAAAAGAAAAGGTATTCTTAATCTCCCAAATTTTTCCAACAATACCCAACGTTCAACAAATACCATTCAATAAATAGCTATCCAAAAAAAATTCTTCAAGGTAATCCAAACTAAGATTGCAACCCAAATCTCCGAAGGATTTAATCACATAGTCTTCCAAGATAAATCTTAACATGTATCTCCAATTAACATCAGTTACTCTTAATGTCTCAAATTGAAAAGTAATTAACCTAATCACATATTCTCCGTGGAAGGTTAATCATTTTCATAGATAACCCAAAATCAACTTATTCCTGATTCATAAGAGAATATAACTAAAAATAATTAGTCAAACAGAATAGGGACTTCACGTAGCCCAATGGTGGCTTTAAATACCAGTCGCACTTTGGTTGTGGGTTCGATTCCCATGGCTTCGTCCAACGCGATGGGTTGTCACACGGTCTGCGTGTTGTCCATTTTCAAAAACTATATAATTTTGTAACATTACTCAAAAATAGATAAATTCAAAAAAAATAACCATAACATATTTTAACCACAAGTTTATCTCATGCCTTTAAATTTCCATCATAACATATAGTAACCCATAATTACCTCAAATGTAAGGATCATATAAACCCTAATGGTTACCTTTATAAATATTACATGAACTTCCACATTGAGTTTGTTCTCTCGTACATGATGCATTAGAGAACTCACCATGTTTCATGTGGTTAATCATGACTCCTTGATGGTTGGTTTATAATAACCATGAGATTCCTCAATGAATCCCACATTTCATCTAGTATCTTAATCAGATAATCACCACACTTTACTTCATACACATTGTCACTTTGGTGACTACTTGATCCATCCATTTACTAAAACCAAAAATGTTAGTGTGAGTATATTAAAAAAATAATCATGTACTAATGGGAAGATAAACACTATGATACATTTATCCAAGTTATCTCAAACTCATTCCAACATTCAAAAATAACAATGACTCCATCTAATATACTAACCATTGTGGTTATACACAACTTGTCACTAATGCTTAAAGAATACCCTTACCTATAATGTTATCTAAACCGACCTATGATACCAACTATAAGGACCCATCCTTAAACATTACTTAATCTAGAGTTATTTCAAGAATTCACATTGAGGATCTTTCCACGTTTAGAGTTTTATAGAATTAAGTCATAAATCATGCATTTCATTCAACATTTTAACTAGGTGGTTATATAAAAAACAACATTCATTTTTTTCATCAAAGGAAAAATATTTAAAATAAAACATGGGTTCTTTATTGAAACTTCCTTGACACTATCATCACATCATGTACCTTTCCCTTGACCTGATAATAACATTTTAAAAACTTGTGATGAGCAAAAAAAGCTCAGTATGGGATTTAAAAATATGGAATGAAAACATTATTTAATGTATATATAAGAATAAATGAAATCATACATTACCCAAAAAATATAAGAACTTTATCATACCTCATGAAATCATAAGATTTATGAATAACCCATAGAAATCATAATACATAAAGGTAACTTGAGGCATTCATAACATTCTTACGTAGGGAGTAACCCTCATTGTTACGTTTGGAATACCCATCCTAGTATATTCTATAAATCTTTTTAGATAAACCATAGATTTTAACTCCTTCATGTCACCCAATGCATTAGAGAGATATCACGGGCTCACACACCCTTAGTTTATCACGGAACCACCCGTCTTCATAAACAATTCCCAAGAACCATAACATAAGCATATCACATAAAACATGCATAAAGGAAACATAACATTTCCACATTTCAATCACAGGATATCATAAACACATTGATATAATAAAAACAATATCAAAACCATTTTCAATACAAAAATAAAGGAAAATTAAAACATGGTATTTAATTTTTATTTTAAAAAATGATATGGCTTGTAGAGGAATCCAAAACTCAAATAATGGTAATGTCGGCAGAGAAGTCGTTGTCACCACACAGGTAAGAAAAAAACATTCCCTTTTTTCGTTTAGTAAGGTGCTTCACATGAAAATATTCCTTTTTTATAAAAGTAAAAGACAAAATAGGTTTATACTCCGTATAAAAGAATGTTGTGTATAAAACAAAATACGCCTCAATGAAAGGAGATTGAGACGAAGTCCCTTACAAAGTCAGTATCCTTAGATTAAGGATAATTCAATTACATAATTATGTGTAACAAATATAAATACACCCAATATAAGAGTATATTAAGTGTAAAACAATCATAGTTCATCCACACAAATTCATAGTATGACATAATCACGAAATATAGGTTTAACCCAAAGAATTGAAATTGGGTTAAGAAGTTCCCTTACAGAAATTCGACAGCCTAACGACGTCATTTTAAAATTCAGAAAATGAGACGATGAGATATAAAAAGGGTATATCATCACATGGACATATAATTTACCACAATAAGGATATATAAGAACATATCCCAACATAAGAACATATAAATTAAAAGGCCTAACAAAAATAAGTCTTTTAAAAATAGAAGGATGAAAGGTTATCTTACCGACTTGGGTAACATCTGAAACGCACACACCATGAAAGAAAGGTCATACAATAAAGATGTAAATACCCATAAATTAAATTATATTACATAAAGAGTACAATCTTGGGGAGTACATACACCATACAAAAGGAAATAGTGGAAAATGTAGCATGAATCTCAAGGGAACAAAAAGTGAGATAAAAACTCTTTACCTCCTGGTAATTAATCGAGTCGTATGACCAAAAGATAATAAGAACCAAATGAATCATATAATAACATGAATAGAATGATAATATATATATCAAAAGGAAGTACACAATACACCACATGTAATAAATAAGTGGAGAAAAATAGAAATCTCATGGAATTAAAAGTGAGATAAGAAATCCTTTACAAAAATTCGGCAGCCTAACGACGCCACTTCAAAATTCTTAAAATGAATTGATGATGGAAAGTGGGGGTCTGTAACCATATGAACATAAAAAGGAAATTATTATGAATATAAAATAACATCCCCAAAATATGAACATGGAGTCTAAAATAAATTACATAATAGAGAGTACATGAAAAGAAAGAGAGAGGTCAGATCCCTTACCTCGTGTCCGACTTGACTCGATCATTCTTGGATCTCCTGAATAATAAACTAGAGTTAAATTATACATTCTCAAGAACCTTATTCATGTTAATTATTCTTTTTTATATCACTTATTACCATATAATGAACATTATGTAATTATTTATGTTAATTACGGTCATTTTGTCGATTATTGGTACTTGAGTCAAAAATAAACTTCTTATAATTACAAGTTGTTCATGTGGTAAAATATCCATTATATCCGGAAATATATTCATGATGTATATATCATAGGTATAATTGATATCTTGTATATACTTGAATTTATAATATTACATAACATTTAGAGGTATGAAATTAAATGCACCATTCATGGAGACGGTAAGCCGTACATACAGATGAACGCTACTTTCATTTCTATTAAATATTTAATGGAATGAAATCATAATGATATAAGATTATATTTTAATTCCAGAATAATATCAAATATAATATCATTAACTCTATCCTTTATACGACCCACATATGGCATTAAATAATCAAATCACTTTGAGGGGGCGGTTGTCCGCACTTCCTAAAAGGAAGATATCGTGTTTAACCATAATGTAAACCATAAAGGTATGAAATAAATGGAAAATACAGAAACATATGGAAAACATAAACATAATATATATAATATATAAATATAGTGACATCTTAATTGACACCATGAATGGTGTTAGAATAATTTTGAACAATTGTCGTTTCGTGAGGAAGAAATTCACCATCCACAGAAACAATATGTTCTTTAACCATTAGACAGAGGTTTGTTTAAGTATGTCTCGAATACTTCCCATAAAAACATCCTAGTATATTGAGGATAGTGGTTTTGTTACAAAATAAAGGAATAAAAAGAGTTTTCGGGGTTGGAGAAGCAAAATAAAACAAAAGAACAAAAGAGAGGACATTACCTTTAAATCAGAAAACTCCCTTTGTTTTGAACTAAAAGGGTTACTTGAAGAGCTTTATACCTAAGGTAAGACTTCTAGAATGAAGAGAGGGATGTGGAGAGATAAAGAGCATAGAGTTTGGTCGATCCAAAGGCTTTAGAGGTGTGTGAAAGGGGGTAGTGGTGGGGGCCTTTTATAAGAGGGAGGAGGGGCACTCTTGGAATGTTATAAAATGTTACTTTATTATAAAATAATTTTCGGATTTTAAAGGACCCACAATGATATATTTCGTGGATAAGGTGATAAGGGTTAGAAATCCACCCATAAAATATTTTTTATACAAGTTTATGTCTTTGATTTCACATTATCTTTTCATTTTATTTAAATCGTTCATTAATTAGGTAATCACTGCATCATCATGGTGTCATAAATAAATTTATTTATTTAATGTCTAAAAATTATAAAAAAATTACCATAATGTAGGAAATATGTTTATATTTCCAATGAATATTAATAGTCTAAGAGATAATTTATTTAGACAAAATTATTTTTTTTTACTTAGGTGTTACATAATTTGGTTACATTTTCCTTTCTTTAAAAAAAATATGATAAAAGGTCACTATCACACTAAAGTGATTCCATGGGGTCCCAAGGTTGGCACAATGCATCCCATGGTCGTCAATGACACCACCAAATAGCATTATGACACATTTTTGGGTCATTTTATATTTTTTTTGATATTATTTTATTACCCTTAACTACACGGTTACTAATTAAACATAATAATTAAAGATAATTATCGTCATTACTATTCATAATGTCCAAAAAGAAAAGAGTCTTAATTACATAATTTGGAACTTCTAATTACAAATATGGAATCCATTTTATCAAATTACAATCACAAAAATTTCAGTAATTAATTTAAAATAATTCTCGTGGTCGAAACCAATGTTGGGTTTTTAAGAAGTAAAATATATCAAAAAATGATTTGTTTTTACATCCAATTTAAAAGTGAAATTACATCCAATGACCAAAATTTTATTAAATTATAAAGACATAATTAAAATACACTTTAAAACCAATTAAAATTACAATATATCTATATAAATAAATTGGATGAAAAAGAATTTTTGAATTAAAATGCATTATTTTTCATTATTCATTAAAAATGAGCATTTGTCAGAAAAATACCAAAAATTCACCCGAAGCTATATTTGATATTCCAAATTCAAAAATGGTATCACTTTTACCAAATCAAAAACATAGAAGTGGAATTAATTAATTTTATAATCAATTCTCGTTGTCAAAACAAATAGCGTGTTTTTATAAAATAATATCTATTAAAAGATTGACACTTGTTTATGTCCAATTTCAACGTGAAATTAATTCAAATGACCAAAATTGGATTAAATGGTAAAAATATTTTTTTATTACACTTTAAAACTAATTAGAAAGATAATTTTACTATGTAAATAAATTAGACTAAAAGGAGGTTTTGAATTTAAATACATCATTTTCACTATTCATTAAAAAATGAACATTATCAGAAAAATAACAAAAACATACACAAAGTAAATTTTAATGTCTTCATTATAAATTAGGATTTGATTTTTTCATATATAACATATAAAATTTTCAAAAAGTGGACTTAAAAGGGTTCACCATCAAAAGGCGGTTGATCGACCTTTTAAAGAATATTAGAATATTTACGCTTAAAATTGGATTCATTCCCATTTTAAGCCTCTAACATTTGTTGAATAAATGTAAAAATATTTAACAAGTAGATTTAATCACTTTTTAGTTAGATATGTTCATTTCTGCCATTACATTGGCTAGGAGTTTATTACCATTTGCAATAATATTATTATATTAATAGTGTGCATCGTAAGATTTAAAAAAAACTCGTTGTTGCGTATTGGGTACACCACTGAACACATCATCCCCTTTAAAGTAACATTAATATTTTATTCAAAAACATTAATAAATATTAAAATTTCATATTCTTTATTTACCTGGGACGTTACACTAACACCCACCTGAAATCCTCAAACACGGTCAAGGTGTTCTTCCTTTCCCAATGCAGTGGCTAGGATGTCCATCATACCTTCAGGGATAAAAGATCCATGTGTCTCTTTCTCATGAAGTTCACCCTAAAAATAAAAATAAAAAAGATATATTAGTGTTTATAATTTATAAAAGAGAAAATATTTTGACAAATAAATAATATTTACTTATAATTCTATAAGCCAATTGTTGAGCTTACTCTATAATATACAATTAATTTTTCTTTCTTCTTGCTCATATCCATTTCTCATGGCTAGTGGGAGGAGATGGAGGACCAAAATGGACCTCTTGTGAAAAACAACTTGATCATGATCTTAATTCTTCAAATTTTTCATCAATCATTTTCTACTCCAAATACAAATACCCTCCAAGTGAAAAAAGAATGAGGGTATAAATTTCACAAATGGATCTTCTGATGAGATCTCCTGGAGGCATATTATATAAAAATAAACTACTAAATAATACTAAATATATATCAAAAATTTTAAAATATAAAATAGTCACCATATCTTGAATTTTTCTTCCAAACTACTGTCAACAATTCACTTCCATATATCTTCATCTTTAAACAGATACTTAAGACATGGGCTTTCAAACCATCTCTTTCCAAAAACACAAATTTTTTTCAGTTCGGTTTTAAAATATATCCATAGAACTGTCGCTGAAGAGAGATGTATTTTCTTAATTTCTTTGGTTTCATAAAAATTTAATATATTTTGTAATTGAATAAATTAAATATATCATTTTAAATATATCCTATTCAAAAAATGAAATAAAATAAATCAATTAAGATACTTTACCATTCGGACCTCCCAAAGCTGTTGCATCATTGTCCTGTCCACTGAATTCCAATCAAGATATAAAATACTAATCCTAAAATGGATCTGCATCACTATATAAATAACATACTGAACTTCATTTAATCCAACTGCATCATTACCATCATCGAATTGGATGTGTACTTTGTAATCATCATGATCAAGTTATAGTTTTGGTAAACTTGTAATGCCATGTTTACCATCTTGAGAACTTTTTTTAGTAGTAACTAGAGAAGTCTCCTCCGCTGAGGAGGCATCAGTAGTCCTGCAATATTTTTTTAATTAACAGTTTTATTTCATTAAATAAGTAGTTTACTGAATATTTAATAATATGTTAAAATATATATACCTCAGTAACTACTCCTCTCTATCTGTATTTGACATTGCTACTAGAAGGTGTAATGAAATTTTGTGTACCTGCATATCATTAGAAAACTGTATAATTGGAAACAAGGAACACAAAAATAACTAAGTAAAAAAGAGGCATGCATTGGTATTTTTCAATAATGGAAACAAAATATAATGATTTACCAAAAAAATAGGAGACTATTTTATGGGTTTACCATATTCCTTCATCATGATCATTACTTACTGCATGCACTATATATGTATTATACACATTGTAATCATCTGGAAAGTGCGTAATAGATGAATAAGGCTCATATAAATCACTATAATCATCCACATCATCCTCATCACCCAAATGATATCCTTTTTCTTGCAAAACAATTGACCACTGATCATTTGTTGGATCAATGGAATAAAGTACTTATTTTTCATGTGTCACTATGATAAATGGTTCCTCATTGTAATTAAATCTTTTTAAATCAACCAGTTTAAACTCATATTCATCAGGTTTCACACCAAAATTACTATCAACCCAATTACACATAAAAACAATGACTGTAAATTTAATATAATCAATTACTGATATATCATCAAGAACTCAAAAATATGGAGTTGATGCAGAAAATGGCTTTTTATTTTTGGGAATTGAAAAATTCACTACTTCAGTGAAAACCATCATACCACTTTTCTGAACGGTACTCTTGTCATCTAGGTTTTTTGTATTAAATGTGTAGCCATTGATATCAAAACAAGACCATGTAATCACATTATGAGATGGACCCCCAACAAACCACATCAATGTTTCCGATGTAGATATATCTTTGGTGACATTCTTTTTAAATCATTAAACTAATGTCTTATTATGATCAATCATCAACCAATTTTCATTTATTTTCTGATATCGTAACATTAATTCAGTAATATATGAGGATATATATGATTGACCCTCATATGTGTTGTTAAAAATGTATAAGTGTGCGTGCATCACTTCATCTCGTGGAATAAACTTTATCTTTAAGCCTCAAAACCCTCTACCTTCACTATCAACTGTCATATGTCGATATACAAGGAGACCAATATGATCCACCTCATAAAAATAATCAGCAAAGAACTCAATCATCTCTTCTGATACATATTTTTTTAAAAATATAGGCCTCTGGTCGATAAGTATTTTTCACATATCCTTTCAAAATTTTCATATATCATTTGAAAGGAAACATCCATCTAAAATAAACATGCCCATATATTCTTATGTCACGTACCAAATGAATCAGCAGATGAACCATTGTATAAATAAATGTGGGTGGGAAATACATTTCAAGATGAAAAAGAATAAGATTTTCTTCATTATCCAACACATCTAACAAATTTGGATCAATGAATTTTCTATAAATGGATTTGAAGATATTACATAACCTGATGATAGTCTTTTTGATAGAAGTAAGCAATATACCATGCACTGCTACTGGTAGAAGTTGTTGCATCAATGCATGGATTTCATGAGATTTCATACCTATTAATTTACAATCCTTCAATGACACCAAATTTTTTATTTTTGAAGAAAAACCACTAGGTACATTAATACCATTAAGACACTGACAAAAAGTCATCTTTTCAATATTTTTTAATGTGTGACAAGAAGGAGGTAAATATGTTATATTTCCTTTCACAGTGGGAGATAACTCCAAATGTATTCTCATTAATATCAAGTCCAATATAGCATGAAATCCACCTTTTGTCATTCCTTTTATGTCTAAAAATGTTCCAAGCACAATTTCACATATGTTTTTCTCAAGATTCATAATATAAATGTTGTGTTTTATCTCTTTAAATATCCACTAAGATAGTTCGAAAAAATAGACTGCTTCTTCCAGATATGTTTTGGAGAACCAGAACTTTTTCTCTTTCCAAATATCAAATCAACATCTTTCACCCTATCATATTATTCTTCAACTGACAATGGTTGAGGGGGAATGTTGTATTCTTGTAAACCGTTAAATAATTTTTTCAATATCTGATAAGGATGATCAATTCACAAAAATCTTCAATGTCCCATGTAAACTCTCTTCCTTCCATTATGTAGTTGATAACAAGAAGTTTGTTCTTCACAAATTGGACATGTTTTATATCCTTTAACACTTTATCTAGATAAGATTCCATATGCAGGAAAGTTGTTAATAGTGAACATTATCATAGCACACAAAAGAAAATACTTTTTCTTGTATGCATCGTAAAATTTAACACCTTTCTCCAATGGTAGTTTCAAATCCTCAATCAATGGTGAATGATACACATTAATACCATTTCCTGGTTTTTTGGTCTGGAAATCATCAAACTCATCATAACATATTTTCTCTTCATACATAGGTGTAGGGATATGTTGTAAACTACCAGAAAAATTGGCTAAGAACTATGTTGGATACTGAGGCTCTAATATGGACTTATTCCATCGGTACACAATCCCATTCTGATATTTCTAACTTCACTTCCAAAATCAGGATTTTTTTTACAAAAACTCTTCCACACTGGTGAATAGGTAGGTTGATGTAAGTTAGCATCATATATGCACTCATTTGAATTCTGTCTTTACATTTTTTCATCAATTAAATTTTAAAATAGATGATTCAAACGTGGAATTAAGGATGGTACCAAATTTCATTAGCATGAGTTTTGATTCTAGTACTTAAAAATGAATTAGAATTGAATTATAAGAATTGTATGAAAAAAATATTGGATGAGATAATTGGAAAGTACAAAATTGTTTTTTCATGATGCTAGATGACATCACCTAAGAATGAATTTGAGTTGACTTTCCCATCTATCTTATAGCGTGATGTCCCACATGTAGGACAAAAAGATAAAAATTCATTTTCATTCTTATACAGTACACAATCATTGGGGGATGAATGTGTCTTTTTTACACCAATCCCATTGGGAATAATATTTTATTCACCTCATAATTGGAATATAGAAGCCTATTTATTTATGGAACTAGCTCTTTTAAATGCTTAAGTAAACTGGAGAAACATTAATCACTCCACCCATTTTTTACTTTTAAGTTAACTAATCTGAAAACTGCTAATAAAACTGTATATTTAATGTATCCTGGGAATAATGGTTTCACAAAATCTTCATACAATTGTTCAAAATTTGTGGTTTTTTCAATGGTTTCAAAACCTAAATCATGAATTAATTATTCAATACGATCCTCTGCCTTATTATGAATATCGTCATCAATGTTGGATGTTTAATTTTTAATTCTTTTACCGCGACAGATCCAACATGTATAATTATGGCTAAAACAGTAACGAATCAGATGATTCTTGATTCATCTGGAGTTTATCTGTCTCATATTTACACACTTCAAACATGGACATAAAATCAATTCAATGTTTTGAAGATGTCGTTTAGCAAATTCCATAAAATTATCAACATATTTTTCATATTCACTAGTGGTTATTCGTAAATGAATCCAATTACGATCTATTAAATACCTGACATCACAATATAATTGGTGAATATATTAAGTCATATAAACATTTTAATATCTGTCAGATAAATTTTGAACAAAAACACATTTAATATAAACTATTGATAATCAGATAGAAAACATCAGATATGAAACACATTTATAAATAGTAAACATTTTAGTTTTATAGTATATACATCTGTGTAATATTGATATTATAATTTAATTGGAATATCATTGTTCTAAAATTTGTTATTTTATTTTACATATTGGTTGCATTATTTCTATGTTGCATGTGTTAAAAGTATTGGAGATTTCATTATTTTAAAGGATTCTGTTAGTGAATTTGGTGGAATTCTATTGAAGTCCATGTAAAAAGATGCAATGTGTTGACATGATATTTAAGAATGCTTGTTGAAATAATATTTAACCATGTATTAACACATTTACTATAAAATATAATATAATAATTGAAGTAAATCATTAACTAAATTAAATGATAAATAATTTATATAAAAAATAAAAAAACATACAAAATTTGATGTTTAACTCGAATGGAGATCCTCAATCCAAACAGTGTTTAATATAATGACTTAGGGAAAAAACACAGAAAAATCAATACCATCAATGATAATACTAATGAAAAATAGTGGTAGATAACTACTAAAATCAAACCACCATTAAAAGTCACATAAAAACAGATTATGGAATAAGAAATAAACCATGGAAGCAAACTCAAGAGTATAAAAAAAGAACACAAACCAAAAATCGTGAAAATGGAATAAAACTATCAACAATGGCCATCCAAGATAAAAGATAGGGCTTCGAATGTTGTAGCGAGTGGAAGGTGCCGCCGCGGGTTTTGATTTCAAAGATCCAAAAAAATGAGGGTTTTGCGACCCCGATATATTTTTAATGACCTTCGGTGTTGGATTTGAGAAAAACAAATATAGAAAATAAAAAAGAATCTTTAGGCCATGATTTTGAGAAAAACCGATGCCGAAAATCCTTTTTTTTAATTTTCCGCCTCGGTTTTTACCAAAACTATTGCTAAAAATATCATGGTTTATTACTTTTGTTGTAGGTTTTGGAGAAAACCGACACCAAAATTTGGACTTTTGGTGTCACTTTTCTTCAAAACTGACTCCTAGTTTATTTTTGGGGTTTGTCTTCTGAGAAAACGATGCCGAAACATTTTTGTAGAATTTTCCACATTAGTTTTCACAAATCCGATGCAAAATATCATCAAATATTGGTTTTTGGTATTGGTTTTACTATAAACCAAAGCTAATAAGTTCACACACGTACTATTGTTGTCAGTTTATAAAAAACTGTCATTATTAAGTCAACGTTAAATCCCATATTTCCACTAGTGTGTTTTTTCCCATTTATTATTACTTCAGTTATTTTTTTACTCAAATCTCCTTTGAAACTGAAAACAAAACATTTTAGTCATATAGGTCACGTCATTAGTTGGTTTTAGAGGATATTGCTTCATACACATCACAATGGACTTACAAAATTTATTCCTTAATTTTGAAGAAAATCAGAGTGCTCTTTTGTGGTTTTCAGTGAGTGAGTCATTTTGAGCTAAAATTTAAATTTTAATCATATAGATTACACTTTTAGACACACTGTTCACACAATTAATTGGATTGAGGTGGGGTTGATTCTTACACATCACAAATTACTCATGGATTGTTGTCCTAATTTATAAATACAACACTAACACATTTTCTTGGGTTTCAATATACCAGTTTCTTTTTTACTTAAAATAATCTCGATTTTAAATATAAAGACACGTTGGGAGTCTTATCGATGAAAATATGCATAATATTTAGGTGTGGTTGATTTATACACCCCAAAAATTACTGATATTCATTTTCCAAAAGTTTCAGAACAATTGGAATTCATTTCCTCAATTTTTAGAATATCAGTTGTGTTCTTTTACTAAAATGAAATTTCAAATAGAAAACATGCAATTGGAGTCATACATGTCACATCATGCATCAGTTTAATGTGGTACTCCTTTATACATGTCACAAATAACTGATAAATTTATGTCCTCAATTATTAAAGAAATTAGAGTTAATTTTCTTATATTTTAGTGAGTAATAAGTTTTGATATAAAATGTCAATTTTAAACTAATAGCGGATACTTTTAGTCATACAGGTCATACCATTCATAGTATTGAGGTGGGTTGGATGTCTACACATCACTACTAACTCATAGATTGTTTTCTTAATGTATCAAAACAATAAAAAATCATTTTTTTCAGTATGTCAGTTCTTTTTTTACATGAATTAATATCAATTTAAAATAATAAGACACATTTGGAGTGATACCAGTGACACTGTTTACTGGATTGAGATGTAGTTTATTCTTACACATTGAAAATAATTGATAGGACATTTTATACGGTATCAAAATAATTAGAATGAATTTCTTATGTTTTCAGTATGTTAGTTGTGTTTTTTTTTAAGAAAATGCCTTTTTAAACAAAAAACCTGCAATTTGGGTCATACTGGTTTCATCATGCGTCCGTTTGATGTGAGACTCAAAAATACACGTCACAAAAGATTGAAAAATATCTTTCTTAATTTTTATTATAATAAAAGATTTTTTGGTTGGTTTTCATTGAGTGACGCATATTGAGATAAATTTTCAATTTTAAACTGATAGAGGCCACTTTTACTCATACATGTGACGTCTTTCGTCAAATTGAGTCAGGGATGATTCTTACACATCACAATTGACTCATGCACTATTTTCCTAAAGTATAAAAATAATCCGGATGCATTTTTTTGTTTTCAGTATGTAAGTTGTGATTTTTTACATGAATTAATGTTAATTTTATATAATGCGACACATTTAGAGTTATATCGGTGACACCGTGTATTAGATTAATGTGACGTTGATTCATACATAACACAACTGACTGATAGATCATTTCCCTAATGTATCAAACACATCATAATGAATGTCCTTAGTTTTATGTATGCCAGTGTTGTTGTTTTTTACTAAAATGTCATTTCAAACTGAAAACATGTAATTTCAATCATACTGGTTACATTGTGCATCAGTTTGACATGAGACTACTTATTACAAATAAAAAAGGACATTTATATCATAGTACATCATTTGGAAGAAAATTGGAGTGTGTTCACTTGTTTTTCAGTGAGTGACATGTTTTAAACTAAAATGTCAATTTGAAACTCATAATGGATAGTTTTAGTCATACTGATCACACGATGCATCAGATTATTGAAAGGTTTATTCCAACACATCACAACTGACTCACAGATTATTTTACAAATGTTTCAAATAACATGAATATTTTTCTCGGTTTTGAATATGTTAGTTGTGTTTCTTTACTTGAATTAATTTCAATTTTAAATAACAAGACACATTTGGATCCATACCGGTGACACTGTGTGTCAGATTGAGGTGCAGTTGAATCCCACACGTCAAAAATAATTGATAGATCATTATCTTAAATTATCAAAATAATTTAAACACATTTTCTCAATTTTCAGTATGTTAGTTTTTTTTTACTTGAATTATTGTCAATTTTAAATAAAGATGTATTTGGAGTCCTACCGGTGACACTGTGCTTCAGATTGAGGTGTGGTTTATTCCAACATGTCACAAATGACTCATGGATCATTGACCTAAAGTACCATAGAAAATTGAACGAATGTTTTTATGATAGAAAATCAATTAAAAATTTCCTCTGAAACCTTATAAAGAGACTTTGACTGCAAAATATTCTCAATCTACCCAGTTTTGATGGATTATTGAAAAATATTTGACCCCTTTATGGTTGAAACAGAACAAAATCCTCCTTCTGTAGCATAGATTTTGTCAACATAGGGATGAACCAACTATCATACAATGAGGACCTCCGAATAAATATATGAAAGTATGTTCTTCACTGGGTCGACTAATGATGGGAACTGCTAGTGTTGTAGATTAAATCAATGTTTTTATTGGAGAAAAAACTTTATCATTGATGAAAATTTGAAGAGTGGAGTAAGATATTATGACTGTTATGTATCAAGGTGTCACAAAAAACTCATAGGATGGGAAAACCCCTTAGATACATGTTATATTTTGTGTTCTATCAATAACACACATAACCTAAAAATACGGACAGCCAATATTTTTCAGAAACTAACAAACATACAATTCATTTAGTGAAATAACAAGGACCACCAATATCCATTATTTTCAGTAGGACATATAGCCTATAAAAATCACAACATTACCATCAAATAGAGAGAAAGACAAGGTAGAGAAGATTATTATTGTTGAAATTATTTGAGAAGTTTACCGTCTTTATTCTATTTTTGCACATTTTTTCATCAGGTATACTACCCAGTCGTTTCTAATAATATCTATATCATCTTGTGAATATGACTTTTTTCATCAATCATGATAGTACTGAAAATATATAATTACACAATGTATTAATATATATTTAAAATGGAAAATAAATTATCTTTAAAAATTCTTTTTTAGGGATGCTAGTTTGTTCATGGAAGATGATCACCCTCAAAAATTTACTAACATAATAACCCCAATATTTACTGTTTTCTTATTTCAAGCACTTTGAAATCATTGAAAAAATAAGAATTTATTTATATGTTATTTTATTGTCAAATCTTATTATATTTACCATGATACTTATCATGTAATAGTACTTGTGAGGTTTCGTTTCTTTTTCCCCTATCCTTATTCCATGATGTAGAAAATATTCATGCACTGCCCTATCATAGTATTATCTTAATTAAAAGATAATATAAATTATATAACTGGATATTTTGTTTTATAATATTTGTTGTAGTGTATTAAAAATTTACAAACTCCAATATGTGTGTTCAGATTGATGGATATCCATGCATTAAATATAGAAAATAAATCATTGGAGTATCTAAATTGACCTCAATGAGAATCCAATGCTTCTTAAAAACAAAAAAGGAATAAGTATTGAAATAAAATAAGATATATTTAATATGATTAAATTGTGGATTTTTACTTCAGTATCATTGGTATTATAAAGATACTTTCATCCATAATTTTTTTATTAAACGTTTGAGCATGCTTTCCCCTATTTCACCAACTTTAACGGAAGTTATGTCTTATTGTTATGTAGAGGTGATGGGAGGACTAATGACTGAAGATTTATGTTCATTGGGAAATTCATTCAATTGTTTTTCATATATATGCTTGTGAAAAATATGAAATGTCTTTAGTCATGAATAACATAGTATATCATCTTTTGGAAAATAATATTATGAAAACATACCTGATGTATACATTTATATATAAACAACCTATCCATTCATATTTGAGAATTTTAGTTGCACTCTCAACAACAATGATGTCTGGATCAGACCTCTATACATATTTTCTCGAAAACATTATTTGATTACCACCATCTTTTTACTTTATATCCACATGATACAACAATCATAGAAAATGTTGATATATAATGGGGGGTTGAGGTACTTTGGCAAGATCATTCGGATCGGTTGTTTGATCCTTGAGATTGTTTTGAACTAATCATTAATTTCACCCTTCCCTTTTTCCCTGTACAATAACATTCATTGGTTAAGACATTTTTTCATTAAGTCTTTATGGTTTATCTTGAATATGAAATTTTAAATGAATACCTCATTGTCAACATGTTTTTTACAAGATGTGACAATCGTGCGATGAATGTCACAAGATCTTGTTCGACCGTATGAATATCTTCATCATAAATTAGAACTTGTAGCTCGACTTTCACATCTAGGGGTATAGTAATTGAAACCGTGACATGAACTTTTAGAAGTGGAATATTGTGTACCATGTCATTTTGGATATTGAAAATTTTAGCCCTCACCTAAAGGCGATGAGTGGGTGTTAATAGATATAAATAACAGTCATTTATACCCTGTAAAATATTAATATAGGAAAGGTATCAGTTTCTAGTGTCTATTTAATTCAATTATCACCAAAACAATTTTTAGAAAAATTAATACCTTATTTATGAATAATTTTTAGGGGAATGGATCACCTCAAAACTAGTGGGGTTCGAAAGGGATCTTCACAAGCAGGTTATTCTTGATTTTTTTCTTATCTATGCCTCCCCAATAAAAATTTCTATCATCTCTCTGGTATTTTAATTATTCATCAAACATATCCAATACTTTTATCATTTATTCATTTCCTCGTTGTGTTCATCGGCTTGTTTTTTCTCTCAATATACGTTTTGGGTGTCCCACCAAAACCCACACCTCTGACAGAACCATACTTTTTTGGATGCTTTAAGGCCACTGAAAGGAGGACTGCATATGATGTGGGTATTGTTGATTCTTATTACTATTTTTGATTGAAAATATAGGAAAATATGTGATCCTTTTCTTGTAATATCAATTTAATGAAAAACAAATTTTCATTATGTCTTACTTACTAATGTTTCCCACACTTTTTGAATGTTTTTATCAATTAGTTTCCCATTTTTAGTTACACGTGCCCCTTCTAAAAATACTAGCATGGGATGGATATTGCTTTGTATTTGGGCTCTTCAAGATGCTTATAAACAAAATAACATATCAATTGTGTTGTTTTATGTCACATAGTAGTATTATGGGATATTTAAAAATGTCCCAATTTTTTTCAAGTGATGCGTACCCCAAACTTGATTTATAGTAGGGGTACACTCTTTTTTATGTTAATTTTTTTTATTTTCAACACTTTGTCTATGTTTCATAAATAATACAATATCAATTAAGGTGATGAATATAAAAAGGTCAAAAAAATTTACCGGAAACAATGTACCTGAGAAGAATGCATCACACGATGACTAGTAAACAAATCCCATAATGCATGTGTTATCAGGTGTGCATAAAAAAGAGGTGCGTGTAGTTTTATTTTACCTTCACCATATTTAAGATGATATTTCGTTAAATTGTGTGAAACACCAATGAATCATTCTTGAAACTCTTAAGACATGGTATTTTTAGGAGTCATCTACTATAAATGCACTCTGCAAGATATGATGAAGTGTAATTCATTATTCATTATTTAATTTTTAGTAAATAAAAAAATGATATCATAATGTTACTATAATGTCTCCCTTGTTCAATGTTTTAATTTCAACCACAACATGGTGACAAGAAGTTACATCAATCATCATGTGTTTCCGAGTGAACATTCCAATGTAACTACTGAGCATGACCTTGTTGGGGTTAACATATTGGCCCCACTAATTCCATCCAATCTCATATTTGAGGTCTTTATCTTTAGCCTTGATGAATTTTTCTAATACCATCTAACTACAGATCTCCTTATTTTTCTAGGATGTCAATATTTCATCACCTTTTACTTCTTCATATCCATCATATTCAATATGTTTCTCCAGATCCAGGGGGCTGGAATCGACATATGTCTATGGGGGTCAAATTTCTACACTGGGAGCATCAACAGGTTGAGAAACCTTTTGTTTGTCTGCACTGTGAGAAGTAGTAGGTTAGGAAAACTATTATGCCTGATGATTGGGAGAATCATCACAAGAATAATTCATTATCTAGAAAACTTTCTTTACATTTAATATAGATTTCAAAAAATTAGTTGAAAATCGAAATTAACATAAGGCAACAGGTTGAGAAACATGTTGTTCTTCTGCATGGCGAGTAGTAGCAGGTTGAGAAACCTATTATTCCTGGGGATTGAGAATATCATCACTTACAGAAGTCATTTTCTAATATAGTGGTTTAACATTTAATTTAGAAAATATAAATGTAGCAGTGGAAAAATATTAATATAATGTTACAAAATGTATATTAGAAAAAATATAACATGATTATTGAACTCTCTTTTTAAAAGGTTGAAGGGATTTGACCCCACTATAAACTATCTCAATCGCTTCACAGTAGTCTATAATGATATAAAAAACACCATCTATACCGGGATCACTTGTGAAATGATTGATATTTCTCAATTAAAGGGTCATTATACATTTATATTTCATTTGACTCTTCATTGGGTTTGGTCGATAACAAAAACATTGACCAGTTTTTTATTATGAGATCAAGAACATAAAATAATTCTACTTCCTATGATGCAATTATAAATATTTCATCTTTGAATTCTTCCTTACTGAAATAAAATTTCATAAATCCCAACTCATCTATTTTTACATCACTTCTGTTATTAACAAACTTTCATTTAAAAATTGGAACTCATAATGTCATATATTCCAACTCTCATTTTTTTATGATGGAAATCTATGACATATTCATGTAAATTGGATTTCTATTCTTACCACCATAAACATGCATCGCTTCATCCACAAGTGTAACTCCAGTATTATTTCTGGTACTATTACCATCATGTTCATTGGTAAATAATGTATAAAAATTAATTTCATAATCCTTGTATGATAATATGTACACACTTGGACCTCCAAATATCCATCAAAGACATTATAAAATTGAGTCTATATTTTTATTTGACTCCTTAAAAATATAGTCCTGAAACCATCCTATAAACTATTCATTATGTTTATTTGATATCAATTTTCACCCCTTGATGGATTAAAATGCATATGAATTTCATTTTGAGTTTCAATATATGGGTCAATATACAAACTGTTATGAAAAATATAAAGGTGGGCCTGATCCAAATCTATAGTATTTATTATGACAACCAATTTTCCTAAAATCATTCACCCCCCAAGTTTCCAAGTTTTATGAGATTTTGTTAGACCAAAGCTTTTCACACCGGGTAGGTATTCGGTACATAATTCAACAACTTCCTCAACAATATATCAGTCCAAAATAAAACCCTATACACGACATTGATTATGGACATACCATTTCCTAAACTTCACATACTGTTTAATGGGGTACATCCATCTATAATGAATAGGACTACATAGCTGAATCTCTCCCACTAAGTGAACAATCAAATGAACCGTCAAATCAAAGAATATCAGTGGGGAAATAATTTTCAATTAACATTATCTGACACCAATTTCATTTTCCATAATCAGAAATTTATCTTGGTCTATTACATTCCTACATATTGATTTGGAAAGAAAAAGAGCTTCGTTAATTTATGACATGAATTCTTGCAAAAAATGAAAAGAAAAGCTATATGAATTATATTTTTCATCAAAACATGGTAGTCATTTGATTTCTATCATTTTAACATTAAATAGTTCATTTATACGATGTTCATGATATTCGATGAATACCCCTATAGAACCATTATGTAATTCATGATGTTGGAAAACCGATATCTCTCCTGCCTGGAAAGTGTGTAAGCAACAAGAGGAAGAATTGTTCATTTTCACACTTCATTGGTTCCAACTCTTCTCATATTCCAATGTAAACCATGTCCATCCTAGCCTTAATTCCAATCTTTTTTTCTGTTCTTTTAGAAACAAGTTTATGACATTATCACATAGATTCTTTCAACATTCATAACATCAAAAAAATTCCTGAAGTACATTCAATTCTAGTGTTGTAATTTAAAAAAATAATCTGATCAATTTTTAAACACAAATTTTCTAAGGTTTTTTTAAAATATTTTACCAAAAACAGTTTCCACATCTTTAAATTTCTCAAATAGTTGATGACCTCTTAGTGTAGATGGTGTAGTATGTTCTTATAAAATTTCTTCAAATGATGCCATCCAAGATCGATACATAGGTCAATGGGGGTAGAAATCTGCGATGTCCTAGAAACACAATTTTCGATGAATGTTTAAATTTAATTGATTGCACAACATTTTTGTAAATAGGAAACCCAAGTGTTCTGTTAATTCTATATCTTGAAAATTTTCCATAAGTAATAATTTCATTTATCATCCCTTACAATATATATCTAAATGTGAAATTTTCATTTCTATAAGCATCAAAGATCATAACACCTAAATCCCACAATAATTTCAAATCCTTAATCAATGGAGAAAAATAAACATCAATATCATTACACAGTTTTTTTATCCTAATATATGCATAGATAACATGATGTGTTTTCATTTCATGCATAACCACAGTGGAAAGTTATAATTTACCAACATAACTGGCCAGGTACGGTGAGTGTTTCTTTAAAAACCAAAAGGATTCACTCAATCTGTTGACAATGAAAGACAAAGTTATCCCATCTCTTTTCTAATTTTAGGATACTCATGATCAATTCTCTTCCACTAAGAATAGTCTTCTGGGTGCCTTAGTTTTCTTTATTTATTTCTGCTGTCTATGTTCTACGTCAATTGCCATGTAGTCTCTTCACTTCTAGTTAGGCAGAAAAACCTTATTTTGAATGGAAATTTCCATGAAACATTTGTAGGACCAGATTCAGCTTTCTTGTATTGAAAAGAACCACACACTTGTCTTTATCTATGTGATTTTTGGTCCTTGCAAAATAGTATACAATCATTCAGACATGCATGTATTCTTTTAGAGATCAGACCCATTGAGTGTAGAATTCATTTTTCATGGTATTTTTATCACAGTAGATCATTATCTTCTAGGTGATTTTCATTATAGAGAGTACGTAATTCTATAAAACTAGCATTACTTCATCCATATCATGATTTCAAATTATAAAATTTCATTACACTTGAAAATGCTGTATATTTAGTGTAACCATCATACAATGGTTTCATTGTACAACTATTTAATAGTTCAGTCAATTTTGGGAAATCACGAAGTTCATCTTGAACTATCCTTATCATTTATTTATTACAATATTCATCATCATTAAAATTTGTAATCGCATCCTCCATGAAGTCTTCTTTATTGAAGACACTTGTAATAATATCAAATGATCCATAAAATGTAGTATTTTCCCTGTCACAAGTTACATTCTCTTTTTCTCTGTATGTATTGAATCATTTATAACTTCGATCTATTCTGTGATAGATCAAGTGTTCTTCCAACTCCTTTGGACTGACATTTCTAGAATAACAAAAGTGTAAACATAGACAAAGGATTTGAGAATGACCATATGCATGATATTCTGCAAACATGATGAACTATTTCACTCTATCATCATACGATTTTTTCTTAGGATTGACATCCATCCATTCTTTATTCAAATACATCCTATTTCATTCAGTGATATTAGTATTTAGCTAAATAAATACACAAAATTTTGATATAAAAATTAACCAAGGATATAATAACACACACTTTTAAAAACAATTTAAAAAAATATCTAATTTAGATAAACGATTTACGCAGTCGAAATCCCATTATAAAACTAATAATAAAAAAGGACACTCATGGAAAATTATAGTTTATATCCCATAAAAAATCACAGTTGAAATCCCATTAAAAAACCAACCATTTACACAAATTCCTATTTAAAATGACACAATCTTTTAAAAATAAATCAATTAGTTCCAAACATCCTTCATCAAAACCCCAATTCCTTTTTAATCCATTTAAAGGATATTTAAAACTCAAAATGGTGTGTTGAACACATATAAATTTTTAAGAAACTTTTCAAAATAGTTGAATCATTTTAAAATAGCCACTTAGTCATTTTCACAAAGACATAAATCCCAGGAATGATACTTTATACATAATGATAAACTATACAAACATCAATCATAAATTCATAAACATAATTCATATGGTAGGTTTAATCCCAATTTCTCGGGTTACCTGCCCATGCTCAACACTCTCACAGTGATCCTCTCTAATTTTTTAACCCTCCATTATACTAGCATGCCACATGATGTTCCCAATTCATGGTGGAATAATTTTTCCACTCTCTTTTATTTTACTAGAATTAAAATTCTTTCATACTTACCCCCTCATGTAACTAAGCATAACTGTAAATCAATTCTCTCTTTTAGGGTATTTTTTTATACAGCTTCCAAAATAATTGGGATTATGTTATTGGCCAACATGTCATTCCATCCAACGGACTAAGGGCCATTATTTGTTATTGATTTTTGATAATCCACCTTTCAAGGAGTGAGGTAGAACCTATGTACCCGTAATAAAATAAAATGAAAACTTATGTAGTTACATATGTAGAACCTATGTACCCTTAAAAAACTCTAATTAAAACTAAAAACATCATTTTTAATTCATGGGAGCCCCATATTATGTATTGTTAATTAGAGTATACCCTTATTAGTTCCTACCATATCCTTATACTGTGAATATTTTCTTGGGTTAGAAAATTAAAGGAAATTGGTAATCTAGGACATCACATCGTGGGAGAACCATCTCATGGTGAACCATATAATATCATAAATATTGAGTCATTAAACACAAAATAATATTCAAAACCTCTATAATAAAACCCTCATGTAAGAGGTACAAAAAAACAAGTAATTCATAAAAAATTTACCTTAAATCATCAAGACATTCCATCTCAATAAGAACAAATTATAAAATAAAAAACCACCCTAGACCACATTGGGTAATTCATATCATGGTATTATAGAAAATTACATAACAAATTAAAAACATTAGGATATCAATCATCATCATGGAAGGAAGGATGAAAATTTAAGATTCCCTAATGAAAACTATGATCTAGATCCACCACCACATCTGATGTTTGGGAAAATCACATAACCCAAATAGATACACCTATTCATGATAATAATTCACCTTTGGGTTTGTTTTTTATCATATTCAAAAGATCTTTTGGAGAGGGGAAAATACTGCAGAGTATATATGACTTTATACTATTAATGTTTCACAAGCTAAAACAAAGAATCTTAATTAACATAATGTAAATAAATCAAGTTCAAATACCTTATTGCGCCCAAAATAAAAAAATTCAATAAATATGTTCACCATTCTTTAAAAAACACCCCATTTATAATAGTTCCATTTAAATTATTTTTAAGGATACACCCCCTTTATAAACAATCCAACCCATTGTAAAAATTCTTCTCTAAAATTTTAACACTAAAAAAATCAACTTCCTTAAGATTATTACATTTAAAAGGATTATTATGAATCTATCCACACAAAGAACCCACATTATTTGAAAATATATCATTTTACATAAAAATAAAAAACTCAATTTAACAATTAATTATTTTAATAAATTTAAATTATTAAAAAAATATTTATATAAATTATAATTAGTTTTTCAATTTCCATAATAAAACCAAACACATTTTATAAGCATTATGATTTTCAAAAATTCACTTACAAGGAAACCATTATTTCTTGTTTTTAAAATCAAGACACATTAAAAAAAATATCTATTAATAATCTCCCTTTTTAAAATTAAGATGATGGCTACCATTCAAAAACATTTTATGAAAACAAATATCAAATTTGTCATAAAAAAAATTAAATTTTCTATAACATAAAAATAACATTTCAAAACCCAAGACCACACAACAAGGACATAAAAATAATATAAAAGCCACCCAAAAATGAAAAACAACAATAAAACTCTCTTAGTCAACACAAATCAAAGGTAGGAACCATTTATATTAATCAAAAAATGCACGGTATGAAAAAAAAAATCTAGGGTGAAGAATAATTGTGCATGGTTTGACCACATGGTTTATATAACCATGTAATAACACTAAAATAAACATGAAAAAAACCATCGCAATGGTTATAGACCCAATTTAATTGGGTCATTGATGTTTTCTAGACCATGCGTGTTAACCCTAAAAAATGGAATATTTTTCTATTTTCACCCCAAATGATCAATGTGACACCTAAATCACATATACACCCAATATGGTTCGATATAGAACAATATGATATCATAAAACATTGAGAATAAATATGAAAAATATATAAAACAATCATAGAAAAAAACACCCAAACAATGACGATTATTATTATTTCAAGAATAAAAAGAAGAAATGACATTACTCTAGAAGAGAGAGTTCTCTTACTAGCATTAGTAGTGGTGTAAGAGGAATCAAAGTCAGTGGTAGAGGCATTGGCGACGGCCTCAATAGTGGGGGCAGAGAAGGAGGCTAAATTGGCAGTAGAGGAGGAGTAGAAGGTGGAAATGACAGTGGAGGATCAGTATGACACATTCACATCTGCAATGATAGTGGAGGAGAAGAAGGAGGAGTCCACAAAGGTGGAGGAGGTGGAGGACAGGTTGACTCCCCCAGTGATGAAGGAGGAGGAGGATGAGGAAGAAGATGAGAAGGATGTGGATATGGAATCATAATTATAAGATTCCTCAAGAGATTGAGGGGGTGAAAGAAAGGGGACACAGTTAAGGTTCATTTATAAAATCAAGTAAATAATTTATTAGCATTAGTAAAAAGTGTTGATAAATATATGTAATATTAGAGCTGAATTGAAAATCACCCAAAAACAAACATTTATCAGTGATTTTCTAGCACTAATAATGATGGTTTTTTATCAGCATTATTTAGGGTGGATTAAGGCCCATCTATATCAGCACTAAAAAAGTGCTGATAATTTTTTTTGTCAGTTCTTTTTAATAAGCGCTGTTAAAACATACCATTTATTCATAATTATAACATTATATACAATATATTTATTTCATTTAGAATTTTATAAATATATATAATTAATATATTTATTATTATTTAATAATTTAAATTATAATAATATATATATGTATATTTATATTAATGTGTGTGTCTGTGTATAAATTATTATTAAATATATATAATTTTACAAGTTAAATTATAATTATATATTTATAAATTTATATAAAAATTGATATATTGATTTTATTTTTAATTTCATATATATCTGAATATATATTAATATATATATGTCTGTGTTTGTGTATATATTTATTAAAGACATTTATTTATAAATAAATATATTCAAAAGGTATTCATCAATATATATTTATCATTTAAAAAAATATTTTGTAATTTTATAATTATTTAAATATATTTATATTTAATTAGTTTAATATAATTATAAATGAATATAATATATTTAAAAATTATATAATTAATATCAAAATATATTTCCATTTCTAAATATAATTAATAAATTAATTTTTTATTTAAATATGTTTATCATAATTAAAATTATTTATGAGAAAATAAAGATTCATATATATATGAAATCAACGAATACACCAGGTATAGTACTATAATATATATGACCAACATTAGGGTAAACAATGACCTTATTCATGAGATGAATAAGAATGTATGTTACACACCAATTGAAACAATCATTTAGAAACATAAATTAATATATATATATATATATATATATTTAATAAGTATTTGTATATAAATATATTTAAATGTATTTATATATTGTATTCTAAACGTATAGTATTATAACTATATAATAAATATATAACAACAACTAATATTCATATTTAAAAAAATAAATCATAGACATAATAAACATAATAAAAATGCATTTTTTATTTAATTTATATAACCAAACAATATTTTGGAACATAATTATAATATGTTTTTATAAATTAAAAATATTTCTTATTATGTTTTTTTATCATCACTACTATTAGGGCGGATAAAGTCTACTTTTTATCAGCACTTTTTGTTAGCTCTCATTAAAGGGGCCATTATTATAACTAATAATAGCACTAATCAAGTGTAGATTTATCAGCCGTTTCTGATTTGCACCGATAAAAACTGAGTGCCTCCCTTGATTGTATTTGTGGTAGTGGATACATTTTCGTTTTTTATTCTTATGAAGATTCATAAAAATAAGCAGGTATTAGAATTACAGCCACATAATATTTTCGCAATGGATAGGGGATCTCTATAAGAGTAATGATCACCTATATATTTTTCAGGCAAGGAGGATACCATTGCGTGTATGAGTGATGATCCCTTGGTATGGGGTGACACTAGGTGATGGAAAGAACAAATTCATGGGGCTTCATGACAAACTGGAAGAGTTAGATTTTCAAATTTGGCTATAGAGTGACTTGGTTTATATAACGAGGATTTCTACTCCCAGCAAAGATGTGGGAAAATTTCATGCAAGGTATTATGCACTAAAACATGAAAGGTCAAACATAATGAAACACTTCCACTCACCGTCTCCATTATGATGCCTATTTTTTGGGTTATGATTGAATTTTCTGAGAAATCTCTATGCATGAACCACCATTTGAACACCATTAGATCATAGTCTATGTCACTATATATCCCCAACACAACCATAAGAAAGCACTTCGATGATGATGAACATTGCATGGGGACCTTTTTTCCACTAAACTCTATGACCTGTCATTATATTAATCTCAAAAATGAAATTAAACCAACAGAAAATCTTATGATATATCACCATGAAGTCCATAGGAATACAAGAACTATCATGGATGTGAAGTGGATATTTATACAAGATTATCTACACCCCAATAATGTCTTGAAAAGGCAAGATCACTGTGCATTCTAGAATTGTTTCTCAAAGAAGATTCTAAAATAATTGAAATATGTCGTACATGGCATGGGATTATTAGAAGGAGCAACAGAAGAAGGAATCATTGATGTTTCTATCAACTTGGTGAATGTGTCTAACATTAATACACAAATAAGGGAAAGTTCAACCCCACAACACACTTATTTATAAGAGTTTTAAGGAATTTTCATTTCACCTCTTTACTTACACAGTCAACCAAGAGATTTAAAATATGATCTTAGAAGATCATAAAAGGTTTTACTATGGGTATCACCACTAATATCCTCCCCAAAAAAAGAAATGGGATTTTATAAATATATTCAAAATGAGTAGGATGAATTAAATATAAAAAATATAGTATAAACTAAAATAGGTATATCACAATGTTATAAAAATGGTAGGGTTTGAATGTAGGTTCTTTTCAGTGAGGTAAATTTAAAATTTCTATATTATCTTTTTTCCGTTCATTTAAATAAACTATTTCCTCATGAATATATATATATATATATATATATATCTTTCTTTAGTGTGATCTATCACACTCATGATGGTGATTGGATGACTTAGGGTTGGCCTTAGAAATGTTTTTCTTGATTCCATCCAATTCCCACTTTTTAATCATTCATGTATTAATTATATTTTTTATGAGGGAGAGATAAGTGCTGTAGTTTTGTTTGGTTATCATCCAACCCTCATTTTTATGAATCTCTATCCTATTATATTCTCCAAAAAAAAAATATTCCTTTTGTTCTCTAATGAACAATCTTCATATAATGATTTTGTATGTGTTTTAAAGATAAAATGGTTTATGAAAGAGTTGAGTCTTGAAAGGTGGAAGACTCTCTACTATTATGTGTTCATCATTATATACTACTAGATGAGTTGACTTTTAGTTTTCCAAATAAATTTTCTAATAATTCTAAACCTTACACTAAAACTAGGTATTATTAGTCCATGTATGATGGGATGAACAATCTATTAAAATTTAGATAATAATAAGGAATAATGAAAAAGCCTGAATAACTAACCTCTAGGTCCAAACTCTTTCTCACTAATATAATTCATAATATCTACATTTTCTTATGTATGTTTTCTTTACCTGTCTTATATTTCATTACCAAAACCCCATATTTTTGTTGTTTGCATATAATATAAAAAAATAACGTGTTTGGGTGTAGTGAGTAATTTTATATGGTATTTCCTCAAGAAAGATGACCATTTCCATTTATTGTGGTATAGTAGGGAAAATATAAATAATATTTTTTCCACCCCATTACATGCGTGTCAAAATTTTGTGTTGTTTCTTGGGATCCACATGTCCTTTAACTTGTTGTTTCTTTTCACAAATTTTTAATAATTCTATTTATTAAAAAAATAAATATATATTTTTCACTTATATATTCAAATTGAAATTACTATGTATCAAATAACCACAATCATGTGAAAAAATAATGATAAATTATTGATGAAAAACTATCCCAGTTGCAAGAAATTTTAGTTGATATGAAAGAGGAAACGAACCACATCAAATATATATCTTAAAACATCCTTACTTACTATGAGTGACAAATAGGGCAACAGGAACCCAAACTAGTAGTGGAAGGTATCTATCAAACCATGTTTTTTATTAAAGAATAGGAGGAAACCAATAAATAATTACTTGAGGATCTTCTACCTAACCTCACTCTTCTAGGGATAATGGAGATTTCCAATGAAAACGTTTCAGGTGATACCCATATAAAAGATCAATAATTTTGAGACAAAATACGGAATAAATTTTTTGAAGGTAAACCAAAACATGATTCAACAAACTCAAAAGATACAAATTCAGTATATTTATATCATGATTTGTATTTGTAATTAGAAACAACACATGTTATAGAATTTAAAGAGAATATTGAGGAGCATTACTTCTTAATTTTATCAATGAAAACTTACTTCTAGAGACACATTCCCTTGAGTAAGAACTTGAATATGAACATACTATGGGATGAAATCGTTCTAATATAAATTTATGAAAAATGAATTGATAATTAACACCCATTGTTTAGAATTTATAGGTTTTACCATCACATGTATTTCTAAAAATAATGAAGATGATGATGAAGATTTCCCTGATGTGGAGTATATAAATATCTCTGATCCTATTGAAAATTTATTTGATGGTGTAAATGATGGATTTCTAGTGGATTTTCATGAAAAAGTAGAGTTATAATATTTAAACATAGATGGGGTGAAGATATTAATTTTAATTATTATTATTTATGTTTCACTAAACATAAATGATTCATAGACTTTCCCATTGAAAATAATGTAGATACAATACATCATTAACTTGTCTTGAGGGTGGATATTGCATCCAATGAAGCTATGTCTAAAGAAAAGGAGGACCCAATCTTTTTCTTACCCCCTCATGCAAGTTGTACCATATAACAATGGATATGAATCTATAGTAACCTTTCCTCTGGTCCTCAATAGTTGCACACAATTAATAGAAGTATATATAATAACATGTTGTGTGTTATCTCTAAGGTACCCTACTCACCATCAATTTTTTTGATAATAGCTAGATCTTTTTATCAATGGGTAGTAATACAATAGTACCTAGTTAGGGATTTAAAACATGATTTATTGTTTTAAAATTTATATCTTTATTTATTTTGTATTTATTTTTCTTTTAGTAAATTTCTCATATTTTCATTCTTTATTTTACTTGTATAATTTCATTGGGAAGCATCTAAGAGATTAAATAAAACATTCACCTTATAAAAAGTAAAAATACATCATCAATATTTCGTTATTTTTTTCACAACCTAATTAAATTTAATGAGGGATTCTATTTTGATCATTTTTCAATAAAACATTGGGTACAAACTAGTTAAATATAGAGGAGTTTTACAATTATATTTTTGGATTAGTTGGTTTTCATTTCAATTTTTTAATTTATTGGAGTCTTTTAAGAGTCTTGAGAATTATTTAATTCTTTTAGAAAATTTATAAAATCTTGGTTTTTTAAAAATTATACTAGATTTGAATTTATATGGTTTGAAATGATTACTATAATGTAATTTTTTCCTGTATTTTTAGTATTCTCATTTACTGAACTTTGATATAATATGAATCTCTTGTTCACTATTTCTATCCAATTATTAAATTTAGACTATTACCAATAAGTTTTTAAATATTTTTGACTCATTAATGACATTTCTCATTTTCATGAGAGTATTGTGGATTTCTGTGATAATTATAACATTCAATTTTTATCTTATTCACATTTACTTTTGTTTGTTAATTGGTTCAAATATAATTGTGACACCATTTTGAAACCCCATTTTTACATTAAACTATTATTCCAAACCCCCACCCCTTACATCAAAATTTATTAAGTTTATAGAGGACAAAATATACCTTATTTTGAATCCAAATTAATATTGATTTATAATTTTGAAAATTTATTTTGATGTAATATCATGAATATAGTTGAACTAATGTTTGGGGTAAGAATATATTTGTGTGTGTACAGTTCTGAATGAGATGAAAATAAGTAGTTTTGCGTCATTTTTTGGTACTATTGTGTGGTAATGATATCCTTTATGGGAAGATAAAAGGATTAAAAAATATAATTCAATGTTGGGATAGTATTCACAATACATTTTGAAGTTAAAGAGGCCTCTTTTTTCCTCAAAAATTAAATTCTTTAAAAAAATTAATGATCTGATTTCTAGATGAAACAACATTATGAAGTGGTAAATAGGGATGAAAAATACTATTTATAATGATATTTCAGAAGTTTTGCATCCCAATAATAGATAGAGGTGTTTGGAGGAAAAACGTTTTCAAAAGGGTTGTGAGAGAGGATTCATTCTTGTGTGTGAACTATTTTCACATAATTTAATCTAAATTAGATCCATCACCCTCCCAATTCCACTAGTTTTTTTATATTTAAAACCTAAAAATAATTTTTCCATATAAAAATCATTTCAAAATCATCATGATGGACCAATTTTATGTTTTTGTGAAGTATTGATTATAGGAAGGCATCAAGACTTTTTAAGTCACTCATTCTCTTAAGAATGATTAAATATCAATTTTATACTCCATAAGTGAAGAGATATAAATATTTGAGAAGATTAAGACATCATTTACATAATATTGAATGAATTTTTATTTTTAGTGTTGAAATTGAGAATTAGAATCCATATCGGAATCTTGATATTTTTATTATTTCTTTTAATTTGAATGTTATTTAAATTATATATTGAGAACTAAAACTTGAATTTAGTATATTATGAAGACCCATGAGTGAAATATTTAAGAATGGGGAAATTTATAGATCTAATATTTGCATTAATTTCACTTTTCATTTTATCGATTTTAATCCCACCATTTCATCTTTTTTATGGGTAATTATCACTTTTCATGATTTTCGTAATAGTTTTTATTTAATTATTATAATATCTTAAAAATTAATTTATAATTGTTTGCATTATCATTTTAATTATTATAAAAAATAATATATTTTCTTCTGTGTTTTAATGATAAATTCATGTGGTTAGAGTTTATTTTTGAAAATTATGTTGTTCTGTACTAAAATAAGGAATTCTAGAAGTAATACACGTTGGTTTTGGAAAATAATTGAACACATAAAAAGGATGAGTGACTCTTAATAATACTCTTATAAAGAATTAAGAATTGGAATTACTACAGCTTAATATTTTGGAAATATATAGTTGATCTATATAATGTTGATGATTTCTTTCATATGATTCATGTTTGGAATTTGGTAAATGATTACAAAGAAATGGTCTTAGAAAGACTAGAATCATTAAAGACCAGTGGGAATTTTTAGAGGAATACTTTCAATCATAACTGTGATATCAGGAATAATGATCATGGAGGTGGCCAACATGGGATGTAAATGGGCTATAAAGAGAACTACCAACGTGAGGTGGCATGAAATACCATATGATCAAAGTGACTCCAATAGATTTTCACATCTATTCATAAAATTCCTAAGATTATATTTCAGGGGCCTTACAATCACAACACGGATGTGGGAAACATTCATCTAGGGTATAATACACTTAAAAATGTGAATTATTACATAAAAAGATGACATTATACCATGCTTCTTATTGAATTCTTCTAAATTCATCCATGTTTTTATTTCCAACAGATGTATTTATTTTTCATATTTTTTGGTGTTCACATGTTTTGTTTTTTAACAAATTGAAATATATTTTCATTAAAATTTTATTTAAATTAAATATTATTTTATTTTATTAAAATTAATATCTTTTGAAGTATTATTTTTTATTTTTTAATTATTTTTTAATTCACTTTGTGGATTTTGTATGAAATATGGGATAACCTTTTCTAGCCAACAAGAAATCAAGTCAAGCACTAATATGGGACCTCGTGGTGAACCCCAAGGGAGAGAAACCAAGGGACATTCCATGGCAGATATCCATGTATAAGATTAAGTTAGGGTGGATTCATAGCGCACTGAGAGGTCTAGACTAGTATACTAATACAAGGAGGTGTCGACAGAAGAAGATTTGGTGTGTGTGTGTTGTGTAACATGTGCCGATCCCCTATATATATCTCAAGCGTTTGCAACACATGTTTATTGATATAGTGGTGTATTAAAAAATGTGATATCCAATCTGGTACATATGTGGGAAATGTACTATTTAGATGTTATTAAATGATACACACATTTATCTATTTATCCAATCAAAGCCATCATAGTCATTTGATCTATCGTGCCTCATGAAAATTAAGAAATGTCCATCATCTTCTTACCCTCGAACCTCCGTGGAGTTATAGATCAACATTCTTCATGGGAAAACCTCTACATATCGAACCAAATAATCCATAGGAGATATGATATCATGTTATTTAGGAAATTACACATGTCAATTTATCCATGAAAATAAATTTTCATCCATGATCATATGTCAATGTTTGAGGACTCTATAGAATATTAACAGAATTGAAGAATAGAGTTTGAGAATCTTATTCACTAAGATGCATTCGATTTTAAATTTCAATACCTTTAATCTAAAGTCTTTGAGTAGGGAAATCAAGTTCCCTCTCTAGTTTGACAATGGATTTTCACAATGATAAACTATCTATAGTATATTAGTGATTATTTTTTATAGTAGTATTATAACCATGTGATGATAGCTATTCCTTAGCAATAAAAGAACCAAAATTATTTTTCCATCAATGATAGATCACAATGGATGACTATTCTTCATAGTAGAAGTTATTTTCTTCCAAACTAATGGTAGCACATCCCAACATAGTTCATCCAAATGGTAGGTCACCTTCTCGATATTAGCTCTATAATCAGGGTAATTCCCCCAGAAATTTAATGGTAGATCATATCTAATTGTATATCACAGAATGGTAGATTAGTAGATAGAATATCATACAAAAAACTAGATCATACCAAGCATTAGATCACACCAAATGGTATATCATACATAATTGTTTATCAACATGATGGATGATTTTCGGAAATAGCAACCTCTTACTAACACCAGGTCTTATTTTTATCTACCATTATTTTAAAAAAAATATCTTCATACTTTTGATTTTATTTTTTTTTATAAAAATCATATAAAATATTTAATTACTATTTAATGATTATTTTTTTGGTATAATATATTTACCTATTGCTGAATATTTATGGAATAAATTCTATTAACATTCACATGATGTATAATGCTATGTTTCTTTGAAATTTATATAATCCAATAAACAAAAGGTTTTTTTATTTTATTTTAAATATTTTATAAAAGATGAATATATATGTTCATTATAAATAATATTTTGTAATATTTATGATCTTATTCTATGCAGGAATAAAATAGTGTAGAATCATTAAGTATGGGAAATTTAATTCAAGTTAAGGTAACAAATATATTTTAGGTGTTAATTATTTTTTAAAATTTTCTATCTTTGGTAAGCCAATGAAACACAATTTTAAGTTCATTGTAGTGAATAAAACAAACATATTTTGCAATACATATCATGGAATGTGAAAAAATGTCATTCAACAAGATTTATAATAACGATTGATATAATCAAAAAGAGAGAAATATAAATAATTCTTATAATCTATGCAATGTACTACTATTATTTCTTTGCAATCACAATGGGCTTCAACATTTTTTTTCTTCCACTACTTTAGTGATCAAAGATCTTGAGTTTCATTGAATTTCAACATCAGGTGCAATAATAATGTTATAAGTTATTTATTTTTTTAACTATTATATTAATTTCTATAATCTATTAGTAATCCATAGTTGTTTTATAATATTCCCATTTTAAAATGTCTAATGGTATATTCCTCCCATATAATATGACGTTCAGGATGTGACTGCAGATAAATGTTAGGTGAGTTGTGAATACTGTTAAAAGTAAGTTTTGTTTATACCACAATGGGAGAAAAGGTACATATTTTGAAAATAGCTAATAACTCATTACAAAAAGTTAGGAATCTGTGAATAATGACTTCTCATTGAGAAGAGAAGATTGAAGAGTGGTCAAGGATCTTGGTGTTGTGAATTCATATAAAAACATCATTTTTTTATTTCTACATCAAATTTAACAATGGTTAATCAATATCATAATCATACTTAATATGGTAATTTTGTAAAATAAATATTCACCCCTGTAGTAACTATTTCCATATAATGTGACCTAAAAATTGGTATCATAGAATTTCTCCTTTTCAGTAATTGGTTGTAACATTTTCATTATATTTTTTGAATTAACAATTATCCTTGGATTAAAAAACAGAGAAAAATATAAATTTCTTTTGATTATATATAATCCAGTATTTGAGATGATAAATCCCATCAAACAACCACACATCATTGTAAGTTACTATGTTTATTTAATAGATTGGATGTAGGTACTTCTGAATAATATAAGCCTTATATTCTAGGATATTATTTGAAAACCATATAAACTTCTTAAAGTAGATTTAGAAAATTTAACCAGTAATGATGCTATAAAATGTGTTATAAATCACAAAGTAATGAATTATATATATTCTTCATTAAATAAACATATATATAGTTATTTTTATTTTTATAAATATACTTTTTACATCTGAAGGAATATAAAAGTTACTCAATAATAAAATTTTAAGTTGTAGGGAACTAAGAAATGAATTCACAGAGTTGACTTTAAAGAAATCATAATGACGGATCCAGAGAGCATAAGTGAGATGTAAAAAATATTAAATGAAATTTTAAACATAACGGGTTTAATCTAGTATACATTGAAGAATTAATATCTTATCAAAATATTACTTAGAGGTCAACCCAAAATTGGGCATTGAAATAAGGTTAAAACTGAAGAGAGTAAGGATTTCACTTAGTTTTTAGTGGATGACCGAATATGACCACTTCATCAATATGAGCTATAAATAAATAATAATAATGTTGATGATAATGAAAAGGGGAAAGATATAAAATTTAAATCTAATATAAATGTAATAGATAATTCTGTTTATTCCACGTTATATAAAAGTGAGAGGGATGAAATTGAAAATTTTACCAAATGTGTTTACAAGTACATGAATTTAAGGAGATTCTTTAAGAATCATCCAAAAAGAGATCATAAAATAGATGATAAAATCGTATATAAAAGAGGTAATATTATTAAGTATGACGTTTAAAAATTAATATTCTATTAGTGTAGAAAAAATGTACATATAAAACTAGAATTTTTTAAATTTACATGAGAAGGGAAAGGGAAACAGTACATTAAGGGGAAAAAATACAATATCGTGTTGGATGGATCTATAAAAAATCTTCAGACACTAGTAGTGATGGTTTTGAGAGTAAAAATGAATCAGTGAATCTTTTATTGATGAAAAAAATAAAGAATGAGGTAAACATTGATTCTAATTGGATTTCTGGTTATGAATCTAATATTGAAAATTAAGATAAATAATTAACTAAAACAAATGAAAATTTTCAATGTGATAATTTGAGAATGGTTTAATTGTACATTGAGCTATAAAGATATAATATAAAACATAAATAAGTGAAAATGGTTGAAAAATATTAAAGAATTAAATTAAATGAAAGAATTAAAGAATGAAATATTTCATGTAAATAACTAATGAATTTTAAGTAAGTATATTTAAATTATATTGTGATGATTTAGAAAAAATTGAAAAGATAAATAAGTTGATTAAAAATAAAAATAAGATACTTAAAAATACAAGATCTTGTTTAGTAATGAAAATATTTGATGACCCGGAAGCTATTGAAATATAAAATGCAAATATTAAATGGGAAATAACTAGATGAAAAGAAAACCATTATGTTTTTTTAGTAAAATAGTAATTTTTTATGTTAGTGGCATTAAGTAAACCAAATAGAGATAATATTGGACTTGTGTATAATAGATAGATTCCAAATATGTACAAGACCACATTTGTTAAAAGATGTAAAGGAAATGGATAAAATGTTATTTTCTTTATATGATATTTGAATGGTCATTATGAATATGAATGTCCTTTATGATTCACTCAATCATTATGAAATACCCAGTTTTTTATATTTAATAATTTATATTCTATATTTCCTTACAATAAATGTATTATATCCGCATGGGAGCCAAAATATTTTATTAGTAATCTAGTTGGAACCAAAATAGCTTAATTCACAAAATAATTATCTATTAAATCAATTTTATAGGAAACCAACCTCATTATTTATAATGTTACATGGAATATGGATAGTGAGTTCTCTATCCATATGAATGATGACATCTATAACATTTTATCTGTTAATTCTTCAAATGGAGGCACTTACACTTTCTGGGACAAATCTAAAGGACTTTTCAAAGGTTATGGATAATTAGGTATATTAAAATATGTTATAATTTTTTAATTACTATTTCTTGAGGGAATAAAATTAAATTTAACTAGAACATCACAAATTTTATTTGATTCTATGAGTTTAATGTTTTTAGATAATAAATATATTTTTCTATAGATAAAATTCATCTATTGTATGCTAATAGAGAAGAAAATATCAACTATAAGTATTTTTCAGAACGGACACCAATAACATGTACTTATAAAATAATATAGACACATACCACACTATTGGGAATAAAAGTTTGTGAAATTTTCATCATTGATAAATATAGATGTTTGAAAATCATGGAAAAGTTTTATACCTTCTGAAATTTATATCAAGTAAATATTTTGTTTCAAATTATTTTCTAAACTGTAAAAAACACGGAGTCTTTTATTTCATTTAATATGGTTAACACTATTATATTAATATAACCAATTCATCTTGATTTATTTAAACCCTCTGAGAATTTATAGTTTAGTTAGTAATAGTTAGGTGATTGTTATTGTAGATTATTTTAGTATAATCACTTAGACTATTTTAAAATATCTAACCTGAAATACGATCAAGAAAATCAGTTTTGAATTTTTGTGATCAATTTGATTAAGTTTATTATTTTTTTATTGTTAATACTAATTTAGCTTTGAATGATTAAAATTTGAAAAAAAAAACAATGCATGATGAGATTATCCTATTTTATAGGAATAATGATTGGAATCTTATTGTGTTAGAAAAGGAAAAACATATATTAGAACCAAATGGATTTTTTCAAATAAAATTTTTAGTCAGAGTAGGACACTCAAGAGGGGGGTGAATTTAGATCCTATAAAAATTTCTAGTAAAACATTTATTTAAATTTTTTCAAATTTTAAATATAAAAACCCCAGTTAACTAATGTTTCATATTCCTAAGAGTTTGGAATATTCAATTACATTCCCAAAATATTGATTAATTCTCATATATATCCAGTAGAAATATTGATATAACTTATTATTGAAATTTACTATATCAAAAAAAATATAAATACTATCAAAGATCAATTATAAATATGAAATTCAGTTTTCTGAAATATGATTAAAAGGAGAGAAAACTAAATTTAAAAACGTAGCAGAGGAAAATAGAAGGTTCAATATCAAGAAAAGGCTTAATCCTCTCAACTTAGTGATCACCTTCCACCAAGAAGTTTATATTAATAAACTTGAACAAACCATGTATCGAGGTTCACATCAACATACAATGCTATCATGGTCAAACTGGATCCCAAAAATAGTTATTCATGGGTAGTTAACCAAGTCACATAGGGACATCTTCCATAGTTGTTCGTTGGTGTAATATGGTGAAAAAAGATGAGTGAGTGAGGATATCTTGTATCCTCTTTCTTAGCATAGGAGACAATGTGTGTTTATAATACATAAATATACACTACACAAAAAGTAGAAAATTTATACACAACATAGAAGAAGTAATATGGGTGGGTTTACAATTCTCTAAGGGAGGATCTTGATGCTTCTAGACTCTTTGAGTAAATAAGATATGGAGTTTGAGTCCTCTTATGGAAACAGACACCAGAACAATGTTTCTTGGAAAATCTTTGTTCAGGTTTCCAAGAAGAAAAGATATTCTCTTCTAGTTTCTATTCAATAGGGTTATTTTATTTAAGAATTTTAAGATATTTGTTCTTATAAAATCCTTCTCATTCACTATTATAATGAATTCATTTTCTTCATGTAATTATATTGTCCTTAAATACATTGGATCACTCGATATCACCCCTATTCCATGAGTGAGTTATTTTTATATTCCGTATTGGTCGACAAAATGAAAGATCCTTAACAAGAGGGCATCTATGTAACTAAAAATGTTCTCTGAAAATATATAAAAAATACAAAAAATAATAATTATTATAATAAGTTGTACTGAGTTTAATATTTAAGAACACTAGAATTAATTCTGAATTTAAGAGTAATGAAAATTTTCAATGTACATAATGGTATGTCATTCTATCGGCGACTCCTTCTGTCAGTAGGTCAGTGCATCAGTGACTCCTTCTATCACCAGGTAAATGCATCAGTGAGTACTTCTATTAGTATGTTAGTGTGTTAGTGACACATTCTATCTGTAGGTTAGTGCACTAGAGACTGCTTTTATCGGTGACTCATTTGTTCTGTTGTTGAGTCATTCTTTTGGCGACTCTTTTGTTCTAATGGCGACAAATTTGTTTTGTCAGTGCGTCATTCTATTGGTGGCTCATTGGTTCTGTTAGTGAGTCATTCAGTCGGTGAATCATAATTAGTCATTTTGTTTGTTTTCCTAAATTATAGTATAATCATCAAAAAATCATAATAATCTTTTAATTAAATATATATAAACATAATTAAACATTTTTGAACTTAACTAAAAATGATTTTAAAAAAATTAATATGACTTGATATGATTTGTTATTATTAAAACTATAAAGATCCAACAATATCCCTCTTTTTTATGATCACAAATCATGGAATTAGAAAGTACAATCAGTTGATTCATAATCATCAAAGTAGGTTTTCTTTTTACTATCACCACATGTAATCTAATGCATATATAATGATTATTCTTCTTTACCCTTTTTTGTATTATCAAAAAGAGTAAATTGTGTTAGAAAAAATAAATACTAAAGAATAATATACATAGATAGAGAAAAAATAAAGAAATTAATAGATACTAAATATCATTAACAATGAAAATTACATAAAAAAATATAAAAAATAAAAGTAAAACAATTCGGTCCTATAAAAGAAGTTATCCAAACTACTTATTCTTCATGTTGGGGTCTATCACTACCTTTTCACTTATCAATAGCTGAAAGGGTATGAGTAGTATATTTATAAGTATTGGACGGTGGTTGAGAGCTAATTTTGATAGGAGGAAGAGGAACTCTAGAAAACACTGAACATGCCATGATTGGGCTTGTGGAGAGAGGAGGTCCTATAAGCTCCCTACAAATGACAGGATGTATCTTATTGAAAGCTTGAGTAGGAGAGAGTTTCAAAGAATACATATAGGTATATATAGAGCTAGTGGGGTCTAGAGGTTGTATAATTGGAGTGGAAGTAGGGAAACCAATTTCAGTACTCTTGACATGTAGAAAATTATTAAGAAGGTTGATAAATACATGATTACACCTCCACCATACTACATATCCTTTGTGAAATCCTCTTTATTATCAATAAACTATTCAATTGTAGGATTAAACTCCTTAAAAAAACATAACATGATCTTTGAAGGACTATTTCACTGGATGAATTAATAGGATCTCAACAAAAAAACATGAAGTGGAAATCTAACAGATGCTTTGTTTATATCCCCTTGAAATAAAAATCCACTTTCGTGGTTATTTATTCTTGGGTGGTTGTATCCTTTTACCAATAAAAGCTAATGATGTCATAGATATGATCACTATTTTCATTACTATTGATATGATATTCTGATAAGTTCCCCCCATTATGGTTCTAAGAACTTCTGTAATGACATTCCTAACCATCTCCATGTCTTGTGGGTGAGATCCAAGAGATGTTGATCTTGATTCCCCTTGCATAATGTCTCTCACATATTTCCTTAACTGACATAATAATTGAATATATAAATGGCCTATTACGTACTGAAGTTCCTCACCTACCAATACTTAAATAACATCACTACCTGAATAACTAATAGGAGGGAAATAGTAAGGTGGAGCCATAGATGTTGAGACACTATTCACTTCATCATTGACAAACAGACTTCAAAAGGGACAAATAATGTTTTGGAATAAAATCCTCAATAGGATATTTAAGAGATATATTCGGAATTTAGATAGATTTGTCTATAGTGCCTTTGTATTCATTGGCTAGTTGGCTAACAGAAGCTGCAAGATTGACCATATCATCAAACATCTATTGACTAACTATGTCAACATCTTCCAAAACTAAAACAAACCATGGATCAATATGGTAACCATTTATTTCCATAATTTAATCTGAATCATTCGCACTATGCGGTGATATGGGTGAAGTCTGAGCTTGATGGTTTGATATCACAATAGCTAAAATTTATTCCTAAATGGAATTAATGTTTTCCTTAGATACATAATCAGCATGCACTAGCACTAGAGCTGATTAATCTGCTGGAGGTTTCCTCAACTACTGATCCTCTTGAAACGAATAGTCCCTCCTCATAATTGGAATCTGGATAATCTAGAGCAAGAGAAATATAACAAGGATTATTTTCCCACTCATATAACACAGATGCATCAATAGTATTGAGGGTATCAAACATCATATTCCTTGCTTGATGATCCCCCTCAATTTGATATCTCCTCACATGTTTCTCCCCTAAAACATGAAATCTCCTTCTAATATACACCAATTGAGGTAATAGGGCTACCAATACTCTGTCTTCCTTTCTAACCACAAATATTTATTCTAACTCAACACCATCTTAATAAAGACAAGAAGGTTCAACAATATGTTCTTGATTCTCAAGACTATCTAGTTATATATTGGCATCTTGAACATCATGAGGATGGTCAAAATCACTGCCACTATTACCACTTTTCTCAATTTCATGCTCATATTCATCACCTTAACCTGCGTTATCACATGATTCACTTTTATCACAAGATCCTTCACCCACTTCTTCATTACTATCAAATCCACTGTCATGTTCTTCTTATTTTCTATCTTCTTCTTCTTCTTCTTCTCCGAATTTCTCTTCTAACCCATTTGACCTTCTTTCATACTCCACACTACCCGACACCTCAGTATCATTTTAATTATCATAAACCCAAATATTTTACTTGGATGGTAAATCTAAAGGTGTACTAAGAGGTCACAAAGACACACCCTTGTACTATCAAAAATATTCAGTTCACTCTTATCATATATAGGAGATCGTTGTTCTCTAGAGGATTCATCGTCCTTATAATTAGAATAAACAACCTCGCCCTATGGTTCTAGACCAGGATAAGTCACATCTCTCTACCTAGTAGGATGATAAACATGACTAAAATTTTCATATAGCTTCACATTTTCTTCAACCCACTCCCTCTTCCCGGGATTCCAGTATATCTTCATTCTTTCACAATTATCTTTACATAGGAAGATACCATGACATGAAGAAATTGTTTATTCATCCTCACCTATAAATCCTCATTCATTTAGTATAGAAGATAACATTCATGGATAGAATAAATAATTTTTCATACAATATGGATTTATCATCTATCTGATGTGGAATATTAGAAAACGTCACATATTGACTTTCGGTCATTTATTTAACAAAAAATAGACATAAATTCTAATATATCAGTGATTCATAGTTCCCATTCCTTGTAAATAACTAATGTTGGATAAACATAAATAAAACATTAAATTTTCCATAAAAATTTTAATCTGTAGGACTTATGTGCTTCTCATTAACAGTAAGCTCCCTCAAATCTATCTCAAAAAAGAACTCACTAGTAGGTGGAATACATCCATGTTAGTCATTATAATCTCTTTCATGTGGTATATTGAATAATTTTTCCCAATTACATGAAGGAAAAAAGAAACTATTCTTCCATTCACAATTTATTTATTATAGTAAATCTCACGGGATTCTAGAAAAAACTCATCATGAAGATAAAAATCATGTAAATCATAGGTTAATACGACCTACATTATTTGAAAACCAGTATATTTACCCTTATTATTGAAACACCCTTAACATAAGAAATATTCTATATAATAACCTTTCAATAGACACTTCCTTCACAGGAGTTACTAAACGATGCACAAAACCTAGATGAACGTGATTAGATTAGCTTGAATATGCTTTAATCCTCTTAGTGGGTTGTGATTCATCATTAGATCCTTTGAGGATTATCTTTAATCTATCCATTATAAAGGTTTGGTTAAATATATGAATGTGAAATTCAAAGACTAAATAGGTTATGGGTAGAAGTGTGAGAGTGTAATTTAGAGAGTTAGAAACAGGATGGATCAAATAAATTTTATCATTTAGGGAATTAAAATTCATAAATCAATTAAAATAGGTTAAAATAAAATTAAATAAACAAAAATATGTATTTTTGGTAAAATAAAATAGATAGAGATAGTGGGTTCCCTCAGTGAGTGGCCAATGACTAGACATTAGTGTCAGTTTTGACAAGACATTGTTGGTGTGAGTGAGACAATGGTGTCGGTGAGACATCAATGTCAATGTTGATAAGACACTGTCTCTGCCTACAAGAAATTTTCAACTTGATTCTATCATTGTCTACATGAGACTGTCAATGTACTGTCATCATGACACCTATACTTATTTTTATGTGAAAGTTAATAAAAGTAGGTCCTCACACATTAATCATCTGAAATTCATGTCTGATGTAACCCATCCTCTCTGTGTTTAATGAATTAGTAATTATATAAGCAATTTGATGTTAAGTACCTAACATTTCTTGATTTATATCACATTTTTTATAATTATTTCTCAAAAAGAGATGTTTTACATCAAATGGTGTGTTATAGAAAGAGAAACTGTATTATTTGATATGATTAGAGTACTAGTATTTTAATAGTTTATTAGGTCATGTCTAAACTCATATCCAGAAAAAAGAAAAATGTGTTTCATCAACAAAATCCGAGAACAACAAGTACCAAAGGAATTATATTCATCCTATATAGTATATAATGCAATATAAATATACTTTTTTCTACACCATGATACTAGAGACTTGACCAAAAAAGTGACATATTCCATAGGTTCATTTTCAATATATCTTACTACCACAAAAATTAGCATCTGAGTAACTAAGTAAATAAAACATCTTCCCTCTGGGATAGAAAAATCTTATGGTGGTGGTATATATGAGCTATTGAATTTTTTTTAATAGATTTTAAATGATAATATTTGGGAGTAGTCTGAAAGCAAGTAGACATACATAAACTGAACATGATGTCAGGACTATTAGTAGTCCACTAGAGTAGACATCCCATCATACCTCTATCTATTTTTTGATAAATAGAATTATCATTTTCATTAAGATCCTACTTATATGTGGTACTCATTGGATTATCAATACATTTTGTACCATAAAATCCAAACCTTTTTAAAATATTCTTAGTATATTTACATTGATTTAAAATCATACATTCTTTATTTTTAATGATTTGAAACCAATGAATAAATTTGATTTCTCCATTTATTCTAATTTAAAATTCAATTTTCATTACATTTTAAATATAAATACATAAAAAATTGTTTGAAGATCCCAAAATAATGTCATCAAAATTGATTTGAACAACAAAAAAATCATTAAAAATTATTTTTATAAAGAGTGTAGTATCAACTATACCTTTTGAAAAACCATTAGAAATAAAAAAAGTACTGGGCCAATCATACCAAGCTCTAGGGGCCTATACTAAACCTTATAATTACTTTTTAACTTCAAAACATGATTTTGAAATTGACAGTTTGAAAAACTAGGCGGTTGATATACAAAAAAACATGAACTACATACCCAATTAAGAATACACTTTTTACATCTATTTGATTTAGTTTGAAATTTATATGAGTTTCATATAAATTTAGGGTTATAATGGATTCAAGAATAAAACATAGTGAAAAGGTACCTTTATAATCAATAACATTTTCTTAACTATATCCTTGTGAAAAAAATTTGGCCCTATTATTCATTATAGTTCATGCTTTATCTACATAGTTTCTAAAGAACCATTTAGTGTCTATGGTAAATGTGTCATTAGGTCAATCTACTTTTTTTCCAAACAATATTTTTTTCAAACTGATTCAACTCTTATTTCATATCCATCTCCATAAATTCATCATGGATTGAATCATTAATGTTTTTTGGTTCAAGATGTGACAAGATGGAATGATATTCAACATGATTCCCAAGACATGTTTTAGTCTGTGTCCCTTTATACAATTCATCTACTGCAGATTCTATGGGAAGATTCCTAAGGGTTCTAACAAATCTAAAAAGGGAAGGAATAACACTTTTATGTTCATAAGTAGGATCATGTTGAATATGGTTTGAGTATGGGAATTTTTCGAGAATTGGAAGATTTAATATATTTCTTAACAGTTGGGTCACGGGGTTCAACATTTATTTCTAGATTGGACTAATCATCAAAAATATTTTCAAGAGGGGTTTCAGGTGTATGTGGATATGTTTCCTAAAATTTAACATTTATAGATTCATCCACACATTTAGTTCTTTTATTTAAAACTCTATAGGATTTTCTAGAGGTTGAGTTACCTAATATAATATCTTCTTCTATTTTGGATACAAATTTAGAATGATATCCGTTTGTATTTAGAATATGGACTTTGCAATGAAACACATAAAAGTAAATAACTTTTGGTTTCCTACTGTTCCTAAATTTATAGGGTGTTTTCTTAATAATTTTTCTAATTAACAATCTAGTAATTATATATCTTGATGTATGTATAGCTTTAGACAATAAATAATTAGGTAAGTCATACTCATTATGCATAGTACTGGATATTTCTTGTAAGGTTCTATTTATTATTTCTATAACTCCATTATATTGGGGTTTCCTAGGCGTATATAAGTTATTACAATAACCATTTTGTGAGAAAAAAATATTCAAACACTTGATTTTCAAACTCTCAGTCATGGTAAATTATAAAATATTTAATTGTAAGACCACTTAGGTGTTCTACTGTTCTAGTATACGTGATAAAATGAGAACAAGTTTCACTTTTGTGTGCTGAGAAAAATGTCCATTTATACCTAGAAAAGTCATCTACTAAAACATATACGTAGTTCATCCCATTAATACATGAAACTCTAGATAGTCTAAACAAATCCATATAAACCAACACAAGTGGTTTAGAAGTTGAAACTTCATTATTTTTGTTGGATGATATTTTGTGTTATTTTACCTTTTGATAAGGATTGTAAACATTGTTATATAGAAATTATAGCTTGGGTGGATATATGACTAACCCTTGCCTTGTAATATTTCTATATTTTTGAGTGTTACAGTGACCTAACTACATATTCCAATGGTATAATTCTTTATTAAAGTTACATAAACATGTTTTTTTGTGAAAATAATGAATCCATGTTTACATCATATGCATTCTCATTTCTAAAAGAAGTAAATACTAACTCATTTTTAGAATTAAACACATCACATGCATTATTTTCCAATTTATAATTGAAACCATAATAAAATAACTCTGAGATCCTAAGAAAATTCTACATTAATCCATCAATAAAAAGTACTTTTGAAATTAAAATTGAAATAGTGTTACTAATTTGTCCATAGACTGTTATTGTTCCATTATCATTGTCAAGAAAAAGTGACATGCTCACCATCAATCATTATAAGATTTATGTAACTTGATTAGTCCCCTATCGTGTGTGTTGAACATCCACTATCCAAGTATGACAGGGTTTTATAGAATATTTTTATTCCTGATTACATAAAAGAAAATCCAGACAAGAAAATATTGTTGTACCCAGACATGATTGGGTCTAGTAATATTTGTTATTTATGATTTGGGAAACCATAATTTTTTCATGGATTTCTTAAAATCAGTTTGTTAAGTATTATAAAAACACTAATTCGAATTTAAAAATAGAACCAATATAATATTGTCTACTTATAGAAATTTTAATAGATTTTCTAAATCTAGGTATAAATCAAAATTTCCCATGCATTGCTACAAAATTATTTTTATCAAAGTTTCCTTTTCTAGGTTGATATTCTATACCAGTATCATATTTTGGTGTAACCTATTCGCCAAGAATTTGAGCGAGAGTGTTCATTCCATTGGAAAAAATTTCTATGTCCTCTTTCAACTTCTAATTTGATAATTTAGATTCATTATTTTCCTTAAAAATTATAATGTATCACTTTCTCTGTAGTTTGATCTTATTTTATATTAAAGTTGAAATCATGTTGTTTTTTGAAAACATTATATTTATATTTTAATTAATTTCAGATGCCTTCATGATTTTTTTGTACTCAAAAATTCTTTATTTTTCATGTTTTCAGAATATTATTCATCTCCAGAATAGTAAGATTTTTTTACACTATATTTACGGGTTACCTGAGAATTGTTTTTCCTGAAGCACATTTTATCTTTTTTACTTTTCTCATCATGTGAAGACTCAGAATCACTAGAGATATCCTTAGAGGCACTATAGGTTGCATCAATTTCCTTCTTATATTTTTTACACATGTCCTCATATTTCTTCGTTTACTTTAACTTTTCATAGTCAACCTTTACATTTCCTCTTCACTACACTTATAAAGGACTATTTCCATAGAATTATCACCTCTATTCTAGGACCTTGTTATCATATTTTTCATCTTATATGGGCTTCCAAAATAATGTAATTATCTTACATAACTTCTTGAATTTCATGGTCAAATGATACATCTCCTCATCACATTCACATGTTTATTATTCATTACTTGAGATGTTGGCATAAATTACATTTTTTCTATTTTGTTTAGAGGTAGTGGTTTTGAAATCCATAGACCTTTTTTTGGTTCATCATCCACTTCTTTATTTACATTTAATTATTCTTCTTACATCATCATCTTACCTATAATCTCCTTCACTTAAATCATAAGAAGATCAAAGTATTCTCTTATTGACATTGAGCTTCCACTCCACTTATCTGGTAGATATCTATGAATTTTCAGGATTTTTTCTCTAAAGGTAACTTCTTTTCCTTGAGTGATCATTGTATTTACAATTTCATTGAAACTAAGAAACATGTCAGATATAGGTTCATTAGGAATCATTTTGATGTTATCATATCTAAAATAATATTTGTGTGTTCTCATTTATTTATCATTAGTGTCTCATTCAGGAGAAATAACAAAAGTATTCCAAATTTCATGGGCAAGTTTACATGTAGAAATCCAATTGAATTCACCATTTCCTAAATATAAATATAAGGAATTCATATCATAATAGTTATTATTATATGATTTATTTGTTGGGTCAACCCAATTATTTTGGGCAGTAGAAATAATCTTATATTAATATAAATCAGAAGACCAAATTTCAAAACCCATACTTTTTAAAAGCATTTTCTTCTTAATTTACAACTAGGAATAATTTGTTCTATTGGAAAATGGAGGTCTATTGGTAGCAGAACCTTCCCATCTATTATCCTTAATAAAAACTAATGAATATAGTTTTGAAGAGTTATAATTTTTAACTAATATAAATTTAGAGATCATATAATCAGAACTACAATCATAGCTGATTTTTTTTAAAAAACATTGAAAATATAAGATTAAAAACATTCTTTGATACAAAATGATGTTTGGAGTTGGAAAATAAAGAGTGGGGTTGAATTGAGTTCTTAAAAAAATCTATGTTAAAACCGTTATTTAAATTTCCCCTAATTTTAAAATTCAAACAACCTAGTTAACCAAAGTATCAGATTCATAAGAGTTTGGATTATTCGAATAATTTATTAAATAATTGATTAATTTCCAGCTATAACAATTTGAAATATTTATATAACTTTTGAAATAAATTTACTAAATCAGAAACAATTATAAACACTTTATAAGATCAATTATCTATGTAAAATTTAGTTTTCTAAAATTTTTATAAAAGCATACAAAAATAAATTTTAAAACACAGTAGAGAAAAACAATAGGTTCAATCTCAAACATTTACTTAATCCTCTCTACTTGGTGATTTCCTTACACTAAAATGTTTATAGTAATAATATATATCCACACCCTAGATCGTGTTTCATAATAGCATAAAAATCTACCCAGGTCAAATTGGATCTTTACCAAAGTTATATGTGGGAAACAAACCAGGTCACATAGGGACCTCTTAAAAAGTTGTATTTGGGTGTAAGATGGTGTAAAAAGACGGGTGAGTGAGTATTTCATGTATAATACATCTTATCATTGGAATCAATGTGTGGTTATACTAAATACACACACACATTACTCTAAAAATAGTAAAATTATACACAAAAGAGAGGAAATAATAAGAGAATGTTTAAAATACTCTGAGTGATGTTACTGATTATTCTACAATCCTTGTGTAATGAATATGAGGAATTTAAGTCCACTTGTGGATATAGACACCAAAATAGTGTGTCAAGGATGTTCTATGTTCTATTTTCCAAGAAGAGATGACATTCTCTTCCAAGGGTCTATTCATAAGGGTTTGTTGCTATAAGAATGCTGAGGCTTTGGTTCTCCGAAAATCTGCCTTGCTCATAGTTATCTAGAATTCATGTTATTTGAATTTTTATACATCCTTAAAATTTTTAGGTTCATAATATATAACTTTTTTTCTCAATTGAGATCTTTTTATATTTTGTAGAGGTCAACAATAGGAATGATCATTAACATGAGTGCTTCCCTGTAACCCGTACTATTATCTAACAATGTATAAAAAATATAGTGAAAGTCATTAATATAACAAGAACAACTTATTTCCAAAAATATATTATTTATAATTAATTTTTAATTTAAGTGTAATGAAAATTTTTTATGTATTGAATGGTAGGTCATTCTGCAGGTGACTACTTCTTTCGGTAGGTCAGTGTTTTAGTGAATCCTTCTGTTGGTAGGTCATTGTGTCTGTGACACTTTCTAATGATAGGATAGGGCATCACTAACTCCTTCTATTTATAGGTATATATTTCTATGTATCCTTATATATCTAGGTCATTACAGTAGTGAATCGTTCTTTTGTTGAATAATTTGTTCTATAAGTGACTCATTTCTTATATTGGTGATTTATTCTATTAGTGAATCATTTGTTATATCGATAATTCATTCTATCAGTGACTCATTTATTCAATTGGAGAGTCAATCTATATGTGAATAAATTTTTCTGTTGGTGATTTGTTCTATTAGTTACCCATACTCACCCATTTTGTCCTTTTAACTAACTTATAGTATAAACATCATAAAAATTATGTTAAACTTATAATTGAAAATAGATAAATGCTATTAAAAATTGTTGAACATAACTATCCACAATTTGATATAAATGATAATGATTTGTAATGATTTATGATTATTGAAACTGGTGAGGACCGAAAAATTGTTGTTTTTGTATTATAGTTATAAATTAGGATCAATTAGTTGTAAATAGTTTTTTGTAACAATATGTTGTATATTTTGAATTTTTTTCACCATTTACAAGATTAGAAACCATTCAAATTTTATTACCATTGTCAGGTTTTTACAATTTTATATTCTTTCAAATGGATGTGAAATGTTATTTTTTAAATGGTGTTATTCAATAAGTGGAAAATGTTAATCTTCGGACCAATTTTATGAATGATGATTTTTGTAACCATGTTCTCAATATATCTAAATAATTATATATTCTAAAGTATGATCCAAGAGTTTTGTATCACATACTAACAATATTTTTACTGAAAAATTATTTTAAAATAAAAAAGGTTCATAAAAATTTATTTATAATGAATTATTATATTGATATTTTATTTCTATAAATATATCAATGATATTATATTTGGATTTATTAATTATTTTTGTATTAATGAGTTTTTAAAATTAATAACTATGAATTTTGATATGATCCTAATGTGAGAATTAAATTTTTTATTGGACAGTAAATTTTTCAATTAATATATGATATTTTTATAAACAAAAGTAAATATGCTGATGATTTGTTTAAAAAATCAATCTTGAATATTGTTAAAGTATTATAACCTCAATGATAACTACTTATAAACTGGATGTGGATGAATATGGAATGTTCTGAAAAAGATGGGGATTTATTAGTGCCACACAATATCACTGATAAATGAAAATTTATCAGCAATATATGTTTGGAGCTGATAAAGAGAGATTTTGTCTGAACATATAAAATAAGCAGTAATAAAAAGGCACTTTATCAGTGCATATTAGATAGTGCTGATAAAGGTATCCTGATCTATTTTAATAAACCTAACCATTTGTGAACCTGTCATGATATAAAAGCATTCTATGGAAGCCACCCACCGCCAGTGCACCTCCTTAATGAATCGAAGGTCCAATCCCACCCCTAGATGACCTCCAAACATCTCGTCTAATATTACGATAGGGTCTTATATTTTTTTCAACATAGTGAGGTAGACCTTGGAATTTTTTTATATATTTTTTGTTTTAATTTTTTATTTATTCTTCTATGATTTTTTATGATCTATTTTTAATGATCTGTTTTTATGATTAATTTGTGATTAGTTGTTTATGTAGAATTTGTGTTCCGTTGTTTGTATTGACTACCGATGATTGATCTGTCATTTATATCTGACACAAATCCTTGGATTTTTTCTTTGTTGTTTTACTTCTATGTTTTATAGTTTCATAAAAAATATTTTTATCATTTATGTATATAAATTTTCAGAAATATTCCTGTATATTCATGTCTATTGATTTCTCATTTACGGAACTTTGGTGGTTCCATAATTATTATACATAACTTGACACCGTTCATGAACACCACAGTGGACAAGCTTCATTAGATTCTATTTTTTCATGAACCATGTTAGTGGAGTGATGTATGTTACTCTATTGGTTATAGGTATCATATGATATAGTTTTTCTTTCATTTAACCATGTTCCTTAGTTTTCTTATGGTGATGATTCAAAGGGGTAATCCCCATGTAATAACATGAGGTTTTACGTCATCAAGCCTTCACTGTTTAAATCACTATGGTGCCTTTCGTTCACGTTATGTTTCAATATTAGGTTTTTATCTATTCGATATTTATTATTGACTATAAGTGAGCGAGTTTTTATACTAGTGTGAGCTGTATGTGTGTGTATATAACTATTTCATAATTTATTTCTATAGTTTTTTTGTCTAACAGTTATGCCTATGTCAGGTAATGATGATTTAGGGCTTGCATGTCCATTGATCCCAAGGGTCATGATATAATTTTGTTTGACCTTTGGTACTGATTGTTTATATTTGGGGGGGCACCTAACATTTTTGATTTTTTACACTCAATATTTAAACCATCATTTAGTGACTTTGAGGTGTGTCAGAGTTAATAAGATGACTTGAACTGGTGTTTTTTTGGTAATTAATTCGAGGGCCATTACATTATCTGTCTACCGGTTTACACCTATAATGTTTAGTGATAATGTCATTTATTATTCACCTTTATCTGCCTTTATTTTTTCAAATTCCAACAACACTTATTATTGGATTTAGAATATCTAGGTTCTCAAGTATTCTATTAGAAATGATCTCTATTTCCCTTTATTAGAATTGTCTATAACATTCGGTTTTTATAATGATTATCTTCAGAGTATTTATTTGATTATTGTATAAAATTAATCTTTCATGAACCCAGTAGTATGGATATTAACCAAAAATCGATGCACGCTAATAATTTGACAAACAAATATGAATATGGTGTTAAATAGATTGTCATTTTTTCGAGAGAGAATGAAGAAACCCTTTATTAAATCCTATATCCATCTTTACATTATTGTTAATCATGAAACATTTGTCTGGAAGTGTTTGAAGTACTTTTGATTTGTCATAGAATAGATCAACGCTATATATGTTGGACTTAACATGAAAAAAAAATAATGTGGACACCAATTGAGATAATAATATATTTTATTAAACATTTTATATGAATACCTTTGTTAATGATAATCGATATCACATGGAAGAAATGAAATTTGAAATTGAAGACGAACTTCGTGATTTTCCAAAGCTGTTTAAGAAGCTAAATAGATTTTTTATGAACCCATTTAATTCAGGTTGTTATAAATACAAACAAATTTTAGCTATATTGATGTTATATAATTATAAATCTTTTAATGGTTGGAGGGACCTGAGATTTTCATAACTACTTGGTCTTCTATAAGATATGATACTAAAATAAAATGAAATACCATGCCAAACATAGGACACTAAAAGAATGTAATATTCAAAGGGAATGAACTATAATATATAATATCATTTATAAATGATTGTGTATTGTTTCACAAGGACTATAAATATCTCATAAAATTCATTTATCATGGTACAAGTCGATAAAAGAAAAATGAATCATGTTTTTTGAAATCCATAAGGAACATTGCTATTATTTTATAGTTTAGAAAACTATATGGATGTCAAGAAGCTAGAATATAGTAAACATGGCCTGCCGATACAAGAATTAAATATAATTCTTATGTCATCTAGCAGATTTCCCTTGTTAGATGAAAACTGATTATGAGTTTCCAGAATTTGGAGATGATCAGAGAAACATTTCTCTTGCATTATCTACAAATGGAATAAATCCATTTGGTGCACAAATTAGAAATCACAATACCTGGACTCTTATATTGGTAAATTATAAATTTACACCACTATTAGTCATGATGTGAATATACATTATGTTATCCTTAATTATATATGGCCTAAAGTAACCTGGCCCGGATATAGATGTATATTTGGCTCCATTGATCTATGATCTGAAATTCATCTGGAATACAATTGTTACAATGTATGATCCTCATAAAAGTGATGAATTCATAATGAGGTCCATGTTGTATAATATGATAAATTACTTCCACACTTATGTAAATTTATAAGGCTATATAATTAAATGCATGTTTGGGTGTCCGATTTGTGAAAACGCACATACATAGTTTGGTGGAAACATTCCATATAGAGTGTTTTTTAATACATCGAATTGTTTTACCTCATGGCATAAATACCTATCCTAGAAGGAAAAATATATATGGAATATTGAACTAGGTACACCACCATCTCTAGAAATGAGTGATCAACTATAAAAAATCTTAAAAATGATTGCCACTATTTTTAGTAAAATTGTTTCTAAAAACCATACAATATAATGTTTGAAAATGAGATGAATTTTCTATGAATTAACATATTTGATTTTTTTTTATATCAAATATTTTATTGATGTCATGGTTATAAAAAAGGTATTTGTTAGTTTTTTTGGAACATTTGTAATTGTTCTTGAAAAAATGAATGAATACATAAAGGCTAGGTTATACTTTATTGAAATGGTGATAAGGGAAGATTTGGAAACGATGAAGGGTAAAATGTTGAATTTTCTTTTTCCAGCAGCTTATACTATATCCAAAAACGAAAAATTGAAATTTTCCCTTTTTCATAAAAGTATAAATTTTCAAAAATGTTATTCATCAAATATCAGAAATTCCATGTAAATGAATAATTTTATGTTATAAGAACTAAAATCACACAATGATCATGTTTTGAAGAAAGATTTAGTTCTTGTTGCGTTCTGTTGAATTCTACCTCAAAATTAACATCATACATTAACCAGAATCAACTTATTTTTCAAATAAATATGTAGAAATGTTGTAAGGCCAATGATTATTCCCATCCTAAAAAAATAAATTTAAATCATATTTTTTGAATTAGAAATTTTATTCTCACCATCATTATTTGATATAATGGAATACCTGATGATTCGACTAGTCAGAGAGATTCGACTATATGGTAATGTCCATTATATGTGTATGTAACCCATTAAACAGCATATAAATATTTTGAAAGGGTAGTTCAAGAATTTATGTTATAAACATGAATATATAATGATATATTGTTGAAGAAGCTATTGAATTCTTTACCAATTACCTATGAGATGTTGATTTCATCAGTTTCCCAATGTCTTGACACAAGGAATCCATTATGGGTGATGTGATTTATGAAACAGATATTGTTACAAATACCTTGACAGAGTATAAGAATGCACATATTTAGATATTACATAATAGTGAAGATGTTGATCCATAAAATGAAGCCCATCAAAAATTTCATTGTTATTTGAATAAATCAAGGGCTAAAAGATGGATAGTATAATCACATAATCAACAGTTTATAGGATGGTATAAAGATAAATTTTATAAATAATTATATAAAAATACAAATTCAATTACTGAAAAACCTAAATGGGTAGTAAGAGGACTAAATGAAAATGTTATATCTTACATTATTTTTTTAATCATTGACCACAAATTCTATACAAAAGAAAATGATGGAATTAGTATGAAGAAAAATAGGGGTGTTACACTTGTGGTTGAAGCGATCCACATATCTAGTTCTAAGGATATAAATCCAATTTATGAAAATATGTCATATTTTGGCATTATTGAATAGATATTTGAGTTATATTATACAAAATTTAATGTTCTTATTTTCCATTGGAAATTGGATGATAATACCAATGGAGTGAGAGATGATATAACATTCATTGTGAAGGTAAATTTTTTCATAGAAGGGGAAAATGATGAGCCATTCATAATGGAATCACAAGAATTTCAAGTATTTTATGTATATGATCCAAAAAATATGATTCAATTGATTGGATTATGGTAAAATAAAACAATTGTGAGTAAGATGAAACTCCAATCAAGGTTGAACATTTTATTTGGTCATCACAATTAGTTCATGATGTTCCCACTATAGAAAATGTCTCGTATGTTAGAGGGGAACCAAAACAGGGGATAAGTATTCTTGAAAGTGCAACCAAATACATGAAACCTTTAAAAAGAAAGAAATAGAGTTCAATGTGAAGGTAAAAGTGTATTTAATATATTATATCTTCCTCATAATATTATATTTTCTCTACTACATTAACATAATCTAAATTAGATATTTGACTACTCATGTAGACAATGTCTTATGCACCTCATTATGTTACCACTCCCTTGGAATAACCAAAAATAATAAGAGAATTGTTTTTGATAGATGCAATGGTAATGTTATGACATACATTATTTATTTTACTAAAAAATTATATAATGGAACATTGATTTACTTTTCATTATTTCTTGTAGAGTTAATTTATTTTAAATGATTTCTATCCTTGTTCCATGCCATTTAAAGAAGAGAAATGAAGTTATATCTGATCCACCATAGAGATAATATTGTTGTTTTCATAGTAAAATAATTTTCCATAGAATTAATGTGTTATTTCTTGATTATATTTAATTTACTTCTTTTTATTATTACTCACTCAATAATTTGTTTTCTTATAGATGTGTATTATTTTTTTCGAGTTGTGGATTTTATGAACAAATTCACGCCCATTATCCCTTAAAACCATTTCTCCCATGTAGTGATGCATTCATAACTTTCCTCCAAGTTACATCCATATCCTTCAAACGACGTGCAATGATGCTGCATCTACTTAATTATAGAAGTGATATTGATGCATTCATAGTAAAATCATTTCCCATAGAATTATTGTATTATTTCATATGTATGATTAATTTATTTTTTATGTATTACTTACATAATAATTTTTTTTCTTATACAAGTGGATTTTTTTGTTTGAGTTGTGGGTGATCTGTTCAAAATTCACGCACCTTGTACCATAAAACTCTTTCACCCCTATAGTGGTGAATTTATCACATTCATTCAAGTTACATCCAATTCCTTTTAAAAATGAGAAACCCAAATTCCTCTATATAATTACAGTGTTAATATTAATGTTTTCATAGTAAAATTATTTTCATGGAATTAATGAATTGTTTCATATGCATATTTATTTTATTTATTTTCATTATTACCCACAAAATAATTATTTTCTTATACTGGTGGATTCTTTTGTTTGAGTTGGTGGTGCCCTGTCCAATTTTCACAATCCTTCAACATTAAAACCTTTTCACCACTATAGTAGTAGATTTATCAATTTTTATCAAGTTACATCTACTATCTTTATAAGAAGAGAAAAGACACTAACTATTCTCAATTATAGAGGTAATTTTGATGTTTTCCTAGTAAATTCTTTGTCTATTGGAATAATTTATTTTTTCATATGTATGTTTTATTTATTTATTTTTAGTATTAATCACAAAATAATTGTTTTATTATACAATTGGATTCATTTGTTTTAGTTTTGGTGTTGTATCTATTTTTCACCTGTTTATTCACAAAAACATCAAATGAATTATTCTCTCATAAAACCTTTCACTCCCATGGTGTTGAAATTTATCTATTTATTTCATGTTCCATCCACTACCCATTCATATAGGTAATCATGATATTTGAACAGTAAAATATTTATCCATAGAATTAATGTATTATTTCATATTTATGTTTTATTTAACTATTTTTAGTATTACTTATAATTATTATTTTTTATACAGTTGGGTTTTTTTATTTTGAAGTGGTTTGTTCGAAACTACTCAAGCAATGATGGAAATTAGACAAAGAAATTCAATGGATATTGTGGTAACATTGACAATTAGGACAGTTTTTTAATGTATGTAATAATTTTTATTTTTTCCATTTTTATAAACCAATATTTGAAATATATATAATCTATTGTTTTTTCTGGTATTTTTGTATTAAATTTAATTACATTTAAATTATGTATTATGACTTGTTTTTGTTGATATCTTTGGTGTTTCTGGTGATGTGCTATGTTGTTATATCTCCCTAAAATGGTGTTATAGTGTGCTGTAATAGCATACTGTTGTATGGAACTTTATCAGTGCTTTTAGAAGAATATATAATTAGGTCCTTTATCTGTACTTCTAAGAGCACATAAAAAAACAAAATTAATGAGTACTTCTAAAAGTGCTGCTGAATGGTAACATTAATGGATCTAAATTAAACCACTGATAAATTGGAATTTTATAATCAATTATAAAAGAACTTGATAAATGTCCTATTCATCAGTGCGTTTGTAGCACAGATAAATGACCCCTTTATAAGAGTATATCAAAGTCCTGGGATTTTAACATCACTCACATTGTCATCACTTTTATAGCACTTATAAAGGCCATTTATAATGATCTTAAATTTATGTTTTGTATTAGTTTTAGGCATGACATGTAGGAGATGACAATCCAGAGTGGGAATTAGATGGCTCATATAAAAGATTGAGCAACAAGATAGATTGAATAGCTCAGATGATAAGATCATAGAATCGAACGACTGTATTTGTTTGGAGATACAATAACATGTAAAATTGGTATCCCACATCAGAATTCATAGTTGACAGGTGATTCCTTATATGTTCACTCCCACACATCTAGAATTCATTACAAGTTACACAAATCTCATATCAATTGTCATCATCCCATACTAGTTCTCAACTTCTCCATGCCTCCATACATGGGGGCTCTATGCTTCTTCTCCCATATGAACATATGGGTTACCACCTACATTCATTCAACAATCACTATGATGGCTGAGGGTTTTGAGATCGAATATCCTTGTAGTGCGGCTCACCTTGGATGGCTTGTGTGGTCAGAATTTTTTTTTGAATTTCTTGGGAAATTGGAGCTAAATACTCCTGAAATCATCAATTTTTTAATAATTGTCCTATCTTTTGAAATCCAATAATTAATTCCAAAAAAAATCACTTCTTTTTATTGTTGAAATAAAAATTGAAAATTGTTTTCTGAAATACAAACCAGCTCTATAATGATCGCATTTAATAACTCAATGATTTTTCATCTTCTAATGTAATTGAAAACAATTTATGCATCAACAAATCACTTTGTATCTTCACATTTAATGTTATATCTTAATAAATGGTAGATCAATGTCATAGTATCCTATCAGTATTTGTAACACCTTTCTACCATAAAGTATTTTTTTCTATTGGTAGTTTAAAAATAAATTTTAATTTATTTCATTCAATTTAAATAAATTATTTAAGTTCTATTTTATGTTTATATTTTTAAAAATATAATTACATAATGTTTAATGTCTTCTAAAAAACAATTCAATTCTCATGCACATGTTGTATGAATACACTTTTTTTGTTAATTTTTGATATTCTAATAAACTATGTGTTTATTAATTTTATTTTAACTATCTTATCAATATGTAATATATATATTTTTCTTCTAATAATCATGTTATAATATTTATGATCGTATCCAATGCAGGAATAAAAGAGTGATAACTCTCTATTAATGATCACGTCAATTCAAATTAAGGTATCATATATATTTTATGTGTTTTTTATTTTTCATACATATCCTTCTATGATTTGACAATATAAATATCACAGAAGATATTTGGAGTTATTGACACAATTATCTATTGATATACATATTATGGGATTCAATAAAAGTTCATTAAAAAATATTGAAAAAATGATTTATACAATCATAGTGTGAAAATAATAAAACGTTTTATGATCTTTGTGAAGTAATACTATTCCATTACTACAATCACAAAGGAATTCAATGTTTTGACTATCTAATATTAAAGTGACATATTATGACAAGATTCATTGAATTTTAACATGATATACTCTACTATTTATCTAAATTATGTTAGGTTTCAAGTATTACATTTCTATATATCCTTTTTTGTACTTTAGAGTTAGTTTAATCTTTTACCATCAAAAAAATATCTAATGGGTTATTCCTACCATATAAAAAAGGTCATGATGTGACTCCGAGAGAAAAGTAATCTTGATTGTGACTCATATTGAAATTTTTTAGGGTTTATACCATTAGGTGAGAGAAAGGTACATACACAATAATAGTGTTTTCACACCATATTAATCATAGGGAATTAGTGAATACTGATCATCTCACTGGGAAGAGAATATTAAAGAGAAAACTAGGATATTCTTTGATTTGAACTGCAATAAAACATCATGTGTGATGCATTATCACTTTGAATGAAAATTTTAAACTAGTTAATCACATTGATTATGATATTCTATTTAGTAATTTTTAAAGGGCTATTCACCGTCTTCTAGGAACTATTTATATATACATGGACCATAGTGTTTTCTAAAAATCCTTCACTTTTAAACCGTCATTATAACACCACTAGAGCATGAGTTATGTCAATATAAATCTTCGAAACCAATATAAATAGCTCATTGATGATTACAGAGCCCCAATAAAATATATTATGTCACAAACCACCATGAAATGACACTATTATAAAAAAAATACTATTTAAGCCAAAGATAAGTTCAATGAATTCAATAATGAATGAAAAAGGAAACTCACAACCAAAAAGGACATCCAGATGATATTATTGGAAGATCATCTCCACCACTGTAAATATCTATTGATATAGGACCACCATTATTACATGAATTGATGTTTGATGATGTTTTATAGAATTTTTAAAACACCTTTCACAGCATGGGTGTATTCAAAGGAGTTGATCAAGGAAGGAAAGTTCAATGATTATGTTGACATAGAGAACACCATTAACCCAAATATAGAAATAAAGGGAAATTCTATTCCATGCTACAACCTAGTCAAAAGAGTTCAAATAATATACATTATCACACTAAAACTTACTTGTTTATTATGTATATTTTTAATATGATCTTTTTTATCATTATAGAATTTCACATGGGTTACACCATCGAGATCCTTGAAAAGCTATAAAACATAGTTTTGAATGTATTTATAAATTAGAAGAAGGAATTTACAATAAACAAAAGTAACTGAACATTAATAATGTGTTCTATAGTAATTTTTCACAATAGGGTTCGATTGGAGGTTCTATTTAAAAAATATTATTAATTTATTTAGTTTATTTTTTATTTAATGTAGTATTCACATTTTTCATATTTTGAATTAATTGTTTCCCATAGATTCTATATCTCTGTCATTATTTATTTCTTCAGTATGATCTCTCTCAGATATTATGGTGAGTGTTCTATTGAAGGATTTTACTAGGGTGATGTTTTCTCAGTGTTCCAAAACTATTGCCTTTCAATTATTCATGTTTTTATTCCAATTAATCTGAATAAGAGTGAAGTTTTAAGGGTTTGGGTAGTGATTTTCCAAAACACCTGGGCTTAAATTTCAAATTTATTCTATTATATAAAAAAATGACCTCTATTATTTCAGGAATAATATACATACAATGAATTTATTTGTGTCTTAGAGATTAAAAAACATATGATGGTTTCAGGACATAGAAGGTGTAACCATCTCAATTGAGGAGTGTTCATAATATTTTCTATTAGAGGACGAGAGGTTTGGTGTGAGAAAAAATCTCTTGGCCATAATAAAATTCACACTCAAATTCAGGATTATTTGTCCCTGTATATTGGTATGGACTATTAAATAAAATTTATACAATATTAAAGAATAATGAAGGAACCTGAATAACCAACTCCTATATCTATATCTTTTTCTCTAACACTATTAGTTATATATGTATTTGAATATTCTTGTTTACTTTATCAATATTACATTCTACAATATTTCAGTATTTATTTATTTATTTTATAAAATATAAAAATATAATAAATTATAAAGGAGTAGTGAGTGATTGATTGAAAAAAATCCTATGGAGATATGATCATGGCTAGTGACTACGTTGTAATAGGGAAAAAATGAAAAATAATTTATACCACCCCAAAACATGTTTTTATGAACTCTAATTACCTTCATATGAATTATTTTATACAAAACAAAAATACTTTTGTCACTTGATATATTATCATAAAGGATGAATACAAGTTTCATTATACTATATGTTCGATTAATCATTCATTAAAGTTCCAATATGAACTCATTTATAAACTAATATGGACATTTATTTTGTTAAAAAGACCCATTTCAATCAAAGATATAGATATATCTTCTTCCTTAAATATAAAAGTAAAAATAAATTATTCAGTTATTTAATTAATTCCATATCACTTATGTTGCTACCAATTTCTTTTACATCATCACATAAATATTTCATCATAGTTTTCATCCATACAACAAAGTGAATGATTCATGATACACATTAACAATAATACCATGTATAATGATCAATACACTAATTCATAGATAAGAATATCTAATGAAACATCAAATATGTTGAATTCAAATGTGAAGATATGTCTTATGACCTCCCTTCTCCAAGATCACAATGTGTGAAATGGATGAGAATAAGTCTTAATTCCTTATGAGAAACTAACAAATGATAGTTAGACATCACCAATGTCCCATTAGTTAAATTATTTTCAACCATATGATTTATTAATGAATAATAACATAGAATTTATAGGTTTTAATATAGTATAGAATTACTATAAGAATATGATATAACATATATTCAACATACATTATCATTCTAATGTTATGATATTGAAAAATAATAATATGATAAGATATTTATTTATATTTACAAATTAAAAAGTAAAACAATTTTTTGGTTCCTGGGAACCAATCCTGATAGACTCCAACTTACACAAGAGAAAACTAATAATGATATATAACCCACTATCTCTATCATGAAGTTCACTCTTCTATTTATGTATGAATTTAGTTAGTTGAAATTTTATGTTTTTTCCCATACACATTAAAATATTAATTCAGGTATTTAATTAAAATATTTTAATTTGTGATACCTACAATGTATATGATTCATCATTTTATGTGATTCAATATCTTTGGATTGAACCACTTCTACTATATTCTTACAATATAAAGTAATAATAATTTTACTATCATATATCACAACAATCTCCTGGAAGAATTTGCATATCCACTATTCATCTTTAACTATATCTGAAGATTAAATATATTCAGAATATTCAACAAAATATGCAACATTGGGATGTTTAGAACTCTAATATCTCATAAATCCTCAATTGAGGGAAAACACATATCCTGGATGTAATTATATGATCATTATAATATGTTTTCTATGATATTTTATGTATATCCTCTCAAAAATAGTTTCTCATATCGTCAAGAAACTAGGGACACATTCTTTGTATGCTTAGGGTAATTTATTATAGTCTTTATGGTAGACCAATGCAACTCTCATAGAAAATCATGGATTATTCCTATGATTATCAATTAATAGACATCATAAATCTTGATATATATTAGGATATACAAGAGAGATCAAATTTCATATTTGTAAGGGAATATCGTCATTATTTATCAATATTATTATGTTTTGAGACAAATTGTTATACAGAGATGTATACCATGTGGCACTGGAAACAATCCTCTATTAGATTTTTCTATATTGTATATTTTGAATACATTGTCTATGTATGTACATTGACCTATCCCGTGTAGCGTATTATATATTTATCTATGGATCTTGATATCTAGAATGCTGGTTGATTATCCAAAGTATTTCATACAGAATAATTTATTCAACCACGTCTTAACTGAATTTAGGATTAGTATCTCATTTTTCATCTATAATATATCATCACCATTTATTTATAAGAAAATAATAACACCCCACTATACTTGTTATTATTAGATTCATCAAATATATTCATATTAAAATAAAATCTTCTTATAGTTTCATAAAAAAATTATTTCATGACCTTGATTCTTTCTATATCCCTTAAATTGATCTTTGATACTCTAATAAATTATTGGAATATTTTGGCGTCCAAAAACCATTTTGTGATTTCATTTAGTCATTTTACACAAGATTTACATTTATTAAAGAAATATTGACTTCCATTTTATAAATTTTATAATCATTGTAATCTGCATTATAAAATAAAATTCTGAAAGATTTAACCATATTTATGGGTGAAAACGTTTTATCAGAATCAATTCGATGATGTTTCTCAAAACATTTAGTAACCAATTAAGCCTTATGGCTAATAATATTACCATACCTATCAATTTTCATCATGAATATCCATTTATACCCTATAGGATTCACCTGAATAAGAGTATCTACCAAAACCCAAACATGATTTTGGTAAATCCAATCAATACAAGAAATTCATGGATTTTCACTATTTTTTAAATTTTGAGAAGTTTATTACTTATATATAGGACATCGGTTCAATATCATTAAAAAATAACATGCCTCCATCCTTGATGATAACAATACCATATATCTCAAGTTCTCTAATGTTTCTAGTACTCTAATCTAGTACACATGTATCATGAATGAATTGTTCCATTTTGTATTGTAGATTTTTTTTCAATACCAACTCATATGTAACATAATCATTATATTAATCATAATTTATCTTTCTCTAATAATATTTATTAGAGATGTAATCCATTCCTAGAATCACAGATATTATTTCCATAATTAATTATTTATCTAAAGGATCAAATAGAAAACATTCTCTTAATTTTCTAGGTTATCTTATAATGATACACTTTATTCCTCATGATATATATTTTTTAGAGTTTCTCAATAAACGATATAAATGTCCAAAAAAATATGTGAACAAATATATTGCTTACCATTCCATAACTCATATATGATAATACCTACTACTTTAGTTAAAATTAACATTAGTGTGTATGCTACTAATTGTGGTGTATATCCCTAAAAGGATAATAAAAGAATTACATTACTCATTATCATTTTTTCCATGACCAACAAGGTATAATTCCTCATTTTTCTCACACCATTCCATTGTGGGGTATAATAATGATCGAATTTAAATAGTATACCAAGACCTTTTATATAATTGACTAATTCTTGGTTAATATACTTTCTATATTTATCTTAATCGCATCTCTTTATCAATATACCAAACAGATTCTCCACATCATTCATATATTGCATAAATTTATTAAGGGAATCAGAGTAATACATCATGTACTAAATATATCTACATCTAAAAAAATAATTAGTAAATGTAATGATGTATGATTATCCACCTCTTGTATCAATTTAAATAGTTCCACACATATATGTGTGAACTAATTCTAAAATTTATAATGCTCTCTAACCATTTCCATATAACTGATCCCTGGCCATATTAACTTGAAAATAAACAAGACATATTTTTAAGGGTTATAAACAAAATATTCTAAATAAACCTCTTGATATATATTTTTTAACACTCTTTTTTTCAGGTCTGAGTTGAGGATTTCACTATTCGGTGTGAATGAGTTGTGTGATTTTTTTTTATGAATTTACAAGAAATTATTTTGATATTAAACTATATTAATAACTTTATATATAATTGAATAATGGGAAACATAAATGATGTTCTAGGACACATTATGCACATAATAATATTTAATTAAATTTAAAACCATTCTATTTGATAATGGAAAAGAGTTTTCATGTATATCCAGCATAAATACCCTCACAACATTAACATCATGAATATTTACCTTAACTTTTTAATATTCTATAATATAAATAAATTAAAAATTTCTATAAAAATATGTGAAACAAAAGTTTTATCAAATTCCCTATTTTTTAAAGTAACGAATAAAATTAATGATGAATGGATGTTACGTTTCTTCTTGCTTCTCCTATGAGGACTTATTTTTCATATAGTGGTGTTTATTATCAAAATATAAAAAATGTCATGAAGATATTTATCCTCTCTTTGAATATTTCTCTTCTTATAATGGTTTTTAAAGGTGTTTTTCTCTTTAAAAATTCTATAAAACTTCTCACCCTAGAAGGATGGATTAATGTGAATGTTGATGGAGCTTCCAAAGTAAACTCGAGTCTTGCTATTTTCAGTGCTAGATTATATTGGGATGTGCCTTGAATGCTTCTTTAGTAGATGTGCTACGACCTCTTCCTTTTAGGAAAAAATGATGGTTGTGATTCATGTTGTGTATTTCATCAAGAAAAGGCTGGAGAAACATATGGATTGGTATTGACTCAACCACAATTGATAAAGAGATTTGGAACAGTGTAGTCCATATCTCGTGGCCTCTTACTAACCTTTGGATGAAATTCCTAACTTTGCTTCTAGAGATCAACTACATCGTCACTCATACCTATCGTGAATCGAACAGGGTTGAAAACAGTATTGCAAACATGGGAATCTTCCCAAGCATTACTTGGATGGATGATCTCCATGTTGATCTTCTCCCTTTGTATGAAATGTAACACCCGAGACTTTTATGTTATATAAATTATCAAAGGAATCTTTTTCTACACAACACTTGCTTGACTTGCTTTACATGCAATCGCGACCTTCCTCGATAGCTTGCGTCGTACGCAATACCGAGTTTCACTAAACAACAATATGCTATTAAAACTAGCCGTTATGAATAGTAATAACCACTTTTTAAAATTTTATAAATTTTATTTTTCAAAATGGACTTCATTTTTGGACTCAGAATATCGAAATTAGCCAAGGGTGAAATTTTGGTATTTTTCTGAAAACTTTCAATTTTTGATGAATAGTGAAACCACTAAGTGGTAGGTTAAAAAACAGAATTTTGCATAAAACTTAATTTTACCGCTTCTGTGAATGGAATTTCGAAAATCCGAGAGACACGGTTAATATCAAGGACTAAAATGTGGTTTAATTAGATGAAAATAATTTTTTGGTGAATAGTAACTTTTTACTTTTTTTACCGCGGTTAATAGTAAATAGGGTAACTAAGGGTAAATATGATATTAATATTACCCTAACACATGTCCTAATTCTATTGGACAAGTGTAATTCGACCAAAAACAAACTTAGGAATAAAATATGACCATTTAGGCCCACTTGGATTAGATTAGGACATTTATTATTAATTTATTTAAAGAAGGGTTAAAATAGTTAAAATCAAAGTTTAATAAGTAAATAATTTTTAATATGGGGTTATACATAAGATAAATTCAATTGTAAATATTCATTAGAAAGCTAAAAAGATTTCCTACATGATGATATTTTATTTGTAATTTTTAGATATTAAATAATTTAATTTATTTATGACATAATGATGATACAGTAATTATCTTATTAATGAAATATTGACATAATTGATGTTATAAACACAAAAATAAATGTAATTTGAGACTTTTTATGAATTACACTAATTTTCTAGGTTACTATGATATATTAGTGTTGATGTAATCAACTTGGTTCGAACATATAATTCTGTTATGACTTTCAAACAAATCATATATCAAATAGTGTCAAAATTGACACAAAATAGTTTTTAAATCAAATATTATATTATTAATTGTTATTTTATTCCTAAAAATCTAAGGTTCGGCCAAATGACTTAAATAAGGATATATATATTAATAATAAACAATTTGGGGTTCGTTTGGCATGTTATAGTAAGTGTATTAACCATATAGTGAAAGAAAACAAAAAGACACGGTAAAAGTTAAATTAATTAACTTAGAGTTAAATCTAATTGATAAGGTTAAAATAAAACCCTAAACTTGTATAAATCTTATTGTTTGATAGGCTTTCGACCCTTCCCCACTTTAGATTCAAAATAAGACCCTTTGGAACCATTATAAACCGATTTTTACTTTAATATAAAATAATATTTTGAGATATTCCTAAGGTGCCCCTCTCCTCCCTTATAAAAGGGCACCTCCTCCCCCTCATCCTCACACCAAATTGAGCACTCAAGCTCGGCCAACCCCTGCCATTTTCTCCTCTCCACTTCCCTAGAATAATCCTAGAGGTCCTGGTCTTCTCCAAAGACCAATCTTAGTTCTTTAAGTGGAGGATTCAAAGAGGCGTTCCAAAGAAGAGGTAATATCCATTACCGATCTTTTCAATTTCTTTCTTCTTCAACTTCTTCTTCTTTAGTTGTTTCATGATAAAGTAATAACATCAGTATTACTTACATACTGATATGTTATTATAAATATGAAACAACCCTATTTCACCTTCTATCCATCCTACGGAAAAATGAAATCACCACGCGTGCGTACGTACGGAATACCGTCTCCACGCCGTGGTGTAATCTATTTTCCACCATCACCTTACAAGGATGGTTATAATGGTGTAATGAGTAACTAAATATGATTATTATGAAGTAATATTGATACTGAAATAATATATATATATACTCCAATACAATTCCACGATCATAGGAACGATATCATCACTCGTGCGTACGTACGGAATACCGTCTCCACGATGTGATGCGACTCGTTCTACATGATCTTCATTTCATAATGATTATATAAATGAATTGAATGAATGAATATGGTATATACTACACTAATACCATTCTGGAAATGAATTATCTATAACCTAAAGATAAGAATAAGAATTTATTCGACAAAACACGCATAAGAACAAAAAGTTATAAAGACCCGAGTAACAAGTAACAATGAAATATTACTAACAAGAAGCTAATAATATGACCATATATGATATCATATAAATATGTATGATTCTGGAATAAGTCAATAACATTATTTAAACCATTATACAGGAGCTTCAGACACGTACAAAGCTAATCGGACCTAAGGTAAGGGAAAATACCACAATCTCATTTTTATCCGAGATTGTTTATTCGTAAGTATTTACTGGGGTGTATTTTATCATCCACATCCATGTTCCCTCAATATGTAATATTGTTTCCATCCACTTACAATAGTTTAAATCCAATTTTACCCTTCGGTGAGTTTTTAGTAATATGTATGAAAGGAATCTTTTGTCGTTTTTCGTACGAGGTACTTTTTGACTTTTCCGACAAAAGTACGAAGAATGTTTTTTTTAACTTATACGGCATGAATGGATTTTTAAAACATTATTTCCAAGAAGCTTCCTTTACAAGTTTTCAAGTTATTTTTAATCAACTTCTTTTAGTTTAATGTTGTATGACATGTTAAGAAAGGAAAAATGTTTTTGAAGTAGAAAGGATATTTTCCTCAAGAATAAAGTTCAAGTGTTTTATCAAAATTATTTTCCATCTAAGATAATAAAGGGTTCTGTTTTTATCCCTATTATTACATTGATTTGATCATGTTGTGATGAAATTATTTTTATGAATTCCATTATCTTATATGAATTGATTTATGATGTCATGATGTTTCAAGAATCCCATTTTTGTTACATGTGTTATGCGATGATGTATGTTTTATGATTATGTGGCACACATAAGAAAGGATTCATTATAAGATGGGTGGGACCTATATCTCCCTTCAATGCATTGGGTAAAGATTTTATATCTCATGAGATAGACATGGCTGGAACGGAAGGTTATTTCGGTTCAGTGATACAGGACTGAAACGAGGAGTGAACTCGGTTCAGAAAGGGACTTTGTCCACTAAGATAGTCTTGGCGATGAGTCGTGAATAACAAGAAATGATTTTCCATGATTATGTGTGCATGCCACAAAGTTTCAAGTTTTATGTTATGATTATGGGGATCTCATTTTCACTCCTATGATTTGTTCCATGTTAAGATATTATGATCTCTTTTGCAGGTTATGATTTTCAAAAAGATATGATATGATTTTTATTTCCTTTATTTTCCTTGCTGAGAATTTGAGCTCACCCTTTTATGTTTTCTTTTCCCCAGGTCAGGAAGATGGATATTAAGTAGAATATTCTAAAAGGTACCCTAGATATGATGAAATAAATGGGAGACACTGTAGAAGATTTATGAACCAGTTGTTTATGTTTCCCAGTTTCTAAAGGCACTATACCTATACGGTCCTTTGTAGTTTTATCATATGTTGTAATAAGTGTGCTTCAATTTTTGAATTATTAAAAATGTATGTAAAGTATGGGTCATTATAGTTGGTATCAGAGGAAAGGTATAGTCAACCTTTGGAAACTAGGATGTGAAAGCCTTAGTAAGAACCCTAAGGATAAGTCTAAGCATAGTACACAATCTTAGTGTTTTAGAAATGGCCTTGAATAACCTAGGATAAGACCATAAGCATGAAAATTTTATTCTTGAATTATGTGGTTTCCTATTATAATTAGTGTTGCTCACACTATTCTTCTTGGTTTTAGTCAATGGCTGGAACCCGAAGGAACCGTGTTAATGCGGAATGCGATGGGCAATGCAATGATTGTCCCCCTGAGCAACCAAACGATATGGGAGCTGGAATGCAAAATCTTGTAGCCATGCTCACACAACTTTCTCAAGCTATGAATCATGCAGGATTTCCAAACGAGCAAAGGAGGGAGCAACATTCTGTTGAATCCTTCATGAGGCAGCGTCCACCTTCTTTCAGCGGGTCTACTGATCCATTAGTTGATGAACAATGGATTAGTACTACTGAAAAGATATTTTCAGTTCTTCAATGTTCTGAACATGATAAAGTCATCCTAGCAGTGTACCGTTTGGAAGGAGATGCTGATCAATGGTGGAATCTTGTTAAGAATACGAGGCAAAGGGATGAAATTGAGTCTATGGAATGGGACGAGTTCAAGAACTTATTTTTCAATAAGTACTTCCCTCGTATTCTCCGAACAAAGATGGAGAAAGAGTTTCTTGAACTGAATCAAAGGGATGATGAATCTGTTAGTACCTATGAAGCAAAGTTTACAAGACTTGCAAGGTACGTTTCTGTTATTATTATCCAACCTGAGAGTAAGATCGATCGATTCTTTAGTGGCTTAAAACCAAGTCTTCGAAGGGCGTTAGCCATAAGGGACTTCAATAGCTACGAGGAAATCGTTCGATGTGCTCTCAAAGTCGAGATGGAGATTGGAGGAACCCATCAGTCACATGGGTTTGATAAGAAGAGGAAGATGGAATTCAAAGGAAACTCTAAAGAGCACACTGAAAAGAAGATGAACTTTCCATTATGCTCAAAGTGTGGAAAGAAACATGGAGGGAGTTGTCTTAAAGGGACAAGTAAATGTTTTAAATGTGGAAAGGAAGGTCATCGGGCATTTGAATGCCGTGATAATGGGAAGAAGATGTCTAATGATGCAAACAAAGGAAGGGATACACAGAATGAACCTACTACACTTCAATGTTTCAAGTGCAAGGAGATTGGGCATTATGCCAATCAATGCCCAAATCCAAGGGTTGATGATGATGGTCGACGTCAACAAAATCTTAAGGCTAAAGACAAAGGAAAGTCACATGCAATTTCTATCAGCGATGTGGAGTACGATAACGATGTGGTGAAAGGTACACTTACCATCCACTCTAAAGTAGCAAATGTTTTATTTGATTCTGGATCCACCCACTCTTTTATTTCTGAAGACTTTTCTAAGGGTATCACCGTATTACCTCAACAATTAGATGTTGAGTTAGCCGTGACAACACCTAATGGCACATCAATCGCATCAAAAGTTTATAATTCTTCTCCGATCGAAGTTTGTGGGAAAGTGCTTCCTGCAAATCTTGTGATCCTTCCTTTAGTGGAATTTGATGTGATTCTTGGCATGGATTGGCTTTCTCTACATGGAGCTCATATCAATTGCCAAATAAGGGAAGTCACATTTCATATTCCAGATCAATCTACGATCGTCTATCAATGCAAGGATGGACATAACCTTCCAGTGGAAATTTCTTCCATCTTATGGGTATTTATTCCACTAAATGAAGGTTATTTATCTCAAATGGTTGGTGAGAAACTCACGATTAAGAATATGCGCATTGTACGGGAGTTTGATGATGTCTTTCCGGAGGAATTGCTGGGTCTTCCACCAAATCGTGAAGTTGAGTTTTCAATAGAACTCGTACCAGGTGCTTTGCCTATTTCAAAGACACCTTATAGAATGGCCCCAATTGAGTTGCAGGAATTGAAGAAGAAACTCCAAGAGAATCTTGATAAGGGATTCATACGCCCTAGTGCGTCACCTTGGGGAGCACCTGTTCTATTTGTTAAGAAGAAAGATGGATCAATGAGACTCTGCATTGATTATCGAGAACTTAACAAGATCACTATCAAGAACAAATATCCTCTCCCACGCATTGATGACTTATTTGACCAACTACGCGGAGCTCAATACTTTTCCAATATTGATCTTTGTTCAGGGTATCATCAATTAAGGGTCAAAAGGGAGGATATACCAAAGACGGCTTTCCGTACAATGTATGGACACTATGAATTTATAGTGATGCCATTTGGTCTTACTAATGCCCCTGCTATCTTCATGGATCTAATGAATATAGTCTTTAGAGACTATCTTGATCAATTTGTGGTAGTCTTTATAGACGATATTCTTGTCTATTCAAAGAGAAAGGAAGAGCATGAAGATCACTTGAGAATTATATTGAAGACCCTGAGAAAGGAGAAGCTTTATGCCAAATTTACCAAGTGTGAATTTTGGCTTCAAAAAGTTGCATTTTTGGGTCATATAATCTCAAAAGAGGGGATATCTGTGGATCCAGCAAAAACAGAGGTTATCGAAAGATGGTCGAGACCAACCACAGTAACTGAGATCCGAAGTTTTCTTGGTTTTGCTGGATATTATCGACGTTTTGTAAAAGATTTTTCACGATTATCTAATCCACTCACCAAGTTGACTCGGAAAGGAGTTAAGTTTGTCTGGACAGAGGAATGTGAAGAGAATTTCAAGGAGTTGAAAAGAAGGTTATCCAGTGCACCTGTGCTCACACTGCCTTGTAGTGGAGAAAGGTTTGTGATCTACAGTGATGCATCCAAGAAGGGATTGGGGTGTGTTCTTATGCAAAATGATATGGTGATAGCTTATGCCTCACGACAGTTGAAAATCCATGAGCAAAATTACCCAACACATGATTTGGAGTTGGCTGCGGTAATCTTTGCATTAAAGATTTGGAGGCATTACCTTTATGGTGAAAGGTGTGATATTTATACTGATCATAAAAGTTTAATGTATATTTTCACACAAAAGGAGTTGAATATGCGTCAAAGAAGATGGTTGGAGCTGATTATGGATTATGACTGCTCAATCCATTACCACCCTGGGAAAGCAAACAAGGTGGCAGATGAATTAAGTCGACAAGACCATGCTAGTTTATCCATGATGAGGATCTCAAAAGATCCAATATTTATGGATTTACAAAGGATGGATCTTGGAATTATAATGGAAGGGGAAAAATCTTATCTTTCTCAAATAAATGTTCAACCATCTATACATGTGAAGATTAAAGAGGCACAGAAAGAAGATGTCGAGTTACAAAAGAAGGTGAGAAATGTTCCTGAATTCAACCTTGATTGTGATGGGATAATAAAGTTCAGGAATCGGGTTTGTGTTCCTCCCATCCCCGAATTAAAGAAAGAGCTGCTGGATGAGGCTCATAGTTCTTCATTCTCTATTCATCCTGGAAGCACGAAGATGTATAGGGACCTGAAAGAGTACTTCTGGTGGGATGGCATGAAAAGAGATGTTGCTGAATATGTCTCTCGATGCTTGGTTTGTCAACAAGTTAAAGCTGAGAGACAGAAGTCTAAGGGGATGTTACAACCATTACCCATACCCGAATGGAAATGGGAAAACATCACTATGGACTTTGTCACAGGACTTCCTAAAACATCCAAAGGCAATAATGCTATCTGGGTCATAGTTGATCGTCTCACAAAGTCTGCACACTTCATTCCTATTAGAGAGGATTTCTCTCTAGATCAGCTTGCCAGGTTATATGTAAAGGAAGTGGTAAGATTACATGGAGTACCACTTTCTATTATATCTGATTGGGATCCGAGATTTACCTCGAAGTTCTGGCGAAGTCTTCAGCATACTCTGGATACAGAGTTGAGTTTCAGCACTGCTTATCATCCCCAGACAGATGGTCAATCTGAGAGAACAATTCAAACCCTAGAAGATATGTTGAGAGCTTGCTCTATGGATTTCAAAGGAGGTTGGGATCAACACCTACCTTTGGTAGAATTTTCTTATAATAATAGCTTTCACTCCAGTATTCAAATGGCTCCTTATGAAGCTCTCTATGGAAAGAAATGCAGGACTCCAACTTGCTAGGATGAAGTTGGGGAAAGAAAGCTATTAGGACCTGATCTCGTTGATGAAATGGCAGAAAAGGTCAGATCTATTCAACAACACATAAGAGCAGCTCAGAGTCGACAGAAAAGCTATGCCGACAACCGAAGAAAAGACCTAGAGTTTGAAGTGGGTGATAAAGTGTTCTTACGAATATCTCCCTAGAAGAGGGTTATGAGATTTGGAAAGAAGGGGAAGTTGAGCCCTAGATATATCGGTCCTTTCGAAATATTGGATCGTGTTGGGAAGGTAGCTTACCGATTGGCGCTTCCACCGAATCTCTCTCAAGTTCACGATGTGTTCCATGTATCTCTCCTGAGAAAGTACATACCAGATCCTTCACATGTACTCAGCTCAGAAGTTGTACCACTGGAGCAAGATCTTTCTTATGAAGAACAGCCGATAGAGATTCTGGATCGTAGCGAAAAAGTCCTACGAAACAAGACCACTCGCTTGGTGAAAGTTTTATGGAGAAACCACTAACTTGAAGAAGCTACATGGGAGCTTGAGGATATGATGAGGGAGAAGTATCCTCATCTGTTTGTTGCAAAGTGACGAATTTCGAGGGCGAAATTCTTTTTAAGGGGGGTAGAATGTAACACCCGAGACTTTTATGTTATATAAATTATCAAAGGAATCTTTTTCTACACAACACTTGCTTGACTTGCTTTACACGCAATCGCGACCTTCCTCGATAGCTTGCGTCGTACGCAATACCGAGTTTCACTAAACAACAATATGCTATTAAAACTAGCCGTTATGAATAGTAATAACCACTTTTTAAAATTTTATAAATTTTATTTTTCAAAATGGACTTCATTTTTGGACTCAGAATATCGAAATTAGCCAAGGGTGAAATTTTGGTATTTTTCTGAAAACTTTCAATTTTTGATGAATAGTGAAACCACTAAGTGGTAGGTTAAAAAACAGAATTTTGCATAAAATTTAATTTTACCGCTTCTGTGAATGGAATTTCGAAAATCCGAGAGACACGGTTAATATCAAGGACTAAAATGTGGTTCAATGAGATGAAAATAATTTTTTGGTGAATAGTAACTTTTTACTTTTTTTACCGCGGTTAATAGTAAATAGGGTAACTAAGGGTAAATATGATATTAATATTACCCTAACACATGTCCTAATTCTATTGGACAAGTGTAATTCGACCAAAAACAAACTTAGGAATAAAATATGACCATTTAGGCCCACTTGGATTAGATTAGGACATTTATTATTAATTTATTTAAAGAAGGGTTAAAATAGTTAAAATCAAAGTTTAATAAGTAAATCATTTTTAATATGGGGTTATACATAAGATAAATTCAATTGTAAATATTCATTAGAAAGATAAAAAGATTTCCTACATGATGATATTTTATTTGTAATTTTTAGACATTAAATAATTTAATTTATTTATGGCAAAATGATGATGCAGTAATTATCTTATTAATGAAATATTGACATAATTGATGTTATAAACACCAAAATAAATGTAATTTGAGACTTTTTATGAATTCCACTAATTTCCTAGGTTACTATGATATATTATTGTTGATTTAATCAACTTGTTTCGAACATATAATTCTGTTATGACTTTCAAACAAATCATATATCAAATAGTGTCAAAATTGACACAAAATAGTTTTTAAATCAAATATTATATTATTAATTGTTATTTTATTCCTAAAAATCTAAGGTTCGGCCAAATGACTTAGATAAGGATATATATATTAATAATAAACAATTTGGGGTTCTTTTGGCATGTTATAGTAAGTGTATTAACCATATAGTGAAAGAAAACAAAAAGACACGGTAAAAGTTAAATTAATTAACATAGAGTTAAATCTAATTGATAAGGTTAAAATAAAACCCTAAACTTGTATAAATCTTATTGGTTGATAGGATTTCGACCCTTCCCCACTTTAGCTTCGAAATAAGACCCTTTGGAACCATTATAAACCGATTTTTACTTTAATATAAAATAATATTTTGAGATATTCCTAAGGTGCCCCTCTCCTCCCTTATAAAAGGGCACCTCCTCCCCCTCCTCCTCACACCAAATTGAGCACTCAAGCTCGGCCAACCCCTGCCATTTTCTCCTCTCCACTTCCCTAGAATAATCCTAGAGGTCCTGGTCTTCTCCAAAGACCAATCTTAGTTCTTTAAGTGGAGGATTCAAAGAGGCGTTCCAAAGAAGAGGTAATATCCATTACCGATCTTTTCAATTTCTTTCTTCTTCAACTTCTTCTTCTTTAGTTGTTTCATGATAAAGTAATAACATCAGTATTACTTACATACTGATATGTTTTTATAAATATGAAACAACCCTATTTCACCTTCTATCCATCCTACGGAAAAATGAAATCACCACGCGTGCGTACGTACGGAATACCGTCTCCACGCCGTGGTGTAATCTATTTTCCACCATCACCTTACAAGGATGGTTATAATGGTGTAATGAGTAACTAAATATGATTATTATGAAGTAATATTGATACTGAAATAATATATATATATACTCCAATACAATTCCACGATCATAGGAACGATATCATCACTCGTGCATATGTACGGAATACCGTCTCCACGATGTGATGCGACTCGTTCTACATGATCTTCATTTCATAATGATTATATAAATGAATTGAATGAATGAATATGGTATATACTACACTAATACCATTCTGGATATGAATTATCTATAACCTAAAGATAAGAATAAGAATTTATTCGACAAAACACGCATAAGAACAAAAAGTTATAAAGACCCGAGTAACAAGTAACAATGAAATATTACTAACAAGAAGCTAATAATATGACCATATATGATATCATATAAATATGTATGATTCTGGAATAAGTCAATAACATTATTTAAACCATTATACAGGAGCTTCGGACACGTACAAAGCTAATCGGACCTAAGGTAATGGAAAATACCACAATCTCATTTTTATCCGAGATTGTTTATTCGTAAGTATTTACTGGGGTGTATTTTATCATCCACATCCATGTTCCCTCAATATGTAATATTGTTTACATCCACTTACAATAGTTTAAATCCAATTTTACCCTTCGGTGAGTTTTTAGTAATATGTATGAAAGGAATATTTTGTCGTTTTTCGTACGAGGTACTTTTTGACTTTTCAGACAAAAGTACGAAGAATGTTTTTTTTAACTTATACGGCATGAATGGATTTTTAAAACATTATTTCCAAGAAGCTTCTTTTACAAGTTTTAAAGTTATTTTTAATCAACTTCTTTTAGTTTAAAGTTGTATGACATGTTAAGAAAGGAAAAATGTTTTTGAAGTAGAAAGGATATTTTCCTCAAGAATAAAGTTCAAGTGTTTTATCAAAATTATTTTCCATCTAAGATAATAAAGGGTTATGTTTTTATCCCTATTATTACATTGATTTGATCATGTTGTGATGGAATTATTTTTATGAATTCCATTATCTTATATGAATTGATTTATGATGTCATGATGTTTCAAGAATCCCATTTTTGTTACATGTGTTATGCGATGATGTATGTTTTATGATTATGTGGCACACATAAGAAAGGATTCATTATAAGATGGGTGGGACCTATATCTCCCTCCAATGCATTGGGTAAAGATTTTATATCTCATGAGATAGACATGGCTGGAACGGAAGGTTATTTCGGTTCAGTGATACAGGACTGAAACGAGGAGTGAACTCGGTTCAGAAAGGGACTTTGTCCACTAAGATAGTCTTGGCGATGAGTCATGACTAACAAGAAATGATTTTCCATGATTATGTGTGCATGCCACAAAGTTTCAAGTTTTATGTTATGATTATGGGGATCTCATTTTCACTCCTATGATTTGTTCCATGTTAAGATATTATGATCTCTTTTGCAGGTTATGATTTTCAAAAAGATATGATATGATTTTTATTTCCTTTATTTGCCTTGCTGAGCATTTGAGCTCACCCTTTTATGTTTTCTTTTCCCCAGGTCAGGAAGATGGATATTAAGTAGAATATGCTAAAAGGGACCCTAGATATGATGAAATAAATGGGAGACACTGTAGAAGATTTATGAACCAGTTGTTTATGTTTCCCAGTTTCTAAAGGCACTATACCTATACGGTCCTTTGTAGTTTTATCATATGTTGTAATAAGTGTGCTTCAATTTTTGAAGTATTAAAAATGTATGTAAAGTATGGGTCGTTATATGAAAGGGATTATATTAAGACTCTTTATTTTAGCCTCTTTTAATTTCTTCTTATTTCAATAAATTTTGTCTTGGTATTTGATTGAGACACAACAATTTTCCAAAAAACCATATAAACTATGTGACTTTATTATATAACTCCTATTAATTTTCATGTAAATAGTTCCCGTTATTTTTCATATCTCTATTATATTGTTTTCTCTTAATTTAGATAATGTATATGTGATAATAATGAGTAATAATCTATATTGTTAGAAATATTCAGATGATCATTAATCATTGATGATAACTTGAGTCATTGGGAATCCAACGAATTATCCACTTATTTTCAAAGGACATTTCTCTCCTCTAAACTTACCTCCTTAAAGGGATCAGTGGAAATAAGGAATTATAGTACATAAAACATACATCCTTGGAATTGTATAATATGCAAGATCATATGGCACTGCTCTATGTTCACATTGATAAATATATTGTCTATCTACAATACTGATCAGATGGAAGGTTTTGTTATTAAATTATACAACAATATCTATGAAAATTTATAGTATATTTTTTTACTTTATTGAGAATATTCATGATGACATAATTAATATTTTAATTAATTCATCCACAAATTTATAAAACCCAAAAAACCCTCAAAATTATATTTGTAATATCTATTCGCTTAGATATTTTAGTTGAAATGATCCATATTTCCCTTCAAAAAACCCAAATAGATTCATTCTCAAAAAAATTATGTTATTTAGATATAATTTTCTTATCAACCTCATAAAATGACATCCCCTTGATCACTCGAGTGGTATTACCAATCTAAAAACCTGATACTGAAATATCTTTAATACTCCCCCCTAGTTACATGAATTCATTCTAAGGAAACCAAACATTGAGGAAACAAGGTTAATTCAATCCAAGGTTTTCATTATAACCACCAAATAATTTAAATTACATTAAAAGGGTATTGAAAATAACATCTATCTATGGCTAAAATATAAATCAAATGATGGAATTCATTTTTATGACTTAATAATTTTTTTGAAGGATTTGTTTTGTCATACACATTATTATCCTATATTTTATTTTTCATAGGATGGTTAATTTTACATGGAACATACTTAGAAAATTTGTCATGTTTAATAAAACGTTTTATACATACTAATGAAATTTGAATGTGGTATCTTTTTTCATAAATGATATTCAGTTTATAATTAATTTATGCAGAAACGTAATGAAGTAATTAACTACACCTAATACAATATATCATATATGTTTTATTTTATTTTATCAAATAAATACAGTTACTGTTTAATTTACATGATCATGTTTAGTAATATAAATATACCATGTATCATATAAATAAATAAATTAAGATTAATTAAAATAATTAAATATTTTCTGTTATAACAAATTCTTTTATACTAATCTCTCTTTTGAGTGATGAAAAACCAACCTTTCCCCCAAGGGAAATTAATTTTTTTGCCTTAGCACAGATCATGTTTTAGAATTTCCAATCCTTTTTTTTCATTGTATGGATTCAACTTGAATATGGTCTTGATCCATCCCCTCTAGTGGGGAACTCCATTCATTACAATGTTTAACTAACAAATTGGTGTAGGGTACCAAGGGTTTTTTCCAATATAAAATAATCCATATACATACAGAAATTTACATAATAAAGGAGGGAAGGATGATTCATAGATAAAATATTTAATTTAATATTATATATTATATATATCTTTGAAATAAATTCACATTTATTATAAATACATCTAACATATAAATAGGTCTGTGAAATCTCGTGATCATTAACAAAATAAAACATTGGTCACATTTAGTGATTATAAATTCTAATTCTAGTGACTTCAATAATGCTGAATATTATTAAATTCATTAATTATTAATTACATTAATAAAATAATTCTTTATCTTTATACTATCTAATTATTGTTCCTTTAGGTGTTTTTAAATTCCCATGAATTATCTTAATACAGATTAATTAAATTAAATTTTAATTTATAATAATTTAAATCATAACGTGTATATTAGTGTCCACATGACATGTGTTTTTTGTGTTAGATTAAATCCCATTTCTAGAATTTTAATTTCACATGATGTTTAATATCACATGAAATCCCTGGTGACACAATCGGTGTATAGTTCAAACCATAAATCGCATACTTACAGGAAAAATAATCCAACATAACATGTCTGATTCCAAATTATAATTTCATTATACTATTTACTAATTATGATATAGAAATTTGTTCACTCTTATTTTCTTAACCCACTTCATTAAAAATCAAAATTGAATATATTTCATTATATTTCTATTCTCCAATTAGAAAACAAATCTGACCATTATGATTTTTTCATTATGATGAGAAAATCAGATTATTCAATAAGATGTCTCTTAACCTAAATGTAAATAAAATTCATGAAATAAAATCTGAGTTCTTCTTTCTATTGACCCACATGTAAGAAAGGAAACCAACAATTAAACTTCATGTAAATGGTATCCAAGATTATTGATTGATATCTGACTTTATTTTTATATCATACACCACATAATTTACATATTTTTTCATTTCAATGGTCCCAAAAACATTAAACAAAAAACATTCTGCCTCGAAGATTATGTTGGATTACTGAATCTGATGGAATGGTATCAATAACTTCGACATTGAAAACTTATTTCTTTTCTAAATATGAAAAAAGTGAACATTCAGTCATCAAATTATTTCTTGATTTTAGTTACTAAACCCAACAACTTGTTTATCCAATTATTTACATATTTTGGATTTTTGTCTAATTGAAAAACAAAATATTCACTTTCAATCAATATGATCAAACTTATCCACCTTAAAAAAATGTGATAATGATCAAATGAGACAGAAAACCTACAGAAACATCCTTCTTTCACATACCTCTACTTGTTAGAATGAATTACATCATTTATTTTCTTACATTGATGTTAATCTTCAACATTATATGACTTATAAGAGAATGTATTGTAACTCCCTATTGCTACAAAAATATATTTCTATATTACTTGACCTAAATACGGTTATCCTAAAATTGATTGGTAGCACCTCTTCTGGCCCTTTATTTCAGAGGAATGATTAATCATACTTTCTGGTCTGTGAATACAGCCTGAATTATGTCTATATAAAATTGTAATGTTATACTTATAGTCAATAATATTTTCATCCAAAAATTATCCAACATTATCAAACTAATTTTCCATTTGAACTATTTAATCTTGAGTAAATTATTTTTTAATAGAATATCACCATAAAATTTCTCCATTCCATGCACTTTATCTTATCCTCCACTTTAGTGTTTTATATTACAAAGAAACATTGGTCTTTATACCCCTTAACATTATAGTCCTCCATTAAAAATTATTCCCCTTTACTATTTCTCAAATACATATATAAATTCATCAGGGGTTTGATCAATTGTTTAGCTACAAATAGATAACTAGTTTCATTGAACAATGGAGGTGTTTTTTATGCATAAACATGCTTAAAAATGTTACACCTTATTGTGGATTAGTTGGTCTCCCTATATGGGGGAGATTATATATCATAACCTAGATCAAATGCCAAAATATGGTTTTGATCTAATTATACGTACCACCAACATAATTTACTTTATCTAGAGGAATATCCGTACATTATATATGGGGTTGAGATCAATGTCATTCCTTATGTTATTCCACATCTCTTAAAAATGGAATACTCATAATTAGATAATTATAATTCAATGAAAATCCCATTCCTATTAAATTTTCCAGGGTGTTCACAAGATATATTTTGGTTTTTTATATAACTTGTGATGTCAAACTATGTTCTACTAAATCTAGTCCCCAAGCATCCTACAAAACATTCTCTAATAACAACTACAACAATTAAGACCACAAAAAACCTAGATCCAGTAGTTAAATTACATTATTGGGACATAATACATGATTTTATATGGGATTTAATAGCCTAGTAGTTATATAATACTAGATACATATATAAATTACATTTAAAAAAATAACATACAACATGAACACATTGCGAGAAAAACATCATCTCTTCCATCATATCTTCAAAAATTACACAATGTTACCCTCAAGGAGGTATGGGGAAGGGAAAAAATTATTGTGATTTTATATTCTAAGTAAGAATTATCATATAATGCAAGATATCATAAAATATATTTAGTACCAGTCATATTAGAGGAATAAATAAACAACATAAAGTCATAATCAACTAAAATGAGTGTATTAAATATCCATGGATAGAAATAAAAATAAATAGATCGCTTGGATAACAACATCAATATCATTCATTATAAAACACATAAAACCAGACAACTAATTCTATATAATAATCCAGGACATCATGATGTTTGACATCATGATCATACCATTAAGGAAACATATTATTCAAGTAAAGTATATGTGAAAATATTTCCTTCATGTATAAATTTATTTATATTTTGTATTTAATAAAATCTTTTGTTTAATTAAATTATTCTAGGGGATATGGGGATCCCTAGGGGGTGTTTCAGTTGTTTGGGACATGAAAAGATTGAAAACCTGGGCTAACTGATGTAAGGAGCAATGTTGGTGTATGGTTAAGTAAACTATGTGTCATTCCCAAGAAAATAATTAAACCGTATATTGTGGATTTTCAAATAGTTGGAACATAGTTCGAAAAATGTCATAGATCTCCCCAGGAATCCATCTGGCATTTCATCCTAAAATAAAAGCCTTCGCACGGTTTGCGCACGGTTTAGAAAACTGTTTGGACAAACTATATGACCCATCAAAAGATAGAAAATTTATAGTTTTCCATTATTGAATATTTACATCCTATTCAATTCAAAACATGCTTCCCATGGGTGGTTCTCCTACGATTCATGTCCATTTGGAGTTCTTTTGGTTGTAGATCAAAGCCTCGGGTATGTGAAACACTCCCAGTGCTTCTCATTTCTAGATCAGGGTTTGTAGTTTCTCCAGTTTTATTCCAAATCCAAAAAACCCTCTTTTTATGGTGGAATATAGTTAGGGGAGTCAAATATCTTTTTAATTCCGATATAAGGCCACGATTAGAAGTGTTTTCATTGTATGATTTGAGATTGGTCATCTACAAGTAATATCCCATAGTTATTTTTATATATTTTTGCATCTGTTTTGGGATATTATATCCCACATTTGGGATATTTTTTAACTCAATTAATGTTAAGTAAAATGAATGGATAATTAATGACTTCTATCCCCAATGATCATATTGGGATGAATTTAGGATGATTAGAATAATTTAGAGCCACCCATGGGGTTCGTTGGCATTCCTAAACTTGGAAATTGGAAAAGTTAAGTGTAGATATGACTTGATATAACATTGACCTAAAATTTAACATGATAAATATGTTTAGTAGAGTTGAAAATGGAATATTTATAGTTGTTCCTAGGATTTGATAATGTTATAAGGGGATTTTCGTTGTGGCTTTAAAATTGTTTTATTGGGTTAAATATGATTGTGTCTAATATATTAAGATCTATATTGAAATAAGTCGAATGATTAGAATGTATGAAATGATTAACATGTTAAATTTTAAATGGATTGTGAATTGAAGATCATGTAAACAGGGTTTCGTAAGGTAATTTATAAAGATGTGAAATGGTTGAATACATGGGAATTATGGAGTTTACCTAATGGTCTAAAAGTAATAAAGTAAGTGTTCTAGGTGATATAAGAATTTTACATGAAAAGAATAAGTAATAAAATTCTTTAAAAATGATAAATGGTATAAATGAGATAATGAATGTGAATTATTGAATATATATAATGTGTATGGCACATGAATCAGAACTAGGATCAACAGTTATGTAATTTAAATGGAAAAGGTTTTAATGGGTTATAGAATAGTATTAACCCCCATGCTGATGGTTATGCAATGTGATTGATATATTTATTGGATCTGTTTGGTTGGAATATGGTATTAATTTAGGGGATAGACTAATAATATTGTGAGCTTGTATTTTTAGTATGGGGTATTGACATGTTCTATGTAATGGGAATATTGATCTATTACCCATATAGATACATTCCACATGGACCGAGGCTTCAAGGTGATGATAATGTTTTTTTGTAATGTGTATATACCTAGTGATATAGGGGCTTGACATTTTTTCATATTCACATTGATGAATAACTTAAAACAATTAGTAAATAATGTAAATTACCAACCCAAAAAACATGCATTGAAAATTGATTAATTGGTGAAGATGAAAAAAAGATGGAAATTGAAATAATGATAGAAAAGTGTTAAAATAATGGGTGATAACTAATGGAATCTGATTTATGCTTTTAATTATTTTACTATATACTTCTTACTTGCTCTATCAATTTATAATGGATATTTTGTAGACACCTTTTGTGGTGTCCTACTAAGATCAACATACACCTTTCTTAGGCCACCTTTGGGTACCTAGATAGACTTTATTATTGCCAGTTCGGATAAGGTAATGGGCTCTGTGCTAGAGAGTTCAGTCAAGCATATTATAGGCACGGATGAGGATCCAGACATGGAGATAGGAACATTTTGGGGATTCAAATGGTTATATTTAATTTGGGTTCCCTTCATTTTTTCACTATTATTAGGTCATTACATGATGAATGTTCCTTTTTGGTTTGTAACTAGTTTGGGGAGATGTTTTTCTATGTATGTTTATTGGTTATTACATATTGTTTCGGCTATTTTTGTTGTTAAAAATTATTTCCTACTCATGTAAAGAGTGTATTGTCTCCCAATGTATATTATTATAACCTCACTTCTAGTTGACCACTGGTGTATAGGGAGGCAAGCCTGAGTACATGTTACGACTCAACACGGGGAACTTGTTTAGTTGCACCTAGACTGGGGATGTTACAAGTGGTATAAAGGTTTTTCTTTTGTAGGTTCTTATTATTTTGGATGGTAGACACGAGATTAGGATGTGTCAGGCCTTGGTAATGAGATCGTTCATCAGAGTGAATAACCCATGTATGAGGGAAAACCCAAGTCACTTAGGGTGGTAATTATAGTTCTTGATGTGTGTCCTTACAGTTGAATGATATTTCACCACTGGGTGATGCACATTTTATGGTGTGTGACTAATTTAAGATATATTTTTCATGTTCTTAATTGAATTATTTTGTTCATTCATGAATCATATTAAGAACCTTAGGTTATATGTGTCTTGCATCCAGATATTCCAACACGATATGGGAGTGTGAGACATGAATGGTGTAATTCTTTTTAATTTTCTGAAATTTGATGAAAAATGGTTCCTAATAAAGATAATGCCAATGGAGAAAATTGAAGAAATTTTAAGAATGTATAAATAATTTTTTTATAAAAGGTTCAAATGAGTTAAAATGATGATGGTAACAAGTTGTGAAATGGAGAATGTGCCTACGAGAAATGATTTGTGCTCTAAAAGAGGAATTGAGTTTTAATTTTTTTTGATGAAAAACATGTGATTAATTAATTTGGTTTAGCCCATGTCGGCCATGACCCATTGTTCTGATAGCATAGGGTAGCGTTATTTGTGTGATGATAATAGTGGAAATAATGTATGAATAATTGTTTCTCTAATGTTTTTAGGATAATATCCATTACACATGTTGTTTTAAACCTTTCGATCATTCATCGATGTGTTTTTTGGGGAATTATTTTGGGATTATGGTCATGAATATGGTTGGAACATTAAAAGTGGTAGGTGAATGGGGTGTTTTAAAATTGAATGACTGAGTTAAAACATATGTGAGTTAATTATGAAAGGATGTGTGGTGAAGTGAATTTTGGGTGAACAGGGAAGTGGGTATTTCGTGTTTTGTTGATTTGACCCTTGTATTGGAGGTTTGGAGTAGTGAGTTTTCCCTAGTTTGAGACCTTTAATTTGTGTTTAGAGGCCTTTTTTGTAATGATAAGACATATGAGACGTTCCTAGGACACCATCAGTAAGGTTGTGGACATTGGGTTGCACGGTGTTATTTAGTAATGTGATTGTGGAAACTCTTGGGGTGTTATGACCATATGTAGTTCATGATGGAACATAAGTATGGTGCTTGGTATTCCATGAACATGTGAGTAGGGACCTTGTGATTTATGTTTTGGATCCTTGAGAGGGTTTAGTGGGAAGTTTTATGGTTTGGTGATCTGACCTGAATTGTGGTTATACATTGATAGTTTCAGGGAAAACTTGGGTAACCTCATAGAGGGATATCCCAATCATTAATGTGCCTTGGAATATCAACCATGGAAGGTTTTTCATAGGTGGAATCAATGCATAATGAGCACCATGGAGTTTCATTAAATTTAATATTTGTGCTTTGGTTCTTCCATATGAGGACTTGAGTTCTGGTGGTCGGTGGTAAGGTTTTTTTACGAAGGGTTATATCATACGGATTCCTAACCTACATATTTGAATGGTTATTAATGGAGGCATCAATGTTGTTTTTGAATAGAAGTGACAAGTGTAACGAAAGGGAAATTAGATGCGTTTGTCTTAAAAGTGACACCTGAGGTGAGGGTGGTTACATGGATGAGCTTGTTTGTATCAATGGTTTTGTTTTTGGGTGAGATGTTGAGAATGCCTTGGGGCTGATGAGGATGACAGACTAAGGAGAATTTTGATGTAAGTAAGAGGGCATTGTGTTCTCAGGTGATGGTTGGATTGTTTGAACTAAAGTCAGATTGTGAGTGGTCATAGGAATGTGTGAAACCATGAGAGATCTAATGAGGTCCAGATGTGGGCACACACTAATAAGGAGTGATTTTGATAGGGATAAGAGTCCATAATTATCTTTGAAACTAAGGTGGGAGGAACATTTATGTGAGGGTCCATTGGTTTTATTGGTGTGGTGGAGCATTTTGTTTTGTTTGTTACCTATTAGGGGCATACTAAAAGAGATCGAGGGGTATGGTAGCAGTATAGCCACAAAAATGTTGTTTGTGACAGATTGGAAACATTTCATGGGGTAGAGTTGGGTCATAGTTCAAAATCATGCCTGAGTGGTGATGGTTAAGTGTAGATGACATGGGTGTAGCAGGGAAGCCTGAGAGCCTAATAAGGCCACTGTGTCCCATTGTGGGTGGTGACAACAAAAATGGATAATATTGTAGTTGTGTTCTTCAAAAACTTTTTGGAACTCCACATCTAGTGTCGATCATGACCAACGTCTTGGAATCATACTAGGTATGTTTATAAGCTATGGATATATGCTAAGTGACATGAATGTGTTTCAGTTGTATGAGGGACATCATGGAGTTTACTCTCATGGGGTCAATGTATGTGTAGATGGATTAGTGGATGTACACCATCGTCGGTTTGGGTGAGGTCCTCAGGATGGACTAGGTGTCGATGAATTCCATGAATTTCATTCATGGATGCTAGAAACATGCACTGGATGATATTCATTTCCCTGTTCTGTGAAAATATAGACAACCATGTATATGTTTTATGTTTTGGATTGTCATCAAGTGTGTATTTTGGGGGTTAAAATTACTCTTAGAGAGAAATGGTTATGAATCTTCTAAGGTGGGGAGTGATTAGTCAGTCCTGAATATGGATAAGAGAATGTTTAGTTGATGTAGTAGCAGTAGGACACCAATAATGAACTAGTGAGGTGCACATTGCATCTCTCAAAGGGACCGAGTGGGCCTTGGTTATGTTGGTTGATTGAGCCCATAAGTGGCTTTGGGACCTAGGTAATTCCAAAATACTTTGGATATGCCTATGATAAAACAATTTCTGTGGGAGTTGGTAAGACATGACAATGATTTCTAGAAAGATATGTTGGGTTATATAATCCCAAAAAATTTATGTAGACTCATGTAAGTGTCTTTTGGTGTTATGGGAATTTCTTGAATATTGAGGGAACCTTTTCCATGTCATGTAGTGTCATTCCAATAGTGGAGCTAAGGGTTCTAGGATGATTCATTCAGAGATAGCTCGACTCATCTAATTGTGGGGGACAAATGAAAAAGTTTTAAATAACATTTTGTGTATGTTTTGTGGTGATAAGTACATTTTAATTATCATAATTAATTTTAGTGGGAACCTATAATTATTTATTTAGTGTATTAATGGAAGGAATGTTGTGTTGGGAATGTTGATGGGGGAAGTGGAGGCTGATGATGGTTGGAGGGTAGTGATATCCTAATGGATAAATTCTACCAGAGGTTAGGGAATGTCCTCAGAAGGTGTGTTGTATGATAGTGATAGTATTGAAATCAATAAGATCCCTAGGATGGTAAAAAATGGACTAGCATAGAAGTAGTGGAGGATGGGTGTTTTTGGGACAGCTAGTTGGGGGAGGGATATCCAAATATGTTAAATGAGAATGGATGTGGTAAGTTTTCACCAGACACCATATTGGTGTTTACAGTTGCAAGGAATTTTTTAAATGAATACATATATGGGTGAAATAAAAAAAATTAGTCCTCAAATGGATTGATTAGGAATGTAAACTTAAGAGATTTTATTGGAAATATGGGAGGGAAGTTCCAGGAAATGGCCATATAGATGTTTGAGCAAGGGGTGTTGGGAAAACATTTTTATGATATAAAAGTTAATTTGACATTTTGGTGGTCTTTCATTGATAGTGGGGTTCCAAATAACTGAACATTGAGGATAGAACAATAATGTGAAAGTGTTTGGATGATGATGTGATTAGAGTCTGGGTTTATAGGGACACGAGTGATCATTATTTGAGTGAGTTGGCCCTGATAGCGAGCAATGCAACAACATTAATCAGTTGAGAACCGCAAGGGTTTTGGTTGTGTTTGGATGTACAATTATGGAATGGGATCATTAGTTCATGATTGGTTGATTGACATAAGTCAGGAAATGTGGTTGTAAATTATGTGTGTCCTCATATGTGTGATATCAGGTTTTGGTCACCATAAGTGTTTTGGAAATAGAGTAAAATATCTCAATGTGATTCAATTCATGACTTCAGAATTGGATCAGACAAATGGGGTATCGATTGGTTCCTCCAGTATGGTATGATGTTATGTCAAATGATTCCATGTGCTATGAATTATGAATTTTTACCTATTTTTTCCTTATGATGTTTTAGTGGTTGATGTGTGGTTCATGTTTATGTGTCTCCTAAGGGGTATCTGATCCATGTTGTGAGTTGTGATGAATAAGACTCAAGGGGTGACACCCTGAAATTTGTTTGAATACTTTGGTAGCATTACAATGATCATCATGAATAATGGAAAGGGAGAATAGATAGAATATTCTAATGGCATGATCTCTTTGTTACAAAAGTACGGTGATTCTTGAGAATGCGGCTTGAGGAAGAGCCATTATAAGGAAGGGAGGTTTTATGATTTTCCTATTTGTGAAGGTATTCCATTGTTTAATTCTTTATTTTAATATATTTTTTGGGTTAATGAAATTTTTCCCAGGGGTATGGGGAGACTCATGGGTGTTGCGATGTTTCGGGACACAAAAAGAAGGAAAACTGGTCCAACCTATTCCTAGTGGATTCTCAACACACAATTAAGTAAACCATGTGGCCTTCCTAGGAAAACCATAAAACCTTGGAAAATGGAATTAAATACAGTTAGTGCATAGTTATAAAAAATGTTAAGAGAATAGAAGATCACTACCAGACCTTCTCCAATTATAAAATAGTCAGCATAGAGTTTTCAAACGGTTTAGAAAACCCCAAAGACAAACCTTGCTCATTAGTAAAGGATGGAAAATTTACAGTTTTTCATTTGAGGATATTTAGATCCACAACTCATTTCTCCATTACTTTTTCCACTCTCATACCTAAGGAAGAAAAAAATGAACAAAAGTTTCCCAAGTGTGGTTCTCATTAGATTCTTGTCCATTTTGATATTCATTGGTTGTGGATAAATCCCCAAGTAATAGTAACGATCCTCTAACTTCCCTTCTCTAGATTAGGGTTTGTATACTTTCTAATATTCTTATATATCAAAAAAACATTTTTTTATGAAGGAATATAGGGTGGGTCTTAAATGAGTGGTTCAATCTGGATCTATGGCCTGGATTAAGAGTGTGTTCATCGTCAGATTCGAGGTAGGAGGTCTATAAGTAATATCCCAGAGTTTTTTTATTGATTTTTTATGAGTGTTGAGATCATACTTCCCTATTGTTGTGTATTTGTTAACATGAGTAATATTTAGAAAAATATTTTTATAATTAATGATTTAGATCCATATTGATATTTCTGGGATTTGTTTGGTATTATTAGAATTATTAAGGGCCACCCATGGGGTTTACTGACATTCTCAAACATATAAATTAGAAAATACAGGGGTAGATATGATTTTTGATAACATAAGGACCATATTAAACATATTTAATATGTTAGGTGGAGTTGAAAATGGAATATTTATAGTCATTACTAGAGTTTAATAAGGAGGTAATAAGTAGTATGGCATGGCCATAAAAGCTGTTAATTAGGTTAATAGAAATTTTATTGAATGGATTAAAAATTATGTTAAAATAACTAGAAGGATTAGTATGTATGAAATGATGAACATGTTAAAATGAAAATATATTATGAATTTAATTTCATGTAAATGGGAATGCATAAGAGAATTTATGAATATGCGTAATGGGTTAATACATGGAAATTACAGGGTATAACTATTGGATTTAATGTAATAATGTGGTCGTGATATGTGATATATAAATTGTAATTGTAATGAATAAGTGATAAAATGATTGTGGAATGATAAATGGGAAAAATTGGATAATGTGTGGAATTGTTAAATATACATAATGGGTAAGGAATAAGAATGGGAACTGGGCTGAATGGTTCTGTAATATAAATAGGAAAAGTATTAATGGTTATGGAAAAGTATTAATTCCCATGTTGATGGTTATGGAATGTGATTAATGTTTTTATTTGTTGTTTTTTGTTGTATTATGGTATGTGTGTTGTTAATGGATACATAAGCATGTTCACAAATCTTGTTAGAGTGGGGTATAAACAATAGTTTATATGCCTATAGGTCAAGTAAGAATGAGTCTCTAAAATACACCACAAAATGCATGGTTTTGGGAAGGTGATGGAGGATATATTCCCCTAACAATTGTATTCCACCCAAACTGATGCATTGAGGTGAGGATAATGTGTTATTGTGATGTGTTCATCCCTATTGTGAAAGGAACTTTACATATTCCCATATGCATATTGATGAATGAAAAAAACCCTTGTGTAAATGATGTAAATTCCTAACCCATAGAACATGTTCTTAAAATGGATTAATGGATGAAGATTACATAAATGCCAGAAATGGTAATAATGATAAAAAGGGGATAATGTAAATATTGTTAACTAATGGAACCTGAGTTATCCTTTTTTTATCTTACCATTGCTTTATAATTTCATGCATTATCGGTATAGACTATATTTTTTAGACACAATTGGGGATGACCTACTAAGTTGTAATCACACACTACTGAAGCCACTATTGGGTACTTGAGAAGACTTCATTGTTATAGGTTCAGATTAGGGATAAGGACCGATGCTAGGGAGTTGAGTGGGCAATGGGATATGCATGGATGAAAACCTATGCTTGGATTTATGAATATTTTAGGGATTTAGATGAATGCCATTATTTTGGGTTTCTTTTATTTATGTATTATTAGCATGACATAAAATGGTTAATGTTGATTTGTGTTTGGTACCCATTTTTGGGAGATGTTTGGATATGCATGTTTATTGGTTATTATATGTTGTTTCCACTATTTATACTGTTAAATATTGTGTCATACTCTGGTAAATATGGTATAGTCTTCTAATGTGTCTTATTAGACCCTCACTGCTAATCGAAATCCTCTAGCGTATTGGGAGGTGCACTTGAAGTCATTTTATGACCTAGATTGGGGAACTAATTTAACGGCTTCCTAATTGTGGAAATTACAATATACACCCAAATACCGAAACATGTTTTTCTCTTGAGGCATACCAATTCATTTAAGGGATATTTAATTCTATACCAAACCTCCCACTTGTTTATTTCTATTGAATTCATCAAATGAAATAATAATAAATAATTCATAATATATTTTTCCGATGATCAACCATACTATAAAAAAATGGAATACCAACAATTTTCCCCAGTCTAATAAAAGGGATCACATCATAATAACCAATATGGAAAAATAACGTTGATGCTTAAAAAAACAATAAATTTACCAATAATAATTTCTATTGTAATAGAAACATACAAAATTTCAATAATTTTCCTTACATTAATAAAAGTTATAACAAGATCCTAACCCCTCTTACTAAATAAGGTGGATGGTTAAACTATATATAGTAATATTTCCACAAATATTATTTATTATAATTTAAATATATTTAATTCCAATTATTATCCCCATGTAAATAAAATGGATAACATGATGATAAACCATATATAGAATGACTGTATTGTAAAACAAGATATAGTGATATTTCCAACAATCATCTTTATGGTAATAATGACATATGAAAAAAAATATTGATGTAAATAAAAGGGATAAAATTTTTATAAAATATCTAGGTAAATAAGGTTTATGGGTAAATAATATATAATAAACTTACCAATAATCATATATGTTATAATAACAACATATGTGACCCAAATACAATTACCCATCCTAATAAAATTGATAACATGATCATAAACCATGTGGAGAAAAGGGTGGATGTTTGAACAATAAATAATCATAATAGACACTACAAGGAATTAATAATGTAAAAGGAAGTACAATAATCAATAAAATAAAGATAAGGTCATAGGTAATGGGACTTTCAAAGTGGTGTGTTATCAACAGAAGATAATAATTGAGTTTAATAGTTTACACTAGTAAGAAGACAATAAAAATGGAAAGAAAATTCATTTATCATGGTTCATAAACTGTGTCATAATATTCCTTATAATATACCTTATATTCAATTCTTCATCCAACCCTTTTAGGTTCGATTTCCATTATGTGCATCCATGACACATCTATATCAACTTTCAAGTGTCAAGACATATATTCCAATTTAAAAAAAACACTATACTCTATATTTTTCAAATATTTAGGAATTTGGTTCATTATGGTTGAGAAGTAAAATTATTTAATGAGAGTGAATATCATTTTCAACATATAAAATTATTGATAATATCATATAATTACAAGCATTATGAAAATACAAAAAAATTATTAATTTGAAAACGCAATGGGTGGAACGATAACCTTACTGTCGATATAATACCATCATTTTAAAATGAAAAAATTGAGAGGGGATAAGTATAATTTATTAAAAAAAAATTATATAACACATTAAATTACAGTCATGAAAATATGTTAGAGTGATGATATAACGAAAAAGGTTCAATTTAAAAGGAAAGAGAATGATTATAAACCCTTACCTTTCTATATATCTTATTTAATCACAAAAGGATTACCCATAACCTTAAAAACATCTTGGGTGGGATTTATTGTGGGATATGGAAGTAAAATTCATGATCAATTCCTCTTTGGTGGATTAGGATGATATTATGGGAGGGTGTAAGATCCATTTATAGAGAAAAATGAGGGGATTTTTTCTTGGAAACCAATGATAGTTTTGGGGTGAGAGTAAAATCACATGGATGTTAGGTGTTTTAGGAGAGTTTTTGGATTTAGGTGGATAAATGGTATTTGAGGTTGTGGGTAATAATTTCATACCAAAAATTTGTTTTTAAATAGTATAAGTTACCTTTTAATTATTAAAAATTTGACATACTTCATATACCCATTTTTACCATTATTAATCATGATAAAAAGAGAAGCATGGTGTTTTATTTAATACTAAAAATATTAGATGTCCCCTATTACAAAATTTTTACATTTTTAATCTGAATTTTTATATCATTAAATCTTAATTAGCTTTTAAATTAAAAAATAATACATTGGAAAAAAGGATTTAATATAAAAATGAATTTTTATACATTAATTTATTTATTTATTTTTATTGTTAATTATTAATTGAATGAGTTTTTATATATTTTTCCATATGTCAAAGAAATGTATTAGAGTCATAATATAAAATTAACTACTTTAATTTTTTTTCAAAATAAATTTATATAACCCTTATTAAATTAATTCTTCGAAAATAACGATTTTACTTTGATGGTGGTAATTAATATTTAGTCTCTGTAATTTACTATCAATGACTAAAACTAATATTTTAAATGTTGCATAATATGGACCTAGTAATTCTAAATATAAATTCCATTTTAACCAATAAAATAAATCTATGTATGTTTTTTAAACATGAACGCATATTCAACTCATTTTTAATAAAATTCGTATTTTATGTATAAAAATTATGTTTAGGATAAAACATCCAATGTTTTTTATTATCATGAAAAAGTTTTGTTTATTATAAAAAAATAAAATTATATATATTCACTTAAATATAAAACAAAAATTTTCAAAAATAATTTTTATTTAATATAAAATAAACAAAATATTTTCATTTGTTAGAAAATATGACTTAGGTTTGTATGATATTAAACATAGTTGTTATAAATTTATAAAAAATATATTAAAAATGTATTGTTTTATTCATTAAAAATATATTTATTAATGTAAATTGGTTTATAAACATATATTTATTTCTTATTGAATGATAAATACATTAAATTAACAATTTTGGTAGAAATTCTATTTTTCAATAATAAAAATCAACTATTTCAGGAAAATAAAAAAATTACATCTTTTGATAATATATTTATAATGATTTATAATATAATTTTTATTTTAAAAATCAAATTCTATCATTCATAAATTCATAAATTCATATTTTAAATAGGGTCTTGGAGAATGGCTCTTTAGAGTGTGTATTTTGCAATAATTTTTGGCTGATGTGTTTACATTTTGTAGTAGGGTCTTGGGTATTTCACATATAGCCTCCCTTATTGAAACAACCATTGTTTTAACTTCATGATAAGAATTATTATTTTCTTATAATCAGATACAACCTGATAGTTGGAAATCATTTGTGTCCCATTATATGAATGTATCTCGACCAATATATTTTTTTAAAATATTTTCAGAGAATTTAAAGGTTCTCATTATTATAGAGAACTAATAGAACCCTTCGATGAATAAAATATTACAAGGACATAATAAAAGTAATGATACATATAATAATGATCATTATATGATAATATGTTAATTAATATTCTAGAAATTAAAATTAGAAATTTAGTTGGTTCTTTGGAACTACCTCCATCACCAAAGCCATGCGACACTCTAGATCAATCCATATAGATGGGATCTGAGATAGAATATTAAAAACATTGAATAAATAAATTAATAATACCCTAGAAAAATATTACAATTGAATTATAATTCCTAAATAGAAACGATATATATACTATTGTATAGTAAAGAAACTAAACATTTCATTCTTCATTTTCAATGAAGTTTTAATGTCCTAGAATATGAATGTAATTTTCATTGAATACTATTGAATTATTTTGAGACCAAAAAAATTGATGACACGTGATTCTGAGTCCTGGTGAGCCCAGAATGGAATTTAGAACATTTTTTTATGTTTTCTTATGTAAATGTGTGAGCGGATTCTTTCTAACTTTTGAACTACTACTCGGATAAAAAATCTGAATGCACCATTGAACCCGGAATGCTAGGAGTTTTCTAGAAATAACTTAACATCGTTGAATGAGGGTCAACCAGAAAAAGATATTTTTTAGAATTTTCAGAAAATAATAAAATAAGTTAAAAAATTATTTTATTTTCATTCAAAACGTTTAGTGGCAGACGACCACACTACGGTCCGGTGACAAGGCACATTAAATTAAGCCCATTAATGGATCATTTTTATGCAGCGTAATAGCTACACTACTTAATTAATCAAACAGTGTAACAATGTGACGTTGCAGCCTTGTAGAAACGTTGTGATGTGTTTCCATTTAATGATATAATGAATTGCCAAGTTCAGAATTATACTATGATAATTATGAAGAAACTACGATAATGTATCCCCCTAATGACGAACGAATAATAAAATAATGATAGCTAGAAACATTGTATCTTGATAAAGAATTGGACTGGGATGTGACAAACGCCAATGGAGCTTGAATCTTCAATGGTGGAGCACTTCAGCGACAATCACCGATCAAGGTAGGGGTTTATTTCTTTTAAATTATTCTTTTTCATCATTCTAAATGAATAATGTAGATCATCCCATGAATATGTTGATCCATATAATGTAAGTTCTTGCGAGAGGAGATTTTTCTTGGGAGTTATTTTCAAGAATGAATTATTGTTGATAGAACAACATCCCCAAACATCACTCTATTTTAAACCTCAAACACAGATGGTGTGGGACGACTTTATCAAGACCCACTCCCCTAGGATTGTGCATTCCTCAGGGTCGAGCATTTTTAATGTGGCGACATGTTAGATAGAATTCATTCTTTGGGAATTTTATACACCACGTAGGCCAGAGGCACAGTCGGTGTGAAGAATAGACAACCGGTGCAAATCGGGTGGTCCGTAGAAGATCCCACCAGTGCGACGGTGTTAGTGATAGCTGCAGGACAAAAGTGGTGCACTATAACGGCATGCTTGGAGAGCTGCTGACTGGTCGTAAGGACATGACCCGAAACCACGTGCCATAGTTTGCAAGAGCACATGGTTCATTGACCGTATTCGGTTAGTCATGGTGGCTGCGTGGTGAAAGGCCACAATCAACTGACCACAGTGGGAGGCGTCAGTCCCGCGGATGACCCATGGGGTGAGGGGATTTGGATGTGTCTTCCAACTGCATCCCGTCCAGGTGAACCAATTCTTATATGGCAGAATGTGAAGGATTCAGGACAGACCCGCACCCGCGGGCCAGACCCCACCGACCCCTATTGGAAAAAACACAAATAACATGAAAAACAGGCATCTGATAGACCCTTAGTTATGGCATTGGAACCATCGTGACAAGGAATATCTTTTGGTATACTCTATGAATGATTTCAAGGAAGCTAAAATTTGAAAAATGGTAATGGGAGTGGTTCTCCTAAGACCTAGCATACGACGTGCAAAAAATATATGGTTGGCTGAGACCAAAAGACTTTTAACGAGTGACCCTACGTAGATATGATACTATGGTCCAGGGGGAAGTGGCTTTTATGTGGCTCAGCTATCCCACGGTGGGGATCAGCTTCTATGTGACCCAATAGAATCATGGTACTTTATAGGAGGGGTAACTCAATATGGCCATAGTTGGGAAGCATCTTCTGTGTGACCTAACATACCCACGGTAGGGGGTGAATTCTGTGTGACCCAGCATACCCAGGATACTAATCAAGATTGAGTTCCAAAACAGTACTAGGTTAGTGGGATGAGACATCTATGTGACCCAATAGGCCCACTATACTAATTGAGGAGGATTTATCTATAATCCCATGGTGTTAGACGTTATAACTGATGATATTACTTTCCTACTCTAGAATATACCTAGATTGAGGTGTCTTGTTTCGTGATCATTCTTGGTGATCATGATTTTTGATTTGGTTGTGGATTTCATTATATCCTTTCATTTATTATTTTGGGGTCCCTACTATGTATTTTGTTACTCACCCATGCATGGGATTAGCCATCAAATGTTGTGTCTCGTGTATATGAGCACCACCTTGATGGAGGACTTGGTGGCCTAAGACCTGATGGTGCCGAGGGACACCTAGATTTTGGGACATACTTTTACAACTATCTACAACTATTCTGTTCTTACCTATCCAGTGGGGTTTTTTAGCAGATGGTTATCCAGAGTTTCAATTGTGTTATATTGTTTTCTAGTTAGTATTTTGTTGGGAGTGTATTATGGAACATTTTAATTTCAGTTGTACTTGTGCTTAGTGGTTGTTTAGTGGAATGCTTGATTATTTTTCCATTTTTTGGGCATGGTTTTGTGTGTGTGTGTACAGTTACATAGGATCCTGCCTCCGACTTGCAGGTTTACGCCTTTGGAAGTAGTCACAAACCACTGGCCATTGGGAGGAGGGCTTATGTAAGTCACAACACAGTCCCAAGGAAAAAAGTTCTGAGAGAAGTTAATACCATTCTTCCCTATTGAAGAAGACTCCTAACCTTGCTACATAATATAAAGAAATAGGACATGAGTAGGAGAGAGTTCTCTAGAAGCTGTGGGAGATGGTTTTGGAGGTTTTAGATTAGGAATGAGATTACCATGTACTTATCTTATAACTCTTGGATCTACTCTCTCAAGATCTGATCCTTCCCATAAGCACTGATTTAGTATTTTAGTTCCCATGATGGATGGATCATATACCAAAATCCCTTGATTAAACCCAATTTCTAATATATCTCCTCTATATGAAGATTTATAGTTGGATTTCAGTTTCAAATTTTCTGATTTTTGTTGTCTCATATAAATTATTTTCCAAATTAGTTAATATTTGTTTTAGATTGACCATTTTTAGGGCGATTTTACTATAATTAATGGGTGAGGGGGTCTTAAAACTGAGAAATTTATATGGGTGAATGGTTATGGGAATTTGTTTCATCATATGTAGGGACATCAAACATCACCTTTGAACTCCAATCTAATTCTCTATCACTTTTTCACTTCTGTACTATTATTTTTAACCCTTCTAGTCATTATGTTTTCATCACAAAGATGATTTCCTTCTAAACATTCAATGGATGGTAAAAGAACTCCATAAAATTCATTATTCTACCCATTCAATAAAAAAATGACATCAATCTTGGTTGGTACACATCCAATATGTTATTTGGAATGTTATATGAGATGTTATGGGATAATAGGTGTATGTAGCGATTTGAGGGAGTATTTGAAATATATAAACTATTTATTATATGATTCACCATGATTATCGGAAAAAAAGATATTCTAATGTTTTATCAATTGTGTAATAAAACAATTTTATAACCAAAGTCATGTTCTATGATATGTGAAAATTTAATGAATGATAAATATTGAACTTGAACACCCATAGGATTTTCATCATGCATGTCCATCATTTGAGTTTATTAATCATAGATCAATTAATGGAAAACCTCCTCAATTAAATTATTTAAATCTATGTTAGAAAATTTTAGAAAATATAATTCAATAGAAGTCTATGTCACCAGTCAAATCATTAATATCACCACCTCATTAAGTGTCAAAGAATGTTCTAATAGTATTATGTGAGTTTCATGTCACTTACCACATAATAAACTAGATCCTTCATGTTATTATAATTAAAAATATATATAAAAATTGATAAAATGGATAGTTTTTGTGTTGATTTTGTTTATATTTGTATTACCATTTAAATTGCTATGTAATTTTAATTTTTGTAATTAATTAATTTAATGATTTTTGGGTGACCTTATATTTTATACATTCCCCCAAGGTCTTGTCATTTTTGGGTTCTTTTTCTAGGGATCAGGCATATATTACTCATAAAAGAACCTATATGGGTTGTTCATTTTTTTGGTCTAATGAATCTATAAATTTATTCTTTTTTTATTCATATATTTAATTATTATTTTTATGATCAATTTTTTTTAATCATTTATAACCATTTTAACAACATCTCTTTGTCCCTATATCATTTACCACATCTTGGATTCTCAAAATTTCTACCATAAATTACACCATTTAATTCCTGTAAAATTCACACCCTCCCTATATGATTTAGTAGAATTGAGTCATGTTGATTTCTTCGGTGGGCATATTTCTTTCATTTTGTTATCCATTTTTTTGTATGAATTTAAAAAATATGGGGAATTATATATTGATTCATTTTTATCTTATTTATAGGATTTTTTTTATAATTTTGACATTTAATTATAATATTTGTAGATACTCAAATTAATCGAGAAGTGTTTGGAAGGTTCTAAATATCTAAAAATTTATACTTTTATGATCTCAACTACAACTTCTATACATATGGAGAGAAATGTTTCAATATTATTTCTTGAAAATATATACCAAAAATTGGAATGGGAGTCTAGATCTGTATTATTTTATCCCATTTTTTCCCTTTATATTTTACATCTTCTTTTATAAATATTTTATAATATTTGGATATAAATAACATGCACATTAAATTATAAATATAGGTTTTTACATTCATTCTAATTGATTTACTTTAAAATTCAAAAATAATTTTAGTAATAATATTAATAAATGAATCAATGGTTTATATCACTATAGTATTTCTATTAGGATTCTCTTGTCATTATCTATCATTGGCCTATCAATCTATTGGGAATCTTTTCAATATGAACTTTGTTTTTGGTTATCACTTTATATAGAAGGGGGTTAATTATGGTTGTTTATCATATTGATTAAATGAATCTAATCTATATTATTTATATTTTTTAATTAAGTTATTAATGAATGTTTTTTTGTTCATCAACATTACTTCTTCTATGGGAAAATAATTTATCCCGCATGTCTTGATTCGTGCCTTCATATGCTAGCTTCGTGATTCTTCACATTAAACATCACTATTGATATTATTCTTAGATGTGGGTCCTACCTCATATTATTTCACTCTAACTAATAGTTTTTCATACAATAACTACTAAAATTTATATTTTATTATCTACATTTAGTGGTATCATTCCATTCATTCAAGATAAATACATTTTAGAGACAAAAATAGGGATATAGGGAGAAACTAAGAATTATATTCCCCTAAGTTATATTTTAACTATTTTTTATAAGGAGTTCTATGGGAATCACTTTTGGAATAGAATCTAGGGAATATATCTTGAGGGATATAATATTGGTGGAGTTTTAACTATAATTTTGTCAATTAAAAGGATCCCTATAGATCTATGAAATGGAGGTATTACCTAGTAAGTATATATTGGTATTGTTATCTCTTTCAATAATTACATATTATTGATTTTTTCATCCCTAATTTATATTTTCTGTGTTTTTTGTCATGTGTTTTTTATTCATATTGAATGTATAAGTTTCATCATTGATTTTGGATTGAACACTAATAAATAGTTTATCAATAATATCATTATTGATAGGCTCTCTATATGATTATTATAAATTTATTCTAAATTATAATATATATTTTATGTTTTACTTATTTCCTTGAATAATATATAAAATTTACTGTAGTAATACATCAAAAAATATACATCACAAGGTGAAGAAACTTGTAAATACTAGTGTTGTTTTTCATTATATTAATTATTTCATTACCTGGGCTAGTTTTACATTGTAATTTATTAAAGTTAAAATTTTCCAAAGGTTTGATGGACCACATTGATGAGTGTCTATGGATATTGTAATGTATCAAACTTTAGTGGATCGAGATCCAACCAAATTTAATAATTTTGTATTTAGATTGATGATGAGGGGTTGTGAATCTGATATAGTTTTTTAAAAGGATGTATTTAAGGAGTAAATTTGGTAGAAAAAGAAAAAACAAATTATTTTAGAGTATTATATAAATTTTTATTTTTATAGTAGGGTTCCAAAACATTGCAAAAACCACATGTGGAGGTTTTGGGGTTTTATTGGACAACCTTTGAATATAGACCCCCCCATCTAGTGCTTGATGATGGGAATAAAGGACTCATTTTTTAGATAGAACTCTGATATGGAATCCAAAGTTGAGATGGTTTGACTGAATTCCAACGTTAGGTAGAGGTACATATGGTATTTTTGGTGGATTTATAAACCCGCTTTAAGGAATTATTTTTTAAACCTCCAAAAAATTGTGGGAATCCATCTCTCCGGTATCCTATTTCCCTCCTCCTTCCTCAAATGGGTGGTTGTTTTAGGATTGATTTATCTCTCTGTTTAATATAATCCTATATTTTATCTTTCACCTATATTTTATTTCTTTTTTATTTATATATTTACAATAAATTTCATTTGATCATGGTGAAATATTATTAATATGAGTTAGAAATCATATGTATGGGATAAAAGAGACTTGATAAAGAGGAAATCATTTCATTTCTCACAATTTTGATACAAGTGATTTTAATATTAAATTTATATTATAATTTCACTTACTTATGGTGATATTGACTAATGAATCAAAAAAAGATATTAGGGCCATTTATTATGGTGGGACTGAGAGTCGTCTACCATCCATATATAAATTATTTCTTCTAAATCTAGTGAGGATATTCTTATTAGTAATATTTAAAAAAATGTCTATTTTTAATTAGTAAAGGTAATTACATAAAATTTACTAATAATTAATTTAATGTAAATTTGGATGAGATAGGGTCTTCTAAATTCAAATATGATTGATATATATTGAAAGGGATAAACACATGTCATTAGAATGTTTTAACTCTATGAAAAGGTAGGTTTTCTAGAATACATTTTCTATTTTATATTTATTTAACTATATCATGTGATATGAATGTGGGGGTAAGTGGGTGTGACCGATCAAAGTGATACACAACAAGTCTGAGAAGTATATGGGAAATAAGCATTCCTTGTTGAGTTGTAATGGGTATTCCACATATGTTATTTTATGTTAAGGTTGAATTATAACTTGGTTATGTAATGAGTCTAGTGTGAATCCACCAAAGGAATAAATAAACTTTTTTTTACTTTAGAGATGACAGTACCATCATAGGGTGAAATAATTTAATAGTGGAAGATGTTCAACCTAGAGAGATTGCTTCAGGTTGTTTAGTTGGTCGGTTATTTGAGTAACTTTGCAGCAATGGGGTTCATTTTTAGGGTAAGTAAAGACACTGAGTATGGGATTGTCATGAATATTCTTTTCAAGATAAGTAAGAATATAACGGAAATGATACTGACGGTATAGTGGTGAGATAAATTAAATGTGAGTTTATATACATGAGGGTTTGTTTACAAAATGACACAGTGATAAGACTAATAGTCTATGTTGCCATGTGTGATACATCAAGTGACATAGAGTGGGATAGATTCCAATGACCTAGTTGTGGTTTGGAATGACGATAAAATACATTTAATAATATTAAGGTATTATATTATATAATATATGATATTTATATTGAATTATCTTCATCACTAAGATTTTTTTGTTATGATTTAGTTGCCTATATCACTAGAGAGGTGATTACAAAGAGTTATGGGATGATGAAGGGATGGTTGTGCCCTGTACTGAGTATATCATGTTAGTCGACACATGGGATGTTATTACTGATTATTACTTAAATATAACAAAGTGATATATATAGATTCAATATGAATTAGGTTTGATTGGTTATTGGATAATATATATGTTTTAGGTTGTTTTTTTCATAATTTTCATTATTTATCCTAATTTATTATTATGATGTGATGGGACAATTTCAATTAGGGAAATTTTCAATGAATCCAAAACCAGTATTTATGATTGAAAAAATAAAAAGATTATGAGATTGTATGAGTTACGTGGAAACCAATGTAGCATGTAGTTGATCTTGATATCAGATAGGTTGGGTTGATACCAACCTATAATCTTGTTGATTGTAATATCAAACAAGATGGTGGTGACCGACCTAGAATCCATTTGACTATGAGATCAGATAGATTAGATGGATATCAACCTTATATCTAGTTTATTATAAATTAATATGGGTTGGGTAGGGAGAACACAATCATCAATTGATCATTTATTGGATAAGTATGGTGGAGACATCCATAGTCTCTAGTTAGTTGTGAGACCAAAAATGTTAGGTGGAAACAAATATATTATCTAGAATATTGTGAGGTCATATGAGTTGAACATCACACCAACCTAGTATCTAGTTGATTGCATGTGTGTATAGGTTGGTCTTTATACAAAATTAGTATATTTATGTCTGATTCAACTAAAAGATTATCCACCCTAGCTTTATTATCTTATGTCAATCCTCATGGAGGTTTGGTAAGTGCATGATGACTCAACATATAGATTTATGATGAATTTTTTAAATCTTATTTAATAACATACATGAATGAAAATATATATTCTAATTTCTAATTGGGTCCCATTGGGAGTGTCCTTATGATTTAATTCTCTCTATAAACATGTGAAACTTGATGGACACACTGACCTGATATTAGATTGCAGGCCATGAAAAGGTCCCTTTTACTAATGATCAAAATAGTTTGTCTCATTGGGGATGTTGATACAATTCCAATATGATGATGCAGAATAGTGTTGTGACTCATTTTTTCTACTCTATTTATTTTTACCTATGTTTTATGTGGGATTTTCCCATAAAAATATCATTTTCTAAAGAATTATTTTCATGAAATGACATGGGTTATAATTATTTATTGAAGGTAATATATTCCCTAAAGACATATCATGATTGTGATTCATGGATATATCATTTTGTATGAAATATTATTGCATTTCTTTTCCTAACATGGATGGAATCTCAAGCAATCCTCTTACTAGGTTTTAATTTAATAAACCATTTCATATGATAAAATGTGAGGGAGGTGTTTCATTCATGATATGATGATGGTTCTTTTTCTTTTTCTCTTGACATAATTTTCAGTTCAGGTTGTGGATCGGCTAATCGGGTGTTCTCATCTTCACGATTTGGTTTACTTTGCATTTGTTTTGGTTGGTACGGTGTTTTACTGTTGATGTTTCAGATTTTTGTGATGTTTCTTGATGGGAGAGGCATTGTTCTATGGTTTACATATGTTTTTTTGTTTTACTTTAGATTTTTCTGTTTGTGAAGAGGTCAGGCCTTAGTGTGCATCATTCCAGTGGAGGCATTTTTCTTGTCTGCTTTGGATTTTCTCTTCTTGTGTATTTCGTTTAGATGACTTCGATGTTGTTTTGGATGATTCTGCATTTATCTATCTGGATGACACATTGATATGCATTTTGATAAGTTCAGTGGCAGTTCTTGTATTTCTTGTTGGATTATGAACGTGTTTCAACAAGAACACTACATGGTCTGCTTCAGATGAGGTTTAGAGCAATCGACTTTCACCTTTTCATGCCATTCAGATTTGGAAGTTCGAGAGGGTATGGGTCAACCGTCGGTACCGTGTCCGTGCACCCCTGCACGGGACAACTAGCTGAGTAGTCATGTAAAGGCGAATGCATGTCATCAAAATGTAATAGGTGGGAAGGTGACGATCTGGTAGTCTCGACATGGGTTATTATATTTCATGGTTTTAATTTCTTGTAATGTTTCGATTTTGCGGTTTGTCACTTTTTGCACAAAAGTGTTGATAATAAAAAAGATAATTTTCGCCATATTGACATCGAAATGACTTGTATAGATCATCCCCAAACCATAGGTAAATCAATTTCTAACTATTTTTTATGCATTAACAAATAAAAAATGACCACATATAATTCATTACGTTTTAGTGAGGGAGTATTTTTTATGAAAAAATGTTGAGCACTAACTTATAGAAAAACAATAATATATTCTTTATTTGGGTGTGTTGTGGATGATATTTTACATAAGTGTTGTGGACTATTAAAAATGGCCACTAAAATGTCCCCTTGATGTATATGATGACTTGTTCATGCCAATTTAAAAATGAACCCAATTTTATATTGGATTTGATTATATATATTTTTTATAAAAAAATATTAAAAGGTATATTAAGGATATTTTTTATTATTTATATGATAATTAATTAATTAATTATTAAGGGTTTACAATTAAATAACTAGTTTTTATGAAACAATTATTAATAAATATTATTTAAATATTGAGAGTAAATATTTATAATATCTGTAACTACATTTATATGGCATGATTTATAGATTATACATAAAATGGGTTAACTTATAATCATAAAAGGTTATATTAAAAAGTATATAAATTATATAAATATGTTTGGAATTATGAATTATTTATAATAAATTATTTTTAGTTGTTTTATATTAATAAGGAGTAATTTTATATGTTATGTATATGATATTTATATTATATAAAATATTTACTTAATTTAAAAATAAAATAGAAAATTATTTATAATTCATGATAATATTATATCTTAAAAATGAAATTTCATATAAGGATGAATAAAAAGAATTATATTCATAATTATGGAATTAATATAATTAAAAAAATTTAATCTATAAAACTTTTTAATATTGCATTTTATTTATAAGTTAATCATAAATTGTTATCTCATGAATAAATATTTGATTATTTCATTTATTTAAATGTTATTTCATATTTTTCATAATTACATTTTCTTAATATTTTGAATATTTATTAATACATAAAATTATATGAAAAATCTCTTCTAGGATAGTGCCTTGTATTTTCATTCATGTAATAACTCCATATTAATTTAGTTTTACATCTACCATAAGCTTAATTTTTTATTTAATTTATAATCATTAATTTATCTGTTTAAAATAATTTAAACATTTTAGTTTTTTGAGTTATAATTAATTGAATTATACTTTGAGTAAGTTATCTTCGGGTAAAGGGACTTAGAGGTTAAACCACCCACTATCCTATAAGCTTTTTCCTCATATTAAAAGGTTGATTTGGTTAACTATATTTTTCTATGGGATTACTCATTTGGTGATAGTTAATATCATATAACTCTATGTCTTGACATGAAATGTACACATAACTTATATATATGAGGAATTTATATTTGTATGAGTGTACTTGAATTCCATTTAAAGGAGAGAAACTAAAAATGATTCATCTTTAAAGAGTAACACATAAATATGATTTGAACTTTTTGGTTTGGTAAAGATAATAGTATTAGAAACCATATAACTAGAATCATTCATACAAACAGAATGATGTTAGAAAATATTGTGAAATTAAATTCTATTCAAATACTAATTATTAGATTCTTTATAAACTCGAACTTATTAATAAATCGATCATTTGACTAGGCAGGTCATGATAATGTTGAGTGGTCATGAATTATATTGTTTAAGGAAAAAATGTAATAATCCACTATGGATATTCTTATTGGGTAGGTCATTGTAATGTTGGTTACCCCTATATTGCCTTTTTACCATATTTTATAATTTTCATTGGGTTACACTCATCGGGAGACCCTAATAGGATTAGATTATTGGATGAATATATTTTTTTACATTTATATGATGGATATGAATAAATAGATATTAACTTTACTATCCCAAATTCACAACTATCATGATTTGGATGATTCCATTCTTAATTTCTATGTGATGGGAGAAATGATAAAGCAACAACTAACTTTGTAAAATATGGATCTTTACTCACTAAATGGATATTGTGTAAGGGGTTATAAATTTAAAGTGACCCCATCAAATAAATTTCCTTTTTAATGGTAATAAATCAAAATATTTATAAATTTTAAATATATGGGATCATCATAATACTTATCCTTGATATAAATCATTGAAAAAAATTACAATAAATTTTCAAACTGGTATAAGAATTTGAAAACTCAAGTCAAGAAAGAATAAATGTTCAATTTATTGTAATAAACAATTAATTGTAAACCAACTAGTGAATGAGTTCAAAAAAATGTTTAGATGAATTTTATAAACATATAAAGGAGAAAAAAATTATCCACACTACTGATTATTTCTATATAGTTAATATTTAGAGAAAAACATGAGACCATATATTCTTATCAGATGATAGACATGAATGGTATGAAGTGTGAATATATATATTTTTGTGAATGATGAAAAAATAATCCTTAGTATCCAATCATGTACTAATTTTTAATTGGTACACTAATAACGTGGAGAGACAAGGTTTACCTCTTAATGTTGAAATAGCAACATATTTCATTACAAATTCCTTATAAGAAATGTTCGGTTTGTTTTTTGGTAATTATAATTTCAATAAACTCCAAAAAAAAATTCATCGTTTATCCATAACATATGGATTATAGCATTTTAGGACATGGGAGGTTAAGTATCTAGTACTATGTTGATGGTATAAAAATAAAATGGTAACTATTTTTGCCAAAGGGGAAGAAAAGAGATCATGGAGAGTCCAAAATGGAAACTAAATCAACGTAGATGAACAAATGATAATTTTTTCATTGTAAAAATATTAAAAATTCAAAAACTAATTATTAGGATTACACAAAGGGTTGCAATAAGGCTTGCGGTGGTATACAGTAGATATAAATTTTATAGAATTCAATTATATTATTTAAAAATATATATGATATAGATTTTATGATATAATTTCTTAAATATATATGTCGTCAGAATATAAGAAACCATTGATTTTAAAGCGTGAAGTTTTATTTCAAGTAATATAAAAAATTAGTTATTTTATTAATAATATGGATTCATAAATATTGAAATAATGTAAATAAATATGGGTATTTTTAATCTTTTTTCTTTTGAGAATATCTTGTAAAACAATTTTTTTTATGAAAATGAAATGGGTGATTTTAATACACATATTTTATGATATGATCAATTATATAAATTATTTATGGTAGAGTAAAAATTTATTATTAAGGTTATAAATTAATTCCATTTTCATTAATATAGATTTTCTTACATTACAATGGAAATGAAGATATGTTTATCCAATATTTTAAAGTGTCTGGAATAAGTGATCCAAGAATATGATTTCTTAGTACAAATTTCATATTATGGATTATCAATATATCTAAAGGAGTTTTTGAAAACATTGTTGAATTTACATATATGGACTATAGAAATAAATTATTTAATTTTGATGTTTTTTTGATTACAAATTTATTTTTTACAAGTGTGGTAAATATAGAGTAGTTCAGAAGGAAATAATTGACAGAGATTATTATTTTCATTCAAATTATGTAGAAATGAGTTTTCACAGTAAAGAATTGATCGAAAAATAATTTACCATTCACAAATTAATCTATATTAATAATGTGTATATTCATCACAGTTATTTAATATAATAACATGATATGTTCAACAAAAAATAGTTATCAGGAATCAAATTTTAAAAATTGATATTATACACATGGTTTCTAATTTATTATTTTTTATAATGTACCTAGAAAAAAGAAAATAGTTCAAGTATTTATCTAGGAATATTTTGGAATATGATGGAATGTGATTCCTCCATCAAAAAGTAGAATATTTTAAAGAATTATACCCATTAAATTAAAAATACACCGAAAACCTAAAATACCGTATTTAATATTTAAATGGTAGTTTATTTTATAAGTATTCATACTAAGAGGAAATTAGTGTTATTTAATAACTAAAAGGGATTTTGTTTCATAACAAAATATTTGGATAAAAGATAATTTTTAATAAACTAGTGGGAGTATGTTTAAACATAGAGATGATTAAATATAATAGATAAAAAATCATACTAGTATAATACTAAAGGGGTTTTCTGTTAATATCCAAAATAGTTTAGGGTATGTGATGATGATGAAAAATGTAAATAGTGTCTTATAGTAATCTTGAATAAGTGAAAATCAGTATTTCCTATAATATTATTACAATAAAATTAAAAAGTTAATTAATTGACATTTTTAAATTGTTTTTTATGATGGTAATGAAAACTGTAATGATTTACACTAGTTACCATTACAAAGTAAATTTATTATTATCCATAATTTTTTAGGATTTACTGGTTAAGTAGTATTGTAAATATTTACATTATCAATGAAAATAATTTCAAGTGAAAAGTTATATTGATAGAGTTACAAGGATTATTATGATTAACATTTAATGATTTATATGTAGAAAATATAATATGAAATCATAACAATTTCTGTTAGGATGTTAGTATGATTTATTAATTAAAAGAGTTTAGCAGTTAGGAGTAAGATTCCAAAATCACTCCATTATTCAATTTTTTATACTCTATTGATGTTTTCAATAAAAATTGTTTTTCAGTGTTTTATCAAATGATCACATAGATATACGACATGTTTTATATATGATTTTATAAGTTAACGAAACCCCACAAGTGAAATGTACATATGAATGATCTAAATGGTTATCATATATGATAAGATAGGGTTGTTCTTATGTTTGGATTGTTAAAAATTCATAAAATAGTTTTAAGAATATGAAAAGTATTAATGAACATATCCTTTTTATTATTCATTAATTTTGGTTATATATTTTTATATAGTGATATACTGTAAATGAAGTTTATTGGTAACTGACTTATCAAATTACAACTTTATGTTATCCTTAACCAATTTTTTTCACTGTGTATTAAAGATTATAATAGAATCATGACATTAACATGTGTATGATTCTTGTATAAAAATACAAAATATTCTTTTGAGGCATACGAATTGGATTTTATGAACCAAATTACCTAAAACATATACCAAATTGAGTTTCATATATATGTATTTGGTATAATAGGGGTGCATGGATCATATTTTATTCCATATACATATGCTTAATGATATACCTAAAATTGGGACCTTTATACATTGATACACTAAATATGAAATTATGTATAATTAATTAGATAATAAGGGGGTCGGTGGGTATGATTTTTAACATTTCATCCATTGGATCATTCCAAAGATCAGATTTTTCCTCCTATATGATGTGTTTGACATCATAATCCTCAACTAAGATAGACTATAGAGTGTGTAAAAGCATCTGTAAAGTAAATATAAATATATTATTTATTCAAACATGTGACTTGTGTTTTTCTCATCTACAAAGATGAATGAAATGGGATGTATTAATTGACCATGATATCATGTACATTGAGAATAGAGAACAAATTAGTATATTATATGGGATTGACGTACATTGTATCCCATGGTCACATGATGTCCTAAAGAAAGGGAAATGCAGGAAAGCACATTTTCATCTGATACTGATTAGTTAACATAAGTATATTGATATATGTATTTGACCATGATCATGGAATATTCTTCTATAACTTGAGTATCAATGATTCCTTTCTAGAGGCCTCTATTTTCTTAAATTTGTTGATACAGTGATTCATAATTTTTATCAATGTTTTAATGGCTCACACAGACACACCACATGGTTAACTAAATGGGGATTGATTTTGGCTCTAGGAGAATCTCCAAACCTATTTCAATGTTAATTCAATATGTGTTTTTATGTGTATTCACAAGGTGTTAAATATTATGAAATCAAATTTGATGTTAAAGTAAAATTTAAAAAAGTGTTTTGGAAACTATCCAAAAGAAAATTGGTATGTTATATTCAAAATTTAATGTATACGATACTATATAAGAGAAAATTTAAAAAAGAAAATTAGTATTTATTTATGTGGTATATTTAGGGATAGATATGACCTAAATTTCTAGATTTCATATGGTGAAAGGATATGTAACTCCCAATGTACTTCAAGCCATTATATTTTGAGAATGATTTTTGACTATTGGTTTTGTGATAGATTACTTTTCTAAATCGGTGGTAGGGATGAATTTAAAATTATTGGAACATCCATTGATGGTTTTTAGTCTTTTATGGAGTTGAGGGGATGGTCTCTTGTGGTCAAAGGTACATCAAGATGAGTTTGTTTTTTATTGGCTACCAAAAATTGTGATTGAGGCCATTCATAGTGTGTATGGTCCATTCACACTATGAATAAAAATAATGGATGTGCTTGGGTGATTTTGGGTTTGAAAAAAGGAAAAATAAATGTAAAATAGAGAACAACCCAATGATTTATAGACTGACACATTAGATATCTCCATGACTATTTCCTAATGAGTTTATGAAAAGGGTCTTTATCCTCTATTTATTCTTCAGATGAACTAGTCATAAAGGGAAGTCTTGGATAGATCTTGCATTACATTCATTTTTTATTTTAAGGGTGTTTTCATGTGAAATTGTATAGTTTTAGGGGTAAGTATTGTCATCCACATTCCATTTATGTTATTCCGCCTCTTTTTCAAATGATATTTCTTGATTTTGGTTTATGGTTTTTTTGGGATTTCCACTAGGGAATAGTGGATGTCTCTATAATCTATGGAGTTTTTTATTAGCCTAGTTAGAGAATAACATGTGATATTGTTTTATAACAATCCATCAAAAATTTTGGAAGGTCATGCCACCTAATTGATTTATTTTGTGGGCTTCCATAAATTAAATTATATAATAAATTAATTGGGAATCACATGATAAGTATTTTGTTTTGAAAGATTATGGGGGTGTGCCACATAACCTCCACAGGATGTTGGTAAAGGTTATTTTTTGATTCAATGGTACTTGTTGAGTGGTTTAGTTATTATGAAAAAATAGTTTAACAAAAATTATTTATTGAATTATTTATGTTGTATGACATGAGACATGGGATCAAGTGGTAGTACGATCATAAACAAAGTGTGTATGGGCTTATATGATGTGATGTAGAGATTGGCATGGCCAGTGAACACATTAAAGATGTAGGTAATCCTTATAAATACAAGATCATAGGACTATTATATACGATTTTCTCTCCGAATTCATGTTGTAAGGGTTTAGGTATGGAGGATAGGGACCAATAGTAGAAGAAAGATAGAAATTAGGTGGTGTTTAATCTTCTATGTTTGGGATGACGTCTCATTAGCAGTTTGAGTTCTTCAGATCGCCTAATGATGACGTCACATAGGGTTGAGGACATCAACATAACTGAAAAGTGACTAATTGGATGTATAAGGGTGTTAGAAATGGTATAAGTATCCTACTTTAGTTCTCCTATGGTTGTTTGGATGGGTGTGATACGCTTAAGCCTAGTGATTATGGGTGAGATGACAATTCATATCACAAATAACATGGGACACCCCCATATGGGTGGTCTAGGGATTAGTAAGTGATGTTGGAGGGACCAAGGTGAGGCCGAAAAAAATTATTCAGGACTTTAGATCATGTTGTTAAGGGGACTTAGATTGCATTATCTTAGGAAATCCTTGTGTTGAAGGACAAAAACATTATAGAGATCTATAAAGTTATGTGGAATGGTATAGGAGTTTTGGTTGGAGGATCCTTTACGAAGTGCTATCACCAATGGGTGATATGTATAATATTATATATATGTTAAAAGATCTTAATGGGTATCTAGGACCAAGTTGATGCCAAAACATCTGAGGTGGATTATGCTATGATGAGGTGCTTGTTCTCTTGTGACCAGTGCCTTGGGATCAGTTGGTGAGTTGTGTAATGGACTGTGATCCTATAATTATTCATGTGTTTGTTGGCCTCATTAGAGTCTTAATGTAAGGAAAAATGTTCCCAAATGCCTCCCAAATGTCTATTAGGACAAATAGTGTTCTTGATGGTCTCCCTAGAGTCTGCAGGGATGGGCCAATGTTCCTGTACTGACCAAGTGTCTATGAGGATGTCTTGATGTGATGGTCACTCTCTAATGAGGGTATTATATTTGTGAAATTTTTAGATATTTATTGGGTTAGTTGGATGTGTGTTATTTTTTCCATCTAGTTTCAGTAGAGAACCTTTCCATGTGTTTAATGGTTTAGTGTTCATGAATAAGACAGTAAGATCATGAATTATGGGTTGCGTACTATCCAAGGGACTGTTTCATGAGATTAAACAAGAATAATTAACCTCCCTTGAGTTAAAATTGATGGGTTGAGACTTATGGAAAAATGAATGTGTCTAGATTTTGTGGGTATTAGGTCAATTTATATTACCCTACCATACCCTAAGTCATTGGTTCTAGTATGGGAATAAATATTTTGGAATGAAATGGATGATAAGGTTATGAGGTATATTCTAGAATTGACCCAAAATAGGTATGATCAGGTGTCATGGTGGCTGGATAATCACATGGTTACTTGATGAACATGGAATCTTGGTGTCATGGTTAGCACTAGGTTCCTAGAATATTTTGTGATTTATTTATTATATTTCATAGGAATATACATTTATATTGGACTATACTAAGAGATCTTGTTGAAAAAAATTCTGATATCTATTTCTCAGACCCCATATAAGAACCTTAGTGTTCATGATGACCTTATGGAATCACCATGTTCAACAATGGTTTTATAGTGGATAGGGATGGTGATGCTCTAATACATTTTCAAATATGGTGTATGAATCCTAATGAAGGTATTAATTATATTGTACATAAATTATTATTTTTTCATCTATTTTATTATTAGGATAGGATCATTGGGTGGCTAGGGGTGTGTGCTTATATCAATTTTGAGTGGGACACTTGATATATAATTTATTTTATTTTACTTATTCTTTATATAATTTTGTTTAGAATTTATTATTAATTTTATTAAATTTTGTATGACACAAATATGTGTTCATTATCACCCTAATAAATGGATAAGTAACTCACCACTAGTTGGTAGCCTCTGGCTAATGGTGATAAACACTTGATGCCATGTGGTGACCTCGGCCTAGGCATTGCCTTGTGGCCATAGGCCAAGGCATTACTAAACAATATTGAGTGATTATTAACATTATGGTTTTTGGAGATGGTATACATGAAGTATATGAATTTTTTAGAGCATGTGATAAACATCAAACCAGTGATTCATTGAAACCTAATGGTGGCATGTTTTTGATACTAGGGGTATGTGATTTCATTTTTTTAATTGAGGTATTATGGATGATGTGTTTTCTAGAGACATGATTTTTATTTTTGGGATATCAGCCCATCTACAAGAGGCATGTATACATGTATCATATTAAGAATTTAAAACCAATATGACATGTTCCTACATGTGTGTTATTTGTTTTTCTATTGGTATTTCAAAAATATAACGTGTTAACAACAACTCAAAAATAATTTTATAATATATATTTTTGATGGTATTATACTCAACTGAACCATGGTATTTTCTATGATGGAAGGTAATTTTGATCATGTTGTAGGATTTTATTTATTGATGTTGAAAAATGTAGCCCCTTCATCAGGAGATTAATGGGGACCCTTGGTGGGTTTTTGTTGGATATTGATACCTCGGTGATGGAACATTGATGTGTTCAATATAGGATTGAAATTTCTGAGTATAGATTCATGGATTGGAATGAGTTTCCTTGATGATAAATTTTCATTTACATAATGTTTAAACAAAATGATATATGGAGTTTTCACATATTTTTTTTTGAAAACATTATAATTAACTGAGTGAGGATGTTGATAATGTCATGAGTAAAACTTATTAGGTTATGGTGTAGAGCATGAGATGTTATATTAGTATTAAAGCTATATTCTAGAGGGAATGATCTTTTCGGTGAATGTCCCTTTGGATCCTAGAATTCACCTTTGACAATTGAGTTGGGAGAATAGGTAGATACTAATGGTTTTTAAGATGATGCTTGTAAGGACTGTGATATATTGGTTAGCCTTGACATATAAGATTCCCTGGGCTATTTGGGGAGATTGGAATGTGTTTGAGGAATGGTCAGTAAGTTATACATGTGATCATTGGTTAGAAGAGACACATATCATGGAAGAATGATTTTGTGTGTGTGATAAATTTCCACAGGAGATTGCAACCATTAGGTTTAACTGAGGTTGTGTTTGGCCACGAGTGGGATCTTTTGGGAATTTTATTGTTGGGTTAACCTTTGTGAGGGGAATGTAAGGTATTGATGTAGTTTTTGAAATATTCTTAGTTTGTGAGGCCATGTTAGTGTTTGTTTCACATGGTTCCATTTGAGTTGTGAATTGATGACCTGGGCCATGTGTGGGTCTGTTAGGAATGGTTTGAGATATTGATAAATCTGAATAGTTTATAGTGTATAAGTGGTATAATAATGATGATATTAGTTTAGGGTTAAACTTAGAGTGAAGAAACTAGCATGTCTAGAGGTGACACACATGAAACTGAGAACCAGAGGTGTAAAATGAGAATAATAAATTTCTCTAGGTTGAGGAGATGACATTAAAATTTGATCAGGTTACCATATTATGGTAGACCTAGATGCATTCCTTGACATGAACTGATTGTCAAGCATTGTAGGAGAGGTTTATACGATGGTGTAGTGCATATACATGGTTGTGTGACATGAGTTTAGATTTTACCCATTTTGGTTTGATGATTAAGATGTAATATAAGTGAACTCATGTGGTCAGTATGACACCATTGAAAGTCTTTTTTCATGTCGGTTCTCATATATGAGTGGGAAGGCAAAACAAAGTAATTATGTTAGGTAATGGATGGAGTGTGGGATGTGTAGAATGGGTTTTTTTGTTCCTCAGGAAATTAAAATGAAACTTCTATAGTGATGAGCATCATATCAGTCATACATGAAGGAACCTCATGTCGTAAGGTTCATTGTTATGGTGGAACTGATCATAGGATAATCATGGAGACACAAGGGTACATATTTGTGGTAATATCAATGGATATCTATTTCCTAAGGCAATACCATATTTGGGTTTCAAATCAAGTGTTGGTAGGAGTTGGTGTATTAGAATTGGGATCGGTGTAGTCTTGGTGGAATTAGAAGGAAATTCATATGGTCAGTGATGGTTTGTAAAATGGTTGTGTGGTGAAATAGTTTCATTTCATGTTTATGGGTTTGAAATCAAGTTTCATGACATGATACTGGGGTTAACCCCATTCATCTCATTATTCAAGGGGTGAATCACATGAGAAGAATTATTGTAGATGTCTATTAGGTTGAAAAACATTTAGAAGAAAAGTTAGTTTTTGTCATGGCTCAAGGAATGAGAAATACCCAGTGTGTGGGGGTGAGTTGGAAGTCGATGAATCTATATATGATTAATTAGTGTCCGATAGTGGACATTTTGGAAAATGTTGGCCATATATTGCAATAATAGTAATTTTACATGTGGTTGGACATGGTGAGAGAAAAACGTTATGTTGAGAATAATATGAGATATGTTTTGGGGGTTAGTGGACCATTAGAAAATAATTTATTTTTTAGTGATTCCAATATCAAGGACCACTATTGTCAATGATCAATCTGGGTAATGGTATTCTTATAGAGAGGAGAACTGTATGACTCAAGGTCAATCATTAGAAGGCATCATGGTGGGTTGGAAGAGAAAAGTGAAACGAGAACCACCCAGGTAGTGGAATTAATTGAAAAAAAGTGTCTTAGATTTTGTTAAATAGTATGTTTTGTGTTTGGAGTTTCAATACAGGAGCATAGTTTCTATTCAAGATTAACATGTAATGTGTTCCTAGTTTTGGATGACCAAGGTGTACTGGAAGATGTGGTTCTATTTTTAACAAAACTTATAAAGGATATGAAAAGTTATGTTAAGGTGTGATTTAATGACCTATGGATCATAGACTATTAATTTTTAGGGGTTTTAATTTTATGTTTCATGATGAGATAATTTTAGGAAATAGTGCTTGGAACATGTTATTGAGCATTTTAAAATATCTAGAAGGTATATTCAAAAATGAATTGAGGTACGTGGATGATCTTATAGAGACCCAATGTTGATATAAATGGACATTACATTACTTTTCTGGAATACCTAATACATAACAAAAAAAGACACCAAATGACCATAATAGTTTAGTGTCTTTGGAAACTCAGAATATAATCTTCTAATCTTGGTGAAAGATCTTCAACATCTCCCATAAATATCATCCATTTTTTCATACCTAAAACCTTTCTTTATATCCTGGGGAAAAGAAAACATATAAAGGGTGAGCTCAAATTCTCAGTAAGGGTAATCATGGAGAAAAAAAATAAACCATATACATTTGAACATCAAAACATGAACATAAAGTTTACATATCAAAATCATGAGTTGTCAAATAAATCTTGGTAGTACGTAAGGCATAGGTCATAAAGGAATATTAATCATGATAAAATAGCATGGGAATAAAATATTTAATTGTGTCAAACCATTAAGAACATGATATTACTTCCATAGTTTCCAAGGCATTGCTTCGAAGACCATATTAGTGGACAAAGTCCCTTTCTAAATCGAGTTCACTCCTCGTTCCAATCCTGTATCACTGAACCAGATTAACTTACCATTCCAACCATGTCTATATAATGAGATATAAATCTTTACCAAATGAATTTCATGGACATACAGGTCTCACACATCTCATAATGAAATAATTTTTACTTTTTCCACAACATAAACATAAATAATTCATCATAACCCAAAGAATAAAATGGGTTTCATAAACATCATCCCATAATAATTTAATCCATATACAACAAATGGATATAATTTCATCATAAGAATAATAAAAACATGTAAATAATATGGAAATTATACTTGAAACATAATCATACTAAATAATGTCATCTTAGATGGAAAATATTTTTGAAAAAACACTTGAAATGTATTCTTGAGGAAAATATCCTTTATCTTAAAAATCATTTTATTTTCACAAAATGCCATGAAATTTTAAAAGTAAATGATTTTTTATTAAAATTATAATGATATATTGTAGAGGAATATTCATGAAAATTAGGATTTATGAAACCGTAAAAATCTGTTCATGTCGTATAAGTTAAACAAACATTATTCTTGTACTTTTGCCGGAAAAGTCAAAAAGTATCTCGTATGGTAAAAAAAAGAAATATTCCTTAAATACCATGTAGTAAAATTCAAAAATGGGTAAAAAGGACTTTAAACATACATGAAATCATTTTTAGAAAACAAGAACTTGGATTATAAATATAACCCCAGTAAATACTTACAAATAAACAATCTCAGATAAAAACGAGAATGGAAAAGTTATCCCTTACCTTAGGTATGATATGATTCTTATGTATTTAAAACTCCTATATAATGATTTAAATAATGTCATTTACTTATTACATAATCATATTAATTGTTATGATATCATATATGGTTCACTTATGACTTTATATTACCTTTTCTTTTCTATATTCCATATTAAAGCAGTATTTTGGGTAAAATCGTTATATTTATCGTACGTGTTTGGACTTGTTGTTATTGATATTGTTATTACTTATATCATGATTGACATACTTCCAGAATTTAAATAATGATTTATATATCATATATATTCAGTATATATATATATAATAGATAGATAAATGAAATGAAATACACCGTTCATGGAGACGGTAGGCCATACGTACGCATGAACGTTGTTTTCCATTCCTTATGGACTTGAATGGAAGTAAGTAGATGAGATATATATATATATAAAAATCCAGTAGATTTATAATTTCATATATTTAATTATTATTTATTATATATACTTTATAATCATTCTTGAATGGTCAACATGGAGAATGAATCTCATCTCGTCGTGGAGACGACAATTCGTATGTATGCACGAGCGATGATATTGATCCCATAATTATTGATTTGAATTAGAGTGGATGATATAATATCTCAGAATAGGTATGATGTTATAATAACCATATATAGTATTTCTTTACACCATTATACCTATCAAAGTAAGGTGGTGGTGGAAAAACAGATTACACCATGGCGTGGACACGGTATTCCGTACGTACGCACGCGCGGTGATTTTGTTTTCTGTAGGATGGATAGAATGTTTAATGGGGTTGTTTCATATTTATAATAACATATCAGTATATTAGTTATAATTATGTTATTACATTATAACAAATCAACTAATGAATAATAAGTTGAAGAAGAAAGAAAACTTGAATGAATTGGTAGAATAGATTACCTCTTCTTCGACGAACCTCTTTTAAGATTCCTCTTAAGGCACTAGAGTTGGTCTTTTGAGGAGACCAGAACCTATATAATGTTTCTGGGGAATTTTATAAGGGAAATGGTTAAGGGTTTTCCAAGATTGAAAGTTCAAAAATGTGTAAAGAGAATAGGGAGGAGGTTCCCTTATATAAGGGAGGAGAGGGGCACCTTAGGAAAAACATATCATATTATTTTATAATAAGGTCATATTAGGATTATAATAGCTCTAAATTGATTTATTTAGAATATAACGTGGGTATGGGTCTGAATTCTATCAACCAATAGGTTTTAGACAGGTTTAGGATAATATTTTAACCTTATCATTTAGATTTAACTCTAAGTTAAATAATTTAACTTTAACCGTGTCTTCTTGTTGGCTTACAATATATGGTTAATAAACAAACTATTATAAGTTAAAATAACCCCGAGTAGTTCATTATTAATATATATAACCTTATCTAAGTAATATGGCCGAAACGTAGATTTTTAATAATAGAATAACAATTAATAACATAATATTTGTTTTAACAACTATTTTATGTCAATTTTGATACTAATTGGTAATTGATTTTTGTGAAAATCATAACAGCATGATTAGTTATAAAAAATTTAATTAAATCAATACTAATATGTCATATTAACCTATAAAAATATTTTAATTCATAAAATGTCTCGAATTACATTAATTTGGTTATTTATAACATCAATTATGTTCCTATTTGATTAATAAGGTAATTACCGCATCATCATTTTGTCATAAATAAAATAAATTATTTAATGTATAAAAATTATAAAGAAAATACCATTATGTATGAAATAGTTTTAGCTTTCTAATTAATGTTTATAGTCGAATTTATCTTATGTAAACCCCTATATTAAAAATGTTTTAGTTATTAATCATTGATTTTTACTCTTTTAACTCTTCTTTAAATAAAACAATAATAAGTGTCTTAATCTAATTCATGTAGACCTAAATGGTAATATTTTATTACTAAGTTTGTTTTTGGTCTAATTACACTTATCCAATAGAATTAGTACTTGTGTTAGGGTAATAATAATATCACTTTTACCCTTAATTAACCTATTTACTTTTAACTGTGGTAAATAAAATTAATAAGATATACTCACCAAAAATTATTTTTATCTTATTGAACCAAATTTTACTCCTAGATATTAACTATGTCTCTCGGATTTTACGAAATTCAACTTGAAAAATCTGTAAAATTATGTTTTATGTAAATTTGCTAATTCTCCTAGGAGGTGGGTAAAAGACGGTGAAAAGTTCAATAAAATTTTAATATATCTAAAATTACTATAAAATGGCTCTAGTGAATTACATTGAACTTATATAGGTATTATGTATCAATTTTTACCTAAAATATATTTAAATAAAACTAATAATAATTTAAATAAAAAATCAGTTTTAAACTTTAACTCAGTGTTTTTTACTATTCTTCAAAAATTGAAAGTTTTCAGAAAAATAAAAAAAATTCACCCAAGGCTAATTTCGATATTCCGAATCCAAAAATGAAGTCCATTTTGAATGATAAAATTTATAAAATTTCAAAAAGTGGGTATTACTATTCATAATGGTTAGTTTATATAATATTTTTATAACATATCATTGTTTAGTGAAACTCGGTATTGTGTACAACACACGCTATCGTGGAAGGTCGCGATTGCGTGTAAAGAAAGACAACTCAGGGTTGTGTGTAGTTCAATATTCTTTTGTTGTTTTGTATAATATAATTCAACCATTTTTCATTTATACATTGAATATATATATATATATATACTCAATGCTGCATAGAATAACTTCTATCAAACGAACTTGAAATTTTGTGTAACACAATCCAAGAATAGTGTTCTGTATACTGCAATCTAATATGGTGTTGCATATAGTGCAAGATAATATTGGTGTATAATACTACACAAGACATAAAATAAATTAAAAATAATACTTCTTATAAAATCTCGGGTTGTTACATTCTACCCCCCTTAAAATTAATTTTGCCCTCGAAATTCGTCTAGGTTATAAATGGTTTACTACTTGAAAGATTCTTTCATAGAATCCCACATCGTAAAAAGAAATACTAAAACTTAATTTTAAAAAGTGAAGTATGAATCATATCGGTTACCCAAATTAACTCATCACTAGGTATCCACATAGTAGAACACAGGTGAAAATATGAATATGGAAGAGAAAGCTAACCATCAAGTTCTGATGGAGAGTGGTAGAGTACATGGCTATGAAAAATCCAACAATCACAAAGCCATAAATTTGTGATGATCTATGGTACCATCTGATTCGTCAGATATGAGGGCACTATGATAACATTTTCGGTTTTCAATATCTTTTCCTAAATGTTGATTAATTTTTGAATTAAAATAAATACTTACATGATTTTGGTACAATATTACTGTTGTTTTTTCCTTGAACAATTTCCACTTCATCTCTTAAAGAAATGAAGTTGAATTCGTCTTCCATGATGTATTAGTAGATCATGCGATATAATGACAGGTTATTCCATCTATCTCAAACATAAGATTAGAAAAAGTTATAAGTTTATATTATGGTGAGATTAATCGTATATGGTTCAAAATATGTACTTATACATCATCTATAATAGCGCTTAATAAAATAAAACTCGTTTCTACTAACTAGGGACTTCCCATAGGCCAGTGGTATGCGATAAAAGCATGTCGCACGTCAGTTGTGGGTTCCATTCCAACATCCTTGTCCGACGTGACGGGCTGTCTCTCATCTTATGGGTTGTCCATTTTCTATAACTATACGATTATAAGATTACCAAAATAATATCTAAAAGTTATAGCCGTAAACAATACTCTCAGATATCTAATTTGATCTATTCCAATCATTAGGCTTATCCAAAATACATTTGTCCAATCTCATAGTATAAAGAAAACAATTACTTGAAAAGTCACATAACAAGAAAGTGAATACCATCATTTATCTCACATATATCATAAGATATATCTTTTTGGTCACATTCCAAACATATGAATACCTTAATAATGTATTCTTTTGAAACATGAATTACCATAGAACCTTAGTAAAAACATGAATGCTATCAGAAGTTAAATCTTTCCACATACCAAAATCCCAAAATTTTAATATACTCAGACCGTGATATAACTTTTCCCTTATATCTGTCATGAGCTCATGAATACTATCAGACATTTCATTTTCTCCTTATCACTGTATTATGTGCATATCATCCGCTTTCCAAAAATATTTCAATCACTTTTCATGGTTACCAGTACCATACAATTATTTAAATCCAATACAACGATATTCCAAAATTCGACGATACTATAAATGATATTCCATGATACTATTTTGAAATCCCATTACATAAACATGTAATCATTCCACAGCATCATTTTCATACTCAACATCATAAATAGGGATCACATGTGACATCCCTTTGTACTTTTTCTTAATATGTTGCTCACGTCAATCATCATTGACCCTTGGATTAGGGCATTGATTAACATGATGCCCCATTTCCTTGCACTTGAAGCATTGAAATGTTAGTGGAGAATTCCATGTAGTCTTTCTCTAATTACATCATTAGAATCCTTTTTCCCATTACTTCGGAACTTAGCTGCTCGATGACCTTCTTTTCCACACTTGAAACATTTTCTAGTACCTTTTTGAAAATCTCTACCATGCTTCTTTCCACACTTTGAGCATAAAGAAATATTCACCTTCTTTTCATCATTGTTCTGAGATTCTTCATTCAACTCCATCTTTCATTTCTCATTAAAAACATTAGATGGATATGTAATACCAACTTCCAGTTCTACCTTGATAGCACAACACACAATTTATTCATAGATACTGAAGTCTCTTATACCTAATTCCCTACTAAGACTTGGTTTTAAGCCACAGAAGAATCAATCAACTTTACTTTCAGGTTGGATGATAAATCCAGATGCATACCTTGAATGCCTTGTAAAATTTTCTTTGTATATACCAACAGATTCATCATCCTTTTTCTTACGTTCAAGGAACTTCTTTTCTATCATTGTTCGAAGAATAAGAGGGAGGTACTTATTGAGAAATAAGTTCTTGAACTTATCCCATTCCATGGATTCAATTTCATCTTGGTGGGTTGTATTCATAATTAGAGTCCACCACTGTTCTTCTTTGCCTTTTAACTAGTAAACAGCCAAAATGACATTTTCGTGTTTTGAATAGCGAAATACTGAAAATATATTTCCAATGGTACTAATCCATTTTTCAGCAACAAGTGGTTCAGAAGACCCCCTGAAAGAAGGTGGACGTTGCCTCATGAAGGACTCAATAGAACATTGTTCCTTTATCACCTCATTTGGATGTCAAGAATGATTCATATCTTCTGTAAATATATCAATATGATTTTTCACTCCATCTCCCATTACATTGGTTTGTTCAGGAGGACAATCATTGCATTGTCTATTACATTGATCAACACGGTTCCTTTGGGTTCCTGCAATCGTCTAACACCTAAAAAGAATAGTGTGAGAGGAAAAAATCATTCTAGGAAAATAGCATAATAAAGGGGGATTTAGTTCAATATATAACATCTTAATATTAATTCTAATGTCGTTACAGTAATTATAGGACAATAACCTATACGTATACTTATCCTTATGGACATCCCTAGACATACCTTAGAAATATCTCTAGGGATTTGACTAAGTTTTCGTATCCTAGTTTCCAAAGTATAACTAAACCTTTTCTCTAATACCATCTGTAGAGAACCAATATTAACATACATGGACATTACAGAACTTTTGTAGAATACCTAATAAATAACAAAAAAATACACCAAAGGTCCGTAATAGTTTAGTGTCATTGGGAACTCGAAATATAATCTTCTAATCTTGGTGAAAGATCTTCAAAATTTCCCATAAAGATATTCCCTTTTTTTCTTACCTAAAACCTTTATTTATATCCTAGGTAAAATAAATCATATAAAGGGTGATCTCAAATTCTCATTAAGGCTAAGAATGTAAAAAATAAAACAAACCATATGCATTGGAACTTCAAAACATCAACATAAAGTTTACACATCAAAATATTGAGTTGTGAAAGAAATCTTGGCAGCACATAAGGCATAGGTCATAAAAGAGTATCAATCATGATAAAATAGCATGATAATAATAAATTTAACTGTGGAAAACCATTAATCACATGATATGATTTCTATAGTATCCAAGGCATTGCCTCCAAGAACATCTTAGTGGAAAAAGTCCCTTTCTAAATCAAGTTCACTCCTTGTTCTAGTCCTGCATCACTGAACCAGATTAACTTATGGTTACATCCATGTCTATCTCATGAGATATAAATCTTTACCCAATGCATTGGAGGTAGATATAGGTCCCACACATCATATAATGAAATCCATCTTACTTGTTCCACAACATAAACATAAATCAATCATCATAACCCACAGAATAAAATGGGTTTCATAAACATCATCCCATCATAATGTAATCCATATAAAACAAATGGATATTATTTAATCATAAGAAGAATAAAACCATGTAAATAATATATACATTATACTTGAAACAGAATCATACGAAATAATGTCATGTTAGATGGAAAATAGTTTTGACAAACCCTTGAAATTAATTATTGAGTAAAATATCTTTTTTCTTCAAAATCATTTTCATTTTACAAAATGCCATGAAATTTTAAAAGAAATGGATTTTTTTGAAAATAATAATGAAATATTGTAGAGGAATATTCATGAGAATTAGGCATTATGAAACTGTAAAAATCCATTCATGTCGTATTGGTTAAAAAAACATTATTCTCGTAATTTTGCCGAAAAAGTCAAAAGTACCTCATATGGTAAACAAAAGAAAGATTACATAAATACCATGTAGTAAAAGTCAAAAATGGGTAAAAAGAAGTTTAAACATTCATGGAAAAAATTTTAGAGAATAGGTACATGGATGATAAATATAACCCCAGTAAATACTTAGGAATAAACAATCTCAGATAAAAACGAGATTGGAAAAGTTATCCCTTACCTTAGGTCTGATATACTTCATACCTATACGATCCTCCTGTATAATTAGAAATAGAATTTAATTGAATTATTACAGATTCAAATCAATTGTTATGATATCATATATGGTTCACTTATGAATCATATTACCCGTTCTTTTTGAAATTCAATGTTAAAGCGGCGTTTTGGGTAAAATCGTTTTATTTATCGTATGTGTTTGGACTTGTTGTTATTGATATTGTTATTACTTATATCATGATTTACATACTTCAAGAATGTAAATAATGAATTATATATCATATATATTCAGTATATATTTATATATATAATAGACAGATAAATGAAATGAAATACACCGTTTATGTAGACTGTAGATCATACGTACGCAAGAACGCAGTTTTCCTTTTATTATTGAGTTGAATGGAAGTAAGTAGATGAAATATATATATATATATATACATAAATCCAGTAGATTTATCATGTAATATATTTCATTATTATTCATTATATATAATTTATTATTATTCTTGAATGGTTAACATGGATAATGAATCTCATCGCGTCGTGGAGACAGCAATCTGTACGTACGCACGAGCGTTGATATCATTCCCATATTTATTGAATTGAATTAGAGTGGATGATATAATATATCATAATCAGTATAATGTTATAATAACAACATATAGTTATTATTTACACCATTATACCCATCCAAATAAGGTGGTTGTGGAAAAACAGATTACACCACGGTGTGGAGAGGGTATTTCGTACGTACGCACTTGAGGTAATTTCATTTTTTGTAGGATGCATAAAAGGTGAAATGGGGTTGTTTCATATTTATAATAACATATCAGTATTTTAGTCATACTGATGTTATTACTTTATAATGAAACAAATAAATAATAAGAAGTTAAAGAAGAAAGAAAACATGAAAGAATCAGAAGAAGGGACTATATCTTCTTCGACACAAATCTTTTAAGCTTCTTCTTAAGGAAATAGAGTTGGTCTTTTGAGGAGACAAGAACCTAAATAATGATTCTATGTAATTTTAGAAGGGAAATAGAGAGAGGTGTTTCTATATTGAAAGCTCAAAATTGTGTAAAGAGAAGAGGGAGGAGGTTCTCTTTTATAAGGGAGGAGAGGGGCACCTTAGAGAAAACATAAAATATTATTTTATAATAAAGTCATATTCCGTTTATAATAGCTCCAAGTTGATTTATTTCTAAGATAAAGTGGATATGGGTCTAAATCCTCTCACTCAATAGGTTTTTGACCTATTTAGGTTACTATTATAACCTTATCATTTATATTTAACTCTAAGTTAAATAATTTAACTTTTACCGCGTCTTTTTGTTTTCTTACACTATATGGTCAATAAACATACTATAACAAGTCAAAAGAACACCAAGTGGTTCATTATTAATATATAAAACCTTATCTAAGTCATTTGGATGAGCCTTATATTTTTTGGAATATAATAACAATTAAAAATATAATATTTGTTTTAAAAACAATTTCATGTCAATTTTGACATTATTTGGGAATTTATTTTTTTTGAAAATAATAATAGAATTATTAGTTCTAAAAAATTTAATTAAATCAATACTAACATGTTATATTAACTTATAAAATTAGTGGAATTCCTAAAAAGTCTCAAATTACATTTATTTAGGTATTTATAACATCACATATGTTAATATTTCATTAATAATGTAATTACCGCATCATCATTGTGTCATAAATAAATTAAATTATTTGATGTCTAAAAATTATAAATAAAATATCGTTATATATGAATTTTTTTTATATTTTTAATGAATATTTTTAGTCAAATTTATCTTATGTATAACTCTATATTAAAAATGTCTTAGTTATTAAACTTTGATTTTAACTCTTTTAACTCTTATTTAAATAAAATAAGAATAAGTGTCCTAATCTAATCCAAGTGGACCTAAAGGGTAATATTTTTTTCCTAAGGTTGTTATTGGTCTAATTTAACTTATCCAATAGAATTAGGACTTGTGTTAGGGTAATAATAATATCACTTTTACCTTTCATTACCATATTTACTTTTAACCGTGGTAAATAAAAGCAAAAAGTTACTATTAACCAAAAATTATTTTTATCTTATTGAACCAAATTTTACACTTAGATATTAACCGCGTCTCTCGGATTATCTAAATTCAACTCATAGAAGTGGAAAAATCATGTTTTATGTAAATTTGAAAATTCTCCTAGGAGGTGGGTAAAGGACGGTGAAAAGTTCAATAAAATTTTTATATATCTAAAATTACTATAAAATGACTCTAATTAATTACATTGAACTTATATAGGTATTATGTATCAATTTTTACCTAAAATAAATTTATATAAAATAAATAAAAATTTAAATAAAAATTCAATTTTAAACTATAACTCATTGTTTTTCACTGTTAATAAAAAATTGAATGTTTTCAGGAAAATAAAAAAAAATCACCCTAGGATAATTTTGATATTCCAAATCCAAAAATTAAGACCATTTTGAACGATAAAATTTATAAAATTTCAAAAAGTCGGTATTACTATGCATAATGTTTAGTTTATATAATATTTTAATAACATATCATTGTTTCGTGAAACTCTGTATTGCATACAACACACGCTATCGTGGAAGGTCATGATTGTGTGTAATGAAAGGAACGTCAGGGTTGCGTGTAGTGCAAGATTCCTTTGTTGTTTTGTATAATAGAATTCAACCATATTTCATTTATACGTTGAATATATATATATACACTCAATGTTGCGTAGAATAACTTCTATCAAATGAACTTGAAATTTTGTGTAACATGATCCAAGAATATTGTTGCATAGACTATAAGCTAATATGGTGTTCTGTATAGCGCAAGATAATCTTGGTGTAGCATACAACAAAAGACATCAAATAAATTTAAAAGAATACATCTCATAAAATGTCCGGGTGTTAGAGATCCCATGTGTTCTGAGGAATTTTAGCATGATTTTGGAGTGTATGTTTTTCTGAAAATAGAAGTCTTTAGTTGTTTATTATGTGAATAATTCATTTATGTGATTAATGAAATTTAGGGGTCTGTCTAGGTGAGTCAAGGCATGAAAGAGGGATGATAGAGGGGAAAATTGAAAAAATATAAGATTAAATGTTTGAGATATAATTTCAAACCATGTATTTTTTCAAATGTTTTTTTAAATATCAAAAGGTGGATTAAAATCCTTTATTCTTCAAATGAATGAAGCACCTGGTGAGGTTTTTGCTTTAGTTCCACCTCTTTTGTCCTCCCTTTAATTTGGTTATGGGTATGACATTATAGTGTTAGTGGTGTGGTTCTCCATTTTAATTCCTTCCATGTTTTCAAACCATTTTTCTTGTTGATTTTTAAAAAATTTTGTTCAATGTTTATGGTGATTTCTACCAGAGAATGATGGAAATATCCCTGATCAAGGGATATTTTGTCCATCCTATATTTAGGAGACCCCTAGATTCATTTTTTATGATGTCCACTATCAATTTAGTTACAGTACTATACCCAATGGATTTATTTAGGGTTTTACCTTAATTAAATTATTCTATAGTGTAATAAAGAGTCACATTATAGTTATTTTTCTTAAAATAATACCAAGGGTCTCCAAAAGACCATTTGGGTGTGGTCGGTCAAGGTTACAATTACACACTATTGCTCTGAGAGTGGTTTAGAAATTATTCCACTTCTAGTTTAATTAAATAAATAATTATTATTGTTTATAATTAATTTTTTATGTCATATGATGTGAGACATGAGCCCAGTTTGGGGCATGAGCTTAAATAATTCTTTGACAGTCTTGGTCGAGATGAATAATATATTAGAATGGGAAATAATTCCTTGCTAGATCTAGGTAGTCCATTCATATACAAGGTCATATTTCTTTTGTATATGAGTTTACTACTATATATATATTTTATGGGATCAGGTAGAGTGGATGAGGACTAGGAGTGGTTGAAAGGTATAAAGAGGTCGGTTCTCTGTCTCCTATGCCCAGGATGAGTGATATTTTACACTTTGAGAACTTGGGATTACCCAATGCTGAGGTACACATGGGTAAATGATCATGAATGAACTAAAAATAAAATTATTGGATATCTTGGGGCTAGATATGATGCGGGTATCCTTGACCAGTTCTTCTAGGTATTTTTGCAGTGTGTGAGAGGCATAGGCAAAGTGAAAATGGGTTAGATGGTCATTCATCTCATTTGTAACATGAGATACCATTATATGGGTGGTATAGAGATTGGAAAATGATTTCATATGAGACCAAGGTGTGGACCATGGGTACACTGATGGTGTTATAATAAAGAATTTATGGGGTCATAAATCATAATTGCATGGGACAATCCCTAGGTAGAAAGGCCAGAAGTATTGAGTGATCCTGCTAGGTACATGAAACAAGTCAGGAGCTCTGGGTCAAATGATTCTCTAGGTAGTTCATTAAATAATTTTTGACGAGTGAGTGATGATATCAAAAGGTAGATACCCTAATAGGTATGGTGTAATAGGTTAATTACCTAATTGGGTTTATATATTGTGCAGAGAAGAGGAGAAATGTCCTGAATGACTATCACCATAGGATACATTAGCAAGCTTTGTGATGGATATAGACATAGTTATATGTGTTTTCTTGATATAATTACCAGATTCAATAGTAATGGGCTAGATTTCTTGATTCCCCCTTGAGTCTGTGAGGATGGTCCAATGTGCTTGATGACCTGCTCTATGTCTGTATGGATGGGACGATGTGTTTGGACATCCCAAATGTATGTGATGATGAGTTTGTGAGATTATTATGCAATGATGTGGGTATTGGGTATCAGAACAATATTTAAAAGGATTCGGTTGGTGTAAAATAAATTAAATATTTTTTAGGTGATTATATAGGACCTCTATATGTGTGGCTAGATTTGGTGTGTATAAATATAACGTTTCTTTCAGTATGCATGGGTTAAGGACTAGCCAGGGGGACGGGTCTTGAGAATAAACAAGGTTGATGGTCCTCCCTTGAGTGAGATGGGATGGGTAGAGGCTTATAGAAATATGAAATTTCATAATTTCTTTTAGTATTGGGATGAGGTATGGGATTCCCCTCTTCCCTGAGTCCTCAGTTATAGGTTGGGTATCGATATTGTGGAATGAGGTAGATGGTAGGTCGATAAAGAAGGTATAATCACGAACTATGGTGTCCATGTTTGCACATGGTGACCTGTTTCATAGGAAGTCAGAGTGTCCTAGTTATTACCTAGTTTCCAAGGTGCTTAGGTCATATATTTATTATATTCTTCATTTGCACAAATATATGATATATTATACAAGAGGAACATGGTGAGTCATTAAAGATATGTAATTCTCAAACTCTGCATAGGAACCCCAATGCACAAGGGGAAATAATGTTTTTTGGGATTTGTATATAATGTGGATTTGATTAAGTAGGGTTAACTTGATAAAATTTTGAAATATGGTGTATGAGGCCCTAGGATGGATGCATTGAAAGTATGTATATTTTGTAATTTCTGTTTTGTTTTTTATTTTTAATTAGACAAGTGGGAGGTTAGGGGTATATTCTTGTATGATTTCCACATGAGACTTTGAATATATAATTGTTTTTATTTTGATTATGAATACATTAATTTTTTGTGGTTTCTAGGTTTATTTTACACTCTCCTATTACGTTGATTTAAGGTAACAATATCCCTAATATATAGATAAGGCCCTCAATATGAGTCAATAACCATTGGTGTATGTGAAGACACACTTGAACCTATGAAACAACCTTGTCCATAGCACTGTTTAGTAGACAAATCATGAGTTGTTAAATAATATCACCATTATATAATATTATTCCATTATATTCAATGTCATAGCTATAAACACTATAAATCTTCCACCTAAGTTACCTTTTAAGGATTCAATTCATATGATGCAACATGAGGTATGTGTTTCATTCATGTTATTTATACATGATTTTTTTCATAACATTTATTCATTCCTTATAACACATGAATAAATGCAACATCACCCAAGGATCGTCCTTAGGTGTTATATAAATCACTACCATTCAATGGTGGTTGAGTGTGTGATTTTTTCAGGCATACTCGATGATCATCTTTACCCAAATCTATCTTCTACCTTATCCTTATCACATTTAGTTATCTACATGTCGTGGGTGAAGGATAATCCTATTTTTGTGATGAATGATCAAGTCTTCATATGGATAACTCAAGGATTTGTCGGATTTTGTCTTCCACTAGGGAGATTGTTTTATTAGGATTTAAGTTGTTGAATGGAATTTATCTTAATGGATTAATTAGGGGTTTTGGTGTTTAAGGCCTTTCTCAATCACTTGCATTGGGTTTCCCATTTGTTTAGTCTTCCCTAGAAACTCAAAATGGATCCCTTATCCATAGTTGTGTATATACCATATTTCCCATTGTAGGGGTCAACTGGTTTTTAGGCCCAATGACTCTTGGAGATTAGTATTGGTCAAGAGGATGGAAGGCCAAGCTATTGAAAACCTTTTTGGGTGAATTATTTCCTACTCCGAGACTACCTTATAGATTTTTGATATGTTCACAATTCTATTCCTAATAATGATATGGGTCTGGTTATGCGAAAAAAATGATCATGGGATAATTATATGTCAGATGAACTAGACTGGGGTTTCTTTAGGGGACCATATATATGTATATTAGCTTATGAATCATTTTCTAGTAATGAGTGGTGTCTAATGTGATGAATTATAATAACCAAGTACATTTTAATGTGATGACATTCAAGGATGCAATTATTATTTTGTGGAGGGGATTTGACAATTGTGAGGTTTTCTACGTATCAAAGTTGTTGTAGGAATCAAAAACATGTAGTTTATTGGATCCATAAAGTTTAAAATAATTTAGAAATGACTTTTATAGTTTCTCTAATCCATAATGTTTTTATGATGGGGTCTTGGAAGGACATCCAGCATATCCCAAATGTTGAGAGAATAATTTTTTTCATAGTTCATTTGACTTCATAGAACACTGATGGATGATATAGAGTGATAACACCTTAAGAATTATTGGATTTTGATGGTTAATATGTTTGATACATTAAAGGAAATTAATTGAAAGGGGTGTTAATTTGATATTGGGCCTTATAAAGACATCATACATATCCTAGTAATAGTATGACTCAGAGTTCATATAGTTTAGTTTCACCCTTGGGACTGGCCCTATGGTAGGTTCTTTATTATAGTGGAAAATATATCAAGCTACTAATTGGGCCTTACATACTAAAATTTTCTTATGAGATGTATATTAGTAATGAGAATTATATAACTATTACAAATCCCTAATCCCATTTCCCATATCAAAAGAATAATTTTAATTCGTCAAATCGAATATATAAATGAGTAAAATATTGGATTTAAAAATGGTCTACCACAAAACGGCGGTAAAATTACATTTTCTGAAAAATAGTTCATTTATCTAAAAAACTGAATAGAATCATATATTATGTATATGAAACACATAATATAGATGTTAAAATTATATGGAGTACATAAAATTCAAAATTCTGTTTATTTATGACAAAATGATGATGTAGTAATCACCTTATTAATAAAAGATTAAAATAATTGATAATATAAATATCAAAATAAATGTAAATTTAGACTTTTGATGAATTATACTAAATTTATATGTTAATATGTAATGTTACGGTTTATTAAATAAATTTTGTTAAAAGTTATAAGGATGTTATGAATTTCACAAAAACAAAATATAAAATAGTGTCATAATTGACAAAAATGGGTTTTAAAACAAATAATATATTATTAAATGATGTAATATTCCTAAATATTTAATGTTAGGAAATAGGACATATATAAGGTTAAATATTTCAATAATTAACTTCTTGGAGTTCAATTGGATTTTTATAGAATGTTTATTAACCATTTATTATAATAATACAAGAAGACATGTTAAAAGTTAAACTATTTAACTAAGAGTTAAATCTAAAAGATAAGGTTAATATGGTGACGTAAACATGTATAAAATCTACTGTTTGAGAGGATTCTGACCCATCCCCACATTAGCTTTGAAATAAATACTTTTGGAACCACTGTAAACAGAATATGATTGTATAATAAAATAATGTTTCCAGCTTTTCCTAAAGTGACCCTAACCTCTCTCATGAAAGGGTACTTCCCTTTCTCTAAAAATCTCACCTCCAAATCCATTTGACTCAGAAAAACACATCACAAATATCCTCCCAAAATACCTCAATTCAACCAATAGGCCTTAATTTGATCATTATCCAACCTAAGGTTCCCTTCTAATCAAATCAAAATATAGAACTTAAAAAAGAGGTAATAATTTCATCACCTTTTCAAAGTGATCTTCTTCTTCCTCTTCCTCTTTATTTGTTGTTTATAAACCAAAATAATAAATCCAGTAGATTTTAAATACTGTTATGTTATTATAAATATGGTATAACCATATTCATTATTCTATCCATACTATGAAAACAAATTCACCATACGTGCGTACACAGGACTTACGGTCTCCACATTGTGGTATTGTTTGTTTTTCAAATATACATTATTTGGTTGAGTATAAAAATGAATATAATTTATGTAAAAAATAAATAAAATATGTCAATGATTATGTATATATAAAATAATATCCAATTATATACTATTTCACCCACAATAGAATGATATCATCACTCGTGCATACATATGACTTTCCGTCTCCACGACCCGATGAGATTCATTTCCACTTTCAACATTCAACGATTATTATAAAAATTTATATTCTTAATAAGTATGTAATATATGAAATAATAATTCTACTAGAAAATATATGGATATATGTATATATATCTGTGTGTGTGTGTGTTTACATATATCTCATCCACTTACTTCCCATCAATACGATATGAAAATGGAAACAATGTTTATGCATACGTAAGGCCTACCATCCCCATAAATTGTGTTTTCCATTTCATATATCTATCTATTAAAAATATTTATATTATAAAAATATATAATATATAAATCTGGTTTCATATTTTGGAAGTATTTACATCATGATCTATGTGATACAATCAAGAACGAGAAGATAAAATACGAATGATAAAGAAAGAGATTATTACCTGAGATATTAATTAACATTGAATTTTTTTTAAATGGATATTCTAAATTCATAAATTATTCATATATGATATAATAAATATTAATATGGTTCTTTTATAATTTAATAACATACTATGGTCATCATATAAGAGGTTAAACATACCCTCGACTAGAGGAAAGTTCAAGGTAAGGGTTAATTCCTCAATCTCATTATTATCCGAGATTATTTATGTGTATGTTTTCACAAGGAAATATTTATTACCCATGTCCATGATTTATAAAACAGCTTTCAAAAGGACTATTTTTAAGTGACTCTTTAACTAAAACATCATTTTAAATGGTTTAAATAATAATTATTCTAAATTACTCCCATTAATTTCCATGTTTTCAAAATTGTTTTAAGGATTTATTTAAATGGACACGAATACGTTAAAATGTCAATTTCTATCAAATGTTTCAAAGAAGTATGGGATAGTTTGATTCAAAAAATCCCTTTATATTCCTTCCTTTCTAAATTGTTTGACTTTTAAATGATTTCATGAAAAAGAGTTATTTCTTTAAAAAAAATTTACAGGTCATTTTTAACTATGTCAATATCATCTACTAGATATTATTTACGGTTGAGTTTTATTTATTATAATACAATATTAAATATTGTATTGAACGAGTTCTGATATTTTTGACTATTAATGTTCTATTTTTATACCATTCATGGTTTACTGTTAATGTATTGACAATGTTTATGCTAGTTTTATTACAAAAATTTATGTTATGTTTCACCCTTATTATATTAAGAATGCATTGGACTTAGTAATTGATTGGTGGGGCCCTCTATAGCCCCTCGATGCATCGGTAGGTCACATGAGACAAATTAGTTTCTTGGAACAAGGCCTTGGAAATTTTTTTATTTTTTGTCTTGGCACGAGGCCTTGACTATGTGGTTATGATGTTCGGAATAATGCATTCCATTGTTATGAAATTAGTTATTACATGTGATTATTCGATGATTAGAATATCTATGTTAATGTTTGTATGGTATTGTTTGATTTATTTTTTCCATATTATGTTCAATATTATGTTTAAAAAGGTTGTAGTTTTTATCACACATCATGCCTTAAAAATAAGGCCCCAGCCTTAAACCTTATATAATCTTGAGTTATTACAAGATTACACATTGAGGAGCTTTTCTGGTTTAGAGTTTTAGAGAATTAGATAATAAAACTTGCATTACATTCCACATTTAAACAAAGTGGTTACATAAAAGATAGTATTCATTTTTCCCATCAACGGAAACATATTTAAAATAAAACATGGATCCTTTCTTGACACTTCCTTGACACTATAATCATATCATGTACCCTTCCCTTTACCTGTGAAAAACATTTCAAAAAAATGGGATGAGCATAAAAAGCTCAGTAAGGGATATAAAAATATGTAAAGGAAAAATGAGTTCATATATACATAAGAATGAAATCATACTTTACCCATTATACATAGGAACTTTAACATACCTCATCAAATCATGAATACAACATAGAAATCATAAGACATTAAGGTAACTTGAGGCATTCATAACATTCTTACGTAGGGAGTAACCCTCTTGGTTACGTTTGGAATACCCACCACAGTATATTCCCTAAATCTCTTCGGAGAAACCTTAATGTTTCACTCCTTCGCATTACCCAATGCATTGGAGAGCAGTATCGGGCTCACCCGCCCTTAGTTTATCACGGAACCACCTGTGTTCATAACAATCCCCAAGAACCATAACATAAACGTATCACATAAAACATGCATAAAGGAAACATAAAATTTCCACATTTCAAACACAATATAACATTTTATTATATTGAAATAATGAATCCATTAAAAAAGAAACCATTTCCAAAACCATTTAAAACATTTAATAAAGAGACATTTGAATCAATGTGTCCCATACCACCTTGAAGCTTTAAAAATTTTAAACCATTAATATCCATATAAATAAAACCTTAAAACCAATTTGAAAACATGGATATTAAAAAGAACAAATAATTAAAACAATAAAAGTGATATTTTGGTTAAAGGGGTTTTACCAAAATTAGAGACACTTGAATACAATAATTGAAGAATAACATTTAGTCAAGAACTTTATAATATCATGAGAATAAATGGATTCATGATATAATATTCCAAAGGACAGTATATACACCATATAAGAGTTAATTGGTTCATAACAACAATGAAGTCTCAATAGAAATGTCAAATGTGATGGAATCCCATATAAAGAAGGTATCCTTAAATTAAGGATAAATGAACCTCAAAATTATGTGTGACAAATATAAACACACCCAATATAAGTGGATATTAAGTGTAAACCAATAAAATTTCATTCACACATATTCAAAAGATGACATATTCAATAACTACATGTTGAACCCAAAGAAATTGAAATTGGGTTAAAATGTTCCCTTTGTAAAATTTGACAGCCTTACGGCATCACTTTAAAATTCAGAAAACGAGTTGATGGGAGATAAAAAGGGCATCTCATCACTTGGACATAAAATTTACATCAATAAGGATATCAAATAACATATCCCAACATAATAGTATGTGAATTAAAAGACATAACAAAAGAAGTCTTTTAAAAAGAGGAGGGTGAAAGGTCCCCTTACCGAGTTGGGTAACTTTCGAAACATACACCCCATGGAAGAAGGTTCAGACAATGAAGACGTGAATACCCATAAATGAAATTATACTACACAAAGTGTATATTAATGGGAATTACATACACCACTCAAAGGAAATTGTGGCAAATGTAGCATAAATCTCACGGGAATAAAAGTTAGATGAAAAATCCCTTACGAAAACTCAGAAGCCTAACGGCGCCACATAAAACATCCAAAATCGATTGATGGGAGGAAATAGGGTCTCTAATCATATGAACATAAAAATTAAAGTAATAGTAATATAAAAGAACATCCCAATCACAAGAAATATGAGCTTAAAAGGAATGACATAAAAGGGTGTACTCAAAAAGAAAGAGAGGAGTATGATCCCTTACCTCAAGTCCAACTTGTCTTGTTCGTTTCTTTATATTCCTGAATAATGAAATTTGTTCAATTTATAATTGCCTAAGGACCTACTTTAAAAATTATTATTCAGTTCATATCACATATTATAATGTTATAATTATTGTTTAATAATGTTAGTTCATATCAGACGTTTTTGCCGATGTTTGGTACATGAGTCAAAAATGAACTTGTTTGAAAAATGATTGTCCATGTAGTTATAAGTAAATAATTTCCAGAATAGTATTAATGGTTCAAATATCATATATATCCAGTACATATTCATTTTATACTATTCCATATCATTTGGAGATAAAAAATGAAAATCACTATTCATGGAGACAGTAGGTCGTACGTACGCATGAACACTACTTTCATTTTTTCTTTGTCATATTAACGGAATTAAAAATAAATTATATATATATTATAATTACAGTATAATATATCTGTTATATAGGTCACATATGTTCGTTAATTTCATTCTTTATGTGTTCCATGTATTGCATGTATGAGTCACATCACTTGAGGGGGCGGTAGTCCACACTTCCTCATATGAAATTATCGAATTTACACAACATGAAAAGAATAAAGGTATGGTATAAATATAAAATACAGAAGCATATATTTAAAATAAATACCATATATAAAATACAGTGATATCATAATGGCCACCTTTAATGGTGTTAAAAGAATATTGAACAATCATCGTTTCGTGAGGCAGAAAATCGCCAACCACAGAAACAGTATGTCCTTTAACCATTAGACGAAGGTGTGTGTAAGTGTAGCTTGAATCCTTTTTATAACAACATCCTAGTATATTGAAGATACTGTATTTGTTACAAAAGAAATGAATAAAAAGAGTTTATGGGGTTGGAGAAGCAAAATAATACAAAAGGACACAAGTGAAGACATTACCTTAAAATCAGGAAACTCCCTTTGGTTTGAGCTCAAAGGCTTACTTGGGAAGACTTCTTCCCAAAGTGAGGATTCACGGTGTTATAGAGGGATGTTTAGAGACAAAATGGTCAGGGGTTGGCCGAGCCAAAGGCTTTGTAAGTGGGGTTAACGAGGTAGAGGTGGGGGCCTTTTATAAGAGGAGTGGAGGGGAACTCTTGGAAAGTAAAGAAATGTTACTTTATTTTAGAATGAGTTTCGGATTATAATTGTCCCACATTGATGTGTTACTAGTATAAGGTGATAAGGGTTCTAAATACACCCATACAATTCGTTTTGTACATGTGAAGGGCATATATTTTACATTATCTTTTCATTTTATTTAAATCCTTTATTAATGAGGTAATCGCTGCATCATCATGATGTCATTTATAATTTAATATATTTACTGTCTAAAAATTATAAAAAACTATCATGATGTAGTAAATTTTTTTATATTTACAATGAATATTTATAATCAAAAATCTGACATGTATAACTCAATGTAAAAATTGTTTTAGTAAAACATCTCATGTGTGTGTCATTTTTACTTTATCATTAAATAAGAAGCTATTTATGTCATTTTCCAACCAAAGTGGCTCCATGGGGTTCCCAAGTTGACCCATGGATTTTCTTGGTCTGCCATGACACATCCAATGAGGGTAGGACATGTTTCAAGCTCATCTCATATTATTAAAACATTATTTTTACCTTAAACTACACTAATTACCTCTAATTGCGATTAAAAACTTAATAAGTTACTATTCACCAAAAAATTATTTTAATCCCATTGAACAACATTTTACTTCTTGATGACAACCATGTATGTCAAATTTTTTAAATTCAAAACAAAAAGATGGAAAAATATCATTTAAACGGAAAATCAGTTTTTATAAGTACCACTTAGTGGTTTCACTATTCATCAAAAATTGATGTTTTTCAGAAAATTACCAAAAGTTCACCCTAATCTATATTTGATATTCCGAATTCAAAAATGATGTATATTTTACAAAATTCAAAACATATAAGTTGCATTAATTAATTTAATAATTAATTCCCGCTGTCAAAACAATAGCGTGTTTTTATGAAACAAAATGTATCAAAAGATTGAAACTAGTTTAAGTCCGATTTCAAAGTGAAATTAATTCCAATGTCCACCATTTGATTAAATGGTAAAAATATATTCTAATTTCACTTTAAAACCAATTCAAAAGATAATCTAATCATATAAATAAATTATATTAAAAAGTGGTTTTGAATTAAAATACGATATTTTTCACTATTCATTAAAAATTGAACTTTGTCGGAAAGACACCAAAAATTTACTCAAAGTAAATTTTGATGTCCCGATTCTAAAGAAGAATTTTATTTTGTCAAATATAACACATAAAATTGTCAAAAAGTGGAGTTAAAAGAGGTTCGCCATCAAAAGGCGGTTAATCGACCTTTTAAAGAATATTAGAATGTTTACGCTTAAAATTGGATTCATTTGCATTTTTAATCCTCTAACATTTATTGTAAAAAGTAAAAATATTTGACAAACATATATAATCATTTTGTAGTTAGTTCTGTTTATTCCCTCCATTACAATGGCTAGGCGTTAACTACTATTTAAAATAATATTATTTTATTATTAGAGTGCAACATAAGATTCCCAAGAAACTCTTTGTTGCGTATTGGGTACGCCATCGAGCATAGCATCCCCTTTAAAGTAATATTAATATTTTATTCATAAATATGGATAAATAATAAAATGTAATATTCTTTATTTACCTGGGGTGGTACATCCTTCCCCCCTTTTGGGAAATGCGTCCTCACAATTTTAAAATTGAGCTTGGAAACATCCTTGAAAGTACCACATCAGAACAAGAGTGGGTAAAAAAATCACTTTAAAATAATGAAAGATAAGTACATAGGTCACCCGAGTTAACCCATACTTGGATTCCATGTAGAAAAACATGTACATGGAGGAGAAAACATAGGGTCATGTTTTGATAGAGAGTGATAGAAAACATGTTTAGGAGAAAGTTAACCACAAGAAAATCACAAACTTGTGATGAGTTAAACGGTATTTGATACCCCATAAGGAAAAGTTAATAGACAACATTTTTGTATTAAGTTACTTTTTATTGAGGAATTTATTCATAAGGAAACATAATTACTTATCATGTTGACTTTCAACTTTTATTAGATTTCTTACACAAACTCATATTTTCTCCAAAAGATGAGCATTTAGGAAGACTTGTTCACTATAATCAACTTCTAGAGAATCACCTAATCCACAAAAGAAAACTATATATGTAACACCCCAAGCTTCTACGGTACGCTTCTCTTTGAATAATGTGATAGCGTGTGTTGTACGCAACACCGAGTTCTAACACACCATAACTAATCAAACTAGCCGTTATGAATAGTAATACCTACTTTTTGAAATTATATATATTTTGTATTTGAAAATGGACTTCATTTTTGGATTCAGAATATCGAATTTAGCCTAAGGTGATATTTTGGTACATTTCGGATAACTTTCATATATTGATGAATAGTGAAAATTACTAAATTTTAATTAAAAACAACTTTTTTAATCAAAATAATTAATAGTGATAAATTATGAATTTGAGTGGTTTTAAAGTATATTTAGAATATATTTTTACCATTTAATATAATGTTGGTCATTGGACATAATTTTACAATTAAACCGAACATAAACAAGTATCAATCTTTTGATAGTTATTATCTCTTAAAAACACGCTTTTTGTTTTGACAGCGGGAATTAATTTTAAATTAATTTCTGCCACTTATGTGTTTTGAATTTAGGAAAATGGATTCCATATTTGGAATCAGGATGTTCAAATTGTGTAAATGGGTAACTTTTATTTTTAGACATTTTGAATAATTACTGCGGTAAATATTTTATTTACCATGGTTAAGGGTAAATCCGGTAAATAAGGGTTAACAAAAAATATTATAATAATACTAAATTACCCTAAAACGTGTCTTAACCCTATTGGTTGATACATGGTCGACCATGGGAATCTTTGGGTCTATTTTGGGACCCCATGGATCTACTTGTAAGTGATAATGACACTTTATTTTAATTAAGTTAAAATGAATACAAAAATGACACAAGCATATATATTTTAGAAAAACAATTGTTACATAGGGTTATATATGTTGGATTTTAGATTATAAATATTCATTAGAAATCTAACTCGCTTTCCTACATGATGATATTTTATTTATAATTTTTAGACATTAAATAATTTATTTTATTTATGACACAATGATGATGCAGTAATTACTATAATAGTGAAAAATTAAAATAATTGATATTATAAATACCCAAATAAATATAATATGAAACTTTTAATGAATTAAACTAATTTTCTAGGATAATATGATATATGAGGATTGATTTAATTGACTTTGTTCGAAGTAATCAATCTGTTATGAGTTCCACAAAAATCAACTATTGAATAGTGTCAAAATTGACATAAAAGAGTTCTTAAAACAAATATTATATTATTAATTGATATTAAATTCCTAAAAATATAATGTTAGGCCAAGAGACTTATATCATGATAGGTTCATCATTAATTTACCACTTGGGGGTCTCTTGGATGTATATAGTAAGTTTATTAACCATATTATATAAAAATACAAAGAGGCATTGTAAAAGTGAAACTAATTAACTTAGAGTTAATACTTGAAGATAAGGTTATTATAAGTACCCAAACCTGTCTAAATTCTATTGGTTGAGTGGTTTTAGACCTATCCCCACCTTAACCTTTGAATAATCAACTTTGGAGCCATTAGAAACCGAATATGAATTTATTATAAATTAATATTTCTAGCTTTTCCAAAGGTGCCCCTCACCCCTCTTATAAAAGGGCACTCCTCCTTCTCTTTTCTTCACACCTTCAAAGCCTTTTGGTTCGGCCAAACTCTGCCCAATTACTCTCCCAACATCCCTCACTACAACCTAGAGGCCTTAGATTGATCAGAAAGCCAACCTAAGAAGCCCTTTTGATCAAATCAAAAGGAAGAACCCGAAGAAGAGGTAATGATTTCACCACCCTTCTCCAAGTTCATTTCTTCTTCCACTTCTTCTTCATTTGTTCTTACCATTATAAAATAATAAATCCAGTATCTCACATATACTGTGATGTTATTATAAATATGGTACAACCATATTCAGTATTCTATCCACCCTTTGAATAACATGTCACCATACGTGCGTACGTACGGCTTACCGTCTCCACGTCGTGGTGTAATTGTTATTCAATATAATATTATTTGGATGGGTATAATAATGATGTGTAACTCATTTAAATAATAAATATAACATGTTAATGATTCTGTATATATGATATACCATCCATTTATATATTATTTTAATATCAAAAGAATGATATTGTCACTCGTGCGTACGTACGGACTACCGTCTCCACGAACGCGATGAGATTCATTCTCCATTGTATCCATTCAAGTATAATTATCATTTGATGATTTAAAAATGATGTTTAAGGACTAGATATCATTCTGGATATGAATAAGATACAACAACCATGTCTTATGTAACAAAACATATAAAAGAAAATGAGTAAGTTAACTCCCGAAACGACGATAATTCTAAGATATTATTATCAAATCAATGTTAAAAGATCATATATGATATCATATTAATATATATGATTCTTGTATAATTTAATAACAACTATTTCACCATTATACAGGAGGTTAACCTAACCCAACCAAGGAAATGTACAAGGTAAGGGTTTACTTTACAATCTCTTCATTATCCAAGGTTGTTTATACGTAATAATCTACTGGGATCTCTTTATCATCCACATCCATGTTTCTTAAAAATGTATTTCAAAACATTTTTACTATTTAGTAGAATATGAGTTAAAGTCATTTATACCCTTTTTGACTTTTATAAGTGGTTTATAAAGGAATATTTCGGTCATTTTCAAAACAAGGTCCTTTTTAACCTTTTCGACAGAATTAAGGTAAGAATGTTTTTTTACTTATACGGCGGGTGCGGCTATTTTCCGCCGTTATAAAATCTTCAAAGCTTACCTTACAAGCTTATAAGAATATTTTCAAAGAAAATGTTTTATTTTATATGGATCTTAAATTATTTCAAAATAAAAGGAGGTATTTCTTTAAAAAGAATTTTGATTTCATCTATGTCAACATCCTTTGATGGATTTTAAGATTATTTGAAGTTGATTTATTATGATACAAAACTTCTATATTGTATTGAAGGTTTTGTGATATGTTTGACTGTGGATGTTCTATTTGTATACCATTCATAGTTTATGGTGAAAGTATTGACATTTCGTAGGCTAGTTTTAATACGAATGTTTATGTTATGTTTAAACCTTTTCATATGGGAATGCATTGGACTTAATATGTGACGGGTGGAGCCCGTTATAGCTCCTCGATGCATCGGTAGGTCTCATGAGAAAAACTAGTGTCTTGGCACAAGGCCTTGACAAAATCTTATTTGTAGTCTTGGCACGAGGCCTTGGCTATGTGGTTATGATAGTCTGACATTATGCATTCCAACGTTATGAAAGTGGTTATTGATTTTTTGCATGTGATTATTCGATTAGTAGAATATCCATGTGAATAAGTAAATGGCATTATTTCATTTTATTTATGCCATACCATGTTGAAAGTTCATATTTAAAAGGATTTTGTTTTAGTTATACATTGCCTTAAATGTTTATTCTTATTTATGAAAGTTTCCGCTATATTGTTATCCTTACTGGGCATTTGAGCTCACCCCTTTTCTATGTTTTATTTTTCCCAGGAAGTGAAGAAGTAAATTATGAATGACCTGTAGGTATATTATGTGGGGATATGAGTGTGGATTATGAAGACATTATGTTATTGTAGTAGTTTTTCATTTTATGATGTAATGTAAAACTTATGAATATATCTAGTGTTTCCAAGGCTACTAAACCAATCGGTCTTTCGAGATTTGATCTTTCTTGTGATCATGCCAATGTTATATAATAATGCACCGACTCTGGGTAACTGGGGTCGGGGCGTTACAGTTGGTATCAGAGGATGTTTAGTACAAACCTCGGAAGCTAGATTTAGATAAACTCTGATTAGAGCACGTAGACCTAAGATGAACTTTGAGGATTAGTATAGAAGAACTTCCTAGAATTTTGGTATTGTAGAGATTTTGTGAGTTTTCCGAGCAATACATCCCTGTTTTGATACGAGCAGGTAGAGGCGGCTCTGGCACAGATGTACCTAGGGGTAAAACCCGAAAACACCGCTTTGATCTAGACTCGAACGGGAACTGGTGCACGACAACGGGCCTTGCTGCACTCTTGGTTACGACAGTCCCGGGGGATATGCTTAGGATAACTCTCATTTTCTTTACAAATCATTTTGAAGGGATTATGAGTATATACTTCCTCAAAGAAAACATTCTTATGATTATGGATTATATCCATAAATAGTTCAATTTATGTTAAGTGTTTTATAAGTATGGGATTATGTATTTTGATTCATAAACTGATCTAGTTTATTCCATTGTTTAGAAATGGCGCCTAGTGGAAGAAATGGAAACCGTATCAATGCACGCACTCCATGTAGGGATTGCCCTCCTGCTCAAGATAATTATAGTGGGGCTGGTGATGAAACTGGTGCTGATCAGCTAATCACCATACTGGGACAACTTACTCAGGTTATGAATAATAACCTTACCCGTATGGATCACCCTGATCCGCAGCGTGGAGGATCAATGTTAGATCGGTTCATGAGGCAACAACCACCAACGTTCAATGGGAATACAAATCCCTTAGTAGCTGAGCAATGGATATTTTCCCTAGAGAAAATATTTCAGGCTTTGGGGAGCAGTGAAAGGGAAAAAGTTATCATGGCAGTTTACCGCCTCACTGGAGATGCTGATTAATGGTGGTCATTGATTCAGAACATGAAGGAAGATGATGAAGTATCAAATATGGAATGGAGGGAGTTCAAAGATCTATTTTTAGAAAAATACTTCCCTCGCGACCATCGAGCAGATATGGAAAGGCAATTTCTGAGTCTGAGACAGATGGAGGATGACAATGTCACAAAGTATGAGGCTAACTTTACAAGGTTAGTGAGGTATGCTGGAGATTATATTCGCAACCCAAGAAGTAATATTGATTGTTTCTTTGATGGGTTAAAACCATTTCTCCGTCGAGAATTAGTCTCACAATCCTTTTCATCGTACGAAGACATTGTCTCATGTGCTATCAAGACCGAAAAGGAATTCTCTAAGTCTTATGACTTTAAAGCAAAGCAAGAGAAGAAGAGACCTGCTGATCAATCTGGGAATGGAAATAAGGGGAAGAAAAAAAGGTTTAATATCCATCATTTGGTAAATGTGGGAAGAAACACCCCGGTACTTGCTTGAAGGGAATGGGAGTCTGTTACAAGTGTGGTGAAAAAGGCCACCAAGCTCATGATTGCAAGGGGAAGAAGGAAGCTACCAATGTTCAGTGCTACAATTGCAGGGAGATGGGGCATTATGCAAATGCATTCCCTAAGCGTCAGGAGAACTTACCTCAGAAAAGGCCAAGGGATCAAGGCCAGGCTTATGCTATCACTACTGCTGAGGTAGAAGCTCCGAAAGACGTGGTGGCAGGTAATTTAATGGTTTCCTCAAGTTTAGCAAATGCATTATTTGATTAGGGATCATCGCATTGTTTCATATCTTCCCAGTTTGCTAAGAAAATTAGATATTTCCAATTTGATTTAATAAGGGAGTTGTCAGTTAAAACTCCTAAGGGAAGTATCGTTGCAACAAAGTTTTGTGAATCATTCCCTATTAGAGCACATAAATTTTCTTTATATGCTGATCTCATCGTCATACCTATGATTGAGTTTGATATAATCCTCGGTATGGACTGGCTTTCGGACTATGATGTGAAGATTTATTGTAAGAAGAAAGAGGTTACGATTCTTGATGATAATGATAAGGAACACCTTATTTTTAGAGCAGAATCGTCACCACCTAATTCTTATTTAGATCCACCCTCAATAGCTCAACTAAATTCAATTATTGGGGAGGAAGAGAATGAAATAACTGCGGGTGAGGAAAGGAATGTTCAAATATAGTATGTACCTATTGTGAAAGAATTTGTAGATGTATTTCCAGAAGATTTACCTGGACATCCTCCAGAACGAGAAGTTGAGTTTTCTATTGATTTGATTCCTGGATCAAGGCCTATATCGAAGACCCCTTATAGAATGGCCACTGTAGAGTTAGTCGAACTAAAGAAACAACTAGAGGAACTGAGTAATAAGGGATTTATTCGCCCTAGTGTTTCTCCATGGGGAGCCCCTGTTCTTTTTGTTAAAAAGAAAGATGGATCTATGAGGTTATGTATCGACTACAGGAAGATCAATGCTATAACGATAAAGAAAAAGTATCCCCTACCTCGTATTGATGATTTATTTGACCAACTGCATGGAGCTCAATACTTTTCAAATATTGACCTTCGATCTGGATACCATCAGTTGTGTGTGAAGAAGGAAGACATTCCGAAAACAGCATTTCGAACCAGGTACGGGCATTACGAGTTTACTGTAATGCCGTTTGGATTGACTAATGCACCCTCTGTATTCATGGATCTAATGAATAGAGTTTTCAAGGAGTATCTCGATGAATTTGTGGTGGTATTTATTGATGATATCTTGGTATACTCCAAAACCAATGAAGATCATGAAAATCACTTGCGCATTATCTTGAAGACTCTGAGGAGGCATGAATTATATGGGAAGTTTAGCAAGTGTGAATTCTGGCTTCAGGAGATTTCTTTTCTTGGCCATATTGTCTCTAAAGATGGAATCTCTGTTGATCCTTCTAAGACCAAGGCAATCCAAGAATGGCCAGCACCTACGAGTATAACTGAGGTACGTAGTTTTATTGGTTTGGCAGGTTATTATCGACGTTTCGTCCAGAATTTTGCCTGATTGGCTAACCCATTAACGAAGCTCACACGTAAAGGGGTTAAATTTTTTTGGACAAAAGAGTGTGAATAATGTTTCGAAGAACTGAAGAGAAGATTAGTCAATGCTCCTATATTGACTCTACCATCGGGGAATGATGGGTTCGTTATTTATAGTGATGCATCGAAGAAAAGACTTGGCTGTGTCCTTATGCAGAATGATAGAGTTATTGCCTATGCATCACGACAGTTGAAAATTCATGAAAAAAACTATCCTACTCATGATCTCGAGTTAGCAGCAGTGATCTTTGCTTTGAAGATATGGAGGCACTACCTCTATGGTGAAAAATGTGAGATTTATACTGATCACAAGAGTTTGAAGTATATTTTCTCTCAAAAAGAACTCAACATGAGGCAAAGGAGATGGCTTGAATTACTCAAGGATTATGATTGTATGATACACTACCACCCAGGGAAGGCAAACAAGGTGGCAGATGCTTTGAGTAGAAAAGACCATGGAGTTTTGAACAATATGAGAATTGAAAGGGATCCAATTTTCATGGATCTAGTGAAGACGGACATGGGAAGAACCAGGGAAGGTGAAACATCAATGATTTTTCAAATGTTTGCCAAACCATCTTTACTAGAAAGGATTAAGAGTTCTCAGATCGATGATGAGGAATTCCAAAAGAAGATTAAAGCTGTGAATGATGGGAGATTGAGAGACTTTGTGTATGAAGATGGAATTTTGAAACTCGGGAAGAGACTTTGTGTTCCCAATATACCTGATCTAAAAAGGGAATTGCTGGATGATGCTCATTGTTCCAATTTCTCTATACACCCTGGGAGCACCAAAATGTATAGAGATTTGAAGGAACATTTTTGGTGGGACAACATGAAGAGGGAGATTGCTGATTTTGTGTCAAGATGTATGGTTTTCCAACAAGTGAAAGCTGGAAGGCAACAGCCTGGAGGAGTCATGCAACCTCTTCGCATACCGGAGTGGAAATGGGACAATGTTACGATGGACTTTGTCATGGGGCTACCAAAGACTCCTAGAAGGAACGATGCAATATGGGTTATTGTTGATCGTCTTACCAAGACAGCACATTTTCTTGCTATAAGAGAAGATCTACCCCTGGAACGTCTAGCAAGACTATATATTAATGAAGTTGTGAGACTTCATGGAGTACCCCTATCGATTGTTTCTGATCGTGATCCCCGTTTTACTTCAAGATTCTGGAAAAGTCTTCAGAAATCCCTGGATACTGAACTTCATTTGAGCACTGCTTACCACCCTCAGACAGACGGACAATCAGAACGGACTATTCAAACCTTAGAAGACATGTTGAGATCTTGCTCACTTGACTTTCAGGGTATGTGGGATCAATATTTACCTCTGGTAGAATTTTCCTATAACAATAGCTTCCATTCGAGTATTCAGATGGCACCATATGAAGCGAGATGTCGTACACCAACCTGCTGGGATGACGTTGGTGAAAGAAAACTTGTAGGCCCAGAACTGGTGTAGGAAACGGTGGAAAAGGTGAAAGTAATCCAAAATCACATCAAAGCAGCTCAAAGTAGGCAGAAGAGCTATGCCGATAATCGAAGGAAGGATTTGGAATTTCAAGTCGGTGATCATGTTTTTCTGAAGGTATCTCTGTGGAAGGGAGTCATACGTTTTGGTAAGAAAGGTAAATTGAGTCCCAGGTACATCGGACCTTTCGAAATTCTAGAACGAATTGGGGTTGTAGCTTACCGATTGGCAATGCCGCCAAGTCTCTCCAAAGTTCACGATGTGTTCCACGTATCTCTATTGAGGAAATACATGCCTGATCTGACGCATGTACTCACCTATGAGGAATTAGAACTGGAACCCGATCTGTCTTATTGCGAAGAGCCCGTCAAGATTCTTGATACGAGAGAACAAGTACTGAGAAACCGGACGACGCGTCTGGTAAAAGTTTTGTGGAGAAACCATAAGATGGAAGAGGCAACGTGGGAACCCGAGGAACTTATGATGAAGAACCACCCGAGTATTTTTATGCAGTAATACCCTAGAAATTGCGAGGACGCAATTATTAGAAAGAGGGGAGAATTTAACACCCCAAGCTTCTACGGTACGCTTCTCTTTGAATAATGTGATAGCGTGTGTTGTACGCAACACCGAGTTCTAACACACCATAACTAATCAAACTAGCCGTTATGAATAGTAATACCTACTTTTTGAAATTATATATATTTTATATTTGAAAATGGACTTCATTTTTGGATTCGGAATATCGAATTTAGCCTAAGGTGAAATTTTGGTACATTTCGGATAACTTTCATATTTTGATGAATAGTGAAAATTACTAAATTTTAATTAAAAACAACTTTTTTAATCAAAATAATTAATAGTGATAAATTATTAATTTGAGTGGTTTGAAAGTATATTTAGAATATATTTTTACCATTTAATATAATGTTGATCATTGGACATAATTTTACAATTAAACCGAACATAAACAAGTGTCAATCTTTTGATAGTTATTATCTCTTAAAAACACGCTTTTTGTTTTGACAGCGGGAATTAATTTTAAATTAATTTCTGCCACTTCTATGTTTTGAATTTAGGAAAATGGATTCCATATTTGGAATCAGGATGTTCAAATTGTGTAAATGGGTATCTTTTATTTTTAGACATTTTGAGTAATTACTGCGGTAAATATTTTATTTACCATGGTTAAGGGTAAATCTGGTAAATAAGGGTTAAAAAACAATATTATAATAATACTAAATTACCCTAAAACGTGTCTTAACCCTATTGGTTGATACATGGTCGACCATGGGAATCTTTGGGTCTATTTTGGGACCCCATGGATCCACTTGTAAGTGATAATGACACTTTATTTTAATTAAGTTAAAATGAATACAAAAATGACACAAGCATATATCTTTTAGAAAAACAATTGTTACATAGGGTTATATATGTTGGATTTTAGATTATAAATATTCATTAGAAATCTAAAAATATTTCCTACATAATGATATTTTATTTATAATTTTTAGACATTAAATAATTTTTTTTATTTCTGACAAAATGATGATGCAGTAATTACTATAATAGTGAAAAATTAAAATAATTGATATTATAAATACCCAAATAAATATAATATGAAACTTTTAATGAATTAAACTAATTTTCTAGTATAATATGATATATTAGGATTTATGTAATTGACTTTTTTCGAAGTAATCAATCTGTTATGAGTTTCACAAAAATCAACTATTGAATAGTGTCAAAATTGACATAAAAGAGTTCTTAAAACAAATATTATATTATTAATTGATATTAAATTCCTAAAAATCTAAGGTTCGGCCAAGAGACTTATATCATGATAGGTTCATCATTAATGTACCACTTGGGGGTCGCTTGGATGTATATAGTAAGTTTATTAACCATATTATATAAAAATACAAAGAGACATTGTAAAAGTGAAACTAATTAACTTAGAGTTAATACTTAATGATAAGGTTAATATAAGTACCCAAACCTGTCTAAATTCTATTGGTTGAGTGTCTTTCGACCTATCCCCACCTTAACCTTTGAATAATCAACTTTGGAGCCATTAGAAACCGAATATGAATTTATTATAAATTAATATTTCTAGCTTTTCCAAAGGTGCCCCTCACCCCTCTTATAAAAGGGGACTCCTCCTTCTCATTTATTCACACCTTCAAAGCCTTTTGGTTCGGCCAAACTCTGCCCAAATACTCTCCCAACATCCCTCACTACAACCTAGAGGCCTTATTTTGATCATAAATCCAACCTAAGGAGCCCTTTTGATCAAATCAAAAGGAAGAACCCGAAGAAGAGGTAATGATTTCACCACCCTTCTCCAAGTTCATTTCTTCTTCCACTTCTTCTTCCTTTGTTCTTACCATTCTAAAATAATAACTCCAGTATCTCACATATACTGTGATGTTATTATAAATATGGTACAACCATATTCAGTATTCTATCCACCCTTTGAATAACATGTCACCATACATGCGTACGTACGGCTTACCGTCTCCACGTCGTGGTGTAATTGTTATTCAATATAATATTATTTGGATGGGTATAATAATGATGTGAAACTCATGTAAATAATAAATATAACATGTTAATGATTCTGTATATATGATATACCATCCATTTATATATTATTTTAATATCAAAAGAATGATATTGTCGCTCGTGTGTACGTACGGACTACCGTCTCCATGAACGCGATGAGATTCATTCTCCATCGTATCCATTCAAGTATAATTATCATTTGATGATTTAAAAATGATGTTTAAGGACTAGATATCATTCTGGATATGAATAAGATACAACAACCATGGCTTATGTAACAAAACATATAAAAGAAAATGAGTAAGTTAACTCCCGAAACGACGATAATTCTAAGATTTTATTAACAAATCAATGTTAAAAGATCATATATGATATCATATTAATATATATGATTCTTGTATAATTTAATAACAACTATTTCACCATTATACAGGAGGTTAACCTACCCCAACCAAGGAAAAGTACAAGTTAAGGGTTTACTTTACAACCTCTTCATTATCCAAGGTTGTTTATACGTAATAATCTACTGGGATCTCTTTATCATCCACATCCATGTTTCTTAAAAATGTATTTCAAAACATTTTTACTATTTACTAGAATATGAGTTAAAGTCATTTATACCCTTTTTGACTTTTATAAGTGGTTTATAAAGGAATCTTTCGGTCGTTTTCAAAACAATGTCCTTTTTAACCTTTTCGACAGAATTAAGCTAAGAATGTTTTTTTTACTTATACGGCGGGTGCGACTATTTCCCGCCGTTATAAAATCTTCGAAGCTTCCCTTACAAGATTATAAGAATATTTTCAAAGAAAATGTTTTATTTTATATGGATCCTAAATTATTTCAAAATAAAAGGAGATATTTCTTTAAAAAGAATTTTGATTTCATCTATGTCAACATCCTTTGATGGAATTTAAGATTATTTGAAGTTGATTTATTATGATACAAAACTTCTATATTGTATTGAAGGTTTTGTGATATGTTTGACTGTGGATGTGCTATTTTTATACCATTCATAGTTTATGGTGAAAGTATTGACATTTCGTATGCTAGTTTTAATACGAATGTTTATGTTATGTTTAAACCTTTTCATATGGGAATGCATTGGACTTAATTTGTGACGGGTGGAGCCCGCTATAGCTCCTCGATGCATCGGTAGGTCTCATGAGACAAACTAGTGTCTTGGCACAAGGCCTTGACAAAATCTTATTTGTAGTCTTGGCACAAGGCCTTGGCTATGTGGTTATGATAGTCTGGCATTATGCATTCCAACATTATGAAAGTAGTTATTGATTTTTGCATGTGATTATTCGATTAGTAGAATATCCATGTGAATAAGTAAATGGAATTATTTCATTTTATTTATTCCATACCATGTTGAAAGTTCATATTTAAAAGGCTTTTGTTTTAGTTATACATTTCCATAAATGTTTATTCTTATTTATGAAAGTTTCTGCTATATTGTTATCCTTACTGGGCATTTGAGCTCACCCCTTTTCTATGTTTTATTTTTCCCAGGAAGTGAAGAAGTAAATTAGGAATGACCTGTAGGGATATTATGTGGGGATATGAGTGTGGATTATGGAGACATTATGTTATTGTATTAGTTTTTCATTTTATGATGTAATGTAAAACTTATGAATATATCTAGTGTTTCCAAGGCTACTAAACCAATCGGTCTTTCGAGATTTGATCTTTCTTGTGATCATGCCAATGTTATCTAATAATGCACCGACTCTGGGTAACTGGGGTTGGGGAATTACAATATACTTCCCATGTCTTTAGACTTTAACAAAAACCGAAACCAAAAAGGTTAGTATAAGATCAGATAATTCAGAAAAGGATAATCCATTATAAAAAGAAAATCTATTCTTAATCTCCAAAATTTGTCCAACAACACCCAAAGTTCAACGAGGACCATTTGATAAACAATTTGTCCATAAAATTCTTCAAAGTAAACCAAAATAATATTGAAACCCAAATATTTGAAGGATTTAATCACAAATTCTTCCAAGGTACAAATTAACTTTTATCAATAAATAACATCAGTTGCTCTTAGATTCTCATATTGAAAAATAATTAACCTAATCACATATCCTCCATGATAGGTTAATCATTTCCATAGATAACCCAAAATTAACTTACTCTTGATTCATAAAATCATCTAACTGAAAACATAGTCAATCTAACCACGGAAATCATATAGTCCAGTGGTAGGTGATAAATACCAGTCGCACTTTGGTTGTGGGTTCGATTCCTGCAGCTTTGTCCGACGCGACGGGTTGTCACACGGTCTGTGTGTTGTCCTTTTTCCAAAACTATATAATTCTCAAATAATTCCCCAAAAAGAGATAAAATCATCAAAAATAACCATAACATAATTTAAACTTAATTTTATCTCATGCCTTTCACTTCTATCATAACATATAGTAACCCATAATTACCTCAAAAGTAAGGATCATATAAACCCAAATGGTTCTTTATAACTATGTCCACAAAAGAACAGATAACTATTCCTTGAATAAAATTTTCATATATTAAACATCAGGGTTACACATACTATAAAAAAGTCTTCTAATGTAATTCCATCATCAAAAGAGACTTAATACTCTTAAGAATTTCACCATAACCCTTGAAGCCCTTATATGTTGACTTCTTATTCACTCAACATTCTTCATGATCCATTAACCATTCCTTTCCAACTTATTCTGAAATACTTCTTTCCTACAAACAAAATCATGAATCCTATCCTAAGATTCCAAAATAGGAAAACAAAAGTTATGAAATAATCCATACCTTTTATTATTCATTGTCAGTTTCTTCATCCTCAATCGGAATGGAATTAGGTATTGGTAAACGAGTATTTTTATGATCTTAGTGATCCCATTCACGAAACTTCTTCATAGGACATGTGTTTGCATAATGTACATGCACACTACATTTAAAACATTCATTTGATCCCTCAGAAAGAAATTCATTCCCTTTCCTCGAGTCAACTTGATGCTTCCTTTTTCCATGGAAGGTTTTTGATTTATGACCTTCATTTCCACATCTATAGCATATTTCTGTCCCTTTGAAACATTTTACTAGGTCTTTCTTTCCACCTATTTGACACATAGGTTTTTGAACACACTTACCTTTATGATTATTACCTTTAGTTCCGTAGGGATTTGTTTCACGCATATATGATGCCTTAGAGATATAACCAAGGCTTAGGTGGTCAATCATGACTCCAGATAGTTGGTTGAGGATAAACACAACAGTTCTCATTGCAGCTCCCATATCATTTAGTTGCTTTCTCAAAAAACTGTCAATGTTTCCTTCACATCCACTGTTACTTTGGTGCCTGCTAGATCCAGCCATTTACTAAAACCAAAAAGGTCAGTGTGAGTATATCAACAAAACCATCATGTACTAATGAGGAAGATAAACACTAAGATATACTTACTCATTCACTTTATCTAAAACTAGGACTCTTTCTGAAATCCTAACCATTATGGTAATGTCACTTATGCTTAAAAAGTACCCTAACCTCTAAAGTTATCTAAACTGACCTCTGATACCAACTATAAGGCCCCAGCCTTAAAACCTACTTAATCTTGAGTTATTACAAGATTACACATTGAGGATCTTTTCAGGTTTAGAGTTTTAGATAATTATATCATAAAACTTGCATTACATTCCACATTTAAACAAAGTGGTTACATACAAGATAGTATTCATTTTTTCCATCAACGGAAACATATTTAAAATAAAACATGGATCCTTTATTGACACTTCCTTGACAATATCATCATATCATGTTCCCTTCCCTTGACCTGTGAAAAACATTTCAAAAACATGGGATGAACATAAAATGCTCAGTAAGGGTTATAAAAATATCGAAAGGAAACTTGAGTTCATATATACATAAGAATGAAATCATACATTACCCATAAAACATAGGCACTTTAACATACCTCATCAAATCATGAATAAAACATAGAAATCATAAGACATAAAGGTAACTTGAGGCATTCATAACATTCTTACGTAGGGAGTAACCCTCTTGGTTACATTTGGAATACCCACCATAGTATATTCTCTAAATCTATTTGGAGAAACCTTAACGTTTCACTCCTTTGCGCTACCCAATGCATTGGAGAGCTATATCCGGCTCACCCGCCCTTAGTTTATCACGGAACAACCCTTTTTCATAACAATGCCCAAGAACCATAACATAAACATATCACATAAAACATGCATAAAGGAAACATAATATTTCCACATTTCAATCACAGTATTACATTTTAGTATATTGAAATAATAAATCCATTCAAAAAGAAACCATTTCCAAAACCATTTAAAACATTTAATAAAGAGATTTTTGAATCAAAGCATCCCATACCACCTTGAAGATTTTAAAATTATAAACCATTAATATCCATATAAATAAATCCTTAAAAACATTTTTAAAACATGGATATTAATAAGAACAAATAATTAAAACATTTAAAGCGATATTTTTGTTAAAGGGGTTTTACCAAAATTAGAGACACTTCAATACGACAATTGAGGAATAACATTTAGTCAGAACTTTATAATATCATGAGAATAAATGGATTCATGATATAATATTCCAAAGGACAGTATATACACTATATAAGAGTGAATTGGTTCATAACAACAATGAAGTCTCAAAAGAAATGTCAAATGTGATGAAATCCCTTATAAAGAAGGTATCCTTAAATTAAGGATAAATCAATCTCAAAATTATGTGTGACAAATATAAACACACCCAATATAAGTGGATATTAAGTTTAAAACAATAAAAGGTCATTCACACATATTCAAAATATTACATATTCAATAACTACATGTTGAACCCAAAGAAATCAAAATTGGGTTAAAATGTTCCCTTGGTAAAATTCGACTGCCTAACGGCATCACTTCAAAATTCAGAAAATGAGTTGATGAGAGATAAAAAGGGCATCTCATCACATGGACATAAAATTTACATCAATAAGGATATGAAAGAACATATCCCAACATAATAGTTTTTGAATTAAAAGACATAACAAAAGAAGTCTTTTAAAAAGAGGAGGGTGAAAGGTCCCCTTACCAAGTTGGGTAACTTTCGAAACGTACACCCCCTGGAAGAAGGGTCATAAAATGAAGATGTGAATACCCATTAATAAAATTCTACTACAAAAAGTGTATAATAATGGGCAGTAAATACACCACTCAAAGGAAATTGTGGCAAATGTAGCATAAATCTCACGGGAATAAAAGTGAGATGAAAAATCCCTTACGAAAACTCGGCAACCTAACGACGCCACTTAAAACTTCCAAAATGAATTGATGAGAAGAAATCGGGTCTCTAATAATATGAACATAAAAATTACAGTATGAGTAATACAAAAGAGCATCCCAATCACAAGAAATATGAGCTTAAAAGGAATGACATAAAAGGGTGTACTTAAAAAGAAAGAGAGGAGTAAGATCCCTTGCCTCAAGTCCAACTTGTCTTGTTTATTTCTTTATATTCCTCAATAATTAACTTTGGTCAATTTATAATTGCCTAAGGACCTCCTTTAAAAATTATTATTCAGTTCATATCACATATTATAATGTTATAATAATTGTTTAATAATGTTAGTTCATATCAGACGTTTTTACCGATGTTTGGTACATGAGTAAAAAATGAACTTGTTTGAAAAATAATTGTCCATATAGTTATAATTAAATAATTTCCAGAATAGTATTAATGGTTAACATATCATATATATCTAGTACATATTCATTTTATACTATTCCATATCATTTGGAGATAAAAAACGAAAAGCACCGTTCATGGAGATGGTAGGTCGTACGTACGCATGAATGCTACATTCATTTTTTCATTGTCATATTAACGGAATTAAAAATAAATGATATATATATATATTATAATTACATTATAATATATATGTTATATAGGTCACATATGTTCATTAATTTCATTCTTTATACTTTCCATGTATTGCATGTATGAGTCACATAACTTGAGGGGGCGGTAGTCCACACTTCCTCATATGAAATTATCGCATTTACACAACATGAAAAGAATAAAGGTATGGTTTAAATATAAAATACAGAATCATATATTAAACATAAATACCATATATAAAATACAGTGATATCATAATGGCCACCTTTAAAGGTGTTAAAAGAATATTGAACAATCATCGTTTCGTGAGGCAGAAAATCGCCAACCACAGAAACAGTATGTTCTTTAACCATTAGACGAATGTGTGTGTAAGTGTAGCTCAAATACTTATTATAAAAACATACTAGTATATTGAAGATACTATAGGTGTTACAAAAGAAATGAATAAAAAGTGTTATGGGGTTGGAGAAGAAAAATAAAACAAAAGGACACAAGTGAAGACATTAACTTAAAATCGGGTAACTCCCTTTGGTTTGAGCTCAAAGGCTTACTTGGGAAGACTTCTGCCCAAAGTGAGGCTTCAGGGAGTTAGATAGGGATGTGGAGAGACAAAAGGGGCAGGGTTTGGCCGATCCAATGGCTTTGGATGTGTGGGTAAGGAGGTAGAGGTGGGGGCTTTTTATAAGAGGAGAGGAGGGGCACTCTTGGAAAGAAAATAAATGTTACTTTATTTTAGAATGAGTTTGGGATTTGAATGGTCCCACATTGATGTGTTTAGAGTATAAGTTGATCAGGGTTATAAATCCACCCATCCAATAGGTTTGGGAAATGTGTAGGTCATAGATTTTACATTATCTTTTCATTTTATTTAAATCCTTTATTAATGAGGTAATCGCTACATCATTCCGATGTCATAAATAATTTAATATATTTAATGTCTAAAAATTATAGAAAAAATATCATGATGTAGGAAATCATTTTATCTTTATAATGAATATTTATAATAAAAAATATTACTTTTATTACCCCACGTAAAAATTGTTTTAGTAAAACATTTCATGTGTGTGTCATTTTTACTTTAACATTAAATAAAAAGGTATTTATGTCATTTTCCAAATAAAGTGTCTCCATGGGGTCCCAAAGTTGACCCATGGATTTTATTGGTCGTCCATGACACATAAAATGATGGTAGGACATGTGTCAAGCTCATCTCATATTATTAAAACATTATTTTTACCTTAAACTACACTAATTACCTCTAATCGCGATTAAAAACTTAATAAGTTACTATTCACCAAAATATTATTTTAATCCCATTGAACCATGTTTTACATCTTAATGAAAACCATGTATGTCGGATTTTTGAAATTCAAGACACAAAGATGGAAAAATTTCATTTAAACAGAAAATCAGTTTTTATATGTACCACTTAGTGGTTTCACTATTCATCAAAAATTGAAGTTTTTCAGAAAATTACCAAAAGTTCACCCTAATCTATATTTGATATTCAGAATTCAAAAATAATTTCTATTTTAAAAAATTCAAAACATATAAGTTGCATTAATTAATTTAATAATTAATTCCCACTGTCAAAACAATAGCGTGTTTTTATGAAACAAAATGTATCAAAAGATTGACACTAGTTTAAGTCCGATTTCAAGGTGAAATTAATTCAAATGTCCACCATTGGAATAAATGGTAAAACTATATTCTAATTTCACTTTAAAACCAATTCAAAAGATAATCTAATCATATAAATAAATTATATTAAAAAGTGGTTTTGAATTATAATACAACATTTTTCACTATTCATGAAAAAATGAACTTTATCGGAAAGATACCAAAAATTTACACAAAGTAAATATTAATGTCCCGATTCTAAAGAAGAATTCTATTTTGTCAAATATAACACATAAAATTGTCAAAAAGTGTATTTAAAAGAGGTTCGCCATCAAAAGGCGGTTAATCGACCTTTTAAAGAATATTAGAATGTTTACGCTTAAAATTGGATTCATTTGCATTTTTAATCCTTTAACATTTATTGTAAAAAGTAAAAATATTTGACAAACATATATAATCATTTTGTAGTTATTTCTATTAATTCCATCCATTACAACGGCTAGGCATTAACTACTATTTAAAATAATGTTATTTTATTACTAGAGTGCAACGTACGATTCCCAAGATACTCGTTGTTGCGTATTGGGTACGCCATCGAGCATAGAATCCCATTTAAAGTAATATTAATATTTTATTCACAAATATGGATATATATAAAAATGTAATATTCTTTATTTACCTAGGGTGTTACTTTAAATGCTTATGGCCTTTTCTAAATTATTTACCCTTACTAAGCATATGAGTTGTCCCCTTTCTAATGTTTTATTTTCCTAGGATTCCAAAAAGTGTAATATGATTTATATGTAGTTTTAATATACAAGAATAATGGAATTATAAAAGGAATATCTATGTTGTATTTTATGTTATAAATTGTAATATAAATATCATGTATGCATTATATTTTCCTAGACTACAAACTAATCAGTCCGTTGGGAATCGATTCTCTATAATCATGCCAATATATTAAAATAATGCACCGGGAATGGGCTTCTAGGTTCAGGAAGTTAAATGATTCATTGAATTTGAATACATGAATAATATTTTGGGATCAACAAGAATGATTAATATAGATCTAGAATCTCTAAGAAGTGTCATAGGTATCATGGTTATGGAAGGAATTAATGCTGTAATTATTCCCTTGAATGGGAATCACACTCTATAGTTTCACTTATGATTGGGATTTCCCTCCAAGGACAGACATGGTTACCATGTCCTAGGATACACTATTGACAAGGCCTACTTTATTTCCTATCATGGAATGGTTTCTGCTTGACATGCCTTGGTAATCTACCCGATATGTGGAATCATGTTTTACTGACCTATGAAAAGGAAATCACGTGATTTAGTTGGTTTTTTCAAGGTACATCTCATAGACTAGATTCCATATTTATGGTTTGTCTCATTATTCCAAATGGAACTTCTCGTAGGACACTGCGAGACCCATGTGGTTTGTCTTAGAACCCATCGAATTACCCGATTGGATTTGCATAGTGGGTGTATAATGATCTAGATGACCTACCCTATTTTCATCACGAGAGATGAATGAAACATATGAATGAGGTTAGGAGAGTTATGCGACATGTCTCAAAGGGCATTGCATGTCTGGGAATACTTGTCTAGAGGAGATCGTGAGACCTGATTTTTGTGATGGAAGGGCACCAGGAGTGCCCGTTGACATGCCTAGGTACAAACGCGAGCTCAACTGACTTGATGTGATGAAATTATATGATTCATGTGACATTTTTTAAGGACATCATGATGCTATAATTGTAAGCTCAAAGGGCGTCATGATACCCAGGTGACATGCCTGGTGGGTACCACATGACTTACTTAGACATGTACATAGGATATCACAAGATCCAAAATTATATGTTTAAGAGGTGTCGTGGGAACTGGGTAACATAGCATGGGGCTATGTCATAACCTGAGAGTATCACACGAAGTTCTGAGGATCATTGTATATTTATTCTATTGAGTATCCTATTTACTAATCATACTTTAATCATTTATATTGTGAATTCCTTAGATGTTTTTTAGTGTTAGATTAATTTGAGTCTCGGACGATCTAGTAGGTGTGCAGGATGTCCTTATAAAGTGATTCACATGATTTTTAAATAATAAAGTGAAGTGATTTATGCATTACACATGATTTGTCTAGTAGTTATTCGGCATATTACCTAATGGAAGACATTCCAGTTACAATATCATTCACTCTGAGAAAACCTATCTAGCACCAATGTCGAATTCCAGGAGTCTATTCCACTAATCATGATAGTTTTTAGTCCTGTACATTTTTCATGCTATGGTGGTGAATTTAAATTCTGCGTCATCTTGGTTGATCACCAGTATGTGTTTTGTATCTAGAGTTAATCTAGGATGGATTCAGTGAAGGGATCTGGAACAACACTTCTTCATGATCTTCTTTTGTGGATCACCCTATGGGCATTGCTGGATTTTTAGTGACATTGAGTACCTCCCATAAACACCTAGTATATTAGAATATTAAAAATTTACTAGGACATTTTGGATCATGTTGTTATGCCAAAGAAAATCCTAATTTTCATATTTACATGTCCAAGGTAATAAATTAGACCAATGTTCATATTGAAAGGCCTTCGTAAGATTCTCAATGCCATGAATGGAATATTTCATAAGGATAGGATTCCCTGTCCTAGGATCACCGATATATCAGTATGACTTATTGATGAGTCTTTCAAGACCATGCTACATACTTTTTTAGTGTGTCGCAAATGTCTTACAACTGTGAGAGGATTCCTCTTCGACATTATTTTATTTCCATTGATTTATTTTAAAATTTTTAGTGGGTTAACAAGGTTACATAATTATTATAAAATACAAATAACCTATCTATCAGAGATGCAATAGATGACCAAGAAAAGTACTATAATGGTGGGTGAGTATTTCATGGACAAATCCATCCATTTTTACTTAGGAAGAAAAAGGGGGAGTTTAGGGTCTCTTATACATATGAATGGTGCTTCTCTAGATTAGGATGAAATTCTATAAGGTTTTATCAATAAAAAGTGGACATATAACTGGGGTATCATGCTTTGATGTGGATTTAATGAGGTATTTAACATGATGTTTAGTGACCACAAGTGGTAATCACTTATCCTAATTTTATTTCCTTTATTTAGTTATACGTAGGTGTGGGGGTCTCTTCAGTTTTCTTAGATGTTATCAAGGAAAATTATCGTTCCCATTAGTGATCCATCATATTTCCTTTTTAATTATGATAATCCTCTTCCATTTTAGACATTTCCCTCTTATTTGAAAGGATTTTTGGATGGTTTTGTAAGACTATCACTGATGATGAACCACGCCGTGTAGGTGAAATTATCTACATACCACCAAATGATCATTTTCTCTCTAGGTAACCATCAAAGGGGCAAGAGGAATCGTTAAAAGGGGTTTCATGGGATCCATTACGGGCTATACACTTCACATGGAGCTATTTCATTACATCATGATGATCACATGATTGCGAGTCCCTTAAAGGATCATGAGATCCTCAATATTTTTCCACCTTAAACATCATTTTATTTTTTGGTAAAATAATATCCATATTTAGGTATTTCTTCCTTTCTGAAATTTCTGATTCGCTTTTGGTATATTTCAACAAATTTCCCCATCAGGAAGAACATCCATGGGGATAAGGGTTCCATACTATGGAAATTAATTTCCCTCCTGGTTCTTTGGAAATGTCAAAATCTGGTGTGTTGGGTAACGTTTGGTATACCATGAATTGTTTGGTATTCCCTGGAAAGACCTATGTATTGAGAAAGAGCTATTAATTTTATCAGATACCACTTCCCTAGATTTCTCCCACCGTTCCTCCATCTCAGGCCTTCATCACAAGACTGTTTCTTGAGTCCCAATCATGAGACCCATTCAGTGGCCTTCACCGTGAACCCATTTTATGAGAAATATTTCTCAATATTATTTTTTTCTCAGTTACCTGACTAATCCATCCATGAACACTTCTTTAGTAATTTCCTAAACCTTTCCCATGATGACTACGATTTTCTTGAGGGTTTCAAGTGATTTAGTGGGTTTATCATATGGTCTATTGATCATCATGTGATTTGCATGAACTAGTCCATGTCACATGATCGTGAGTCTCCAAAGTGGTCATGCGATTGTGAGATTTCCTACAAGGGTTATGTGACCCACAAGTACATTTGAGTTTAGGTGATCCACAAACTTCTAATACAGTTTGATAATCACTTGCTGGTTCAAGAAATATTCTTGATGTTGCTGGTTTATGTCTCTTATTTTGAAAAGATTTTATTTTTTCTATTTTACATATGCCAATTACTCTTACTCCAATGGATTTTTGTTCCCATCATACTTCCTTAATGACTTTGAATAAGGATTCAAAATTAGAGATTGTCAGTCATGACACAGTAGTGTCGAATATGGAATCTACTTATCCTTATGTCGTCAGGGTCACTTCATCAATGTTTGATAAAGACGATGGGATCACAATTCTAATATTATACCCTTTCATAATTATTTTCCCTTAAGGGGTTTATTATTATGGATGATAGTTCTATTCCTCTTCTAAAGTCATCATTCATTCCATCATTCTAAATATGAAGGACCCTAAACACTTTATGAGATAACATCTCTCTAGTGTGATTCGTTATTACCCAGGGGGACTGTGAAGATGGTAATCTAAAAATATTTATGCCTATATAATTTTATGGGATAGATCACACATACGATGAGGATTTTTATATGTATCACTCAATAATGCGGTATTTCTATTTTGGGTGAATCTTGAGCAGGTAATTTTGATTAGAAAGTATTTATGGAGTAGACTGGTGAAGGCCTTTTTATGTTCAATATATTATCTCTTGTTTTTTATGGATTTGAAGAAAATGGGAATGAATGAGTCCACTTGGATTTCAAAAATATGTTCTTATTGAAACACGGGTATGATGATGAAAATATTTTTTTGTTGGAGCTTTGATGTGAATGCTTTCTAGTTTACGCATGGAGCCGTTGGAATCAGTATTTGGGATGTGGAATAAATTTTTGGTTCACCTATACATGATGGTATATAGGATGATTTAATTCCACCAAAATCCACTTGCGATGATGTGATGAGGACTCCTCCTTGAACCTGATAACTGATTAGGATGGATGAGAAGGCCCTTACCAAGGGGGTTTATTATAGAGAATATATACCTTTCAAGACATGGGTGATGTAGTTCAATTAAAATACTATCTATAAGCGAGAGACCAATAATATAAAGTCCATTATCACTGAGGATACCTGTAGTGCACTAGGCACAAACATGGACATTGTTCAAGAAGGGAAATTTATATGATGGAGATGGGAAATCTGCCTTGGAATGGATTAGTATGTTCAGCAGGATGGATTCTTTAACATGTACACGAGTCCATACATACTTTCCATGAAATAGAAGGGCGGAGTTAGGGTATCCACTTTTATGATGGAAACTACTATGGTTGGGGAGGATTACTTCGGGTAATCCATAATAGTCCTAGAGAAACACTATAGCCTCATGCACTATTTTTATTAGGGAGATGCCACATACAAGATCATGGAACCATTACCAGTATTACGATGTTTGATTGGTTCTCACCTAGGAGGTTTTGAATATCAGAATTATTTGGGATATCCCTAATACTAATTTCATACCATGATAGCAATGCCTCAATGGCTTAGGAACCATTACAATTAAAGGATTGGATATTAGGGACTATGTGAGATATTAAGGACTTTTCTCTTTTAATGCATATGGACTAATCCCCAAAGTGGATTTGGTTGATGAAGGTAAGGCTAGTATCATGGAACGTGCTGACATAATGCCACATTGTGAGGGAGTTATTTATACCATCATTGATGGGGACCTCATTTTCTAGTGTTATATATGCATCATGATAGTTCTTAAACCAATTCCTCTGTGTCCAATAAAATTTTCTTGAATCGATTTATTTTATATAGGAGGAGAACCCATTTGAAGTTCACCAATATTGGATAATGTTCTGCTAGAAATAAAATTGAGAAAAGATTATCCTTCCTCCTCATAATAAAATATAAACTTATCATATAGTTAAGAGGATGTTTATATTTTCTCATATCTGAGTAAACAAATTATCCAATTTGTTATTTGAGGATTACCAACCACCATTTACTACATACAATACCTAGCCTAGAAATTAGTTGGCTTATAATGGGATGAAATCTCCAAAAGCACCTCATATGGATGTTAGATGATTACCATTGTTGGAAGATGCACCTATTAACATGGGTAATGTAAATGTTGTAATATTAGGTGATAATATGATAGGGTTACTTTTTTGGATTCATTTCAACAATTGGAAAATTGTAAGGTACTGATTTTAGAGTAAGAGTTCTAGGTTTTATTGGATATCATAGAGGTTATTTTGGATGGTCTATTTTAATACCACTACCCCTAATGGTAATACCTCTGAAATCTATAATGAAGAGGTCGGAGAAATTATTTTAGAACATTATATGGATATGGGGAGTTTCAGGGGTTATATATTTTTCTCTCTACTAGATTGTCTGAGAACACTTCAAATTAATATGTACGAGTATGTTAATTCCATCACCAGGGATGAAATATGTCATGTATTAGAGTTATTTTTTTCAAAAAGGATCAATGTGTAATTGTAACTGTATTGGAACCATTTATATGTAGATAAAGTGTGATTCAATTTAATATCATCTAACACTACCATATTTTATGTACACCCACCATGGAATAACTACAGGAGAGGAATTTGTTAGTGAACATGGAACCAATGATGAAGTTTCCTTAAGACAATATGCTCAAATGAAGGAATCAATTACTACTTCTAATGAAATAGTTTTATAAACTTCTATAGGGATTTATTAGAAAGAGAATAAGAAGAATTAAATGATTTAGTATTCATATCCAGACCCTTCTCCACCAGAATACTCATGTAAGAATGATAATTTATCTTACTTTTATCATGGATAACTCCAGAAGCACATTATCATTTGTAAAAAATGTGCAGTTCCTCATTAGGAATTCATATAAAATCATGTTTTTTTCTTCTAATGATGTGGATGAGTATTTTTTGGATCCTATGGACCCTTCCCTACTACCCACTAATTATCATGAATTGGGGTTGGATGAGGTACCCGTTCCATCGTGGATGTTTCTTACAGAGTGTTTTCAATGATTTTACTATTTTATCATATGTGGGTGGACACACCTTTGTAGAATTGTTTCTCATGTATTTATTCTACTACCATGTTAGCCTTAATGGAAGGGAGTTTTGAAGAAGGTGAACACTTATTCCAGACTAGAAAAATTGTTTACTCATTTCATATTACCTGACGTTATCTTATATTTTATAGTGATTAAGGGTGATGAATGAAAAAAATATTTAGGAAAATAACTTGAGTTTCCAAAAATTCATTCATTACTATATGGAGATTCATCATCACCTAAGGATGGGTTTGGGACAGTGGATGTTTCCAGTGATGTGACCGAGAAAAAAATGTATCTATCCATGGCCATGTACACCGATTATAATGTGATAATGTGTTATTTTTCATTTAAATAAAAAAAACATATCCCATTTTTGTAATATCTCTCCCAAGAGGCTTGAAGGCTTTGGTTCATTCTTTCGAGAGGGTCTCTCTGACTCTGGAAACCAATGTAGAGGTTGTTTCACTGCCTTTATCATCAAATACTATGAGCACAACCCTCTCTCTCAATAATTTGTTCCAAAATTATATCCATTTTACCTGGGTAATTATTGACCAAGGTCCCATGTCCACATTGATTTATCAGTTGATGTGATGATAGATGTGGATAGAAGTCTATATTTTAAGATCACAAACCCCATTGGATGAGCTGAAGAGATGATTGGAACATATCTGACTAATGTTTCCAACTATTATTAATGTAAGGTTTGATTATTCGTCCCATTAATCTCATGTTAATGTGGTAATCTTTATGAGAGAGTATAATAGGTCCCTCGAACTGAGGGTGGAATCTACTAAGGATTTCCCTTTAGAAAGGAATAATTTGTGTGAAGATGTGAATGAAGATTTCTGTTGTGAAATAGAGTTGGATACTTATTGGGACTCAGTCAGTGCCATGAAGATTCAAACTGACCATATTGAGTTTAAAATTAATCAATTATAGTATAAAATTAGCCATCTCCCGAAAGAGTTGTCACAATTCTATTAGGAATTTTATACATTAGGAATTACCATATTGGAGCAGCAAGAACACATTAACATATACGGTAAATACAAACATGATGATGCCTCTAGAGTGGAGAAGATGCAACATACCGCGGGGGAAGAGATTGAATTTTTTGGTCAACTATGCCAATCAGTGGCTTCCATAGTGAAGAGACCTACTAAACCTAAGGTATAATCCAAAAAAATTCAATGAAGGGAATGTAATCATGTAATATTTCTTTGGATATTATTTTCAAAGGAGAGGCTTTAGTATGTGATGATATCTCCTTTTTCAAGGAATTAATGAACTGGTTTTAGGAACTTTATATGTGTTGTTCAGTTTTCCATTTATTAATGATGTTCATGACATTCATTATTATGATATTATGATAATAACAAATAATAACCATCCTTTTTGTGTTAATATAGAAAACTAGATTTCTATATTTGAATATATAAATCATAGGAGATTTATTTTGGGAAGAACTCATGAATTCCCCCTAACATGAAGTTCCCTACTGAAAAATATGCTCCAGTTATCTTGAGATCACATATATTGTATAATTATATTTGAGTAGAATATATTTCTTGGAAGGAGAGTCCTAATTATTTTACCAAATCCAATAGAATTTGTAAACATATATAGGTAGTTCTAGGTCCATGTAGTGGTACATACTAGACTTTTCAATCAAAATAATTACAATGCTACTAATTATGGCCTGTATCCTGGCTGAATTATTTCTTTTTAATTTAGTGCATTTTAGTTCCAACCAGGTATTTATTTTAGTGTAGGTTTTTTTATCTTGGACACAATATTACATTTAGATTAGGGACATTTAGATCAGACCTAGTATTTCTTTTAGTTTAGGGTTTTTTTAACTCAGAACTGATATTACTTTTAGTTTAGGGTATTTTTTCTCAGAACTAATATTACTTTCTGTTTAGTGTATCTTATCTTGGACCTGGTATTTATTTTAGTATATGGTCTTTGATCTCAAACATAATATTATGTTTTGGATAGGGTATTTTATCTCAACCATGATATTTATTTTAGTTTAGGATCTTTTATCTCGGACCAATTATTTAATTTATTTTTCACACATTTATCTTAGTCGTGATATTTATTTTATCTTAGGGAATTTTAGCTGAGAAATGATATTTACTTTAGTTTAGTTGAAATTTTATTGGACAATGATTTGAATTTAGTTTAGGATCTTTTATCTCAGACATAATAATGATTTTTAGATTATGGTAATTTATCTCAGACCTGGTATTTCTTTTAGTTTAGTGTCTTCAATCTTATACCTAATATTTACTACTACAGAATTTGGTGTAGACATACTAGGATTGATCTAAATCACACTACGGAGATAGGTCATACTGTGGTGTTTTTAGGGATCATGAGGATTTGTTTTCCTCTCTTGCAAGGATGAAATGTCATTAGTTGGTGGGTCAAATTCATAATGTACCAATATCATGGCCATGAAAATATGATTTCAACTCTATTCCAAGGTTCATGGAAGATTTATGAATGTAACATGGGTTGGGGGAGACATAATTGGGGTTGTATGTCCTCTAATATATTCTGAATGTGCATGACATAATTCCTACCCCAAAATCATGAGTATGTGGATATAATATGGAGTAGAGATACTAGGTATGGCTCGTAACACCATAAGATAATTGGTTATACCTCAACGTCATGGGGGATTATCATTATTGATGTTCCATTCATAAAAGGATAAGATTCATTTAGATGGTTTGTCGAATACCTTATGTGTTGACAGAATGGCTATGAAAAGAAGATCTCCACTTATATATGAGGGTCATAAATGATTTTTGATGACAGAAATGACTAGATGATGAATATAGGTACATAAAGAAGTATTTTGAAAACATAGGGTAATTTAAATGTAAAGGCACGTAAAATTAAAGGAAATTTTTTTCTTAATTTTCATTGGAATTTTACAAGAACATAGTTTCTGACGACACCAGATTCCAAGGCCCGGTGTGCCCGGAATCAATTTCTGAAGTTTAGCTCGGGTACATTCTGTAAATGAACGAGCGGGTTTTCCTAGCATTTGAATCAGTGATCGGAATAGAAATATGAGGGCACCGATGGAATCACAGCACCGGTAATTTCTTAAGAACACCTTTTCCGGGGTTGCGTTTTCTCAGGTGAGGTTATTAAATTTTGGTGTTAACTAAAGAATAAAAATAAAATTTTGTGCAAAAAAATTTTATTTTTATTTAAGGAAGCGTAACCCTAAGCATGATGGTCCGAGTAGGACCCACTAATACCCTAACTCCTAGGTAGGCTATTAGTGAGGTGGCGCCCACACGAGCCCCACCCCTTTTTTTCCTTTTACCTTCCACGTGCATTCAATATGGTAACTCACCCGCACCCCCTTTTAAATGCCAAGTCAACTCTCGCATTTAATTAAATTATTAACCACCTCATTAGTTGGTCTACGCTCATTAATTAAATCGTGATCTGTTCTGAATTTCAAAATAGTTGGCATGGGAAATAAAATAAGGCAAAGCCTTATTTTATTAAGTGGCTGTTTCATTGTGTGAGAGGAATTGGGAGAGGAGTAACTCAAGCCTTGAATCTTCACATTCTTCGTTGAAGAATGCGAAGAACGCGAAGAACAGGAAGAACACACCATCGATGACGAAAAACGCCGGCCTCCAACGAAGGACGAAGAAGAACGCTGAACCCTGGGAGATCGACGATGTGACGCCATATACCGCGACGCCGACGATCCTCCTTCCACGACACCGACGATCCTCCTTCCACGATGATTTTTCCGCGACATTCCTTCTCCCGTGACAGTATTCGATCATCAAATGCTTGAGGTAGGGGGTTTGGTTTATTTAAATCTATGTGAATTATATCCTCGACATGTGTTTAATTGTCGGAAGTCGTTTGAACTGCTAACACGGTGGATGCGAACAAATGAAAAAGTCTGAACCCACTGTTTCTTTGTTTGTGGTGGGAAGATCGACAGACGATGACAAAGAATGCCTCAAAGGCATTATGAGGACTTCGTAGTGAAGGGTCGGTCCCGGGAGGACCGTTGGCGAAGCCGATAGAAAAAGCAGACCACCGGAGCACGTCTGGTGGTCTGCGGAAGACCCCGCCGGCACGACGGTGCCGACGGCCGGAGGTGGCGCGTGGCGCGCCGCCGGGAATGACCGTCGCGGCTGAAGCCGTGGGGGTAGGCGGCTGCTCCCGTGACTGCGCGGTACCGAATGGGTGGGGACACAACACTAGGCCGCGTCCGCTGGCAAGGAATGGCCCCCACGTAGGGGCCACAGTGGCAATCAATGGGGCATCCGCCCCCTTTGCGCGGCCGCTCGGCCAGCGCTGAGCCGACCCTGCTCGGCCAGCGCCGTGCTGCCCAGGGCCAGACTAGCCGCACCGGGCCGGGCCGCCCGACCCGGGTCAGGTCGACCCAGTTCGGGCCGACCCGGGTGGGGGGGGGGGGGGGGTGGGCCGGGTCGGACCGGGCCCAGACCCCCCTTTTTTGGACCTTTTTGGTCTTTTGCCCTATAACATGGGCTACGAACCCCGATCAACGCACTGTCAGTTTCGTATCGATCCGTGAATCTTGAAGGTCGTTTTGGTATATTACACTCATGGTTTAGGAGAACTTTGTGTACGGCCGGGTTGGGTCGAACACAAAACCAACCGGGCCCTCGGAGCGGAAACACTTATAACTTGAGCTCCGGGCATCCGATTGACGTGCCATCGACTTTGTTGGATTCCTCTTATTGAGACGGACCTTTTGGCTTACTCTGCTCGAGGTTTGGATGCAGCTGGAGTGCAGTCGGGTTGGTTTTGACTTAAAAAACAACAGGGCCCCTGGGACGAAAAAGCCAATAACTCTCGGACCGGGTGTCCGATTGACGCGCCGTCTATCGCGTTGTGTTCCTTTTGACGAGACGTAACTTTGGGATACATCAACTCTGGACTACATGTCAATTTATGTATCGGCCTCTTAGCTCGTGGGTTGGACCCTCCCAGAATGAGTGTGTTGTGTGCGGAAACCCTAGAGCTGGCTGCAACGACGATGACTTTCATACGAGAATCCTCCGTGGGTTCGACGGTGATGACTATGGTACTTTAAATCATTATGAGACCATAGAGTGGGCTGAGACTTGATGACTACTGATCAATCGACTCGGTGTGTTTCCGATAGCCCAGTGGGGAGCGCTTGGTTGTAGCGGAAGACCCACGACGGATGAGCGCTTGGTTGTAGTGGTAGACCCGTGGTACTCAACAGAAGGAGTACCTCTGGAGGCTATGAGGGGGAGCGCTTGGTTGTAGTGGCAGACCCACAGCGGAGGAGCTCTTGGTTGTAGCAGCAGACCCACGGTACTCAACAGAATGAGTACCTCTAGAGGCTATGAGGGGGAGCGCTTGGTTGTAGTGGCAGACCCACTGTGGAGGAGCACTTGGTTGTAGCGGCATACCGCGGTACTCAATAGAATGAGTACCTCTGGAGGCTATGAGGGGGAGCGCATGGTTGTAGCGACAGACCCATGGTGGGAAGCGCTTGGTTATAGCAGTAGGCCCACAATACTCGACAGGTGGAGTACTACGGCAGTCCAAGGTTGATGGGAAGCGCTTGGTTGTAGCGGCAGACCCACTTTACTCGATAGAGGAGGAGTTTCCCCACAGCTATGGTTTTGATATCATGAGTAAAATCCTAGTTTGAGCTGAGTCTTGACTTTCAATAATTATCTTCGATATGATTGACTTGCTTTCCTGTGTGGATTGGGTGGTGTTATCCTTTGTGGTTTTGTTGTGCTATCCTGTGTGGATGTGATCGAACTTGGGCTTAGATGTTGGATCCGAACTGGGATTGATGACTTTGGTATATGTATGGGCATATACCTAAGTAGTGTCGAATGTTACTTCATGATTGTATCATTCCTTTGTGGATTCTGGGAGACCTTCGAGGGTCTCGGGGTACCTACTGAGTAGCGTATACTCACCCCTGCACAGGCTATGCCCGCACTACATTGTGTTGGATGCAGATGATGGACAGCGCTGCTCGTGGCTGAGGCTTGTGGAAGGAGTCGATACCTGGAGGTGGACCACTGGGCGGGACATACACAGAGCGGACGGCTAGACCCGTGGAGTTGTGGAGACTATCTGTACCCACACTTCAGGTGGGGCTTCCAGTGACGGATCGACATTGCAGATTTACATAAAGTCGTTGTACTTCCTTTCCACTTGTACTTTACTTTCAGTTTGGGTTTGTATTCTGGCCCACTTACTATTCCGCACTAACTATTTTACTCGGTTTTTACTTAGTTTTTACTTCTACTTGCTTAATATGTCGTGTTTGTTTACTTTACAAAGGCAATGCCTTCCCATTTTTATCTGGATTTTACGCCTTGGTGCTAGTCTCCAGCCCCTGGCCTATGGAAGGCGGGTTTGGGGTAGTCATAGCATGGGCCCTGAGGACGGGTCATGAGAAATTGGTATCATAGGAGTTCAGTTCTACCGCAGAACTCTGGACTCTGATCTTTCTTCTATGCGAATCAATGATGTTAAGGGTATTGAGTGTGGTTATCAGTCTAGGGAGTCCAGTGTTTGTGCGGCAGCTGACGTATCTGTACACCAGGACCCTGACTTCTGATTTCCGACTCAATGCACGAAACATTGATTGCATGTGTGTTTCAAAAGTTTACTTTGTGATTACTTTTTGTCAGCTCACCAGGTATACTGTTCTCACCGTGGCTCACCAGTTTTTTTTCAGGATGGCCCCACGATGGCAACCAGTTAGGGTTCCGAGAATTGTGCGAGATGACAGCCCACCGAGCGACGAGGCCTTGGTGCAAGGCCCTTTGACAGCGGAGGCACCGGTGGTACCTCTACCCGACGAGCCACCAATGCTACCAGCCCCAGCCGCTGATTGTAGACGTCGCCTTAGTGCACTGCATGAGTTTCAGCGTCAGAGACCACCCAGGTTCCGTGGGGAGACGGACCCTCAGGCAGCCGAGGATTGGCTGGAGGCGGTTGTGAAATTTTTCAGGTTAGTGAGGACACCAGGCGACCTAATGGTGATCCTCGCATAGAGCCTCCTGCACGCTGCAGTAGGATGATGGTGGAGTTGATGCTCTAGGTACACAATGAGGCATCTCTCCTCTGGATGGACTTTGAGGGCCTCTTCCGCTCGGAGTTCTTCCCAGCCACCCTCCGTGTGGTGTGCATCCAGGAGCTTCTACAGCTGCGGCAGGGCAGTATGCCAGTTGCCCAATACTCGGCGAGATTTACCGATCTCTCGAGATATTCCATGGACATGGTATGAGACCCATTCTTCAGGGCTTGAACCTTCGAGCAGGGGCTCAGGCGAGAGATCAGAGCCTCAGTTGTTTCTCACAGCATCCCGACATAGACATGGGTGTTGGAGCGAGCCCTCTTAGTGTAGAGTTTCCTAGCTGAGCAGTCTCCAGTAGCAGGACCCACCACTAGCCGGCATGCGGCAGAGTCTTCTGTAGCGGACAGTAGACTGATGACTCACAGGTCCAAGAAGACTAGACCTACAGGTGGTCAACTGCATGACACATGATCATTTGTGTGAGGCACCTGGGGTGGACAAAAACTTACCATGAGTGGACAGTGTTACTCCTGCGGCGGGGATGGTTGCATGGATCGTGACTGTCCGACCCGCCATACAGATGATCGACAGATAAACGAAGGACCTCCCAGGCAGAGGCCGAGGTACGATCGAGGCAGACCGCAAGGAGCAGGAGACTGTGGTAGGGGAGCTAGCCGTGCAGTTGGAGGTGGATGATGCTTTGAGGTGTTTCCACCACCACCAACACCAGGAGGTCCACCCCGACCGTAGGGAACAGGTGGACATGGGAGAGATCAGCTTCATGCAGCTGAGTCCTATGATCACGGAGCTCCGGGAGCAGATGGACAAGAGCGGGACTAGCTCCATACCTAGAGACGTTTTTCATGTTGCTTCTATCTTTGTAGATGCTTTGTGTCTTTGTACTTTGAAATGTAGTAATAAAAGACACCTTTCTTTGCGGTATATACTTATCTGTCCTCTCTTTTTGTTGTTACTAAGTGGTTTCGGTTTAAAAACCGTTGAATTGACCCTCACCTTTGAGATACCTACTGGTGGAGACCCAGTGACCACACACTGATTCCGAAAATGTGACTCAATCCTTAGAGGCAAGAGTTATAGTGTGATCTCTTGGTATTAGCATTGAGGCCTTACGACATCATCCTTGGTATGGATTTGTATCATCCATGTCAGGATTGACTGTATTAGGCAAAGAACGTGGTTCATCTCGGGGATGAGACCAGATTTCTCTTATCGGACAAGAAGAAAGATTAGCAGCTCTTTTAGGACTAGAGAAGGTCCAGGTCATCCAGGAGCATATGAGGATAGCTCAGAGCTAGAAGAAGTCTTATGCTTATAGGAGGCGGAGGCCACTGGAGTTCGAGGATGGTGACCATGTCTTCTTGTGGGTCTCACCTCGACGTGGATTATGGAGATTTGGCCGATGCGGAAAGTTATATTCACTCTTCATCGGACTGTTATAGGTCCTCAACAGGATAGGCAAGGTGGCTTACCACCTTCCTCTACCACCTCAGTTGCATCAGGTGCATGACATTTTTCCTCGTATCTCATCTGAGGAGATACATGCATGACCCGACGTATATCATCGACCATGGGGAGCTGGACTTTGACGATGGGGCGACTTTTGCGGAGGTCCTAGTGGAGATCGAGGATCAACATAATCAGGTCCTACATGGATGGTTGGTACCTCTAGTTCTCATCAGATGGAAGCATGAGAAACTCCATGAGAGCACTTGGGAGCGAGAGGCTCAGATGAGTGCTCAATACCCACTTTTGATCCCCTAGTTTATGATGTATCTTTATGGGGACGTAAAGCCCTATGGTGGGTGTAATGTAAAGACCCATAAAATTCAAGGAATTTTTTTTAATTGTCTTTGAAATTTTACAAGAACACAGTTTCTGACAGAACCAGATTCCGAGGCCCGGTGTGCCCGGAATCAATTTCCGAAGTTTAGCTCAGGTATGTTCAGTAAACAAATGAGCAGGTTTTCCTAACTTTTGAATCGGTGCTCGGAATCAAAATCTAAGGGAACCGATGGAATCGCAGCGCCGGTAATTTCTTAAGAACACCTTTTCCATAGTTGCATTTGCTCGGGTGAGGTTATTAAATTTTGGGGTTAACTAAAGAATAAAAATAAAAAATTTTGCAACCAAATTTTATTTTTATTTAGGGTAGCTTAACCCTAATCTTGATGGTTGGAGTTGGACCCACTAATACCCTAACTCCTAGGTAGGATATTAGTGAGGTGGGGCCCACATGATCCCCACCATTTGTTTCTTTTTACCTTCCACGTGCACTCAATATGGTAACTCACCTGCACCCCCTTTTAAATGCCAAGTCAACTCTCACGTTTAATTAAATTATTAAATGCCTCATTAGTTGGTCTAAGCTCATTAATTAAATCGTGATCTGTTTTGAATTTCAAAACAGTTGTCATGGGAAATAAAATAAGGGAAAGCCATATTTTATTAAGTGGTTGTTTCTTTGTGAGAGAGGAATTGGGAGAGGAGTAACTCAAGCCTTGAATCTTCCCCTTCTTCGTTGAAGAATGCAAAAAATGTGAAGAACGCACCATCGCCGACGAAGAACGCTGGCCTCCGACGAAGGGCGAAGAAGAATGCCGAACCCTCGGAGATCGACGACGGGACGCCGTGTACCGCGACACCGTCGATCCTCCTTCCACAACGCCGACGATCCTCCTTTCGCGACGCTTCTTCCACGACGTTACTTCTCCCACGACAATCTACGATCATCAACCGCTTGAGGTAGGGGGTTTGGTTTATTTAAATATATGTGAATTATACCCTCGACATGTGTTTAATTTTCGGATGTCATTTGAACCGCTAACGCGGTGGATGCGGACCAACGAACTTGTCCAAACCCACCATTTCATTGTTCTTGGTGTGGGGATCGATGGGCGATGACGAAGCCGGCCGCAAAGGCGTTATGAGGACTTCGCAGTGAATGGACGGTCCCGGGAGGACCGCTGGCGAAGCCGGCAGGAAAAAGGGACCACCGGAGCGCGTCCGGTGGTCCGCGGAGGACCCCTCCGGCCGGAGGCGGCGGCCGCCAGGAGGGGGCGGCGGCCGGTGTGCCGCTGGGAAGGACTGTCATGGCTTCAGCTGCGGCAGCAGGTGGCTGGTCCCGCGACCGAGCGGGACCAAAGGTGGGGGATGCGGCACTGGGCCGCGTCCGCTGGCAAAGAATGGCCCCCACACGGGGGTCGTAACGGCAATCAAGGGGGCAGCCGCCCCCTTTGCGCGGCCACTCAAATAGCGATGAGCCGACCCCGTTCGGCCAGCGCCGAGCCGTCCCGGGACGGATCGGCCGCACTAGGCCGGGCCGCCCCGGTCGGGCCGCGCTGCGCCGGATGGGTCGGAACCGGACCCAGGTCAGAGCGACCCGGTTCGGGCCGACCCGGGGGGTGGGGGTTGGGCCGGGTTGGACCGGACCGGGCCCAGACCCCCCTTTTTCGGAACTTTTAGGTCTTTTTCCCATAACATGGGCTACGGACCCCTGATCGATGCACCGTCAGTTGCGTAGAGATCCTTGAATCGAGACAGTCGTTTAGGTATATTACACTAAAGGTTTCGGAGAATTTTGGGTACGGCCAGGTTGGTTCGAACTCGAAACCAACCGAGCCCTCGGAGCGGAAACACTTATAACTTGAGCTTCGGGCGACCGATTGACGTGCCGTCGACTTTGTTTGATTCCTCTTAGTGAGACAGACATTTTTCTTTACTCCTATTGAGGTTTGGACGTTGCTGGAGTTTGGTAGGGTTGGTTTTGACTTAAAAATCAAACGGGCCCCTGGGACGAAAAAGCCAATAACTCTCGGATCGGGCGTCCGATTGACGCGCCATCTATCGCGTTGTGTTCCTTTTTATGAGACGTAAATTTGGGAAACATCACATCCAGACTACATGTCAATTGATGTATCGAACTCTTGGCTTGTGGAGGGGACCCTCTCAGAATGAGTGTGATGTGTGCGGAAACCCTAGAGCTGGCTGCAACGACGATGACTTTCGTACGGGAATCCTCTATGGGTTCGACGGTGATGACTATGGTACTTTCAATCATTATGAAACCATAGAGATGGCTGAGACTTGATGACTGCTAATCGATCGACTCATTGTGTTTCAGAAAGCCCAGTGGGAAGCACTTGGTTGTAGCAGCAGACCCACGGCGGAGGAGCGCTTGGTTCTAGCGGCAGACCCACTGTACTCAATAGAAGAAGCACCTATGGAGTCTATGAGGGGGAGGGATTTGTTGTAGTGGCAGACCCATGGTGGAGGAGCGCTTGGTTGTAGCGGCAGACCCGCGGTACTCAACAGAAGAAGTACCTCTGGAGGCTATGAGGGGGAGTGCTTGGTTGTAGCAGCAGACCCACAGCGGAGGAGCGCTTGGTTGTAGCGACAGACCGCAGTACTCAACAGATGGAGTACATCTGGAGGATATGAGGGGGAGAGCTTGGTTGTAGCAGCAATCCCATGGTGGGAAGCGCTTGGTTATAGCAGGAGGCCCACAATACTTGATAGGTGGAGTACTAAGGCAGTCCAATGTTGATGGTAAGCGCTTGGTTGTAGCGGCAGGACCACTGTACTCGATAGAGGAGGAGTTTCCCCAGCAGCTATGGTTTCGACATCATGACTAAAATCATTGTTTGAGCTGAGTCTTGACCTTCAATCATTATCTTCGATACGATTGACTTGCGTTCCTATGTGGATTGGGTGGTGTTATCCTGTGTGGTTTGGTTGTGCTATCCTGTGTGGACGTGATTGAACTTGGGCTCAGATGTTGGATCCGAACTGGGAATGATGACTTAGGTATATGTATGGGAATATACATAAGTAGTGTTGAATGTTACTTCGTGATTGTATCATTACTTTTTGGATTATCCTTTGTGGATTCTGGGAGACCATCAGGGGTCTTAGGGTCCCTACTGAGTAGCGTATACTCACCACTACTCGGGCTATGCCAACACTACATTGTGTTGGATGCAGAAGACAGACATCACTGATCGTGGTTGAGGCTTGTGGAGCGAGTCGGTACCTGGAGGTGGACCACTGGGCGGGACATACACGGAGTGGAGGGCTGGACCCGTGTAGTTGTGGAGACTATTTGTACCCACCTTTCAGGTGGGGCTTCATGTGACGGATCGACGTTGCAGTTTTACTTACAGTTGTTGTACTTCCATTCCAGTTGTACTTTACTTTCAGTTTGGGTTTGTATTCTAGCCTACTTACTTTTCCGCACATACTATTGTAATCGGTTTTTACATAGTGTTTACTTCTTCTTTCTTAATTTGTCGTTCTTGTTAACATTACAAAGGCAATGCCTTCCCCTTTTTATCGGGATTTTATGCCTTGGGGATGGTCTCCAGCCCCTGGGCTATGAAAGGCGGGCTTGGGGTAGTCAAGGCACGGGCCTCGAGGATGCGTCATGACATTAAATCTCAATGTGAAGTTCAAAATAATTTCTCTGTGATTTTAAATTTTGAGGCATGGTCAATCAAAGGTTCGAGAACAAAGTTTCACATTCCAACCATGAGAATTGGTATAAGAAAAAGTGATGTAACATCAGGGATATCAAATACACTAGGAAAGTTTTGTGTTGGGATTATAACCCATGACTAATAATATATTTTTTAGGAGAATGGTATGGGACATTCATACTAGTAGTTGTTCAGATTACAATGGTGTTTTGAGTTCTTCCATTGTGGTGACAGGGCTCACATGTTTTGGAAATAAATTTTTGTAGAGAGACACATTTGGTTGATGACCATAAGCGCATATAAAAGAGCCATGGTCTTTTATGCATAGTCAATAAAAGGATCCTTGAAGACATGTATCCATTCCTAGGGCCATGTAAGGTTTTCGTGATCTGAGGCACCCAAATAATGATATGTGATTTGAAGAATGTGAATGATCCATGAACTGTTTGAGCACACTAAATGTAGTTTCATCACCTAGAGAACATATTCTTACAGTGAGAAGATGTGAAAAAATCATTGGCCTACCTTTTTCCTAGACAAGGGGTCTCATGACCATAGCCTAGATTTTATTAGGATCAAAATGTGAACCCTATGATCATTAATAATTTTGTTATTCCATATTTCTTTCATATACTCTATAAATGAAGAGTTTAGTGATTGAATACATGAATTTTTCTTAGGTCACCATTTGAGTGATTTCAACCTAATAAGTTTTGTGTCTCTTTCTCAAGTAGTTTTGGGTATTGTAAATTAGACCGTTGTAGGATTGAGTTTATGTTTATACTACATTTACCAATTCCTAGGTAGTTTAAGTCCATTAATCGTGTGTAGGTAATATGGGATATGTTACACATAAGACTAATTATGATGCATGGGGTCAAGAGCACTCCAACATTCTTCTCACTGTAAGATGGAAATGTAGTAAATAATTGATCAATGTTCTTAGGTAATGTATAATGAAATGGGATAGTCATGTAGTGAGAAGTACATACCACACTAGAGTGGTGGGTTTATCCTTGGAGACATAGGGATCGTAGGGATTGGAATTATCTCAATACAGAGACAAGAAGTTACATGTTGGTGGGTCTCAAGCCCGTATGCATCAATAAAATGGATAAACTGAGATATATACTTATCTTTCTATGGGATTTGAATGTATTTCGGCATCCCGAGGTACTCAATTCTTGACATGTTTTACATATATTATAGTGAATTTAAAATATTGATGAAGCACCCCATAATATAATAGATTGAGGCAAGTCACTTGTGTTACATCGACAATTAATGAAAAATGTGTGATGGTATACATAGTTTATCATCATGTATTGGGGGTTTTTTCATGTAGTTTAACATCAGAAAGTAGGAACATTTTTTGTGGAATTTATCAGCTTGTGGTAGTGACAAATATTTTGTGCGGTTTTAATGTCATGTGACTAAAACATTTTCCTTGCCCTTTAACGCAACATGTTAATAGCATAGGTCTATGTTGTTTATCTTCATAGAGTATGGAAATACTGAACTGATCAAAATATATGGTATCAATGATTAGGGGATGAACAGATTTGTGTGTGTCACTACATATCCCATAGTTAGGGCAATCATGATACATATAGTTCTAAATGATTTTCTCGGCATAGATGTGACCCATAGGTAAATAGGGGAACATATTTATATTTTATGAGTAGTGACAAGCCCGGGTTTTGGAAACTCTAGAATCACTACATATAATGTGAGTGTAAGAGTCATGTGAATCATGGTTATTTCATGGGAAATAATCTACACAGTCTTGAACCATACATATAGGTGGTAATTATTTCAAATCAATGTTGTAGTTGGGCCCATGATTGGATATTTAGGTGTCACTATGTATCCTGTGATGATAGGAATCATTCAAAACATTTTTCTTAAGGAACCATGTAGTATAATTTCATGAATAGGGGATAATATGGACCTACATGAAAATGTTGTGATCTTGTGGCTGGGCCCAAGGATGGAAGTCTAGGTTTCACTACACATCTCATGAAAATGAGATTCAATCCACACAAATTTATTTAATAATTTCTCAACTTAACATCTTGTGGAAAAGGAAAAGGATCTCTGGTGTGAAGAGGGATAGAGTGGATGATGGTGTGGTGGAAGACCAACAGTTACTGTAGCAGTCCTCATTGGTGTGGACTGTAATATTTTTCAGTCTATGTCATGCAAGAGTTGTTAATTGTGAAATTTATCATCATGAAATTAGGACTCATGGAATGAATTTTATGGTCTTGAATTGAGGACGAAGAAGGGACTGTCGAAATCTATTATTTTTTTTTGAAGGGAATCCCTTACTTAGATTCCTAATCCCATGTGAGCAATGTTCGATGTGAGAAACCAGGAATGACAAGGTTTACTCAGAACATGTAGAGGAATTAAAGAGAAAGATGTTTTCATTTTGTATCATGTGGAAAATTTACAAATATATAATATCTAGAAATCCATATGTATCACATTGGAAATTATAATCATTCTCTATATAGTTCTACAAAACCCTATTAGTTTAACGTCAAGTATTAATGATGTAGGTGACTCGATGTGAATAAAGATAGATGTTATGGATCTATGATGTCTTACAACATGTAGTATGTACAATTTCCCTACAATGTAATGTCATGTTGTAAGGGAATTGGATCACTTAACATGAAATTAATGTAATCCTATTGTTGGGCCCATGAATAGTGGTTCAGAGATCACTATATATCATATGATAATAGGAATCCTATCATATGTATTTATTAAAGAGCCGTGTAGTTTGATGTCATGTAGTAAGGAAGAAATCTGTATAGTTTATCATCACGTGCTAAGGAATTTTGTTTACAGTTTAATGACATATTCCAAGGAAGAATGACAGGTCTTTCTCTAATATGTATTCCTATATGATGAAACCTATGAAAATTATTTTTTTGGAAATTTAACATTGGTGTGTGGCGTGAGATTATTTCCATTCCCTGTGGCCAATGAGTAGACTCCATTATGATAAACCTTATGTTTGACATAAGGAACTTCCATTACGGGTTTTAGCTTCGGGGGATTCATTCTTAGTATCATTGGGATTCTATGTATCAATACAATATCTCCTTTGAAGATTCAGTAGCAGGTAAACTTTTTATTTAAGGATTATGAGATCCTGTTATGGTAGATATATAGGTTTTATTTGGTTCACAACCCTGTTCATATCTAGTCATTCCATCTATTCAATCCAATTTTTCTATTTTTCATTATTTAGAGTTGTTCATATATAGATATTCAGAATGAAGGAATCTAGACATCTATAGGTAAAATTTACTCAGTCAATTACTCTAGTGAGTATGGAATTTCTTAAATAGTAGTATGTGTGGTGGTATGGTAGGTCCATAATTCATGACATAGCTTGTCTAGATAATAATTTTTTTTATCTTTTTTCACCATCTTCAGGAGTATATTTGATAGTATTATTTAATGTATCTGTCTATCCATTTTCCACTGTGTGATAATGATATGAGTTATTGGACATGAGATTATAATCCGGGTATAGTCTCTTAAATTTTTTCTAATATAAATTGGTGTCTTTATGCATCTGTATTGTATGAGGGATCGTGAACATGGTGGTGATATGAGACTTCAATAAGTTTACTATATTATTCATCCTGACTCGGTTATGGGGTATCACCCAATCGAATTTGGAAAATAATTCAATAGTAGAATGGATGCACATAAACTACTTAGCAATGGATTAGGTATATGGCCCCACAACATCAATTCTCAAAATGAAAAATGGCATGAAATATTTAGTTCTATAATGAAATTATTAGGGTTTATGGATAAAGTTTTCATGGATCTAGCATGCATGAAATTTATTGGTGAATTCAACATAGTAATATGTCATGATTTTCCACTAATATCCCAACCTCCTAATTTAGTGGGAGAGCCGAGTCTCGAATTGATGGTCTCCACAAGAGCCTGGATGGACTAAATTCAAGACCTCTTGAATCACACATTCTTTAATGGACACAATGAGGATTCAATCAAAGACTAATTTTTAGAGGAATTTCATCTCACTCAGAACATCCTACATAGTGAAAATTTTTCTTGATTCCAAAACCATTACCTTCTATCATGATCTATTGGGAGAATCACATTTTTGAGATAACTTATTATGTGATCCATCCATAAAATGGTTTTCAATGTTATATAACACTCTAGGGTAGTATTGACCTGATTCATGTATTCCATATCCCATACAATGATTTAAGAGACCATCCTTTTATGTGTGATACGTAATATTTCTTTCTCCAAATCAGGGTTATCCATGATAGTGGCTGCGTTCTCTAGTACTTCATCAGAAACATTCTGTGATCGGGGAACATGATGCAATGTGCTCTCAAAAGTGAACTCTTGCATCAGTCCTCTAATATTTATAGTGTGGGGGTTGTTGTTCCTTTATATTGGATTATTCTTCTTTGATATTCTGTATCACAATTTAGAAATCTGTTTTGATATTTAGGCAGGCTATTTGGGGAAGTAGTGATAATTCCAATCAATTGATGAGGGTTTGATATTCACCCTCATTATTCATGTATAATTCATATAATGTGAAAGAGTAGAGAAAGAATATTATTCTAGAGAGATTAATACAATAAAAAACCAAAAGTATTGAGATTTGGGTTAACCATCCTTATGTCGATGGGACTCTAAGATATTCAATCAATTTACATCTCTCCTGTATAGGAGAATAATGGTCATAGAAGACCTCATCATTTGGGAACTCATTTTCCACTCGTGTATTTTTGGGGACATGATGTGTTATGAGGAAATAATATTGAGCTTTCACTTTCACTAAAATTTATGATATGAACTGAATGTCATATTGTTGCATAATGACCTCCCATCGGGCCAAGAACCTTGTCAATATAAGGCGACCAGAGATGTACTAGGTCGAATAAATATGATAGACCAGATGGAAATCATGGTGCTACAAGTTAAGGTTTATCTCTTTCACTACGAATATGAGTGAAAGTCAGTTCATATTGACATTAAAATATCAAGTATCAGCACCTAGAATAGGCTGGATGAGGTAGTAGCGATGATTATCACTGTAAAAAATTAATTTCCAGTGAGAGGATGTCACCTAGTGAGTGTTCCATGGCTGTCAAATATAAGATGAGTTGACTGCTTTCTACCAAAGGCATCAGGAATGGTGGGTGAAATATATACTTCTTCATATTTTAAAAAGATTACTGGTTTTCATCATCCCAATGAAAGGCATTTACCTTTTACATTATTTTACATAAGGGGAGATATTTTCTAACCCATTTAGATATGAATCACAAAATATAGGTGATGTGCCATTGGATCCCCCTCAATTATTTGATATTTTGGGTGGTGACATTACTATAATGGAACTAGTTTCTATGGTTTGAACTCTATTCCATGATTTCATACCCAAAATCCAAGGAAGTTACATGATGTTACACTGAAAGAGTTTGTCAATGGATTTATCTTTAAAGCATACTGGAAAATGTTGTTGAATTTTATTTGCAGATTCACAAAGTGATCACATCGATATAGGAATGTGACAACTAGGTCATCAACCAATCATTCAACTATCTTTCCCACAAATTGATTAAAGATACTATACATTGTGTATTGGTACGTGATTCCAATATTAATCAAGTTAAAGGAAATGAACTGATAGAAAAATATCCCATGAGACACTCTAATGGAATTGAATTATTCATCTTCGAGGGCCATATTGATATGATCATACCCAACGTACCCATCTATGAAGGAAAGGGATTGAAATCCTATAGACACATCAATCAAGAGTTATGTTATTGTCAATGGGAAATATACCTTTGAGATATGATGATTATGTTCTCTAAAATCAATACAGACCCTAATATATGAATTCTTTTTCTTCATAAATATGATATTGGAAATCCATATATGGATTTTTACTTCTCAGAAAAAGGTGAATTTGATAAATTTTACAACCTCTACCTCTACATTGGTGACATGAGATATGTGAATTATCCCAGATACATTCATGATGCCTGGATTCTCATTGGCTAGGCTGTGATGGTGTGTAGCCACATCCGGATTCAGTCTGGGAATTTCTCTGTAGTTCCAAGAGAACAAATATTGGTGATACATTAAAAATTTGATGGACATATTTTTTTATTTAATGGGAATGATGGAACTAAAAAATGTAGTCTTATGGTCTTATTTTTTCCCATATTTATTTATATGAGCTCATTTATGGTGGTGGATACACCTTCCAAGAATATTGGTGGGGAATTCCTAAGGTCAACCTCATCCTCATCCATTTATAAGTATATGGAGGAATTTTCAAGTGAAGATGGAATTATGGAGTTATCTTATATCTCCATCACGGTGTGGGAGGCTATTAGAAGAGACATCATCATCCCAATCTACCTGAGTCATCACAAAGAGATTCTAGAGAATTTAACTTTCTTACATATTCATTCAATACATGAGGTGTTTGGATCTCTATGACCATATCGGTTACATTGGCCATGTTTATTGGGAGCACATAATCACTACCAAGAATACTCTAAGAATTTATATTGGAAGTCCCAAAGACATTAGGTTCTATAATGAATATATCACCATCTTCTATTTCTCAGTTTCCTCCCTTATTATAGAAATATTCTTCATAATATGTGTCTTAAACAATTTCGAAGGGGGTGTTGTCGCAGTGTAGTATGATGAATTTTTAATTAATGGGGTTATTCAACCACTGAGAGAATGTTTATGGTACCTCCAAGTGGATATGGATAAAGGGCCTTCCAAGTAATAAATTGCATGTGGTTTCTTACTAGATAACCATAAACATAGTGTCAGATGCGAGTACCCCAAACAGGGCTTTTAGTTTGATCTTTCTATGTGGTCTTTTATCAATCATATTATGGCCTTGAACAGTCATCTTTGTAGGAGATAGGTCCACTTTTCCATATCCCATATGCTAGAAGATTTTAACAGGGTTGAGATTCATCCTAGAACCATTGTCAATTATATCCCTCTATAAATTGACATTAATGATCCTTCCTGAGACATATTGAGGTATGACATTCTCTTGAAGGACTTCATCCCAATATTGACCAGTGAATGTGCTAGATAAATGAAATCCTGAGGAAATTGTCACCACCTGACAGACCTTATCTATATATAATTACATATTGGACTATTATAGCTTCCAAGTGCTTCAACAAATGCAACCCATTGTTATTTTGAAAGACATAATGCATCTAATATTGAGATCTTGGTTGGGAAAACAACCCCCTATTTTAGAATGTTATACTTATGTTCCAAAGAACAAAACATAGTGATATGGGTTTGCTATTGGGAATTGTGTTCAGAAACTAATGAATATATGGTATGTGGTTCAGGATATTGTGTAGAAGTTGAGGGAATATTTTCCACCATTGGTTTCAATCACTCCAACTTTTCATATTTTTTTGGTTGATCAGATTAAACCCCTTCTTTGTGGGAGCATAAAATAATCAGATAAAGGAGACTTCTAGAGGGTTAAAAGACACCCCCATGTCTATTTTTATCCTTTTTGAGAAATTTTCCATATTTCTATGATGCATATATACCTTCCATGGGGACATAACTGAAAAAATTAGGTTCGACCACATCCGAAGTGTCCCATGTATCCTGATTTTCGACGCATTCAGGCTCTTGTTCACTAGGGATGTGAAGTAAAGTCAGGATCAAGGTCATAATAATTATTATATAATGGGTGCTAAATTTATATCACCTTAAAAAAACTAATCATGAGAACTTCATCCAATGAGGATTCTGTTTTGTGGGGTGGTGATCCTATTGTAGATATTGTAGTGAAGAAAACCTCAAGCGACAGAGATTCTACTGGAGAAAATAGGATTTTTAAAATTCTATTTCATCGTAATTATGGTTATCACATTCACATTTTGGAGTTATTTTTGATATCTCCTTATGCGGAGATGAATCTATTTTTGTTCTATGCAACTATGATTTTGGGGCTGCATGAGCACGATCAACTGTTTTTCGGGTCATCCTGTTTTAAAACATTTGCTCATTCCAAGACAAGAAATTTATTCCATATTTATTATAATTAAATATAGAAAATTATTATACATTATACATTATCTAGGGTTTTTTATATTATCAATTATCTATAATTAACAATTCCATTAAGGACATCATTTAAAATGAAGTAGTCTTGGATGTTATGACCCAGTCCTCTAAGGAATGGATAGTTGTCAGGATGGTCAGTGAGGTTGATCTCATAATGATTCATAGACTATGGAATCTCAATTAGATTATTTTAACATGGATTCCAAGAAATTAATTGGGATTCATTCATTTATTAAGTTGTATACTTTTTTCATCCATTCCCCAAATCTCGAGCGACCCTATTTTCATTTTTCTTCAAGATGATGATGATTCTATGGTTATATCCACGGAATAAGAGGTTTTAGGTGATTTGAAGCATGGTTAGGTATTTGTATTGGCACTACTTCTACCTTGACAGTGACAAGTATAGCTTATACTCTTCTTGAACATTTCCCATATACTGAGGGAATGTGTCAAAATTTTGATCTGGTTTTCTCAATAGATTCCTCCAAATGTTTTTCCATTTTCTGGAATCAAGAAATCAACCATGATACATTATTAGGATTATAGGTGGATACAAATAATCTCTAATATTCTCATCACAGAGTTCTAGTAGTTTCTCTTATAAAAGAGGTATGCTAATAGAATATGTAAAACCATTCCACCATTCTATGGAGTCTGGAACTCTCTCATTTTCATATTTCGTGCTATTCATTCACAATAAAATTTTCATTTTACTTATTGTGGAGATGAACTGGTAAAGGAAATAATGATGAAAGTATTACCATTACACAATGGATATTAATGGATGAATAATTTACCAGATAAAATATATCCATCTTAGTGTCAATATGAAACATCTCAGATTAGTGTACTCTATTTGATCTTGAGGTCCCATCATTGACTCACATCAAGATATATAGTGTTTGAGAGGTTTCTAGGGTCACATGCACCATCAATGGTAGAGATGTTAATATATGAAATTTTGTGTGGGGGTGTAGTATCATTCACCCCTTTGGTATATGTAATTCTCTCAGGCTAAAAAATTGTGCACCACCCTTCCATGGATTCCATTTGAGTATATAGGGACTCAATGAAATTATGTAACTCCATGGAAACTAATATATGATCCTTTTTGATCCATAAGGAGCTGGAAGGGGATAAGGATGTGGTCTCACATTCATCTCCTATTGCTTCACAATTCATCCAAAGACCAAATTATTTATGTGGAGAAGGAGAAATGTTTTACCGCAATAGAGGGAAGTCCTGATAAATTTTGATTTCCAAATTTCTATAGATTCGATATATTGATCTTGATCTAATATGATGCTCATATACAACTATTTTTAGGTGGATAAAAAATTAGTGGGATAATATTCAACTATACACAATAATGATACATAGTGGAAGTATTTCCCATGTGTATATTCTTATTGAGTTATTAGAGAGTATATATTAAGTCTCATATTGTGATAGGTTTTCCTCCAGGGAAGGAATCTCAATTCATTTAGATAGTGATTGTGATGTATCCAAAAATTTTCTATTTTAATTGGTAGTGTTCTTCTAAGGGGGTGGAAACTCTTTATTTGGAGGTTCTATATTTTCTAGCCTTGTTTGGTTCCAGTTGTGTGTAGTGCTGATTGTTGCATCCAAATCAACCACCTTTCAGGTTATATATTATTTATTTGGCCCCTTTACATTTTTGTATGGATCCAAAATGTCTACCATGTTGTAATTGATGATATTTATAGAGGCATATAATGCAACAGTGGTTGTTCCATTACATTTAAATCAATATGATGATTTCAAACCACTATCTGTAAGGTTTTTATTTGAACCTTTTCCATTTCAGACCATTTTGGATTGATACCTTGGTGGGTCTGAGCACCTGTTCCAGACACTCCACCCGTATCGGCAAAATAACATTGAATTTTTGGGAGTTTCTAATCGTGGATACTAAATGGGACCCAACCAACATAGGTTTTTCTCATGGTGGGATGGATATGTGGGACAAATAAAATTTTTATCCAAACCTATAGAAGAAATATTCTTAGTATGGTTATGACGATGATGAAAATTATCCTAGCCCTGTGAGGTGGGGGTCATCTGGGGAAAAAATTGGCATGGATTGGTCCCACTAATGAGGCTCCAATGATTCGGGTTGAGGACATGATGTTTCTTGTGATGGACATGAAAATATAAATAACACCAGCCTTGTGGGGTGAAAATGATCTTCAATTGTCATTGATTTTTCTTGGATCCTCTCAGGGGATGATGAAGCCATAGATTGTGATTGAGATATAAATTATGCAAACCTAGTGGTCTGGGATTCACTTGTAGCTTCCAAATATATTTCTTGATTCACTTAGGAATTGAAAACCCAATGGGAGGAGGTAGTGGTAGATGTTCCACCACATGAGGGGCTTGTTCTGCTATTATATAATAACTATGGAAAGTACTACTGCAACTCTTTGGATACTGCAATGTTATGATAACAAAGGACATGGGTGTGATGGAAGGCCATGAAGAGAACCATTTTTATGGGATGTTTTTTGGATTATCATAACATCATTATCCATATCCAAAATGAATTCTCATTTCATCATGGGGCTTAGTTTGATTCTTTTTTGGCTATCCTCTCCCACCATTCACGATGTCAAGAGATCATTTTAGTAGGGAAATTCTTTTTTAGTGAAAAATTATCCTAAGCATTACCCAGTCCATTGATTAATATAGATTCTATAACATTACTAGTCTCCAAGTATGATGGTTTCTGTTGTGGTTCATAAAAGTGTAATTCTCTATATTGTTTCCATACTCAAATATAGATGCTTGAAATAAATTTGGATATGAGATATTGAAGTGTCATAATACAATGACAAAATGCATGTTTCATATTTTCATTATGGTTTTCTGGTTTTGGATCTAGGGCCATGGAGATAACGTCCAGGTACATATGAAAACAAAGTGTCTTGATTATCTAAAGGTGGAAATGTTATACATGATAAGGGAGATATTGAGCCTTCAGTCAAAGATGATTAGCCCACATATTTTGGCATATATTAGGCATGCACTCCTTTTTTTTCTAGCTAATCTCTTATCTCATAGTCAGAAGTAGAAAGGGGCTATGACATGATGGGGATGTTGTTTCTGCCTAACTATCTCCATATTTAAATTTCGACCTCCTACTCATTAGACTTACCTTCCTCCATCTAGTCAAACCATATTAGATGGATAGATTGTCACCCACAAATAGGAGTGGAGTGCTAGTTGAAGTTGATGGGGGAACCATATCTAGTTGGCCCCAATGTTTCAATAACATCTCTATATGATGTTGTTGGAGTTTTGAACACCTCTTTATATAGAGGTGTTGGTAAAGAGGATGATTTCTTTATTTGTGGGAGATATTTTAGTGGGTTGGTTGACTACGGTGGATGTTAGGAGTAGATTCCATGTGATCTATCTCCACGCTAAAGTTAGGAGGGTTGTCACGGTAACGAACTTATTCTCATTCCACATTGATAAATGAGGAAATAGACCCTTATGGTGTAGAGAATATGTCTCAAAAGACCTTAAGAAAATTATCATTGAGAATATTAAGAATATGGTCTTTGTTCTATGTCATTGTTGGAACATGATGACCTACCTTTTTGAGTTGTAGAGGGATACAAGCTTGTTGTATGATTGTTTATGGAACTTGTATATAACCTTCTGGCATCGTTGGAGTATGAGCCTATTGCTGAGAAGATTTTGGAATATTCCAACTAGTTGTTTCACTATTTAGAAGAATATCAAATTGTCCTTAGGCACGTGTCATTATCAAATGGTGATCCTTGGTAAAGACGATAGTATGATCCTAATCGTGAATCTTGGTGATATGCTACTGGTCTTTCATGGTAGGAATATAAGCCTTCCACGAGGAATATTCCACACTAACTAGGTTAGCCTCGGTTGGATAAAATATTATCATACTGTAAATATACATCCCTTATTAGAATGTACTGCTGGACCTCTTAAATGAGACAAGGGATATGAGATACCCATTATATTGACTTGTAATGATGCTAGCGTAGTCATTCATCGAAATAAGTTGGAATATTCATTTGGATTTCAAGATCTAATGGAATATTCATGAATATTTACTTTTTGAAATATGATCATATCCTAAGGCATGTTTCATTCTAACTTGGCCATCCCTGTCCATAATGTGGATATATACTAGATTCTGGTCCATTGGAGTATTTCAATGGACTTATTCAATTTGAACATTATAATATCTTGAGGATTTTTATCCTCTCATGTGGTAATCCCTGGCCAAAATAGGGATATGATTGTGATCCTGGGCCTTTTGGAATATTTATCAAACATTTCTCACAGGCTTGTACTAGCCTCACCTAGTGATCCCTAGTTGGAATGAGTGTAATATCCCAATATGATGGCCCTTTCTTTATTGAAATATGACAATAATACACATATATTGGATAAATAAAGAGAGATTTATCAATTACAACAACTAGTTAATGTTGATTAGAGTGTTGGGTTTCTCTAGCTATAGTGATTAGAGTATGTGTCTATCCAATTATTTACAAAAAATGTCAAAATATTATGGTGGAGTTCTTTAGATATTGAAAAAATATGTTGGAATTTTAGCAATGTGGTTACAGACATATATGATTACAAATTTTCTATATCTATTATACACTGGAATTTGTATTTTATTGAAGAGGGTATATGTACCCACTTTTTCCTACTTCTTCTCTATAAATATACTGATGGGATTCATTCACGGGGGTTCAGAAATGTATAACACCATATTCCCACTATTTCTGACATTGTTCTTAAAAATGATGTGTAATTTTTTTAGAAAAAATAAACTGAACAATTACAACACACTATAAAAAAATGCGGATATTTTACTGGTCTAAGTTATGAAGGATTAGATAGAAACATACATTTATCATAGTTAAAACAAAAGTAAAACAACTATACACTTTTCTTCTACATGTGTTAACTCCAAAAACGATGACATCTAGAATAATCTCCTAAGATACATGTGAAAAGTCATTTTAAAATAAAAGGGTTATCATTCAATTTTCCAGTACTGTGGTTTTGAACACCTTTGATAAATCCCATTAAAAATGTAACCTTGATAATACATTTTAAATATACAATTAGAAATACATTTGTAAGACATTCTTTAAAAAATACTATAATTCATTGAAAAATAATTATACATTGAAAATGCTTTTAAACTAATCCAGTTATTTAGTTGAAAATATTAAGTAAACTAAAAAAACTACTATGGGCACTCGAAACATTGAAGGTTATCTTGGGTATACTATCTTGAGGAATGGAATCACTATCCATTTCCATATCGTATTTACAATGTTGAGTTTTATTTTTTATAAAAAAAATTTGTATTAGCTTTCCTTTTATACATATAATTTTCATTGGTGTTTTCGTTTCGAAAATATATTCATAATAATGTCAGGACCAAATGAATATTAATTTTTACTAAAAATAATATATTTTAATTTTTATGATCAGATCTCATGATACATGAATTTTCATAAACACATGGATGTTAAATCAATATCCATGAACTTGAAATTTCAACGAAATATTTATAAATTTTTTTCTGCAAGAAGGTATAAAATGATCAGAATAGTGAATTAATCAATAACAATAGATAATGATGTGATGCACAATAAAATTATCAAATCCAAATTTCTTTACTAAATACAATCATCCTTTTATATGAACATAAATTTTACAGTACATGAATATAAGTACATATTTATATACATTAATGTATAAATGTCCGAATATCAAAATCTTTGATGTATGGACATAATCTAGATTTCTATATGAAATGAACATAATAAAATTATGAGATTCCTAATTTATAAATTCATATGTGAATTAATACTTGATTAATAGTTTATTCGAACAATTATATACTAAAACATCATAAGAGTATAAATATATATATAATGTTAGTTTGAATCATTATATTCTAATATAAAAATATGTTTGATTTTTAATTAAACCAAGAGGTATTTTTCATCCTTTAAAATTTCTTGAGAACATAAACTAAATTAGAATTATATTTAAAACCCACCTTTTGATAAATTTGAGTAACAATTAATAATATATATAACATAGTAATAATATTAGAATTGATGGATTACTGAGGCAAATAAAACTACAAAAAATAAAATAAATGAATATCTTTATTTCTAAAGAACATATAGATTAAATAATTAATTAATTAAAGGCATCATCACTTTTTTAGAAATTAAATAGATTTGGATAAAAAAACCCCATAGAAATAAAATTTAACATAAAATTCATTTGTAAAACAAAATATTTGAAAACAAAATATTTTCCCTTGCACAAAAAAAGAACATATAAATTTGAAATCAATAATCACAATTCCCTTACTAAAATAATAAATTAATTCTAATGAAATTTTACATAAATCCTTTACACAAAAAAAATAATTTGTGAGGACCATAGATTGAAAATGGAGAAAAACTCCATTAAAATAAGCGTTTAATGTAATGAAATAAAATATGAATTAAATAATCTGCTGGGAAAACAAATTTTGGGTAGAAATATAATTTTAAATTACCGATATATGAAATCAATTACTAATTTTTTCAGCCTCTTCTTATTAGTATTTTCTTCAAACTCTCATCAACCTCCTCTATCCTTTTGTACTCCCAACACGGTATGCAAACAGATGGGAACAACAGTTTATATATCATATTAGTAGAATTATAAATTTATATAAAATGTATTAAATATATTTACCATCCGCCACTTATAACCTCTGGGAATCAAGAGAGATTATATATATATATATTTTGGAATCGTACAACATGAAATTAATGTGATTTTTATCTGATCTTCATGAAATTAATAATTGCATGACATAATGATAGAAACATCTATAGTTAGAAGAATATGGAAAATAGAATATGTGGTTGATGTTTCATTATTGGAGAACATGCATAAATTATACAATACTTTTATTGCAATAATTGACAAAGAGAATGAAAATGATAGTCTATTGAATTTTAAATTCATCAGATTCCATAAACTAGAAAAAATGTACTGAAAACGGTGAAAAAATTGTTATATTCTCTAAACATATCACACAAAAAACAATGGAAACTAGTCCGTAGATATCAATTTATAGATGAAATCGAATAAGAAAATCTGCAAAAAAACAAAATGATGATGATAGGAAGACAATTAATAAATCAAAATCATGGATAGAATATTTTCAATGGATTCAGATTACAAAAACGAGATAAACCTTCCTCAAAAAAATTGAGACCTTAACCACCAATTAGATATTTTTTTCTTCAATCTGACATTAGACCATAACCTTCGACATCGAAACCCTATATTTTATAGGATCTCACCACCACAACCCTCATTCGGACCTCGGTGTTTCCTCACATCATTGGAGTCACCAATTGAACATAGATCCATAGTCGTTCGACCTCACTTGAAGATAAAGCAGCTTTGCCTTCAATCTCCACACGGCTCATCTGCTGCTCGCAACACACAACATCATCTCGCACCGAGTACCTACTTTTCCTCTCCATCTCGGTGTGGATCAGATTGTCCGAAACAACCTTGTCCCAATTTTTTCATTCCCTTTTTTCATTATTCATTTCAGTATTATTGATTTATAATTATAAATATGTAATAAGTTTTATTTTCAAATTAATAGATATATATATTTCAATAATAATAAATTTTATATGTCAAAATAATAATAATAATAATAATACATTTTCTTCATAATTAAATTGTAATTTTTGTTATTTTGATATTATATTTTGTGAGTATGAAATCATTATTTATTTATTTATTTGTTTTATAAAAATTATAAAAACAATATTTATAATTCATAGTATTATAAATTATAATAGTTTGATTAATATATCAATATTAATATCACCTTTACTTATTTCTTTTATTATCATTATTTTTTAGAATAATAATTTAATATATATATATATATGCACATTTATAGTATTAGTTTATTAAGATATAACAATTATAATTTATTTCATGCAATGTCATATAATATTTTTTGTTTTGAATCAGAAAATATTTTGATTAGAAACAAATTTTTTAATGATTATATTTTATTAAATATTTTATTAATAAGTTTTATTTTTTAAACAAATTATTAAATAAATAAATAAATACTATTTTAATTTTCTGGGGGGTGTTACATTCCCCCCCTTAATAGAATTTCACCCTCGCAATTCATTCATCGGACTACAATCAATTCTGGATTTATGACTTCAGAATTTAGAAAAACCACTAAGACCGTTATTCTTCTAGACTCGAAAAAATCTAGTATCCAATGTTTATTTAGGAAATTACTTTTATACCAATTATGAATCCCTGATCCTACTCTTCCGGACATGGTGCTTAAAAGTGCGGTGAAATGTTTTTTATAAAATTAACTGAACATTTAAAGAAAGCATTAAACAAACGACAATATTTTACCGGTCTAGGTTCTGGAGGATTAGAAAAAACCATACATTTATCAGAGTTAAAACAAAAGAAAAAAACTTTCCACTATGCTTCCACACGCGCTAACTCCAAAAAAATAATACATTTATGATAATCTCTCAATATACCTATGAAAAATCATTTTAAAATTAAATGGTGAGCATTCATTTTCCCAGTAAGGGGGTTTTGAAAACCTTCGATAAATCCCATTAAAAATGTCACCATGATAGTACATTTTATTTATTCAATTAGAAATATATTTTTTAAACATAATTTAAAAAAATTCTATAATTCTTTTAAAATTAATTATACATTGAAAACACTTTTAAACTAATCCAGTGATTTCGTTGAAAATATTAAGCATGATCATAAAAACAAAACAACTGGGGCCACTCAAAATATTGAAGGCTATCTTGGGCCTAAACACTTGAGGGATGGATTCACTATCCAATTCTCTATCATATTTAAAAATTCTAAGTACTGGTTTTAATAAAACATTTTTGTATTAGATTTCCTTTTATACATATAATTTTCATTGGTGTTTTGGTTTTTAAAATATATTCATAATCATGTTTGAAACAAATGAATAATATTATTTAATAAAAATTTAATATTCAACTTTGTATGATCTGATCTCAAGATACATGACCTTTCATAAACACAAGTTAAAACAACATCCACACACTTAAAATTTCAAAGAAATATATATTAAATTTCTTTTATGCATGAAGGTATAAACTGATCCCAATAGTGAATTAATCAATAAAAATAAATAACTATGTGTCATTCACAAAAATTGTCAAAACAACATTTCTTTAATAAATAAAATCATCCTTTTATATGAAAATAAATTTTATGGGACATGAATTTTTGTACACATATATATACATTAATGTATAAATGTCATGATATCAAAATCATTGATGTATGGATATAATCTTTATTTTTATATGACATAAACATGAAAACATTATGACATTCCTAATTTATAAATTCATATATGAATTAATACTTGATTAAAAATTTATTTAAACAATTATATACTTAATTATCATGCAAGTATATATATATATAATTTTAGTTTGAAAAGATAAAATCAAATGTAAAAACATGTTTGATTTTGAATTATACCAATAGGTAATTTTCATCTTTTCAAATTTCATGAAAACATAAACTCAATTAGAATAAAATTTAAAACCAACCTTTTGATAAATTTGTGTAACACATAACAATATATATAACATAGTAAAAAATTTTGAATATATGGATTACCCATGGAAATAAAACTACAAAAAATAAAATAAATGAATATCTTTATTTTTGAAGAAGGTATAGATTTAAGAAATAAATAATTAAAGGCATCATCCCCTTTCGAGAAATTTAAAATATTATGAAGAACAAAACCCCATAAAAATAAACATTGAACATAAAATTCATTTATTTCACTAAATATTTGAAAAACAAATATTTTCCCTTGCACAAAAATAGAAATTATAAATTTGAAATAAATAATCTAAATTCCCTTACTAAATAACAAGAAAATTATAATGAAATTATTCCTAAATACTTTACACAAAACTAAATAATTTGTGAAGACCTTAGATGAAAAATGGATAAAAACTCTATTAAAATTAACTTTTAATGTAATGAAATCAAATATGAAATAAATTATCTGTTGTATCAATATAATTTGAGTAGAAAAACAATTTTAAGTAACACATATAAGAAACGCCTTACTATTTTTTTTTCATCCTCTTCTTCTTAGTATGTTGTTCAGACTCTCATCAACGTCATCTATCCTTTGGTACTCACAACTCTGTATATAAACACATGGGAACATCAATTTATATTGCATCATCATTGAATTATAAAATTATATAAAATGTATTTAATAGAGTTATCATCTGCCACTTATTACCACTGGTCATAAAGAGCGATTTGATATATATATATATATATATATATATTATGGATTCTTACAAAAAAAAATTAATGCGATTTTTCTGATCTACATGAAATTAACACTAGCATGGAATAATAATAGATACAACTATTGTCGAAAGAATCTTGAAAACTGAATATGTGGTTGATGTTTCTTGATTGTTGAACACACACAAATTATAAAATAATTCTATTCAAATAATTGACAAAGAGAATGAAAATGATAGTCGATTGAATTTTATATTCATCTGATTCCATAAACCAGAAAAAATGCACCGAAAACATTGACAAAATTGATATATTCTCTAAACATATCACAAAACCGACAACCCATACTTGTCTTTATATATCAATTTATAGATGAAATCGAATAAAAAAACTAGAAAAACAACAAAAGGATAATGATAATAAGAAAATTACTATGTCAAAAACATGAATACAAAATTTTTAGAAGATCCAGATAAAAAAATGAGGTAATCCTTCCTCAATGAAAATTGAAACCCTACCTTCAATTTAGATCTATTCTTCCTTAATTTCGAGTTCAGACCTTAGCCATCAGCTTCCAAACCCTAGATTTACATAGGATCTCACCGCCACACCACTCACTCGATCCTCAACCATTCCTTATGTTGTTTATGTCATCGATTGAACATAGATCCATAGCTTTTCCACCTCACATGAAGTTGAAAAAGCCTCATCTTCGATCTCCTCACAGCTTGTCTTCGACTCACGATGCACAACCTCATCTCACACCAAGGACCTGCATTGCCTCTCCATCTCGGTGTGGCTCAGATTATCCGAAACAACCAAACCCCGATTATTTCATTCCTACTTTATTATTCACTTCATTATTATTGTTTTATTATTATATATATATAATTAGTTTTATTTCCAAATTAATCTATATGAATATATATATATTATTAATAATAAATTTTATATTTCATAATAATAATAATAATAATAACTTTTCATAATAATTAAATTGTAATTTTTATAATATTCATATTATATTTTATGGGTATGAAATCATTATTTATATATTTCTTTGTTTTATAAACATTATAAGACAATATTTATATTTCATAGTGTTATAAATTATAATAGTGTTATTAATATATCATTTTTAATATCACCTTTACATAATTTTTCTATTGTAATTATTTTTTTAGTATAATAATTTAATATATATATATATAAATATATGTACATTTAAAGTATTGGTATATTAAGATATAAAAATAATTATTTATTTCAGGATATGTAATTTAATATTTTATTTATTGAATAATAACATATTTTGATTAGAACCAAAAGTTATAATGGGTTTTTATTGAATGATTTCTTAATCAGTTTTAATTTATAAACACATTATTAAATAAATATTTAATTACTATTTAAATTTTCTATGGGTGTTAAAATATTCTCCCCACTATGCTTGCTGTAGAAATATTCCCATAGAATTTTTACGAGTTAGCAAAAATATGAGCCTATTTACTGGATCATACCATAATATGCGAATAGGAATCATTAGTAGGAGTTGGGACATGACCCATTTCTCATATGTCCAATACATTCTTCCTCTGATGATCCTTTTTTATTTAACATAGATGGGAATCAAAGGCAGTAGTGGGTTGGGGTGATATCCTTTGTTAGAGACTAGTGGGTACTGATGGTATGGTGTTGGGGATGGAGGATGAAATTTTTTTCATTAAAGGCACTTAAACCAAAAGGTATCTTTATTTGGGTCCCTAATACTCCCTCATCAGAGACTGAAGGTGGAAGCTGCCTCACTTCCTGGATAAACTTTTGAGGGGATTTGTTGTAGAGAAAAGGGCCACCGGCTTAATAGAAGCCATTCCGAGTTGATGTAGAGTCTCTAGTTTCTATTCATAGAGAAATTAATTGGATGATAACATGTTACTGATTGTATCATGTTGATGATATTCCCATACAATCATGTTTTATACCTGATTTTAGAGTTTTTGTGCAGGTGATATTGCTTTGTGACCCACAAGGTTATAACAAAAAATGATTCACTAGAGTGAATGTTGGATGACGATGAAATTTTATTTAATATAGATAATGAGAGAAGTATGTGTAGTTGTGTAGTTGAAAATGACCAATGTTACCTAATTGTTAAATATCTTATGTAGAATGTGCGAATCAAATATGCATGGTTATCATAATTGTCATTTTATTCAAAAAAATTCCATTTTTCCTGCTTGGACTTATCAATGTAAGGATGGAATTATTTCATTAGAACCCTCTTTATAGAGGATAATTTTTAATATCATTATGGTCTTATTGTTTATTTTTCTATGGTGTATGTAAAACAATGTGGCACAACACATGATTATTCCGTCGTTTGAGAGATTCGCATTGGGTTTAACATTTATTTTTCACCTATGTTGTGAAAATGAAATAGACCAATTAATAATAAACCAAAAGTTTTTTATTTCATATATTTACATAATGTTTTCCATTTTTATGGTATTTAGGATGTTGAATGGGATTTAACCAGGTGGTTTGATTGAGGGGGGGGGGGGGGGGTTAAGGCCTCTCTCAATATATAACTTCGATTTTTCCACTAGTTTTATCTTTCCAAATAACTCCCAATGGTTTCCTTATTCATAGATAGGTATGGTCCATTTTTATAATGGAAGATGATCATCTAGGTTTTCAAGCCCAATGAATCTTGGGGACACTAATTGGTCGATTGTATGGTAGGTTGTGAAGATCACACACTTTTGTGGTCATTGTGGCCTACTCCCGGAATCTCTTATAGATTAATGATATGTCTGTGAATCACTTAAAAATCCCAAAAAAAATATTGGTTAACCTAAAAGAATAATTAATGGTTAATTCTCATTCAGTTGAAAAATAGTTGGGTCTCTTTAGGGAATCAATATATATGTATATGAGGATTTTCATCATTTTATAGTATTGGTAAGTTTAAGATGTGCTGAAGCCATATAACTAAGTAATTTATAGTGTGGTGCAACACAAGTAGGCATTTAATATATAAGGGATGGGATTGATCCATTGTGTAGAATCCTATGTATCCTTCTTTTTGTAAGTATCAAAACCCTCATAGTTCATTTGACATGTTAATTTTATAATCTTGGATAAATGACATTTATAGTTTCTGTGTGACACTAGGTATTCAAGATCAAGTCATGGAAGGACGTCATATGTATCCCAACTATAGAGAGATTTAGATTTATCAAAGCTCATTTGACTTATCAATCCACTAACAGATAAGACAGAGTAATTAGACTTTTTGAATTATTGGGTTCTGATAGTTTATATTTCAAATTCTTAAAAGTACTTTCATCGAAAAGGGTGTTAATTTAAGATTGGGGCTTATAAAATCATCCTACATGTCCTAGTTATATAAATAATAAGTGTAATAATTATTCAGTTGAACATTGGGTCTTCCCCCAAAGTAGATGTTTCTATATTGCAACAAATATGTCATCCAAATTATCTGGGATTACATTCATACATTTCCCTGTCACATGGATATTATTGATGCAGATGGTAAGACTATTACAACTCCCTATTCCCACATGGGCTATATTAGGTTTTTGAAACAAGTTATAATAGGTAATCTATCTCATTTTATATGTTATGGTGATTATATACCGAGACACCCCTAATACATTTAATATAAAGCTTGATCCATAGAGACGTGTCCTAGTAATCATGGTTATGTTTGGAATTAGAGTTTTCATTGTTCAATCAATTAGTTCTTACACTCTGAGGTTTCCCTATTATTTTGTGGAGGCTTATGATATTGATGATATGACTATTTCAACTCCATAAACCCATGTGAGCTAAGATCATTGTGAGATAAAATGGATGGAAAGTAATCTATTTCATTTCTTGTTCATATGGGACATATATGTTGGGATATATCTGAATGATAAAAATAAATCTCAAAGCTCTTAAAGGTTTCTTCCGTATCATAGTAAAGAAAACAATCAGTGTCTCCATAGTTCCCATGACTGGGGATTACACACTGGAGGTTCCATTATGATTGGGGATTACACAATGAGGATTTAAAAGTATTCAAAGTTATGGGGTTCCCTATTAAATTGACATGCTTGAATGCCTATAATTTTTTTGGTTGGCTGATCGACATTCCTTGGTAGTCTTCTTGATATGTCAGAGAGTGTTTTCATGTCATGTTAAAATGAAATCATTTGATCTAGTGGAATTATCAAAGGGATAATTCATATCCCATATTTAATATCATGGGTTATTTCATGATCATATATGGCTCATATGTATGGAATCATGATACCTAGAGGGTTTTTTCTGGAATCCATTACATGTCTCGACCGACTTGTCTTAGAGGGTATCACATGATCTACATGAGTTCTCCAGGTAGAATCATGAGAGCTGGATGAAACATATGAAGGGAATCATGATAGTTAGTGTAACATGTCTTAGAGGGCATCACATGTCTGGGTTATGTAATCCGGTGGGCATTGTGTGACCTAGTTGTGCTACTCAGAGGGCACCGTGAGAGCCAGTTGAAATGAAAAAGTGTTACTATGAGACACATATGACATGAAACGGTTCAATTATATGAGTCATGTCACATGTCATAAAAAAATTACATGGTTATAATGGTGAGACCGAAGGGATTTACGAGAGTAAGGATACATTCCCAGGAAAAACCACAAATCTTTATTTGACATGTCTAGAGGACTTCATGGGATTCAAATAGTACACCCAAGTTGTGTTATGAGACCCGGGTAACATACCCTAGTGTTTTCATATGATATGGTTTGTTCATGTAAATCACAATAGGATTTATGTATATGTCTCCACTTGAGAATATCATTTATTAGTAATAGTTCTAGCCTTTAAATATTGAATTCCATTGATTTATTCAGTGTATGATTCTTTTATGTCTCGAAAAATCTAGAAGGTATTGGGGATTTCCTTTATAGTTCCTGCTAGAATTTCTTCTCCTAATCATTAAATGATCACTTGAAGTGCTTCGAAAATTAAACATGATCTCACTGGTATTTCGTCTGTATATTACTAGATGGAATACGTTTTGGTCATGAGAAAAGCCACTCAAAGAAATCTTATATACTGACGATGTGAAATTACAAGTGCTTATCCCTTTAAAGAGATAGGTAGTGGTCTAGATCATTTTTCATGGTGAGGTGAGGAATTTATATGCCTATCCACCCCATATTTTATCCAGTTTGTGTTTTGTATCTTGCACGAATCATGGATGAATTGGGAAAATGGGTCTGGTTCTAAGAGTCATCCTGATAATAATTCATGGATTAATCCATGGGTGTTTCCTAAATTTCAGCATCCTCGAGTCCCTCCTATCAATTCATACATTATTTGACTATTTCCAATTTATAGGGACTTGTTGTATTGTGATTTTATGCCTACTGACTACCCTATTTTGATATTTACCTATCCCAGGTCCTTCAAGAGATTAATTTGTTTTTTTAATAGTTCTCATAAGATTCATGACACATTTCATAGGAAATTTTGGGAGGAGAGGATGGATTTTCTAGGGTTGACCCCGTGATCAACCATACTTTCCAAGAATTCTCGCGGGATCATGCATTGTATTTTCCTAGTACATCAATTTTTTTAAGAAATTGAGTGGCTTCCATATCCTCATTTTATTTACATTGTGTTATTTTCCAAATTATAGGGGGGTTTTGAGTTTTCATGAGTTTTGTTCGAGAAAAATACCCTATATCTCAGTGATACGTCATGTGATATACTAAGGTCTTATAGGGTGCATGCACATTTCATGTACATATCTATCAATTTTCATTAAGGGAGACAAAGTGGGAGTGCGAGGATTCTTGGGAATTATTGAGTTTCTTCTCTGGATTATCCTGACATTCCAATAGGTTTTTAACAAATAATGAGGATATGTCACCTTTGTCTCGTGTTTTCTTATGGATCTCCAAGGCTGCATTGCAAGACATTCAGAAACCGCAAGTAGTCTACACCTCCCCTCCTTGTATTTCCAATATTTCATTCTACTATGGTTTAGGGGTCTCACAAGATTTATTCAATTTTTTCATGTATATTTATCTTTCACATTGGTGATCCATCACATGTCCTTTGTAATCACAAGAGGCCTCCGCACATTTGTAAATTTTTCTCCCATTTGAATGTATTTTTAGATGGATTTTATATGTTCTCACGTTGAAGAACCATGTGGTTTGGTGGAGTTTATTCAACTACCATCGCATGACCATTGGCTATCCAGGTAACCTTTACAAGAGCATGATGAATTTTCCAAAGGGGTTTTATGGGGTTTTCTATCTGATATGCGATGCGTGTGGAATTTTTTCATGACCTTATGATAGTAACATGACAGCGAGTCCCTTGAAGACATAGGGGATATGTGATATTTTTACACCTTATACATCATTTTATTTTGTGTGAAAATATTATCCATATTCAAGAATTAATTTCATTGTGAAATTTTTTATATTCCTTTGGTGAGTATCAATAGTGATGAACAATAATTGATTCAGAGAAATATTAAATTTTTTGAGGGTTTATTGGTGCATGGTGCATTGTTTCATAGATTTCTTCATTTTCAGTTTACAAGTAATATCATATTTATATCATAGAGATATCATATTTATTATTTCTTATAGTTATGATGTTATGATTAATTATTAATAAACCTCAAAGAAACCAAAAAAATTGGCAAAGTGTTGGATTTTAGTATAGTTGTCTTACCTATATGATTCCAAATATTTTACTATGATATAATAGATTGTTAGATGTTAATGTTATTATTTTATATTTTGTGTGGTGATTATAATGTTATGATATCTTTCAGATATTTCTTATATCCTTAACTACTAATAATAATTTTATGTTGGGGTGATTGATGAGAGTGATGCTATGGATCCAGAATTGAAGATGGAATTTGGGTTGGAATGTTAAAAAAATATAGTGAAAAAAATCACCAAAACTAATCCAAAATATAATACAGAGTGAAATTGAATTAAAATAAATAAATATAAGAAACATACGTATCATTTGAATAACAATGAATATTAACATTTTATTTTTATTATTAATTATGTTTAGATATTTATTTATCATTGAATAAGATTTATAATCACCCTATAAAAGATTAAATGATATATCTCAGTGGACATAAATGGAATCACACCTCCAAAGGTATCCCTAACATGACCAGACCCATCAGGGCCCCACTCAAGCTAATAAAAACGGATGAATTACCCCCCCCCCCATTTCCACCTATAATAGTCTAGGGGATGACCACAATCAGGTATTAGGAATATAACAGAGTATGAGAGGATATAACCCATATGAACAGACAACGTACATGTATCTCCAATGCATTTAATAATCAGTAGTTCTAGAAGTATATATAAACAATTGAGCTATATAAAATGTATTCTAGAGACATAAAAATATATTTACACCACCATATAATAAATTACAATAGGATCAATACATACGATGAGTATTAAATATTATTGACATTTGATACTATGATTATCATTCTTAGAATAAGGGTTCTTAGATCTATCACTAACCACAACCGTCATTGCTACTATCAAAGGTAACCAAGCTCACTAAACACCATTAAGAGTTTGTTTTAAAAAAGGCTCAAAATATCTTTGATCACATAGATTATACATAAACTATGTGTTATATATAAAAACACAAAATTTATGGGATTTAAGTCTATGAAAGGGTGAGTATAAACATATATCATAAAAATTTCAGAATCCTCAATGGAATGAAAAAAATAAGTCATTTCAAACCATAAAATAAAAGCATAAGATTTTAAAAGATAGAGAAAACCAAATAATCCATAAAACTAAAAGTGTCAAGGAAATAAATTATTCCTAGAAATCTACAAACTATTCCATAAAGGATCACTTATCAAGAGAATATAAAGTTGTTCAAAGTCATCAAAATCTCACCATTAGTACTGTTGATAGTGGAAATATTAGTCATATATCAATGAAAATAATGGCGTTTCTCTGTTTTTATAAGGGTAAAAGTATCTAAACAACTCAACCATTCAAACATCCAGATTTCCACTCTAAACTATACTAGAGGAAGAATTCTCCCCACAAAATTATATGCACAAGATAAAGGATTACCTCACCTTGATATCCATAAGTACAATATCACCAATCTAGTGAAATTTGGGGGAACTCGAACAATGTACGTGATTTTCTATTTTTACAGTGACCCAAATTTTTGTACGTAGAAAGCACATGGTATTTAATATAAATAAGATAATAGTTATGAATTACAGAATAAAATGGTTTATTATCTTTGGAAAATTAGGCTCATAATAATTATTACACCTTAAAAAATAATATTTTTAAGTCCATGTTCATAGTCTCCCTAAAATATTCATATTCTACTCAATACATGAATTATCCTAACGTTATATATTAATAAAAGGTTTGTGCTAAAATTATGGTAATGAGATAACTAACAAAGAATGAATAATATGCATGAATAAATATTACATGGGAAATCATAATCATTATCATTGTATCATAAGCATAGGATTATCATCATTAGTATGAGGGAATCATTTGAAAAAGTAATGAAATGTAGAATATTCTGAATAAGGAAACATCAAAACAAAGTGCTCAAATACCAAAAATAGTTGTGAACAAATCTATCATCATAATCATGAATAATATACGTGGATAAATAATAAAATCTCAATTATGAACAAATATAGATTCATTTTCATGCTTAATACACATAATATCATGACATATATCACATATATCAATAATATAAAGCTACATAACTCTAGGCCCATCCATCACATTATAAAATTACCATAACCCTACATACCACATAGAAATGGAAGAAATTGTAATGATGAAGACGATAAAATACCAATAAAATAGAATTGGATTCATAATGGTGTCATGGATAACATATTAGGGAATAAAAATTAGTATACCAATAGAATAAGGAAAAAAAATTGGATAGAAAATGTGTTCATAAAAGATCTGCATTCATTGTGTTAGGAGAAAAAATTAAAATGAACTAATTATATATTTTATTAAATAAATACATTTTGGAAGATCAAAATGTATAACTATGAAATCATATATAAGAAGTACAACAATACATATACTAATTAATGAATAGGAGAAAGAGTAATGAAATTGATTCTTTAAAGGAATTAAAAATATTATAGAGTCAAAATAAAGTGAATATAGTGATAAAAACAAAACAAGGAGTTGGATTAATGATTTCTCATAACATATATCATAATTTATTTCATCACTTTTCTACATTAAGTATAAAGAGCATACATTTATTCAAACTTATTACTTTTAGTCAATAGTTTGGAAATGGTTGTGATCTATTTGGTGTAGAAGGCATTGGGTTTTCAGTCTCGAGGGTGAGAATTCTATATATGTGTTGGGATGATGGGGAGATTATGGTCATCAATATCTTGGGTAAACGTGCTTCTGGTTTTCATTATTTACAATGATTATAACATTCAAATTTGCAAGATTTCTCATGGTGACATATTTATATGGTGATTTTCGTGGTTCTGAATAATATTGATTGTTATTGGATCTCGTACCACTAAAACCCCTACTTCGACCTCACATTACTCTATGCCTCTCTAATAAATATCTAGCTCAAAGTTTCTATAAAATTTTTATATTTTTTGTTTGATGGTCAACGGGTTTCCATATGTGGCAGAAGTTGGTCTTCTTAGGTTATCGTAGTTTCTAGTTTTCTTCCACTTTGGAGAAGATGACTTTCACATACCTTAAACATTAAAATCCCTGATCTAAACTCACATTACACTACCCCTGCCCTAGTTGTATTTGAAGTGGTGGTAACTACGAGGTTTTAGTATGTGTAGTTTGGTGTCCGTTAGTCCTCCATGAATGAACATAGTTTGTTTTCTCTTGTGAATATGGATTTGGTCTTCTACCACTTTGACGATGACGATGTTATGTGTTGTCAATAACAACACCAATGGATTTATTTTTGATTCAATGGATTATTCAGTGTTTCCCCCTAAATGTTTTTAGTTATGTTGGTGATGGTGAAAGGACGATTATGAAGACCATTTTATGAGAGGGATGGCAATTACATAGTGAAATATTGATGGGGAGGATAAATCAATTATCCATGATGGTGGTTTGAAGATGTGATGGGACAATGGACAGTTGGTTATCACTTGAAAAATGGTGATGAAGAGGGGCCATGACAATCTAGGGTCATAGATCATGGTGGCTCGCTTATCAAGATTTCATGTCATGAGTCATTCTGGTGGTGTTGATATTGATGTGGGGACTTTATATATTTCCAATTTGGGAAGTATTTTTTTATTACTATTTTCGATTTTAATTTCAAAATATGGGGGGTTTGAATTGAATTTTAATGGTAGGCTTCAACTTAACCAAAAATTTTATCAAAAAAATAAAAAAAAAATGGATTTGGAATTGGAAGTGATTTTCCAATGGGTGGGAGAGGGTGTAATTATAACTATTGAGGTATGTGTTTTGGGCATAAAATATTGAATTAAATATAAATTTTAAATTAAACCATATTATAGTAAACTTTTTGGAATTATGAATTACATTTTACTAAAAAAAAATTAATACATTCAAGTAATTTATAAAATTAATTGTTTAGTTTATCGTAATGAAAATATGAAAATGAAAATTTTTTAAACGTATAATTAAGGGTTCATATTTGGATAATAATTCTTAGTTTTGGAATTTAAATTTCACAATTCATCAAAATTGTTACATTTTTTCAGAAAAGAATAAATTAGTTAATTTTAATTATTAGCAAATAATTATGATATTTATGAAATAAATTAAAATAAAATAAATGATAAATGTTCTTTTTGTTTTTAGTTTTAAATTTATATATATATTATATGGAATTAGAATATGTTTATTTAATTAAATTACCAAGGATAATTATTATTTATATAAAAATTTACTATTTTGAGGTTAATTTACTTTTCCAATTGTAATGTTACTAGATGTAATTGTCGTGATATAATTCCTATGGGGTATGTTCCATTCGTAATGGTCAGGTTACTATAACAACTATTTTTTTAATATTAATAATGGTCAAGTTACTATTATAAAAATTATATTACTACTCCAATTTCCATATTATCTACTATTAATACCTATTATTTTTTTAAATCATTATTCACCTCAATTCCTCTCATGGTTATATATTCTTCATTTCTAAAATATTTATTCTATTATTGATGTTTTATCAAATATTTATCGTGATATCCCTCTCTATTATGATTCCAGGGGATCAAAATGATCAAAATGTTTCAATTATTACATTATTTATTTATATTCCTATTTTATCATTTTTTAATTTTCAAAGCTATATTTATTATAGAATCATAATGTGATCATTTGATGAAATAAATCCTTATGTATCGCATGTGTTCAAACTATATTATATAACTAATTATTTAAAATATTATTTATTAAAAAGTAAATATTATATATATTTAAAGGTTTATGAAGTTACATTGTCCTTAAATTTAGAAATTTCATCCATTAAATTTCAACTCATATCCCCAGCTGAGAATAGATGAGGGTAATTTAATATTATTTCTTACATGGGTTTCAATGTTAACTCCTCATACATGTGATTTTGCCAAAGTATATTAAAAATGTGAGTATTCTTATTGTGTACCACATTATCCCAAAAACCCATGATCTTCACAAGATACTCTTCATAGGAGAGGTCGTGATCCAATTATACCACCACCATATTTAGTACATGTGATAAATTTTTTATGTAATTCATTTCGAGAGATATTTATATCATATCATGAATCCAAGACATATTTAGTGTAATTTTTAATTCATATGACAGAAGTCCAATATAATCAAGTAGCTAAAAGGGGCCAATAAACCTAGTGATCAAATTTCCCTTCTTTCAAAACAACATAAAATTCTTCTAGGGTGATATTTAATTGAAAAAATTTGTATTCAACTAAAATCATCACATACCTTTGCAAATAGTTATCATATATATATTTTTTAACTCTAAGTAACTTATTTGTTTTGTGAATGTCTTGAAACGTCTCTATGATTTCTTATACAAGATCAGCTCTAAGAAGCTTCCATTCACCATATTCATCCAGACATGTAGGATTTATAAATAATTTCTCATATATAGCTTCTTATAGATTTATTTGAATACTCCAATAGAACGTATTGTTATAAGAGATCTCAACCATTGGTATATGTGGATCCTATCCTAGTTTAAATTCCATTATTAATCTCAAAACTTGTCCTCATGTTTATAAATGGTCCTTTTATATTTTCCAAAAGTCTGGGGGCGATAGGTCATACAGAAGTATAGTTAATTATTTATATCATGTTGAAAAATTATGAAAATTTTTATATGAACCTTGGATCATGATCATAAATTATAAAATGTGGTGCTCCATACATCCAAACTACTTATTTTATATATATCTTGGAAATTTTATTAGGTGAGAAATATTATTAAATAGTTATTAGGTGGGAAATATTGGTGATATTATCCACCAAAATGCATATTCATTACTTCCATTAGATATTTCAGGGATACTAGTGAAAAATTATATAGTAATGTTATCCTGTTTATATGTTGGTATTGGTAATGGGTTTATCTTATGTTATACATTTTTTACTTGTCTTAAAAATTATGAATTTCTAAGAAAATTGATGTTCACTCATCAATCACCTTATTCATGTTGTCCCAACAAAATTGATTTCAAAGAACAAGTAAGATCATGGATCTTCATGGATGGATAAAGAAGATGAGTTATGGGAATTATCCAATAAATTTTTCATTTACTAAAGTTATGAAGGCATGAATTTTTTTTTAAACCAAATGAAATTATCTATATTAATGGTAAATTCATGATATTTTACTTTTCTTATATCACCTTATTTTTAATATCTGAATCATCCCTTTAGGAATCCTTGATCATCTATTAAATATATTGTCAGGAAATCATTTTTGAAATGTTGGATGTATTACTTTACATTATAATTTCTAGGGATAATCTTTCAATATAGATGAATAATGAGTATTTCTAAATCTGAATCCATTAATAGAGTAGATGAATATTTTCTACTTAGTGAATTAGCTACCTTATTGTATTTTCTAGGATGTTAGTGAATTGATAAATCACAATCCTTGATCAACTATAATAATATTTATGAGTTCTTGTTGATCTTATTATATGTGAAAATATAAATTAGACACTTTTCAATTGTATATATATCACAGTTAACACCATATATGTATTGATACTAAATATTGAAACCAAATTTCACAACGACTAACTCTAGATCATGCAGTTGATAGTTCTAATCATGGACATTCAACTATAATGATATATAATATATCACTTTATCATTCTACATGAGTATAAAACCCTATACTTTCTTTGAAGTATCACTATATTACAAATACCTTTGACCACTTGAGGGTAGTGTAAGTAAACTCATATATATAAGCCTATTTTTGTTCTCCTTAATTATTTATTCATATTAATCTATGCATACAAACTTTAACCCTTTCTGTGTTAACATAGAGGGTTCCAAAATCATGATTTTTTTTTTTAAAAATCAATAGTTTTTTAGCTAATCTATGAAAAATAAGACTTTCCATGAACCTTTATGGTCCATGACATTCATTAATTTATATTGTATGTGGGGGGTCCACAACAATTATCTCATTTCTGATCACATCCCCCAATAATGTGACTTTATGCATACAAATTTCACACATACTAAACATATTATTCAATTTATCCTTTCCTAAAGTCATCCACACAATCCTTAAATTCAATTCACATTCCTCCATTCTTTTGTATTAGATGTTACTTTCATAAATCAAGACAAACAAGACATTATTAAGGTCACCTCTAAAGACACCATTCGTCATGTCCATAAAAACTGTAGGGTAATTAACATTTCTAATGGGAATCACTATGAACTCCTAATGACTATATCATGTAATTAATTATATATTATAAATATCATTCCTCTTAAATATTGGATAATTAAATGAAGTGTAATGATCTATCTTTGAGTAGTAATGAGCACCTTGAAGTTGATCAAACATGTCATCAATCACACTAAGGTGTTAATTATTATTTATCATGATATTATTGAGCTCACAATAATCAAAATACAACTACATTTATTTATTTTTATTCATTAAAATGAGAACCATATCACCATAAGGGTATAAGCTTGGGAAAGTGAGCCCTTTTCCAAATTCTATTCTAGATACTTCAGTAACTCCTGCAGTTCTATTGTGGCCATCCAGCATGGGAATCCTGAGATAGGATTGGATTATAATAAAAGTTATATTGATAAATAAAACTCATTATCTCATGTATGCCCATTATAATATTTGGGAGATATATCAGTGTAGTATTTTATAGTGGGAATTTGATTTTGTTTAATGATTTAGTTTGACATAAAAATTTAGGCAATAGATTCTGCTTTTCATAGTATTAACACTGACACTATTGATGAGTTTTCTAATGTATATTCATGATCTTACTTACACTTTTATATGACAATTATATGGGTTGAGATATATATTGATATTTTTTTCTTAATAGCTGATGTGTGCTCTATATAATGAGAGACAATCCATGCCCATCATTGTATCAAACTACACCCAGGGAAGGATTATGAGATTTATTTGAATAATCTTCCCCTAGATACTAACATGACAGGATTTTGGCACTTGGGTTTTAATGAACCACTAGGTATTTTTATGAATATATATACATTATGGTATCATTTATATGATTCCATGTTTCCATACAACTACCATGATATGATGTAATTCATAAAACTACAATAAAAATAAAAAATTTCTAATCATGAGTGGATAGGATGTGTTCCATGTATGATGTTATTTTTATAATCCACCTTAGTGGTAGAGATGACATAACATTTCCATTACTCCCTTAGATTTTATGGGTGTAGATAACCCTCAATGATCTATGGTTTATAGAAATGAATTATAATATGAACATGATCATTATTGTTTAATCCTTGAACCATTAGTGGTGCATTGGGTGGTGAATTCCATTAATCCGACACAAGTATGGAACTTTATATGCCATGTCATGAGACGTGGATTCAATGATTGAAAATAAGCATTTGTATTCTGGTTTGAAATAAGAATGAATTGGGGGATTAGCACGTGTCTAGAGGTAGAGGTTTACAAGGAAGTATTCAAGGTTGGTGACCTTATTATGGATACAAATTTGGAATATGATATGGTTATTGATGAGATTTGTCCTGAATGGGTGATATGTTATTTTTATTTTGAAATAGGGGAATGATTGGTCTTGGACATGCTAGTGGAAATATTCAATGATGGGAAAATCATAGATCATGGTAATCTGAATATTTTTTGATGGTATGATGAGAAGAATACTCCTTAGTCTGGGAGTTGGATGTAATTCATTTTTTTACACTCTTGTGAGAAGGGTTATGGGAATATTGAATTGATCATTGAATGGTTTTTTTTTGAATTTATATTCTAGGGGATGAAAAGGATGTGAGTACTATTATATTCCTTAGTGATTTCTAGGTATAGGTTGAGATATATTATCAGGTTGATATTGAGTGTAAACATTAGGCACATGTTAGTTTGTAATGATCTTAATGTGTTTTATTTTGAATACATTTTTGTTTAGGGACAACACAATGAAAGATTAGTCAACTATTCATATGTCAATGGAACTACACTGGGAGTTATGTGTGGACTAAAATGAGTGTTTTTAGATGGAAATGGGATTAAAGGCATTATGTTTTGGGTTTTGGTGTTGCATTAGAGTGATTCATGTAAGCTTATCCTAGGTAATGTCATCCAGTGGAGTTTTTATTACTGTCTCCTTGGGTACATTAGTGTGGTTATAAACTAACCACATTAGTTACATAATTGGAATGACCTATAGGTGGATGAAATTTTTTCCATAGATTTTCAATGGAAATATGCTGGAACCATGGTAAAATTTTTTGATTGGAATTTTACCATTTTAGATTTAAATAAAGGACTAGGAGTAGAGTACTCATGTTCGATCAATTTTAGTAAATTGAAAACCATGTCGGTAGAAACGTTAGAATTCCAAGGGTGTGTTTCTATAGGAATTTTTGAAATAAAAGACACCATGGATCAAAATTGGATATTGCTACTAAGATCTTATGTTATTGGAGATTTGTTGGAAGGGTGATGAATTGGAATATGACCCAATTACATATTGAAGTAGATGGGATTGATTAATTTTCCTATGTATGTTTTTATAGTGGTTATGATTGTTAGCATGGGTTTTGATGGATGATTGTTGTATGTTACATGTTTCATTTTGGAATCATGTTGGGAGTTTATATATTAAAAATTGTTGTTCTAGAAGGTATCCACGATCGAGGTTTGTTTTGATGTGTTTTTGGATGACTACCATGACTTATCAAGGATATTAATTTTTTAGGTTCATAGTTTGTAGGATCATGTGTTTGGATGAGATTTTAAAATCTTGGAATTATTTTATTTTTTAAATAATTGGATAGTTCAATTTGAGAACTAGGATTTGAAAATGAGTTCTATATCTTTGATAATATCAATAGATGTTTTTTACATGTGAAAGAAGGCTCAATATTCATCCCATGGGTTTAGTGGTACTCTAAGAAGAGCTATTTGGATGGTGTAGTTATTATTTTAGTACTTCCACTAGATATCCAGTGGTCTTTTTAGGGGAGGGGGATTAAAATTTTTACCCTGATTATTTATAGGGGCTCCCTATCTCTCATTTCACTGTCTCATAGCCAAGAGGCATTCCCCTTTCTCTCCCTTATCCCCACTTTTAAGCTATCCTATGGTTTTTTTTATTTTTGAATATTCAAGGTAAGTCTTGAACTTATCTATTATTTTTTGTTTTCCACATAATAAAATTTGATTTTCATTTCCATGGTTATAAATTTTAATTACAATTCCATCATTGCATGGTGTAAATGAGACACCGATGATGGGGCCTACTCTCTTCCTAAAAAGTGGGCATTCCAAGATGATGTACACTCATCATCTCAAACCATTTCAGTTATGTATGTTTATGAAGTAATTTTTCTATGATTGTTTTATTAAATTTAATTTATTTATATTTTTTTGTGAGTTTTGGATTTTTCTAGGTTCAAATTCAGAAGTATGTTATGGGTAGTATAATGTCATTGGTTTCAGTTTTGGTTTGACATGATCAACCAGTGAGTAGTTTAAAGGTATTCCTATTTGAATAAACTTTTTTAATTTATTAAAACATAAAAAGATTAATTAATTAATTATAAAATTATAATAAATAATTAATTCTCATAGTTTGGTTTTGAGGAGGGGCCTTGGATGTCTTGGACAAGCATGGACACACCTTGGAAGTGTTGTTGGGACCTCAAAAATGAATTAAGAATACTCTTAATGATAGGTGGTCTATTGAAATTTCCCTTTTAATTAAAATTTACAAGTGTTAATGTTGTTTGTTGTTCTTGGGTCCCACCACTAGTGGGGAGGGATCCATAACCAACTATATAAAAAATTCATATATATGGATTGTAAAAATAATAAAATTTAAAATTTAAGGTAAATCTTGTTTCAAAAACCATATATAAATATATCATAGTTTCAAGGTCCACATTAGTCCCTTTATAATATGATCTATTATTTTTCCACCATAGGCTATGGCCTTTCAATAGATCATTTCCTTAAATTGATATAGACCCTAACATTGATCCCTATATTGGGAGTAGGTGAGGGAATCCTATTCGACATAGGCTTAAGTGGTCGTATGACCTTCTATAATAAGATGATTATATTGAACTAGTATGGTTGGACATGGGGTCATTCAAAACTGCAAGTCCAATAACATAATTTCAATATGGACTTAAATGTCTTGGTTTATTAGAGGATATATCATTGGAGTCTTCTTTATCATTTAGATGGGCTCCGACCATGAGCTAGGAAATGGGGGGACCCTGAGTAGGGTTCCCCCATCATGATAAGAACCGGGTAAGGGGTCATTGGTAATGGGTACTGATGAGAAATGGTATCCTTATAATGAATGATAAAATGGTTCAATTACTAAGGACAATGACATAATAATTTGGGTTAAAGAATTCAGACAACCCATAAATTTCAAGTTAAATATAAATATATTTACGAGTTAAATAATAATTTCAAGACCTAGATAATTATAAATGGATTGATAATACTTTATATGTGTTATTAAATCATGTAATTTTTTGTATATGTATTTGGAAAACATAGGACTTATCCATTCCGTTCCATAATATGATATTTTGGTTCTTCCCAAATACTGAATGTGACTGATTAATATTTTGTATATGATTATAATCATATATAAATTATTACTTGTCTATTTAGATGTATGTACTAAATTGGAGATATATTTTAATTCCAGACATATTAAGATCCCCCTTTTAATATTTAATGATGATCACTAATTTCAGTTTTATGTTTGAATTAAAAGCAATTAATGCATGTAAATCCTTGGATTCCAATTGATCTTAAGATTTAATATTTGATACTAACATTATCACAATTCATAGGGTTTATTTTATTCCTCTCTATAATAATAAAAAACCATGTTATTGAGAGGATCTTGAAAATCCATGTTGAGTTAATGTATCACACATGACAACAAAATTTTTTGGATCTAGATGATGCATAGGTTTCTTGGTGGTTTAATTTCCCCTAAGAAATAGTTTCAAGACACAACCATGATGTTAATGGTGATATCCTTGATTCTTTCATTGGATAATCCATATGATTGGGTAGATGTACTATGACTTCATTGGCCAGAGATATCTAAGAATAGGATATTGAAGAAATTTTTGAAGTATTCCGAGTTACCTTCATTAATTATGAGATGATTTCTTTTTATACCTTCAAAATGTAATCCCCTTTGGAATTTACTGCAATTTCCAAGTATTTATTATCTATGAACAAGTAATTAATAATCCAACATTGGACTTAAATAAAAATTGTTGTTATGTCATATAGGATTTAGTAGTTACTCACAGGTTGAGTTGTTTGACTCAGATGACAGGGATCATACTCGATGCCTTAATTAAAGGGTTTGCAACTGAGACTTGGATTCCAACCTTATATTTAGTGAGTATGGGTGATCCTAGGTATATTCCTCAAATCCCCTTATGGTTAGGTAGCATCCTCCGAGATATTTCTTAGAGAAGTCAAATTATGTATGGTCTGTCAATGGTTGCAATCCATCCTTAGGTATGACAATTGTTATTTATTATATTTCCATCAGTTAAATTTTTATTTATTATGTTGTGTAGTTCAAACTAACAGACCATTCATTTACTATCTATTTATGTGATAACATTTTCCACATGCTACAAAGTCTTATACTCAAACCCTTATTAGGCTACCATTGTACCTGGGTACTCAGTTATATATTCACCTTCTTGTAGGAATAGATTGGGCTATGGAAATGACTGATAGAGAAAGATGGATCAAATTTAAACATATATATTGGGATGTGGAATGAATTGGTATGTAGTGGAGCTAGTTTTTTTAAATCAATTTATTCAAGTCTATATATGTTATTGGACTAGTGGGTGGTTAGTGTTTTTATGCCATTGATGTTTCATCCTCTACTGCATTTCATTTATTACAACCCTATTTATTGATATTGCATCAAAAAACATTTTATTGTTATGTTGTATCTTGTTTAGTCACTTGTTGTTTCATTCTTTCATTGATATAGTGGTATATACTCACCATAAACGCACACTAGGCCCTTTATTCTATTTGGTAGACTTTAACATATGAGTAGATGTGTTTGAGTCCATGTGGTGACCGACCCAGTTACATTTCATTCTAAACTAGGTGGGTAATGATGAATATAAAATTTACTAATGAATTAGAGGTATATATAATTTTCCCCCTCTCACATCATTAAATTGTCATAATCATGCATTCCAAATATATTGGGAATACATTGTAATGATATACATGAACTAAACCCATATAAATATAATGAGATTCATATGTGTTTCATGAATCAAATATATATGAATAACAATTGATTCTCCTAAAAGAAGAATAGAAAAAATAACTTTGGTCAATATATTTTTCCTTAATATATATTTGGTCATGGTAATAAAAATAATCAGTTTTAATGGAATCTAATAAATGATTTGGAAAACAATGTCCTTTTGAAGAATCATTTCAGGTAAATTATAAATAGTATCTACATATTCTAAAAAATTATATCACTATGAAGTAAAAAATAAAGATAAGGAAAATTGATTCTTGGATAGAATTTACAAGGTTACATGTTGAAAATAAAGGGAAAGGAGTGATAAACACAAAAAATGAGGAGTTGAGTTCAAGATTCCCCTTACCATAAATCCTGATTTATTTCATCACATTTCTAACTCCTATATAAATAACACATGTGTATTAGAAAATTGAAATGACTGGCGTATTATTATCATTATTATATCTATTTTTAATTTTTAATCAGGTTATTTTTTTAATGTTTTATTTTTTATAGATAAATTTTTTTGATATTCTATTTTCTTTAAAGTATCTTGTATTTCTGCAATTTCATAATTTTTTATTGATATTTATACTATTATAAAATTTTATATTTAATATATTAAATAAATATATTTATTCATTTATATATTATAAATAATTTATCATTTCCTACCATTTAGTTTTGTATATGTAGATAGTAGGAAATGACACTATTGGATATTAACAAAACATTAAAGGGACATTTCCAAAAGATGTGGTGAGATATATATATATAATATATAAATATGCTAAAAAGACAATAATTATAGATGGATAATGACATTGATTGTTTTTGATATATTACCAAATTAATATTAGGTGGTTTTTTGTAGAAAGAAATATATATATTGTTGAAGATATGAGTAAAATGAAATGGAAATGTCAAAGGAATCTTACATACTTATTTCTCCTATTACTTTGTTTCTACCCTTAAATCCTTGAATGATTTGAGTTATATTAATATAGAACAACACAAATGAGGATATGGGTCTTAACATATGGAATATGGGTTGTTTTTGTCTTTCATAAGTGTAAGAGAAGAGGCTTTCTAATGGGTGTGAGAGAGTGTTTTTATACATAAATTGTGTGTGTGGGGGGGTGTTTTTAGGATAAAATATTGAATCAATCATAATTTGAAAGGTAAACTGTGTAGAAATGATATTTTTTACATTATGAATTATATTTTATAAAAAATAATGTATTTTAATCTATTAAAATACATTATAAACAATTTTTATTATTCAAATTGAATGTGATAAAATAAAAAATTGTTTTTATGGAAATATATTAGACTTTAGACATTGGAAATTGTTTTTATTTTTTGAATTTCTAAATAATGAATTATTTTCCTTACTTTTTTGTAGAGTAAAAAATTATAGAATTATTATTGTCATTATTTAATCTTGAATTATGTAATTTAAAACATAAAGGTTATGTGGAAAATATATATTTAATATTTAAACAAAAATTGATATTTTTTTTTCTAAAAATTACCAAAAAAAATCAATTGTAGAATATTTTGATATGCGTAACATAAAAATAAAATTAATTTTATGAAAAAAATATTCTAACATAGGTAATTTTTAATATTAATATATATTTAAAAAGTATATTAAAATATGGTTTAAAAATACTTATATTTTCTTTGATTTTTTAATATTGATATTTATTTTAAGGCTTTATAATAATAATTATTTTCTTAAAATAATCAGAATAAATATTATTTATTTGACAATTTATAATATTTGATTCAATTTACTAATCCAACATTCATGTTATTATTCATAATGGTTAGGCTATTATTTATAATGGTTAGGTTACTATTCTTCATTGTCATGTTATTATTCTAATGGTAAGGTAACAATTCATTATAGTTGGGTTTTTATTCCAATATTCATATTACTATTCCAATTGTCAAGTGATATCATATAAAGACCTCTTAATTCATTCAGTCATCATTCAACTCAATTATTTATAAGGTTATATATTCTTTATTTTAAAAACATTGATTTTATTATTTATGTTTTATCTATTTTTGATAGCATCTTTCATCACTGTGATGAGTCTTTGGGGTCATCATTAACAAGATTTTCATATTATTGTAATATTATTTTTTTATATTTACATTCCCATTTTAATATTTCCAATTCTAATGGTTGTATTTATTCTGAAAATGTAATTTTCCAAATTAATACAATATATCTTTATGTATTGCTTGACTTTAAACAATATTATATACCAAATTAAAAGTAGACATTTGATTTTAATGAAAATTCAATAATTATAAAATATCGGGATATTACAATTGGTCAATATAATAATGTCCACTACTGACAATAAATACCTAGTAGGTGCACACCCATTTTTATCCCAGTAATTTTTGTGTGGTATATTTTCCTTTCCAAAGTATGTTTCCATTGAGGGATTTCTAATCCGTAATGGGAGGCTCGATCCCCATTGTGAAAAATCAGCAAGTTAGGGTCTATCCAACTATATATATAAAATAATGAGGGTCTGGTTAGTCAAGAGCCGTCAATTGGGGGAGTACCAAACTATTTTGGGGACCTACACCTTGTCTGGTTCCAGGAAGTATTGAGTACAAGCTTTAATGGTAGGGGATCTACACCCCGTGATATTAAGAGAGCTCCCGAATCTATAATTATACAGGGAACCCACGAAATTGTTAGGTCCTATATGGAAATTGATCAAGAGGGGTGTGAATAGACTATTTAAAAACTCATTATAAGAAGAGAATTTTCCCATGAAGATATATAAAATTAAAATTAAATAATTAATGTTAAACATGAAAAATAATAATCATAAGAAACTTATTGTAAATAAGGCAAGTAATTATTATAGGATGTTAGATATATGTTATTGGATATTTATATTTCATACCCTTATACTCATTTAAAGGTATGATATTCACTAAATGAGTAAATTTTTATCTGGATTCATTGCCAAAAATAAACCTTCCTTTTTTTAGTGGAGTCACAATCACACAACGAAGAAAATTTAATGGGGGAGTAAAAACCAAAATACAAAAATGAATTTTCACGTAGAGTTACAAAAAAATAAAAAATAATTCTTTTGAGACACTACAAAAATAGAAGAATGATTTTTTTGGGAAAAATATAAATTAAAACATTTGTGAAACCATGATTAAGATAGATAAATTTAATCACAACATCAACAAATCTTGATTGAGGTAGTTGATAGGGAAATATTGATTCAATGAATTTGGTTCTCAAACAATGGACCAGTATGTCTCTCCAAGGTATAAAAGATTTTATAGTTTATGTTTTTTCTTGAGTTCACTTCATTAACATGAAATCTTGTTTACATAGGATCATAAAATAAATTTATCTAAGTGCAATGGTTGAGTTAGTTATTTTCCTCATATGTTTGACTCAATATTGAAATATGTATGTATATAAAATATTCTAATATATTTTGTTCACTCTAAATATAATCTTTAATCATTAAACCATAGTATGGAATGGATAGAATAATTTTAAATAACAACAACAATAGTGATATCTTAATAATTTTTATGAGTACAGTTCTTGTTTGAATGAAAAAAACATCATCAGAGTTTCCCAATTTATAAATTGATATTGGGGAGCATTAATAGCTTCAAAATAGAATCCATAATAACGAATCAAGGTATCCCAAAAATCTCCCAACATACCTTCATATTTAAACATTTTAAATTCACATATGTTTCCAAAACAATGTAGCACATATAGAAAAAATATGTACATATATAAACCAAACATTAATCAATTTAGAATCAAATTTAATATGATTTATAGATACAATACTATTTAAAAATCCATAAAATTATCATAATATAAATATATAGAAAATTTTTAATACATATATCCAAATTTTATTTTTAAATAAATATTAATTTTCATATAAGCATAAATCTATGTAAGTGTGATTCGATTAACAATTAATCATTTAAAAATAAATGATATTGTGTAAAAAATAATTTTTCATAAACATCATTTTATATTTCTAAAGTATCCTTTTCTATTTATATATAATAATCAAATCAAATTTGTTAAAAATGATTTTATAGTGTTTAAGGAACATTTTATGTTTTCTTGAAAAAAATTCTATTTATAAACATTTATATATATATATAAGAAACCATTTTGCTTTTCCGAAACATGAATTATTTTTTACAAAACTCTGATCATATAAAAAATATAAGTTCTATTTCCCTAGTATGAAATAATGATCATAAATATAAACAAATATGAAAATAAATAATATTAACTAAATGCATAATCTTTTATAAGAAATGGTGTACATGGATATAAGTAACTAATGCGGTGATAAATTATAATTAAAATATTTGGATTGAAAAATAAATATCAGTTAAAATATTTATGAGTAAAAATACATGTGAGTAAAATATATACATATTTCTCTAAAATTAGTCCATAAGAATCATAATGGGCGCGATGATTCTCACACAACCATTCACTACCCACTTCCACCCTTATATTATTGTGTGAAACTGTTTTGAATTGTATATTACAAATTTATTAACCAACTTCCCTTATCATTTAATTTCAATAAATAATTCTAATTTCCATTAAAATGAAAAAAATTAGTTGTTTGGATTATTTTTTCGTATGATGAGGTGATTGGAGGGCTTTGGGTGAAGTCCAAGAAAAATGGTCCGAACAACATGGAATGTAAAGAACCTATCCCCATTAATTCACACACTATGGTAAATATGTTTATCCAATTAAGGTGAAATTTTGGGGGATCATGTAAAATTTACTATGATACAACTCTAATGAATACACCAAAGGCCATGTAATCCAAACATTGTCCCAATATTACTAATCTATCCATAAAACTGAATTTGCATAAATTCAAGAGTATGGTTTGGTATATTGATAAGTTATCCCAAAATAGACTTAAGATAGCCACGAAATCGAATAGTAATATAGTAAAATAGTTTAAATACAAGTCATATATTTCATTAAAGTCAATATTGTGTTTTTTACAATCTAAATCAGATAAAAACTGAAATCTATATACCAAGGTTCCCAAAACTACCATCCAATTTTCATATAAAAGGGAACCTTGAGAAATCATTTGTATGTTATAATAGGTGAAATGTTCGTCCAATTTAGATATTATAAGGGTTATTTCAGCCCTTTTTAGGTTTTGGGGTTACCTATATTCATAGGGAGGGAATGGTTGAAGTTATATTTCTACATGAGGTTCTTCCTCCTCTAAATTTTGGGATATACTATGGGTTATAATTTTGTGGGAGATACACATTTGAAGAAGGAGTTTTGTAACATGATTATATAATTGATTGGATTATATTAATATTTTTAATAGTGATTTTTGGATATATCATAATTTTTTTGAGGAATTTAATTTAAAAAACAATTTTTTTATAATAGACCAGTGTGTAGTTTTAAGTGAGGGAAATTTTTTGTTCTGATTGGACCAAACAAGAATCATATTCCATCATAAACATTTTATATTCCATTGTTAATTGGAAAACCTTTAGAAATTAATATAGGCTACAACTTGATTGAGTTAACCCTCAAATATTTACGATAAAATATTACCATGATATCTATAAAACAAAATGATAATATATAAACCAACACTATATAGAAAGACAACCAAGCTTATAAACAAGGTAGTTATCCAAACCAACATCCAAAATCATAGAACCACTTAGGGATGGGTATTCAACCATCAGAACCACCCTAAAATCCTAATCCATTATATAAGATATTAAAATAACCCCACAAAATCCCAAACCAATTCTTGGGGATATGAGGAATAAAATGAAAAAATTGAACCTCTGGCTCAAACAGAACACTCAAAAAAATACTTTATGATCTATGGTCTCAAGTGAGAAAAATAGAAAACAAAATTACTGACATAATGATGTTAGGTTTTGGAATACTACCCTCATTACCAATTGTCAGTCTTAAAGGTCAAGGAGATGAATATTCCATATCACTCCATAGAAATTAATAAATCTATCCTTATAATGATTTTATAAATCAAGTGTATTCTCCTACACAAAAATTTATTTCTAAATCACTAAAATATTCATGTGATGATAATAAAATTACAAATAAAATCATTTAGAATCCCCATAAAATATCCATTCCATTTCATTTTCCCTAAATAATATATCTAACCAAGAGAAAATTTGATACTATAATTCCAACAGAGATCAGAGATGCATTTAAAAAGGTAAAAGTTAATATCCATCTCTTGGATGATGTGTAAAAAAATACATATTATGCCAAATTATTTAATTATATTTTTAACGATTGGAGGAGCCTGTAGTGGAATGATACGGTAAACCATAGTATGAATTTATAATTCATGATATAAAATAACATTCCATCCAAATCCATCAATCTGGGATCATTTAGTGTACATTTCTCCATATGGGAGACTTTTTTTTGATGAAATTCTTGATATAGGTTATTTGATTTAGGTAATTCCTAACATAGTATATAATTATATAGATAGAAGTGAGAATAAACCAATATATTCCTAAAGAAACATTGGAACTAGAGAAAAACACATCCAAATATAGTGATTGAGGATATCAGTGTGTGAGTGAAGAATCTCATCTTCCATGAAGGCATCATAGCACTTGAGATGGATAATACCCAAAAACAAGGACATGATCCCCTCATACTTAAGATAAGATTTCTTAAAATAATAATTTTATAATAAATGTGAACACTAGAACAATTTTCTTTGGAGTCTGAGGGATTAACTGTATTTTTTAATATTCATGATGAAATTAAACACCCCATTGGAGAAAACTATAACCTTTCTGTCAATTTATTTGAATTTATTTCCTTATATTATGTCATTCTTTATTGTTTTTAGATATCCTCTCATATTTTTTTTAATTTTTTGATATTTTTTTAGGATAATTAGTATATTTTTCAATATTTGTTGAAAAATTCAATGCTTCTATGTATATTGATGTTTTCTTACATGTTGGGTTTTTTGTAACCATTGATGATCTTATAAATACCATTAATATTAATATTTCCATTATAGAGATAAATAATGAGCATATAGATTATATAAATGATATTCTTCCCAAAAAATCATTATATTCTATTATAATATCTCCATATATTACATTGAAACAACATACATGTATCTTAAATTATTCATTCTATGAAGATGATGACCAATTACCAGTCATTATTGTAAATAACCTCTCTCTGAAGAATAAAATATAATACATGATCTTCAGAGAGAGTGTTAAAGGAAAATTGAATGGAAATTAGATGATATTCCAAAAAATATCCCATCCATATGCATATATAAAATTATCATTATGGGTGAGGTTAATGTAATAAGTCATCCACAATATCAACTTAATCCTAACATCTACAATGTTGAAAAGATGAGGTAAGAAAAAAATTAGAACATGGGATCAAAAAACTATTAATGATAATATATAGGTTTGTTCAATAAATATTTTTTCCCAAAAACCAGTGTAATAGTTTTACAAAATGATCTTTATGAATTTGTTCAGACTAGAGTAAAAAATATTCATTGATTCTTAATAGACTACCGTAAACATAAACATTTCAGATGAAGTGACCATTTAACATTACCATTTATTGACTTTTTATCGAAATATTGGAGAATATATCTCAATACTATTTCCTTGATGGATTCTATTGATACCTATAGATACATATGAACATTTATTATTAGAAAAATATTACATTTACATGCTATTTAGAACATTTTCATATTAAAGGATTCTATTGAGTTGGTATAATGCTCCATGAACATTCCATCATTACATAGTTAGTATTTTCTTATATTTTCTAGAATGTTATGTGATGTTCATTATATACTAATTCAATATTTATTATTCCTCCTATAATGAATTTATTTTTAATTTTCATTGAATTCACTATAGATGAATTTAAAATAATGTTGTTTTATCTTAAAAATTCACAATATGGTGTAACACATTCTAGTTATTGGGAATTTTTTTTAATGTAATGAAATTAATGTTGATAAATAAAAATTTAAAATAATCTCCTTCCATCCATTTACAAAATCTGGTCAATGTATGTGATCTTCATTAGGCTATGTAGGTTTTTACTAATAATTATTACTAGATTTTTTCAAGTTACACTTCCTTTATAATGATTGGTATAAAAAGAATGTCTTTTTTAATAAAAATTATGAGTTTGAATTTAATTCCCTAAAAAGGAGTCTCACATCACCTCCATCATTTAATTACCACATTGGGATATACTCTTCAAACTTTTATGTGATTCCTCTAACATGGTAGTTATGAATGTCTTATCAAAAATGGTTGAGAAGGATCCCCATGTCATTGATTATTACTCACATACACCCTATCCAAGAAAATGACATTATCTATAAAAATAAAAAATTTATATCGGGGTTTTCATGGGAAAATTTAATTCATATATTCTTGGAAAAAATGTAATTATGCTTTCTGATCAGGATAACCTTTGGTTTCTACTTATGAAAATCAATTCTAAGCCATGAATCATTTGTTGAATGCTTCTCCTATATGATTTTTAACTAGAGATTGAGGATAATATATGAATGAAAAATGTGGCATTTGACCACATTGGTAGGATTTCACCACCATCAGAAAACCATATTTACACATCCCCCCATTGGATAATTGATACATAATGGGAACCATTATGATATAGTGTTTATTACCCCATGGAATATAGGAATTGTTAAAATTATAGCATAATCTTGGGACCCCGTAGATTTTTTCACTTCAAAATCTCAAAGGATATAGAATTAGTCATGATGGTTCATTTCATATTACCCATACGTGTGTATAATGTTTAGTTTCTATGTTGTTTGTCAATGTGTCATTGACCATAAGTTAATAAAATTTTTTAGATTCTTACACACTCTAAATTATGTGGGCCACATTAGATCTCAACATAAAACTAGAAATTTCCTTGAATCATTACATTATTTTACAACTTTTTATAAATATTCTCATATATTTTGATATTCATACAATCAAGGCCAATGCACCAAAATATCTCTATGTGCAATAAAATTACCTATTAACCCATGTTATTTTGCGATATATTTGATTACTAAAGAATTGAATTTATGGGTGCTTAAAAATTCACTTTTATTTCATATTTATTATTGTATATTGATTATGTATCTTAATGGGTGGATGAAATGGCAACTAGAACTGTTGAATATTGAGTGGTTATCAATATTTTGAGATCCAGGTTTTCAACAAATTTGGTTCACTGGGGTTCATTATTTATGTTTACTGTTCTCATTATTATAAACAAAATATGAAAACCTTTATATATATTTATGGCGTTTTATGTAAAATCCACAACGCATAACAAAAAAAATAATAGGAAATATGAAATTTCAAATAAATATGTTAATAAAATATTGGACAAAAAAATTACCAATAGTAATAGTTGGGTATGCGAAAAAAATAAAAAACTATGATAATAACAAGAAAATTTTAAAAACCCATCAGAATGTCACCTTAGAAAGACATATTGGAAAATATATATACCCTCTCAGTTGAAGACAATCACAATGAATATTGGGATATTCAAAACTGTAATATGAATTTATTTTTTACAAGTGAGAAATAGAAATTTATGATATATAAGGGAGTATAATTGATAAGAGACTCATATAAGAACTTGTTAATTTATATATAGATAACCAAGGATTCCCATAACTGCCTTATCCTTTATCACTAGTTCCACATTAGTCAAATGGTCATTTTTAAAAATTAATGGATGATGTTACATCCAAGTAATCTTCCTTCATAATGGATTGGAAAATATATTATAACTAAATTTTATCTATTAGAGGTTGTTCATGATAAAATTTAATAAATTAAATATAAATTCATTTTCAATGGGATGATACGAAATCACATATATAAAACTCTACCAGAGTCCTTAATTGAGGAGTTACAACCTCAAAAAGTTTCATAAAAGTTACAATCACCATGTTTTATCTTCATTTTTTATATAGTGTGTAGAATTCACAATCTATGTGTTTGTGTACATGGAAGGGGAGGGGGATATATTGATGAGTTTGTATTTTTTTATTCTTTCTAATTTTCTTCCTTTTCTATATCAACATGATATTTTAAAATTTCCCATCTTTAATGGGATCATTATGAATTGTTTTTCTATTTCTTTATTTTCTACTTTTAATTCAATGTATGTTTTTTAATCTCCCCCAACCTTCAACATTTTTTAATTTTGAAATACAATTCCCATTTTAAATTATCATCTAATTATGGATTTAATTGAAAATGAAGATCAAATTTCTATATATCATGTTGTTTTTTACATTTAACAAAAATTTATTTCACTGATATCATGTTAAATAAGAATGAATTTAATATTAATGGTATGTTTTCTTATAATTTCTAATTTTCAAATCTTATAAATTATTTTTTATTCAAAAACCATTGGGATAATGTGGCATTCTGTGTTATATATTTATATGAATATTTTACAATATAATACCTCTATAAATAATTACACAAAACATGAAATGTGTATATTTTTTACATAATTTATTGTATAAATAATTTAATTTTTTTTTTCAGATTTCCAGAGTTATATCCATATGATCATTCTTTATTTGATATGTTTTATTACTATACTATGTTGACCAATGTCTTCATATCTATTATCTGACTAACTTATACCCTTGAATGTAAAAAGAATAAAAACAAATTTATAATGACGTGAGTGCTGAAATGTATAACTTATGAAGATATTTAAATTGGGAGCTTAAATTTTAAATTTTATGAATTCATAATTGAATGGTTCGTGAATTTTTATTATATGGGGTGTAGAGAATGTTGGTTGAAAATAATCAGGAAGGAATGATTTTTTTCTAAACAAACCTATAATGACCCATGCTTTACATAAATAAAAATTTAATATTTTTAGAAGAGTATTTTTTACATTAGGTAAAAAATCCTTGATGACCATAGTATTTATGAGTCTTTTGAATCTTATAAACATAAATAATTATCTGTAATTGGTATTTATCATCTCCTACAACATTCTTCACAATTATAACCCTTATTAGAAATATCATACAAAATACACATCCACATAACATGGGTAAAAGTAAAGATAAGAATGGGTGATCTCGTAGTCTCAATAAGGGAAAACAATGGAGATACCTAAGTATACCATGAAAGTAATATTTTTAGAACATGAGCATATTGTTTGAAAACCATACCCTTTATATCAAAGATCACATACATTAGTCATGTGATAGTGATTAATAGTTCATAATACATGAATCATAATATTATCAATGAACATGATACATTAGATCATAATATTTTCATAATGCAAGGAATTTTTGGCATACATAGAGTCATAGAAAATCATATCCATATTGGTCATGTATTAATATTGATACAATCATAGTAGAAAAAGTACATTAATATAGGTAATTAAATCCTCATTCCATCCTTGTATTATTGTATGAGGTTAACTTTCCACTCATGTCATGTCATTCTGTACCAAGTTCAATTATCTATTTTAGCTCTATCTAAATATACCAGGATCACTACCCATTCGACCTATTTCTATCTCATGAGATATATAAATCATGACCTGATGCATTAGAGGGAGATTTAGGTCCCCCCATGTTAGAATGAAAACCACATTTAAGTACGACACAAGATGAGAGAAATTCATAATATCAAAACCCATGAAATGAAAAATGTATCATTAATATTTCATCATACCCTATCTTATAGAAATGATATAGGTTCATATAATCATTTTATCGCAGCATAAACCATAAAAAGAAGTGGTCATTATAAACACTTCGTTATGGTATAACCCTTGGAAGAGAAACAAGTTTAATACACATGAAGGAATAAAAACATAAACCATTTTAAATTAAGAATTTGAAGGGTATCCTTGAACTATATCCCAATTAAGTGATAGGTAACAACAATAGGTGTTATATTAGTTGGAGAATATTTTTATTAGTTATTTATAGTAATTATTGGGGAAAATATCCACTACTATTTGTAATTTTGTTTAATTTATAATTATTTTAAAACCATTATATTAAAAAATAAATTTGAGAATATATAAATTAATTTTCCAAGAAATTATTGGTCATGAGGTTATAAAACTCCATTCACATCATACATGTAAATATATATATGCCTTTCATATTTATGCTAAAATCCCAAAACTAATGTTTCAAAATTGACATTAAGATTCATTTCAAATTTTTATTCTAAAATTTCAATGATGGGTAAAAAGTTATTTTAAAAACTAAAATATAGAAATAAAATATTACTGAAAACATTTTTATAAATCAGGTTTTTAAAACATAATATATTATTTACTGAAGAGATAAATAAATTTACATTTTTGTTAATTTTTTATTAATTATCATAGGTACCAAAGAATGTAACAATTGTAAAATTACATGAAGATGTCATGAATAAATATAGGGGAATAAAATTATTCAGTATTATTGAGATATATATGATAATATTTTATACTTGGGAGCATAATCAATCATAATCTCGATAAATGATGAGATTGTATCATAAAATCATTACCTCTTCATCAACCAAGAATAATAATCCACGTGAAGGAATATTATATAATGGAACTCAAAATATAGTGATTATAGATAAATTCATGATATTATATGTACATTGGGTTTTATATACACATAAATAAATTATATAGGTTCATATCATAACATATGTCTCAAACGAGGAAAATTGAGACAAAAATCCTTTACCAATTTGGTAAATTTTGTACGGTAAAACCCATACAATAGAGATCCAAAAAAATTTATGTAAATTAAAATAAATTTATGATATGTAAAAAAAATAAATTTAGGGTACTTATATACCCCACATATTCTAAATAAGTGGTGGATATAGCATGTGTTTCAAAAAAGTAATAAGTGAGATGAAAATGAAGTTCATTAAGTCTTGAATCTCAATGTACTCATTAAATATTACAGTATAATATATATATGTTTTTTATACATATATTTATGAAAAATAAATAAATATATATATAATACCATATATGATTTTATCATGACATTTTATTACCATTTGATAAACACTTCCATGTAAATGTTACGCTTCGAATAATAACAACTTTGTTTTTTTGTATAAGTTTAAATTTGTTATATTTTTTGTCCTCTTATTTGAATCATGATTTCATAAAATTGATAATTTATATAATGATATTAATATCATATATATTAATTAATTATTTACTTAAATTAATCATAAAATTTTGTGACATGAAATTAAATTCATTGTTCATAGAAAAAGTAGGGCATACATTTGTATGAACGCTGTTTTCCATTTTTTTCTATTTGAAAGAAGGAAATGTAAAGAATATTTTATAATTATTGAATAATTTTTATTTTGTATAAATCAAATCTGTTTTTAAACCCTTACATAATACATTACTTTCAAATCATGAATGAATGACTTCGGTTCTTGAGGCCGTAGTCCACCGTACTCAAGAACACCATTTCCATTTTCCAAAAATGGAAAGTATGAAGTTAGGTGTGATATAATAACTAAAAAAGAATAATAATATATTTAATACCATGAATAACATATATAAAAAGTATTTCAATCATTATTTTCAACCATTATTGGTGGTAATGGAATCACGAACATCATCATCTCATGAGGCGGTAGTCTGCCATAAAAACAAATGTTCATTTCACAATCAATTTTATGGATGGATATATAATTGTGGGTAGTACCATTAAAATAACAAAATATAATTATATATAATATAATGAGGTTATTATATATTAATTATATAAAAATTGATGGTGTTTGGGGAATATATTAAAAAACTATTCATTGATGAACGTTACACCTTCTTAGTGTGTCTCCTTTTGGTTTGCACAAAAGTGATTCCATGGTTGGATTTGTGAAAAAATTAGGTCTTATAGGATTATATGAGGGACTTTGTGAAGTGATTCTGGGTTTCTATTGTCTGAACCACTTATTTTGGGAGGTGTGATGAGAGTGGGAGAGGTGATGGCCTTTTATAAATGGGGTGAGTGTAAAACATGTAATTTGTTGAATGAGAGAATTAAATAAAGGATTTTAAAAGGAAAAGGAGTCCAAAATGGATCATATTCTAACATTAAACATCATGATGTCGAAATATGTTAATATAATGGTCTTTAGACATGTGTTGGGTCGTTCTTAAACCTTATTGTCTATGTTTAACAACCACGTAATCTTGTTTTTAACTTAATTAAAATAATTAGTTTTTATTTATTTCCCTATGAAAATTTTAAAAATATTAAGGTAACCTTATTATAAATTACAAATTACTATTATTCTACATATTTAACCCATTTTTTGAATTTCCAATAAAAAAAGATTAAGAAATAATTTTAAAATTAATTCCATATATTTGATGAGAAAACATATTTTTAAGAAAAAATGATCAAAAGTTTACAAATATTTTATATTCTATTTGAATATTAAATTTATTCAAATAAAATAATATTGATTTATGGATTTATAATTTAACTAATTAAAAATGAACAAAATTAAAATATAAATTAAAATATATAAATAAACTAAACAAAAAGGAAGTTTTTAATTAAAACTCATCATCGTTCACTATTCATCAAAATTGAAACATTCTAGAAAAATTTCAAAATTTCTCCGTCGGATAATTTGGAAATTATGAATAACAAAGTTGATTTTATTTTATCAATTTTATTATATATATGTTTCAAAAAAATATTTTTTTAATTGTCAAAAAAATGGAACAAAAAAATGATTTTTAGAAAATGTAGTATTTTTAAAACATATATAGACATTATAAAGAATTTAGTACTTTTTAATGAAAATTCATCCTTTATGTAAAACCATTATAATTAATATTTAAAATGTAGTTTTTACTATTCATTTTTCTTGTCTAATATAAATTTTATAATGATATAGTTTTAATTTATATATTAATAATGTGTCGAGGTTTTGTTAAAAATCCATGTGATGTATCATGAAAAAAAATCATGTTTTGCATATATTGAAAGATAACATTGGATTTCGTTTAATAAAATACTGAAATTTTAAATCATGTAATGAAATCTATTAGATAAATTTAATTAATTTAAAAAAACTTCATAAAAACTAATGGTATTATATTCTACCCTATTAAAATGAAATTTTCTATCAAAAGTAATCACAATGAATAAATAAAGGATGATACATGTACCTCAAAATATCATAATGTTCCAATATATCATCCTAAAACTAGTGGGTTTTCCAAAAAACAATAACAAAGGGAGTGGCCTTGTTTCATAGAACCTTCTGTGCATGATCCAAAATCTCCACAGGTTGTTCATTATAGTAACTTTATTACTCCAAAGGTATGAAACTTTTGTGTTGTACATGTGAAAGGTTAGATATTTACTTCTTTGGTAGGGATTCATGGAACAAATTGTGAACTTGAGAGTGGTTTTCTGGAATCACCATTGGATAATCTACCATACTTATATAATCAATAATTTCAAAGTGACCAATATACCTAAGGAATAATTTCTATTTATTATTGAATGTAAAAAATATTCTTCCATAGATAAATTTATAGAAACAAATTGTCATCAATTATAAATTCAATATCACATCAGTGATTATAAACATATTTTTATATGCTGAGCTACCTTGATGTGTTGCTTAATGGATATATGAATCTCTATCATTTCTTCAACTATCTTAGGTCTCAACATATTTATTCCTCCAAAATCATTATATAATATCGAAGCTCTACATTTATTTACACTAATGGATTCATATGGATCCATATAACTGCTTGAGTGAAAGCTATTGTTGTAAGAAAACTAATTTAGGTGAAGATTTTAATCCCAACTTCCTTTAAAATTAGAAAAATATCTCAAAATATCATATAAGGTATGAATATTTATTTTAAAATGATAAATTTTTTGAGGATAATACAAAAGGATGATAATAAAATATATATGAAGATATTACTGATTACTTCTCTATATATTTTATGTGAAAATTATATCCCAATCAGATACATTAGAATGTGATAATAAATGAAACCTTAATACATTATTCATTTAAATTAAAGAAAGCTGATACATAGATAAGTGTTCCCAGATTGCAATGAAGTTTGCTGAACTGGTTAGAGAATCAACTAAAACCCATATAACATTTTCCCATTAGAATATTTGGGGAGTCTAATGACAAAGTCCATGGTGATTTTTTCACATTTCTATTTAGGTATAGGTAATGGATATATCATCCCCTTCAAATTTTTTATTTCATTCGAAAATTTAAATCATACAAATCCCCAAGATACAAACTATGTGATAAAATTCTTCATGAAATACCATTAGAAGTATTCTTTCAAATATCTATATATTTTTGTACTTCTAGGACGAATATGGAATGAATAACTATGAGACTCCACTAATAACTCCTTATTCATGTCTAGTATATAAAAAACACATACAAAGTTCCTAAACCTTATCATTCCATTATGACCAAGGATAAACTCAGGAACCTTTCTAACCTTATTTGGAATCACTACATACTCCTTCTATTCCTATTTAATCATTACTAGGATAGATGATTTAAAATTCATATTAGAAAGATGATATTTATCCATTTCATTAAGATTTTCTGATCCATCCTTTGAAAATATATAAAAATTGTATCATTTTTTATCCTCATCCTGGATAATATAACATGATATTTTCAACTCTATACATCAACCACCTTGTTCTTTTTCCCAATGTGGTAATTTATTTAGAAAACATAGTCATTAATATGATCTAACCATCTTCATAGAAAAATATTCAACTCCATCTATGTGAATATATACTTTAATCTTTTTTCAGTATATATATCATAGTTTTCCGCATAAAGATAATGCCTCTATATATTTAACTGAAAAAATACCATAGATAACACCAAATCATGATTGGTGTAATTTTTATCAGGAATATTTAATTTTCATGAGGTATAAGATATAACAATTTCATTATGTAGAAGAACGCATCAAAATCACTTATTAGATTCATCATGACATATTAAAAACCCTACTCCACTATAGGTTAATGTATTAACATGTGAACCGACAAATATTTTCATTAGTTGCATGAAATTTTTCTCACATTTCATCTATTAGAGTAACTCCCCCCCTTGAGTTAAATTAGTAATAGTATTATATAGGCCTAGGAAATTCTCCTCAAAAAATTGATAATATCTATCTAAATCATGAAAACTACGGATCATAGTCACTATTTTTGTTTTAGTCCAATATTTAATAGACTCAGTCTATGATGGATCTACCAATATAGCCTCTACATATATTATGTGACTCAAAAATGAAATCTTTTTTTGTCAAAATTAATACACTATTAATTTTTCATATAATTTTTATTTCTTTAGGGGCATTAGTACAATTCTAAAGTGATCATCCCTGTCACCCTTGATATTTTATTAGAGAGAAATATCATCAATAAACACTAAAAAATGATCTAGGTAATCTCAAAATGGATCTATTTCTATAATTAATGAATATAAAAGGGGAATAAGTATGACTAAAATAAATAAATATTTATTTATAGTGTCTATACCATGAATGTAATGTTTTTTTTGGGTGTATCCTCCCTCTTAACCCTCAAATTACGATTCCCAGAATGAATTTTAATAATATAAATTTTTTGAGATATGTATATTTGATCAAACATGTCCTCAAGACATGGTAGATTCAACTTTTCTTTGTTTCTAATTCTGTTCAGTTCTTGATAATAAATGTTCAGTTGTGATGATCTGTCATTCTTTATAACTACTATAATAGGTGCACCCCAAGGTAGAAAATGTAGATAAATTAATTCATTTTCAAGGTTTTCCTAGAGTTTCATCTTCAATCATGATAACCTAATTGGGTCCATTCTATAGATTGTTTTTTAAATTGGTGTGGAATCAGGTATACATTATATTGAGAAATCAACTTCACATTTTGGTTTGATCCTAGTAATCTGTTCTAGAAATAAATCAATATATTCATACACAATAGGAATATAATCTATGTCATGTTTCTCCCCAACCATCTATGATAAGAACCCCTTTAGAATGGGTATTAAGACCCATACATTGGACTTAATCTCAATAGGATGTTCATACATATCATCATATTGATAGATGATCAATAGTTAGTTTGGAATATCAAACATAACATCCATTATTGTAAAATTGATTTATTCTAAATTCAGATAAATTTATTCCTGGAATAACATGACATCAAGTTCTACTAGGGGAAGACGTAAATGATTTTTAGGAAGCTTATCCCCACCAACATCAATTGGATGTGAATCATATACTTGAGATGTGATCATCATACCACTAAGAGTTTTCATTGAAAATTATATATCCAAACATTTTGATGGAATCTTTATACCCTTAGGATATAATTTTAATATGAATGAATTAATAGATACTGAGTAAAATAATACATTAATAGTTCTATAGAGGATGGTAAGTATACCATTCACCAAATTGTTATTACATCCCTCTTAAAAAATATTGATCACATGATAATTACACATGTCCTCATCATTAGAGCTTTCTAACATCGATCATCACCATTAACCCTTAGGTTTTGTAATTGGTTATATTAATTCCAATCCTCTATTCACTTGAACAACTAATGTGCGTGAGGTGAATTATATAATTCGTTCTATCTATTCTCATGGATAACTAGCTTCTACCAAAAAATCTGGAAATCCGTTTCTTGATGACCTTCCCATACATACATAAATGATTTTTTATTCCCCATACGACAATTTACTGCATGATTCATCCCATAAATTGATCAAAAGTAAGTCAAATATTTTTTGCTCTATGTTTTTTAAAATTTCCATTGAATCCCATAGTCCTTTTCTTTTCAAAACCGAGATATTGATATGTTAACCCAACCCCTCTTCCACCTTGATAGCTCATAAAACAGTATCTTCAATGATCCTAAAAAATATCATGGATAATACTATTTAGATACATGTTATTATTTCACTAAAGAATAAATCAAACTTACATTCATTTGGGATGATAATACTAGAAGCATACCTAACTAGCCTTTTACAATTAGACTCATAGGTACCAAAGGATTCATCATCAATTTTTTTAACATGTGGACCTACTTATGTAATATCATATTAGGAACAAAAGGAAATTACATATTGAACAAAAATTCTTAAACTTATCCCAGTACAAGGAGTTAATTTCATAATGTTTCCTTTTATTCTAGATAAAATTCCACCATTGATCTGCTTCACCTTCCAAATTGTAGATATCCAAAATGAATTTTTAATGTTTCAAAAACTATAAAATAGAAAATACCTTTTCAATGTTACTAATAAATTGATTAGAAACAAATTAATTAGTTTTTCCATTAATTGAATGTGGAATAATTCATATGAAGTACTAAACATAAGGTTTTAACCTTGTTCACACATTTTAAATTTTAGAATGATTCATAGATTGAGAAGTCTATGTGATAGTAGAAATAATGATTTTATTTTTATATCCCATAAAATTTCTATTCTAAATTGAAATATCATTTTATTGTCCATGAAAATCTCCATTAATATTTTTCCTTCAGGTTCGATCCATTTACTGATACCAAAAACCCTACTATAAAATACTGTAACCATGATGGGGAACAAGATAATCACGAAAAATCACTTATGGGATGTCAAAATCCTGCCACGTTCTTCATTAATATATGAATCCATAGGTTTATAGTAGGTCATTCATAGTCATATTCAATTTAAATCATTCATAATGGGTTGTAAATAAGTTTCTAATTTTCAAATCATATATCCCAGGAGTGTCAAAGTAGGTGTACGACAAAGCCTGTTGTGGTATACCGGTTCTCGATCGAGTATATCTCAATACAATGTGTTGGGTACCATTACCCTTATGTTCATTTGTTCCAATTCCACATCCACTTGTAGTATCTAGACATGAGTTTAATTTTATAGAAACCACTCACTATATCCTTTAACAAATTTCCCTGACATTTTCATATACTTCAACTCATCATTATACTTATCCTTAGATATCTCCTTTGGTTTTTCATTAAGGTTTGATCGTCCCAATTTACAAAAGATAATTAATCCTATCTGTTTACAACAACTAAAGTGGTCCATGGTTAATAAACTAGACAATACATTATTTCTATGGAATATCTATTACCTCATATAAACACATGTTGAAGGAAAAAAATAGTTTAATTTCATTAGTAAATTGGAAGCCTGAACAATGTTCCATAAGTGTGTAATATCATATCACATTATATTCTCAACAATAAGAAACCTTATTATATATATCATACATAATAAATATATTCATAATTTAGGTAAATAAAATTTAATAAAGGGTGAGATCATATGACTAGTTAGAGTAACAAGGAACATACATAAGCAAAACATGAACATAAGGGTATAAGAACATGATCACAATGTTTGAAAACCATACTATGTATATGAAAGAACATATAAATGAGTCAAGGAATACATATTTTCATTTCATAAGAAATAAATCATTAGTTAATCAAAGAACATGATCCATAATAACATAACTTTGGCATAAGGCATGGAATTTATGGGATACACATAAGCATTACAAATCATTTCCATATTGGTCAAGGATTACTTTTATCGCCATTACAGCATATAAAGAACTTTATAGTACCGAATTCAATCTTTATTCTAGCCATGTATTACTATACTGGGCTCACTTATTATTCCATTCCCTTCTTACAGTACCTGGTTCACTCCCCATTCAATCCCTTTCTTAATATATCGAGTTCACTCCCCGTTAATTCTATATATATCTCATGAGATATATAAATCTATACAAAATCCATTGTATAGAGACATATTTCCCTCCCATATCATGATGAAAACTATATTTCTGTGTTCCAAAAGATAGAAATCATTCATAATATCAATCCCATGAATTGAAATGGGTATCATAAAGATTTCAAAACATCATAACCTGTGGAAAATAGAAATGATTCATAATTATATTATTATAGGATAACATGTGAAAAGAAAAAGGTTTTATAAGAATTTATTCATGGTATAACCCATGGTTGAGAAATGGGATTCATAATAATAATTAAATAAGAACAGAGACAATTAAGAGGAATAACATGAATTTCAGCCTTTCATCATATATCCAGTAAGGAATAGGTAATATTAATGGGTTTCATCTAATATAGATATTGATTTTGATCAATAAATTGAGACATATGTTGACAAAAATATCTCTTACACTTTATTTTTTAAAAATAATAAACATTAATAATGAATTTTCATTTGAAAATAAATATGACATTTTATTAAGGAATCTCTGAATAAATTATTGCTCAAGACATCAGAAAATTCAATTGATTTCGTACTTGTAAAAAATATTATTCATTACACATTTATTATAAAATATAAATAGATAATGTTTAGAAAAAGACTCAAATATTCATTAAAAACAATTTTATTATAACTAATACAAGGATGAATAATTATTTAAAAAAAATTGAGTGTAATAAAATATTTTTGAAAACAATTGTAGAAAATATGCTTCTGAATAAAAATAGGTTTCCGTCCAAAGAGAGTAACAAAGTCATATATTTATAATAATTTTTGTATTTATATTAAGTACCAAATAGTGGAAAAATGATAACATTACTTCAAGTTATAATTAATAACCATACAGGAATAAAATGCATGATAATATTTTAGAGGTGGATAATGAAATTGTATCATTTAAAGAATAATCATAAACAATCCTAATAAACAATAAGAATACAATATAAAATTATTTCCACATTAGTAACCAGGATTCATACACACCATGACATAATTAAATAAAATGAAACATAAAATACCAAGAATATAGAAGCATTCCTAATATTACAAGTCAAGGTGGCTATATATACACACTATAAAATTATATTGGTTTATGTAATAAAATATGTATCAAACAAGGAAATTTGAGAGAAAATCCTTTACATATATGGTATATTTTGAATTGTAAACCCCAATAACGAGGAAAAAATGGATATGTAAATAAAAATAAATTTTTTTATAATAATAATAAAATGAATTCATTATAAATAATCACAAAATATATTATAAATAGTAGCTAAATATAGCATGTGTCTAACAAAAGAAAAAATTAGGATAAAAGCAATTACCCTAAGTCATGATCTTCATTGTAGTCGTTTAAACTACTTGTATAATATATATAATTTTATTATAAATATATTACAAAATAATAATAATATATAACATTTCATGTATAATTTTATTATTACTTTTTAACTACCCATTTATTATCACTTCTTTGTTGAAGTTACGTTTTACTTAACAATGTTTTTTTTGTATAATATTTAATTTGTTATATTTTTGGTCTTATAACTTTGATAATGACATAATATTATCTATAATATATATGATCGGATGAAAATAATATAAATTAAATATATATTTAATTATGTTAATTCATAAATATTAGTGATAGGAAATGAAATGCACCGCTCATGGAGACTGTATGTCATACATATGCATTAATGATGTTTTTCATTTTCTGTTTCATTTGAATGAAATAAAATAAAATAATATATTATTTGTTAAAATTAATTTTTATTTCATATATATAGAATATTCTTATTTGATACATATTTAATACATTATATGTAAAGCATAAATGTATCACATTGCTTTGTGAGCCAATATTACACCATATGCATGAGCGACATTGTCGTATTTCCACCTAATTGAATGCATTGTGGAAATTTTGATACAAATATTTTGGAATCCCAAAAATATATTTAATACCAACAAGTTTGTATCTAAATAATATTTATATCATTATTCACTACATAGAGATGTGGTAATGGAATAACGAACTACGTCACGTTGAGAGGAGGTAGTCAACCTTACACATGAATGATTATATCATAACCCATTTGATGAATGTGTGTCTGGATATTGGTTATTCCCATAAAATAAAAATATCTTATTATATTTAATATAATTATGTTTTTATATGTACATGATGTAAAAATAATTGAATGGTTTGAGGAAAAATAATAAAAAAATTCCTTTGATGAATGTTACAATTTCATCAGGTATCTATTTTTGGATTTCTCCAACGGCCATCCTTGGATGGATTTATGCATAATGATAGAAATATAAGATGATAATAGAGAATTTATTTAGTTATTTGGTTGGGATTGTTTTCTGAAACTCTTTGTTTTAATGGTGTGGAGAAAGGCGGAGAAGGTGTGGCATTTTATAAGTGGGGTGAGTTGATAAGTTGTATATTTTTTAAATAGTGATTTAAACCAACATTTTTTATATGAAAATAATTCCCAAAATGTCGAAAGGTATAACCTTAAACATGATATGGTAAAAATATGGACATAATATGGGTTTCAGACTATTTTTGGTTAATTTTTACACCTAATTTTATAAGTTTAATAACTAAGTAAATTATGTTTTACCGTAGTCAGTTTAATTAAATTTAATTTCTTTCAATAATAACATTGTAAAACATGTATGTTAACCTTAATAGGAATTAGAAATTAATATATTTGAAATTATGGAATCCATAGATCCGAAATCTAATCAGAGAAGTGGAAAAAATAATTTTATAATTAATCACACATATTTGATAAGGAAATTGGTTTTTAAAGGGAAAATGATCCAATGTCTACAATGTTTTTCACTATTCAAAAAAGTGAAAAATTCGTGAAAAATACAAAAATTCAACCTATTATAATTTTGACTTTATTAATTAATAATGAAATTTATTTTATCACATTAATATTCTATAAGTGTCAAACTTTTATTTTATCAGAGCCACAAAATGAAACAAAATAATGTTTTTTTGAGATTATTATATTTTCAAAACATATAAATACATTAATAAAAATTTATTTTTATATCAATATGATTCAATTATTAAAAAAATGATAATGAATATTTAAAAATTATTTATTAATATGCATTTCCTAAGTCTAATTACTCGATTATAACGATCGAGTTTAACAACCATATAAATTATGTGTTAAACTCATTGATGTATTTCATGAAATCTCAATCAGTGTTTCATATAGTGAATGATAACCTAGGTTAGTGTGTAAAAAATAATTACTTTTTGTTTCATGTTATAGAATAAATATAAGAGATTTAATTTTTTTCAAAATAATTAATTTATAATAATACAAGCTATTACATAACCTATATTTATTGTATAGAATGTGAAAAAATAGGATACTTAATGATACACTCATTTATATTCTTACTGAGATTAACACTCTGGTCTGATTATTATATTGATAACTATGCTATCATGAAATTAATTTACTATGAATTTTAAATATTCATGATCTAAAGAATATATTCAAGAATCGTTTTATTAAGTGATACTTTTTGGGAGTAAAAATATTTAAGTGAATGGGTGTGATCATGTATCAATTTACTATTAAATTTAACGATTATATTATAATGTTAATATTTTTTTAAATATAAATTAAAATACTAACAAACAATTTACTTTATAATTTTATTAAAATTGATAATTCTAATTACAATATAATGTTGAAATTTATTCTTTTGGATTATTTCATTATAGGATGAGGTACTTTTTGAGGGCCCAAGATGAAGTAAAAGAAAAATTTTCCGAACTAGAGGGAATATCTAGAACATTTGTCACGTTTTTCACATATTAAATGGAATCCATAAATCCAATTATAATTAATTTTTTTTGATATGATCTAAAACATAGTGGTCAATTAATCTTATGAAGACATTCATTACCAATTCATCGATTTTTTTTCCTAAAAAAATAATATATCAAGAAAACTAAATCTGGTTGAAGTCAAGAGTTTAGTTTAATATTTGATCAAATTTTCTCAATAAAGACATGAAATTAAGACTTAATTCGTTATAAAGTCATTAAGGGCTCCATAATTCTATTTTGTATTGACAATATTATTCTTTTTACATATTTAAAAATAATAAAAAGTGTTATCTCTAAATCTAGGAGGCCAAAACTGCCACCCACATTTCTTATTGTTTAAAATCCATTTTGTCTCTAGTGGGTGAAAATATTAATGGAAAATTACCTAAAAGAATAATAACTTAAGAGAATCAAGGAGAACCAATCCACTTGATCAGGTAATCCCACACACTCATAGCCTACACCCTAAGAGGCTTAGACATTCCTAACCTGTGCTACCAAGATGGAGAATTCATCACGCATGTTACCCCAGCACATAGAACATATAAAATGGACCTGTGAGGAAATAAAAATTCTCATAGGGTCCTAATATTTCCTTTAAATAAGACCCTGGGGATCTTCATTTCGAAATAAAAAACAAAAATAATACTCAAATATCTGCTAACCACATTCCTTAACCCAGCCCCTCGAGACCATTCAGGGAGCTCACCAAAACCTATGAGATGATGGAATTTAGTTGAATAGGGGGGGAAAAGTACCGATATTTTGTTGAGAACAATATGCATGGGTGAGAAACCGTTTACCCATTATCAAAATACCCTAGTGTGAAGGTCCCCAAAAAAACCCTAGACCTATGTGACACCCTTCTAGGGTAACTGGGAAAAACCCTTAGAGCCTAGAGAAATTACTCTAATAAGTGTTGTTTCCTGGGTTATAGATCGTCTAAAATTAATCTATAACTTATTCATCCCTACCCTTTATAATGAAAATTGGATTCACACAGGCCTATCCTACACGTTATTTCTACAACTTACCTATCCACCCCCTATGTGACCCCCCTTTGACCCCTCTCCCCATGCCACCAATGGTAGGGAAACTTTTTTTTGGGGACTCCCATATAAGGGAGTCCAAACAAAATAATCAAAAAAACCATCGATAAATTTCCAACCATGGAGAAAGATATAATATTATATAGTCCATTTGGTTTTGAATTCCTATAGTAAAAGGCATCCCTTATTTTTCATACCTAATGGGTAGAGTACTTGGTGTTTGTGTAACTATGCATCCCTTCGATAATGTTTGACCCCAAAATTAGGGGTTGTTCCTAGGACTTCCCTATCATAGGAATGATGGTTTATTATTTTCCCCTGTCTTTGTCTCAAACACATTAGTTAAGGATTTTTCCTCCCCTTCTCATCTCAAAGAACAATGATCTCCCATTTCATTGTGAAGGGAGGGCGACCATGCTTGATTTTACATTTGAGTGTTAGTGGATTATCCTACTCTATTATATGGAATTGGGAATAGGGTGTTCCTCATTGAGTAATCCCCTACCTTTTCATATAGGGCCATATCCAGATGGGTAGCCAGATGTGACTATACAGATTATGAAGATAAGAGAGTAGACATGAACCTCAAAAAAATCACTCATTCATATCTCTGGACACATCCACTAGTGGAATAAATAGATTTGGGGACCTTATTGATCTTATAATTACTCTTATATGTCATGTTGATCATGAATCATGTGGGATTAGAATCTGTTTATAATCTTCAAATCTATACGATTAGATACATGTCCTAGAAGAGACCCCAATTTTAGATCTTCTTATGACTATCCGTTAGAGGTCCTCCAAAGGATTGGGTCCTGAAATCAATGTATCAATATCAAAGGGGCAATACCACTTTATGAGACAAACATTTAGGGGGCCTCTATAGGACTGGGTCCTAAATCGGGAATCCACTGAACTGGTTAATTCCCAAAACCATTCTTTAACATTAAAAGGGACACTTATTTGGATTAAGTGTGAGATCCATGTCACAATCCTTTAAAAGTATTACATAACCTTGGAAAAAACCATCAATGTTCTTATATAGGCATGGTTCATCAACCTATCGAAACAACATGGCATTTTATTTCAATCCAAATGGGATAAGTCGGAAGCCTCTTTGAAGATCAATCGCAACACCATAAATAAACCCTAATTATTTCTCAACCACATTAATAGTAGGGTAAAATCCAAAATGGGAGCATGCATCACTTTCGAGTTCCCTATCCCGCTTTATTTTATGTTATAATCAAAAAATTTGACAAAGAACCTTTCTCATAGACATCATTCTTGCATGACATTAAAATGAGAAGTTTGGTCCTCACCACATGAACATAAAATATATAATGTTTCATGTTAAGTGGAATCTATCTACATGATTTTTGATTCATTTCACAAGGATTTGTTAGAAGCACGTATTATAATCCAGATATCAAAATCAGAACTACTCTAATATCCCAATACACATATAAAATCTAGAGCACCCCACTGCATGGATTAAAACTGGTATCATAATAATAAATGACTAAATAATATCTAATTTATATAAAAAAGGATTCCATCAATGGATAATACCATATACATATAGATTCCTCCATTAATGAAGAACCCCTGATACATATATATAGTTATAAAGTTAATGCATTATAATAATCAAATATTAATCTAAGGTTGGGCCATGATAAAATTTAGATTTAATAAAGGGATCACGAACATGTCTAAAATATTAAATGGAGTACCTAAGTAGGAACCGCCCCCCCAAAGGGTTTGATGAACTCGACCTCCCATCCCTTCGACCGATGTGAATCCCAATGCAGCATTGTATCATTTTCCCAATTAACACAAAAGAAATATATCAAAAGAGGGAACTGTTGGTTTTTTCTAGATCCATGAAACTAAACCATTCGAAGACACTCAAAAATGGGGAAAATAACATGTATTATTTTATAACTATTCAATCCCGCACAATCATCCATTAAGAGAATAAGAAAAAATATTGTTTTTCAACAACAAATATATCGGTCCCTATTACCATCCATAACCTAGATAATTATGTTGTTCACATGTCAAACAACCTTTCAGGCTCCAAATTATAGTCCCAAAAAATTCAATCAATAATGCATGTGTTCATTTTTTTTTACTGATTTGATGGGGTTTCATTTTTTGTATTTTTAAAATATATTCTAGGATCATTCAACCAGATCTACCCGTGATCCAAATGGTGTCTTACCTATTCCAACAAAAACATTACTCAACCACTGTACAAGATTGGTTCTCATCTAAACAGAGGACACTATCACCCACCAAGAATCTTCAATGCTATGTATCAAATTTATTTGCATCATAGTACCAAAAAATGGTTCTGTCTAGATCATGAATCCCGTTTAGGCATCCCACTCAATGATAATTGGTGGAATTTAAGTATAAGATACCTATTTCCATCTCAAATCATTTTTTCACCCTATACCTCGATAGAATCAATCCAATACTCCATTTTATAAGGGTGGAAAATATATCGGTGATCATTGGACTCATCCATATGACATAGGGGTCCCACCAATGGGATCATGCAAGTACCCATTATCACTGTCAATGTCACATGGTGACAATACCTCGGTAAGGCGAGATTATTTCGTTTTAATTTTATCCTAGGTCACTCATACCTGATAAAGCATGACAGATCACTGATGGTAGTGACCAAGAAACATAGAGTATGACAAAACATCTTTAACATATTAATATTTCCATCAGAAAAATTAGGTGGTGAACTTTGAGCATGCATTAATAAATTTTGCACCATCCATGCCTTTAATCAGTGTTTTATAGCATCTAGAAATTCCTAAAAATCAAATTCTCTAGAAAACTACAATAAAGAAAAAACAAATACATGAAAAACCCAAGACCACCAATAAAATTCATTAGTTATCTATTAGTAGGCATACACAACTTCCATCCTCTATCAATCTTGTTAGCCTATACTGATGGGTTGGGATAGATTAGTTGTAAAGTACACTCTAAAAATAGTAGGCATACCCAAATCTATACCCCCACTCATGTGTATTTTCAATACTTACTGGGAGGAAATGGATGGTGGGTTCATGCATAGACCCCTTCTCCAGCCACAAAATTTTAATATAAAACCATTAATACCATAGAATATTCAAAAAACATCCCAAAAATTGTGAAATGTAAGACAGAAATTCCTACCCACATCCTACCAAATGCCTAGGATATAATAATGGGGAACTAGTGGTATAGGGATGGATGCACAAATTATAGAATCCCGCCATTTTATCACATAAACATTCATTAGATTTTACAAAACCAAGGATCTTTAAGGTTTAGTGTCTTGGAAACCAAGAACATAAAACATGAAAACATAAAACATTCTTCTTAAACAATTGAAAGGATTATCCTCATGTTCATCCTAGGTTCATTACTGCATCTCATAACCTGGAGACATACATCAAAAGAAAGGGTGAGAAGAAGGCCCAGTAAGGGAAACAAGAGAAACAATTTACATGTGAACTTGAGATACTTCAATAAGGTCATGAAAAGAAATTTAAGGTATGAGAAAGAAATAACGAGATATATCATAATAAAAATAACATTTTTCATAACTTGAAGATGTGTCTAAAACATTTAATATTGACAATAATTTCTTTTCACCAAGGTCCATCCCCAAGATGTCATTAGAAATTACCAAGCTTATTTACCAAGGTATCAGTCTAAAAGGTCATCTCTAGAGATTAAGTCTTTACCCAATGCATTGGAGTACTATCTGGGCGCACCCTTTAAATGTATTTTTTATCATGTGATCCAAATATATCATCATCAATTATTTCATAAACAACTCATATAGAATAAAATAAATGGGTTTCATTTCATAATCATAACGTTTCAAAAACTGCTTTAAAGACATGATCTTTACGTCACTTTAAACACACGGAAGGGGAGAGCGGGTCTCATGTATGTAAATCCTAGAATTTAAAATAAAACATTTTGGTATATATGTGAATACCCCTTTTGAAGAAATATATTTGAGTATTCACTTAATAAAATAAAATTACTTTAGAAAAAGAGAGTGACATTTTGAGACGAATATTCTGCAGTATAACGGCTATGTTTCGGGGTTTTAGAAAACATTGAAAAGAGAGGGGACATGTGTAAAAACTCATAAATGAACCATAAAACAGTAGGGGGACAGAATATAAATAATTGTAGAACATGGTAATGAAATTTGAAAGATATACCATATCAAATTAAGAACATGAAAGGAAGACAAAAATAAGATTTCTCTAATGAAAATTCGGCAGCCCAACAGCGTCCCTTAAACTTCAACAAAAATGAATTGACAAGATCAAATAGGGTTTCTCATCATATGAACATAAAATATCAGTATGATAGATATAGATATCATACCCCAACATAATACAAAAGGAACTTGAAATACTTTACATGAAAGTAGATCTTTGAAAAATGAGAAAGGTGAACGAATCCCTTAAAAATTCGGCAGCCTAACGGTGTCACATAAACTTCAACCAAAAATGAATTGACAAGATCAAAATAGGGCCTCTAATCATATAAAAATAAGGACTCAGTATGATAGATATAGATATCATACCCCCAACACAATAAAAAGGAACTTGAATGACATGACATGAAAATAGATCATGAAAACGAGATGGGTGAAAGAATCCCTTAAAAATTCGGCAGCCTAACGACGCCACTTAAAACTTCAAAATACTGAACTGAAGAGATAAAACGGGGTCTCTCATCATATTATAATAAAATATCAGTATTATAGATATAGATATCATACCCCAACATAATAAATTGGAACTTTAAAGACTTGACAAGAAAATAGAACTTGAAAATGAGAAGGGTGAAAGAATCAGTTACAAAAAGTTCGGCAGCCTAACGATGCCACTTAAACGTTCATAAAATGAAATGATGAGAGTAAGAGGGGATATCTCATAATATGAACATAAAATGGACAGTATAATGAATATAAAATAACATCCTCCAACATAAGAACATGGAGCATAAAAGGAATGACATAAAAGAGATTACTTGAAAAGAAAGAGAGAGGTCGGATCCCTTACCTTAAAACGTAACTCTTAAAACTCAAAGTTTTGGACCTTGAGGGATTGGGGTAACCTTGGGAGGACTCCTTGGGAGGTAAGGAGACCAGAACATCGTTGAGAATGATTTTTGAGCCCAAAGTATCGGATAATGGATTGGTATTTATAGGGAAAGTGAGGAGACAAGGCATTAATGGCCAAGGGACACCTCATAAGTGGGTTTCTCAAAACCATGTGCTCTCCCAATATATTTCCCATGAAGCTAGGAAACATGGGGCCCCCAATAAAATAATTAATCACCTTTGGTCGGACAACCCATAAAATATCTCATGACATAATCATGACACAGTTATGATGTCATTAAACATACTGAAACCCTAAAACTGTATTTTTACTATTCACTGAAAATTCAACTTTCTCAGAAAAATCTCAAAATTTCACCTTAACCAAATATCAATGCCCTGATTTCAAAAATGAAATCCATTTTAGAAAAATAATTTTCTATATATTTTTAAATTATATTTTTAAATAAATACACTATTCACTGAAATTTCATTTTTTTCAGAAAAATCCTCAAAAATTACCATAACATAATATCGATGATCTGAGTTCAAAAATGAAATCCATTTTATAAAAATAATTTTCTAAATATTTTTAATTTAATTTTTAATTAAAAAAACTATTCATCCGAAAAATCTAATACTTGAATAATAATATATGAAACCATTTTTTAACCATTTTATTGAATCATATTACTTAATCAAGGTTCCTAGATTATATTAATACTTTTTTTAAGTGAGATTACTAATCCATTTGGTCACATTAGTAATCTTAAGCATAAAATCACTATTCATAATTTACTATTCATAAAAATTAAGTTGATCTTATTAGACTCTAAATTTCGTACTGAAAATAATTGTGGAAGACCGTTTTTTTAAAATCATTACACATTTTTAATTATTTAAGGCTTACATAAATTTATTTAAAATATCCTTTTTCTAATATTTATCAAAAATATGCATACTATATTTATCCGGTCATTTGAAAATTCAAAAACGTCATCATAAGAATAAATCGCAATTTTTATTTAAAACAAAGGATTACACAAGGCAGTTACGGTCTCCTTACACAGACCCTTATCACACCAGCAAAGAACCTAAGTGTAATGTGTGCTAAGGTGAGATAATCTAAGAGAGGCTCATCCAACATCGCATGAGTAGTAATTTCTATGAGTTTGAACTTCTCACGAAGGCGATTCCGTTCTAGCTTCACACGATGAAGTTCGACTTGGGTTTGGTCTAGAGCAAAACCCAGTTGTGCTACCTACTTCCCAAGTTTAATTAGATGGGTTTCGATCGGTCCAAGACTACTGGGTGAGGCCATCGAATCTTCTTTCTATATTAATTAACCAAGAATACTTGTATTTAGAGACAATAATCAAAAATTTTAGTTTCCAGCGGTCATATTGACCAATGGTCATATAACAGTCAAAAAACCAACAGTCTCATTTTAATTATACTCTTGTTATCCAATGAAACATTTTTGTTGAGTAGAAAAAATAAAATAAAATAACACACAAAATTCGGAAACATGATTTATTCAAAATTTCGGGTCATTACACAAATCAATCTCCATAGTTGGGGTAACTGACAAACCCAATGGAAGGGTCACTCCAAATAATATAGGAACTTATTCACTCATCCAAAATGGTAACAGTAAAAAATAACCCATGATATATGGAAAACCTGATTGGGTACATACCCTCATTCCAACTGAAGTTAGTTTGACTATTCCAATTGCCAATCTAGGGTTATCGCTTACCCCGGCCAAAACTCGAGAAACCTATCATAAAATTATGTTAGAAGAACAATATATAGTAAAATAATATTTCATACATGAAATAAATTATCTATATAAAGTGTCCACAATCACCAATAAGAAGGAATATGCAAAATAATGAAATAAGGAAACTGGAAAATGAATAGATGATATATTATCCTACTCTACATATGTTGGTTTTATTGATTCCCTAAGATTTTTATCTATGAAATATCATAATAATAATATATATTTACTAAATTATAGGGAAATTGGTATCATTTGTGGATGTTCTCCTCAGACACCTTACTAGGAAGTATTTCATCCTATCTGGAACATAAATGATCTTAGGATCCCATCACATGATGAACACTATGACGTCCATATATATGGAAATAGGATCAAAAATTAAAAATGTCATCACCTTGCAGCCGTAAACCCCGATGGTCCTCCCTAGGGTATATCCTATAGAGGTTATACATATAATCAGACATAAATCTTTGATGGTTGTCATCACTATGATAATAAACAATGTGAAGTTCATCCCCATTGTGAAATTTCAATTCAATAAAAAGGTCCACCCACTGCAAATTTAATGATGAGAAACCAATATTATCATGATGCACATGGGAAAATGAATCTTTCCATGAAAGATACCTCCTAATTAACAAGATAAATCTTTTCCCACACAGATGAAATATAAAGGAAATAGTCATTCTCCCGACCACCCTTAGATTAACTATATTACAATATAAGTTAAGAAGTCCTCACTAGTCATGATTGTTTACTATAAATTTAGGGAGGCATCCACATTTTTAGGACCATGTTTTGGAGCCTCTAATAAAATATGAATAAGGAATGTTGAACACGAGGTGACATTTAGCTAAAAATGACATAATAGTTATATTTTGGGCCTTATGTATTCATCAATATTTCATTTCATAGGTGTTGTATCAAGATTGTGTGCATTAAATCCACCTTGATATATGGAAAACTCTTCATAATGTAAAATAAAATGCATTACCTTATGAATAATATATATGGAAAGTCATGTTAATAGAAGGAATACTTCATCAAATTGTCTTGGTGGATTTCTTAATTGTAGGACACCCAAATGTGTGTAATATGAAATGACCCCTCTAATAGAAATGTCTCAACACGTTAAAAGGGTTGAGTTAGTTGATAAATGATTCCCCATCTGGGTTTAAAGTCAGAGGAAGGGGAAAATATGAGGCAATATATTTAACAATTCATCCGAATATTTATGTGCCACCAAAGGTGACATCATGCAATTTGATATCCATAAGAATGCTTTAATAAATTGGTCTTGTTCATAATAGATTGAATGAATAGAAAAAATTGGCCCTAACTTGATCTAAAAATTATCAGGCTATAAGAGATAAAAACACAGAAAAACTCTAGCATCATGCTTTAGAAAATATTGAATAGACCTCAAACATAAGGGAGTATAACAAAAACGAATCACCCATATCATTGGAGGTAGTCATAATGGGTGAAAACTATACAATGACCACATCCCATATTCAACCCCGGCACTGTAAAATTGTGGTGGTAGCCACATGTGTAGCGTCCATGGAAACATAAGAGAAATAACATCCTATAGAGATGAAATTTTTTACAACAACCATCATGGTTAGTAAATAGTGGTTGAATGTTTTTGTAGATGTAATGAGATTATACATAATCCATAGATATGGGGGTTGTTCTAACACAATAACATAATACTCAATGGAAGTTGGACTTCTCCATACCAGGGGGGATGTAACAACCTCCTAGTTCATCCTAACCCATGATCTGATATCCTTACTAATAACACGCACCAATAATTTTACAGATATTCCTTTTATATCACCATCTTCCAAATGGTTATATAAGGACTAGTGAAGTAGATGATAAGACCTCATAGATGGTAAAGCAGAAGTAGTCTCTTTAGGAGTCTGGTTAAACTCTTGAATTGAATAATGAATTGATGGATGTCATTAACACCACCCTTATAGACACTGTAGAACATTGTGCCAATATATAGCACTAAGAGGTGGATGTTATGGGTCAGAATATGGTCCAATCAAAAAAAAATTAAAGAGGTTTGCATACCCAAAACTGGATGATGGTTACTAATTTTAGGATTCCATAAAAAACGTTATTACTACCACATTAGTATTCATTTTCGAAAGAAAAGTGTAAAAGAATGGTTGTACATCACCTGACACCCAAATAAGATGAACCCACCACACTCAAAAAAATATACTCTTAGTATTAGGTAAAGATTAAAGAGATAATAAGGCTAAACATTGAATTAATAAAACGAAATATTCCCACTAGATATTATATATGAGAAAAACCTCATCCAGTGCCCCCACTACGGTACCTCAAACAAGCGAGTTCACCCCTGTAATTGAAATGGAACCAGAACATACACTCAACATGAAGGACGGATGACAAATATATCTAGACCCCATGAAATTGATATATCAGGACTACCACATTTTGTTATACAAATATGTCTGTGTTATGTTCTCCCTAACAAACCTTCCTTTGTAGGATACCAACCATACGTACAAATAGATCCCCCACATAAAAAAATACTAGTTTCTACCCATACTAAATCCTCAATTCAACCAGATATTCCTCAAAGAATCATCAATAATATTGCATTATTTACATCTTGATTGGAATCATTTAATAGTGGCATGCACCTATATTTTCACAATGGAAGCCTTACCCTAAATTGGTGGATTTAGCCCCTCCCCACAAAATTTTGGAAATCCTAGATTATTGATTGTTAACGGCTTAGGGAATCCAGAGAAATATATGATTCAATTCATGTCTCTCTATTATCCCATGATGGGAACACCGGTGAAACAATAATTAGTGTAACTACTTTTATTCATATGAATACTATGAGGTACTTCCTTTCTATGGTTCACTGGTTTGATGGGTGTTCCAATAATGGTATGGGAAGATCTCTATCAAAAGATTAACTTTCAATTCAACTCATCATAGTAGTAGGAAATTGTCCTTGAACTCTCAAAAAACGTTAGAGAATGAGTGATAATTTTATTTCATTACTTGAAGGAAGGGGTTGAATTACTCCCTAAATATAAATGTTACACAAGAATATTTTTTCCCATATGTATAGATAATCATCACAATGAGTTTCATACACCAATCATCCATGTGAATTATATAAGAGGTCTCTAATATCTCTATGTAGTCTCTAAAAAAATGGATTATTCATTCATGTGAATTAATTTCATGACCTATGTAATTTCATCACCTCAATGGAAGATAAAATGGAAAGAAAATGGTGTTACTATCATACATTAACTAGTTCTTACACCACCTCCAACTCTAATCCCACACCATATAGTGTGGCACCCCCTCCTGATAATTGGAAAAAACACCCATATAACCTGGTTGAGTGATGTGAGAATAGGAGAAACCAATCAGAGGAACTAAAGTACAAATTTTATTATTTTTGGGAATACCTTGTCTCGGGAAACTTCATCATAGATCTAGATAACAACTTTCTTTGATTTTGGAAACCCAATAGGACGACTTAGGAATGTCTTGATAATCTCACAAACTAACGAACCTTTCATTGATCATTAAGGATCACCATATTGGAATGATTGATTTTCTAGGAAATCCTTTAATAAATTGATAGCTCTAGAAATGTGATTCTATGAAAGCCATCCTCTCAAGTAGCATGCATTTCAGCTGCAAATCTTTTAGATGAAGGTGAATGGTAGGAGGATACAAAAAGAGGTGTATATTAGATCAGTAATAGGATGAGTTTAAAGAAATTGAAATTGACACATTCTATAACTAGAGAAAATTTAATGAAACCAACTATGCACCTGTCACTTCCACCATGACACAATTAAATCCAACAACACTACAATCCTCCAAATGACAATCTCCCTTGAAATGACATGGATTGAAGAGAATAAGATATATAAATAAATATAAAACTATACAAATGAATTTTTTTCTTTGACACTCTCAAACATTATTACTTCAATATCAAAATAATGGGCCCTTCCTCACCATACAACAAAAAAAGACTCAATCTGTGAAAAAGAAAGACACAATCTGCGAAAAAGGATCCTCGTCAGATAATGAATTGATCTCCTGGTAAAGTATTATCATTCAATTATAGGATACATTTTCTGCTAGTGAATAAAACTATGAAACCATGTTAACTAAATGTTAATTGGGAATTATGTGAGGAGGACACAATAGTTGTGGATACTAAGGATGACCTGGTAGGAGTAGAAATCAATACTCTAGCCATATCCCTGATCATATTTTCTATATGGACAAAACTAATGGGAGATCCCTCCAGCATGTCCAGCTAGAGCATGAGAGTTACCAAACATATGTCAGGGCTCACAAAGAATTGATATTCTTGAATTATGTGCTAGAAGGTATTCTATAACCATATCAACCATGGTGCACAATAAGACCAAGTTGACATAACCCAATAGGGAATAGAGTACCTTCAAATCCCATTCTGAGGATATATGTACCAATATCAAGTGATTATGTTCCTAAATTAACTATGAAAGAGTAAACTTATGATCAGAAGTGTGGGTCTTTAACCTAGAATAATGATATTCTGAGACAATTGTCCTTGACTCCATCCATGATGTTAATCCTAGATACTCTATGTTCCTAAAAAGACATATAGGAAGCTCTCATGTAGTATTTTTTGTGCCCTATAGAATTTAAAGTTGAAGCTTCCACTACTAAATTATATCATGTAAAGATAAATCCTATTGAATTCGACCCGGTCATAACTTTCTAGGAGAAGGAAAAATAATTCATTATAAAAAGACACCTCATTCCCTATTATATAATTGGAACAATAAATAATTTCCATGTCCGATGATATTTTATTTGAAATAGATCAGGAGTCAACCAAATTCCATTCAAAAAACATTGACTAATTGTTTAAAGAGAATCCCAATTTTACCCTTAATCTCTAATGCTATAGGGTTTTGACAAGAGATAGAAAAATACTCTATCTAGAATCATGATAAAGACCTAATTTAGGGACCTCCTATCTAACTCAAATTTTATGGTGTTTTGGAAAGACACAACTTTTAAGGTTCTACTTTGAAGGCCTCAGTTTCATCAACATGCAAAAACCACCTTATCTTACCACCAATGCCTCAAATATTATATTAATGTTCTAATTGTGACACTGTATTTTAATAAAACCTTATTAGAATCCGACAAAACTCATTATATTAACGTATGATTCTTCTAGAAAGATGTCAAGAAACCCATGTTTGATGATGTTTATTGGTTCATGGTGCCGAATGGTACAAAAATAACCCTATCCAATCCCTTCAAACATCTTAGTGAAGAATATCATCCCTCTATCCTTTATATAAATTGAATAGATAGAAAGTCATGCACTTAATCTACAACCTTCATTATATAAATCATAAAAAATGATTCTAACAGTGATTAAAAGTCCATTGACACTACAAAAAACATTAAATGATCAGATTAAAATGTTCTAATTCTATTCCTTATTCTTGAAGAGATACCCTACTCATCAACTGAGAAAAATAAGTAATCATGACACAAAGAGAGGATGGAGATAATCCCTCACTGTCCTTCCCCCATCCCCTATAGATCATAAAATAGAATCTATATCAATAGTTGTGTTAGAGGAAGTCACATCATAGTCTTGATTTCATAATGTCGACACCTCCCAAAATTCTGGAGATATTCCTTTATTACCCATCTTACCTATGAGTAAGGTAGAAGATTGATATGAAAAGGAAGGGGAGGAAGTGGAGGATCTTAATGTTGTTTCTATAGTATTTTCGGAATCTGTTTCTCCCACCAATTATGAACTCATTAAAATAAACCTATGTATATAAGAAGACCCCGAACAAAAATGATTAGTGTGGTCATGCCTTACAAATAACCAGATGTGTATACCTCCTTTAGGATGTATCATGAGGATATGTTTTCTGGGAATTACATAGTAATTCTAGGCCTTTAACCCATGGTGGACACTCACCACTTGGACATGAAGAAAAACTATCAGGGAAACTAACTTGCTACTAGAAGGACACACCTGGCTCACAACTACAAAATTTAGGCTAAAGTTATCAATATTATCACAGTAAATTTCATTTGATAATTCTTGTACACAAAATTTCTGGCCAACATTTTCTTAGTAAAGAAGAAGAATGGAAACATTAGAGTCTTCATAGACTTTATTGATCTCAACTATCAATATCTGAAAGATGAATTCCATGTCCTAATAATAGATCTAGTAATTGATTCAATGTTGGGATATCAAGCCCACTTCTAAATTGATGGATATTAAGGCATAATCTAATTATAATGAAACAGTAATATATGGGAGAAACAACCTATAGGTCCCCTCAAAGGTAATTTTTATATATGTTAATACCCTTTTTATTGAAGAATGTTGGTGCTCAATTCTAGTGTGAAACACATCGCATCTCGAAACCCTTTTTGGTAACGGTTGTATAATGTTAAATCAATGACTTAGGGGTTATTTTTGAACAAATTTTTGAACACCGAGATGATCATGAGCATATCTTAAACAAATTGAAACAAAACAACTTGATGATTAATTCATTGAAATTTGTTTCATGGTCACCATAAGATATTTTTTTGATTTCATATTCTATCATGGCATCAATGTCGATCATGAGAATAAAACTCTTATCATAGATATTTCACCTCCTCAAAAACATATATTAATTATTTGATTTACAAAGAATCATGGATTATATTTTACACTTTTTAGAAACCTCATAGGAAATTTTGTATCCTATTGAAAAAGAAGGTGGTCACATATTAGTGGACCAATTATAACAATCCTAAATTTTATCAATAAAAATTATTCTTCATCTAATTCAATTTTTTATTAGGTTAAAATGTTATAAAAATAAAATGAATTCCCATGGTTTTATATTTTTGTATTTTAAAATACCATTATGAATTGTTACCATTGTGAATATAGTTGTTGAACAATTATCAATTTATTAGTATAAATAACAGTCTTTAAAAAATCCAATTAACATAGATAAAGGAAGTGGTGGCCTCATCCTGTAGAATTGCACCATACAATGCCCATTTCTCGGATCATGAAAAGGAGGTGGCATCATTGGGATTCACTATTGACCAAGACCAAGATGAGATTAAACATATTAAGCTTGAACAAAAACACCTATAGGAGAAGTGGAAGTTGATAGAGATTACCAGTCGAGCGATATTTACTGAGCCACCCCAATACTCTGTCACCATCGCACACATTACCCTTCGTCCTTATACAGGTGTTATAAGGTTTCATGTAACAAGACCATAGAAATATGATTATGTTCATTATATTTGTATATAATAAATAATATACATTCATTTTATTATTGTTACATTGTAAATGGTTTTTGAAGCACCAATATTTGTTTTGATTAATATTTAATTTACAAAACGATTTTTATGAATTAAAGGACTTTAAAATTAAAAAAAAATTAAAAAATATTATTACTCAGTTTCATTTTATTAAATAACAAATATCATATAATTTTTATAAATAAAATTGTGATTTTTATTAAGGGTTGAATGTCGTTTTAGTCAATACCCATGAATTTTCGATAAATTTTGGGTTTTTATTTTCAAAGTAAACTATTCACATATTTAGAATATAATTTAGATAAAATGAATATTATTTTTGGAATCAGGATGTTGAAATATCCAACATTGAATTTTTCATAATTTTTTGATACAGTCAAATATTTGGGTAAAAATTAAATACTGTTTAATTATATAATGTGTTTTATGAAATAATTATGACAAAATAGTGATGTAATAAAAGATTATAAAATATATTTTCACTAAATATATGTTTTACCATTAAAATAATGTTATTTTAGGTATGTTGTATTTTTTTTCATATCTTTAGTGGACCCTCCAGGACTTATAAAACATTTTAACTTTTCAAAATGATTTTCTTGAGAGTGTAACTCACCTCCACATAATCAGGAATAATATTTTAAGATGTGGGAACATTGGACTTATAAAATTAATTTTCCCACTCTAATGTGGCATAAACAATGGGCCAAAACCATTGAATGGTTTTTGGTTTTGATTATTATAATATGTGGTGTCCAAAACCTAAATAATAAATAATTGATTCTCTTTTCGAATATAAACCCACCCAAGATCCCATTTCCTCTTCACTCAACAACCTGGTGGCTCCAAAAACATCTACCCACCACTATCATTAACCCCTCCCATGTACACTCATTACTGTGTCGAATGATTTCTTCTTTTATCATTTTTCTCCAAATTTATTTTGTTTGTTATGAAAGTTTATTCTCAATAAAAAATGGTTAGGGTATAAATTCTAGCCTCCCCTATAAATCCCTTATTATGTTTCAAAGATGATATACCCATTTTATCTCTCATTAATTTCTCCCATCTACAAAAGTTACCATGCCAACATTCTATAATGGATTTATTCCTTTTCTCATTCTTTCTGAAATTTCATTATGTTGTCAAAAAAAATTCAATTTAAAATGTTGGGAAATGATTTTGTGCTTCCCCCATACACCCCTCATAATTTTTTAATGATGTGATACCACTTTCTATCTCATTAATTCCTCCCATGTACACCCATTACCTTGCTAAAATTCCATTAGGAATTTCTCCCCTCACATTTACATTCAAGAAATTTTTTTGTATAATGAATATAAATTCTATTACCTATATTGGGACATGTATCTATATAAACTCCTTACAATATATTTCATGTACATATGATGAGACACCCATTTTGATCTCATAGACCATTTTATGAATTATTATTTCATGTCGTTATGCTTCCAAAAATTGCACTATGGTTTCCCAAGTCAAGGTCTTTGTGTAGTGAACCCCATGCCCATTTCTCTATCAATTGTATTCACCTTTATTCAAATTTACTTGTTTATTATGGATTTTCCTGTATTAGTTCCACATTCCCTTATTGTGGAATAGATTATTATGTTTAATTAATAATTTTTATATGTTCCATTGTCACACTTATGCATGAAATGAAATCATTAAGAAGTGTTCACCCTTATAGCGCTCCAATGAATTGGGTAAAGATTAGTATCATGATACATCAATTGAAATGAAGGTTTCCTCATTGTAATTCATGTTCAGTGAGGGTTTTCTTATGCTCCTTGTGCAATGATCCTTGGCTCATGAAAATGACATGTTTAATGTTGATTCCCCATTTCCATCTTATTTCCATGACTTTATGTTCATGTTTCTCTTCTGCTTCATTGATATTCATATTTCCTAAAATGCATTGTATTTTTCATGTTTGGACCCTTATTATGATTTATAGCTCATCCTTTTATTATGCAAATCCTCAGGTTAACCCATTCAATTCTAAGTACTAAGGAGTGATGTGGTTATGTAAATGAAATTTTCAATAAGATGTTGTGTTTAATGTTTTAAGTTGTTATGTAATGATCCCTAGGTGCATGAAAACTAGTCCTGTATATATTCTATGTTAAATCATGTGACGGTTTTATGTAATATATTGTGCTTATGTGTGAAATAAAAAGCAGGGTTGTTATAGTTGGTTTTAGTGGAAGCCTTAAAGATAAAAATAAGTATAATAAAAACAAACCAAAATATTCGTGAGTAATGATTAAGTAGTTTATCAATAAAATACACCCCGATATTGATATGATGGTTTAGAGGATGCTATGCGAGAAATGTATATGTGGGTAAAACCTGAAAACACCACTTTGAGCTAGTGACAAATTGGAACTGGTGCACAACAACGGGCCTTGCTGTAATCTTGGTTAAGACACTCCTAGGGGATATGCTTTGTTAAATTCATGGGCTTTGTATGAACCATTATGAAGGGATAAGTTCCCTTATGAATATATGTTGGGAATTAGATAATGGGTAAAAAATATTAAAGCCTATAAGTACAGAAGTTAAGGAAATAAAAGTAATTTATAAGTCATCCATTTTTTATTTGGATTACCATATATGTGTTACCCATAACATTCCTTTTATTCCATCCAATTGATGGTAATAGGAGGCATTAGGCTAACATCCAATGTGAAGATCAATGAGATGATTGTTCTTATGAAATTCCCAATCCGATGGGAGTAGAAATCGAGAAATATGTAACAATACTCTCTCAATTAACTCATGTTTATAATAGAAGCATGGGTCAATAAGAACAATCAACCCCCCAAATAAATAACAATTTTCAATAGAGATCTCCATAAGACAAAGGCCACCTACTGTTAAGGGATCATATGATACCTAAATCGCCAAACAATTGATCAAGTCCATTGAGAAGATCTTATCCAGCCTTTAATGTTCTGAACAAGAGAATTTACTTATTTATACTTATTATATGAAGGATAGAACTGATATATGGTGGACAATGATAAAAAATATTATCCCTGAGGAAGAGATCGATGCATTGGAATGGAAAGATTATGAAAAAAAATGTTTTGTGAAAAATATTCTCCACACCCCATCTGAATTAATATGGAAAGATACTACCTTTCCCTCAATAAATAAGTCAACAAATCCATCATAGAATATAAGGAGAATATTACAAGGCATACAAGATACATCTTCAACATTGTCGTTAACCATGAATACAAGTTTGAAGGCTTCTTGGGGGGGGGCTAAAACCTAGCACATTGAAATCCATAGTTATCTGTGTCTTTAAGAGCTATGAGGAAAATGTTGTAACTTCCCTCAATGTCGAAATGGAGATTATAAAATGGTAGTGGTATGATTTGGAAAAGAATCATAAGGTGGAATTCAATTCTAGAAGCCTGATTGATAAATCCAGTGGTTCTAAAAATATATATTACCCCACATTCCAGTGGTGAAAAAAGAATCATCTGGAAAATTTTCTTAATGGAACAAGGAAAGGATTTAGGTGTGGAAGAGAAGGGAACATGACCATTAACATCAAACAAGAAAAACCCGTGACTGCAGAAGAATAATGTAATTCTTCATTCAATGTTCAAAGCATTTTTCATTGCTTAAACTGCAAATAACTCGGGCACTATGTAACTAGTGCCCTATGTCATGGTTTTTTGGAGGCAACCAAAAACATCCAACATATAAAGGGTGTCTTTTATCCATCACTACAACCAATGTGAACCATGAAAATGATGTGGGGATAATTAGGCTAGTGATTCATTCAATAATATAAAGATTACCTTTTGATTTTTGTTTTATTCATTCTTTTATTTCCTAAAAGATCAGTAGAACAATCCCAACACCACCACAAATCATGGAAGTAAAGTTGTCGTTGAGTACTGATGTCGGGGAAATCATTGCATCCCATGAATATAACTCCCCCCATGTCTTATTAGTGGATAAAAATTACCAAATAACCTCTTAAAACTCTCTTTTGTAGAATATGATTCAATTATTTACATGTATTGGCTATCCCTATAAAGAGTCAACATAATCTTCTGTGAGAGGGAAATCATTCTCTATAGGGAGAATCAACCCATGATTTTATACAATTGTATAGAGGAAGACTAATCTTCTTTAGCACCTTCATATAAAGCATAGATATTACTACCCTATGTGTATATGTATCTTTGTCATATGATTTAGTCTATAGAATCAACTATCCTTGATGACATGCCTACTGTGAGGGATTTTGCTGAAGCCTTTCTAGAGGAATACCTTGGTCTTCTTCCAAGAGAGATGTTTAATTAACAATTTATATTATACTTGGGGAATTTTAAATTTCCAATACACTATATATAATGGATTTTTTGGAGCATTAGGAGCTGAATAAACAACTACAAGAGAATTTGGAAGGGTTTATATGCCCAAGTGCTTCGCTATGGGGTGCACCAGTCCACTTCATCATGAATAAGAATGGTTCAATGTTCCTTTGAATTGATTTTCGTGAGATCAAAAAAAACATGATAAAGAACAGGTGTTAGCTTCTTTAAATTGATGTCTTGTTCGATCAGCTATGTGGAGCACAATACTTCTCCAATGTGGATTTACGACTAGGATATTTCTAAGTAAGGGTGAACAAGGAGGATATCCCCAAGACTACTTTTCATAAAATATACAATATATATGAATTTATAATAATTCCTTTAAAACTCAATATTATCTAGAAATATTGATGTACAGAATGATTATAGTCTTTATATATTAGCTCAAAAAAATTGGTAGTCATTATTAACGATATTATAATATACTCCAAAACCAAGGAAGATCATGAAGAACTTCTAAGAATTGTACTAGACACCTTATGAAAGGAGAAGATCAATTAAAAGTTCAATAAGTGTGATTTCTTGTTGAAGTAGGTCTCATTATTTGTTCATATTATCACAAACAATGGGATATATGCGGATCCATCCAAGTTAGCTACAATTGAGTGATGGAAAATACCAACATCAATAAAAGATATCCATAGATTCCTATGGTTAGCTAGATATTATCACCAATATTGGAGTAATTTATCATTATTTACCAACACTATTACAATACTATCTCAGAAGGAAGTAATGTTTTGATGGTATTATGAATAAAAAGAGATCTAGAAAGTGTTGAAAAGGAGGCTTTTCACTACACCTGTGCTCACATTACACAAATTTGTAGAAGGTTTTGTGGTATATAAGGATGCTTCGATGAATGGAATGGGTTGTGGGTTGATTCAAAATGAAAAATAAACTTCCTATGATTCAATGTAATTGAATGTTCTTGAGAAAAACTACCCAACACATGATTTGTAGTTGGTTGTAGTAATATTCTCTTTATAACTATGGAGGCATTACCACGTTGGGGAGAAGTGTGAAATATACATAGATCAAAATGGCCTTAGATATATATTCACACAGAACTAGTTGAACATGAACCAACCAAGATGATTAGAGCTAATCAATTTCTATGACTGCTTAATCCATTACTGCCTTGGGAAGGAGAACAGGCTGGAAGATTATCTAAATATAAAGGACCCATAAATTCTATAATTGAAGATAATAGGAAAGGATCCAATTTTAGTATATTTGATGAAGATGGACATGGAAATCATAAATAAGGAAACATAATCAATCCTTTTAAAAATGATATCTCAACTATCTATTTTGGAATAGTTTAAGGATGCTTAGAAGAATGATGTGGAAATTTAGATGAAAGTGGAAACTTTTAGAAATGGTAAATCCTCGGAGCTCAATGTTAATGATAAAGTAATTGTGTGATTTAGGACATGAATATGTGTTCCATCAAATCCGGAGTTAAATAATGATCTTTTGGATGATTCACATAGTTTGAATTTCTCCATTATCCATGGAATCACAAAGATGTGTTGAGATCTCTTAGAGCATTATAGTTGGGATAACATGAATATGAAGATCATTGAGTATACAAAAAAGTGTCTGGTATATCTGCTAGTAATGGCTTAAAGGGAGAATTATATGGGGATGATGTATCCATTACTCATACTAGCATGGAAATGGGAGAACATGAGCATGTAAATTTTCACGGGACATCAAAATACATTTAGAAGAAAAAAATGCTATCTGGGATGTTTTGGATCGTCTTACAAAGACTGCACCCTTCATTGTAGTTTGAGAATATTTCCTATTGAATCTAATGGCATGGATATATATCATGTATGTGTTAAGGATGCATGGAGTACCTCCATCAATTGTATCTGATTGATATCCAAGATTCTCTTTTATGTTTGGAAGAGTCTTCAACATGCTCTGGATAGTGAGATGAACTTCAGTATGACTTATCATCATCAAACTGAGGGCCCATCTGAGCAGACTATCCAAACACATGAGGACATGTTGTGATAATGCTTAATGGACATAAAAAATGATGGATCAACATATTCTTCTTGATGATTTCGTGTACGACAACATTTTTCACTCAAGAATAAAAATTGACCTTTATCAAGAACTTTATTGGAAGAGGTATAGAACAAATTCATGTTAGGATGAAGTTGGGGAGGGAAAACTCCATGGTCCATAAATGGTCGAAGAAATGGTGGATAAGGTTCTGACCAGCCATCAGAACATTAACGATACTCAGAGTCGACAAAAGAGTTATGTTGATAAACATCAACGAGACCTAGACTATGATGTGAGAGACATGGTATTCTTACGAATATCACCATGGAAGGGAGTTATTAGATTTGGGAAGAAGGGAAAGCTTATTCGAAATTACATTGACTTTTTAAGATCCTTCATAGAATAGGAGCAGTGGCCTATTGAGTATAACTACCACCAAACCTATCGTAAGTACATGATGTGTTCCACATATCATTATTAATCAAGTACGTACCTGAACGATCATATATAATCAATCCAGAGGTGAAACCATGTTAGAATTTATTATCATATGAAGGGAAGTTAGTGAAGATCATAGATCATAAGAAAAATGTTATGTGAAATAAGAAAATTCCCCTCTCCATGGTGTTGTGGTGAAACCATAGGTGTGAAGATGTAACATGGGAATTAGATGAAGTAATGAAGCAGAGTTACCAATAACTTTTTTATTGTGGGAAAAAGAAATTTCAAGGCTGAAATTTCTTAAGTGGGTTAGATTGTAATGACCCAAACTATTATCAATTTAAATTACTCTTGATCCAATTTATTGTAATGTTATATAAAATGTTTATATAAAACATATTCACTTATTTTATTTTATGATTTTTGTAAAAAATACGGTTAATAATTGTTACCTTTTATAATATAGTAGTTGAACAATGATCAATTGATTAGTATAAATAGATGGATTTAACAAATCCAATTTTCTCAGAAAAAGAAAGAAATAGCCTTATCATGTTGAATTTATTCATACGAAGCCCATTTTTTGAAGCGTAGATAGGATGTGATTTTATTGGACATCACTCAAGACCAATCATAAGAAATTATTTAACATGTTAAGACCTAACGGAACCACCTACGGAAGAATTTTACGTTGAGAGAGATTACAACTGGAGTGATGTTATCACATCCACTCCAATTTCAATCACCATCACACGCCTTACTCTTTGGTCTTATGTGACTGTTATAAGGGTTGATGTAAAATTACTTTTCACTATGATTATGTTCATTATTTGTGTATATAACAAATAATTTACATTCATTTTATTATTGTTACTTTTTTAATATTTGTTAAAGCACAAATAGTTTTTTTATATAATATTCAATTAAGAAATATATTTTTCTGAATTAATGGATTTTTGAATTAAATAATTTTTAAAAAAAATATAATTACTATGTTACTTTTTGATAAAAAAATATCTTATAATTTTTATTAATACAATTGTGATCTTTGTTAAGGATTGTATGTCATTTTAGTCAAAACCCCGGAATTTTTAATAAGTGATGGATTTTATTTTAAAAGTAAATAATTCACATATATATGAAATTATTAACATAAAAAAAATAATATTTTTGGAATTAGGATATCTAAATAATGCAATGGTAAATTTTTCATAATTTTCTGAGATAGGAAAATTTTTGGGTAAAAATTAAATTCTTTTTAATTACATAATGTGTTTTATGACATCATAATGAAATAATAGTGATCTAATAAAATACATAAAATGATATGTTAAAAAAAATATGTTTTACCATTAACATAATGTGATTTTAGGTTGGATTTACTTATTTTACATTGCTTTAGTGGAACCTCCATGACTTATAACACATTTAATATTTTTAAATTGATTTTCTTGAGAGTGTGACTCATCACCACATAAGAAAGCCAAATATTTTATGAAGATCAGAAATTGGACATATAAAATACTTTTTTCCTTTTACATAGGCAAAAAATGGTAAAACCCAGAGTATGGTTTGTGGTTTTGATTAGTTTAACGCGTGGTGTCCAAAAACTAAATAATAATGAATTCCCTTTCTTTTCCAATATAAACCCTCCAAATATCCCACTTCCTCTTCACTAGAAGCTACTATAGATAGACCAAAATATTTCCTCTTCTCTATATATTCCTCCCAAGACTCCCTAATATCCCAATAAGCCCCTCTCCAACCTCTCCCAAGCCTTTGTGATTACACTACCAAGTAAGGTATTTCTCCATTACTTATTTATGTCCAAGTTTCCTTATACTGTTATGCCCTTTTATTTTAAATTAAAAATGTTTGTGTATGATTTTAAACCTCCCCTATAAATACCTACTTATATTTTAATGATTAGAGACCCCTTTTATCTCTCATTAATGCCTCCATGTACACTGATTACCACACCGAATGATTTCATCCTTTATCATTTTTGTCCAAATTTATTTATGTTTTTATGCCATTCTATTTTCAATTAAAAATTTTTTGGGTATTATTTATAACATCCCTTATAATTCCCTAGTTATGTTTTGAAGATTATAGACCACTTTTATCTCTCATTAATTATTCCCAATTACACCAATTACCATTCCAGAATCCTATAAAGGATTTCTTTCTTTCTAATTTTTGTTCAAATTTCATTACGTTTTTTTACTATTTTGTTTTTATTTACAAATGTTAGGGTATGATTTTTCACCTCCCCCATACATCCCTCTATATGTTTTAATGATGAGATACCTCTTTCTCTCTCATCATTTCCTCCCATTTACACCCATTACCATGCCGATATTCCCTATGGAATTTCTCTCTTCGCATTTACATTCAAGAAATTATATTGAATTATTAATCTAAATTCAATTACATATGTTAAGACATGTATATATATGAACGCCTTACATTTTAATTAATGTAAATATGTTGAGTCACTCCATTCTCTCTCGTTAAATTTTTTTATGAAATATTATGTCCAGAAATTGTAATACCTTTGGTGGAATTTAAAGAAATTATTGGCATGGATTGGATTTTTCTATATAGAGACAATATAAATTGTTATATGGGAGAAATCACTCTCTATATGGTGAATCAAACCCCAATTTTGTACAAGTTCAAGGTGAAGATGAATATTCATTATCCCCAACATCTCAACCGATGATTTTATTACCCTATTTGCACATGTATTTTGCTCATATGATTGAGTATATGGAAGAATCCATCCTTTATGACATTACTATTGTTTGGGAATTCAATGAAGTGTTTCCTGGGGAATTTACTAGTCTTCCTCCTTGAAGTGATGTTGAATTCTCAATAGATATTATACCTTGGGCATTTTCAATATCTAAAACTCTGTATAGAATGGTTTTTGTGGAGCTTGATGAGATGAAGAAACAACTATAGGAGAATATGGATTTAGGGTTTATACGACCAATGTATTTACCATGGAGTGCACTAGAACACATCATCTTGAAGAAGGATGGGTCAATGTTCCTTTTCATTGATTATCAGGATCTCAAAATAACCACAATAAAGAACAAGTATCCTCTACCCTAAATTGATGAATTCTTAGATCAGCTATGTTACGCACCATACCTCTACAAGTTGTTTATTCGGATGGGATATTTCCATGTAAGGTTAAAGAAGGAGGATATCCCCAAGACTACTTTTCGAACAAGATACTGGTATGATGAATTCAATGTAATTCTTTTTGTGTAGAATAATTCTTCAGAAATATTCATATAAGTAATGAAGAAAGTCTTTTGAAATTACATCGCTAAATTTGTGGTAGTATTTATTGATGATATTCTAATATATTCCAAAAAGAAAGAGGAGCATGAAGAGAATATATGAACTTTTTTAGAGGCCATGAGAAAGTATAAGATCTATGAAAATTACAACAAGGGTGATTTTAGGTTGAATGATGTCTCGTTCTTGGGTTATATCATCACAAGCAATGGGATATCTATAGATTCATCCACGGAAGATACAATTGAGGGTTGTATTAGTCCAACATTTGTAATACATATCCGTAGAATCCAGGGGATAGCTGGATATTGTCACCGTTTTGTGAGTATTTTCCCATGATTTTCCAACCCTCATACCAAGATAACACATAAGGGAGTAATGTTTTCTTGTAGTGATGAATGTGAAGAGACCTTCAAGGAGTTGAAAATGAGGATTATCATTATGGCTGTGATCACATTACCCACTATTGGAGAACTTTTTTGGGTTTTTGGTGATTCTTAAATGAAGGGAATGGGTTGTGTGTTGAATAAAAAAGGAAAATTCATTGCCTATGATCCAAGGAAATAAAAAGTTCATGAGAAAGACTATCCATTACAGAATCTATAGTAGGATATAGTAAAATTCACTTTAATAAATTTTTCAGCATTATCTATTTGGGGAGAAGTTTGAAATATAAACGGACCACAAAATTCTCAAGTATATATTCACACAGAAATAGTAGAACATGCGCCAAAGAAAATAGTTAGAGCTGATAAAAGACTATAACTTCTCAATCCATTAACACACTGAGAATGGGAAAATTGTGGTTGATGCTATATATAGAAAGGATCCAACAATCTTATCATTGATGAGAATTGAAAAGGATCCAATATTCTTAGATTTGATGAAGATGGAAATGGGAATCATAAAGAAGGGAAAATCATAAATACTATCAAAAATGATATGTCAACTATTTATTTTCGAATGGTTTAAGGATGCTCAAAAGTATGATGTGGGAATTCAGAAGAAATTGGAAATGATCCAAAAAGAGAAATCCTTGGAGTTAAATGTTAATGAATAAGGAATTGTGATATTTGGGATAAAAATATGTGTTCCATCAAATCCAGAGTTAATGAATGAACTTTTGGATGTTGTACATATTTTGAATTTCTTCATTATCCCAGGAAACACAAGGATATATCATGATCTCTTAGAGAATTATTTGTGGGATAACATGAAAAAAGAGATAACTGAGTATACATAAAAGTTCCTTGAATGTCATCAAGTGAATTATTAGAGGATGACATATAAGGGTATAATACAACCATTACCCATCACAATATAGGAATTAGAGAACATCACCATTGAATTTTTCAATGGACTTATGAAGTCATCCAGTGGAAATAATGCTATCTGTGTTGTTATGGATCATCTTACAAGGACTACATACTTCATTTCAATTTGAAATAATTTCACATTAGATCAACTAGAGTTGATATATAACAGTGGTGTGGCAAGGCTACATGGTGTACAATTATTGATTGTATCCAATCAAGATCTAATATTCAATTTTTTTTAAATAGTATTCAACATGCTTTGTATAGTGATCTGAACATCAGTATAGCTTATCATCTTCAAATGTATGGCCAATCTGAGCATACTATCCAAACACCAGTGGACATGTTGATATCATGCTGAATAAACTTAATATGAGGATTTTATCAACATCTTCAAATAGTTGAGTTCTCTTAGAATAACAGTTTCCACTCAATAATCCAAATGGATCCTTATAAAGAACTATATTGGAAGAGGTGCAGAATACTGGAATGTTAGGATGATGTTGGGGATCGAAAAATCTTTGTTCCTGAAATAGTTGAATAAATGGTGGAGAAGGTTAAGACCATAAAGAAGCTCGTTAAATGTTCTCAGAGTCGACAAAAGAGCTATGATAATAATCATCGATGAGACCTAGAGATTACTGTCAGAGACTTGGAATTACTCTGCATATCACTATTGAAGATAGTTATGAGATTTGGGAAGAAGGGAAATCTTAGTCCAAGGTACATTCGCCCTTTTGAGATGGTTGATCACATTAGAGTAGTGCCCTTTCAACTAGAACACCCACCAAACCTATCTCAAGTACATCATGTATTCCATGTATCACTCTTGCAGAATTACATACATGACTCATCACATGTACTCAATCCATAGGTGGTACCATTGGATAATTTCCGCTTATCTGGAGTAAAGCTGATGAAGATATTATATCATAAGGAAATGTTGTAAAAAATAATAAAATTCCCCTCATTTATGAGATGTGGTGAAACCACATGTTTGAAAAAAAAACATGGGAATTAGAGGATGTAATAAATCAAATATACCCACATCTGTCTTAGTATGGGAAAGAGAAATTTAGCGGGAGAAATTTATTAAGTGGGGAAGATTGCAATGACTCCAACATTTATCAATGAATATTACTCTTGATATAATTTAATGTCTTATTAGCTAAAATGGTTATAATAAACATATGAACATCCTTGGTTTTATGTTTTTGGATTTTAAAATTTTGTTAAATTTTTTTAATGTTATAGTATAGTAGTTTAATAGTGATCAATTGATTAGTATAAATAGAGGGCTTTAACAAATCCAATTTACTATGAGAAAGGAAAAGATGGCCACATCCAAATGAATTTTTCTATACGAAGCCCATATGTCAGAGCTCGGAAAGGATGTGGTATCATTGGGCTTCACAATTTACCAATCCCAATTCAAGCTTCAACACGTTAATCTCGAATAGATCTTCATAATTGAGAAGTGGAAGTTGATAGAGATTACCACATGAATGATGTTATCTGAGGCACCCCAATAGTTTGTCACCATCACACACTTAACACTTTGTTCATATGTAGGTGTTATATGGATTCATGTAACAAGAACATAAAACTATGAATATGTGCATTATTTTTGTATATAATAATGAATAAACATTCATTTTAATATTATTACTTTATAAATAGTTTTTAATGAAACAATAATATTTTAAGTTAATATTCAATTAATAAATCAACTTGAATGAATAAATTGAATTCTGAATTAAATAACAGTTTAATAAAATAAAATTTATAATTTAACTTTAATTAGGTAGTTATTATTGTATAATATTTATTTAAACAATTGTAAATTTCATTAAGGATTGAAATCCGTTTTGGTAAAAACCTATGATTTTTTTATAAATGCCTGTGTTTTATATTAAAAGTAAAAATTAAAATATTTAGAATTTTATTTAGATAAAATGAATTTAATTTTTTGAATTAGGATATCGAAATTATACAAAAGTGAATTTTTCATAATTTTCTAATACATTAGAATATTTGGGTAAAAAAATATTATTTAATTATATAATGTGTTTTATGAAGTCATAAATGCCAAACAGTGATGTAATTAATTACTATAAACAATATTTTCGGCTAATATATTATTTAAAATTAAAATAATTTGATTTTATGTTCGATTGATTAATTTTTCAAAGCATTAGTAGGCCCTAGAGGACTTATAAAACATTTTAAACATTTAAATTGATTTCCTTGAGAGTGTGACTCACCTCTACATAAGCAAGCCAAATATTTTAATAAGATGGGACATTTGTCTTAAAAATAATTTTTCTACTCCACTTTGGAAAAACCCACTTTATTATTTTTATTTTTGATTAGATTAATGTGTGGTGTAGAAAACCTAAATAATAAACAATTACCTCTCTTTTCCTTTAAAAACATACCCATGCTCCCACTTCCTCTTCAATCAAATCCCTTAGAGCTCAACCAAAATCTTCCATCATCTATCTATAATAATCCCAAGGATCCCCAAACTCTAAATAAGAATCTCTCAAGCCTCTACCAAGCAATTGTCATCACACATCCATGTTAGGTATTTCTTCATTCTTTATTTTGGCCCATGTTTCCTTATTTTGTTATTACCAGTTATTTTAAATTAAAAATATTGGTGTTTGATTTGTCACCTCCCCTATACTTCCATAACAATGATTAAATAATGATATACTCTATTTCTAAATCATTAATTAATCCCATGTACACCTATAACCATGCCGAAAATTGGTAAGAAAATTCTTCCTTTTTCAATTTTGTCTAAATTTATTTATGTATTTATACCATTTTAGTTTCAATTCAAAATGTTGGCAGTATGATTTATAACCACCCATATTATATTATAATTATGTTTTATTGATGAGATACCTTTTTCCTTTCTCATTAATGCCTCCCATATACACCCTTTACCATGCAAAAATTCCATAAGGTATTTTTTCCTTTATCATTTTGTCCAAATTACATTATGTGTTTTATAAAAAAAATTCAGTTAAAAATATTGTGGAATGATTTTTCACCTCCTTAATACTTTATTTTTTATGTTATAACATTGAGAGACATATTTATCTCTCATTAATTCCCTCCCATGTACACCCATTACCATTCTGAAATTCTGTAAGGAACTTATCTCTTCACATTTACAGTCAAGAAATTCGTTTGTATTATGAATCTAAATTCCATCAAAAATGTTAGGACATGTATCTATATAAATTATTTACTATGAATTTAATTTAAATATTATGAGACATACTTTTCCTTTTTATCAACTATTTTTATGAATTCTTATGTCACACCGTTATACTACAGAAATTGTTCTCCAATTTTCCAAGGCAATGTCATTGTGTAGTGAATACCATGCCCATTTCACTATCAAGGGAATTCACATTTATCACCATTTACTTATTGATTATAGAGTTTCATGTATTAATTTTTCATTCTTTTATTAGGTATTAAATTATTATGTTTAATGAATCCATGTTATAAGTACCATGTGACAAACTTGTGCATGAAATTAAATGATTAAGACGGGTGCACCTTGATAGTGCTCTAATGCATTGGGTAAAGATTAGTATCATGATATATAAAGTGAATTGAGGATTTAATAATTCTCCATGTGCATTAATTCTCAGATCATGCTAATATAATGTTAATTTATGATGCCACATTTTCAATTTTTTAATCATTCTTTTATGTCCATGTTTATCTTATGCTCTATTGATATGCCTACTGCCTAACTTGTATTTTAATCTTAATGTTGTTCCTTTTTTCTCACTTACTAGGATTTATATCTCAAATATTTACCATGAATGTCCTCAGGTTATCCCATCCAATGATATGTATAATTGAATGATGTGGTCATGTAAAGAATTTTTTCAATAAAATGTTGTGTTTAATGTTTTATTTTGTTATGTAATGTTCCTAAGCCACAAAGGCACTAGAACTTTCGATTTTCAATGTTGTATCAAGTGATGGTTTCCTGAAATAAATTATGTTTATGTGTGAAATAATGATTTCTTTTGTTATACCAACGACTCTTGGGATGAATTTTATAGCCTCAAGAAATATATATTTATTTTACAAGTGTTAATGCCAACCATTAGGGGTAAACTGGCAATTCTATATGTTATGGGCCTAGAAGGATAACTAGTTGCCTTCCTCTCACCATTGAATGACCTTGGGAATTAAAAAAATACCATTATAATCTCAATAAAACCACGTTAAACACATTGTTTCATTATTTAGATATCAAAATGGGATGTGTGTCATTAATAAACAATTTTCAAAAACTACGTCATCACTTGCAGGACAAAAGGCCCATTTAGTATCTCATGAAAAGACGATAAAATATATCAATAGTTTTCCAATGTTTTCTAGACATTCAGTAATGTGATAATCTATCCTACTGTAGTTTAACATTTAATCCATGACTCATAATGTGGAAAATGATGGGTATTAGAATATTTACATGAAAAACATTTGTCTACACAAGAATCATCAAAAAATACTGAATTTCCAAATGAATATATCCTCTCTATTAAAGAGGGACCCCAAGAGTGGGAGGTGTATTATCAAAGGACCATCTAGAATAACAATAGGGATGTGAATGGAATATCCAATTCTTGAAAAATTCAGGTTGGTAGTCTTGTTCATCACTTTAGAAAAGGCAGTATTTCCTTACTCATTCATATTTAGTGAATTATTTACAAACAATGAGAAAAATTATAAGTCCCCCACTACTGGGATAGAACTAGAACATCCAATTCCAGTGGACCACTATATGTTGAAAGAAAATTTTTATATACTAATCAAGAATATCAATGTATATTATTCTATTATAAATGAGGAGATAATACACATTCTTGACAATGTTCTAGGAATAATGGTATCGATCCCATTAGAGTCGACATTGAATAATATCCCATGATCATAGAATTCCTAGGTTGATGGATTGAATAATGTATGCATGACTTTGGAAGATCTGGAATATGATGAAATAGTCATTAGAATATCCCTTCACCGAATAGTCTCTCATTTTGTTTGTGTCAACATTGAAGAAATCAATGAGGTTAGTGCTATCACCAAACCATATGATCACAAGATTGGATGGATGATATCCATTGTGGACGACCTTAAAAATAGAGTACTCTCATCATAGAAGTCAAGAAAAGATAAAATCATATCATGATTTAATCATTTTACTTTTTATGATATTCTGAATAACAAGAAATTCTTCTATAAATGACTATTTTATGGAGTCCTTTTAAGATGAAGTGATGATGAAGAGATGATAACAGTTATAAAATAAGTACATATGGGAGCCTGAGATGTCCACCAATTAAGGTTTATGATTTATAAATATTCTTATGGATTTGAATCTTCTATTTTTCTATGACACAGGATTGTACCTAATTCAGTTGGAAGTGTCATTCCTTTTAACTTCATGCCAACTTCATCCATCAACCCCCATAGTTTCTACACAGAACCAAATAATCTCAATCATTTTCCATATTGTGAATGGACCATGTGGAGAAATATCATTTAGATATGGGAAGGAAGTATAAATACATCCCCACTACTACATACTTCTTCAAATGGGATGAAATAATAACCCTAAAATAAATAATAGCCAAACAAATTTCAAATTAATGGATGATAACATCATTAATTGATTTGATGAACCTAATACAATACTCCTGGACAATGAGAGTAATTTATATTCAACCATTTTAGTGAATCTAGATCAATAATAAAATATCAAATCCATACATAATTCTTATTAGCATGTAGAGACTAAAAAATAGATAGATCCCTTTAACAAGAACCTATCAAACTTACTCTATTAAATGGTGGATAAAGAAAAAAATTCTTTACCTAAAAGGTTCATCCATGAATTGTGGTCCAACAAAAATAAAACTCGCACTACCACTTGGGGGACCCCATATTCTCAAATATACGAGAAAAATGTGGCATTTACCACTGAATTCTAGTTACCCTCTTCACATGTTTCAAATTTTAATCAACTATTTACTGGAGAGAGTAAAAAAATTGGTTAAATTGTGACACTCTAAGACATTTTAATATTTTTAATTCTTAATATGTTTTATTTTATTTCATGAATTATTCTCAAAAAAATAATTTTAATATTATTCTACACACAACAATGATTTGGGTTGCATTACATGAAAAACCTAGTTTTATCGAACAATAATTTATTAATATATTTTATTTATTTAATATAATATATAAACTAGAGAATAAGTTAATTGTTATGAATAATATTAAAAAAATCATTAATTTTATATATTCCTTATAACATTAACCTAAATATTATGTATTTTATAGATTATATATAAAAAATTCATATTTTTAGCTAAAAGTTGTATTAAAATAACGATACTGATACCTTTTAATGGAGAACCCAATTTAAATCCAATATTAAACACTTTAATATATTTAATTTGAAAAATTAATTTTTTTAGAAGATTATTCATGTAATGATTTAAATTCGATCAATTTTTTGTATTTTAAATATAATTATAATGTTTTTATAAATAGTAAAAACATTAAATTTTAATTGAAAACAACTTTTTCCATCAAATTAATTTATAGTGCATTATTTTAAATATTGTTGGGTTTAATGTTTAATTAGATTATATTTTTAGTTTAATATAATTTAGGTCAATGAAGAATTTTCACAACAAAATTAGATAAAAATACATGCTAATCTTGTGATGTTTTTCAGTTTTGAAAACCATGTCTTGTCATTTTGTTAAAATGGATTAATTTTAATTAAATTACTACATATATTTTGTTTTGAATTTTGAAAAATAGATTCCATATTATGATCTAGTGGTACCAAATTATTTTAATAGGATAAATTTATTTTTTTCGATATTGTGAGTAGAAACTTTATTACTTTCCCTTTTCCGCGCTTAAGGGTAAAATTACACTATTAATTTAAAAAATTCTATTTTATGACTAAATTAGACCCTTATCCTCAATTTTTCTATATTAAATCATTTAATGGACCGTTTTTAATATATATGATTATAATATTATTAGAATTAATGAATGGGACAAAATGTCACACTCTCATATATTATATGTATAAAAATTTTAATATAGAGATCACCAGATGCTAAACATATTCTAAATAGTCTATAGAAATATAAAATAATTGTGTACATCATAGAAATTTATTTATATTTGATATAGATTAAATAATGACCATTACTTTTGACACAATCTTGATGGAGAAATTATTTTATTAGTTGAAATATCAATTAAATGATAATAATAATACTAAAATACATACAATTTTATTTTTTAAGGCAATAATATAATTTAATAGAAAACATAGAAATTTTAGTCACATATTTGATGTATTGTTTCTATGTTATCATGTTTATTGTATATTTTAAAAAATAAAATTATTGACTAGTATTAAAATTGGCATAGACTATATTTTAAAATAAATAATATTTTATTTAATGATATAAAAGTCATAAAAATATAATAATTATCAAAATAAGTCTGGAATTGTCAAATACATCATAAATGATTCAATTTGGGATTGTTTTTAATTTTATTGTTAATATATTAACCCTATAGTGTAAAAAATAAAAGAAGACGTTGTAAGGTTTAAATCCAAAATATATGGTTAATATAATGACCTAAACTAATATTGAATATATTTTTTAAGGTAATTCTACCCATACACATATTAGAGAAGAAATATATCACTTTGTATCTATTTACAATAGAAAATCAATTTATAATAAATTCATATTTTAAGATCTTTCAAAAGCTCCCCTCATGTATCCTATAAAAGGGTACTTCTACTTCTCTATAGTTCAAACATAAAAATCCCTTTGGCTCATCCAAAACCTGCCCAATTCTCCCAAAACATTCCCTAAATTCATCTTTGAGGCTATAATTTGTGAAGAAATCCATAAGAAGGATTCCTTTTATGTAAATTAAAAGGATTTACCAGAAAAAGCGGAAATTGTTTTGTCACCACTTTCAATGTTCTTTCCTTCTTATACATCATCTTTCTATTATTTTTCTACAAAAAAGTAATAAATACACAATGAGAAACATACTGATATGTTATTATAATCCTGTTAAAATCATATTCCTCAATTTATCCATCCTATGAATTACAATATCACCATGTGTGCATATGTATGACATACCATCTCTATATCATGAGGTAATTGGTAATTCAACACTACATTATTTGTATTGGTATAATGATGAGTATACTGTATATAAATAATTATTATAATATTATATTTATTCTCTATAATTATTTTAAAATCCAATTACATTCCATTTAACAGTCAAGGAATGATATCGTTGCTCATGTATACGAACGACCTACCACCTCTACGATGTGGCGAGATTAATTTTCTATGTAACCAATAAATATTGATTATAAAATTAATAATGTGAGTAAAAATAATAAATATTAATCCTTTATCATTCTTTAAATTAATAAAATACATCATATTCATAACCCACATGACAGACAAAAAAACATGCATAGAAAAAAATGCATTTGAAACCCAAAATAATGGTAATAATGAAATATTATTAAAAAAATGATATAATAGGATAAAATATGATATAATAAATATATATATGGTCCTGATATTTTTTAATAATATTATATAACCATTATAAATAAGTTCAACTCACCCTCAACTAATTTAAATTATATGGTAAGGGTTATTTTTAAAATCTCATTATTATTTGAGATTGTTTATGTGAATGTATTTGCTAGGACATATTTATCTTTCATGTCCATTTTTCTTAAAATTGATTTTAAAAGGAATGTTTTAATGTATTAATGTATGTGTATATTTAACTAAAATATCATTTAAAATATGTATTCTTCTAAATCATTCTCAATAATGTTAATGTTTTAAAAATGGGTTTATGGATTTATATGGACATGAATGTTTTAAAATGTTAATTCCATTAAAATGTTTAAAGGAGTTATATGATACATTGATTCAAAAATCTCCTTAAAATGTATTATTCTATAAATTATGATAATTTTTTTGTTTTCAATGTAAAATATGGATATTCCTCTCAAAGAGTATTAATGATTTTATTCGATGATTTTAATATACATCAACATCTTTTGATAGATTTTATGCATAATAGAGGGTGAATATTTATGATTAAAACATTTCTATTGTATTGAATATTTTATGATATGTATGATTGTGGATGTTCTATTTTTATAATATTCATGGGTTTTGGTAAAATTATTTACATTTTTCATGATATTTTTAATATGAATGTTTATGTATGTTAGGTTTCACCCTTTTCATACAGATGAATGTATTAGACTTAGAAATCAACCGACAGGGCCCGCTATAGCCCCTCTATGTATCAGAAGGTTTCATCAAATAAAATAGATATGGTTTTGGCTGTGGCCTTAACCATGTTTTACATTCTTGGGAGAAACCCTTAAATGTTTTAGATTGTTGGCATGAAACCATGACAATATTAGATTCTTAGTATGAAGCCTCGATGGTATGTTTCAAATGTCCTAAATTATTCATTTCCTAATTATGAGATTACTAATTGATATTATATGTTATTATTCGACTAGTATAACATCTATGTGAATGTTTAAATAAAATTATATGATTTATTCCTACGAAATTATGATGAATATTATGTGTAAAAGACGTGTGTTACAATTTTATACCTTTCCTTAAATGCTTATTCTTATTAATGATAACTACTGCAAAATGTTTTACCCTTACCAAGCATATGAGCTCACCCCTTCATATGTTTAATTTTTCAAGGATTAAAGGATGTTTTTTTATTTATATTAAAGGTTGATCTAAGAGAATAATGGAATTCTCAAATAATGGACTATGTCGAATATTTTTTTTGAATTGTAATTAATGGTTCATATATTTAATCTATTTTCCATGCATGAAAAACTGATCAGTCATTAAGGATTTGATTCCTTGTAATCAAAAGAATGTATTAAAATAATTCACAGACTCTGGGATTCTAGGTTCTGTTCATTGAAATTGGTATCATAAGAATTTTAGCAACAACTTTTCAAATTAGATTTCAAAATCAATTATAAGTAAACATAACCTTATGAATGACATTGAAGATAATTCTATCTATATTATATAATCGTATAGAATTGTTAATGGATAAACCTAGTTATTATTATGGACTTATGTATGAAGAAGAATATAGAACCATTTACAGATCCTATAAATGATTCATTATGACTACATCAATATGATTAGTGTTCCTCACATTGTTCTTCATGTTTTGGTCAATGGTTAGAATCAGAATGCTTATAAATTTAGGGGTTATATTTCTTGTAATGAAGACAATAAAAAATAAAATTGATATGAATTAGGTATTATGTAATAAGATGTTGAAGTGTAGTTAATGGTTTATGAGTGAAGTGGAATGATTAAGGTTATTTTTTATTTTCATTTAATAATTATTACATCAATGGTTTTATGGTTATGTGATTCATGATATATATAAAAATTTTACGGATGTAATCATTATTTAAGGATTGGTAAGCACAAGAATTTTTATTGAGGATTTATATGTCATCAAATATTTGGTAATTGAAAATAAGAGCTATGTTACATTGTTTTGGGAATCTGATGGTATAATCATTTTTGGAAATATATCGACATTTTTGGATATTGAAATTATATGGAAGTATTTTCATCAATTCGTAATGTTGGAATCAATTATGTTGAACATAAGACATTATTTTTTGATGTTTAAGTATGATTTATTGGATATTATATACTAAAACATTATGTTTTAGAAAACATTTATATGTTGAATGAAATACTTACGGACCTTATGATTTTTTTAAAGTAATCCTTGCATAAATTATCTTATTGAATATTCATCTTTAGGTGAAAAAAATGTAGTGAAAATATATCCAAGCATATCCAAATGACAAAACTAGTGGAATCAATAAATCCTTCTCTAGTTCAAATTTGGATAAAAAATAATTTATTAACTCTAGGAAATATTATCTAAAAATATGTTATCCTAATATTTTAATTTCTTTTTGAATTGAAGGTATTTTAAGTCATTATATATTTTTGTATTTGTGGCACTTAATTTTCCCTTGATTGTACACTTGTTTTTTTTATGACCTCAATCACACCCAATAAATATTTAAATTTTTCCACCATGTATATATCTCTACTTTCAACAAATGTTCTCCGATATGATATCCTAATTTTGTGGTAAACATAAAATTTCACTTTACCTATTATTACGATTATAATCTATTAACCTTATTTCTAAGGTCAGTTTTCCACAATGGTATTTTATAGTATCAACCTTTTATTTTCAATGTAAATTTTTAAAATTTTGAGCATTCAATTTATTAAAGTGGTAAGGATCTAACACCCCAAGACTTTACAATATTTTCATTTTTGAATAAATTTTATTATTTTTATTGCATGACTTTTTCATAAAACCATGTTAAATTTGTTCTATAAAAAATATTTACTTGTTTTACGATACACGCAAGACCCTGTTTTACTGAACAACAATATATTAATAAAATATTATTAATTAATATAATATATGAAGTAGACATTAAATCAGAAGTTATGATTAGTATTAACAATATTTTTAATTTTATATATTTTATATAACCTGAACAATCATATTATGTATTTTCTAGACATTATATAACAAAAGATTCATTTTTTTCAGTTAAATGAGATATTTTTCAAAAAATGCAGTTCTTCGACCTTTTAATGGGGACGCCATTGTAATTAAACTATTTGACAGTTTGATAATTTTAATTTGACAAAGTAAATTTATTATTTGGTTGTGTAATGTCAAAATTTATTTTAGATCATTTTTATTATTTTTATGATAAGTTTCATGTTATGAAGAATAGTGAAAAATACTACATTTTAATTGAAAACAACGTTTTTCAAAAAAATAATTTATTATGTTAAATTATACATTTGATTGGTTTTAAAGTATAATTAGATTATATTTTTATTGTTTAATATAAATATTTCCATTGGAATTATTTTTACATTTAAATAAGGTATAAACACATGCGAATCTGTTGGGGGTTCTTACTTTTGAAAAACATGTCTTCTCACTTTGTTAAAGGGTATTAATTTTAATTTAATTTATATAAATTCTATGTTTTAATTTCAAAAAAAAATTCCTTATTGGGAAGCAGTTGGTCCAAATTATTTTAATAGGTTACCTTTATTTTTTTGATATTATGAATAGTAAGTGTAGAAATTTATTTATTTCCACGGTTAAGGGTAAATCAAGTAATTAAATGTAAGAATTGTATTTTAAAATTACCCTAAAACCTCTGAAAATTAAATTGGATGAAAAAATTCAACCCTTTCCACATATTAGTTTATGTTTAATCATTTAATGAAATATTTTCCATGAATATGACATGAATATTATTAATATTAATGAATTTGACAAAATGTCACACTCTCATTTTGTTTAAGTATAATAAATTTAATATAGATCGCAAGAGGATACCATTTATTATAAATATTACATGAAAATGTAAAATAATTGAACATATAATATAAATTTATTCATTATGTTTATAGATTAAATATTTACCCTTAATGATGACACAATAGAGATGGAGAAATTATTTTATTAATAAAAATATCAATTTTATGATATTAAAAGTTTTAAAATAAATATAATTTTATGTAATTAATGAAATATATTAATTTTATAGATAAATTATATATTTTAGTGATATATTTTTTTTATTCGTTCTATGTTATCAAGTTGGTTGTATATTCATTAAAACACAAATATTGAATAGTATTAAAATTGAAAAAATGATATTTTAAAATAAATAATATTTTATTAAATGATTTAGCAGTCATAAAAATATATGAAATGGGGAAATAACGTGAATAATATCAAATATTTCACAAATTATACAATTTGGGTTTGTTATGAATTTTATTGTATCTATATTAACACTATAGTGTAAAAACCCAAAAGAAATCATAAGTGTTATACTACTTAACTATCAGTTAAATCCAAAAGATAAGATTAATTTGCTGACCTAAACATCTATAAAATTCATTTCCAGAGGGTATTTGGACCCATTCTCATATTCAACACTAAATAAATTAGTTTGGATAAATTTTAAACAAAAAATAAATGTATGATAAATGAATATTTTATGATCTTTCAAAAGCACCCCACATCTATCTTATCAAAGGGTACATATCCATCAATTTAATTAATGCCTATATATCCATTTTTATCAGAGAAAAAATGTCTAATTATCCTTCCAAATTACCTCAGTTAACCTTAATGTTCATTATTTTGAAAAAATGACTTCCTACGGAGTGCTTTTGAATAAATCAAAAGGAGATACCCGAAAAAGAGTTAACTGTTTTATCACCTCTTGAAAGGTTCCTCCAACTTCTACTTCCTCATTATTTGTTTTCAATACCAATGTAATAAATATAGTATAATCCATATAATTATATGTTATTATTATTATGGTACAATCATATTTCCTATTTTATCCATTATATGTATAACAATATTAGAATGCATTGCTACGAAAGACTTACCATCTCCACATCGTGGTGTAATTTGTTATTAAATACTATATTATTTGGATGGGTATAATGATGAATATAATTGATATAAATAAGAAATATAAAATTACAATTATTATTTATAATTAATATACCATCCAATTACATAAAATATAACAATCATGGGGATGATATTGTCACTCATGTGTACGTATGACCTACCATCTGCATGACACGGTGAGATTCTGTCACCATGTCAAAAATTCAAGAATGATTATAAATTTTTTATGATGAGTAAAAATAATAATTACGAACCTTATATAATTTTTGACATGAATAAAATACATCTTATGTATAAAATACATGACTTACATAACAAAACATTCATAAGAAAAAAATGCAGTTAAGACCCGAAAAAATTATAATACTGAAATATTATTAACCAAATGATATAGTAAGATTATATATAAAACCATAAATATGGACATTGTAATATAATAATTTAATAACACACATCAACTACTATAAAATTGTTTAAACCACCATCAACTAAACTAAAGTACAAGTAAATGGTTAATTTAAAAATATAATTATTATCTGAGATTGTTTAGGTTCAAGAATTTACAAGGACATATTTATCATACATGTCCATGTGTCTTAAAACATTTTTAAAGAGGAATATTTTTAAGGTTTTATTTAATATTATCTTAAAATAAAACATTATTTTAAATTTTTTAATGATTTATTGTTCCAAATCTTTTTCATTAATGTCCATGTTTTTAATATGGTTTTAATGATTTATATGGACATGGATGTTTTAAAATTTTAATTCAATTAAAAAGATTCAAATTGGTAAGGGAAACTTATACACAAATATTTCTTTAAATTTTATTATTTTATATTTTTTTAACTTTTAATGTTTTTTAAGCAATAAAATTATATTTCTCTCAATGAGATTTAATGATTTTATTATATTATTTTTATCTATATTAACATCCATTATTGGATTTTATTCTTAATTGGGGTTGATTTATTATGATACAATATTTTATATTGTATAGAAATGTTTCACGATATGTTTGACCATGGATGCACTATTTTAATAAGATTCATGGTTCATGGTTAAAGTATTAAAATTTTGATTGCTATTTTTTATAAGAATGTTTATGTTGGTTATGTTTCACAATTCTCATAAGGGGAATGCATTGGATTTTGTAACTGAAGGGAAAAGACCACTATTGTTTCATTATGAATCAGTAGGATTGATGAAACAAAATATATATGATTTTGGATGAGGACTTACCCATTTGTTAGAATCTTGTTTTGTAGCTTTGGATGTATTAGATTCATAGCATGAATTCTTTATAATATTAGATTCTTGGAAATAATCCTCAATGGTATGTTTCAAATATCAAGCATTATTTATTTCCTCATTATGAGATTAGTTATTAAAATTAACTATTATTATTATACTAGTAAAATACCCGTTTACATTTTTAAATAGGATTATTTGATTTATTACATCCATATTATTCTGAATATTATGTTTATAGAAATTGTTTTTCTCTTTTATAACTCGACCTAAAATATTATTCTTATTTATGATAGCTTCTTCTATATTGTCTATTCCTGCAGAGCATATGTGCTCACCCTTTTTGTATGTTTTATTTTCCTAGATTCCAATAAGTATTTTATGGTTGATATGAATGGTTAATATGCAATAATAATGGAGTTCTCAAAGAATGTACTACGTAGTGTATTATGTTTTAAATTTTTATGAAAGGTTCACGTATATAATAAATTTTAAAAGACTATTTAACTAACCAGTCCATTGGGATTTGATTAATAGTAATCATTATAAGGTATTAAAATAATGCACCGCCTCTCAGGTTTTAGGTTCAAGCCATTACATGGATGAATTGCAGTGACATGATGAAAAGAGATTGCATACTTAACATCACTTATTTTTCCAAAAAAAAAATAGATATCATGATCCTTTAACCAAGAGGTTCACCTCCACTCATCCATTCAAGGGGAACCTGTAACTGTCCTCATAACCCCAATGATATCAACAAGGAATCTGCCAATGATTGAACCAATGTGTAAGGGACATTATTTAATACATAAGTTATACTCTAATGAAGATTATTCAATGATATCAATGGATGGAATGATCAATACTATACATACCAATGAAATGTTATGTAATAAATAATCTTTGTGGTAGAATAATATATCATCTCCACTATGTGACATTAATCTTCATTGCCTATCTATATCTCATGACATTTAAAACCATGATAGATCGTTAATGACCCGAATGATAAAATTCATGACAACATCGTCCTGGGTATATGATATTAAACTAAAAATAATCATGTTCCTATAAACATGACTATAAATGTCACACCAAATATTCTTGTTTGAAGGACCTAAAAATACATGACACTATACCCTAATTTATAATCCCTTAAAAACATATCTTAGCATCCTTGTCACTTGAAATTAAACTACAAAACACCATCATTACTGTAGGTCATCAAACTACATGGTTTACATCCTCATAGTGTGAAATAAAACTATATATTATTTCCATGAGTTCTCAAGAAGATCTTAATCCGTGGCATTGTTCTCCCACAACACCTCTATTCAAATACTATGTGTGGCATGATTCTTACCATCACATTATATGTGGTGATTCTGGAATATCTAATCATGGGTCCATCGACTACATAAAAAATTTCCCCCTCCATGCGTGTGGATCATACAAAAATAAAAATCTTTTTCAGACAAGAACTATGAGTCTCTTGATTCTCCCATCAAATGGGATGCATAGTGATTCCAAGACCCTATGTCATGGGACCAACCCTAAAGATTTTTCTTGAAACACACTTTTTTCATGTTGAAAAATATAATTATGAATGAGAACATGAATCGGGTTCCAATATTTTGGATCCAATCAATGTAAGAGAAATGTATTTATCCTGCATGAAAAAAGAAATCTATATAGGATACATAACACTCCATGGAATTATCTTGTCTAAATTGTCTACTTCGTGCTCAAAAAAATTCTTCCACAAATCATAGTCCTTGTCATATGGAGTATGTATCTACAAAAAACAATTATAGAGACATCAATTAAGGGATATCATATTCACGAATATATATATTCCATTCTATGTAGTAATAATACAAGTTAGATTTGCATAAGACACACAAAAAAACAATTATTTAGTTAAAGGATTCCTTTGTTAGGATATGAAGTATTATAACCCATTCAGCATTGCATAATTCACCAACCAAAAGAACCTATAAACCATAGGTACAATGGTCCTTAGGAGATACCTCTTCTATCTCCATAAGCTCATACACAATCATTCTGGAAATTTACTTTTTATTTTTGGTCCATGGTCGTTATTTTAATTTCCTCCCATCTCACTCCTTGTGATATGAGAACCCCTTAGATCACTGTTTACAATTTCCTTCTTCAAATTTTTATAATGATATAACATCCTTGGTCTTTCATTCCATATTTCTCCAATTTTTTCCTTGAAACCATGTCCCTAGCCATAAAACATAAAACTATTAGTCATGATGTCATCATAGTCACATTACAATAAAATATATCGTATAATTTTCTAAAAATGACAATAAAATGCAGTGTCACCCTTTATACTATATATTAGATTCCATGGGAATCTAGGTTAGAAATTTCCATATAAAAAATACATGATGTCTATCATGAGATGATTTCTTGAATGATCATATAACATTAATAAGGATTCATTACATCCTATCCATGTTGGGTTCTATTTTTTCCTTACTACAAGAATTTAAACTCCATCTTAATAAACTTCATAGTTTTTGAGAACAATGTATGGTTGGATACTCATTTCCATGAGATTCAAAGAAATTCCCAAATACTATATCCTTCTCAATCCACCACAAAATCAAAATCCTTCTATCATTTATTTTTATCACATTTATGTGATTGAATAAACACTTTCCACTCATTTTTTCTCACAACAAGCATTGAAAAAATGGGCTTATGTGTTTTGGAAAAATAATCCCTTCTTGATCAAGGATATCAGTTTAAGTCGAGGTTATCATAGTCTTGATTTCTATAACATGAAGGGAACACATGATTTCCTTACTACTTTACATTAAACTACATAGTTTAAATATCCTATATGATGCATATTCAAGAACTACATAAAGATTGATTCCTAATTTGATGGTATATGTTGAGATTCATAGATCCTATTTATTCTTCCCATAAAAAATAAAAAATAACATTCATCAGAAAATATTTTAATCAATGCTGGATATATTTTCAAGAACTATAGAGTCTTGGTTCTTACATTGATGAGATATATAATAATTCCAAAATACTTTATATTGGGACCAACCACAATAAAAAAATTCCACTTTTTCATAATATGGTTGATAATGGTGTACGTAATAATTTATCAATATTCTTGTGTAATTTTGATATAGAAATTTCCAATAATATTCGGACACATTACTTAAAAAAACCAAACACTATGTCAGCAAAAAATTTGAGTATCCATATAGTTTCTATATACTTTAATCAAACCATAATGGCTCTCTTTTCCTAGAGGGGTGGTTTGGTGGACACCATTAATAGGTTCATTTTTGGATCTTATGATTTACAAGATAGGGCTATGATGGGTTAGTAGGATAATAGGTATATTATGATTTCTTTTTCATTGGAGGATGGAATTATAAAATATTGGTTTACTGAAACTCACAAATTAAAACAGATCATACTTTTTTTCTTAATGATGAACCTTCTACTTCCATATTATGGAATCCCCTTTAGTGATGGATTGGATGTGTTTTCCTAATCTAATCTCCCTTTTCCAAATCAATTGATTATTAGGATACATGAGAACCTTGTTTGGAGGTATTTTTGTTGTAATAACCGATCGAAAGTGGTATATCATCCTGTTATTCCTCGAGTGTGTGTGGATTTAGATTTTTCAAGAATGTCGTAGGACTTCATTTGGATAATAGTAGGAGATAAATATAAATGTAGGAGGCATGTGGTTTATGAATCTTTGGTTTTTTCAGTTCTAATTGGAATTTTTTGTGCTAATCTTTGATGAACTGTAGATGTAGGTCTCACCAACACAAAAAGATAAAGGGTATAGGATTTGGTTGTAGAATGTATTATGTGCCCAGTACTGTGGATGGACCTGCTACTAAGAGGCATGTGGGTGTGGTGTCTAAGACAAAGGAAACACATAGTGGAATAAAAGAGAACCCATTGGTGGAATTTGTATTCCATGTGATGAGAAAGGACCTAGACCCCCAATAGTCCATGGAGTTCTCCATTGAGAAAAAGAGTCTAGGGATGGATAAAACTGCATGATTTTTGGAACATTTGAAAATTTAGGGCCCCCTCAGTGGTAGTGATATTGATGAGGGGGTTTACAAGCTAGGTGCCTCATTTGCTGATGTGGGGTGTAAAAGTAGTGGTACAAATAAAAAAGTGGATATAGTTCCATGTGAGGATCATATAGGATGCATTTCTTTGAGTATTGGTTTGGAGGGTGAGGTTGTGACCATGAATGTACCAGGAGGGAGGTTGCTACTATTGTGCTAGAAAAAAATTTGAACATCTATTAAAAAAGGTCCTACTACTAGAGGATGGTTCATAAAGGGTATCCATGGATGGATTGATGGTTTCGGGAAACTAATTTAGGGATGGATACAATAAATAATATAAAAACATTTTGGAGGATGAGGTACCTGGTGATCAACACTTTATCATGATGAGGAACAAGAGTAAGAGGGGTAACTATAATGAGAGGAAAGACTACTCTTATCTACCACCACTAATATAGACCTCATCATCAATGTAGATGATAGCTACCAAAATGGAAAATGATAACAAATATTTCTCCGTGGAATCTTGTGAGAAAAGGAACAAAGTGGTTAGTGAACATCATCTATCCATGTCAACTTTCGAGTAGCGGGAGTCTAATATGATGCCCGAATAATCATTATAATTTCTCATTAGTTCGGAAGAGGTAATTATTGAAACTATTATAGAAATTAATTCTCATATCAAAGTGGCTGAAACAACGATGTTAAGGGCCCTAAAGTTAACTTATAATGAAAAGTAGGGAACCTAGATTAATAATTAATATCACATATTAATTTGGATATTCATGAATGTGATGATTAGTATTGAGGAGTAAATACAATCCTAGGACAAGATGGTGTTAAGGTTCAAAGATCTTCTAATGTTGGAACTCGACAATCAAGTAAGAACGATCTCCTGGAAACTATTTTGGGAAATTAAAATTGGTAGGCTGTTATGGAACTTTAATGCCTTAGTGATTTCGTTATGTTCATGAAATAATGGTTTCTCACTTATTCCATAAAAGTAATGGATAATTAAAATTTCATTTCAAGTGAGATGGAAGATTCATGTAAAGAATACATATAAATATTAAATGGATAATATTTTAGCCTAATCTAAATGACCTTTAATTATATCCCCAACATCATTTCTATAGGACCTTAAATTTCATAATACATGTCCCAATCACAAGTAATTAAATTTCATGATAATTTACTCCTTCTTTAGGAGGATAATATCCTTATATTGTGGGCCATCCAATACAATTTCCCCTCCTTTTCAAACAATTAAAATCTATATAGGAGCAGTTTCTCATTCATGGATACTTACAATGATGATGATTCCTTAATTATTAGGCACATCCCTTTCAAAAACTACTATCTATGTTCATTAGAAACCAATATCTTGGCATACTACCTGATCATCAATAATGGAACATCAGATTCATGAAGACACCTTTTTTACTATGTAATAATAAAACCAAGTTATCTTTGCAAAAGTCTCCCTCTAAAATGGATTATTATGTAGATGATTATTTTATTATAGATTTCCATGATACAACATGTGTTTTATTTTCATGAGTCTCCCACTAAAATGTCCATACAACCATTTGAATATTCATCCTTTTGGTATATCTATTATATATTCATAATCATGAAAACATTATGCAATGAACTAATTTTTGAATATGGTATGTAGTCATCACTTTCATACAAGAATTATATCAAGTTTTAGATATATAAATCCTGAATGTATGACTAAAAATAACCCTTCATGTACGTGAATAATGTCAGAACATTCTCATCTATCATGCCCTCCTTGGGTTATCATTCCATAACTCATGGTCAATGTTATTCATCCTGAAACACCAGTTTCATTAGTCCATCATGCAAGATACTATAATTACCCCAAAAAGAGATACAATTCTCACAATGTTTAGAACCCATAAAAGGCCAACATGGGTAAAATTTGAGTATTTGATCAGTATACCTACACTCCCAATTGATTAGAAAAACATTCAAGAGATGAAAGGATAAAGTTTCAAATTGTATTAGGTTAAAAACCCTCAAATGGAAGCCTAATAAAAAGACAAGTATTACAACACTATTCATATACATTTGTACCAGGGAAAAAATGAAGGTGATGATATATAATTTATATAGTTTATAGGGTATTTCATATAAACCTATAAGTTATTGAACAATCCTTACATGGTCAAAAGACATAGGATAACATTATATAGTTATATTCCTTATCTTTTTAATTGAATCACATTAGAACAATGTAATTAAATAATGTTTTTAATATTCAGTGTTGTATTATGATCATAATGGGAATAGAAATAAAAACATATGATAAAGGAAAAAAAAGTCCATTTCATTCATTTTCTAATGTGGATGAGCTTCCATATGCTAGAGTCTCTCCATAAAATTTTACAGGTGTTCGAAGACAAAAATTTATGTTATTTGACTATGGCTCTGTCCTTCATTATATGTGTTGGATATTTCCAATTGTGTTGTGATGAAATCGTTATCTTGAAAATGTTTCTTCTTATCCATAATAAAAGAACTCATACCTTGCATCAAGTCAATATTTATGCAATATTGGATTTTTTAAATCACTCCATTTAAGAAATTTATTTATTTTATAAGGACACCATTTAGATAGAATTATTTTAATGATAGAGCTGATACTCCCTCACCTACTTGAGATTTCAAAGCTCCAACTATGATATAATGACATTAAGATATTCAAATTGGTCGAGCAGTTGTACCTCATCCAGCTAAACTCTTTGCTCCTCCCACCATTACAAACAAAATGACTTCATATTATGGTGTATGATGATGAAATCAAACCGACCATTACAAAAAAGGAAAACATGGTAATAATTATGGGAATTCATAATGGAAGAACTTTTATAGGAATATTTCAAATTATTTTCTAGATGCCTCACTAGAAAATATACCATGTTGTATGAATAGTGTCATGTGTCTCTAGATCTAACTCAGAACCACTTTCATGTAGAGTGATGTATTGTAGGATTAATGAACTCAATGTGGTACATTACTCCACTCCCTCTAGAACATTATAAACCTTTCCCTCTCTTCTTAGCAGTGTTGGAAAGGAATCTTCTCCTTATTCTTGGTTGTTACTATCGATAGAACTAGATAGAAAAAGAACACCTCATTGACATCATGGGATTAACAAACAACAATAGTAGTTGGAATCACACGCCTATTATTAAACAAAAAATTATAATTGGGTAATCCTTAACGTCCCGGTTCTCAAGGATTTGATAAGGTAATTCTTGGAAAGGAATTTCCTTTATAGTTCACTCAGAAACTGTGATGGAGGGATCTCAGGAACCTCTTACTATATTAACTTCATCTATTAGTCACTCATCAATGGGAGTATGGTGGACTAGTATTACTTGGTTATGAATTTCCTTGGAAAATATAAAGTGGAAATGATGCACTAGTCAAGATCTGGTGTAACACATCATATTAAAGGAAGTCAACTATGTTTGAAAACACAAGAAAGAGAAAACTCATATCCATAGAATTCCTTATTAAAGTACCAAAACACTTACAGATATGTGGTAATATTTCTATTTTTCAACCTATCCATATGTTTCGTTATTACATTTATATATTGGTTAAATTATCATAACATATTAAATAAAAGGAATTTCCGATATGGGTAGATCAGGGCCCAAATTGGATCTATAATTGATTCCATCCATTGGTTTCTCAATAGGAATGAATTATTTAAGTGTCGGTTCCAATGTTGCACTAGTACCTTCATCAATACTCCCTAGACCATCATATCATTCTAGAATTGAGACAGGGAAGGTAGTAGTTTTTACAATGTTTTCAAGTATATATGATGAGAATGAAATTTTGGGAGGAAGACATTCAGTGACTAGTACATGAATCCTTATTATATTCTTATTACATTACTTGTACCCTCAAACCTCTATATAGTAACAGGAGATGATCAAACATTATATCTCAAGATATTATTATTTAAAAAGGATATATTTCCCCACATGAGTCTATGTCTCCTCTATAATGTCCCACTCAATCCTCAGTAGATCATTACTACACCCGTTTAATGGAGGAGAGTGAATAATATCATAAAAAATGATTACCTAAAAAAGTAATGTCAAATGAGTCATAAGATCAAAATAATATAATGAATACTTACTATGGTACATACACTAGTCCTACGTACTTTACCTCTTTCTCTTAATTCTCTCGAGACGGAAAGGGTCCCATATTAGTTTTATCAGTTACAAGATCTATATGATATGTTTTAGAATACAAATCTATCTATCTTCTCCACCATCATCATATAAACCATGGATATATCTATGGTCTTATAAGACTCATTTACCCCTATGATTGGGGTTCCCATCAGCCCATATTTTGGTGACTCAGGAGCAACCCTTGGTTCCTATTCTTCTCCTACCAACTAAAAGGTGAGTTCCAAAAAAATTAATAATGATTTAGGGGTGATGGAATGTAAATTATAAAAGATATGTTTAGAAAACTAGTTTTGATATATTTATCCCATTTTTTGTTAGATCATCCAGATATACCACCAGTATTAATTTAGTCCATATTGTTAATCACCAAATTTGTAGCTCGAATCCGATCATCAGTTGACTATATTTTCATATACTGATCCTGAATTTATATCCAAACATCATTAAAATTTCTTTCTATTTTAAGTTTGTATGGATTTCAGATGTCCCCAAGATCTAGGATGTGTATTCCATCATGGAGAAACACCTAGAGTTCTCTAATATCTAGGGTCAGGCCCTTCCATTATTGGATTGCTGATGGAGGCACACAATCTGATGCTAATGTGACCGACTAAGAGGAAGTATAAAAATATTTTAACATTGAATAACATTTTAGTGTCTCTGGTATAAGAGTATATTTGATAATCAAATCACGAGTCTCCTCCTGGTGATGACGAATATACCCCCTCTACTAAGATGATGTGTCCATTTCAACCCCACCCTGCTCTATGGTTCATGTTTGATATCTTATTGAAGGATTTACATGCTCAACATTGTCAAGATAACTCTAAACCTTCTTACATGTTTTCCACAAATATATATTTACATGTCCTTGGCTCAAGGGATGCTCTATCAATTATCCTTGGGGGTAGGAATAAATCCAATAACCAGAATACCCAAACTCTATCCTGATTGATTCTCCCAATGGAGGAAGCTTGATTGAAGATCAGGACACAAACATATCCATGACGATCCAAAATTTATAGTTCTCTATAATATTATTATCAATGAAATGGTTTGGGGGGTTTAAATTTGTTCATTGTAGACAATTTAATTGGATAGATAATTGATATGGAGGATATGCTCACATATAATCTTGAATCCAATAAGGCTTCCAGTATGATACCACTGAATGTGATTGTGTAAGACCACCTATCATCATTATCCTAGATATCATCAATGAACATCCTTGTTGGGGTATCTCCATATAAGGATAAATTTGACTCTCCAAGTGTGTTTAGGTTCTTCAGGGAATCACCACACATCTGTTAAAATGGATGGACACCATAAACAACCTAAACAACTGAATGAAACTAGCCATTAAGGAATTGAACTCCACTCAACATAACATAAGAGCAGACGTGTGATATAATCCACCCCCACATAACATTAAATGTCCTTGAAATCCAATATGGGGCCTTTCTGGTTTGCACATGAAAAAAAAACTAAAAAATATTTTCCATAAATGTGGATTTCATCCATATGTGGTTCCCTGATGCAAATTTCCTAACTATGAGAACTATCCCATGCCTCAGACCACTGACAGAGTTTTGTACCACTAGTTTTTATTTTCAAAACCACATTTCAAAAAATATGAGAAAAGAGTCCTTGTGGGTACCTTATACTTGACCATATAGCCCACATGTTATACATGACGTTCTCAAAGTTGGTCAAGACTTTTTTATGTATTATATTGTTCTATAAAAGAGGGAATCCCATTTGGATATTTTATGTAGAACCATATCTATATGGATATAGGAAAAACATCATCCAGACCTTTGAATGGATATCACCCCACTTGCAGGGGTCTTTCTTCATCACCGTCTGGAAAGAAGATGAAATCATTTTAGAATCATCCCATGTCATCTTGAATAGAATGAAATATTCATAAAAATTACCAAGGATCATATATCTAATACGCTTATAGACATCCCAAAAGCTAATGACAACTTCACCGGGCACCAGATGGAAAGCGTTTGTCTAATGACTTTATCCGCTCAAATGATTGGGGATGATATCATGGTTCCTGTAAACATATGTCCACACAATCAAAACTAGATAATAAATGGAGACATTACATATATTTGCATTATATTATATGAAGTTATGGCATTCCATGTATGTCCATATCCATTCCGGCCTATATTATCCTCCAGAATGTAAGTCCCAATCTTCTATCCATCCTTACGATTGTTCTTTCTTAGGTGCATCAAATTTTAACTCGTAAAAGAAGAGTTTTAATTCTTGGGTGAGATGATTCAGTTCTATGGTTCATAGGCTATGGTGTGTAATGAACTCAATTGTAACTATTCCTTCCTTAATGAATATTATATTGTAGGAGATATTGGATGTGAAGAAATTTGTGTATTCCATGATGCAAGACGTCGAAATATAAAATTGAATCTTCTATTTGAGTGAAACACATAAAAGTTCTTGGTTATAATAAGGTGAATAGTCACTCAAAATAGATTCATTTCAGTACCTAAAAAATAAATTTATATTTCCGAAAGGGAAGAGTCTCACACATAATATTAATCTAGCCTAATCATCTTGTCAATATCAAAATCACATTCAACATATGGATCATGTGAATCCATATACACATCCATTGGAAACCTAAAAATAGACCTCAAGATTTTCATTAATTTTGGGAAATTATAAAATATGGAAATCTTCCATGAACATGAAACTCACCCTAGTATCCCACACATTTATTCTCCCAAGTGCCTCAGATAGGCCACATTCCCAAGTGTATCCCACTTTCCGCTGGACCATATAACCCTTGTAGATCGGTCAGTCATGTTTTTATATCTTGTTATTTCATGGGAAAATAATTTTCAAGGTAGTGAGAATGAATTTCATGAAGGGAGTAGAATAATGAGATAAACTAAGTAAAGAACATACAGACAGTCGACCCTATTTAGTGATGTAGTTGACCTATGAGGAAAAACAGAGTGGGAGACCTGAGCAGAATGACTATGTGGAAAACCTTGGTATATGACCTATACATATGACCTGATTGAATGATCTATGTGGCCATTATGACCTTTTCATTATTTTACCTTGGGATCATACCATATATTTCTCATCTGATCCAATACTAAATTGGGTAATTTTTTGAAACTCTAATATGTTACAAGGGGTTGAAAATATTTAATGTCAATTCTCTGAAAATTTAAATGAAGAGAAACCAATCCACTCGATGGAGTCAACCTATTCATGCACAACCTACATGACAAGAGGCTCATGTTGTCTTACCTATATGTACCTAAAGGAACTTCATCCTTTATACACATCCCCTGCATGAAACACTTTTTTGATTGAACTACACCAAAAACCTACATCACCGAAGGTCCTGATATTTCTTTTAAATAGGAACCCATGGCTCCCCAATTCGATGATGAAAAATCATGAATAATTCTCAAAGCTATACATTCTCCATTACATCACCCAACCACATGAGACTATTCAGGAAGCTAATAAACATAATAGAAGAGAAAATTAATGGGAACACTATGATAGAAGTCCCTCTAGTGTGTTATGTTCAAATTACATTCCTGAGAAACCAAATCTCCATGATTAGAAGTTACTAGCCCAAAGGATACAACATAATCATGGGACCTTTATGATACCCTTATATGGACACCTGAGGAAACACTAGGATCATTGAGAAAGGACTATACCAAATTTTTTATCCCGCGTATTCCATTATCCAAAAGTCATATCTATCTCACACATGACATCCCTATGTGAAGAACTTTTTATCTAGGTAGGCTTACCCCATCCATGCCTCAAATAGATCACCCATCTTATCCCAAATTGATCCCCCTTTAAGCCCTCTACTCATGTAACCATTGAAAGTGATCATCCTTATTTTCAACTTAAGACTAAGTGAGACAAAATAAAATCCTCTAAAAATCCCCTTCACATTATAAACCATTGAAAAACGCCCCCAAGTGTGTCTCCCTTTTAGTTATGAATTCCTTCAGTAAGAGGGGTCCACACTTGTCCAAAATGATGGGTAGGGCCTTTAGAGTGTTTGAAGATATTCATTAAATCAGTAATGAGGACCCTAACCATGGGGATAGTGTCAGGGACCCCCATCATAGGATTGATGGATTGGTATTTTTTATACCCTTATCGTCTTTCACACATAAGGGTTAGGGCTTTTCTATCCCCTTATCACCTCTATGACCAATTACCTCTTATTTCAGATAGTGAGGGGGTGGGGGTCATGCATTCTTTTACAATTGAGGTTTAGTGTCTTATCGACCAATATTATATATAATTGGGAGTAGGGAATCCCTCTTGGAGAAATCCACAACCTGTTATTTTTGGGACATTGATATATGGTTATCCAGATGTGACCATCATAGTGCTGAAAAAATAGAGGAAGATGCACCTCAAATACCTTTCTCATTCCTGTATCCCTGGACTGATCTTCTAGAAGATAAATTAGATTTCACAATATTCTAAATCTTTGACTTGCAATTTTTTCTCACACGGAGCATGAATCACAAGGTCCTATAGGGTTTTTATGATCATTAAGTGAGTATAATTAGATGCATTTCCTAATAGAAAATCATTTTTGTATATCTTCATATGTCCTTATTCCAGAGGTCCTCTATAATTATGGGTCCTCAAATCCATGTATCAATTTAAAATGGCTATTAACCTCTACAAGACAACCCATTAGAAGGCCTCCATTGGAGGGGTCCTTGACTGAGAGTCCTCAAATATGGTGTATTCCCCAAAATCATTCCTTAACTTTCAAAGGACCGCCTATTTTATTTTTGTCCTTGAGTCAGGAAAAAACCCTCTAAAAAGTTCACATCACCAATGAAAAAATTAATTATTGGAGAACAGTTAGCATGGGTCATCATCCTAAATGAACTACATGGTATTTGATTCCCATAAAAATTTGATATGTTTCAATCCTCCATGAGGATAACTCCCAAGACCCAAATCAACCCTGGTTTTATTAGGGACATATTCCTAGTAGGGTCCGAGACAACATATACTCCCTCATCCATTCCAGGTTCCCTAGGATGATTCAGTACAAGTATAACAAAATTAATTGACTAGGAACCTTTCATATATAAACCGTTGTACGATGACCTTAAAAATTATGGTTTGGTCCTCATCACATGCCCTTGAAAGGGATTAAATGTATTGATATGTGTAACTAAACTACATTGTTTCCGAAACTATTTGTTGAGGATTCATAATAATCCCATATTATGGGTCCAATCCTAACATCAAAAAAACTCTCTCCTCCATAGCTAAAAATAATATCTAGAGCACCCTACTATGAGGCTAAAAACTAGCATCATAACAACAAATGAACAAATAATTACTATCCTATATACGAAAGGATATCATCGATGGATAACCTAAAATAAATAAAAATTTCTCAATCAATTAAGAACATAAAATATAAACAAATGATTCTAAAGTTATTGAATTATAATAATAATTTTTAATCCAATGACATCGCACCTTATACTTGGGATAAACTAATAAATTTGAAAACATGTCTTATATATATAAGAGAGTAATATAGAAGGAAATAATTCTTCCAAAAAATGTTCAACAAGCCGAAAGTCCAATCATCTCAGCCAGTGAGAGCCCATAAGATTGATTATATCCATTTCCCAATGCCACATTAATAATGAATGCAGGGTCATGAAATATAATAAAGTAGTTAATTGTTGGGTGTTTCCAGATCAATGGAGACAACCCATTGTAATCCATTAGAAAATTTTGAAACCATCAGGAATGATTGTAAAACCATTCAAAAACCAACAATCATCTATCTATAAAATAGAAAAAAAAACATTTTAATCATATACACCTAAAAATGCAATAAAATCATGAACTAGGACCCACAGAATGGGTTCCCCAAGATGGTTAATTACATGTCCTAAGGCATAGATCCTTTTATTCTACAGGTTATCGATTAGAAGTGGGCGTCCAATGACGGTACTGTGTGGGAAATTATACCCTCATGATATGAGTATAATATAGATATATTAAAAATAAATAAATAGTGAATGAAAATGAAAAAATAGTGCAAAAAAAGATAATAATGACTAATAGTAAATAAATAATACATTAACACACCAAAAAAAGTGAAAAATACTCCATGTACACGTGATTTTACAATTTAAAATCCTGATATATACTTATGTAAATCCATAAAAATAGGAAAATAATACAATAAAATTTTGAAGTCTATATCCATGATCTTAAAAAACTCCGACTTAGCCATGTGCTGCTACATTCCCATGTATAGGTGTAAAGTCCCATACAGAATTCAAAAACAAGATCCTGTAATCTTGAGGTATGTTCATTTAAGCTAGTGCAATGATATTACAAAGAGGGTATATAATATAGTCTGTAGGAAACCATCAAGGGTGTCTAATTCTATCCAGTCCATGAGTATAAAATAATTTAGTGTAAATATATAGTAATAAAGCAGTGAATGAATTATTATAATTAATTGGGGCTCTAGTTCACCAAGGAAACCTATCCAACCATACCTTCTTTAGCCTAGTTTGAAATATCACAAACATTCCATCATGTATATATATATATATATGAAAAAATATATAAACATACACACACACACACACACAAATATATGAATGAATTTGTTAGGACTTTGGGAGAATGACCAAGGCTTCCATATAATAATAGTTTAAGGATCCATTATTTAATTAAATAAATTCTCCATCAAATCCAAAATGTGGAACACAACCAGTGTCAAAAAACTATGACTACTATATAAGACCTAGAATAAACCCTTGAAATCCTTGTATAATATGTTTCTCTAAATCATTGTCCAATATTATGTACTCACTTGTATCTTAACATAATAGAATTAATTTGTTAAAGACCCAAGGTATACTGATAAATAGTCAAAGTTTAACTGTCATCATAAAGTGATACCGGTTGTCCTAATTTAATTCATTTTTCCTATAATCCCATAAAAAGTGTTCTGAAATAAGGAACCCTGGTATTACATAAGAAGTAATGTAATTTTACTTGTTCTATGATTGTATCCATGGAATTATCTAATGTTGAAACCCAAGAATCTCTCGCAACTTCCAATGTCCCTATGTTCTCATCGATGGAGTTATGTAGAATGGAAAGGAAATTATTTCATTGAGAATGATGAAAATAACATTTCCTATGAACCTAACCATGGTGGTACATAAATGGAAACCCAAGTATCACTCAAGTGGAAACATAATTCAAATAACCTAAGAGACCATCAATGTTATTCAGTAACGTGGAAACCAGTACCGCTCATGTTATATATAATATTAAATTGAACTTGAGCCCTTACTAGGTGCTCCATAACAAGGAACCCAAGAATTTATCAGGGAATAATTTAATTTGAGTATCCCATGATCCCATCATCAATATTCTTAAATGAGTAAACCAGTATCTCCTAAGGCACAATGTAATTCCATTTTACATATTGAGTAGCATTACCTAATCTTCTACAATGGGATTCATCCATGATAGTTTTTATTAGAATAACTCATCTCATTTATTATATACTGTTTAATTTGTAAAAGATAATCTATTATAGATTTATTAAATAATTCCATGAACATAATAATGAAACTTATCACAAAGCATGTATAAATAATTATATTCCTTCACATAATCACCCCACCTACCATCAAAATATCTCCATTTTAATGAACATTTTTATTAAAGAATATGGAACACATATTAAGTGGTTTTATTTAAAAAATGATTACCATAAAAATACCAACTCATTTAATATAATTTAATCAAATATAACATGAGAGGTAATTCAACACAAAATAAAGGTGATCAAATATTAGTTAGATAACTATAAATAAAAAATTTACAATAACACCTATAAAGGGTGATTAATATTGCTAATAAATCATAGGTCACGACCAAAAATAGTCACAGAGAAAATTTCGGTAGTTCATGTTGAGGTTAATAACCTATAACGGTTAAATTAAAAATTATAATGAAAATATTAATTTAGAAAAATAATTTATATAGTCAATGTAAAATTTTAAGGGAAATACTAGGGAATTTATGTGTACGGAAAAATTATATATTATATACATATTTGAGAATATAATGTAAAATCAAGATACCACCTACCACATTCTTAGGTTCTTCTCCTATCAAATATCAGGCTTAAATTTGATCTAAAATGAGATAAATTGAAGAATTTATAAAATCCCATGAAAACTAGACATAAGATCTTGTATTGAAAGTGAATTTAATATAGAAAAAGAAAATAATAAAGGAAGGATGATTATTAATAGAAACATCAATATTCTTCCAACACATCGAACAATTATTGATTTAGAAACTAGATTAAAGATATCCAACATGCGATGATAAAAATGGGAGGTACACACCTGAGGGACTCCCTAGTCAAGTGAGGGAGGGAATAGTGTTAAAATCCGTTAAGTTTTAGAGGAAGAAAACAATTATATCTTGAATTTTAATGATACACATACTTAGTCCTCACTATTTTGATAAATATGTTCCTTCGTTGTGGATAACACTACCAAAGATCCACACCACTCTCAGTTTGGCCACACTATCAGGGATACCATGTCCAACCATGTGGTGCTACTAGTTTAGTTGCACTGACCATGTGGCCTAGGTAGAGTGTTTTCCAAAAAATGTGAGTATTGTGTAAATAACCATTTTATTTTTATGGAGATATATTGCAAGGCCCTATGTACTTATGTGATTAGATTTTTAAAGTCTGTGATAGCCTTTTATGGATTCACAGTTTCATCTAAATGGAAACATGATTTTTTTAAATACCATGAACCCATCCTTCTTCTCCAGAAAAAATCATTTTATAGAATGACACTCCCAAAACATAATTGAACACCCAATAACAATATTGGGACTTAAAAAATTTCTTCAAATAATTTTTTTTTTTTGAATCTCATATTAAAATTATTATTCTGATTTTAGAAAACAACCCATCCACCAATTAGAAATTTCAAATTCCTGTGGAAATTTACATGGTTTAAAAAATGGGATGTTTCAATCTCCCCACATTAAAACTTTTCTACCACAATATGACTATGGGAATAAAAGAAAGATCATATGTACTACTCGCAAAAAAGAAATTACACTCTGATGGTTGCATTTAATTTTAAATTATTAACATCTATTATAGTGATACATTCACTCCACAGTGCTTAAGTTGGAAAAACTCAATATAATACTAGTATTCAAATACTGAAATACAAAAATTAAATTATCTGAATCCCATATAACTAGTGACATGATCACATCATTGTCTCTTTGAATGATAACCTATGGTTCCCCCCAATATCGTTTTCCATATTTGTTTTGGAACTTCGATCACATTTCTCAACATATCATTCCTGATTATGAGTGAGGACATTACCCCCAATCCTTATTTGACGCAAAAAATAGAAGTACAAAAAACATACATCAAATAGGTCACACCAAATATACCTTCAAATTCCCAAGTTTAATATCACATTTTTTCCATATCAAACCTAGTGTGTTATAGAAGTGGATCCTCACATAACTCATGCCTCAGAGAAAGAGATCTCAGTTTGACCCACCTTTGGTCGACTACACTAAAAAAATTCATCCTATGTAGATGATTCATTTTAAAAATCCAGATACCAATACCATTAATCCATGTTACCTCATTATTTTATCTAATACTAGTCGTTAAATAAAATATTGTTCTTATAATGACATCTCTTGCATAAACATTATCTATATTTTCATGCCACAACATGAACAAAGGTGTATAAAATATCCAGTACTGATATGTTAAAAACCATTAATTAAAATAATTGAGACTGGATTAAAATATGGGATATCTGATGAATCATCTTCAAAATTCTATTTAACCCTTATAAGGTAGTCTATAATCTATCATTTATATGAGAAACATCAATACATAGTTCCATCATCCTAAAAATAATACACTGACTGAGCAACAAGAATTATTATCTTGTATCCTAATCAATGAACACGCAAGTGTTTGTGATTCTATATAAGTACATCGTACATGGTAATACTAGTATCACACATGGAAGTCCAATAATTAATTATTATTTTTTATATTAGAGAACAATCTTGAAGGATTATATTTATCTTTCCGATGAGGCATTTAATTTCAAATTTTTTTTCTCATATGATTGTTTCTCTCTTAGTGTACCGAGGATGATGTCATGTTAGGGGAAATGATCATCTATGATCCATGAGTACACTAATAGAATATCAATAATTACCAATGAGTCCTAAAAAACTCAAATAATATCCATGAAAATTTTCACCATAGGGACCAACCATTTCAATTTTTGGTAAGTAGAAGAATAAAACCTTCCCTGAACAACATCCTTGAAGATCCCAGATGTGAATACCAATTCTTCATCATTATCCAAACCTGATTCCCTCACTACATGAGTATTCTATCATAATTCATGTATAACAAGAGAATTCTAACCTAATTAATGGTGACGTTAAAGGGTGCATACATAGTCTACGTTTTTGTCATTATGTTGTGTTTCATGAACTAGCAAACCATAGGAAGCATTAAATTCCGGGGTTTCTCATGCACATTGAGTATCAATATAATTTATAGATATAATCCAAACCCATAACTAGTTATTATCTCAAGAATTTTATCTATGAATTGATAATGCAACATCTATCCTTATGGGATTTCTGAAGAAAATATGACCACTCCAAAATGGGGTTTTATGGTAGTGATACCTTTACTTAGAAGGAAATGATTGTATACAATTGAAGAAATACTCTCCACCTTAAGAGTTCCCTAATAATAATTTACTAATAAAAGTAACTCATCACAAAAAAGCCTCTGTATTGACCAATGGATACTATTTGAGATGTGGCCAATACTCTTTCACTGATTTTCAATTACGAGAATTGAGAAAATATATACCTTTATAAGATAACTTGTTTAGATTCTCTTTAGGCATACATGTTTTGATCCTCTAAGCCACAAACACATCAATAGTATGGGGTATCAAAGGAAAAACAAAAATGAATGAAATATAATAATAATAAATCATTTTATAATATCATCCCAAGAATCATGACATGTAATATTCCCTGTAATGCCCATGTAACTCTACTTTAGAGATAACCCATGATGAAAATGTATCTTATCGAGGCTTAATGATTTCCATCAAACTCATAGATATAATTAAACTATTTATTTCATATAGTACGAACTATTTGTATGAATTCATATAAATCCAAGGTTATATCAACAAAATGATATAAAGTTTGATTCTATCCATAGGTATATTGACCCTACATATCCAAGTATCTTTTGTCTAATACAAATAATTTAATTGTTGATCTTTTTGAAACCATATGGATTCTAACCTAGATGAGGACATAATGAGTTATCCATCTGTGGAGAATAAGAAGAAAGGCCACATGACCTAATAATTGGTTGAACATAACATACCCATGTCTAACCTATTGAACTCATCCATTACATGTTGATCGCATCCTTAATAAGGGACAATTTACCACACAAAAACCATTTCTGCCTGGGTATTATTTTTAAAACTATGTGTCGTACTCGAGATAAGTTGTACATACAACACAAAACATCTAAAAACTCAACATAGAATTTATCAATGCATTATTTAGTTTTTGGATTTACAACAAATGATCGAGAAAAATTCTTTCAAACACAATTTTTTGATCATGAAACTAAAGTCATTCCAAAATAGATCATTTTGCTCTATTTTATATCATATATTATAAAGTGATAGAAGAATAAGTCTACAAGAAATGATCACATTCTGACTCAAGGAAAAATTATATGAATTATTTAAATACTCTTATATGAGGCTCAAGCTATGAATACTATAAGGGGTTCATTTTAGATATTATGTTAATCCATATTTGAGAACATCAAGTACAAGTCAAAAGGAAAAAACTATTGGTATTTTATTTAGCTAACACCCTAAGGAACAAAGGTAGTTCATTTCAAATTTTCTAACAATAATTATTATTTTTCTAAAATTATATTATTGTTAGGAATTTTATCTTATAAATTAAATTTATCCCATTTTACTTATCAATTAGGTTCTCACAATTGGGCATAGAATAAGAAAATTTCAATTCCAAGATATAGAAGAAACACCCTTAATGTTTGAATTGATATTTTAATTTATGAAAGCCTCATATAATAAATCACAAAAGTAAACTATAAGGTCTTTATTATTTTAAGGGAACTCATTCAGTAAGGTTCCACCATAAATATATATGTTACCCATGTAAGTGGTTTAGGAAACATCATATAATAATCCCATATAGCATAAGTATACCCATATCGGTTAGGATCTAGGGAATTAAAAAGATTAAGGTGACCTATAGTGATCCCATCATACCATCTTGTGTATATTTAAATGATAAAAATAGCCATTTTATTAAATAATCAATTCAAACATAGTAGGTTCATTTAGAAAGAATGGATAACCTTGAATAACCTACCTGGGTCAATTCAATTCTTTATCATAATTCTAATAGGTCAGGAATAAACAACATGAGTGAAATAATGCATACAACCCATAAGTAATTTAATCATTTATAAGTCATAGTTTAACTACTTTTCTATTTATTTAAAGGTCTAGTTAGATGAATCACCATTCTAAAATAATAATGGTACATTCCTTTGTAATTTACATCTAGGATTCTTGTAACTATAAAACATCATTATAAAGGATCAATTATATGGATTATTACTAAAATTTATAAAGTATCCATACAATATATCAATTGAATAATAAAAAGTTATTTAACTATAACAATTCATGTTTCTATCCATGAATCCTCTAATCCGTGAATCATACATGTAATAATCAGATAGTAAAATATAATGCCACCATTAATCTATGTCGTAAAACAGAATTTACATTAATGTATTGATTTTATTTAACTAATAGTTTAATATAACTATCTCATGGAATGGTTTCACATAGTAATAATTAAATGTAAGCTTGTAAATTTATCACAGAACATAGTATACAGCCATGAATTATAATAAATCCCCAAAACATAGTATATTAATATGCATGCTACATAATCACATTATAATGTTATACACTCAGTGAATATATCACAATATCAGGTATTCTTATAATACAACATATATGAAGTGGAATATGAATGGTATATGAATCTATATGTGCCTATAATAGAACATTTAACTGAACTTCTTTACCTTATGAAAGAGGGTAAAATATAAAAAAATCACAATAATTAGTTTATAGGAGAAGGTATATCAATCAATCATCGGGAAATAATAATCAACTGTAATAAAAAAATAAAGAACGATCCAATATCTTGAAACATGGTCATGTCCCCATGTGAGGGTTGATCACTCCCAAACATGAAAATTTTCCATGTGTTGAAACATTCCATGTCTCTTATCTACCAAGAGAACATTTTAAGACAAAAAAATTATTATGATGAATATTTGTAAAATGTCAACCAGAGAACCCATGAACTTGTTCCCTGAGTTGGTTGATCATTTGGCCTCAAGCACACCTGCTTGTATGTTAGAGGATGAAAATTAGCAGTAAGGGTCTAACCATGGTATAGTAGGGATACTATAACCTCATGACAATTATAGAATAGTTTTTTACAATAAATAAATCAACAGTGGAAGTGGGTTTAAGAAATAGAGAAGCGGAAGATAAGAATGACTAAATTTAAATAAATAATAAATAAAATGGAGAGTTCCATGTATACAATAAATCATGTCTGTGTGATACTATAATATAAAAGTAGGATACTTACAGAAAGAAACACATAAAAAATAAAAAATAAAGAAAATAAATAACTAAGGATATATTTATTTTCATCCTGATCTATTGTTAAGTCCTAGGCTAATTTGATCCCATGCATAATTGTAATGACACAAGCGTGAATACACAACATAATCCTAATATTAGGAGGTCTTTATGGGTAACATGGTGAAAAATTACTAGAACACGGCATGAGATATACAAAGTAGGACCCCACCAATGATGAATATTATGATCTAGTCCTATATTATAAAAACAATAGTGTTGTAGTATAATAATAATATAAGGAATAGATAAAAGTAATCATGTTAGGAATATGTTCCCTAAGGACACTTTACTGACCAAACCTGTTTTGGACTAAGTGGGAATATTGTTAAAATTCCATTATATATATATATAGAAATATATCGTTCTATGTATTTATATATGTGCAATGTTATACATGAAATAGTGGTGACCAAATGTAGAAGGACAAGTCATATTCATAATAGTATAAACGGATACTTTGTTTACTTAATAAAATTAAGAAATACATGTTAAAAAGGGGCAAAAACCATGTTTATAAAATTAGAAAATCTTTTTAAGACCCATGGTAATCACATTTCAAACATGTATAATGAGTTTCTTAAACTATGGGGCAATTTTGAGTAGTCACATATATCAGAACATTATACCATTGGTTGTCTATTGAACTTTTTGGCATAAAAATAATTATATTATAGTTATAATGATAAGATTATAATACACGTCATATGTAATAATAAATTCATAGTGTATTTTTTCTTATAATATCATTCAAGGACATTCGTAATTACGAACCAAGGTAATGCTCATGGATTAACATAATCCCTTTTATTTTATGATCCCATCCATGGAGATCTTTGTTGATGAATATCAAGTATCGTTCATGTAACGCCCCGACCCTAGATACCCAGAGTCGGTCCATTATTACATAACATTGGCATTATCACAAAGGATCATGTCTCGAATGACCGATTAGTTTAGCAGTCATGAAACACTAGATATATTCATTAGTCTTACATTACATCATAAGGTAAAAAAACTACAAAAACATCTTGTATTCATATCCCCTCATACTATCCCTGCAGCTCATTCATAAATTACTTCTTCATAATCCTGGGAAAAATAAAACATTCAAAGGGGTGAGCTCAGATGCTCAGTAAGGATAACATTATAGCAGAAGCTTTCATAGATAAGCATAAACACTTTAGGCAGTTTATAACTAAAACTAAAGCCTTTTAAACTTGAACTTCCGCATAAAATGGAAAAGATAAAATAAAATAATTCCATTTACTTACTCACATGGATATTCTACTAGTCGAATGATCACATACAATATCAATAACCACTTTCATAATGATGGAATGCATAATGCCAGACTATCATAACCACATAGCCAAGGCCTCGTGCCAAGACTACAAATAAGATTTTTCCAAGGCCTTGTGCCAAGACACTAGTTTGTATCATGAGACATACCGATTCATCGAGGATCTATAGAGGGCTCCACCCGTCACTTATTAAGTCCAATGCATTCCTCATATGAACAGGTTTAAACATAGCATAAACATTCGTATTAAAACTAGCAAACGAAATGTCAATACTTTAACTACAAACCATGAATGGTATAAAAATAGAACATCCACAGTCAAACATAACTCATTTGATACAATATGGAAGATTTTATTTTATCACATTAACCTCAATCAAGAATAATTAAGGATGTTGACATAGATGAAAATAATCATCAAAACTATTTGAGAGAAATATCCCCCTTTTTTCTTAAAATCATTTAAAAGTCACACTATTTGTCAAGAAGCCATTTAAAAATAGATTTTTGAATCAAAGTGTCCCATAACACTTTGAAACTTTTAAAAGGAGTTTTAATTTTAAAACTTTAATGTCCATATAAATAAATCCTTAAAACCATTTTTTAAAACATGGACATTAATGAGAACGATTTAGATGAATAAGTCTTCAAAACGTTTAAAAATGGTATTTTAGTTAGAGTTTCTAACCAAAAGAGAGACACTTGAATACAAATAATTGAGGGAATAAAAACATTTTAATATCATGAGAATAAATTAATTCATGATATACTATGTTGAAGTACATTATATACACCACATAAAAGTAATTTGGTGTATAACAACAATGAAGTCTCAATGGAATGTAAATTGAGATGAAATCACTCATAATGGTCGTATCCTTAGGTTAAGGATAAATCAACGACATAGTTATGTGTGAAGAATATAAATACACTAAATATTATTGGATATTCAGTGTAAATCAATCAAAGGATATTCACACATATCTTATAAAAACAACACCAATGAATTGGATGTTTAACTCAACAAATGGAGAGTGAGTTAAAATTACTCTTATCAAATTCATATCGATGACTTGAGAAATTATCAATTGAGTGATTATGTGTATCAAAATTATATCCATAGAAAAGGGGAGTGGAAATTATGACATAAGCAAATGAATATTTATTCCACACATAATCTCGGAGTAAAATAATCAATGAAGTTTGCGTAAAGCCGAATAAATGGAAATTGAAATTTCAAATTCTTTTATTGATTTGGTAACATAAAAAACATACAACCATGAAAAAAGGATCATAAAATTATGATGTAAATATACATGAATTAATTTATATTACACAATTAATACCAATATGGACAGAACACACACCACATGTAATAAATAAGTGGTGAACAATGGAATTCTCATGGAATTAAAAGTCAGATAAGAAACCCCTTACCTTGTAATTTTACTTGGTTGGGGGTAGGTTAACCTCCTGTATAATGTTTAAATAATTGTTATTAAATTATTTATGAATAAGATACATTAATATGATATCATATATGATCTTTTAACATTTCTTTGTTAATAATATCTTATAATTATTGTCGTTTCAGGTGTTAACTTACTCATTTTGTTTTATATGTTTCGTTACGTAAGCCATGTTTTTCATGGATAGGTTGTATCTTATTCATATCCATAATGATATAAATTTCTTAAAAATTATTTTTAAATCATCAGATGATAATTATACTTGAATGGGTATGATGGATTATGAATCTCATCACATTCGTGGAGACGGTAGTCCGTACGTACGCACAAGCGACAATATCATTGTTTTGATATTAAAATAATATATAATTGGATGGTATATCATATATAAAGAATCATTATCACGTTATATTTATTATTTAAATGAGTTACACATCATTATTATACCCACCCAAATAATAATATATTGAATAACAATTACACCACGACGTGGAGACGGTAAGCCTTACGTACGCACGTATGGTGACATGTTATTCAAAGGGTGGATAGAATACTGAATATGGTTGTACCATATTTATAATAACATCCAATTATATATAAGATACTGGAGTTATAATTTTAGAATGGTAATAACAAAGAAAGAATAAGTGGAAGAAGAAAGGAACTTGAAAACGGGTGGTGAAAACATTACCTCTTCTTCGGGTTCTTCCTTTTGATTTGATCAAAAGGGCTCCTTAGGTTGGATTTCAGATCAAAATAAGGCCTCTAGGTTGTAGTTCGGGAAGTTGAGAGATTATTTTGGCAGGTTTTGGCGGAACAAAAAGGCTTTTATGGTGTGAATAAATGAGAAGGAGGAGTGCCCTTTTATAAGAGGGTTGAGGGGCACCTTTGGAAAAGCTAGAAATATTAATTTATAATAAATTCATATTCGGTTTATAATGGCTCAAAAGTTGATTATTAAAATTTTAAGGTGGGGATAGGTCGAAAACCATTCAACCAATAGAATTTAGATAGGTTTGGGTTACTATATTAACATTATATTTTAGTTTTAACTCTTAGTTTATTAGTTTGACATTTACCATGTCACTTTGTATTTTTATATTACATAGTTAATAAACATACTATATACATCCGAGAGACCCCCAAGTTGTCCATTAATGATATACCTATCATGAAATAAGTATCTTGGACCAACCTTAGATTTTTAGGAATTTAATATCAATTAATAATATAATATTTGTTTTAAAAACTCTTTTATGTCAATTTTGACACTATTCAATAGTTGATTTTTTTGAAACTCATAACAGAATGATTACTTCTAAAAAAGTAAATTAAATCAATCATAATATGTCATATTATCTTATAAAATTAGTTTAACTCATTAAAAGTTTTAAATTATATTTATTTGGGTATTTATAATATCAATTAATTTTATTGTTCACTATTATGGTAATTAATACATCATCATTGTGTCATAAATAAATTAAATTATTTAATGTCTAAATATTATAAATAAAATATAATTATGTATAAAATTTCATTATCTTTCTAATGAATATTTACAATTGAATTTATCTTATGTATAACCCTATAATAAAAATGTTTTCGTAAATAAGCTTCGATTTTAACTCTTTTAACTCTTCTTTGAATTAAATATTGATAAATGTCCTAATCTAATTCAAGTGGACCTAAATGACAATAGTTTATTCCTAAGGTTGTTTTTGGTCGAGATACACTTGTCCAATAGAATTAAGACATTTGTTAGGGTAATATTAATATCATTTTTACCCTTAATTACCCTATTTACTTTTAACCATGGTAAATAAAAGTAAAAAGTTATTATCCACCAAAAATTATTTTCATCTCGTTGAACCACATTTTACTTCTTGATATTAACCGTGTCTCTCGGATTTTCGAAATTCCATTCACAGAAGCGGTAAAATTATGTTTTATGAAAAATTCAGTTTTTTTAACTACCACTTAGTAGTTTCACTATTCATTAAAAATTGAAGTTTTTCAGAACAATGCCAAAATTTCACCCTAAGATATAATTGATATTCCGAATTCAAAAATGATTTCTAATTTACAGAATTTTAAAAATATAAGTTGCATTAATTAAATTTATAATTAATTCCCGTTGTCACTATAAATAGCGTGTTTTTAAGAAACAATATATATCAAAAGATTGACAATTGTTTAGGTCCAATTTCAAAGTGAAATTAATTCTAATAAACACCATTGGATAAAATGGTAAAAATATATTATAATTATACTTTAAAACCACTCAATAATATAATTTATCATTATAAATTATTTTGATTTAAAAAGTTGTTTTTAATTAATATTTAGTAATTTTCACTATTCATCAAAATATAAGTGTTATCCGAAAAGTTCCAAAATTTCACCATAGGATAAATTCGACATTCCGAATCCAAAAATGAAGTCCATTTTGAGAGATAGAATTTTTAAAATTTCAAAAAGTAGGTATTACTATTCAAAACGGCTAGTTTGATTGGTTGTGGTGTGTTAGAATCTTGAAGTTGCGTACAATGCACGCCATTGCATTATTCGAAGGGAAACGTACCGTGGAAGCTTGGGGTGTTACATTCTCCCATACTTCAATAAATTGCATCCTCACAATTTTTAAAATTGTGCTTGGGAATATAATGTAAAGTCCCACATCGGAAAAAGAGTCAATAAAACTATCACTTTAAAAGAAAGAAAGAGAGGTATAAAGGTCATCCAAGATAAACCATACACGGATTCCATGTAGGAAAACATGGATATGGATGATAAACTAAGTGTCACATTTTGATGGAGAGGGATTGAAATCATGATCAGGAGAAAGTTAACAATAATAAAACCACAAACTTTTGTTGGGAGAAACGGCCATTAGTCTCCTAGTAGGAAAGTAAACAGACAACATTTTTCTGTTTTAAGTTACATTACATAAGGATGAGGAATTTATTTATGACATTGAGTATGAATATAAAGATATATACTTACATTTTAAGTAAATTTTCATTCTTTAATAAATTTCCACCACTAACTCATTTTTTTAACGATGAGTATTCAAGAAGACTTGGTCACACTAGAAGAGCTAGAATAAACTTCTATAGAATCACATGATCCATGCAGGATGAACTATATATTTACATTGTCTTTAGAGATTAATCAAAACCAAAATGGTTAGTACAAGATCTAATGATCCCCCAAAAGGATATTCCTTGAGAGAAATAAACACTAATCTTAATTTCCAAAATTAAACCAATAGTACCCCAAAGTTAAATAAATACTATTCAATAATCATTTGTCCTTAAAATCATTTAATATAATCAAAACTAATATTGAAAACCAAAACTTATTAAGAATGTAGTCTTCCATGTTAAATTGTATCTCCAAATGACATTAATTACTCTTAAAGTCACATACTTAAAAGTAATTAACCTAATCATTTCCATAAATAACCCAAATCATTATAAATCCACAATAAGAACATAGATAAAAATCCACCAATACTCCTCAAATTAAATCCCATACTACTCTATTTTCCTTCAGCATATAGTGTTATCAACAAAGCGAACAACTTCCAAAATAACATTTATCACTTAATCACCAAATCATTTTCATATACTCAGTGTATTCATTTGATAAGACATAATATCCCAAATCAAATTATTATTGATCAATAAAATTATTTAACTAAAAATAATAGTCAAACTAACCAGGGACTTCACATAGTCCAGTGGTAGGTGATAAATCCCAATCGCACTTTGGTTGTGGGTTCGATTCCCATAGCTTTGTCCGACGCGACGGGTTGTCACACGGTCTGCGTGTTGTCCCTTTTCAAAAACTATATTTTATAACATTATCAAAATGAGATAAATTCCTCAAAATAACCATAACATAATTTAACCCCAAATGTTATGTCATACCTTTCATTTTCATCCCAAATTATAATAACTTATAATTGCCTGAAACCCAATGATCATATAAAACCAAATAGTTACTCATAACTATATCTACAAGAGAAAAGATAATTAGTCCTCAAATATAATTCTCACATGGAAAACTACAGGGTTACAAATACAATAGAAAATTATTCCAAAGTAAAACCATAATCAAGGAGCACTAACACTTTTTAAACATTTCTCCAACCATTTATTTCCACATAGCTTCTTCTTTGACCATAAAAATATCCTATAGAATGGGGCATTCACTCGGGTAATGGTCAGCTCCCCTACATTTAAGGCAAATGACTATAAATGGATTCTTGGGACCATTTTTATCTTCTTCCATAGTACTCTTCATTTTTCTTCGGCAATTATTCACTTTATGTCCTTCCTTCCCGCACGTAAAGAATTTTTTGTCCCATTGAGACACTTTCCTGGGTGTCTCCTTCCACATTTCCTGCATGATGGATATTGAGGATTTCTTTCTCCATGGTCTCCACTCCTGGAGCTCTTATCATTCATCACCTTTCTCTTCTTTGTTGAGTGCGGTAATTGGTTAATATATATATTGTTGATCATATTTTTGGAAAATTGATTTGGCATAAAGATGATATCTTTTACGCCTATCAACATTCCATTTTGTTGTTCATTTCCACCACCATTCCCACCTTGTACATCATTCTCAAAGTCACTATCACTTCCTTGGAATCTAGCCAGTGACTAAAACCAGAAAGCATTGTGTGAGTAACAGTAGTCATAAAATCCTTTAGAGATTAACATGTCACCATATTCTCAATTTGAAATACATTAGGATTAACCGAGGTCCTTTACTCTCATCTTATATATATAATACCTCAAATTGGTTTATAAAGAAAATTTAAATTATCCTAATCATATCCCCCGGGAGTGTCGTAACCAAGAGTGCATCAAGGCCCGTTGTTGTGCACCAGTTCCCGTTCGAGTCTAGCTCAAAGTGGTGTTTTCGGGTTTTGCCCCTAGGTACATTTGTACTAGAGCCGCCTCTACCTGTTTGTATCCAGACAGGGATGTATTGCTCGGATAACTTGCAAAATCTCTACAATACCAAAATTCTAGGAAGTTCTTATATACTAATCCTCAATGTTCATCTTAGGTCTACGTGCTCTAATCATAGTTTATCTAAATCTAGCTTCCAGGTTTTGTACTAAACTTCCTCTGATACCAACTGTAACACCCTGACCCTAGATACCCAGAGTCGGTGCATTATTACATAACATTGGCATGATCACAAAGGATCAAGTCTCGAAAGACCGATTAGTTTAGTAGTATTGGAAACACTAGATATATTCATAAGCCTTACATTACATCATAAGGTAAAAAAACTACAACAACATCTTGTCTTCATATCCCCTCATAATATCCCTGCAGGTCATTCATAAATTACTTCTTCATAATCCTGGGAAAAATATAACATTGAAAGGGGTGAGCTCAGATGCTCAGTAAGGATAACATTATAGCAGAAGCTTTCATAGATAATCATAAACATTTAAGGCAGTTTATAACTAAAACGAAATCCTTTTAAACTTGAACTTCAGCATAAAATGGAAAAGATAAAATAAAATAATGTCATTTACTTACTCACATGGATATTCTACTAGTTGAATGATCACATGCAATATCTATAACCACTTTCATAATGATGGAATGCATAATGCCAGACTATCATAACCACATATCCAAGGCCTCGTTCCAAGACTACAAATAAGATTTTTCCAAGGCCTTGTGCCAAGACAATAATTTGTCTCATGAGACCTACTGATGCATCGAGGAGCTATAGAGGGCTCCACCTATCACTTATTAAGTCCAATGCATTCCTCATATGAACAGGTTTAAACATAACATAAACATTCGTATTAAAACTAGCATACGAAATGTCAATACTTTAACTACAAACCATGAATTGTATAAAAATATAACATCCACAGTCAAACATAACTCATTTGATACAATATGGAAGATTGTATTGTATCACATTAACCTCAATCAAGAATAATGAAGGATGTTGACATAGATGAAAATAATCATCAAAACTATTTTAGAGAAATATCCCCCTTTTTCTTGAAATAATTTAAAAGTAACACTATTTGTCAAGAGGCCATTTAAAAATAGATTTTTGAATCAAAGTGTCCCATAACACTTAGAAAATTTTAAAAGGAGTTTTAATTTTAAAACTTTAATGTCCATATAAATAAATCCTTAAAACCATTTTTTAAAACATGGACATTAATGAGAAAGATTTAGATGAATAAGTCTTCAAAACATATAAAAATGGTATTTTAGTTTGAGTTTCTAACAATAAGAGAGTCACTTGAATAAAAATAATTGGGTAAATAAAAACATTATAATATCATGATAATAAAGGAATTCATGATATACTATGTCAAAGTACATTATATACAGCACATAAAAGTGATTTGGTGTATAACAATAAAGAAGTCTCAATGGAATGTAACCTGAGATGAAATCTCTCATAAAGGCTGTATCCTTAGGTTAAGGATAAATCAACGACATAGTTACGTGTGACAAATATAAATACACTAAATATGATTTGATATTCAGTGTAAATCAATCAAAGGATATTCACACATATCTTATAAAAACAACACCAATGAATTGGATGTTTAACTCAACAAATGGAGAGTGAGTTAAAATTACTCTTATCAAATTCATATCGATGACTTGAGAAATTATCAATTGAGTGATTATGTGTATCAAAAGTATATACATAGAAAAGGGGAGTGGAAATTATGACATAAGCAAATGAAAATTTATTCCACACATAATCTCGGAGTAAAATAATCAATGAAGATTGCGTAAAGCTGAATAAATGGAAATTGAAATTTCAAATTACCTTATTTATTTGGTAACATAAAAAACATACACCCATGAAAGAAGGATCATAAAATGATGATGTAAATATACATGAATTAAAGTATATTACACAATGAATACCAACATGGGCAGTACACACACCACATGTAATAAATAAGTGGTGAACAATGGAATTCTCACGGAATTAAAAGTGAGATAAGAAATCCCTTACCTTGTAATTTTCCTTGGTTGGGGGTAGGTTAACCTCCTGTATAATGTTGAAATAATTGTTATTAAATTATTCATGAATCATGTACATTAATATTATATCATATATGATCTTTTAACATTGCTTTGTTAATAATATCTTAGAATTATCGTCATTTCGGGTGTTAACTTACTCATTTTGTTTTATATGTTTTGTTACGTAAGCCATGTTTTTCATGGATACGTTCTATCTTATTCATATCCTGAATTATATAAAGTTATTAAACATTATTTTAAAATCATCAAATGATAATTATACTTGAATGGATATGATGGAGAATGAATCTCATCGCGTTCATGGAGACGGTAGTCCGTACGTACGGACAAGCGACAATATCATTGTTTTGATATTAAAATAATATATAATTGGATGGTATATCATATATAAAGAATCATTATCATGTTATATTTATTATTTAAATGAGTTACACATCATTATTATACCCACCCAAATAATAATACATTGAATAACAATTACACCACGACGTGGAGACGGTAAGCCGTACGTACGCACGTATGGTGACATGTTATTCAAAGGGTTGATAGAATACTGAATATGGTTGTATGATATTTATAATAAAATCAAAATATATATAAGATACTGGATTTATTATTTTAGAATGGTAATAACAACGAAAGAAGATGTGGAAGAAGAAAGGAACTTGAAAAGTGGTTGTGAAAACATTACCTCTTCTCCGGGTTCTTCCTTTTTATTTGATCAAAAGGGATCCTTAGGTTGGCTTTATGATCAAAGTAAGGCATCTAGGTTGTAGTTAGGGAAGTTGAGAGAGTATTTGGTCATGGTTTGGCCGAACAAAAATGCTTTTAAGGTGTGAATAAATGAGAAGTAGGAGTGCACTTTTATAAGAGTGGTGAGGGGAACCTTTGAAAAAGCTAGAAATATTAATTTATAATAAATTCTTATTTGGTTTCTAATGGCTCAAAAGTTTATTATTAAAAGGTTAAGGTGTGGATAGGTCTAAAACCATTCAACCAATAGAATTTAGACAGGTTTGGGATACTATATCAACATTATATTTTAGTTTTAACTCTTAGTTAATTAGTTTGACATTTAACATGTCACATTGTATTTTTATATTATATAGTTAATAAACATACTATATACATCCAAGAGACCACCAAGTGGTGCATTAATGATATAACTATCATGATATAAGTCTCTTGGAGGATCCTTAGATTTTTTGGAATTTAATATCAATTAATAATATAATATTTATTTTAGAAACTCTTTTATGTCAATTTTGACACTATTCAACAGTTGATTTTTGTGAAACTCATAACAAAATTATTACTTCGAAAAACGTCACTTAAATCAGTCCTAATATGTCTTATTAGCCTATAAAATTATTTTAATTCATTAAAAGTCTTATATTATATTTATTTGGGTATTTATAACATCAATTAATTTAATTTTTCACTATTATGGTAATTACTGCATCATCATTGTGTCATAAATATATTAACTTATTTAATGTCTAAAACTTATAATTAAAATACCATTATGTAGGAAATATTATTATCTTTCTAATGAATATTTACAATCGAATTTATCTTATGTATAACCTTATATTAAAAATGATTTTGTAAATAAACTTTGATTTTAACTCTTTTAACTCTTCTTTGAATTAAATAATAATAAATGTCCTAATCTAATCCAAGTGGACCTAAATGATAATATTCTATTACTAAGGTTGTTTTTGGTCGAGATAAACTTTTCCAATAGAATTAGGACATGTGCTAGGGTAATATTAATATCATTTTTACCCTTAATTACCCTATTTACTTTTAACCGTGGTAAATAAAAGTAAAAAGTTACTATTCACAAAAAATTATTTTCATCTCATTGAACCACATTTTACTTCTTAATATTAACCGTGTCTCTCAGATTTTTGAAATTCCATTCACAGAAGCGGTAAAATTAAGTTTTATGAAAATTTCAGTTTTTTTAACTACCACTTAGTAGTTTCACTATTCATCAAAAATTGATGTTTTTCAGAACAATGCCAAAATTTAACCCTAATCTATAATTGATATTATGAATTAAAAAATGATCTATATTTTACAAAATTATAAACATATAAGTTTCATTAATTAAATATATAATTAATTCCCATTGTCACAACAAATAGCGTGTTTTTAAGAAACAATATATATATCAAAAGATTGACAACTGTTTAGGTCCAATTTCAAAGTGAAATTAATTCTAATGAACACCATTGGATAAAATGGTAAAAATATATTCTAATTATACTTTAAAACCACTCAATAATATAATTTATCATTATAAATTATTTTTATTTAAAAAGTTGTTTTTAATTAAAATTTAGTAATTTTCACTATTCATCAAAATATAAGTGTTATCAGAAAAGTTCCAAAATTTCACCCTACGATAAATTCAATATTCTGAATCCAAAAATGAAGTCCATTTTGAGAGATTGAATTTATAAAATTTCAAAAAGTAGGTATTACTATTCATAACAGCTAGTTTGATTGGTTGTGGTGTGTTAGAATCTCGAAGTTGCGTACAATGCACGCCATTGCATTATTCGAAGGGAAACGTATCGTGGAAGATTGGGGTGTTACAGTTCATATCTTCCAATTTTCATATAGGTATATCTGATGATTTACATTAAAAAAACCCATGTATTGATAAGGTCCTAAGGAAAATAATATATTCTATAATCCCATCCATGGTTTCCAGGAAAAGTAACCCCAAGTATCACTGAATGCATATAATAAATCATGTTACCTATGATCCTATCCATGGTACTCTGTAATGAGGAAACTTATATTGCTCAGGGTACATATAATATCAAATAACTTATGATCATATCCTAGGAATTCAATAATCTGGATCATGAGTAATTTTCATGGAATAATATAATTCAAGTAACCCATGTCATCATCCATAATATTCCACAATGTAAAAACTGATATCACTCATGGAATAGTGTAATTCCCTTTTACATGTTTGATCGTAGAATCTAATCATTGTCCATGGGATTTATCCATTAGAAATTTCATGTATCATAACTCATTATTTTACTTCTTTTACAATATCTTTTTTATATGATTGTCAAATTTGAATTAATTAAAACAGTCTTTTACATAAGCATGGAATTCATAACATAACATTTATTAATATAGAAAACCATTCCAATAACCATGTCACCTCCCATATAAAATACCACTATTTAAGTGCCCCTTTTTATTAGAGAAAATGAAACACCTCTTATGAAATTTTACAAAAAAATAATGCATGGTTGAAATAAAAATTCATGTAATATAATTTAAATAACTCTAACATGATATTTAATTCAACTTTTTTCAATGATGATTATTCTTAGGAAGAGTATTTTAAATCAATAATTTATAATAGAACCCATAAATGGTGATTAAATTTCCACAAAAATCATAGGTCACAATATATATGTTAAACTCTAAAAAATGAGGTGGTTTGAGATGATATGGAAGTCCTATAATGAATCAATAAAATGTGTAATGTTAGTATAAATTTTAGAAAATATTTTACATTATTAATTTCACATTTCAAGGGAGATACTTTTTAATTCTGGTTCACGACACAACGTCTTAGTCTATAAACATGCTATACATTATGGGAATAGAAATAGAACAAATACCTCATGGTTATTATACTTTAATAATCAAATATCAGGTTTTAATTTTAGTTGGAATTAGAAAAAAGAATAAATCTCCATGTGCCCAAAAAACATAAATTTTATTCTATCATTTAAATAATAATAAATACAGGTAGAGAAATAATGAAATGATGGATGAAGAGTCATAAACATAAATTATGCTTTCAACTCATATGAAAATGAATGACTATGACACTAGATGAAATATATCCACCATGGGAAGTGGAAGAAGGGAGGTGCACATGGTGGATCCCATGGGTGAGTGAGGGAGGAAAAAGGTGAAAACCCTTCAAGGATCGGATTATAAAATCATTCATTTTCCTTTACTAATGAGGTGCATGGTTAGTTATTAGGGTTTAACAAACCGTGAATCAATATTGCTACTTACACTCCACAAGTGACACACCATGAATAATTTGTCTTCATGTTTCGGGACAATCATTCACTAATAATATCGTTCTACTAGTTACATGGAACTAATCATGTATGATATATTTATGGTTTACCAATCAATGCACAGTTCATGAAGATCACCACAACAATTTTTTATATATTTCTTACATGACCATGCAGCCTCAGCATCACATATTTCCAATGCATGTTCCACCCCGATTAGGGATTCATGATTTCAGCTAACTATCCTCTCATACTGCAAACAACATTGTACCCCTACTTTCTTCTATGAAAAAATAGTTTTTGGAGGCCGAAGGGCCTGAATATCAAAAAAACACTCAGGAATCCCCCAAGGCGAAAAAAATGTCTAAATATTTTTTATGTGTTCCAAAAAAGAATTTAATTTACTAAGATATTTTTAGAAAATGAACCGTCCAAAAAATAAAAATATTAAAATCATTTGGAAAATTTCCACATTTCAAAACACAGGATGTTGAAAATGAAACCTTGAGAACCACATTTGAAATAATGTTCAAAAGAGTATAGTTCTGAAAATTTAGAGTGTATAATGGTTATTATGATCCCTTGGAATGTTATGTACTTCAATGTACTCAATAAGAGATCAAGGATGATGTCAGATTTGACACTAGCTTCCTCCTCTTCTTGATGACATGATAAATAATTAGTCATTAATATGAGGGAGAAAAACAAATGAATGTGTATTTTAAAAAAATAATTATTTACTAGTCTGGTGTATTTTTTGGTTTGAAAATATTCTTTTATATGTACCTATGCTTTTTTATTAATTTAATTATAATACTTTTTATATTCATAACTGATTAGTGTGTAATTATAAGTGTGTGAAATGTTTTGTTATTATAGAAAACCAAAAAAATACTCTACTTTTCCAAATATTTGTTATTTTAGTATTCATTAGAAAAACCTAAACCATCAATATAGTTCAGAACATGACATCATGATTATAGTCTCAAATTTTATTAATATATGCATCATTTTAAAGTAGTTGTTGGTAACCAAGACCGTGGTTTAGCCTTAACCAAACAAATATAGTGAAAACCAAATAATATAATAAGAATTGGGAACTTTTAAAGTGGAATAAAAACTTAACAATGACCACATACTTATATTATATTTTTCAAAATCTACTTGTTTTATCAACAGTATTAATCTTTATTTCAGTTGTTATATTATTAAATAACATTTGACATCAACCTTTTTTTCAATTTTTTTGAACAAATATTGATACATTAAACTTTAAACTCACAAAAAAACCCATTAGAGAAGACATAGGGTCTTTGATATATTATAAAATCATTTTATAACCCTAATAAACGTTATGTGTCATATAAATATGTTCAAAATAATATAATTTTTTAGTGAAGTGGTTTTTGTAATAAATAATCAATAAAGAAATTTTTTAATTATTAATATATAAATAATTAATGCTGTAAGGAGATACTAAAAAATAAAACCATTTTTTATAATTTAAAAAAACATAAAGTCAATAGAAAACTATAAAATTATCCACCTTTATTAAACAATATAAAATATGTAAACATATAGAAATAACAGTTAGGACATCAATTGCGGTAGAATTAAAAATAGTGAACAAGTCATGTAAAATATATATTTTAACATTAAATATATTTGAAATATTTAAATGAAAAATGAATTAACATTTAAATATATCCTGAAATTCATGCATTAAAAAATATATCAATTGGTAAAAATAGTAATGTAATAAAATAAAAAACATATCCCTTAATTTAGGTTTCATTTCCATAATTAAAAAATAGAAACTTCAATCACATTATGTGGCAATTTTAAATTTTGTTGTAAAAATTAGTGGAAAAATCATTTACAGTTTTGATAATGAATTTATAAGGAGTTACATTACATAATAAGATATTTAAAAATATTTAAATAAATTATCAATGAAAATAAATGTTTTTTAAAAAAAATTAATCTAAAATATAAGACCAAGTATAAATTATAATTGAATAAATTTTTTTAGTGTATGATAGTAAATAATTAATATAGAAATTATCAAGACACAAAAATTATGAATTCAAAACTAATAGAGTTGACATGAAGTGGGATGATAAAGTGGAAAATATTTATCCATCAAGAAGAACACAATGACCTGTAAAAATAACTAGCCAAAAATATATACTTCAATGAATGAAAAATATTTCATGAAAATAGTTTCTTCATAAACAGTTTAATATTATTTTTTTTAAAAAATTTCATGTATCTAATGGTTAATAAAAATAAAAAGCAATTGATAATATATTGAATCAAATTCCAAAATAATATTATCATTATTAATATTAACTCTATTGTAATTAAATATAACATCAATATGTTTTGTTATAGTGTGTTTAAAGGGTTTCATAAAAATAGAAATAGTAAAAGATTTAACATAATAAATTGTTATTTTATTTAAATAAACAATATTATCAGATATGTTTTTTCATATGTAAATATTGAGCATAATAATTGGAATGAGCTATGTATTCATATTCATCTATTAATAAATCAAATAATAATTTTTTTTGGTGCTCTAAGAAAATAAAATTTTACCAATCAAATTACACATACTATATGTACTTTTATTATCAATGTACACCTCTAAAATGAATAATAATAACAAACAAAGTCAAAAAAATGTAATTAGAATAATATAATCCATAGTTTATAGTTCCTTTAATATATAAAATGGTTTATCTAATATAATTTAATGGAAATTCTTTAGGATCTTCCATAAATATAGCACACATTTATACAGTATAAAAAATATCAGGTGTATTTGAAGTTAAATAATGTAAAATACATATCATTTCTCTAAAGAGATTAAATTTACCGATTTCATAGATTTATCTAAATCTGAATTATAATTTTTAATTATAGGGGTTATAGAAGTTTTAACTATACAATACCAATTATTTTAACTAAATAATTTTCATACTTTGATTGATTCAAGAATATTTCAACTTTTCTTTGATAAATTTGATATCCTAAAAATAAACATAATTCTCTTCTCAAAATCATGTCATGTTTACTTATCATTAAACTAGAATATAATTCAAAAATCTTATTACATGTTAAACTAAATAAAATATCACTAAAATATTTTCTAATGATTAAAACTACATTTTAAATCATCATAATAAACAAATTAGGATTAACGTTTACTTAAAAAACCATTTTCAACCAAATTGAATCCAAACATTCATTCTAATATCATAGAGCCTTTTTATATCCATAAGATGTTTTTGATAATTTGAATCATGTTTATGAAATTTTATAGTTTCATAATCAATTAGTTGATTAATGAAAAATTAATCATAAATAAAATTAGGTAAAAAACCACTTTTATTATTCTTTTGATTCAATTTCAAATTGGAAAAAAAAGGAATGGAATTTAAATTCAATCAGATTCAATCCCAGAAATAGGAGAAAAATACTAATCAATATATGAGTCTTCTTCATGATAATATCTTTTAGAAAATAAAATTTCTCGATTCTTTACAAATTTTCTAGTTTTATCCAAATAGTTTTCTAAAATATATTTAGATCCTATAATTTTTTTATAATTTGGGGGTTTTGGATGTGATAAAAAAATATTTCAAGAAAACATATTAATATAAATCATCCATTTCAATAATCAATCTAACATTTTTTAAAGATTCAATAACATTAGGGAAATAATTAGTAAAAAATTAGAATTAACAAAATAAATAAAAAATCATCTTCTATTTTTAAATCATGAAAGAATTTTACTAATAATAAAAAGATCGCAAAAATTAAACATTTTTGAACACATTTTTCATTCATTATATCACCCTAATTTAATTAAAATAGTTTCATTTCATTGATTTTTGGTGCATTGGATTAATCTGCTATTTTCTAGTTTAATTGATTAAAATTTCCATTTTTAGGGATTTAGTCTTTTTTCAAATTTACAACTAAATTAATGAATTAATACAATTAATTTTATAGATATAAATATTAAAAGGATTAAATTATGACTCTTATTTTTATATATCAATTAATATTAAATGGAAAACATCAGACATTTTAAAATGCAAAATTTATTATTGAATTTTGAGTTTTAAATTTAAAGTGATTTTAGAGCATGAATTCGAAGATTAATTTTTTTAAAAAATTAATTAAATATAAATTTAAGAACGTGGTCAGAATAAAAAATGAAAAGAAATTTTAATATTTAAATTAAATAGAAATTAATTTGGATTAAGGCTACACAATATTTTATTAAAGTAACTTCTAACTGCCCAGACCAGTAATTCCTACCCATGATGATAAAACACAAGAAGAACATCAACATGAACCCCCATACACCACGGGTTGAAGAGTAGAGTAAGGATATATGGTGATATTCTAAAGATACTATACCCCCTATTTTAAAGTACATAATATAAATCCAATAACCAAATATCACATGTGTTTGTTAAATTGAAAATGAGAACAGAAAATACTAAAAAAAGATAATAAATGAGAATATGTAAGGGGATAAATAACCATTCCATACATAACAATGACCCCTACTAGGTTGATCACAAATAAATAACAAAAAAAGAGGGAATAAAGATGATAATTATATGAAATCTCCATGAAAATACTCATCTAATACTCTGTGTACACATTGGATACTTCTTACTCAATCAAACACTAACCTTATAAAAACATTTATCTATATCCATGTGAATATGTACTCACATACCCATGTGTAGTGGATACCTTAACATGGTGTGACCCAAAAATTTTGTTGGGAAACACTAATGTGATATTTTATTAACTAGTATATGTAGTTAAATGTGAATGTTACTGATTTAGCTAAAATTAAATTGAACTTATGAAAATAAATAAATAAAAACAGTATTTATCCTTAGTTCCATTACCCCAATTGATCAAACCTTATTTTCCTAGCATTACAGTTTGTCTAATAAGGTCTTTGAGAACATGAATCCCAATTAACAAGGGTGCTCAAAATCCACGATAGCCCTAACCGTGTCCTTATGACTCTGGGATCCCCATCCCTGAAAATAAAAAAATTGAATCTCTAAGTCGATGTTATCTCTATAAAATATCCTAGGAAACTAGGGACTCAACTAGTAGAAGTCCAATATTTTGAGCTCCATGTCCAAGGAAACACCAAATAATTTCTTCACAACTCCAGATATGTAACCCATTATAGTAAAAACATATGAGCTCGAAATCCATGGAAACACCAACAATATGATATAAGATAAAAATCTATTGTAGCCTTAAATAGTATATCAGTCTCTTAATTTGAGGAAACATTATTAGTATGATTCTAGATTCAAATATTTTGCATCCCCAAATAGTCAATCACACTCTAAATTAAAAACATTTTTAATCACTAACATCCAAGTCTTTGGTAGTTGTCATATGTATCAAACTCTAAATTATGGAATCATGTTCATATACCTAGATTCATAATAATAGATTACCATGTTTAATAACATCTTCTCTAAGGGTGAATCCTAAAAATCCATAAATAATAGAAAACATAAGGTCCAACTGAATTCGGTTTCCCAAAACTAGTACCCATTTCCCCTCAGGCTCCCCAACCTCGTACAGGCTTTAGATTGATATCAGATATCATCCTAAAAGAAACCTTCTATGATTTCATTATTAATAGGAAACCCACTAGGTCCCCTTAGTCTATGCACAAAAAGGCACCGTGACATGGGTCCTCATTCTCAGTAAAGGTCTTCGGCCTTTACTCGATGCTCTGAGGATGTCACTTCTAATTACATCATCAACCATGTAACATGACCATGCAAGCTACATGAGGTCTTACCACATAGAAAACAATCACAGGATGGTTCTCAAACAATCTTGGTCCTCAGTGTCACTTTGGGTCTATCCTCTCACCCAACATAATCATATTCTTCATAAATTCTTACACCTAGGATCAATATGGAAAACCCTATCTTTCAAACAATTTATTTATGATTTATTTCATAAATATACAATTGATAAGATACAGATCCATTATTTCTATAAAAAATTAAATACATACCACAATAACATGAAATATTAATAAAATTATATAAACTAAAATACAATTACATGATCACAAAATATATTTGATCTTCTAAAATTACATGGGATAACCTGGGGACTTATGTAAGAAATTTGTGAAATATAAATCATCGTAGGTGAATGATTAATGAATAATATAGATAAATTAATAATTTTGATTCAATATGTATTTAAATGTGACATAAAATGGGTTATAATTGTAAACATGAATATCGAATCACTATATAAGATGATAATATAAAAGAAATATACGAATGTGGAAATAACGAAAAATATGACATAAGAAACATATTTTAACTCTATCCATTGATTCATCATAACATAATTTGATTAGGATAACCACCCATGAACTTTAAATATAATATAATTAGTTAAAACCATTAATAAATGAATTTTAGGGCTATATATTTTTAGTCCCACCCATCACATTCATCTAATTCACATGAATAAGTGTTCCACATAAATCATTCAACATAGAGTTATATTTTATAACTTTCAAACCCATGATTAAGATGTGTGTGTTATCTGAATGGAATTACACTATTAATTAATGATAGTTACATCTACTTGAATACCTTCTGTGGAAATGGGGATGTTTATTCAATAAACAAATTTCGGGCATGGGAAACTGAAGGGAAATTTCAGCAGCATAACGTCGGTGAATAATGATTCATTGATGGGTTTATTGAGACTTAAAGGGGTACATCATAAATTTAACATCATAATTATAGTAATATAGATGATTATGTCCATATTCAAACTTGAATAATTATAAATAAAAATACATAATATAAATAAGTTTCATGAACAAAGCGGGGATTTAAGGGATTCATTACTTTGAAAGGGTGATTCTAAATGATTGGGAAGAGCTTATTAATTTCTTTGAGGAATCTTGGTGATGCTATAAAATGCCAAGGGTAGAGTGAATTTGTGATCCATGGGTTGTTAGTGTTGTGGAATGGAATGTTTTTTGGGTTTTAATATAAAACATAAGATAATTTTTTAATAATTAATAATCATTGGATTTGGATAGTATATGATAATGTAATTCAAAACACATAAAATATGTTTTTTGAACATTTTTTTACTAAATAGAAGATGATTTAATTGTTTTATTAGGTTAAGAATATAAATCCTTAAAATAATACACCTGGTGATGTATAAGTGAGTGATTGTTTTAAATAACTGATTAAAAAATCTAAAAAATACAACATAGGATTTGGTGGATTCATTAAGGGATTATAAAAGAAATAAAATACCATAAAAATATATCAATGGGGAAGAATAATTATATCCATGTATACTATTTTTAGTATTTATTACATCATTTTCTAACTTTATGATCTCATAATACATACAATATAATTATACCGAATTTAATTTTTACACAAAATATAACACCTCAACCAAAGAATCTCGATGATTGATCATTATGTAATTATATTGGCATGATTAAAAAGAATATAATAATAAAGGACTGGTCAGTTTTTTAGTCTTAAATAACTATATATATTAATGTTTCCCTTAATAAATTGGTAAAACAAAAAACATAACAAAGGAAAATAAATTTCTCCCTTGAACTCATTCAAAAATTCCATCTTCATAACATGGGGAAAATAGAGAAAATAATAGGATGGCATGAGATTCAAATTATGGGTAAGTAAAATGGATGTAATAATTAACAAATGAAAGTAAATCAACATGTAATGGTAAATAACTAATAACAAAATACATTCAAAAAATAGATAAGGAATACTCTATATGAAAAGGTAAGAAACTGAATCACATTCCATTTAATCAATAAATTGAGAATGAAATGTATCCATGGATATATCGATGAAATAATTTCATGGATAATAATAATAATGAAATTATAAAAAAAATTAAATTCCTTAATATCGATGTCATGAATTTTTCATTGGATCCACTACTATTAAGACTTTTCATATTATGGTTTAAGTGTGTGGGTAAAAAACCATCTATTCTAATTGGAAACTATGACAACCCTACTTTTATTACAAACTTAAACATGATTTATTACAGAAAACATCACTTGATATGACAAAGAAGATCGAGAGGTTTTACTGTCATTGGGGATTAGGATCATTACATAAAAACTTAAAACATGAAATACAACATCTTTATTGAACACTTACTTTACATGACCACTACATTCCCTCGTACTTAGCCTTGCATGGGATAACCTGAGGACATGCATAAAAAAAGGGTGAGCTATAAAGCCCAATAAGGGAGTACACATGGAATAACATGTGGAGTAAAATACATGTTAGGCAATAGGCATATCAATAGAGCATAAAAGAAACATGAACATAAAGGCATGATAACGCATGATAATCATAACATGGAATTGTGGAAACAACACTTATCATGGAATTAGCTTGAGCCAAGGCTCATTTCACATGGAGCATGAGTAAATCCTCATTGCACATGAAGCACAAGTAAACCCTTGTTGCACTTGAATTAGAATGAGTCAACACTCATTTCACATGACGTATCATGATGCTATACTTTACTCAATGCATTGGAGCGCTATAAGGGCGCACCCTTCTTAAATATTTCATTTCATGCATAAGTGTGCCACATGGATCATAAAACATGGATTCATGAAACATAATCATTTATTCCATGATAAAGGAATGTGGAATTCAAACATGAAACTTTTTAATTAACAATTAAAGGTGCATAAAGGTGGATACCCTTAATGGATAAATGGGCATGGTATCCACTACACAATGGCATTGGCTTAGAAAATCGGTGTGATTTCGGCAGTGTAACGGCGTGACATAAGAATTTATAAAAATGGTTGATGAGAGAGAAAGGGGTTACTCATTATATTTACATGTAATGTATAGTAAGGAGTTCATATAGATACATGTGCAAACAATTGTAATTGAATTTAGATTCATGATACAAAATTATTGCTTGAATGTAAAAGAAGAGAGAGAAGTTCCGTTCGGAATTTCGACATAGTAACAGGTGTACATGGGAGGCACTTAATGAGAGAGAAACTGGTCTCCCATCATTCAAACAATTATAGGGAAGTATGGTGGATGTGAAAAACCATACCCCAACATTCATAATTGAAATTAAAAGGGCAATACAACTTAAAGAAAATTGACAAAAATGAGAAAGGAAGAAAAAACCCTTACTTGGAAGTGTGCTTCCAAAGGCTAGAGAGTGTCTTGTGAGAGGCTTATTGGGAAATTGGGGAACATTGGGAGGATTCTAGAGAAAGTTGTTCATAGGTTAGATGAACTCCAAAGGCTTTGAGTGAGGAGGAAGTGGGAGATAGGGTGTGTTTATATAGGGAAGGTGAGGGAATTCTTTATTATTTAGGTTTGGGTCCCCTTACATTAAATTAATCCAAACCACGAACCATACCATGGTTTTTGCCCATGGTTTTTGGAAAAGTTAAGAGGAAAACAATATTTTATAAGGGAAAAGTTGTAACTTCTTAAAATATTAGGGTTGCTTATGTGGAGATGAGTCACACTCCCATGGGAATTAATTTAAAAAGGCAAGGTGTTGAAAAAGTCTTGAGGGGTCCATTAATGCTTTCAAAAGTAATTCAAAAAAACCCAAAATCAAATTATTTTAATGTTAATAAATATATTTTCCGAACATAAAGATTATAGTATTTTATTACATCACTATTGGGACATTATGATGTCATAAAACACATTATATATTTAAACGGTATTTAATTTGTACCTATAAATTTGACTGTCTCAAAAAATTATGAAAAATTCACCGTTGGATAATTTCGATATCCTGATTCCATAAATTAAATTTATTTTATCTAAATAATTTTCTAAATATGTTAATTTTCTCTTTTAAAATAAAAACTGACATTTATCAAAAAATCATGGGTTTTGACAGAAATGGCTTTCAAACCTTAATAAAAATTATAATTGCATTCATAAAATTATAAGATCATTTATATTTAATAAAAATTAATTTAATAATAATATTCTTTTATTAAAATATTATTTACTTCAAAAATCCCTTAATTTAATAAAATAGATTTCTTAATTAAATAATAACTAAAAACACCATTTTTACTTTAAAAACTATTTACAATGTATCAAAAATGACTAGAAATTATATTCATTATTATATAAAAAAAATAATTTGCATTAACATAGTACTACTTATTTGTTATATAACCCCTTAAAACAGCCGCATAAGACCTAAGTTTAAGGTGTGTGATCGTGGAAGACTCTTGGGGTGGCTCGGATAACATCGCTCGAGTGGTAATTTCTATCAACTTTCACTTTTCCCGTAGACGGTCCCGTTCGATCTTGACATGATGAAGCTCAGCTTGGGATTGGTCATGAACGAAGCCCAAGGAAGCCACCTTTTTCCCGAGCTCCAAAAAAATGGCTTCATATGGGGCAATTCTACTGGATGAGGCCATCGCTTCCTTTGTCTGAGTAAATTTTGATTTGTTAAAGCCCTATATTTATACTATTCATGTGATCAATGTTCAACGACTATATTAGCAAAGGTCAAAATACTTAACATAAAACCAAGGAAGTTGACATTTTATATAAACATAAAGATACATTTAATTAGATCAAGAGGGATTTCCATTAATGAAACTTTGGGTCGTTACAATATTCCCCCCTTAAGAAATTCCGCCCTCGAAATTTTACTATTCCCACACTAAAACAGGTGTGGGTAACTCAGCGTCATCATTTCCTCTGATTTCCAAGTCACTTCATCAAACTTGTGGTTTCTCCACAACACCTTGACAAGGGCCATTGTCTTATTTTGTAGAACTTTTTCTCTATGATCTATGATCTTCACTGGTTGCTCCTCATAAGAAAGATCATCTTCCAATTGTACCACCTCACAAGAGAGTACATGTGAAGGGCCTGGTATGTAATTCCTTAAGAGGGATACATGAAAGACATCATGTACTTTGTTCATGGCAAGTGGAAGTGCTAGTCTATAGGCCACAGCCCCGACTCGATCAAGAATCTCGAAGGGGCTGATGTACCTTGGGATTAACTTCCCTTTCCTTCCAAACCTCATGACCTTCTTCCACAGAGATATGCGTAGAAACACCATGTCTCCAACTTTAATCTCAAGGTCTCGCCGACGATAATCTCCATAACTCTTCCGTCGACTCTGGGCTGCCTTCATATGCTGCTGAATGGTTTTTACCTTCTACACCATTTCCTCGACCATTTCTGGTCCAAGCAGCTTACGTTCACTGACCTCATCCCAACATGTCGGTGTTTTGCACATTTTCCCATACTGGTCATCAAATGGTAACATTTGGATGCTTGAGTTGAAACTATTGTTATAAGAGAACTCAACCAGAAGAAGATGTTGACCCATCCTCCTTTAAATTCCATTGACGACGCTCTCAAAATATCCTCAAGTGTTTGGATAGTCCACTCGGATTGGCCATCAGTTTGAGGATGATAGATCGTACTGATGTTCAGTTCAGTATTCAGAGCATGTTGAAGACTCTTCCAAAACATAGAGGTGGATCTTGGATCTCGGTCAGACACAATAGATAGTGGTACTCCATGCAACCTTACCACTTCCCTGATATATATCTGTTCTAGTTGATCCAAAGAGAAATACTCCTGAATAGCAATGAAGTGTGTAATATTTGTAAGACGATCCACAATAACCCAGATTGCATTGTTGTCATTGGATTTCCTCGGATGTCCAGTGACAAAGTTTATGGTGATGTTCTCCCATTTCCACTCTGGTATGGGCAATGGTTACATCATCCCCATAGAATTCTGCCTCTCTACCTTCACTTGCTGACACACCATGCACTTTGATGTATATTCAGCGATCTCCTTCTTCATATTATCCCACCAAAAGTTATCTCAGAGATCTCGATACATCTTTGTCCTCCCTGGGTTAATAGAGAAATTTGAACTATGTGCATCATCCAAAAGTTTGTTCTTCAGCTCCAGATTTGATGGAACACATAGACTTTTCCCAAACCACACAATTCCTTCTTCATTAACATTAAACATCGAGGATTTAACCTTTTTGATAGCTTCCACTTTTTCTTGAATTCCCACATTATCCTTTTGAGCATCCTTTAAACTTAACAAAAGAGACGGTTGAGCAATCATTTGTGAAAGGATTGATGAAGTTCCCTTCTCTATGATTCCCATGTCCATCTTAATCAAGTCTAAGAAGATTGGATCCTTCTCAATTCTCATCATTGACAGAATCTCCGGGTCCTTCTACTTAGGGCATCTTCCACCTTGTTCACTTTCCCAGGGTGGTAATGTATTGAAAAGTCATAATCCTTGATGAGATCTATCCATCTTCTTAGGCGCATATTAAGCTCTTTATGTGTGAATATATATTTAAGACTCTTGTGGTCAGTATATATCTCACATTTCTCTCCGTAGAGATAATGCCGACAAATTTTCAAGGCAAAGATCACAGCTGCCAACTCCAAATCATGTGTTGGATAGTTTCGCTCATGGATTTTCAACTGCCTTGAGGCATAGGATATCACTTTATCATTCAGCATCAGCACACAGCCTAAGCCCTTCTTCGAAGCATCACTGAATACCATAAAAGGTTCCCCACTTTGTTGGTAAAGTGAGCACGGGCGCAGTGATAAGCCTCCTTTTCAACTCTGTGATGCATTCGTTGCATTCATCACTCTAAGAAAACTTTACTGCCTTCCAAGTTATCTTGGTAAGAGGGTTGGAAAATCTTCAGAAATTCCTCACAAGTCGTTGATAATATCTAGCTAACCCCAAGAAGCTACGGATATCCGTTACCGATGTTGGCCTCGGCCAACCCTCAATTGCATCTGTTTTACAGCGGTCCACAGTTATTCCATTACTTGTGATAATATGGCCCAATAATGAGACCTCATTCAAATAGAACTCACACTTGTTGTACTTTGCATAGAGCTTCTCCTTGCACAAAGTCTCTATTATAGTTTTTAAATGCTCCTCATGATCCTCTTTTTTTTGGAGTATATTAGAATATCATCTATAAATACTACAAAAAATTTGTCAAGGTAATATCTAAAGACTCTATTCATCAATTCCATGAATATTTCTGGTGCATTGGTGAGTCTGAAATGAATTACTATAAATTCATAGTGCTCGTATCTTGTACAAAAAGCAGTCGTGGGTACATCTTCCTTCTTCACCCTTACTTGATAATATCCCGACCGCAAGTCCACCTTGGATAAGTATTGTGCTCCATGCTGCTGATCGAACAAGTCATCAATTCGTGGAAGAGGATACTTGTTCTTTATCATGATTTTGTTAAGTTCATGATAATCGATGCAAATCCGCATTGACCCATCATTCTTCTGGATGAAGAGGACTGGTCCACCCCATGGTGAAGCACTTGGGCGTATAAAACCTTTATCCAGATTCTCCTATAGTTGTTTCTTCAGCTCTTCAAGCTCAACAACATCCATTTTATATGGACTCTTGGATATTGGTAATTCCTTCAGTATAAGTTCAATTGAGAACTCAACATCTCTTCTAGGAGGAAGACCGGACAGTTCCTCGGGAAACACTTCAGTGAATTCCCTCACAATAGGAATTTCTTCAAGGATGGTTTCATCCTTGGACTCAATAATCTGAGCCAGATAAGCGTGCTCATATGGAAGTAATATCCACTCTAGAGACGATGGAGCTAAAGGATATTCACCTTCCTCCTTACACTTGTAACGAATCAGGGGTCAATTCTCCATATGGACTGTGATTTTCCTCTACCGACAATTTATGTTGGCTCTTTAAAAGGAAAGTCAATACATGACAAGAATTGCATCAAATTCCACTAGAGGGAGTATGAAGAGGTTCACCGAGAAATTAAATCCACAGATTATAACAGGGGAGGACTTATATTCATGGGATGCAATGATTTCCCCATTTGTTGTACTCACCGACATCTTCACATCCATGATTTGTGGTGGTGCTGGTATTGTTCTACTAAACCTTCGAGATATAAAGAAATGTGTAGAACCTGAATCAAAAAGTAGGTTCTATATTCTTGAATTAATAACTAGCGTACCTGTAACCACTTCGTTTTCAGGGTTCACTTCGGCAGAAGTGATGGCAAAAGATCTTCCTTGCTGCCTTGGAGGTTGTTGGTCACCTCTGAAAACCCTTGGATTAGGGAACTGATTTGAAAAATGACCCGGTTCTTTTCATTTATAGCATTGAACAATGCTTTGTGGTTCGAATGGAGCGTTCCTCTCCACTGTCGCAGCTGCGGGTCTTTCATACCGACAATTAACAGCTAGGTTCCCTTCTCTTCCACACCTGAAGCATTTCCTCATCCCCTTAAGGCAATTTCCAGGGTGCTTCTTCCCGCACTTTTGGCAAGTGGGGTGCTATATCTTCTTATCACCATTGGATTTATCCATCGGGCCACCATCATTGAAGTCCACCTTACGCTTCTTGTCCCCATGATACCCCTGTGGTTCCTCGATCTTAATTTCGACCTTGAGGGCACATCAGACAATTTCCTCATAGCTTTTAAAGTCACAGATCGCTAATGCTTTCCACAATCTAGGATTCAGCCCACCAAAGAAGCGGTCAACCTTGCATTCAGGGGTAATGACAAAGCCAAAAACGTATCATGCAAGCCTTGTGAAGTTTTCCTCTTATGATCCAACTGATTCTTCATCTTTTAGCTTGAGGTAAAGGAATTCCCATTCCTTATTAAGCTGGAGGGTTCCAGGAAAATATTTATCAAAAAACATCTTCCGGAAATCATTCCATTCCAACGCCTCGATCTCCTCCTTAGGATTCGTATTTTTTATCAACTTCTGTCATTGATCCGCTTCACCCTCCATACGATAAGCCACCAGGAGAACCTTCTCTTGTTCAGAACATTGGAGGATGGAGAATATCTTTTCAATGGATTTGATCCATTGTTCAGCGATTGTGGGATCAGATGATACACTAAAAGTAGGAGGCATTTGTCTCATGAAGCTCTCGATATCGACTTGTTCTTTGTTAGAGGGGTTGAACGTTCCTCTTGACCCGTGTTTCTATTCAAAACTTGAGTTATCTAAGAGAGAAGTGTGACAAAGTTCGCGAATCCTGCTCGCATTGGATTAGTCATCTCATTAGTACAGTCATCACACTGATCTTCACAATGGTTGTTAGCCTGAGTCCTCTTATTACCAGCCATTGGCTGGAATAAAAGCAATGTTAGGGGTAACACATAAAGGGTAATCCAAAGACAAAAGTTGATAACTTATAAATAAACTTTTATTTCCTTACTCATGAGTCTATAGGCTTCAATGTAGGCTTTTCATGATCTACTTTCTAACATATATTTGTAGGGGAATTTTTTTTCATTCCCTTAATAAGGGTTCATACTAAGATTTTGAATTTATCAAAACATATCCCCTGGGAGTGTCGTAACCAAGAGTGCAACAAGGCCCATTGTCGTGCACCAGTTCCCATTCGAGTCTAGCTCAAAGAAGTGTTTTCGGGTTTTACCCCTAGGATACATCTATGCCAGAGCCGCCTCTACCTGCTCGTATCCAGACAGGGATGTATTGGTTTGATAAACCACTTACTCAGTACTTACCAAAACATAGGTATGTTTTTTTATACTTAGTCTTGTCTCTAAGGATTTACTAGGGTTTTCTAATCCTAATCCCAAAAATAACTAAACTTATCCTCTGATGCCAACTATGACAACCCTGCTTTTATTACAAATTTAAACATGATTTATTACATAAAACATCACTTGATACAACAAAGAAGATCGAGTGGTTTAGTGTCTTTGGGTATTAGAATCATTACATAAAAACTTAAAACATGAAATACAACATCTTTATTGAAAACTTCGTTTACATGACCACTACATTCCCTTGTACTTAGCGTTGCATGGGATAACCTGAGGACATGCATAAGAAAAGGGTGAGCTATAAAGCCCAGTAATGGAGTACACATGGAATAACATGAGAATTAAAATACATGTTAAAAAATAGGCATATCAATAGATCATAAAAGAAACATGAATATAAAGGCCTGATAATGCCTGATAATCATAACATGGAAATGTGGCAACAACACTTATCGAAAAATTAGCATGAGCCAAGGCTCATTGCACATGGAGCATGAGTAAATCCTCATTGCTCATAAAGCATGAGTAAACCCTCGTTGCACTTGAATTATCATGAGTCAACACTCATTGCACATGACGTATCATGATACTATACTTTACCCAATGCATTGGAGCGCTATAAGGACGCACCCTTCTTAAAAATTTCATTTCATGCATAAGTGTGACACATGGATCATAAGACAAGGATTCATAAAACATAATCATTTATTCCACGATAAATGAATGTGGAATTCATACATGTAACATTGTAATCAATAATTAAAGGTTCATAAAGGTGGATACCCTTGATGGAGAAATGGGCATGGTATCCACTACACAATGGCATCAGCTTAGAAAATCGGTGAGATTTCAGCAGCATAACGGCGTGACATAAAAATTCATAAAAATGGTTAATGAGAGAGAAAGGGGTTACTCATAATATTTACATGTAATGGAAAGTAAGGAGGTCATATAGATACATGTCCCAACAATTTTAATGGAATTTAGATTCATGATACAAAATTATTTCTTGAATGTAAAAGAAGAGAGAGAAGATACTTTTGGAATTTCAGCATAGTAACGGGTGTACATGGGTGGAATTTATTGAGAGAGAAAGGGGTCTCCAATCATTCAAACAATAATAGGGCAGTATGGGGAAGGTTAGAAACCATACCCCAACATTAATAATTGATATTAAAAGGGCAATACAACTTAAAGAAAATCGACAAAAATGAGAAAGGAAGAAAAAACCCTTACTTGGAAGTGTGCTTCCAAAGGCTAGAGAGAGGCTTGTGAGATGCCTATTGGGAGCTTGGGGCCCCTTGGGATGATTCTAGAGAGAGTTGGGAAGAGGTTGGACGAACTCCAAAGGCTTTCAGTGAGGAGGAAGTGGGAGCTTGGGTGGGTTTATATAGGAAAGGTGAGGGAATTCTTTATTATTTAGGTTTGGGTCCCCTTGCATTAAATTAATCCAAACCACAAACCATCTCATTCTTTTTGCCCATGATTTTTGGAAAAGGGAAGAGGAAAACAATATTTTATAAGGCCAAAGTCCTAACGTCTTAAAATATTAGGGTTTCTTATGTGGAGGTGAGTCACACTCCCATGGAAATTAATTTAAAAAGGTAAGGTGTTGAATAAGTCTTGAGGGGTCCATTAATGCTTTGCAAAGTAAGTAAAACAAACCCAAAATAACATTATTTTAATGTTAAAAAATATATTGGGCGAACATAAGGATTATAGTGTTTTATTAAATCACTATGGGGTCATTATGATGTCCTAAAACACATTATATATTTAAACGGTATTTAATTTTTACCCAAAAATTTGACTGTCTCAGAAAATTATGAAAAATTCACCGTTGGATAATTTAGACGTCCTGATTCCAGAAATAACATCTATTTTATATGAATAATTTTATAAATATGTTAATTTTCACTTTTAAAATAAAAACTGATATTTATAAAAAATTCACGGGTTTTGACAGAAATGGCTTTCAAACCTTAATAAATATTATAACTGCATTCATAAAATTATAAGATAATTTATATTTAATAAAAATTAATTTAATAATATTATAATATTATTAAAATATTATTTAACTCAAAAATCCCTTAATTTAATAAATTATATTTCTTAATTATATAATAACTAAAAACTCCATTTGTACTTTAAATACTATTTACAATGTATCAAAAATGACTAGAAATTATATTCATTATTATATACAAAAAAAAATGTACATGAACATAGTACTACATATTTGTTATATGACCCCTTAAAATAGCCGCATAAGACCTAAGGGTAAGGTGTGCGATGGTGACAAACTCTTAGGGTGGCTCGGATAAAATCGCTCGAGTGGTAATTTCAATCAACTTCCAATTTTCCCATAGACGGTCCCATTCGAGCTTGAAATGATAAATCTCATATTGGGATTGGTCAAGAGTGATTCCCAAGGATTCCACCTCTTTTACGACCTCCGACAAATGGGCTTCGTATGGGGCAGTTCTACTAGATGAGGCCATCGCTTCCTTTGTCTGAGTAAATTTGGATTTGTTAAAGCCCTATATTTATACTAATCTTGTGATCACTGTTCAATGACTATATTAGCAATGGTCAAAATTCATAACATAAAAACAAGGAACTTGACATTTTATATACACATAAAGAGACATTTAATTAGATCAAGAGTGATTTCCATTAATGAAACTTTAGGTTGTTATAGAAACAATCTCGATGGGTTTTTCTCTAACTAATATCATCTCATGAGAGTGCGGATGCATTGAGGGGATTTCATTAACTAGTACCCAATCAATCAGGATTTCATTATATTTTCTACAACCCATGTCTTAATATTTTATATATGTTCTTATATACCTATCAATCGATTTGAAAAGATATATTTAATTCAAAGTGTCACATACCATGTTAAAATATTAGAAACATAATCCATATAAATGTAAATAATTATAATATAATACATTTAATACCATCAATATAAATAGATTATTGATATGATATATCAAAGGGGAATTATCCCACACAAAACAAAAAATTATTGTATAAGGGCTTATATCAAAGGATTAAAAGTGAGACAAAGAACCCAAACCTCACAATTTCTTTTTAGTGTTACGTAATATGAAGACCAATATAACTGTTTAAAGAGAGTTATTAATTTATATAATGACTTTATTCATATCGAGGAATCCATATATGATCATCTTATATTACTTTATCACTTTTTTGTTAATAATATATCACCATTGTTAATATTTCAGGTGTTAATTTCCATGTTTATCGAGTATGTTTTAACCTGTAACTAGTTGTTCCTATTACATAAGTCTTGATTTAACAATATAATTAATTTATACCATGATGTAAAAATCACCTATATTCAGTATATATATATATATATAATAATCCGACAAAATTTGGAGATAGAAAATGAAATTCACCATTCATGGAGACAGTTGGTCGTACATACGCATTGACGATACATTCATTTCTTTTCCTTATTACCATACAATTCCATTTTTTTTATTTTCGTCAAAAGAAGGGCAAGGACCAAAACATCCAAACAAAACAATGACAAAAACAACAGAAAAGGAAGAGAGAAGAGAAAATACAAGAGCAGAGGCTACGGAGGCCTAAAGTAGTGAAGGCCGAGAGCATCCCCTCTAATGATGTTGATCCCTATTTCTTTCAGGCTAATATTGTTATGAAAGAAAGGATCCTCCATACCTGGTGAGACGAGAGAAGCCAGGTAGTCAGTAGCTTTGTTTCCTTCCTTCCAGGTATGATAAACTCTAGTCATAGTACCCAAGAAACCCCGAAACCTCCGGATAATGTATTAAATAGACCAAGGAATGCTCTTGATGCCCTGAATGGCATTTGAGAGTATCAAGGAATCTATTTCCACCTCTATGAGAACCACACCCCTTTTGATGCTTTCCTGTAGGCCAACCATCATACTATTCGCCTCTTCAAGGAGTGGTGTACCCTGTCCCAACCGAATGGAGAAAGCAAACAAAACAAAACTATTATGATCACGAACGAGTCCCCCTCCTATGATGTCACCCGCAAGACAGGAGCCGTCAGTGTTGAGCTTGAAGCCATTAAACGGGGGAAGCCAACGGAACCAATGACCGGAGCTCGGAGCAGGGGCCGTAGGAGTATGATAGATGGTGGGAAGAAGCCGCTGTAGAGTGGGTGCCTCCCTCCAGGAATGGAGCACCACAACCATGTCCAGAAGTAGGTTCCTGACGCGGAAAATGATTGAATGAGCAGATGAGGACACCCCTTCGTGAAAAAACGTGTTACGAGCATGCCACAAACTCCAGCATCCAGCGTTAAACACCAGTGTACGCGCTCTTCTCTCCGGGCCCGCATCACCTGATCCATGAAACCAACAGTTTAGGAAGGGTTGATCTGCCATGGCGGGAATATCAAAACCCGTGAAAGCACCAATGAAGGACCATACCTCGCGCGCCCAGTCGCTATCAAAAAACAAGTGCTCCTAAGTCTCCTCTGTATGCCGCTTACAAAAAACACATTTGGACGCCATACTCACCCCGCATCTTCTGATATTCTCGTTTGTAGAAAGTCCTCTATGACGGATTCTCCAAGAAAGGAAGTTAAATTTTGTGGGGATGGCGCTGTCCCACAACACGTCAGTCCATGGAACCTCCGCCATCTATATGACAGAAACCCGACGATAATCTTTGGAGGTGAAGTTACCAGACGCCGAAGGGGTGAACACACACCGATCAGGAGCCGGGGACAGGTCTATGAGGTTAAACATATCCTCCTGGTTCTTGTTAAGGACAGCACCGATAAAAGGAAGGTAATTTCTGGCCTCTTGCAAAGAGATATTGGTGACAGGGCATCCCGTAAAACCAAGGGTCTCTCCACACTAATTGTCATGCCAGAAGGATATGTCACCAGTACCGATGATCCAGCGAGAAAAAGGCTTGAGAACACTCACCATAGGATGAATCTCACGCCAGAAAGGGGACGCATGCATATCCCCACCCTCCCCATTCCTGATATAACATGCATGCATGTTCGAGCCCCATAACGTGCGTTTTTTCAGAACTTCCCACACCATTTTAGCATGCATGCAAGCGAGGGCATCCCTGACATTTCGGACACTGATGCCTCCTTCCTTAACCGGCTGCGCCATGCTGCGCCAGGAAACTCAGTGCCTCTGCCCCTCATTCATAGGATCCCATATAAATCCGGAAAAGATCCTGTCCATGGAACAGATAACACCCTTGGGAACCTTAATGGCGGAAAGGGCATGAATTAGAGTGGTCGTGAGGACGCAATTAACCAATGCTATCCTTCCTCCGAAGGATAGGAAACCGTTTTTCTAATTGAGAACTTTCTTCGAAATCTTGCAGACAATGGAATCAAAGTCCCTGATACGCAATTGCTTAGATGAGATAGGCGCTCCAAGATATAACAAGGCAAGGTTACCTTCCTGCATTCCCAGGATGCTCCCCACACTGAGGATGCGTCTGTCAGAACAGTTATGTGATATATAGAAGCGACTCTTACTCTTATTGATGATTTGTCCGCTCAAACTGTAATACTTCTCTAGGACTCTGTTTAGGCCCCGCACTGACCTATTGGAAGCGTTGATGAAGAATATGGAGTCATATTACCTTGAGGAGGTGGTATTCCAAACTTCCACAAGAGATGTCATCATATTTAAACAAAATAAAAATAATTAAAGAATGATTTATATACAAATAAAATAATTATGAAGAAAACATAAATATTATATATATCATATCAAAATCGTGTGATCATCATGATGATGAACAATGAGATGTGTTAATGAAAAAATGAAAGACATTGTTTTTCAAGGTTGTAGTTCACCGTACACGAATATTGAATTCTTTACCCACTCAATGAAAGTGTGTGTCAGTTTAGGATGATAACATAACATAAAAAAATATCATAATATTCATGATACTGGTGTTATTATATAATAATGAAAAAATAATAAATGATGGGGTGTGAAAAGAAAGAAAACATAAGTGACCGTTAAAGAATGTTACCTCTTATTTGGGAAACTACATTATGTTTATTACAAAATAATTCCATTGTTTTATTTCTACCAAAGGTAGGCTTATAAAATTACCTATGGAATAATTTTAGTTTATTTTTTTATGTTTTTTTCGATCTATAATGCTCAATGTGGTTTGAGGAAGTGAAGGAGGAGGTTCCCTTTTATAATTGAGGTGAGGGGCACTTTTGGGAACTCCAAAACTTTTAAATTAATGAGAAATAATTTCTCATTAAAAATGAATAAAAACTAATTTATTTGAAAAATAAGATGACTAAGGATATAAATATTCAAAAAATAATAATTTTTAGACATTTTGGAACACATTATTACGCTTATCATTTAGCATTGTACCATAGCTAAACCCATAAACACTTATAATGATAACTTGGGTTTTTATAGTTTATGGGTTAATATAGTTACTATAAAATGGAAAAAACCCATAAATGAGTCGTGGTTGGAAATTAAACATTAATTCAAATAATTTGGACATATATTGGATTTTCATGTATTTTAAAAAAATTAATCAAATATTATTAATTTTTTAATTTCTTCAATGGAAATTTTGAGATTATTCATTTCATGACATTTTAAAAACTATAAATGCACAACATACTCGAAATAAACATTAATGCATCAAAAATATGTATAATTAATATATAAAGTTAGTTTATTATATTAATAATGTAAAATAATAATTATTTTGTTTTTTTAATATTATATACATGATATTCCAATTAATTAAAGAATTACTACATCACCATTGTGTAAGATGTTATGTTAATAAATTATATCCTAAAAATGTAAAATCAATTACCAATATGTTCGTAAATTTTTTAATTTTTTATTAATATATATAGTATAAGATATATTTTTTTTAAACACAAATAAAAAATGTAATACTTATTTAAAATATGAGTATAGTATATAGGAATTCCCCTAGATTAAAATACTAATAAATAGTTAAAGTCATAAAAGTGGATCCCAGAGGCCCTTAAATATACCAAATGTTGATTTTTGTCACTATTAACTAATCTAATAAAATTAATAGAAGTTTTAGGGTAGTTTTATAATGCATATAATATTATTATTATTTTCATTTACTATTTGATTTACCCTTACCCGCTGTAATTAATTAGAAATACTTTTATTTATATTTTCTTACCAAAAAAAATTCTATATTATTAGAATAAATATTTCATACTAACTAAAACCATGATTATATAATTCTAAATATTCTATTCACATAAGTGGAAAAAATAAGTTTAATGCTAATCCATTAGTCGAGACGACAATACGAGTTTTTATAGTAAAGATATACAAAATATTTAAATACTTGTATATCAAATTTCATAGTAAAATTGATTAAAATGACCCAAAATTGATTAAATGACAATAAGTTTACATAATTATACTTTAAAAAGAAATCAGTAAAACATATAACTACCTAAACATGTTAAGTGAAAAATTTATTTTCAACTAAAATTTAATATGTTTTATTATTCATAAAAACATGAAACTTCCCAGAAAAATAACAAAACATCACCCAATATAAATTTTTATATCCATATTCTAAATAATATGTATATTTTATCAAACTGAATTTAAAAAAATTGTCGAAAAATATGTTTAAAAGAAGTACTCTATCAAAAGGCAGTAAAACTTCCTTTAAAAAATAGTTCTTTTTAAAACATAAAATTGGATTTATTATTATCTTATACCTAAAGAATCATTTGGATACATTTAAAACTATTTAATTAATTATATAAAATATAAATTTTATCATTTTTTTATTAAATTCATAACCACCAACCTAAAGACTCAGTTATATCTTATTATATTAAATAATTTTTCTTTAATAATATTTTTTTCCTTTAAAACTCGACCTTACATGTAATGATAAAAAAAAGTAATTTTTATGATTAGAATAAATCTACCATTCTATTTTATAAAATTCTATCTCAAAAAAATTTAATTTATTCAACAAATGAAAATATCATAAAGTTTCTTGGTGTTACGTTCTGCCCATTTTAATTAAACTATATCATCACAATTTAAACTTGATTTTGGTATTCGATGGGTTGATATTTGAAAAAAACAATTGTTGAAAACCCACACTATAAATATGTTTAATAACATATCATTTTAATTAGTAGAAAATTGAAATGCGAGGGTCACCACAAAAGTAGGCTATCAAATAAAATAAAATTAGTTAAAACATGGATTTGGAAGAGATATATATCCAACCTATTATGATGGAGCACGATAGAGATAATATTTATGAGAAGGTTTTTTTCCATAAAACAAAAATTCATAAGTAGAATAAAGGTTATTTATATCATAAATAATGATGATAATAGATTTTTTTTGTTTTAAGACCCTTTTACCATAGTAGAGAAATTATTTCATTCTATTTGGATATATGTAAATATATATACATGATACATTTCTATAAGTCAATCTTATATTTTACCAAGAACTATTTCTAATTCAAATCTTCACGCATGTTTCATAATATGGTGAATTAATATAATAATTTCTAAAACCTCATCCAATGTTCAATCAAACCCATTTTATAAATGGATAACCTTTTTCAAATATTAATATCCAACCCTTCAGATATAAGGTCACCGAGTTTCTAAAATGAACTTATCATTACCCTTTAATCAGTATGGAGATGATATAAATTTTCATACTCCAAATATTTTAATACCTTTATCATGTTTTCTCTTAAAATATGGTAATAAAACTGTTTAACATAAAAAATATTTGAAAACATCCAGGAATTCCTATTAATTATGTAAATACATGTTATTGGATATGTTCCTTAAATTGAGAAGTGTTTTAAACTCCATAAATGAATGAATAAATCACTTTTTCAACAAACCATTAATTAGTCCTAAGGTAGTTTCTACTATCCAATATACATCATCCAAATCTATCATATCTTTATTCTAATATCATTATCTCAATATCTAGAGAATATTAATGTTTACATCTCTCTTAAACATGTGTCTTCGAAATAATTTACCGGTCAAAAAAATCACTTTTCTCGGCATCATTCAACATAGAATCTCAAATCATTAACTAAAAGGTTCTACATCATAATCCCCATATATATTCCAAATTATAATGACTAATACATTACTGATAAAATACTCAAATGGGAAAAATTTTGAATCTAGACATAAGAATACAAATATTTTATCTTTAACTATTGTAGTATAAATGTGTTTGATCATGATCCATTAAAACATTTCTGGATTATATTCATTTGAAACATGATAAATTTATTTACATAGAGTCATACATCCAGGTATTTGAATCATAGTACACAAAGAACCACTTTTTTATCCTTATAGTCAAAATAATAGTAGACTTTTCATCCAAATATGTAGCAATCTCACCCTCTTTTTAAGAAAATACCATTGTGAATTTTTCTATAACTATTACACATGGTAAAATGCATCATTCCCTTCTTCACTTTATCCATTTATTTCCCATATATCTTCTTGTTCTCATAATTACCTATGAATCAATAATACTTAGATAGTTATTTATCTGTCACCTTAGTATATGATATTATGTCCTCATTGGATGATAATTATTGGAAGAATTATTCCCCAACAAATATTTGGTTAATATCATAATTCCTTAATTTTATAGAGCTATTTATATAGCTTGTTATATTTGAAATAGATTTTTTTAGATGTTTTTTAAATAACATTATGAAATATGAAAATGTAGTAAATCAATAATATGGTTATTTTATACTATTTGAAAATTGAAACATAATTTTTTTTATAAACTGTAAGGAATTATTTTTTGTATTTTGAATAAAATAATTGTATCCAAATACTCTTAAATAACCATTTTATCTATTTATATGATTTATATATTTTATAATTTTATTTACAAAACATATAAAAATAATTGTACTTGGAATATAACAGGGTATAAAAATCGCTTTAAAAAAATTAGTGTAAATTATATAGACATAAAATTGTTTTATACATTTCAATTTCTTTTTGTAATTTTATTGAACTATCCCATTTTACTGGGGTGTCTAAGGTAGTTGAAAATTATTTAAATAACCAATGTCAGGCATAATGTAATCATGAATCCTATTTCCAAATTCATCTATACAGTCACTATAAAAATAGTAATCATTCATCATTTATCGATTTTTATAAAAATTAAAATTAAAAAAATTAAATTTTCTCTTATATGAAAAAGAATTTAAATGAATGTACATATGTTTAAAGAATATGAATTAATAAATTTAATTTCATTCCTCTTGGTAATATTTCTATGTATGACCAAATGAATGAAGATACAGTAACATAGACTGTTGTTTAGAAAATATGTAATTTGTCAACATGAAAGTATATTTATATTAGTCCCCTTTTATATAAAATTCAAACACTTGATGATTATATTTCTTCAATGTTGAGTACTATTGATTTTTTCCAAGGTTACAAATCATATATAATAGTTTTAAATTCCCATGACCAATTTGTTTATTCCAAAATGATCTTTTATTTTTTATAATATTTAAAAATTTAAAATGTTTTATAATTAGTTAAACAAGATTTAAAATATAAATATTTTTATTGTATTTTGTATAAAATACAAAAGGTTCATTATAAAAATCACACCATTTACCCTTTTCAAATTTATTATAAATACCATCATTACATATGTGAGTTTTTTTTATCATGTTATGATGTCATCCATCAACATATAAAACATTTGATGAAAAACTAGAGTTCAAAATACTAATATCATTATATTAAAGGTTAATGTTCCAAGTGAATTTATCAAAAAAAAATTATTATTGGAAAATATATTTTTTATTACAAAGTACCATGCTAAACTAACTTTCATAATGGATCATTTTGTGAGAGAATCCACCACTTGGTTTTCCTCCCTATAAGTACTTGTCACTTGAAACTAAAAATAATTAGCCACTCAAATAAACTCAATACAATATAGATGAAGTCACCATAGTTCATTTCAAAATCATTATATTAGAATTTACATAAGTAAATTTGAGTCATATTAATTCCATAATTGAATCTATGAAAATATAATATTATATTTGATCGCATGGATCATCACTAAAAATATAAATTTATATGAAAACCCATTAAAAATGCATTGATAGAAGCATTCCTGGTTGAATCCTTAATGGGTATGAAACACACCTCTACAACTCGAGTGACATGATGCTATTGAGGCTACACCATCAACATTCATCGGGACCAATGTTGGGATAGATGAGATTTAATAGATGTATTTTGTAAAGACCCAGAAATTTCATGGAATTTTTTTTCTTAAATACTTTGGAATTTTACGAGTCTGCGGTTTCTGACGGCACTTGATTCCGAGGCCCGTTGTGCCTGGAATAAATTTATGAAGTTTTGTTCACATACATTCAGTAAACATACATGCAGGTATTTCTATCTTTTGAACCACTGCTCGGAATTGAAAACCAAGGACACTGATGAACTCGCAGCGCTGGTATTCGCTTAAGGGGACATTTACCGCAGTTGCGTTTTATGCGGGTTGAGAGTTAATTTTAGGGTATTTAGAATAAAATAAATAAAATTGAAGCACACAATTTTATTTAAAGATTTTGTTTAATTTCTAAAATTGGGAGTTAGGGTGGGTCCCACACCCACATAACCTCCAATGAGAGGAATTTGTGTGGTGGGGCCCACATGAGCCATAATCCTTTAATCTTCTTTTAAATCCCCATTAACACTCCCCTTTATTTAATTTTTGATAATATGCTTTAAACCATTCAACTTACACTTAAATATGGAGCCTCTACATCTCCCATACATTAATGTTGCCCACTCAAATGCCTTAATTAATTCAATTTACATTTTGAATTAATTTGAAAATGCATGAAAATTTTATATTATGGTAGGGCCATATTATTATTTTGTTTGGAAAGTATTTTGGGTAGAACTCTTGACAGATAAAATAATAGGGTTCTTCTCCCAATGAAGAACCACCATAGAATGATGATTTTCTCCTTCAATCTTCGGCCATGCCAAAGGAGAATGAGCCACCCGCAAGGAACACCGACGATGCACCATCCTCAGATCCTTCTTCCCCGACGTCAACGAGTTGACGCCGTCTCCCCGTGACGCCATTTTCCGCGACACCGACTACTGCGAACCTTTTTCGAGACATATGTTTTTAAAATTTGAAGTGACTATTTTGTACCCAATTCTTCATTGAGAATCATAGTTTTTATTTGGATTTATGATACTACCTAACGCAGAGGGCGTGGGCCGACAACCCGACGTCCCTCCGATGTTATCTGTTTGGGTTTTCCATAAATGCATGTTGGAAGAGGCAGTGATGGGAGATGGTAGCGGTCATGCTCTGAATGTGTGCGGAAGAACCGTGGGCCACAATCGTGGGCCACTTGGACAAGGAAGAACTGGCCGACCATAACTAGCTGGACAGAAGAAACAGTGGTGCCAGAAGGGGCGCCGCACTGCGGAGGACCATGGCCATCACTCCTCGGGCTGCTATGGCGGGCAAACTGGTCGGCTCATCGGCCGGCCGGGTTGGAGAAGAAGTGACACCCATAGGTTCCATGTAGGAGGAGAGAAGCTACATGGGCCGCTCGTTCTGGAGAAGCCATCACGCTTCAGTCGGTCGGGCAGGAGGGTGGCAACGCTTGGCACTGCCAGTTCAGGAGACCAGGGGGGGCGTAGTGCTCGGCCACCCAGGTCGGGCTGCACCCCTCGAGCTAGACTGTATGCTTCACTAGGCCGGTCCGACCCTCTGTCGGGTCAGACCTGCCGAATCGGGTCTGGACGATCCGCCAGCCCACTGGACATAATGGGTCAGGCCCGTTTTCACTTAAACATGACTAACTTAAAGACCGCACGTCCGATCAACATTCTGTCTGTGGAATTGGGACCCTTGTGACGAAGTGGTCCTTTTGCGATATTCTAATTGAGTTTTCAACGACTTTGGAAAACGTCCGGTTTTGGAACGAGCATATTTTCAAACGGGCCCCTAGAACGGAAAAGACAATATCTCTCAGACCAGGCGTCTTATTGACGCGCTGTCTGTCACGTTGGCTTTCATTTGATGAAACAGAACTTTTGGACACATCAACTCAGGGATTTGTAATATTTGATGTATTTACCTCTGACTCGCGGAGCGGACCCTCCCGGAAATGAGCATGCTGTGTGCAGGAACCCTAGAGATGGTTGCGACTATAATGATAACTTTACTGGAATCCTCCATGGGTTCTGCAGTGACGCCAACTATATTAGAATCCTCCATGGGTTTCGCAGAGACAGAATCTTTACTGGAATCCTCCGTGGGTTTGGCAGTGATGACAACTGTATTGGAATCCTCTGCGGGTTTGGCAGTGATTACAACTGTACTGGAAACCTCTGTGGGTTCAACAACGATGATGAATATTTGACTACATTTGATCATCTATTTCTCTATACGAAATATTTATACATGTGTGAGATGAGTCTTGAAATTCAATATTTATCATCAATGTGATAGAATTCATTCATGTGTGGAATCGGTTGTGCTTGGGTTCATGAGTTGGAGCCGAACTAGGATTGATGACTTAGGTATATGTATTGACATATACCTAAGTAGAGTTGGTTGATAATTCGCGATTGTATCTTTCCTTTTTGGTTTATTCTTCACGGATTCTGAGAGACCTTTGGGGGTCTCGAGGACCTTACTGAGTATTGTTATACTCACCCCTGCATAATCTATGCCTGCAGTACGTTGTGTTGGATGCAGACGATGGACAACACTGATCGTGGTAGAGGCTTGTAGAGCTGGTCATTACCCGGAGGGGGAATACTCAGTGGTACATACATGGAGTGGACAGACAGACCCGAGGTACTGAGGAGACCATTTGTACCCACCCTTCATGTGGGATTCCCGGAGGACGACTCAATGGTTGTTGTTTTACTTTACTACTGTTGTACTAGATTTACAGTTGTACTATACTTTCAGTTGGGTTTGTATACTAGCCCATTTACTTTTCACCACTTACTTTAGTACTCAGGTTACTTATTGATTACTTCAGTTCTGTACTTTGTTGTTTTTGTTTACTTTTATAAAGGCAATGCCTTCCCTTTTATCAAGATTTTTTCCTTTGGTTCTTGTCTCCATCCCCTATCTTATGGAATGCAGGCTTGGTGTAGTCACGACACGGGCCCCAAGGATGGGTCATGAAAAATTGGTATCAAAGGAGTCAATTCTAAAATAGAACTCAGGACTCTGATAATTCTTCTCTATGAATCAATAGTTTTAAGAGTATTGAGTGTGGTTTTCAGCCCAGGGAGTCCAGTTTTAGTGCAACCGCAAACGTATGCATACACCAGGACCATGTCCTCTAATTTCAAACTTAGTACATGAAAACACTGATTACATGTGTGTTTCAAAAGTTTTTTTTGATGACATTGTGTCTGCTCACTAGGTAGACTATTTGACCGTGATACACCTGTTTTTTTCTGGATGGCCCCACGAAGGCAGCCAGCAAGGGTTCCGAGTTACAAGCGGTATGGTAGCCCATCAAGTGACGAGGCTTCGATGCATGGCCCCATCACAGTAGAGACACTAGTAGAACCACTACCAACTGCACCACCGATACCACCAATCCCAGCATTAGAGAGTGCAAGCTGCCATAGTGCATTGCACGAGTTCTAGCAACATAGACCACCCACATTCCACAGAGAGACGGACCCGCAGGCAACCGAAGTTTGGCTGGAGGCTGTCGTCAGGGTTTTCAGATTAGTTGGGACGCCAGCTAATCTTATGGTGATCCTTGCTACAAGTCTCCTTCACGCAGCAACAGGTAGATGGTGGAGCTTGATGATCCATGTGCATGATAAGTCATCTCTTCTTTGCATAGACTTTGAGAGTCTTTCTGCTTAGAGTTTGTTCCCTCCACCCTTCATATAGTTCGGATCCATGAGTTACTTTATCGGTGGAAGGGAAACATGACAGTATATCAGTACTCAGAGAGGTTTACTGACCTATCATGCTACTACACAGTTATGGTATAAGACCCGTTCTTCAGGGCCAAGACCTTCGAGCAGGGACTCAAGCACGAGATCAAAGCATCGACGATTCCCCTTAGAATCCTGACATAGGTGGGGGTGTTGGAGCGAGCTCTTCTAGTGGAGAGTTTTCTCACTGAGAAGACACAAGTGAAAAGACCCTCCATAGGGAAACATGTAGCAGAGTCTTCGGCAGCCGGTAGTAGATAGATGTCCCAGAGGTCTAAGCAAACCCTCACATCAAGCGGGTGACCACAGGATATAGATTCAGTTGTGTGGGGAACACGGAACAGATCCATCTATACGAGGACCAGGCAGTGATATGCATGCGGTGGGCAGGGTCACATGGCACGATACTGCCCGACCTGCCATATAGAGGAGCAACAGACAGTAGAGGGACCACCCACGTAGAGGCAGAGTTTCGACCGTGGTGGTATTCCGGGAGCATGTGTACGAGGCATAGAATCTGGCTGAGAAGCGTGTGGTGGGAGATGTATTGAGGCTCTTCCACCACCACAACTAGGAGGACCACCCCGACCACATGTTGCTGGAATACATGGGAAATCACAACTCCAGGAAGTCAAGGCCTACGACCATGGAACACCTGAGATGATTCGAGGTACTATCTGTGTCTTCTCCACCATTGTTGTTGTACTTATAGACACAAGATCGAGTCATTATTTTATTTCCGCTGCCCTTGTTTGGAGCTCGGAGATTCTGACAGAGCCATTGGCTCGATCCTTACTTCTAGATACTTCTATGAAAGTAGACTCAACGTTTACACACTTGTTCCAGCAGTGTGAGCTTAATCTAGGAGGTGAGAGCTTAGTTTGGTATCTTTTTTTAGTGGAGTAGAGGCCTTACCACGTCATCCTGGGTATGGACTGGTTGTCTATATTCCATGTGCAGATCGATTTCTTTAGGTGGAAAGTGTGGTGTGTCCATATGGATGATACTAGGTTCACTGTCACCAGCAAGGAGGGAGCCTTTCCAGCGCAGGATGGACTTTCGCAGAGGAGAGGGCAGCCGATCACACATCAGTTGGCTAGTATCATCCATGGAGTAGTTGATATGTGGAGTCCGAGTTCTCCTATTGTGGTGGATCAGTATGTAGATGTTTTTCCTGATGACGTTCCAGGACTACCTCCTCGCAGAGAGGTAGACTTATACATGGACCTATACCCCGGGATAGCACTGATATCTACTCCAGCATATCGGATGGCTCCCGATGAGTTTCGTGAGCTGATGGTATAGCTAGAGGACTTGCAGAGGAAGGGATTCATTCGACCCAGGGTTTCACCCCAGGCTTCTCCGATTTTGTTTTCCAAGACGGCGGATAGGATCTTACGACTGTGTGTCGACTACTGTCATATGAATTAGGTGACCGTGAAGAACAAGTTGTCACTCTAGAGGATTGAAGACCACTTTGATTAGGTCAAGGGAGCACGATGGTTCTCGGAGATAGACCTCAGGTCAGGCTATCACCAGTTCAGAGTTCGAGACAGTGATGTGCAGAAGACGGCCTTCAAGTGTCATTATGGCCACTAAGAGTTCTTGGTTATGCCCTTCGGCATAACCAGCACTCCAGTAGTTTTCATGAGTCTCATGAACAAGATCTTCCGGCCTTACCTCAATCGATTTGTCATAGTTTCCATCGATGACATATTGATTTAATTGACCACTAAGGAGGAGCACACATACCACTTGCGGGTTGTACTGGATACACTCGAGAGAACAAGCTTTATGGTCAGCTCTCAGAGTGCCAGTTTTGGATTTGATAGTTTCACTTCTTGGTACACATCATCTATGAGTCCAGAGTAGCAGTGGATTCAGCAATGATTGAGGCCATTCTTTCTTCGGAGCCACCCAGGAGTGTGACGGAGGTGTGGAGTTTCCTGGGTTTGGCTGGATACTATTGTAGATTTTTTCTAGACTTCTCTAGAGTTTCAACACCGCTTTCAACTATTATGAATAAGGGGAAACCCTTTGTGTGGTTAGATAGATGTCAGCAGAGTTTTCAAGAGCTGAGATAGAGATTGAGCAGTGCACCCGTCTAGAGGCTACCGGAGGAGGGCGTTGGGTACCTAGTATACTGTGATGCATCAGAGACCTGACTTGGGTGTGTACTGATGCATGAGAAAGTAGTGATTGCGTATGGTTCACAGCAGTTGAGACAGCACGAGCAGAACTTTGCTACCCATGACCATGAGTTAGGACTACTGGTCTTGGCCTTGACGATGTGGTGGTACTATCTGATGTGCGAGTGCTTTACAGTTTATTCTGACCACCAGAGTCTCAGGAATATCTTCTTCCAAAAGGACCTGAACCGGAGACAGCTGTGATGGCTCGAGTTTCTCCTGGACTATGACTTTGAGATAGTTTACATTTCGGGGAAGGGGAACATGGTATCGGATGCTCTCAGCAAAAGATCAGGCATTCAGCTACTAGGAGAGGAGACAGAGCAGCTATCCGCGTTGCAGATATCGTTTTTGGATAGAGATAGAGCAGCCATTCTACAGTCACTCCTCCACTCCATTAGTAATTCAGAGAGGCAAAGCCTGGGGATATTGACATTGAGACACGACATGCATAGATATCAACAGGGCAGGAGCCTGATGGATTTTCTTGAGGGGGGGAGCGCGTCATCCTCTTCAGAGGATGTACCATGGTACCATTCGCATTACAGGAGGGGGTGTCGAGATAGTTCCACACTTCCCCTCTAGCGGTACATCCAGGTGTAGCAAAGTTGTTTCAGGACCTCAGACGATATCACTGGTGTCCAGGTATGAAGAAGGCTATAGCAGAGTTCGTTTCACGATGCCTCACTTTTCAGTAAGTGATGGCGGAGGACCAGGTACAAGAAGGATTGGTACAGCCCTTAGAGGTCCCAGAGTGGAAGTGGGATGAGATATATATGGATTTTGTGACTGGGATTACACGTACATCTAGAGGACACGACTCTATCTGGGTGATCGTAGACCGACTCACCAAGTCAGACCACTTCTTACCGATCAGAGAGCAGGGCTCAGTAGAGAACCTTGGACGCCTCTATGTTCAAGAGATCATACGGATTCATGTTGTTCCATCGCCTATCATTTCTGATCGAGATTCTCATTTCACTTCCTGGCTATGGAAGGGGTTACATGAGGATTTTGGGTCGCAGCTACGTCTGAGGACCGCCTTCCATCCTCAGACAGACGACTATACAGAGAGGACCATTCAGACTCTCGAGGACATGATCATTGCATGTGTCCTTGACTTTGGTCGCAGCTAGGAGGATCATTTACCCTTGGTGTTGTTTGTGTACAACAATAGTTATCACTCCACCATCAGGATGGCACCTTATGAGGCACTATATGGACGACCTTGAATATCTCCTCTATACTGGACTGACTCAGGGGAGTTAGTACTTGAATGACCAGATATGGTTCATGCTACGACGAAGAAGGTGAAGATCATCTAGGAGTGGATAAATACTGCATAGAGGAGACAGAAGTCCTATGATGATAGTAGGCGGAGAGAACTAGACTTCAAGGATGGTTACCACTTCTTCCAAAGGGTCTCTCCTCGTCAGGGTCTATGGAGATTTGGTCGGGGAGGTAAGTTATCTCTACATTTCATCGGACCTTTCTAGGTCCTCAATAGATTAGGTGAGGTGTCTTACCTCCTGTCCCGTCCACCTTAGTTGCACCGGGTTCATGACGTCTCCCACGTATCTCAGCTGTGGAGATACGTGCATGACCAGACCCAAATAATTTATCATGGGTAGATGGACATCGATGATGGGGTAACATTCACGAAGGTCTCAGTGGAGATCGGGGATCGACGGGAGTGGGTCCTACGTGGACAGTCTATTCTTCTGGTGCGCATTATCTGGCAGCATGGGAACCTCTAGGAGAGAACTTGGGAGAGGGAGGCTCAGATACGAGCTCGGTACCCCCATTTTATTTCCTAGTGTGTGCTGTGGCTTTACGGGGATATAATGACCTGAGGTGGGAGTAATGTAATGACCCAGAAATTTCAAGGAAATATTTTTTTCTTAAATACTTTGGAATTTTACGAGTCTGCAATTTCAGACGGCACATGATTCCGAGGCCTGCTGTGCCCGAAATCAATTTCTGAAGTTTTTTTCGGGTACGTTCAGTAAACATACGTGTGGTTTTTTATATCTTTTAAGCCGGTTCTTAGAATTAAAAAATGAGGAAATCGATGAACTCGCAGTGCCCGTATTCACTTAATGGGACCTTCATAGCAATTGTGTTTTAGGCGGGTTGAGAGTTAATTTTAGGGGATTTAGATTAAAATAAATAAAATTGTAACATACAATTTTATTTAAAGATTTTGTTTAATTCCTACAATGGGGAGTTAAGGGTAGGGAACACACCCACATAACCTCCCATGAGAGGAATTAGTGTGGTGGGGCCCACAGGAGCCCTAACCCATTCATCTTGCTTTAACTCCCCATTAACACTCCCCTTTATTTAATTTTGGAAAATCCACTTTAATCATTTGGACTTCCACTTAAATGTGGAGCCTATCCATCTCCCATACATTAATATTGCCAACTCTAATGCATTAATTAGTTCAATTTACATTTTGAATTAATTTGAAAATGCATGGCAATGTTATGTTATGGGAGGACCTTATTATTATTATTTTTGGAAAATATTTTGGGGAGAACTCTTGAGAGATAAAAGAATAAGGTTCTTCTTCCAATGATGTACTACCGAAGAATTATTATTATCTCTTTCGATCTTCGGCCAAGCCAATGGAGAAGGAGCCACCCGCAAGGAACACCAACGACGCGCCATCCTCGACTCCTTCTTCCCCGACGTCAATGAGTAGACGTCATCTCCCTGAGAAGCCGTTTTCCGCGACGCCGAATACTGGGAACCTTATTTATAGGTAGAGGTTATACAGTTTCAAGTGAATATATTGTATAGCGTTCTTCGTTGAGAATCATAGTTTGTCTTTGGCATTATGATACCGCCCAACGTAGAGGGTGCGGGCCGAACGAACACGGCCCAACAACCCTCTGATTTTTCTACTTGGGTTCGCAATAAATTCATGTTGGAAGAGGTGAAAATGGGAGATGGGGGCGGCCACGTGTCAGTCGCATGAGGAAGAACCATGACCCACAACCACGGGTCAGTCGGCCAAGGATGAACCGGCCGGCAATAGACGGGCAGACCAAAGAGATCACGGCGCCACAAGGGGCACCGCACTGCGGAGGACTGCCACACGCGCTCTACGTGCCGCTTCTGTGGGAAAACTGGTCGTCTAGTCGGACGACTATGTGGGATAAGGCCCGACACCGGTAGGTGCCTCGTGGGAGGAGAGCGGCCGCACGGGCCACTCGAACTGGATATGCTGGCCAGCCATGAGGGCAGTGCTCCCGGTTTGGGAGATCTGGGGGGGGAGGGGGCCCCTCCCCCCAGTGCTCGGCCACCCAGGCCATGCCCCATGGGCCGGACCATGTGCATTATCAGGCCGGTCCGATCCTCTGCCAGGTCGGACCCGTCGAATCAGGTCGGGATGACCCGCCATCCCACCAGACATAACGGGTTGGGCCCATTTTCACTTAAACGTGAATAACTTAAAGACCGTGTGTCTGATCGACACGCCGTCTGAGGCATTGGGACCCTTGTGATGAAGCAGTCCTTTTGAAATATTCTTTGTGAGTTTTAGACAACTTTGGAAAACTTCTAGGTTTGGAATGAGCATATTTCCTACCGGGCCACTGGATCGGAAAATCCAATATCTCTCAGGCCGATCGTTCGATTGACGCACCGTCTGTCGTGTTGTGTTTTTTTGACAAAACGGAACTTATGGATACATTAAATTAGGGATTAGTGATAGTTGATGTATCAAAAATTGACTCGAGGAGTATACCCTCCCAGAATCAAGCATGATGTGTGCGGGAACCCTAGAGCTACCTACGACCGCAATGACAACTGTACTGGAATCCTTCGTGGGTTTGGTAGTGAAGACAACTGTACTGGAATCCTACGTGGGTTTGGTAGTGTAGAAAACTATACCGGAATCCTCCATGGGTTCTACAGCGATGACAACTATACTCGAATCCTCTATGGGTTCAGCAACGACGATGAATCAGTGACTACATCCGATCATCTCTATCTCTATACGAATGATATATACCTGTGTGAGCCGAGTCTTGACATTCAATATTTATCATCGATGTGATTGACTTCTTTCCTGTGTGGACTGGGTTGTTCTTGGGCTCAAGATTTGGAGCCGAACTGGGATTGATGACTTTGGTATATGTATTGGCATATACCTAAGTAGAGCTGGTTGAAACTTCTTGATTGTAACTTTCCTTTGTGGTTTATTATTAGTAAATTTTGGGAGACCTTCAGGGGTCTTGGGGTCTCTAGTAAGTATTGTTATACTCACCCCTGCATGGGATATGCCTGCACTATGTTGTGTTGGATGCAGATGATGGACATTATTGATCATGGTAGAGACTTGGGGAGCTGGATGGTACCCGGAGGTGGACCACTCGGGGAGACGTACATGGAGCGGACGGACGGACCCGAGGTGCTGAGGAGACCATCTGCACCCACCCATCCGGTGGGATTCCCAAAGGACGACTCAGTGGTTGTTGACTTAGTTTACTGTAGTTGTTCTAGCTTTTCAGTTGTACTGTACTTTCAGTTGAGTTTGTATACTGGCCCATTTAATTTTCAGCAGTTACATTTGTACTCAAGTTATTTAGTGCTTACATAAGTTGTGTAATATGTTGTGTTTTTTTTAATTTTATAAAGGCAATGACTTCCCTTTTATCTGGATTTATGCCTTTGGTACTAGTTATCAGCCCCTGGCCTATGGATGGCGGGCTTGGGGTAGTCACAGCATGGGCCCCGAGGAAGGGTTGTGGCATATTTCATCATAGAGTTATTTTTTAACCTGTTAGGTACACAAATATAAATTAATATTGAAGAATCATATGCATTATTCATCATCAAACCAGTTCCAATTTTTGTGAATGCTTGGGATTCTCTATGAAATATATGGAAAAACTCATGTATGGATGATTATTGGTTGTGAAACCTCAATCTATTTAACATCTTACATTTAAAGAGTGGATTTAGTTTTGTAAGATAATATATTGTTGAACACATAGTCACTTAGATCAAATTAATTGATGGAGACTGAAAAATCAATAAAGATGATGTTTAGATATAGAGTGAAGAAGAATAATCCTTATATGTTTTCTCATAACATCCTCAAAATTTCACAATGTTTAGAAAGGTCCTGAAAATCATCTGTTGTTGTTTCAATTTGTGAACATGCTAAAATAATATTTATTAAAATAATTTTTCTTTCATCATCAATAGGTAATAAAATTTCCCATAACATTCATGTAATCGTAAACCTAGAAGACTAATTAAAAATATTGGCATTCTTTATCAATAGGTAAAAACGTTTTCCATAACATTCATGTAATCGTAAACCAATATGGACTATTGAATGTTTTTCTAATGTTGGTAATCCATCTTGGGAAAATTTAATCATGATATATTTTTAATACATATATCTATCATGATTTAAATAATACATTAATATTTGGTGTCTGCTAAAACATATCCCTATAAATGTACAAATAATTATATATTTTAAATATTATTTTTGTGGGAATATATCTAAGAATATCAACAAAATTTGGCTTCCTGCCAGCAATAGTGAGTTGCATCCTACTATAGGAATCATAAAAAGATCCTTCTAATGAATATATATAAAATCTATTCTCCAGTTGTAAGGCTAATACTACTTGTATGTAATCTATTTTTAGTAGTACACTATCTCATGATTGGAGTATTTTCTATATGGACACGCTATTGAGAAGAGATATGAATAAAATCCATTAAGTACGTAGAAAAAATCAGTATTTTAGAATATCTAGTATTTTGTATTTTTTTTAATAAATTCCATTTAAAGTTTTTCAACAAGCATCCATTGAATATGGATATGTCCTTGAATACCAAGACAACAACATTAGTGTGTGTTTTTCATTCATTATATGAAAAAATGTCCAAATTCCTTCAATAATTGTTCATATTCAATAAGAATATCTTAAACATATTATAAACTTTCATTATAAGTTATCATGGAAATTTATTCATAGAAAGTTCATAAAAGGAACATATATGTAACCATTTTGTTAATAAGATAAATCCATCCCCCTATATTCACGATTTTCCTTTTCAAATAGGCCATTTGAGCTTTGATCATGACGACAATATTCCCCACATGACCACTTTTACTATTCTTACAAAATAATGTAATTCTAATTCAATTAAATGGAATGAGACCTTTATTCACACCTAGGGTCTATTAAATTATATTTTCCCCAGAGGTGTAGATTCACTCTCAAAACAAAAGGAATGATTTATCCCAACCATTTGTTTGATTAAAAATACAAGTGTGAAAATATGTTCTCCATAGACTTCATCAATTTTTTTCATAGAACTAGTGCAAGATCGAAAAGAACCAACTAAAGTAATATTATTAAATTTAAAGAATAATAAATGAAGGGGGGTTTCCTTGTCTATCCCCTCAATAATACCCTAAATTAATTTTTATAGATATATGCTAATAAATAGATATATTAGAACTGTTGAGGTAATTGTCAATCAAAACCCAAAACAATCATATCATCATTTTCTTTCATAAATTCTATCTTTTTATATACATTTATTTTCCTTGAAAAAGATAGAGTTTTCTCTTTTAATTATATATTTTATTATTTAGTTTTTTAATCATTATCAAAATGAATTTAGGATATTAAAAACATTAGTGTTTGATTGATAACGATGTTCTTATTTTTTATTTTTTTCTTTCCGAATATGTTATTATTCCTCAAAAAATTATTATTACATTAAAGTTCATTTTATATTTCATGAACATAAAAAAAATATTTTTTCAATGTATCAATTTAATAATTTAACAGAAAAATGGTTGAATTTTCATAATCAAAACCATAATTTGAATATTCATAATATATTCCTGAATTATAAACCACATTTATGGATTCCTTAAATAACATGTTAGCTGATTACTTTTAATTTCCAGTTTAATTAATAAATTCATATTATTGATCCCCACATCACCTTTTATTGAAATACCTTTTATATTCCATTTTATGATTATTATCCTTATTTTTTAATATAGGTATGTCTCATTCAATTATTCCATTATTTCCTTAAAAAAATATCAACCCAATAATTATAATTAATGTTAGTATTGAAATTAATTTCGCCATTATTTTTATCTTTATGAGTTTTCATTCAAGGAATACTTTTGAAATTTCCCTTTTTCATCCTTTTATAAACAATGATAAAAAGTTTATCCACATATACTCTATTACATCATTGAATTTGAAAATAATATTTGTTCTAAGTCACATCATTAACACAATTTAAATGAAACCATATATTATTTCAATTGTATTATTTAGAAATTTTTATCAATACTAGTAAATATTATAGTAATCAACTATTTGGTTCATCAATAGTATATTCTTATAATTTTTTTTCTCTTCAATGATAACATTATTTACATTCCACTTTTATGGAGGGCTATCAAGATTAATTCAATAAGAACAGTTTTACATGGCATTTCCATGGGAATTTATTACATTTAAAATTATAGTATGTCTATGGAATATATATTTTACTATTTCATCATAACACATCTTTAAGTATTGAAATTTATCCTAAATTATACCATGATATTTTTATTAACCATTTTGAGAAAAGGTTAGTAACTATGAAATTTCTACAAATTTTAGGAATAATATTACAAGAATAAATTTGTGTAAAAGTAGTTATGTTTATATAATAATAATGGATATTTATATATTTTTATTTAAAAACATATTTAATATCCTAATTTCATGTAAGATAATAAATGTTTGAATTAAAGAATTTATAACGTTTTACCATAGTGGTCTATTGTTCCATTCAATGATTCTAAAGATAACCTTATATTTTAGTTTTCTTGTCGCCATTACCTATATCATCAATGTGGGGTAGTATTTGAGGAATTCATATATAGTTTCCACTAGTTCATTATATCATAAAATTAATATCCTTTTATTTTAAGATCTAGGAATATGTTATTGAATAAAATATAGAGAAAAAATAGGAAACTAATCATTATTAATTTCCAGGCAACAAAATCAAATATTTAGTCCTAGATAAGATGTAAAAATTTATATAGGGTAGAAATACATGTTAAAAAATATTTTATAAAAGATAATTTAAAATAAAATATAATTAATAGTATTGTTTATTAATACCAGATAAACATTTTATAGATTATGTAGAAGAAAATTAATGTTATGAAAATTGGAAATCTTTCTAGTAGTTTAAAAAAACTTGTACAACATATTATCTTCGCACACCGTTACTCTATTATAGGTATGATATTCACAAAGAAACAGATCTTACGAAGGTGTTCTATAACCCAAGTACAATAAATTTTTTTATTATAGGTACAACCACATAAAATACTAACTTTTAACAAGGAGTCACATTGCAATTATGGCACTAATTTTTATCCAAATCCACAACTAATAACTAAATTTATATCCTAGGATTCACCGTGTTAGGGACCAAAATCAACCCAATGAGAATATATTTTAACTTCAATTATTTAATCCTATTTTCAATTCAATTTGGACCAGCTTAATCATTTTGAAATATTTCATAATAATAAACAGAATACATTTGCTTGGGTAATAAAATGATATATCTACACGGAAAGTGATGGAAATGAATAGAATAAAATTAATTATGAGACTGAATATGGAGAATATCCTTATTAATTTGTAATCTCACTAAATTATCTAGTGGGATTGATATATAGCAGAAAAAGAGAATTTTATACTTTCTAAGAGACCTTTAAGTGGCCCCATAACATGTAATTTTATTTTGGTCATTTATATATCTTTATGTTTCCTTTATAATTCATTTATACAATAGTTTAATCATTTTAATTTAATCCTAAATTGTTATTATTACATTGAATCTTTTTCTTGCTATAGCCTTTTTAATTTTCCAGAAATTTGCGATGTATCTCTTTTTCTATTGACATTGTTTTATGAATTTAGAAACCATGATGGGTTGTGTTTTCTTTTAAGACCCAAACATTAATAAAATCATTTATGTGTCATATATATTACACTAGTTATTTGTCAATTTCTTCCATCTATGCATCATGATTATATTAGGGATATTGTTCTAGTGAGTAAGTTATTTATTCATATAACTAATCTCCATAAAAAATATTTCTCCATCATCTATTATAGAAGTTAATATTATACATATATTTATTTATAGAAATTAATTAATGGCTAGAAGTGAACACAAATTAATTAAATAAATGAAAAAATTACACACTTACTAAAACCATGATGAAATTATTTCCCTCTATATTAGCGATAGACCCGACCCACATCTCCATAAAACGAATACAACCAACCCCCATTTCATGGAAATAATGCTAATGATGATTACTCCAGTTATTCATTTGAGGATTTTTGGGAGGGGAGAAATAATTAATTAATTGATAAGGTATTAAATATTATAATTAATGATTTTATAGGAGTTTGAATCCAAATGATTTTCTCGATTGGAATCAAGATATCAAACAGTTATATGCATTTGATAATTATCATGACGATAAGATGTGATAGAAAAAAGTTACTAAATTTAAATATTCTGAATCTATTTTATAGGAAAATACAAAAAAATAATATATCATGATTGATAAGATAATATAAAATTATGGGATATGTTGAAATATAAAATTTAGAATACAATTTCTGCCCACGAATTATAAGAATGAAAATTATTTTGAAATACACAACTTACAAAAAAGAGATAAATATGTTAAAGAGTACATTAAATAATTTGATCATTTAATTATGTGAAGTGATTTTATAGAGTAAAAATAGATAAATATTTTAGGATTATTGGGTCGTTAAAATAAAAAAAAATCACATTTGGTAGAATTATAATAATCTCATTTCCACATTATGATGTTTACAAGATGACTATCAAGGTGGAGAAATAATGTAACACCCCAGGTAAATAATGAATATGGAATTTTCATATTTATCCATATTTGTGAATAAAATATTAATATGACTTTAAAGGGGACGCTATGCTCGATGGCGTACCCAACACGCAACAACGAGTTTCTTGGGAATCTTACGTTGCACTCTAATAATAAAATAATATTAATTCAAATGGTAGTTAACATGTAGCCGTTGTATTGGCGGGAATGGATAGAAATAACTAAAATATGATTATATATGTTTTTTAAATGTTTTTACATTTATCCAATTAAAGCTAAAGTCTTAAAATACGGAAAGAATTCAATTTTAGGCGTATATGCCCTAGTTTTCACTAAAGGTTCACTTATCGCCTTTTAATGGAGAACTGTCATTAAATATAGTTTTTTTCACTCTTAAAAATTCTTTTGGACCAAATAAAACTCTTATTAAGAATCTGGACATCAAATTTTACTTTGTGTAATTTTTTGGTATTTTTCCGATAAAGTTCATTTTTTTAATGAATAGTGTAAAATGTTGTATTTTAATTCAAACCCTCTTTTTAATCTAATTTATTTATATGATTAGATTATATTTTGAATTGGTTTTAAAGTGAAATTAGAAAATATTTTTACCATTGAATCCAATAGTGGTCGTTGGAATTAATTTCACTTTGAAATCAGACTTAAACTAGTGTCAATCTTTTGATAATTACTGTTTTATAAAAACACGCTATTTGCTCTGACAGTGGGAATTAATTATTAAATTAATTAATGTGACTAATATGTTCTGAATTTTGTAAAACGGACTTCATTTTTGAATTCAGAATATCAAATATAGCTTAGGGTGATTTTTTGGTATTTTTCTGAAAAACTTCAATTTTTAATGAATAGTGAAACCACTAAGTGGTACTTATAAAAACTGATTTTCCATTTAAATGAAATTTTGCCATCATTGTGTTTTGATTTTCAAAAATCCGACATACATGGTTGTCATTAAGAAGTAAAATGTTGTTCAATGAGATTATAATAATTTTTTTGGTGAATAGTAACTTATTAAGTTCTTAATCGCGATTAGAGGTAATTAGTGTAATTTAAGGTAAAAATGATATTATAAGAATGTGAAAACACCATGACACTTGTCCTAAACCTATTGGGTGAGTCATGGCCGACCAAGAAAAGCCATGGGCCAACTTAGGGACCCCATGGAGACACTTTGGTTGGGAAATGACATAAATAACTTTTTATTTAATGTTAAAATTAAATTGACACAAACATGAGTTGTTTTACTAAAACAATTTTTTAGTAGAGTTACACAGGTCCAAATTTTGATTATAAATAGTCATTGTAAAGCTAAAAAGATTTCCTACATCATAGTAGTTGTTTTATAATTTTTAGACATTAAATAAATTAAATTAATTATGACATAATAATGATGCAGTGATGACATCATTATTTGACGATTTAAATAAAATGGAAAGATAATGTAAAATCTATAAACTACACATGTCCAAAACCAATTGGATGAGTGTATTTCGAATACTTATCATCTTATGCACGAATTATATCAATGTGGGACCTTTTTAAACTGAAACACATTTTCAAATAAAGTAATATTTCTTTACTTTCCAAAAGTGCCCCTCCTCTCTTCTTATCAAAGGCCCCCACCTCTACCTCATTTAACACACTCCTCAAGCCTTTGGCTCGGCCAAACCCTGCCCATTTACTCTCTAAAAATCCCTCTCCTCATCCTAGAGGATTCCCTTTGGGCAGAATCTTTTCAAAGGAAGCCTTTAGTCTCAAATCAAAAGGAGTTACACTTTTAAAGGTAATTCACTCTCTCATGTTCATTTGTTTTATTTTGCTTCTCCAACCCCCTAAACTCTTTTTATTTACTTCTTTTGTAACAACACCAGTATCTTAAATATACTAGGATGTTTTTATAAGATTTATTCGTGCTACACTCTCACACAACTACATCAAATGGTTAAAGAACATACGGTTTCCGTGGATGGTGAAATTCTGCCTCCCGAAACGATGATTGTTCAATACTCATTTAACACCTTCAAAGGTGGCCATTATGATGTCACTATTTTTATATATGATATATAATATGTTTATGTTTTATTTATGATTCTGTATTTTTCATTTTTGTCTTACCTTTATGGCTTCCATTATGGGTATACGCGATATCTTCATTTAAGGAAGTGCGGACTACCGCCCCCTCAAAGTGATTTGATTCGTTAAATACCATATGTGGGATGTATAAAGGATGGAAATATGATATTATATATGATATTATACTGTAATTATAATATACCTTTATATAATTATTATTCCATTCTATAAAATACGAAATAGAAATGAAATTAGTGTTCATGCGTACGTACGGCTTACCGTCTCCATGAACGGTGCATTTCATTTCTTACCTCTAAATGATTATATAATGTTATAAATGCATGCATGTACTGGATATATATGAAATATATGATATCTAAATAATGAATACAATTGTGGATATAATAAACATTTGGCCACACGAACAACATGTAATTGTAAGAAGTCCTCTTTCGACTTAAGAACCAAATATCGGCAAAACAAATATTATTAACTTAAATGATTACATAATGTTTATGACATGGTAATAAGTGGTATAAAAGTACTAATGAACTTGAAAAAGGTTCTTAAGGAATTAGAAATTAACTCAAGTTTATTATTCAGGAGATTAAAGAACGATCGAGTCAAGTCGGACCCGAGGTAAGGGATCCTACAACTCTCTTTCTTTTTAATAACACTCTTTCATGTCATTTCTTTTAAGCTCATCTTTCTTATGATTGGGAAGTTATTTTATATTACTCCTACTGTAATTTTTATGTTCATGTGATGAGAGACCCTATTCTCTCTCATCAATCCATTTTGGAAGTTTTGAGTGGCGCCGTTAGGCTGCCGAACTTTCGTAAGAGATCTAACCTCTCTCTTTCTTTTTAAGTACTCTCCTTTACGTCACTTCTTTTAAACTACTCCTTGAAATGTTGGGGGATTTTATTTTATATTCAACTTGCTGTAAATTCCATTTTAATATTATGGGATACTCTATTTGATCTCATCAATCCATATTCTGAAGTTTTATGTGGCGTCGTTAGGCTGCTGAGTTTTCGTAAGGGATTTTTCATCTCACTTTTATTCCCGTGAGATTTATGCTACATTTGCCACAAATTCCATTGAGTGGTGTATGTACTGACCATTATTCTACTCTTTGTGTAATATACTTTCGTTTATGAGTATTTACATCAATGACCTATTGTCTTTCTTCATGGGGTGTATGTTTTGAAAGATACCCAAGTCGGTAAGGGAACCTTTCACCCTCCTCTTTTTTAAAAGACTTCTTTTATTGGGTCTTTTAATTTACATATTTTTATGTTGGGATATGTTATCATAAATCCTTATTGAAGTAAATTTTATGTCCAAGTGATGAGATACACTTTTTATCTCTCATCAACTCATTTTGATGTGATGCTGTTAGGCTGTCAAGGGAACTTTTTAACCCAATTTCGATTTCTTTGGGTTCAACTTGTAGTCATTGAATATGTCATCCATTGAATATGTGTGAATGACCTTTTATTGTATTACACTTAATATCCACCTATATTGGGGGTATATATATTTTTCACACATATTTTTGAGATTTATTTGTCCTTAATTTAAGGATACCTTCTTTATAAGGGATTTCATCACATTTGACATTTCTATTGAGGGTTCATTGTTGTTATGCACCAATTCACTATTATATGGTTTATATACTGTCCTTTGGAGTATTATATCATGAATCCTTTTATTCTCATGATATTATAAAGTTCTGACTAAATGTTATTCCTCGATTATTGTATTCAAGTGTCTCTAATTATGGTAAAAACCCATTAACCAAAATATCGTTTTAAATGTTTTAATTATTTGTTTTTATTAATATCCATGTTTTCAAAATGGTTTTAAGGATTTATTTATATAGATATTAATGGTTTAAAATGTTAAAATCTTCAAGGTGGTATGGGACTTCGTCTCAATCTCCTTTCGTTGAGGCATATTTTATTTTATACACAACTTTCTTTTATACGGTGTATAAACCACTTTGACTTTTACGTTTATTCAAAAGGAATCTTTTTTATACGAAGCGTTTAATAAACGACAAAAGGGAATGTTTTTGTCGTACGTATGCAGAGACAATGACTTCTCCGCCGTCGTGACTGTTATTTGAGTTTCGGCTTCCTCTACAAGCCATACATTTTTTTAAAAACGAAAAATAAATACCATGTTTTACTTTGGTATTGAAAATGGTTCTCATAATTTTTTTATTATATCAATGTGTTGTATTGATATCTCGTGATTGAAATGTGGGAATGTTATGTTTCCTTTATGCAAGTTTTATGTGATATGATTATGTTATGGTTCTTGGGAATTATTATGAAGACGGGTGGTTCCATGATAAACTAAGGGCGGGTGAGCCCGTTATAGCTCTCCAATGCATTGGGTAACGCGAAGGAGTGAAACGTTAATGTTTCTCCGAAGAGATTTTGGGAATATACTGTGATGGGTATTCCAAACGTAACCAAGAGGGTTACTCCCTACGTAAGAATGTTATGAATGCCTCAAGTTACCTTTATGTCTTATGTTTTCTATGATTTATTCATGATTTGATATGCCTATATCTTATGGGTAAAGTATGATTTCATTCTTATGTATATACGAACTCATGTTTCCTTTCCATATTTTTTATAACCCTTACTGAGCTTTTTATGCTCATCCCAAGTTTTTGAAATGTTTTTCACAGGTCAAGGGAAAGGTACATGATGTGATGATAGTGTCGAGGATGTGTCAAGAAAGAATCCATGTTTCATTTTAAATATGTTTCCGTTGATGGGAAGAATGAATACTGTCTTTTATGTAACCACTTTGTTTAAATGTGGAATGTAATGAAAGTTTCATGATATAATTCTCTAAAACTCTAAACCTGAAAATATCCTCAATGTGTAATCTTATAATAAATCAAGATTAAGTAAGGTTTAAGGCTGGGGCCTTATATTTGGTATCAAAGGTCGGTTTAGATAACTTTAGAGGTTAGGGTATTCTTTAAGAATAAGTGACATTACCATAATGGTTAGGATTTCAGAAAGAGTCCTAGTTTTAGATAAAGTGAATGAGTAAGTATATCTTAGTGTTTATCTTACTCATTAGTACATGATTGTTTTGTGGATATACTCACACTGACATTTCTGTTTTTAGTGAATGGCTGGATCTCGCAGGCACTAAAGTGACAATTGGATTGAAGGAAACTGTGATGGATCTATGATTAAGATACTAGGTAAAATGGAGGATTCAATGAGGAAACTCATGGTTGTTCTAAACCAACTATCAAGGAGTCATGATCAACCACTTCAACCTTGGTGAGTTCTCTAGTGCATCATGTACGAGATGGCCAACTCGATGTGGAAATTCAGGTAATAATTATTAAGGTAACCATTAGGGTTTATATGATCCTTACTTTTAAGGTAATTATGGGTTATCATATGTTCTGATGGAAAATGAAAGGCATGAGATAAACTTGAGGTTAAAATATGTTATGATCATATTTGAAGATTTTATCTCATTTTGGGGAATGTTTTAAGAATTATATAGTTTTGAAAAAAGGACAACACGCAGACCGTGTGACAACCCGTCGTGTCGGACAAAGCTGTGGGAATCGAACCCACAACCAAAGTGCAACTGGTATTTATCGCCTACCACTGGACTACGTGAAGTCCCTGGTTAGTTTGACTGATTCTTTTTAGTTATATAATTTTATGAATTAAGAGTAAGTTGATTTTGGAGGATATGTGATTAGGATAATTACTTTTCAATGTGAGGATTTAGAAGCGACTAATGTTGTTTGGAGATAAATGTTACGATTTAACTTGGAAGACTATGTGACTAAATCCTTCAAATATTTGGGTTTCAATCTTATATTGGTTTACTTTGAAGAATTTTATGGACAAATTGTTTATCGGATGGTCCTCGTTGAACTTTGGGTTTTGTTGGACAAATTTTGGAGATTAAGAATAGATTTTCTTTTTTTATAAGGGGTTATCCTTTTCTGGATTATCTGATCTTGTACTAACCTTTTTAGTTTTGGTTTTGGATAAAGCCTAAATACATGGGATGTATATAGTTCTCTTTTGGGGATTAGGTGATTCTCTAGAAGTTGATTATAGTACTCTTTATGCGAACAAGTCTCCCTAAATACTCGTCTTTTGGAAAAAATATGAGTTTGACTAAGGAATCTAGTAAAAGTTGAAAGTCAACATGATAAGTGATTATGCTTCCTTATGAATAAATTCCTCAATAAAAAGTAACTTAAAACAAAAATGTTGTCTATTAACTTTTCCTACTGGGGAATCGAATACCGTTTAACCCATCACAAGTTTGTGATTTTCTCATGGTTAACTTTCTCCTAAACATGTTTTCTATCACTCTCCATGAGAACATGAACCTGTGTTTTCTCCTCCATGTCCATATTTTCATACTTGGAATCCTAGTATGGGTTAACTCGGGTGACCTTTGTACTTATCTTTCTTTATTTTTTTTTTACCGACTTCTGTTCCGATGTGGGACTTTCAAGGATGTTTCCAAGCGCAATTTTAAAATTACGAGGACGCAATTCCCAAAAGGGGGGAAGGATGTAACACCCCAGGTAAATAATGAATATGGAATTTTCATATTTGTCCATATTTGTGAATAAAATATTAATATGACATTAAAGGGGACGCTATGCTCGATGGCGTACCCAACACGCAACAACGAGTTTCTTGGGAATCTTACGTTGCACTCTAATAATAAAATAATATTAATTCAAATGGTAGTTAACATGTAACCGTTGTATTGGTGGGAATGGATAGAAATAACTAAAATATGATTATATATGTTTTTTATATGTTTTTACATTTATCCAATAAAAGCTAAAGGCTTAAAATACGGAAAGAATTCAATTTTAGGCGTATATTCCCTAGTTTTCACTAAAGGTTCACTTATCGCCTTTTAATGGATAACTGTCATTAAATATAGTTTTTTTCACTCTTAAACATTCTTTTGGACCAAATAAAACTGTTATTAAGAATCGGGACATCAAATTTTACTTTGTGTAATTTTTTGGTATTTTTCCGATAAAGTTCATTTTTTTAATGAATAGTGTAAAATGTTGTATTTTAATTCAAAACCTCTTTTTAATCTAATTTATTTATATGATTAAATTATATTTTGAATTGGTTTTAAAGTAAAATTAGAAAATATTTTTACCATTAAATCCAATAGTGGTCGTTGGAATTAATTTCACTTTGAAATCAGACTTAAACTAGTGCCAATCTTTTGATACTTATTGTTTTATAAAAACACGCTATTTGCTCTGACAGCGGGAATTAATTATTAAATTAATTAATGTGACTAATATGTTCTTAATTTTGTAAAATGGACTTCATTTTTGAATTCAGAATATCAAATATAGCTTAGGGTGAATTTTTGGGATTTTTCTGAAAAACTTCAATTTTTGATGAATAGTGAAACCACTAAGTGGTACTTATAAAAACTGATTTTCCATTTAAATGAAATTTTTCCATCATTGTGTTTTGATTTTCAAAAATCCTACATACATGGTTGTCATTAAGAAGTAAAATGTGGTTCAATGATATTATAATAATTTTTTTGTGAATAGTAACTTATTAAGTTCTTAATCGCGATTAGAGGTAATTAGTGTAATTTAAGGTAAAAATGATATTATAAGAATGTGAAAACACCATGACACTTGTCCTACACCTATTGGGTGAGTCATTTCCGACCAAGAAAAGCCATGGGCCAACTTGGGGACCCCATGGAGACACTTTGGTTGGGAAATGACATAAATAACTTTTTATTTAATGTTAAAATTAAATTGACACAAACATGAGTTGTTTTACTAAAACAATTTTTTAGTAGGGTTACACGGGTCCATATTTTGATTATATATAGTCATTGAAAATATAAAAATATTTCCTACATCATAGTATTTTTTTTATAATTTTTAGACATTAAATAAATTAAATTATTTATGACATAATAATGATGCAGCGATGACATCATTATTTGACGATTTAAATAAAATGGAAAGATAATGTAAAATCTATGAACTACACATGTACAAAACCAATTGGATGAGTGGATTTCGAAGACTTATCACCTTATCCACGATTATATCAATGTGGGAACTTTTGAAACCGAAACACATTTTCAAATAAAGTAATATTTCTTTACTTTCCAAAAGTGCCCCTCCTCTCCTCTTATAAAAGGCCCCCACCTCTAACTCATTTAACACACTCCTCAAGCCTTTGGCTCGGCCAACACCTACCCATTTACTCTCTCCACATACCTCTCCTCATCCTAGAGGATTACCTTTGGGCAGAATCCTTTCAAAGGAAGCCTTTAGGCTCAAATCAAAAAGAGTTACACTTTTAAAGGTAATTCACTCTCTCATGTTCATTTGTTTTATTTTGCTTCTCCAACCCCCTAAACTCTTCTTATTTACTTATTTTGTAACAACCCCAGTATCTTAAATATACTAGGATGTTTTTATAAGATTTATTCGAGCTACACGCTCACACAACTACATCAAATGGTTAAAGAACATACAGTTTCCGTGGATGGTGAAATTCTGCCTCCCGAAACGATGATTGTTCAATACTCATTTAACACCTTCAAAGGTGGCCATTATGATGTCACTATTTTTATATATGATATATAATATGTTTATTTTTTATTTATGATTCTGTATTTTTCATTTTTGTCTTACCTTTATGGATTCCATTATGGGTATACACGATATCTTCATTTAAGGAAGTGCGGACTACCGCCCCCTCAAAGTGATTTGATTCGTTAAATACCATTTGTGGGATGTATAAAGGATGGAAATATGATATTATATATGATATTATACTGTAATTATAATATAACTTTATATAAGTATTATTCCATTCTATAAAATACGAAATAGAAATGAAATTAGCGTTCATGCGTACGTACGGCTTACCGTCTCCATGAACGGTGCATTTCATTTCTTACCTCTAAATGATTATGTAATGTTATAAATGCATGCATGTACTGGATATATATGACATATATGATATCTACATAATGAATACAATTCTGGATATAATAAAAATTTGGCCACACGAACAACATGTAATTGTAAGAAGTACACTTTCGACTTAAGAACCAAATATCGGCAAAACAAATATTATTAACTTAAATGATTACATAATGTTTATGACATGGTAATAAGTGGTATAAAAGTACTAATGAACTTGAAAAAGGTTCTCAAGGAATTATAAATTAACTCAAGTTTATTATTCAGCAGATTAAAGAACGATCGAGTCATGTCGGACCCGAGGTAAGGGATCCTACAACTCTCTTTCTTTTTAAGTACACTCTTTTATGTCATTTCTTTTAAGCTCATCTTTCTTATGATTGGGATGTTCTTTTATATTACTCCTACTGTAAGTTTTATTTTCATGTGATGAGAGACCCTATTCTCTCTCATCAATCCATTTTGGATGTTTTGAGTGGCGCTGTTAGGCTGCCGAACTTTCGTAAGAGATATAATCTCTCTCTTTCTTTTTAAGTACTCTCCTTTATGTCACTTCTTTTAAACTCCTCCTTGCAATGTTGGGGGATTTTCTTTTATATTCCACTTTCTGTAAATTCTATTTTAATATGATGGGATACTCTATTTTATCTCATCAATCCATATTTGGAAGTTTAATTTGGCGTCGTTAGGCTGCTGAGTTTTCGTAAGGGATTTTTCATCTCACTTTTATTCCCGTGAGATTTATGCTACATTTGCCACAAATTCCATTGAGTGGTGTATGTACTGCCCATTATTCTACTATTTGTTTAATATAATTTCGTTTATGAGTATTTACATCAATGACCTATTGTCTTTCTTCATGGGGTGTATGTTTTGAAAGATACCCAAGTCAGTAAGGGAACCTTTCACCCTCCTCTTTTTTAAAAGACTTGTTTTATTGGGTATTTTAATTTACATATTTTTATGTTGGGATATGTTCTCATACATTCTTATTGAAGTAAATTTTATGTCCAAGTGATGAGATACACTTTTTATCTCTCATCAACTCATTTTGATGTGATGTTGTTAGGCTGTCAAGGGAACTTTTTAACCCAATTTCGATTTCTTTGGGTTCAACTTGTAGTCATTGAATATGTCATCCATTGAATATGTGTGAATGACCTTTTATTGTTTTACACTTAATATCCACTTATATTGGGTGTATATATATTTTTCACACATATTTTTGAGATTTATTTGTCCTTAATTTAAGGATACCTTCTTTATAAGGGATTTCATCACATTTGACATTTCTATTGAGGGTTCATTGTTGTTATGCACCAATTCACTCTTATATGGTGTATATACTGTCCTTTGGAGTATTATATCATGAATCCTTTTATTCTCATGTTATTATAAAGTTCTGACTAAATGTTATTCCTCGATTATTATATTCAAGTGTCTCTAATTTTGGTAAAACCCCTTTAACCAAAATATCGTTTTAAAAGTTTTAATTATTTGTTCTTATTAATATCCATGTTTTCAAAATGGTTTTAAGGATTTATTTATATGGATATTAATGATTTAAAATGTTAAAATCTTCAAGGTGGTATGGGACTTCATCTCAATCTCCTTTCGTTGAGGCATATTTTATTTTATACACAACTTTCTTTTATACGGTGTATAAACCACTTTGACTTTTACGTTTATTCAAAAGGAATCTTTTTTATACGAAGCGTTTACTAAACGACAAAAGGGAATGTTTTTGTCGTACGTATGCGGCGACAACGAATTCTCTTTCGTCGTGACCGTTATTTGAGTTTCGGCTTCCTCTACAAGCCATACTTTTTTTTAAAACGAAAAATAAATACCAAGTTTTACTTTGGTATTGAAAATGGTTTTCATAATGTTTTTATTAAATCAATGTGTTGTATTGATATCTCGTGATTGAAATGTGGGAATGTTATGTTTCTTTTATGCATGTTTTATGTGATATGATTATGTTATGGTTCTTGGGCATTATTATGAAGACGAGTGGTTCCGAGATAAAATAAGGGCGGGTGATCCCGTTATAGCTCTCCAATGCATTGGGTAACGCGAAGGAGTGAAACGTTAATGTTTCTCCGAAGAGATTTAGGGGATATACTGTGATGGGTATTCCAAACGTAACCAAGAGGGTTACTCCCTTCTTAAGAATGTTATGAATGCCTCAAGTTACCTTTATGTCTTATGTTTTCTATGATTTATTCATGATTTGATATGCCTATATCTTATGGGTAAAGTATGATTTCATTCTTATGTATATACGAACTCATGTTTCCTTTCCATATTTTTTATAACCCTTACTGAGCTTTTTATGCTCATCCCAAGTTTTTGAAATGTTTTTCACAGGTCAATGGAAAGGTACATGATGTGATGATAGTGTCGAGGATGTGTCAAGAAAGTATCCATGTTTCATTTTAAATATGTTTCCGTTGATGGGAAGAATGAATACTGTCTTTTATGTAACCACTTTGTTTAAATGTGGAATGTAATGCAAGTTTCATGATCTAATTCTCTAAAACTCTAAACCTGAAAAGATCCTCAATGTGTAATCTTGTAATAACTCAAGATTAAGTAAGGTTTAAGGCTGGGGCCTTATAAATAAAATCCAAACTTTGTGAATGGGATGCTTAATAAGTACAGTACTGGTAGTTGTTTTAATTAAAATACGTCTTTTAACAAATATAGTTTCACTAAAAGAATAATATTAAAGTATAAGACACAAAATAAGAGGAATTGGAATGTAGCAATCACACAAAATATAAAATCCAACTTTATTAAACTTTGGAATCAAACGAGCTTCGAAATTCATGGGTAAATTCATTTTTAGTAAAATATCACTGAAAATAAAATTATTAATATAAATTATATCAATGAAATTCAAAATCACATTTCATATTAAGAAAAAGGTGAATATGAATCCAAAAATTGTGAATATGAAATTGATGAAGCCAATGCATTAACATGGTTTTTCAATGAGGTGTTTTGAAAATAAATCATCCAAGAAGAATATCAATAAGAAACCAAGTTCTAAACTCCATAACCTATATATATAGGTTTGTTCAGGGATATTCATAATCTGGATATTTATAAAAATTGCTTATTTAGTTAAAATTGAAGAGAAACTGAATCCACTTACTCTAAATTGTAGTCAATCTTAAAGGAAGAAATGGTTGATCATTGAAAACACACTCTTAGTTAGAAAATAGGTTCTGATTTCATTTTCCAATGGTAATAAATATGTTCCCAAGGTATTATCTAACATTATTCCTATATATTAAAAATATTTTTTATTGGTAAAACAATAGTATCTTGTAATGTATATGAAATATGATGGGTGGAAGAACACATATTCTTTTGAATCATGGGAAAAGAATACCACAATTTTTACATTGAATGAATCAAAAAACATTCTAGAAAATAGACTCTATAATATCTTAAAGGTATCCTATTTAACATTAAAGACAAATGTTAGAAACAGATTCATAATAAAAATCCTATTTTCACTTTATTGACGATAGAAAATTCATTCCATGAACATAGAAGTCATTAACATCTTCTTTCACAATCAATGATTAATGAATATCAGGATGTTTTTCCTATTGATCTTCTACCCACACTTCCACCATTTAGAGGAATTGAACACCAGTTATACCAGATAATATTCATTCAATTTTATATAAATCATTCTTATTTCTGTAATCCAAAATAATCAAAGGAATTAAAGAAACATGTAGATAAATTGATGGATCGAGGGGTTTTAAGGAAAAAACATGAGTCCATGTTCTATTTCATCATTTCTAGTAACGATTATAGATTGTAAGTATAAAATTATCATGGATAGTAAGGATTTTAATAATATAACCATAAAATATAGGTTTCAAATTCCATGAATTGATAATATTCATGATGACTTACATGAATCTTCTATCATTTTGAAGTATGACTATTGCACTGGATATCATAAACTTGGAATTAAGGATAGATATGAGTTTCAGTAGATTTGTTTTATTGTATAGTCATTCCATTAGGCCTCTAAATGTCACATACTACATTCATGAGACTCAATAATGATGTTCTTAAAACATTTTTTAGTAAATTAGTTTTTTTATTTTGTATGATATATTATTTTTAGTAATGAATTAGTGATTTAGGTGGATCATCTTCAAATGGTGTTTTACATTATGTAGTAATAAAATTTATACGAGAGGAATGGAAATTGTAAGTTATTTGCATCCATTTGGGTATTTGTTTGACATTTGGTATCCAATGAACCTATTATAGTGGACAATAAAAGGTAAAGGCAATAAAATCATTCACACCACCTAAATCACTAATAGAAGTACGATGATTTATTGCTTGGATATCATTTTTTCATTAATTTCTTTCCAATTTTAGTACAATCATATAACACATCCATGAGTATATAAAAAATTGGAAATATTAGTGGTAAAATTTAGAAACTGATGAACTTTAAATCAATAAAAAGATGTTAAGTAAAGCATCTGTTTCAGTGTTCCTGATTTTAATTAATTTTTTAATGTACAGTGAGATGCAAGTGGAGTTGGAATAAATGCAGTTATCAGCTAAATAAAGTGGTATATTTCATTTTATATAGATTTTTATAAAAGAAGACTAAAAAACACATACAAAAACACATACATATATTCAAATTGGAAGGATAGTTCATATTATTCCACATGGAAAACCCATCCAACCAACTGCTTTATTATATTTTTATTTTGGCCTAATGGCTTAGTGAGTATGAAACCCATTATATGGCTCAAAAACCTATTTAATATCCTAAAGTCCTATTACAACATCAAGCCTAATTTGGGTGGATTTATTATAATCATTTTTATTTGTATACAAATACAAGAAGTGGAAAGACAATATGGTTGAATATGGTTTATCAAAAAGGTTTTCTTCAAAAATAATTATGGATGCTCAAATTATCAGATGTCAAATTATAAAATAAGTTTATAAGAATGTTATATTTAAATTATATTAAAATATAATTTAAAATTTTATTTATGGAAGATTATTCCATGTATAATGGGTTTCTATTTAATTGAAACATTTTTTTTGTTCTCGTAGTTATTTATAGGTACATTATCATTCAAGAGACACATAAAGGAGTGATTTATAGTAATCATGTAATAAAAAATCAAAAAGATACAAATATGGAATTTCTAATATCCTAAAATCAAATCCCATATTAAATAAATTTTGTTGTGGTATATGACTAGTCAAAGAGCAATTTTTCATTTTAGTCTTTGATTATATAATATTCTTCCAATTCCAGATCATGCGTCGAAGGATCTCATCCTGGATTTAATTATGAATTTATTAAGGGTTTAGTGAAGTAATGACTATAAATGGTTGTTTTTTCTTCATTATATAAGATAAATCCTTTTTACCTTTATATAAAACTTATCATGTATTAAAAGTGAAAGAATATTTTTTTATATAGATTGATAGTCTTCTAGTGATTCCCCAAAATATATGTTTTAGATTGAGATAAAACATTTTTCAGTCATATTCAACAGAAATAGTGGGTTATATTTAGTAAAAATACTATTTTTATCATATCACATCACTATCTAACTAAAGAGACACATTATGATAATAATCACCTCATGAGAGTTATACTTAGAATATCAGTGAACAACAATATAAAATATTAGAATCAATAGGTTCGACATTATGAATTTTAGAAACATATATCTCTAGGTGTTAACACTCTATATTATCCATTTGATGTTGTTTATGGAATAAACCCTATCAATATAATTGAAGTTTACTCATTAAAAATTTATTTCTAGGTTATTTTTTATATATTTTATAAGGTAAATTAGATGATGAAAATTCATGTGTTCCATAGTACTCGGAAAGAGATGTCTAATAATGCATATTGGAGGTCATCTAATAAGTATTTAAAGCAATCCATTTTCCAAAAAAGAGAAATATTGGGGATTTACCTTCACCATGAGATATTTCCATCTAAAAATATTAGAAAATAGGCACTGTAATTTGAATCCCAATTCAATGTACAAAATTTTTTGGGAAAACATTCTTACTATTATTATTTTCCCAATTATTTTAGTGGGTTTTTAGTAATGTTATACATTTGGGGATGATATTTATACATTAAGGATGAAGATTTGATATATATGAGGTAATATCACCTATAACATAAAAAAAATTATATGGAAAAAATTCAATATCATAAGAATACTTCTTATATAGAAAAGTTTTAATTCTAATAGTTGTTCAAATAAGAACATGTGGATCCTTCTGAAATACAATTTAATAGTTGAAAAAAACACAAATATTTGGTCTCCAAAATGATATATCATCATAGAATGTGTTGTAAATTATTATAATTACATTAATGAGTATAGATGACGTGTATAAATGCCTCATTAATATGGAGTATCATAACATTGGTTTTCACTGTCATTAATTATTATTGGGAAAATATTTTTTGACTTTTTATTTATCCTTTGAGTGTCCACATGACTTGTAATTCGATTTGGGTATTTTTTTCTATTTTTATTATTTTTATAGTTTATTTACCAATCATTGTAATAGTTACAATTTATTCATATGAATTTTATTTATTTAATTGTATCTTTTCATGATTTAGTATTTTCCTTATTCTTGGAAATAATAGTTGTTCTCCATTGCAAGTGAATTTTTCTTTAAGAATGAAGTAACCATAGTATGTGAAATTCCTATTTTCTTTATTAATTAAACTACTAATTATATAATATAATATATTCCACCACTTACTCATAACCTACTACCATTAATGCATCACACAAATGAAAGAGGATAATAATTTTTTTCTGAAAATAATAAACCAAAATGTTTTATCATAAATGAATAAGGTATAAATAATTATGTACATAATCAATGACACTTTATCATTGTATTTGATTTAGAATAATTAAATCATAACTTTTGGTTTTTGGTAAATTTATCAATATGTATCTATAATTTATTAAGAATTATATTGTTTAGGTTCATCCATCCGATACTTGAGTAGGTCGAAACTTTTTTCACAAAGAATCCAAAAGATATTTTTTGAAGCAAAAAATTAGAGTAAGTTATTGTTTTTAGATTTGTATATTGATATTTTAATTTTTAAAGGAATGTATTTTTTGGTAACATTACCTTCCTTTAAATAGAATCTTCATTCAATTCAAATTTATCTACATCAGTTAGATTAATTAAAAATAACAATAATTGACACCAGAATAAGATCCATTTTTATCAATGATGTTTTGATGATAAATAAGCACTATAAAGATTCTTTATTTGTAAAATGATAATATTGAATGTTTAAAACATTCAAGATATCCTACATAAGGACCGGCTAAGGTGTTTCATAAATTTCATGACACACTTTACTTTTTAACAACTAAAAATTTGAATATATTTACAAAATCATGTATTAGATATAGAACAAAAATAAAAATATATAAACTATATATTAACAACATCCAAATCACATTGAATAAAATATATTTATAAAAATAATAATTTATAAGAAAGAAATTAGTATAATATAATAAAATAAAAAAATTTAAAGGCATATTATAGTGGTACATATTAATGTTTCGAGATTTATTATGTACGTACAAATATATATAAGAGTGACCCACATAAGAGGATTAAATATAACTTTAAAATATTTTTTAAAAATATTATTTATTTTAAAAACCATTTTTCATAAACATCATTTTTTATAAGAATCATTATATTATTCATAATGATCATTTTCTGTAACTGTTAAATCATTACCTCAATTTTAAGAAAAAAGATTCTATTGTGATTAAGGATCATTTTATTTTTGTGTAAGCATAATACTGTACATAATAATAATGTTTGTATATATAAAAAGATTATATTATATGTAAAAATAAATTCTATTTTTTGAAACAATGACCATATAAAAAATTTAAGGATCATTTTTTCTGTGCTAAATGAATATATTGAAAAAATAGAAGAGAAAAATAATGATTAAAACAGTAACAATAAAATAAAATATAAAAAAATTAAAATCAACAATAAGCAACTAAATGTATGGGAAGTTATAATTATCGAATATAAATAGTAAAAAATAGTATCAGTTAAAATGGCATGAGTAAAAACAAATAAAAGTAAAATAATTTAATTTATGTTGAAAATAAGTTCACATGAAACATAATAAATCCATAGAATTGAAAGATTTATATAAATATTCTTTTATAATAAAGAATTAATAAATATGTTACTGAATTATAAAAACAATAACAAAAAAAATTGGTAAGGAGCTACCAGAGATCCCTATAGTTTCAAAAGTCTAGGGTAATAACAAATAATGGGGTAGTCTATGCTTATCACATTTTAAAACTGATACTATACCTAAAAATATAATAAACAAATATAACTATATCAACTTTAAAATAGCCTCAATTTACTAAAAAAATCATTCACTTCTTTTCTATGATAAAAAATTCTCATGTTACCCAAATTTGATTCTTAAAACAGAAAAAGGTGAAAAAGTCTTAAAAATGAACCATAGTGAAAGAGTAGGGCACCTAGGGTCCTTTTGGTACACCATAATACACATTGTGATTGGGAATGCATGCCCCTGGTGTAATCATGTTCCCTCATGCCTTGAATGAGTTGGGTTGAGTGGACTCGGCCCATTAAGACTATATATATAACCATTTAGGACACTCACTAGCTACATAATTGAGTGAGGCCAAGGACACATAGCCCAACCCACACATACATAGAAGTATTATGACTATGAGACTAGACAAATGGGACATTATCTTGATAATTAAAACCATAAGGATGTTATGGCTTAATCCAAGACATGTTCTATCAACAACACTATAACCTCCATCAATATGGACCTTATTTTCACCATTTTTATATGACATCATAGTCAACTACCTTCATAAAAGTGTTTCATGATATGATAGAGATTCTCCATTCACATTAATTCTTCAAACCTTTTATACATTCTCCTTTTATCTAAATCCACTATGAGTTTCCACCTTCTCAATCCATGATAAAAATAAAAGAAGTGGTTGAGGACAAATAGATTGATGTCTTATCATTCATCCACATTCAAGAAGTCACACACATGGAAAACATTTACGTGGCATAAAAATATACTAAATTTATGTAGTATAGAGGTATAAAATTCAAGGGTTGTATATTATAATTAATAATGATTTTAAAGACAAAAAAATTTATGTTTTATAAAAAAAATCAGATAAAAATTTACCATGAAATAATAATTTCGAAAGTAACTAATATACCTCTCAATTTTGGATCAATAAATGGAAAATACTATTATAACATTGGATTATGATGTTAATTTCACAATTAAAATGTCCAATAGATCTATAATATATGGGTCTCCCAGGTGGTCTTATTATTATAATTATGTCTTCTGTCAAACCCCTAATTTTATGATATATTAATATTTAAATAGAGTTGAATTGGGGTTCTATAGATTAAATAACATTACCCAGACACTATCTAAATCTAGAGAAGATGAACCAATAGAATGATACCACATATATAATTCAACATTGAAATTTATAAAATGAATAATATTTGGATAACATGTAACGATCATTCATGTTCATCGATAATGGAATATTCAAAAATGATTAATGAATCTATGAAATAATAGCCTTAATTTGAAAGAAGATAACACATCAATTATAAAAATTCACACAAATAAATTAAAATATAATGAAAGTAGAAAAAGGGAACCACATAGTCATACTTTAAATTTAGATGATTTTTTAATTATGGTTCCATGACTATTGACATCGATACTGAGGTGCCCTTATGAAGTATCCTCCTAAGAGCTATATAATAAGGATTTTTATCCATCAACAATATCAATTCCTAGGGTTTCCATGTCACTAACTCTAGTAATTGTATAAAAAATACGATTAAAGATTAGAAATAGTGTTTTGAAACATTTATTGTCTATAATTATTTAATTAATAAATCAAAATATTTCCTTTTAAAAAAAACCAATACCCACTAATGATGACCAAAAATAGAGTGCCAAATGAAAACCAAAATTATACCACACATCATGTAAAAACATGACATTTATGTGGTGTAATATTAGATTTTATAAATGAATATCCACTTTGGTGTAATGGATCATTTTATAATAATTAAAATTTATGTGATAAAAATATTTATTTTATAATTAAAATATTTTTACAGAGGCCATACCTCACATGAAACATATCCCCTACTCAAACTAAGGGTAAACACCACACTATAAATCTACCAGATCCAACTTTAATATTCAATCTTATATGATGGAAATAATTACTAGTATTTTAGAACCTCCCCATAGAAAAAATATAGATAATAGAGTTGAAGAGAGATTATAATACATGAGAATATTATCCAATACATAAATGAAGTGATCAAAAAATTTTATATAGAGAACATATATAAATGGAAATTCCATGGGGGATTATAACGTTTCAAAAATTATAAAATGACCATGTTATTTATATCTAAATTAATCTATTGAACTGAATGTTAAAAAATTTTAATTTTTTTTATTTTTATGACAAATAATATCCTAATTTATATCTAGAAAATTCGGAATTATAATCATTATGAATAATTGTATTTGAAAATATTTTATACAATCCTTTAAAACAATTAAATAGTGTCTAAATTAAATCAATAAGGAAATTAATATGTTATCACATCATGGTCTATGATTTAATTCATTATGATAAAATATCTCCCACTTAAACTGATTTCTCATAAAATATATAAAAATCTATACACTTTTTTCTTTTATTTAAACATTATGACAGGTGATAGTTATTATACCACTCAAATTTTGGATAAAAACAGTATTCCAAAATAAATACTCATTCCAAGGACTTAAGCATGAACCTATGGTCATTTTTATCATTGGAAAAAATCATGATTTCCAAAAAATGAAATTATATCAGAAAATATCCTATAAGAATGCAGCAGTTATACTCAATATATAAAAGGGACCTGGTGTAACATCAGTCTGAGACACTCATATCAACATAATAAAATTTCTAGGAAAATATTTATCTCAATACATCATATGAATTATTATACATTAACTTTTTATAAGATATAAGTGACCACTTGAAATAGATTATGTCAATCTACCATATGATATATCATTTGTTCTTGATTATCAAAAATAGACTGATCAGTTTTAATGTATACATCAAATTTCATTCTTCAAAATAGTTAAGCATTTCACATGCAACTCAAGTAAGAATTCCCCTGATTTTCATCAGTCATTTTAAATCATGGGACTAGATGTCATACTTTTCATACAAGAGGAAAAATCTCATCTTTTTTAAACTCAATTGATGACATAGTCCATAAAATACCCAACCATGCTTAAATTATATTCGGATCAAGGATGTTGTTTTAAATGTATCAATTTAAGGAGGTTCTTATGCTATGTATATTATTAATCATAGGTAATGGGGAATAATATAATTTTTATACCACTGTGTATATCAGTTAACATACGAAATTCGATGTGATATGCTATTTTGGGCTAGACATGATAATAAGTCTCTCATAAGTATAAAAAATATCAAATACAAGATTCAACTCATTCTATTCGTAATAAATCATCACACTATGATGATCCTTAATTATATAGAACTAATGGTTTGGATTTTGGTGTATTTTATCACTTAAATATTTGTTTAATATAATTAATACACATGAATAAATGATAAAAATAATTTCATTTATTATGAAACATGAAAAATCACATTGATAACAATCACTATATCCTATATCTCATTTTTCTAAGGTCATATAATTCACATTACCAACATGTTCCTACTATGTTAATGTCTTTATTAATGGGTCATGTATTATCTCCTATATAAACACCCAATATGTCTCCACATTTCCCCTATCAAGGATCAATCAAATTAGAATGTGTTTAAGAATAATATTTTTTTGATCTTTGATGAGTCTATAATACCTTATCGTGATAAATAACTACATTATTTTCATTATAAAGATTAATTACACCATAAATTCTAAAAACCTCCTCATGTAAATTAATTAACTTCTTATTCTAAACAAGCTCTTTCACCATATCTAATTAAAATATTCACATTGACTGTGGTTTCATGTCCACCATGATGGATTGTTTGGAAATATTCCAAATGAGATCCCCACCATTGAGGAAAACTAAAAACCCATATTGATATCCCATATCATTCATATTGAATTAAAAAATAATATCATTGTAACCCCTTACAATGTGCTCATCATAACCCCGAATGTCCTATAATATAACCTTACAACATATCAGGTATGTAATATATTCCTGATAATAATCATATCACTCTCCCCATTTTTAGATTATAATTTACTTGTTATGTTTCAAGAATAAACAATATTGTGATGTGTACACAAAAATGAATACCTGATAGATCCAATTTGAGACACATAAGAAATATTATCCTTCCATTTCTATTATTTAGAATGATCTTTCATCTATCTACATTTCCTTCAATAAAATACTCATAAGAAACCTTTCAGGGAGTTTTCCATGAGAAGTCCCTTTATATCCTTACCAATATGTGTGTTTTCAAATAGTATAGTAAACATATTCCATATATATGATTACATATTCTTTCATAATAAGTATGTCACTTCACCTATGTATTTATTAAGAATAACATTCACAACCACATCATTATATAATTTAAAATTGGGATATCGATTACAATGTGAAGTATATCATTAATATACAATATTATAAATATGTTAACACTCCCACAAACCCCCATGAATACAATATAATAATATATATTCTTGATGAAACCAAAATCATTGAATATATCGTTAAACTTAATATTCTAACTCTTGGAATCATGATTCAATATAAAAATTAACTTGTGTAACTTGTAAAAACTTGTTGATTCATTTGGTGAAAAAAACCCCTTTGTTGTATTATATACACATCCTTTATTGATTCCCCATTTAAGAAAATGGGCTTATAAATCCATGTTATATATCTCTTAATTATAATGGTTGGTTAAGGAAAATAATATCTAAAATGACATTATCATCACAACTAGAGAAAAATTATATTCATTGTCAATCACATGTGTTTTTTATCTTTTTGCAAATAGATGATTTTTATTGGTAGACATTCAATCATCCAGGTCATTTTTCATAACAAAATAGAATTTTACCATGTGTATATCTCCCATTCTGATTCATCAACCTATTTTTAAAATTATTTAATGTGTATAGAATATATAATAGTTTTCATGGAATTAAACCATTTCTTATAATATTAAAATATCAATGTATATTTTGCAGCTAATAAAGTTTTCATTTATGAAAAATAATCCATCATTATTTTTTTAATAATGAATCAATATATATTAGGCTCTTGATGAATCCAACCATAAATTTGTCGTTATTTTGAGACCATACCATGTTATTCTTCTACAAACCTTTATATGATCACCTCACTTTGTATATATTGAAAAATAATTATTTTATGGTAATTAACTTCTTTAAGATTCACTATTTTCCTATTGAAACCATTAATTATGTGATACTCATCAAGATAAATTCCAAATTAGATAAAAACATTATTTTTAGTAAGATTATAAATGTAATATCTAACAATATATTTGATATACTTGAAAAAAATACATCTTCCGATTAAGATCAATTTTATATATTACCAAATACTGTAAATATGATTCAAACACCGAAATCCAATTAAAAAATTGGTTTTTATGAGACACATACCATATATAATATATTTTATATGTAACTACATTAGAAATAATTTTTATTAGCAATGTTTTTTCTTGCTGAGCATATTCCTAGAATGACATAGAAATGTTACATATACTCATCATCCATCATACCATGCATAAAATGGTACAATTCATATACTCAGATTCAGCAATCCAAAATGGTGTTCTTAGGGGAGTAATTTTTGAAACAATTCCACAATCTCTCGAATGATCAATAAATTCATGTTCAAGCATTTCCCACCCCGATCTGAAAGAAGAGTACTAATATTGTTTTTTATTTTTTTCTCACTTCACTTGTAAACACCATGAAAATTTTAAATATTTAAAACATATGTTTCATATGAACCATATAACCATACCAATTTAAATAATTAGTAATATTTAAGAAGTATTTGTATCGACCACTAACTCGAGTACTCATTATTCCACAAACATCACTATGTATATGATCAAATAGTCTTTTATCCCTTTCACTCTTTGCACTAAAAATTGTTTTGGTTATTGTACATAATATTTTTTTAAAATTATAAAATGACTCATAAAAAATTATATTAACATTCATTGGATATAGAGAAATTGTATTAATTTATTATTTATATGTAATTTTATATAATACAAATGGTAAGTTGATTTATAATTGATATTTACCATCTTAACTTTAATATTATCGATAATATTGTTCATGTTGAAAAAATATTAACAGTTAACCCTTTTACCAATTCTGTATAACATTTCTTTCTTATACATAGAATATCTTATTTTTCTTAATAATTAATTAAAATTATTAATTTTTAACCTAAGATATAGTAAATATGTTTTTATTTATGTAAGGAACAATGTTTTATATTTTAATTATTGAACTGACAAAATTGGTAGACATAGATAAAACGTGTGAAAATTTAATGATTAAACTATAAACCTATTTTTAGAAAATAGGTCAACATTATATTTCATCCATTTAATATTATCTATGTAAGAACTCGGAACATATTTTTAGGTATGTTTTCCTTGTTCTTGTGTTTTTGAGAAAAAGAGAAATTTCTAGAATGTTCTTAAGTACACACCATGTACCTTATGAGTACACGTCATGTACTCGGTTACCACGAGTAGCCAGGTGTTAGACATTTAACGGCCTTGAACACATCCATGTCTAGTGACCTGAAACCACTTCATGCGGGGGCCGGTGAAGGCATGTACTCACTATGTACTTATAAAATACAGGTCATGTACTTTATTTTTTCATTAACCAGGCCAGGGTCATGTCTAATTGGCAGAAACACCACCTTCTTCATCCAAATCATCTGAGAGTGTTCATATGGTGCTGATTCTTCTCTAATCCCTAGACCGAGCATCTGTTCTCTGAATTGAAAACCATCTATTGCATTGGGATCGCCTCTGTAAGCTCTCCCTTCTGTTAGATCTTCATTTCCAGATTCCTCCTCTTTCAAGAGTTATCCTCGATTGAGAGTTTTGAGCATTTTTTCGTTCTACGGTGTTCTTGAGTGATTCATAGATTTTTGTTCATGTATAATGATCCCACAACATCGAGGTAGGTGTTTTGAACTATTCCATAGAATTTTGTTGATTTATACATTCAAAATATCCCAATCCCATTGAAAGGGGTATTCCAGGTTTATTGTTTTGTCCCTATAAATTGCCTATTATGATTTCAAGCTTGAATATAGGTTAATTGAATGTGAATAGGGTTAATATCTAAGTTTTTGAATTGTTTTCCCATTCATATTTTGTTTATGACTGTTTGGTATAGTTTTTTTGTTAGGATGTTGTTTGCTTTCCTTGCCCAATATTATAGGATGGAGTGATTTTTTATTATCTATCATTTTGTTAGGTTGTAGACTGGTTAGCCTAGTAGTTCTTTAGGTTTTCTTTGGCCTCTTTTCATTTCAATTATTATTAGAATTACACTAGGGCATGAGAACCTAGTGTAGTGGACCATAGGGAGAATAGACACAGGGGCTCCTCCAAAGTTTCCATTATTATTTTATCACGCTGTCAGACCATAGGGGGATTGACATTGAGTTCTCCCGTAGAGGGTCTATAGTTACGTTACGAAGCCACATGAGGAATTGATGTTGAGTTATTCCTCATAGTGCTTGTATTTTCCATTAAAATACTATAGGGGGAATTGACGGTGAGTGATTCCTCATAGATTCTTTAATCATACTTGGCTATAATGGGAATTGACATTGAGTTCTACTTCTGAGCGTCTTTACAAAAGCGGAACGAGAGGGGTTGGACTGTGTGAATTTCCCAGAGGGTCTCTAGTGTTTTATTGGTAAGACCAGAGGGTATAGGTTGTGAGTACATCCCAGAGGGTAACCTGTTTATGAATATCTTCTTACTTTCCATGTAGTGTTTTAATTCTTTTAACTATAAGAATGTTCACTATTGAGTACTTTCTTGTTTACTACTTTTTCTTATTACCTGCCATATATATTCACTGACTATTAGGCATTGATCTATTTGTGGGTGCCTACTGGTATTTGGTCTCACAATATGTTTGGGTAATGCTTTTCAAACCAAATTGATTATATTGATACATTTTTATATAATGGCAGACACCCTTCTACTTTAGGTAATTTACTGCTTGGGGCTGGACAACATTGGAGCAAGATGCGGCTTGAGATGCTAAGGAGGTGTTTACTAGTTTTTATTGTACTTTGGATTTGTTCTGTATTTTAGAATTGTGAATTGTTTGGCAGATTTTCTAGACATATATATCATTCATCATTATATATATGTTCTTCCAGTTTCTTATTACATTTTATCTTCTATTGTTTACTTTTGTATTCCATTGTTACTGCTTCCACTATTGTATATATATTTTACATCAACTGTGTAACTCTATCAATGAGCACATAGTTTCCCCACTATCACACCAAAGGCCCTCACTGCTAGTCCACAGCCTCTGGTGTTAGGGGAAATTCTTTTGAGGCAGTGCGACTAACCAGGTATGGGGCGCCTTTGGGTGGAATCTGGAACTGTGACGTTAGAAAGTGGTATCAGATAAATTCTTTTCTATTGACTTAATATTTGGATCCTATAGATTGGGATATGAAGTAATATGTACTTGTTAATATGTTTTCCCTTGGAGTAGCTAAAAAATGTAAAAGGAAAATCCAATCTACCCCATCAATTGAAATTTTTATGGCTTTGAAATTTTACATTTGATTTTATTTTCACTATTGGGTGATTCACGTGTTTTGTGATGTTATTGTTGATGTTGTCAAGGTTCTGTTTCTATTTCAACCCGATGATATGAGGGTATGCTATCTCATGAATCATATATGTACTTTCTATGGATCACATGTTATGTATTCTTCTCATGCCATATAGGGTGCATTAGCGATTTCATGTTGTACTGATAGGTGTTGTTCTAGATATGAATGACTTTGTGATAGATGCATTGATAAAAAAACCTAATTTTTTATAGGGTATTGCTTGTGTAAGGTTTTGTATGAATGAACGCCAAACATTGGTTCTCGCAGTGTTATGGGCCACCATGGATCATAATTTGTTGGTTCATTGATCTATTATGATTTTTTATGACTTGTATAAGATGAGATGATTTGATTTGGAGGTATTATGGGCCTTCAAGGTTCAAAATTGGCACCTTAATGTTCGTTTCAATGTTTTTCTGGGATTCGATGTAGTTTCGGAGACTTACAATTCAGAAAAGCCTACAATGCATGGCATGTAATGTTGAATACACACTGTGTGTTCATCTGTTCAGGATAAAACTATTTTTCTTAAGTACACGCTGTGTATTGTATGCACATGCCATGTAGTTATAAACCATGTCTCAGTCTGTGTGGGTGGGGACATGGGGTTTGGAATCCCTGGAAGGACATGTCGTGTACATGATGTACTTGCCGTGTTATAGAACCATATAGTCGACCATGTCAATAACAACACGTGTTGGTTGAGGCTGTTATAATGCACATTGTGTCAGTCTTGAACATGACATGTAGTCTAATCCTTGTAATCTGACTATTTCACTAACTACATGAGTCTACAAAATCTTATGAGTAAATTTCTTGTCCATATGGAACACTCCGTGTAGTGTGAGCCATGTATCCGGTCGTGTCTCTTACAACATGGGTTGGTAAAGATCATCTAGTACATAATGTGTCTTGCACTAATATTCCATGTATTCTTATTCTAAGTGAATCGTGTGGCCTATACATGTAATGGAACTTGGACAGGGGTAGAGGATTCAAGTACACACAGTATAGTGTGAGTCGTGTATCCGACCGTGTCTCTAACAACACGGGTTGGTAAATCTCAACTAGTACACGCCATGTCTAGCAATAATACACTGTGTAGTCTTTTTATATGATAATAGTGTGGCCTAGCCATGTAAAGGAACTTGGGAAGGGGAAGAGGATTCATGTACATGTCGTGTGTAATGACTACACACCTTGTATGGGGTGTTACATGACTAGTTTTGGAAGAATTACACACCCATGTGAATGGGTTAAAGGAACACACCATGTAGTTAAATATACACGCCATGTATCCATATTTTGAGGAACTCTAATTATTTATTTCTCTGGTTCCCTCCTTACTCATATAGATTTTAGTCCTTAATAATCTTGATCTAATGTGTGTTCTTGACGAAGCAGAGTCATGCCACTAGGATGTACTCTGGTTATATGCCAGTTACAGGGAAACAATCAGACACCAGACATTAATGATTATGGACTACTAGCATATACTTCAGTAGTGATAGTCTTGGAACTGACCATCATTCCAGACAAAAGTGCTGACACGTAGTTCTGAGAGGGATTTAAGTGGTTTATGAAGACCTTTTGAGGAGTATCATATCCCGCCCCTTCTATGACAAAGATTACATAGGTTCTCCAACCTTATCATCCTCCAACTTTCAAAGGGGAAGGAGGAAAAAAAGCTGCAGAGTCATGGTTAGAAGCCATGATAACCATCTTCGAGCATCTGGAGACCCCTCCAGGGAGAAGGGTCAAGCTCGTTATGTACATGCTTTGAGATTTTGTCAAGAGATGGTGGGATGTCATCTCAAAGGCGGGGTTCCAACATGATAAGGTTTGGGAGGAGTTTAAGAATACCTTCTACGATTACATAAATCTAGAGACATTGAGGGTCGATCATGCCCAAATATTCACGAGTTTGGAGCCGGGTACTCTTTCTCTTATGGTGTACTCTTCTCACTTCACCGAACTGCATCACATCACACCATTTATAGGGGGAGATGGGTTGTTCATGGCAAGGATATTTGAGGATGGTATCAGATAGGTCATTCCTGCTCAGGTGAATATCTTCAGGTAGACCTCGATATATTCTATAGTCAACCATGTACTGATCATGAAGTGTAATCTAAGGGATTCTGGGGCTGTGAGCTAGTGCGGTTCAACATCCAATGTTAGTGCTTCACCAGTTGATAGTAGTAAGTGTTGTAGGGAGATTACACATGGATATCCGAGTAAGTGGGATACACCTTTAGGTATCCCGGTGGTATGATACCAGTGTAAGAAGGTCGGGCATACGAGGCCACATTTTCCAAGAGACCCAGTAGAGTGTTGATCTTGTGGAAAGACGAGACATCTTCAGCATTTCTTTCAAATCTTCTCACTAGCAGCTAGTGACATGGGTTCTTCTACGACTCCACGTTAAGGAGCAGTCCAACCAGTTTCTCATCAGTCTGGTAACTAGAGTTCTACCTGATGTTCAGACAGAAGTGAAGATCAGGGACGTGGTAGGCAGTCTCCATGCGTTCAGCAACAACTAGGCAGATTAGCACATGTTGGTCAGGCAGGGTCACAGGGCTGCATTATAGATTAGAATTTTACAGTGGATCAAACCCAGCATAAGCAGGATCCCATACCCTTTACAGTTCTAGGTACTATCCTAGTGGACTTAGTTTTAGTTTCTTTATTTTCGATACAAGGGAATCTCATATTATTATATTTGTTGCTATTTTGGAGTTCCTTGGGCTCTATATATTTACATCTGCTGCTTTCATGACATTGGACACACCGTTGCGGACAAGAACTAGTAGTGTACGTCAGTGCAAGTACTTCCCTCTTGAGGTTGGGGGTGTCACTTCTTATTGGTCCTTTATCTTTTTGATATGATAGGATATGATGTCATTCTTAGAATAGACTGGTTAGATCCCTTCCATGTAGTTTCCTATTGCTACCATTGTAGGGTTAGTTTCACATCACCAAAGAGTAGATTGTAACATTATAAGGGTGAATGGGATGTCTAGGTGAGCAAAGAATTACCCTAGCATCTTGGATTGATAGGAGATACCTCCCAAATTGAAAGTCTTTATCTCGACGATTAGGGGACTTTACAGTTGTAATTCACCCCCTGTGGTAGATCGTTTCAGGGCTATCTTCCTAGAGGACTTTTTTGGTTTGCCTCCGGTGTAAGGGTAGAATTTTTTATTGAGCTCATTCTAGGAGTATCACTAGTGTCCATTCATCTTTAAAAGATGGCTACATCAGAGATACAAGTGTTCAAGAAAATGTTGGATGATTTGCATGAATTGGGTTTTATCTGACCCAATACTTCTCCTTGGGGTTCAGATGTCCTATTTGTGAGAAAGGTAGATGATACTCTCTAACATTATGTGGATTATCGAAAGTTGACCCCGTTGACAATCAAGAACTGATATCCCTTATAGAGGATTGATGATCTCTTTGATCAGCTACGAGGAGCCAGGGTGTTCTCGATGATTGACAAGAGATCTGGTTATCATCAGTTTCTCTTTAGACCACCTGATGTACCTATTACAACCTTCCAGAGCAAGTATGGACTATATAATTATGTGGTTATTTCGTTCGGTCTCAAGAACACCCCTGAAGTCTTTATGACACTGATGAACTCTTTGTTCCACCCATACATGGATTCATTTGTGTTGGTTTTCGTGTTCTATATCTTGGTGTACTCTCACACACGACATGATCATGCTACCAATTTTGAGATCATATTGAGTACACTTAATGATCATCAGTTATATTGCTAAGCTCTCAAAATGCCACTTTTGGATGGGCCAGATTAACTTCTTGGGTCATGTTGTCTTAGATTCAAGAGTACCTGTAGACACAGAGAAATTGAGAGCTATAGTTTCCTAGGAGAAGTTGAAGAACGTATTTAAGGTATGGAGTTTTCTAGGGCTGGATGGATACTACAGATATTTCATAGAGGAATTTTCACTCTTAGCGGAACCACTGACATTCCTAACTATGACGGGTGCATTGATCTTATAGTTAGATTATTGTTAGTCATTAATTCTTGAATTCCAATGAAGGTTGACTTCAGAACCGATACTAGTATTTCTTGAAGTGGGCATGAGTTATACTGTCAACTGTGATGCTTCAGCTATCAGACATGGAGTTGTGCTTATACTGGATGAAAAAGTCATTCCAAACGGGTCTCGGCAGTTGAGGCCGCATGAGAGAAATTACCCAACACACATCATTGAGATGGCTGATGTTGTTAATGCCTTACATTTTTGGAGACATTATCTATCGGGAGAGAATTTTTTGATTTTCACAGACCCCAAAGGTATCAATTATATCTTCATTCAGAATGACGTGAATTTAAGATAGCAAAGGTGGGTTGAGTACCTTTGGCATTTTGACATTGTTCATGCATACACACCAGGGAAGGGCAATATATTGGCTAATTCATTGAGAAGGAGGACTCAGATATAGGTAGTTCGGGAGTCCAGCAGTGAGTGGATGCTTATGTCTCTACTATCTGTGATGCATTTGGAGGATCACGATAGATAGGGGAATATGTTTCATTCTTATGTAACTGTTACCTCTACTTTTATTGATTGAGGGAGAATTAGGAAGCTATCAGGTTATGAAGTCCTAGTCCTATAGGATAGAAAATCAAGATGGGACCCTATCCGATGATGGACCATAATTGAGGATGAGATCTTTCGTTTTCATGGGTGTGTATGGGTGTTAGTAGACATACATGAAGAGATGATGTGGGAATTTCTTTCCTCATTTTGGGTAGTTCATTAGGGTGTAACTAAGATGTATCATGACTTACACCATTAGTATTGGTGGTTAGATATGAAGAGAGATGTTTTTGGTTTTGTTATAAGGTGTTTCAACTGTCAGCAGGTTAAGGTGGAGCATCAGTGACCAGTAGGAATTTTTCAACAGTTATCCATTCCTAAGTGGGTGTGGAATGATGTCGCGATGTATTTCTTGACAGGTTTGTCGAGGTCACCACAAGAGAATGATGTTGTTTTGGTCGACATTGATAGACTAATAAATGTTTCTCACTTCATTCCAATCAAGGAGACTTTTATATTTGATGATCTATAATGTTTGTACATCCGAGAGATTGTAAATCTACATGAGGTTCCACACTCCATTGTTTCATACTTGGATGCCCATTTTACTTCTTGGGTCTGTAAGGGATTGTAGAAGTCCTTTGGTTAAAATATGCTTCTAATAATAGATTCCCAACCGCAAATAGGTATCCTATTTGAGCATTAGATTTTGGTTCTTGAGGAAATTATTTGAGGATTCATCCTATATTTTTTAGGTTTTTGTGAGAAGCACATAACTCTTGTGGAGTATTCCTACAACAACAGATTTTGAGGAACTATTCATATGGAAACTTATGAGGCTTTGTATCGTAGAACATGCCGATCAACCTTACGATGGCTGAAGGCAGGAGAGGTAACTATTCTGGGACCTTAACTTGTCCAAGAGACCACATAACAGATAGAGTTGATTCTGAAGTGGAGGGCTATAACATAGTCCTGACAGAAATCTTATGCCGATCAGCATAGATGACCTCTAGAATTCGAGGTTGGGGATCTAGTTTTCTTTCTTTTCAGACTAAGGATGGCGCGCATGAGTATTAGGAGGTAGGGTAAGCTTTCACTGAGGTACGTCAGGCCATTTGAGGATTTGGAGAGAGTCGGTCTGGTTGCCTATCAATTACAGTTACCTCAAGGGTACTTGACTATACATGATGTCTTCCACGTTTCATAGATCTGACAATACTTTTCCGACCCGTCTCATGTTTTTCAACCTAAGGAGGTTGTTTTTGAGGTGGATACCTTGATCGAGGATCATCCTATCCAGATTTTTGATCACAGTACGATGTTTCTTTGTAGTCGGTATGTTCATATGGTATGAGTGTTGCGGTTGCATGAGAAAATACCAGACGAGACCTGGGAGAGAGAGGACAATGTAAGATTGCAGTGGATGGAGCTGGTTGAGGATTCATCTTCTATACCGCCATTCTAGGGAAATTCAAGGATGAATTTCATTAGAGGGGGAACTTTGTAAGAACTCAGATCTTTTTTTCATTTATGTTTTCCTTTTAATTTTTTTTTTGAGAAAAAGAGGAATATATGGAATGTTCTCAAGAAAACGCCATTTACTTTATGATTACCCTCCATGTACTCGGTTACCACGGGTAGCCAGGTGCTGGCTGTGTAACGTCCATGCAGATGGTCGTGTGTGGTGACCTAGAGACCGCATAATTCAGGGGCCGGTGAAGGCAAGTACACACTGTGTACTTATAATGTACATTCCATGTACATTATTTTTTTTCATTTGAAGTTTTGGGGTCACGTATAATTGGAATAAACACCTCCTTATTTGTCTGAATCATCCGAGAGTGTCTGTACGGCACCAATTCATCACCAAGCCCGCCACTGAGCATCTATTCTCTGAATCGATCGTCGTCGATTGTGTTGGGATCGCCTTGGTAAGCTCTTCCTTCAACTAGAGCTTCTATTCCTTATTCCTCCTCTTTTAAGAGTTATCCTCTGTTGAGAATGTTTCTAATTTTTATAGATCAATAGTGTTCTTGGGTGATTCAAGGATTGAGGTTCATGTATAATGATCCTACAACACCTAGGTAGGTGTTTTGTGCTTTCTATTGAATGTCTTGGTGTTATATGTGAAAACGTGCCCAATACCCTTGAACGGGGATTTTCGTGTTTTCTATTTTAGAACTGTTATTTTCCTACTATGATTGTATTCTTGAATAAAGGATAAATAAATTTTAATATGGTTAATTGATATGATTTGGAAGTGTTCTACCAGGCATATTTTGTTCATGACTATTTTTTATAGTTTTCCTTTTAGGATGATGTTTTCTTTCCATGCCTAGTATTGTAGGATGGAATGATTTTTTATTATTTGTCCTGATGTTTTGCTATAAACTGATTCAAAAATTAGTTCTTGATGTTTACTTTTCCCGTTCTGAATTGATATGCTTGTATGACTAACATAGGTCTGTGAGTGTCTCATGTAGTGGACCATAGAGATAATTGATGGAAGTGATTCTCCAGAGTGTCTGTTATTATTTAATCATGTTTTAAGACCGTAGGCGGTATTGACATTGAGTGATCCCTCATAGGCTCTATAGATATGTTACGAGGCCACATGAGGTATTGACATTGAGTGATTCCTCTAAGTTCATGTAGTTTCCATTAAATGACTATAGGGGTAATTGATGGTGATTACTTCCTCAGGGTGTCTTTAATCAAACTTGTCTATATGGGGAATTGACGTTGAGTGCTTCCCCAGAGATCCTTTACCAAATCTGAACCAGAGGTGTTATACTGTGTGGATTTCCTAGAGGGTTTCTTGTGTTTTCTATGTAAAACAAGAGGGTACATGCAATAAGTAAATTAAGTATTGTTGCCTATTTTTTATTATCTACATACATATCATGTGGTGTTTGAATGATTTGAACTGTATGAATGATTATTATTGAGTACATCCGTGTTTACTGCTTTTCCTTATTACCTGCCATATATATTCACTGATTGTTATGCATATATTTCATGGTGGCTGCCTACTAAGATTTTGTCTTACACCCGGTTCGAGTCATGATTTTAGGACCAATCATATTATATTACTGCAAGTATATATAAGGCAAATCTCCCTTCTACTTCAAGTACTTGACTGCTTGGTGGTAAAGAGCATGGGACCAAGCTTAGGATTGTGATGCTGAGGAGTTTTTTACATATTTTTCTTGTACGTTGGTTTAGTTCTGTATTTTTGCATTGTGACTTGTTTGGATTCTTTTATAGAGATATGTATCATGGATCATTATATAAATGTTACCCATTGGATTATTACTTTTAGTCTTCCATTTTTTACTATTTTATGCCTTTGTTACTGAATCCGCTATGGTTTATCTATTTTACTTCTTCTATGTCCCTCTGTCAATGAGAGTCGTCACTACTAGGCGGCAGCCTTTGGCATTATGAGAAATGCACTTGAGGCCATGTGACCAACCGGGTATAGGGTGCCTCTTGGCGGCATCCGGAACTAGGACGTTACAATCTCGGAGCCTGTGTCTCTTATCTCTGATGTGTGATTCGTATTGGTTGTCTAATCTCCATGAATCAAAATTAAAAGATTATTTTTTATAGCATTCACATAAAAATTATCAGATTAATTATCCATGAGAAATTTAATCCAGCTTATATACATATCATGAACAATATTATAGGTTATACCAATAAGATATATTAGTGTGATAATCATTATGCATGCTATAATTTATATTAAATTCATAATTTTTTGTGAGTTTCACATTTTATATCTTTCTATCAAGTAATTTTATTAAATGTATTCCAACTAAATATGGTAACAAATTACATTATATAAATTTTTTGAGGACATATTCATATTTCATCATGAATTATCTTAGTTAATATCATAACATTATTCATGACTATATCTAGTAAAAACTTATACCATTTATATCAAACATTAATCTTGGATAGATGAGTGTATAAATCACAATCCCAAACTATTAATTGGATTCACACACCTACAGTCCTATAATATCATAAAGGACATATTATTCTAGATATGTGTAACCAAAATCTTGCATCTAGTTATGGAACCTATTGGTTTACGTCCCCTATAAAACACTTTCCAAACCTAGGATAATTCATTGTCACTAAACAGTTTTTGTTTCCACTACTAAAAGATCAAGGTTTAGATAAAATTTTTTATAAAAGGTTACTCACACACAATATTTATAAAAGGTTTTACTATTCTTAAAATTCTCATATATACCATATAAATTCTATATGAAACTGTCATATCCTATAAATTCTGTATGCATCATGTAATCCCTATATGTATGAATTCGTCTATATATATTTTTATAATACATATTTATTCCACCATATTAGTATGTTCAAACCATATTAATGTATATATCTATTTAAAACTCATAGTTTATGTAATAAAACATCCTAGGTGATCTAGAAAAGTCACCCAAGGTGGTACTTTATGTCTTCTGGTGAAACAAATATAATAGAAATATTTCTAGAATATTATCAAAATTGAATGTTAAACCACAATATAATGTTTATAAAAATGAAACAATAATATTCATTCAACCGAAAAAGAATAGAATAAACAATACATTTATGAATCATCCTAGACCAAAAGGTCTCCATAATACCATTCATTACCACCAATAAATCCTTCTATGAAGTCAAAATATAAAAAGAGATCCATGAATGCTACATGACCCCATTCCCTTTCCACGATTCATACAAAAAAGGTCTACTACTAATAAATTGAAAAGAAGGGTGTGAGAATATATCCCAGTAGGATAATAAAAAATATTCTATTCAATTTCTAACATCAGGAATCCAGAAGTTCTATATTTGATAAAAAAAATCATGTTTATAAATATGATAGTTAGAAGAAATTGGTAAATTAAACATCTGAGAAACAATCCGTTCAATAAGCCATCATGAGGTAGACTGGTTATAAATTATAAATAACACAATTTTGTACCTATCCATTGGAAAAATGTAAAAGTCATAAAATATTCCTGAAAAAATAATAATTTGGTTATAACAGATATCATTTCTTTCTATGGTGTATTAATTTAAAAAAATCTAAGCACTACATGCACTAGGGAACCTATGTATATTTCCTGGTGCACTCATAAAACCCAATGTTAAATGTTTTTTCCATAAAAATTTAAAAAATCAAGATTAATTTTTTTTAAAAAAAATATTTTATGAAAAAAAATCAACAAAAACATATAACAATTAATTAAATAAAAACCCTTGAAAATATCCACCTCCCTCAAGAATGATGGAAGCATATTGACCTTTTATAATAGAGAATAAGAAACCATATACTGGTCAACCAAATTCAAGGAACAATAATAAAATGAAAAATATCAATAGAAAACACTAATCAATCTCAAATCTAAAACAAAAACATAACCAAATCTGTATTTATGAACAAAGGAAATTGGAAAGTAGAAATACCACTAACCTGGAGAGATATACCATAAAAACTATGATGATCAATCACTAAACATGTTATCTTGAAAGAGTGGAGATAACCAAAATATTTTAGGAGAGATCCTATGTCTAAAGAGGGAACACTATGTCTGAATGAATAATTAGTCAGGATTGAAGAATATTTAAAACCAATCTATGTGAGAATTTCATATCATTATTCACTTTCATATAGTGAAATCCCATGAATCTATGATACGTCGAAATGGTCTGACCTCAAATTAAATTTAATATTTGTCAAAAAAAATTATGTCTTGTATATGTTTCACAAAATATAATTTTAGTTTCCCTAAATGGGAAAAAGAACATATTAAATTTAACATATTCACCTAATGAAAACTATTCACAACAGTAATCTTTCCAATAGGAGGATCTATTCCCAATTTTCTATAAGAAAATTTCAAACCAAACCCAATGATTATTTGACCCTAAATAGTACCTTATAAATCCATTTACAAATTTATACTTAGAATCCATTAATTTTAAAAATATACTCCCCAATATTTTTTTCATTTTCCTCTATAAGGTATATCCATTCCTAAGAAACATAAAATACCTCAAAAAGGGGGGAAATGATATGAATACCTAAATGAAGATATCATGGTGTTACAATCTCCCCACCAGAAACATTTTCTTAGCCCATAAAGACCACAATATCCTAGATTTAAAAAATGTGATGGTTAGTTCTTTCTCATCATTAGTTTCTTATCTTACATCCTTAGACTATCCTATATTTACCACCATAGTTTGTAGATTAATGTATTGTTCTTGGGTGAAATTAATTCTCTCAATGATTTATAATCTCAATTGGCTAGGCAACCATAGTTATATCAGACTCCAGATTAACATACTCTCATTAAATCACATTGGAACGATCCAGTCAATACATCCTCATCTATGAATCATGAAACCCATCATTGTTTTATGTCAAAAGAGTTAGTAATTAAAAATAACATTCCACCATTCCAATTCATCTAACAGTATAAAACTGACCACAAACCTTAGTGCCCACATAAGAGATAGTAATTATGGAATGCTCTCTAGCCTATTCCCATAAAAAGGATGATCTACATGGACACCCATATAAATAAAATTGGGGATTCATTTTGATAAACATTTAATAACTATTATTATAGGTAAATTTGACTTAGGGAAAATTATTTTCCCAAGAACCATCAAAATCAATAATGAGAAACCGATCCATATCCTTAAGAAGTAGGATAGATATCTATTATAATAATTCTATTTGCAGATTATATGTTGTGCTCTATTTTATTTGGGAACCCATCACCTCTTATATACCATTCAAAAACCAATATTTGAACCTCATTCCCTTATTATAAACTACCATATAGGGAAACCCATAAGTTATCATAATATCTTAGATATAAAAGTACAAAAAAATTTCCCCTTTCCTCCTCTCTTTTAAAGATAACAAATGAACCAATTTTAAGAGAAGATCAATGGTCCCACAAATCAAATACTTCAACCTATTATTTGATTATAATCCAATTAAAAATTCCATGTGAATTATATAAAATTTCTATACTAAAATGGGTATGGATTGAACCAAACCATCAAGTATCTTGTGTTTAACATTTATTCTATGAAAATTAATATACCATGATAAGAAATTCACAATCAACCATATCATCCTAGACCACCAAAACTGATGTCACATATCATGATATATTTATATAACACCATGGTGAACATATTAACAATAAAGGTATCACTATCCATGAACTCTTACCTTTTGGAAAAAGGACATCAAACCTATTTAAAAACACAAAGTACCATTGGGAGACTCAGACCACTCATCTGACATAACCCCACAATAAGGTATTTTAATAAATCCCAAGCAATCTGGGTCACACATTTAGTCAAGTTGAACCGCTCATTAAAAGTTTAGTAATATTTCATCAATGACCCACATACTTGTCTACTAGATTATTCAATTATCAAGATCATCACAAAAATAAAACTATCAAATACCACTCTTCTACTGATATCTTCACATCATGACATAGTAATTTCTTACATATAACAATAGTGAAAACATTACATTTTCTATGAGTATAAGTAATATCCAAATAAAATGTTTTTAGATAATCCACCTATAGTCTCTATCACATGTTTAAATACATATTTGAGAAAATATACCTACGTATTTTTTAATCATAATACACCATACACCATCTCCAAATGGGTATAGACACAATTTTTTTAGTACATGCATAACCACTCACAGATCAAGATTGTGGGTAGTGTAGTTCATCCCATGGTGGAATAACTATTGAGAGACAAAAGATACAACCAATTACTCTTATATCCAGACACACCAAAACCCATACCATAAGAATGGAATAAAACATCATAAACTGAACATGGTTCTAGAAAAATCAAAACTACAGTTAATGACCATCTCACCTTCAGTTCCTCAAAATATATCTTACATGTGTCATTCCTTTTGAACTGTACACCCTTATGGGTAATATATATCATTAAAGATTAATACATGAAGAAGATCCAAAAATAAATCCTGTAATAACTTTCCAAACCCGATAATATTTAGATCTCAAAAACATTTCTAGGACACTCCAAAGAAATAACTGGTAGTACTTTTATAGGATCCTCTGATATTCCCCTCTCAAATAAATCAATCCCCAGAGAAGATATTTTTTTAAAATAAATCACACATAAAAGTATTAAAATACATAATTTGTTCCTTCAATATTCTACAAATAATATTATTAAGGTTCATATAATCCTCCTCTACAATTAATTAAACCAAAATATTGTCCATTATCACCAAAAAATATTCTAGTAACTAATGAAATATCCAGTTAATCATATCCACTAACACCCCAAGTGAATTAGTTTTTCCGAATGGGAAAAAACTAAAAATTATGATATCTACTCTTTAATGTTTTCATAGGTATATACTCATATTTAAATATCAACTAGGGGTACCCTGACAACATGTGAGTCTTTGAAAACTAATAAGCCCCCCTGAGCAGATCAAAGTGATCATCAATATTGGGGACATGACATTTTTCTTTATGAACATTTGATTTAACATCTACTAGTCAATAAAAACTTGTAGGTTTCTATTTACTTATTTAGGAAACTTCATAGGATAATCCTTAGTTCAAAATATAGGATGAATAAATAACATATCCTAAAGACCCACAATATAGGCCTTAAGTTCTACCAACACAGTATTTTTTATTTGATATGATGGAATTTAAATGGGAAATGTATCGAGGATCCATTCAATAGTATATTAATCCTCTCACTTGGGTGGTAAAACTGAGAAATATTCAATAAAAATAACAAGGTACACAATTTTCAACATAAGTAGAAAACTATCTAATAAAGGTTCATCAATATCAAGAATGTTCAACCACAACTTGCATGATATTATCCTAGTATAAGGTACAATATGCCCCTCCATTACCAATCTAGAGTTCTACTCACCCTTTAAAACATAAGTGACCATATCAGCTAATATAAACAAATGTAGATATAAATAATAGTCTATATTTGACATAACACTAATCATCTAATCCCATCAAATAACCAAGTCAAAAATGTTATGATCTGTCACTATTTTATCCCACTCTCCTTCATGGTCTTCTACCATCACTCGACATTCATGGAACATGAGTATTTATTTGAAACACTTTTATAAAGGTGTGAAAATATCCAATTATAATAGAATAACATATGAAAAGATAAAAAAATGTCAACTAAAATTGAATATCTAAATGAATGTACCTATATCAAAAAAATATTACATTATAGAAGGTAAAATTAACACCATAACTCTAACAGTAGCTAGACCTGCATTAGATTGCATTATTGAACACAACATCAAATGAAACCATCGAATCATAGCCCCTTCTTGAGCTTTTTTAGACACGTGAACAACCCCTATTATCCTGAGGATAACACCTACCATCCTTTGAAGCATCAGTACGAACCGATGGTCCCTTGGTGAATGTCGATCCAACCATATTACCTCGCTAAATCCTATCACAATATCATTTCAGATGGAATTATTTTCCACAATGATTAAAAGACTTGTATGAAACAAAAAAATGGTTTTGAATGAAAAGGCTACCCATATTGAGAAAAAAACGAACTTCTATCTAGATGAATCTCCCAAAGCCGATCCTAAAGAAAAATGGTTACCATTGTTCTTCCTTTTTTGACAAGATGATACACCCAAGATAATTGAAGCACCAAATAATACACCATAAAATGATTTTTTCCATCTATATCAGCCCATTTCAAAGATTCCTTATAAAATTCAGTAACAATTTTTAGATGACACATGGGAATTGACAATGATTGAATATCATCCCTCAACCCCAAAATAATCCTCTGAGCATTTTGGAAATAATTAGTGAGTAGCTCTAGTCCCAACTACTCCAAATCCACAAAAAAGTTAAAATACTTAGAAATGGTACGTTTTTCATACATTAAGGTCAAAAAAGAACAATTATTTTCCTAGAATAATGTCATAAGATTAAACTTCTAGTCATATATATCCTTGAAAGAATCCTAGGTAAGATCCTCATGAACCTTATCTTTTTCAATAGAGTCTCATAATCTCCTTCCACATATTTCATGAATATATGTGGGAAACCCCACTTTATCTTATTCATGATTCTTAAAAAATATAAATATTCACTCAGTCCACTCAAAAAACATATAAAATTATGACTCTCCTTCATCACCATGCATTCTTGGTGGATACTTATTTATAAATTCTATGTTGTGATACACTTCTCGTCACAGGTTCCTAATGCCTAATTAACCAAATTTCTGAAGAGGGAGGATTAAAACACCTACCACAGAATGGTCCCCCACAATTTTACTATGGATCCTTTCACATATCTTTTTCATATGTATTTTGAAGAACTATTCTAGGAGGCATTGTATAAGTATCATTAGAAAAAAACAATCAGTCAAGATCATATTCCATAATCTTAGGACCAACATTATGTACCAATATCAATTCATTAAAATAATGAGAACATAATGAATTTTTAATTATAATAATGAAATATTATTATAAAAAACTTGTTTATTTAAATAAATATCACCTGCATTTCATTCAAGTTGATCCAGATATTATGTGCCATCCACATAGAAATTATCTAACCACATATGGTAACTCGACTTCAGACATAGATGTGAGCTAGATATGACCCTCCCTGCACTTATTTCCCAAAATATGATTTTTGCTAAATGTTTTATACCAAAGAAACATAGCCAAACTCTGTTAGTTTTAACAGAAACTAGTTTGAGTACCCCTCTGATTCTAATTTGTAATGAACCAACTCCAATTATCTAGACATGTCAGCCAAGGTGGTCCACCATGTCATGAGGGGAACACAAATATTATAGAAAAACGTATTTAATATAACTAAAATGATATCTAAAACATGATTACAATACATAATAATTTTATTCATCAGGAACCATAAAACCCAATACAAACAGTGTAAACAAAAAAATATTGAATCTATCAAGGGAAACAAGTCTCCATATGACCAACAATAACCTCCAAACCATCAAGATAAGAATGAAATATATTAAATTTTAACTAGAATTGATACATGAATCCATTTGATTTGAAGATATCCAAAAAATTAAGGTCTAATTAAGCCAAATGGAAAAAATTTAGTGTGATCATAAGTCCTTGTAGGATACCACCAAAGAATAAATACATGTTTTAATATCAAGAATGCACAAGTTCTAGCATTAAAAAAATTCATGTTTATAAATCGTTTTCATAAATAAAACCATTTGAAAATATTCTCTTCCTTTTCGATAAATTCATACCATAATTAAAAAATCTAGGAAAGTATTAGGTTTACAAAAAATATTTAAATTAAACATATTATAATATATAAATGAAATAAACCATCATGGGTTAAACAAATATCAAAAGAAAATAACATCATTTGGTTTATAGACTGTGGGGATATTTACTAGACATAAAATAGTACTACAAAATAAATTAAGTTTGTCTAAAACAATATAAATTCATTACATATTCTATCTATATCACAATAGATACCCATATTGGTACCCCCACACGAGGGTCACTTATACACTTTTCTTGTTGAACCCAAGGTACCCAAAGTGATTTTTTTCACAAAATCATGCCCATTTAAAAAAAAATTCCCTCAAAATAATTCCATTACAAAAATCTGAATTTATAAATTCATGAAATTGAAACACTTACATAGATCCACCTAGCTAAATAACGGTGGAAACATATCCACCTTCAACAATGATGAATAAGAAACCACATACCAAACGTTGAAGGAAAATGAAGAAAATTTAAATTATCAATAGATAAATTTAATCAATAAAGAATCAAGGATATAAATTCATACAACTCCAACAAAACTAATAATGGAAATGAAGAAACATAAATACAACATACACAGAGAGATACATCAAAGTATTTATAATAATGAATCATGAAATGGGTGATCTGGAAAGAGTGGAGATATCTACAAGCTTTTATGAGAGCTCATAGATAATCATAGGGAAATATATAGGCAAAAGAACATGTAGTCTTGAGTGAAGTGCATTTTAAACCACTATATAAATGAATTTCACATTGTGAATTACATTCATGGTGTGAAATACCACGAATAAAAGATATACTGAAAAAGGATATACCTAGAATTACATTTAATACTGATTTATATTTTGAAATCATGTAATGATTTCACAATCTCTAATTTTTCATACAAAGAAAATGAGCCTTGAAATCAACCCTTTACAAATTCTCCTCATGTAACCCATTCACGATGTCTATTTTTTAGTACACAACGATACTACCATTTTTCTATTGAAAAACAATGAAACAAGAAAAAGTAATTGAGACCCTTAGAAGAACTTCTAAATTGATATAATAATTTATAATTAAACTCCATTAATAAAATAATACATAATTCTCTAAATATTGGTCATTTTATGCTTAAATTGAACTCCATTATTGATAATCCAGCAATGCACCCAAATAAAAAAGGGAACCCCAAATAAAAGAAAAAGGAATATGTAAATGAAGGTAACTAGGTGATAATTGTTTCTTATTAAATAGAAAATAGAAACCATTTATATTTACATGCAACCAAATGAATCACATATAATAGGTAAATTATTCTATGTTATATAAAGGTTTAGAACTATATGGAATCAATAACCCCATAAGAGTAAGCATTGAGGGACAGTGAGACAACCCCAACATTTATATTAAAGGAATAATCAACTTAAATAGTAGGTAGTTTGAATAAATGTACTTCTACCCTTATAAAATCAATCAAGATAGACTTCAATTATACTATAAAACTAACACATAAAAGGAATAAACTATAATTACTGAATAAATTCAAGATAATAACTATATAATAAATTGTATTCATGGTATAAGAAATCTAAATTAAACATTTTATTGACTATAATATGTTTATTATATACATGGAATATCGATTTATATTAAGCATTCTAAACAAATTCAACTTGAGAGTTTTGAATACACATCATAAAAACAGTTTATATGCATGAAATTTTAAATATGGATATCATAAATGGATTAAAATTTAATTTTTTTAATTAGTGTACAAGTACCTCACACTTTAATGAGAATGGAGAATCAGTATCACGATGGGTTTTAATACATCATAATAATATATTTCATACCAATGATGTGATCAAAACACATTATATAGAACACATACATTCATGGAAATGAGCTTTGGATTTTTTGATGTTCCAAATTTTATAAAATACCAAAACTATTTAGATCCCACATCATTTATGATATTAAATGTTAATACTCTTTCAACATTAATAATTAGTTTACCTATCATATCATCATGTGTCTCAAGATGGGGATATTTGATAATAATTATAAATGATTTAATCAGATAATGTTATGCATTATCCTTTTATTAACTAATAATGGATACCATTCAATATAAGAAAACACTAAACATGTTGTGGTCACATTCACCACACTATAGTCTATGATATTGTAAGAAATTTCTAAAACCTATATGAAAATTAATCAACCACAAAGAGATGGGAGAATGACATAAATAAAATTACTATAAGGACCTAAATAAATAATCATGTTACCATCCTACATGTTAAATTGAGAAAAAATATTGCAAGTAAGCAATATAGAGAACTACTGGTGTCGAAAACATAGGGTTCAATTTATATAGATGTGTAAATTTCACACTAAAGAACGACATGGGCCAAAGTAAGAGACCACTGTAATTTCTAGATGTGTGAAAAACATATAAAATTCTAAATATTCGATCTGCACTACTATTATAAGATCTAAAATTATTGAAACCGTGGAAATAGTAGGACTTGATAATTTATGATAGCTTGGAATATCCGTCCACTAATATTTTCAAAATTTTTAAATAATATAGAATAATAAGGCACAAAATTGTAAATAATTATCCTCATCAAAATGAAATTTTTGAATTAATGAACAAAACTATTCTATAATTTTTATGATGCATATTGATGTTATCTAGACTTCCCAAATCCTTTTGTGATGAATTTACCACAACTTATGTTTTTATAATTAATAAGAGCATCATTTTAATCATGGAAATTAATTCGTTATTAGAATAATATACCCCACCCCCCTCCCAAATATTATAATCACTTAAATTTTATTGTTCATATATTTTGTAATCACTAAAATGCTGATAATGTTGAAACTATGGATAAAATGTGAATATTCACAAGAAATTATGATGATATAATGTGTTATAAATCATGTAATGGAATACCGTGTTTTAAAATATGAAATATTATTTATATTGTTACTTTTCATGGTTCTATGTTATAACTCCATTCTCAATCATTACCAATCCTTAAATGTTAAATTTAATAAAGTCTCAATTCCTTCTTGAATCACAAATTATTTGATATTAGATCTAAGAGAGTGAAATAATCACTTGTAAAGGTATTTAACCTCTAATGGTTCATTTAAAACAAAACCATAATTAATCCATTAGAATTGTAATATTTTGTGGGAATATAATCACATAAAAATATAAGATATCTCAAATTATTCCAGAATATATATAAATTTCAAATAATTACACATGACATAATCCTGATGTCAAATACATGCTCACATATACATTAAAATAAAATAAAAAAACTAGTACTATAAAATAATAACATCAATCATTTCTTCCAAATCCACATAAATAAATTTAAATCCCAATGTCACCATATCCCATTTACATGGTGTATTTATTATTACATTTATAACGTTGAATAAAATAATTTCATAAATGTGATTTTTAAAAATAGGCTATTAGAGTTCTAATGTGTTTATATGTGCATAATTAAATAAAATACATAAAATTTCATAGTTGAAATCAAATAAAAAAAATTAATATAGTCAATATTTCAATTATAGTTCTTTATAAACAATATCATGATATATATGACATTAATTATAAACTACTTGAAAATATATAAAATCATTTCATTTTAATACATATATCATATTTTTGTCACTTGGAATTTTCTATAATGAAATATAAATTATCTAAAATTAAATAACACATGAAACCATTCAATGTTACATTTATCAGTTCAGTTTAAAATTATTTCCAATGAATGGAAACCTCATGGAAATGAATAGGATTATGATGTTGGTGAAAATTACTCTTGACTATATATTGTTGTACATGTTGTTTTTTGAGTGAAGTGAATTCATCCATTGATGGTATACATAACTCAAATTTAATATTAAATATTTTGTAATAATTGTTGAACCCTCTGGAAGATTGTTGAATTCTTCCTATGATTGTTGTTTTAATAATCACAAATCATCATTACTTAATCTGGTTAGATTTCTCATATACATAATCACAATCTCTTAGTGAATCTGTTTTTATTGGTTGGATCATGCTTTTATCTGTGCTTGCTATTGATTTACAAGTATTCTGGAAGTCTTCTGGATCAAATAGACACTTTGTGTTCTGTCAACACAACGGTCGCACCGATCTATATCAAAGGACAATGGTCGCACCGATCCATATCAAAGGAAAATGGTCGCACCGATCCATATCAAAGGACAAAGTTTACACCGATCCATATCAATGGACAACGGTCGCACCGGTCCATATCAAAGGACAATGGTCGCACCGATCCATATCAAAGGACAACGGTCGCACCGATCCATATCAAAGGACAACGGTCCCACCGATCCATATCAAATGACAACCATCGCACCGATCCATATCAAAGGACAACGGTCGTACCGATCCATATCAAAGGACAATGGTCGCACCGATCCATATCAAAGGACAACGGTCGCACCGATCCATATCATAAGACAACTGACACACCGATGCTGATCAAATGAGTCACCGATCATGACACACTGATGCTGATCAAATGAGTCACCGATCATGACACACCAATGCTGATCAAATGAGTCACTGATAATGACACACTGATGCTGATCAAATGAGTCACCGATCATGACACACCGATTCTTATCAAATGAGTCACCGATCTTCACACACCGATGTCGATCATCTGAGTCACCAATCTAGACACACCGATGTCTAGCCATCGATGCCGATGCTGATGAACTACCGATCACTTGACTCACCAATAGTCAGAAATAGCTGTTTGAATTTCTTTATCTTTATTTTATCTAACCAACGGTCATATTAGGAATATTTTAATTCTCTGTCATTTATTTAATGAAGGTTTTTGGATGTTATAGAACTGTACCTCGTACCTGTAAAAAAAGAAATCATTTCTTAGGATGGAGCTTGTCCTATAAATACAAGATGTCCCTATTGGTGCAATAGGAAGATGATGACGAGACATATATGAGTTCAAAGAGTGGTGGATGAGATAGTTGCAGAAGACACATAACCTCATACACACTCAAGCTTACTTAGAAAGAGTTCTGTACATTCACGAGGACATTAAAGAACTTCATCGACTACATTTTTTCACTATCTCTCAACCTGGATGCCAAGAAGACGACAGTCTGTTTTTCAGACAAAAACCTGAAGAGGACTCAGAACCATTTCTGATAAAACTTAAGGAGTCCAAAGCTTCACTGCAATCACTAGAGCCACTTCTAAACTCTACATCTCTGCTCTGTGATTCATTATTTTACATTTCGAGCAGTGCGTGTTATCTGTTGTATTTAACACACACTGTCTCTTGTACATTAACTGGAGGATCTATAAATCCTCAATCAATCTCTTACATCTTTCATTTCCCACTGGGATAGTGGTAGAGGTCGTGTGTGACCTGGACAGCTGGTTGCTATTGTTTTGTTTCCCATGAATAACAGTGGTAGTGGTCTTGGACCTTGACAGTTGTAAACTGTTGTGAACCCCGATCCAGGGTGTGGATCATATTTATATAAATTATTGAGAGGACTAAGTCTCGGCTTGAGACTGAATCTCTTGGTTATATATGTTGTTCTATTTCTTTCAAAGTTATTCCTTTTTATTCCGCTGCTAAGTTCTATATAACCAAAACTGTTTTGAAGTCACTTTGATAATTAAACTCGCAAGTGTTTATATTAGCTATAAATTAATACGTTAGTTTCAAAAGTTAATCAACTCTTTTGTCTTTCTTAACTGGGAAATAATCAATCCTTTGAGAACCTAACAGAACCTTTATTGTAATATAAATTCACTACAGTTTAATTCTGTGTTTTATTTGGGGGATTTTAAGACAAAGTTTTTAAACAGAAATTTTAATTGGAACTCAATTCACCCCCCTCTTGAGTATCCACTCTGACCAAAATTTGGTATCAGAGGCTTAAAATATATTCTAAAGTACTCTGTTTTTCAACTGTGATTTTATTTGTATTTTAATGTTCTCAAAATTTCTATTATTTCTAAATTATTATCTCTTTAAAATCATTGCTTTATGTAAGTTATCATGGATAACAGACTTAAAGGTGTTGCTACCAATAGACCACCATTTTTCAATGGCACTAACTACGCTCAGTGGAAAATCAAGATGAAAATTCATTTTGAGAGCATGAGTTTTGATATTTGGACTGCTATAGAATCAGAATATAAAATTCCTACTACTATTAGATCTACTTGGAATGAAGCTACTAAGGCTGCCTACAATAATAATTGTAAAGCTATGAATTCCTTGTATTGTGCTTTAGGAGATGAGGAATTTAATAGAATATCTACTTGTAAAACTGCTTATGAAATTTGGGATACCTTGGCTATTTCTCATGAAGGAACAACTAATGTTAAGGAAATGAGATTGAATACTTATACTATTAAGTATGATAATTTTAATATGAAGCCTGATGAACCCATTTCTGACATTTATCTCATGTTCAACGAAATTGTTAACACAATTATCTCTCTGGGAAAGGATGTTCCATCAACGAAACAAATTATGAGAATTCTGAGATGTCTACCTGAATGATGGAGAGGAACTTCTGTCTCCATTAGAGAATCATATGATATTGGTGAACTTCCAGTCAAGGAACTAATTGGAAAGTTGATGATGTATGAAGAAGAACTAAAGGTTAACAAAGAAGAAGATGATGAACCTAAAAGAAAGTCTGTTGCTTTCAAATCGTAAACTTCAAAGAACAAGGATAAGGAGAAACTCCAAGCTATAAATGAAAGTTCAAGCTGTGAAGACAGTGAAAGTTCTTCTGATAGTGATGCTGAGATGGCTCACATTTCCAGAAGGTTTAAGAAGTTTTATAAGAAGACAAAGTTTTTCAGAAAATCAAATAATAAAGGTAAGTATGACAACAAGGGACATTGGAAAAAGGATTGGATGAAATCTGACAAATCAGATGAAGTTGTCTGCTATGAGTGCAAAAGAAAGGGACACATAAAAGCAGACTGTCCAAAGTTGAAGTACAAGAAGAGGTATGAATACAAGGACAATAATTTTAAGGAAGCCATGAAGGATACTTGGAGTGCTTCTGAGGATAGATCCACTGAATCTGATGTTTCTAAAACTGAACACAGAAATATGGAAAACATGTGTTTTATGAAAAACACCTCTGAGGTAACATCTGAAACTCTTTGTTTAAATTCATATTATTCCGAAGATGATTCTGACTCAGAAAACATGTCAGAATATGAACTATTTGAATACTGTGATACGTTAGAAGAAACATGTAATGAGATGAAAGACAAATACAAAGGATTAAAAAAACAGTATGCTTTAACTATTAAACATAAATCTGATCTTGATATTGAAATGGAAAAGAATGCTCAGTTGCTTAAAGAAAACACGGGACTGAAATTATCTAATGAGCAACTCAAGAAAGACTTAAAGAATTTTAAAAATGTTACAGATACTCTTACTCAGATGCTAGGTAAGAAAATATCACCTAGATACACTATTGGTATAAGATACCAACCTGGACTAAGGAAAATTACCAATACTAGATTCATTCCTAAATCTGGACAGAATATACCTAGTTCTGAAACATCATATGCTTTAACTAGTTATATTCATAATTACGGATCTAATAAGGTTTACCTTTCAAAATCTGTTGATTCTACAAATCTTATGAGACCCATTAGAAAAATATGGGTACCTAAAGTTTTATTGGATAACCTGTCTGGACCCACGAAGATCTGGGTACCAAAATCATTTCCTATCTAAATCTGTTTTGTAGGGAACCTGCTTAAAGAGCTCATATAGAAAGACATGATACTTGGACAGTTTATGTTCAAGACATATGTCAGGATACTTCTCATGCTTTAAAAGCATAGTCAGAGTAGATGGAGGATTTTTCACTTTTGGTGATAATTCAAAAGGAAAAATCATCGGCTTAGGCCAAATTGGTAACACTGACTCAGTATTGATTTCCAAAGTTTTATTTGTTGATGGAATGAAGTATAATTGGTTAAGTATTTCTCAGTTATGTGATGATGGTTTTTATGTTAAATTTGAAAATGATTCTTGCAATGTTTTTAAATCTAAAAATGTTTTAGTATTTTCTGCCTTAATAAATGAAAATGTTTATACTGTTGATCTGAATTATTTAGCAAAGCAAAATATTACTTGTTTAAATGCTTTTCATAAAGAGTCATGGCTTTGGCATAGAAGATTAGGACACTGCAATGTACACTCACTTAGAAAACTTGCCAGGAAGAACTTAGTTAGAGACCTACCCAAACTTGAATTTCCAGCAGACAAAGTTTGTAATCCCTATCAAAAGGGAAAGCAACATAAAGTTTCTTTTAAATCAAACAAAAGAAGTTTCAACTTCTCAACCTCTCGAGTTGGTTCACATGGATTTATTTGGACCTTCCAGAGTTTCTAGTTTAAATGGGAAGAACTATTTCTATATTCTTGTAGATGACTTTTCTAGATATACTTGGGTATATTTTCTAGCTCCCAAAAGTGAAGTTTGTTCTTGCTTTGTAAAATATTCCAAGTCTGTATAGAACCTTAGTGGACTTAAAATTAAAACCCTGAGAAGTGATCATGGCCGTGAGTTTGAAAATCATGATTTTGAACTTTACTGCTCACAAAGTGGCTATAGTCAAAATTTCACTGCCCCTAGGACACCTCAGCAGAATGGTGTAGTAGAATGGAGGAATATAACCCTGCAAGAAATTGCAAGGACTATGCTTAATGTGTATGACCTACCTGTTTATTTTTGGGCTGAAGCTGTCAATACAGCTTGCTATATTATCAATAGAGGCTTGATCAGACCTGTTCTTAAGAGGACCCCTTATGAGTTGTGGAACCATAGGAATCCTAAGGTTAACTACTTCAGAGTTTTTGCCTGAAAAGTATTTATTCTTAATACTAAAGACAATCTCGACAAATTTTCATCCAAGAGAGATGAAGGAATTTTTCTAGGTTACTCTATTTCTAGTAAAGCCTATAGAGTTTTCAATAAGAGAACCAAATGTGTGGAAGAATCTGTTCACATCAAATTTGATGAAACCGATCCACATGAACCTAAGACCTCTCTTGATAATCTTGAAGATGATATCTCTGTTTTGAACCCTAATGATAAAGACAGTGGACCTATAGTTAAAACATCATGTTCTGGAAATTTTCTAGAACCTACTTCTGTTGAACCTCAACTTGTAGATGAATCTGAAATCTCTAGCCCTCCGTTTTCAAGACCAACTAGAATGATAAAGAATCATCTTTTAGATGTTGTTGTACGTAATTTAGATAGAGGAACACAAACTAGAGCATCTCTAAGAAAATAGGTTGAACATCAAGCTTTTCTTTCACAGTTAAAACCTAAAAATATCAATGATGCTATCAATGATGAATTTTGGGTAATGGCTATGCAAGAAGAACTAAATCAATTTGAAAGAAACAAAGTCTGGAAATTAGTAGAAAGACCTAAGGACACTATAACCATAGGCACAAAATGGGTGTTTAGAAACAATGTTGATGAATCTGGAAACATCATTAGAAACAAAGCTAGGCTAGTTGCAAAAGGTTACAATCAAGAAGAAGGAATTGACTATGAGGAAACCTTTTCACTTGTAGCTAGATTAGAGGCTATTAGGATCTTACTTGGCTATGCATCACATCTGAATTTCAAGTTATATCAAATGGATGTGAAAAGTGCTTCTTTAAATGGTTTTATTGTTGAAGATGTTTTTGTATAACAACCACCTGGTTTCTCAAATCCTCATTTTCAAAATCAAGTTTTTAAACTTTCTAAATCTTTATATGGTTTAAAACAAGCTCCAACAGCTTGGTATGAAATACTTTCAAACTTTCTTATTTCAAAAGGATTTACAAAAGGGATAGATGATCCCAATCTTTTCATAAAAAGGATTTCAAAAGATGTGTTAATAGTACAAATCTATGTTGATGATATTATTTTTGGATCTTCTAAAAAAAATTTATGTACTGATTTTTCAAAGGTTATGAAAAATGAGTTTGAAGTGATCTTAATGGGAGAGATTAAGTATTTTCTTGGATTTCAAATCTTTAAAACTAAAGATGGTATTCTTCTAAATCAAAGAAAATATACTAAGGATTTATTAAAACGTTTTTTTTGGATAGTATTAAGGAAAGTGATATACCTATGAGTACTACCCGTAAATTGGATGTTGATGAAACTGGAAAACCAGTTGATCAAACCAATTACAGAGGTATGATTGGGAGTTTACTTTATCTTACTACTAGTCGACCAGATATTATGTTTAGTGTGTGTATGTGTGATAGATTTTAAGCTAATCCTAAAGAACCACACTTACTGGCTGTTAAAAGGATTTTTAAATATCTTAAGTATACTATGAATTTAGGTTTGTTTTATCCAAAAGGAAAATCATTTGACCTAACTAGTTATTCAGATGCTGACTTTGCTGGATGTAAGTTAGATAGGAAGAGCACATCTAGAACATGTCATTTACTTGGAAAGTCCCTAGTATCATGGTGTAGTAAGAAACAGAACTCAGTTGCATTGTCTACTACTGAAGCAGAATATATTGCTACTGGTAGTTGCTGTGCACAGATTCTGTGGATGAAAAAAAATTTATTGGACTATGGATTTGATTTAAAACATGTTTCAATTAACTGTGAAAACTCTAGTGCGATCAAAATATCTAAGAACCCCGTGTCTCACTCTAGGAATAAGCACATTGATGTCATATATCACTTTCTAATATATCATTATCAGAAAGGTGATATTTCCCTAGAATTTATTAGTTCTGAACATCAATTAGCTGATATTTTTATGAAGCCTTTATGCTCTTAAAATAATGAATTTTATTAAACAGTAGTTTTGTATGATTGATATGTGAAACTGATTTGTGAAACCGATCTGTGAAACCGATTAGTGAAACAGATCTGTGAAACCGATCTGTGAAACTGATCTGTGAAACTGATCTGTGAAACTGATCTGTGAATGTGATCTATGAAACTGATCTGTGAAACTGATCTGTGAAACTGATCTGTGAAACTGATCTATGAAACTGATCTGTGAAACCGATCTGTGAAACTGATCTGTGAAACCGATATGTGAAACTGATATGTGAAACCGATCTCTGAAACTGATCTGTGAAACTGATCTGTGAAGCCGATCTGTGAAACCGATCTATCATTCAATTACTTTTTATTATGTTATAATTAATTAATTACTTTTATCTTTTTTATAGAAACCCTAAATGATGAAATAAATGATACGCGGCTATTTTTATTCCCCAAACCTTCGACCTTTCATTTCTTTCCCGCCAAGCCTTATTTCCTCTCTTCTCCACTACTTTAAACCTTCAAACTCCTGCATTCCCCAGAATCTTAAAATGGCTAAGAAAAAGAGACCAAGAAAAGGATCAAAAATTCATTTACCTTCAAAGCGTGCTCAAGGCGAGTCGAGCAGTACCACTCAAAGATCAGTAAATCCGAACCTGGAAACTAAGATTGTTGCTGTAGAAAAGAAAGTTAGTTCCGCCTGGATTTTGACAAGTAAGTCGCTGTTGTTACAAGTTTTAGAATCGCAAGGATGGAATGCCTGGTTCTCAGATACCACTCGTGTATACTACCCAATGCTAGTGCATGAGTTTTATATAAATCTTCAAGTTACTTTAGATGGTGTAGAGGATTCCACAATGTCTTCTGTAGTGAAAGGAAAGAAAATATCTTTTTAATCTAAACAATGGGCTGAATGTTTAAATGTACCCCATGAGGGTCGGTATGAGGATTATGCTGGAAACATTCCTCCAACCACTAAATAATTATCTTATGAGTTAGCTTTAGAGATTTTGATTGGAAATATAGAGTCAAGGAGAATCACAGCCTCAGAGTTGTATGGTGAATGTAGACTTCTCTTTAAGTCTATTCAGCACCAAATTTTCCCCAGGAAAGGAGATTTTGCTGCTGTAAGATACCAGGATTTTTTTCTATTGTTTTTAATAAACACCCATGAGAAGATCAATTCGTGTAGATATCTAATGGTGCACATAGCTGGAATGGTGAAACCTTTTAAGAAAGCCACTGCCCTGTTCTATTCCAAAGTGATCTCTGCTATGTTAAAGAATCTGGAATGTGTTGAGATTAGATAGGTGAATCTGATAGTTCTTTTTGTGTTAATAAAGAAATTTGTAAAAGGATGAAAATAAATTGGAACCCATGGAAGAAATGTTGGGTTACTGATGAGGACAAGTTGTATGAATCCTACAATCCCACTGATCATGGAAAGAGGCCGAAGGATTTGAGAGACCCTGGTTTGAAATCAGATGAGGAGCCAATTTATTCTGATGATGAGGAAGAAGTAGATGTTGAAAAGAATAAGTACACTGAAGAAGATGAAACAGAAGAAGGAATTATGTCACCTCCTGATGATAGGAGTGATCCTGTTACTATGAGCCCTAAGAGAAGAATAGAATTTGGACCTGCCAGTCCACCTTTACCATTACCTGAATCAGAACCAGTTCTTGATGATGAAGAAGCTAGTGACACTGAAGTATCTGACAGTGAAGTGTTTGTGAAGAATGTAAATGGGAATGGAGATGATGATGATGATGGTGACAACCGACCAATGGATGGTCTTTCTGTACCTCCAACAGAAACACAACAAATTGTACCAGAAAAAAATGCCAATGGCAAGAGAGATTCTCTAGAAATCAGTGGAAAAGAATGTTCTGATAAACCGAAATATACTCTGTGTGCTGCTGTCTAGGATGATTACCCTGTTTTTTTTTGTTTTGGGTTTAGAGTATTCTGAAGAAGAAGAAGACGAAGAATTAGAATCTAATACAATTATGAAGGAAAGCCAACCAGTTGAGACAAGTTTTGATCATGTTGTTGATGCTGCAGATGTTCATCTACTTAGTTCTGCTATCTCTCAGTCTGATTTAGATAAGCTCAAAATTGAGTTGCTTGCTGTTGTGAGAGACACAGTCAGAGAAGAAATTTCAAAAGCTATTAGACCAGACCTGGCCAATACTGGTGAGTTTATTGGCAGGAACATAGCCTCTCTAAATCAGATTCTGAAGGATCTACAATCTGACTTAGTTTCTTTATCAAATGAATTTAGATCAACCATCTCTAGTATGATGGAAGTGTTGAGGAATCTGATTGAACATCTTAAGAATTCTGATCTGAGAAAGTTGAAATCCAAGATAACTCAGATAGTTTCTCAAGCCCATACATCCAAAGTAACCAAGATCACTACTCGTGAGCTAGAGGCTCTAAGGCAGATTGTGCATGATGAATTGGATGCAATTAGACAAGTTCTTCATTTGGAATCGTTGAGGAAGATGAAGAAGCACAATGATCACATTCATAAGATGGTGACACTCTATTCAGCAGATGCCACTAAAGCTAAGAGAGAGATCAAGGAAAAGGTTGACCATTACATTTCAAAGATTTATACAAAGCATGAGATGACCACAAATTTCAAAGTGTTGACTGATAATCTGAAACTACCTCCAGTCACACAAGCTTTCAAGACTCAAGTTCGTTAGTTGCACGATTTTACTCCTACCTTGGAATGGTTCATGGAGAATGAGGATGATTTTGATAAGGCTATGCAGTTTGGTGCAGAAGTTATTCAGAATTTCATAAATCTTTTGAAGCCTTATCTGAATGCACAAGCCACCGCCATTGTGCTTCCTACTGCTGACCCTATCATTGCCTCTGATGTTGCTCCAAATCAGATCTCTGTTGCTCAAGATCTATCTGAACTACGACCAGTTCCTCAGAAATCTTCTCAACCATCTACTACTGCTCAACAGCAAATATCTGAGGCATCCCCACCTCCACCTTCCAGAGTCATCTTACCACCTTTTCAAATTCGCCCAGTTCAACCTGCCTCCGAGCCATCCAACTTACCAACCATTGATCCTTCTGACAAAGGTAAAGCCCCATTACATCCCAAGAAATAGTTTTGTCTTGTTGTTGGTAGGGTGACCAGTGTTATGTTTGTACTTTGATGTACTTTGGAAAAAAAAATTCTCTCTCTATTCTCTATGATGCCTTCTTTTAATCTCTTCTTTATATGTTTTCCCTCATTTTTTATTATCTCAAAGGGGGAGATTTATATCTATGGGATATATATGGGGGAGAAACATACTATGGAAGGGGAAGCAATGTTTACTTAAATATAGAAAGGCATAAATTCAGGGGGAGATTTATATCTCATTGTGTTTTTATTCTTATTATGCCTTGTCACTATTATTGATGATATATTATTTTTATTTATGAGTAAGATTTGTGATTATTAAAAAGGGGGAGATTGTTGAGCCCTCAGGAAGATTGTTGAATTCTTCCTATGATTTTTGTTTTAATAATCACAAATCATCGTTACTTAATCTGGTTGGACTTCTCATATACATATTCACAATCTCTTAGTGAATCTGTTTTTATTGGTTTGATCATGCTTTTATCTGTGCTTGCTATTGATTTACAAGTATTCTGTAAGTCTTCTGGAACAAACAAACACTTTGTGTTCTGTCAAGACAACGGTTGCACTGATCCATATCAAAGGACAACAGTCGCACCGATCCATATCAAAGGACAACGGTCGCACCGATCCATATCAAAGGACAATGGTCGCACTGATCCATATCAACAGACAACGGTCACACCGATCCATATCAAAGGACAACGGTCGCACCGATCCATATCAAAGGACAATGGTCGCACCGATCCATATAAAATTACAAGGGTCACACTGATCCATATCAAAGGACAACAGTCACACTGATCCATATCAAAGGACATCGGTCGCATCGATCCATATTAAAGGACAACAGTCGCACCGATCCATATCAAAGGACAACGGTCACACCGATCCATATCAAAGGACAACGGTCGCACCGATCCTTATCAAAAGACAACTGACACACTGATGCTGATCAAATGAGTCACCGATCATGACACACCGATGCTGACCAAATGAGTCACTGATCATGACACACCGATGTTGATCAAATGAGTCACCGATCATGACACTCTGATGCTGATCAAATGAGTCACCGATCATAACACACTGATGTCGATCATCTGAGTCACCGATCAGGACACACCGATGTCTAGCCACTGATGCCGATGCTGATGACCTACCGATCACTTGACTCACCAATAGTCATAAACAGCTGTTCGAATTTATTTATCTTTATTTTATATAACCAACATTTATATTAGGAATATTTTAATGCTTCGTCATTTATTTAATGAAGGTTGTTGGATGTCAGGGAACCGTACCTCGTACCTCCAAAAAAAGAAATCATTTCTTTTGCTGGAGCTTGTGCTAAAAATACAAGAAGTCCATGTTGGTGAAATGGGAAGACGATGACGAGACATATATGAGTGCAAAGAGTGGTGGATGAGATAGTTTCAGAAGACACAGAACCTCATACACACGCATGCTTACTCAAGAAGAGTTCTGTACATTCACGAGGACAATAAAGAACTTTATCGACTACATTTTTTCACTATCTCTGAACCTGGATGCCAAGCAGACGACACTCTGTATTTCAGAAAAAAACCAAAAGAGGACTCAGAACCATTTCTGATAAAACTTAAGGAGTCCAAAGCTTCACTGAAATCACTAGAGCCATTTCTAAACTCTACATCTCTGCTCTGTGATTCATTATTTTACATTTCGAGCAGTGTGTGTTATCTGCTGTATTTAACACACAAACTGTCTTCTGTACTTTAACTGGAGGATCTGTAAATCCTCACTCAATATTTTACATCTTTCATTTCCCACTGGGATAGTGGTAGAAGTCGTGTGTGACTTGGATAGCTGGTTGAGGTTGTTTTGTTTCCCACGAATAACAGTGGTAGAGGTCTTGGACCTGGACAGTTGTAAACTGTTGTGAACCTCGATCCAGGGTGTAATCATATTTATATAAATTGTTGAGAGGACTAAGTCTTGGCTTGAGACTGAACCTCTTGGTTATATCTGCTCTGCTATTTCTTTCAAAGTTATTCCTTTTTATTCCGCTGCTAAGTTCTTTAAAACCAAAACTGTTTTGAAGTCACTTTGATAATTAAACTTCCAAGTGTTTATATTAGCTGTAAATAAGTAGGTTACTTTCAAAAGTTAATCAACTCTTCTTTCTTGATTAACTGGTAAATAATCAATCCTTTGAGAACCTAACAGAACCTTTATTGTGATATAACTTTACTACAGTTTAATTCTGTGTTTTATTTGGGTGATTTTAAGACAATGTTTTTAAACAGAAATTTTACTTAGAACTCAATTCACCCCCCTCTTGAGTATCCACTCCGACCAACAATAATTTTACTAAATTATTATGTGATCATGTCCAATGAAAAAATTGATTAGTTGAATATATTAATACTCTATAATCAGAGGGTGATGATCCTTACATATAATTTATAATTAAATTTTTTGTACGCAAATAATTACCTCAACTTTTAATTATCCTTTCATTAGTGATCAAATAAAATATATTTTGTCACTCCTTTATTATGATGTATGATTGATGTGAAATTTTCTTATAGAGGTGGTTTACACATACACTAAAATCCATGATTAACTCCATTGAATCGTATTGTTCTATTACGGACGATCCTGATCAATTTCATCATTCATGGTTTACCACAACAATTTTCTTCTTGATTTGGGATAAACCTTAGTGATTTGTCAAAGATTTGAGAAGTTAGGAAGAGATATCCATTTATAGGACTCTAAATATATCTCAAGATGTACTTATCTGGATACATCATTAGATATATTTATAGATTTATCTATCAATATATATTTCTAGATATATCACTTGATATGTCTTTCTATATATATCTCTAGATATATCAATTTATGTATATCTATTTAGATATATATATCTATATATTCCTATCTAATTCATTTTGGACCCCTAAAAAGTCACTTTAAGAAGGTTATATTTATATATTTAATTTGATATTTATTATAGAAAGTTTAGGGTTGTTAAATTGCACATAATACCATACCCAATTTTAATATTCTCAATTGACCCCACTCCACTAATAATAATTATACTATTTTTATGATCTTATCAAATGAAACAAATTATGTATATAAAAAAATTTAAATTATTTTAAATTGGACCATTATTTTTGGCCTACGTTCCGTCATCAACATTTTTCAATCCTCAAATAATGAATATTTCAATACATATGTGTCACTAAAATATATCTAAAATTAATATAATAAATATTATATTCACCAACAATAAAACTAATATTTAATATTTATTAATGAACTCAATTTATTGATGTTAATAATTTTTGATTAAATTATGGTGATCAACCAAAAATAGTAAAATTTTATTCATTCTAACTTATTAAATACATTTCTAGAATTTAAAATAGATTGGAAATTCATAAGTGTGTGGCCCTTTAGGCCTCCTTCTTGGTTGTATTTACTATAACCAACTAATATAGAATTTGAGTGTCTAAAAACATTCCAATATACCCAAAAAATAGAATCACAAAATATTATAACTTTATCATGATATATAAGATCATGTATATTCTAAGACTGTTCCATAAATCTATAAACTTGATATCTATTTCATTGATTTTTTGAAAATGAACTCACCTAACGAGTATTGTGGACATGGAATTATAAAGGCTATTTTATTCCATGAATGTTCCTAAGATATCATATTCCATTATAGGAAACAAGGATAAATACTTTCTTGCATTATTCATTATTATAATATCACTCGTGACACACACAACCTACCCTACCATTCCTTGAACTTATGTAATAATTGTTTTCATTAATACCTAAAAGTGAACATATTGTGATATCAATTAATTATTATATGAAATTCTATAGATCCATACACATGTCCACATAAAAAATTATCTAATTAAAAAAATGAAATTTGGATTTCACATTTAATGTTTCTCTCCTCAAAACCACATATCTTACATTTTAACTAGGACAAACACCATTAGAAGGTGTCTCAATGTATTGTTTGAATCTTACCTATAAGTGATAATATCATCAATGTCCCATCCAATAATATCATCTTACCATAGAAAAAGTAATAAAATAGAAAATATAATGAGGAACTACTATAACCATTTAGTGTGACAAATATTTTTGGACATTATCACATAAATATAATATTTAGAGAAAATGTAATAACATGACCAGAAATTTTTATAAAAACATATTATCATGTAATAAATAGGATATGTCTAGGGAACTAAGAAAATAATGTACCACCTGCACTATATCCAGCGATCAATATCATTTAGTCAACAATCTCTCACCTCATACTCACATCATTACAAAGATAAATCCTTGGAAATTGTTTCTTAAATTTTTTACTCCATTGGTACTCCTTTCACTATAAATTTACATCATTGAGAAAAATTCCTCATGAGATAAAACATATGAAGTATGCTATTTTTCTATCAATGTGAACTTAGCTCCTTAAAGAGACCCACCACTATAGTTTTATCATAGTAAATTGTGATAGGGACTTTACTTATTGTTACCACATTAAGATCATAGAGAATTATGAGAATCCATACTGATTCCATAGATGCATCACAAGCTACAACATACCAAGAATCAACTTTAGAATCATTGAAAACTGGATTTATTAGACTTTTCCATCTCACATATCCTCCATTGAGAGAGAATACATATCCAAAATATGACTTTAGATAATTTTGTCATATCTATAATATAGCTTCTATATAACCTTTAATGACAAGATATTTATCTCCTCCATAGATCAATCATATAATTAGTTTTACTCAAATACTATTGAATAGTCTTGATAGTAGTCCAATGTTGTTCTGCAAGATCAACATGTCATCTTTCTTCCATGATCAAAGCAAAGAAACCATCAATCCTCATACACAACATGAAATACATGATTGAACCTATCACTGAAGCATATGATTTATTACTCATTCTAACCCTTTATTCTTTTGTCAAAGAATATGTTTTTTGTAAAAAAAAGTATACCTTGTAACGCTAGATCATATCCTCTATTAGATTGTTCAATATATAACCACATCAATATTTGGTCGATTTATGTATTCATACATAGTCTAATAAACATCGTAGATCTATCACACATGATCTTTATCTGTATATTTTACTCTAAATTAGATGCATCCTTCAAAGGAAAAAAATTATTAAACGTTTCTTAAACTCATATAAGTCTGGTATATCATTTCCAATTAGTAATATGCCATAAAAATACACTAATATGTAAAAAATCATACTCCCATTAAACCATTTGTAAATACACATACTATATTCATTAGTAGTGAAACCAAATTTCATTATGGATACATAAAATCAAATGCAACATGAAAAAAATGATCTCATTAATCCATTTAAGAATCTATGTAACATTCATACCTTTTTAAAATTTCATGGAGTCCCAAGACTTTACGGATGTGTCATATACACATCCCATTGAAGTTTCACATTATGGAGATCATTCTTGATTGATAATTTCAAAATCATTTATTTAGAGTAAGATGCTATTTAAAATATAATTCTATTAGATTTAATCATGGAAAATAAGGGAAAGATATCATTGTATTAAATTCAATGAAATATAAAAAACACATTATCCACCAATTTTATTGTAGTTATTTACATTACCTTACATGCATATCTTTCTTCTTGAAAATCCATTTACTCCAAATAGGTTTTACATCAACTGGGGGATCAATCAAAACAAGGACATGGTTTTGATATTTGTAATACATTTCATAATTTATTTCTTTATTCACTTTTATAGATTTTTAGATCTCTAATTCCTTCTTGTAACAAAAAGGATTAGCAGTGTTAACAAATAATGACTAACTATCATCCATAACAAGGAAACAATATCTATCGAGTACATTTAAAACTTTATCACATCTACAAAACACTGGTGTTTTAGAAACATCATTTTTTATGAGGACTTGTCGAATCAGTTCCGATACAAACTGTTGTTTATCTTGAGAATAAACAATATTCAATTCAATCTTTCTCCTATTATCCTCCTTGAATATGTTATTCTACTCATGTAAAACAGCTTGCATTATAATATCAACATTATTATCAAAAGAGTTGGATAAATAATATCCAATTTATTCGTTATAATACCATATAATGATACACTTAATGCCTCATGGATATAGTTAGTTTCAAGATTATTCCTTAACTAACACCTCACATCCACATGTATGGGTATGTGACCAAATTATTTTTTTTATAATTTATAACTCAAAGGTATTACCATTTTTCTCTTTCATTGGTTTATATTTCCGTAAGTATAATGTGGTATATAACGCATATCCACATATGGATAATGGATGACATGTGTGACTCATCATACAACATACCATTTTCAATATGGTATGATTCCTATTTTGACAAACATCATTCCACTACAGTGTATAAGGGGGAGTTTGTTGGCTTAAAATCACGTTCTACCATATAAATTTGACAAATTCTTTGTTATGATATTTACCACCCCGATCAGATCAAAGTTTATTTACATTCATTCCTAGATGATTCTCAACATAATTCTTCAACTATTTAAACCTCACAAATTATTAATAATTATTACAAATTAATTTGAATTAACTGTACCATCTAATTTCATGGGTAAAAGTAATAAAGTATGAGTATCCACAACAAGCCTCTACTTAAAAAGGTATATAAACATCATTTTGTACCCATTATAGAAGGTCTATAGCCCTTACAATTTTCCCAGAAAATGGTTGATTTTTTATAAAACCTTTTAAAAAATCATGTCATTAGTCAATTGCCATAAGCTCAAAAGAGTCAAAATAAGCATCTTGATAGATTTTATAATTTAAATCTTAATGAAATTTTTTCATGTTTCCCATAACATATCATGTGTTATCCTTATAAAATTATAAACTAATATTTCCAATGAAGAGAATTAATCCATCCATCCCTAAACAAGATATTGAAATAATATTTTTTCTTACATTAGGTTCATAATTAAAATTCATTAAAACCAATAAAAAATCCTACTAGTAATATAATATAGTAGTCTCTAATGGCTTGATTATCCATATTCACTCTATTGGAATCCTGTAAATCAACCTCATATCTATAAATCCTCAAAAATCTATATGGATCATGTATTTGGATACAAATTTGAGCACCAAAGAGAGTATATAATACCCAATTGGTAGATTAGGAAATATTACACATAATAAAAAATGCACTATATGATTCCCCTTAGTTATTTGGATGGGATCAAGTCATCTTATACTGGTCCTTCATTACACATTAAAAACATACCACCCCATATTCCTTTCCTTGAATCAAGATCATTTTCATAAATGTAGGAAGGTGCTTGGGAGTGTTAGTATTAAATGGAGTACTTTTTCACTTTCCTTGTTCTTCCTCTCCACATTTTCTGTAAGGAAAATGGGATTTTCATGTCCCATGCCTATGTCAACATGGTGAATATTATTATGAAATTCTAAAAGTATCTTCTTGATGTCAATCATTTTAAAATTTACAATATTATTGGTGAAGTTTTTAGGTTCATATGATATAATGATATCTTTACAAATCTTATAAGTTATCTAAAAACCCATGATATCTAAGTTTATAATATATCCAATCATCATTACCACCCGATCCCTAGCTGGTGATGACTCTCCATGATTTCCTAAAAACAATTAATTGGAGATTCAATATCTATGTAGTCTTACGTTCTCTTGGTATATATCCTTAGGGTGAGAAATCTATTTATGTGCCTTTATATCGTCATACTACTAGAAAATATTATTTTAGATAGGAGATACCATGAAACATTTATCTTCCACAAAATCCACAACATGATTTAGATAGAGATATAATTCCCCATTATTAGCCTCTTTAAAAATGGACTCTGAAATTGGAGTTTCTAGCATATATAATTTCTATACATGGATTTCTGTAAAACACAAAATATAATATATTCTTCAAAATTTAAAATAGGGAGAGGGTTATACCTAAAAATTATGAACTATATTGATATTTTCTATTCCATTTGATTTTCCATTTTTAGAAATTAACAGTAGATTATTATCCCTTAATTTGATTTCGAAAATATAATAAGAAATTTACAATGAAAAAAAATCAATTACTCTATCTCAATTTTTTGAAATGTTATATCCCTCAAAGTCAGTTTTAGAATATATTTTTTATTTTATATTCTAGTAAAATGGATCCATATTCCATTCTAATAACCCATACATTGGCTTTGTTAATATATAACTATGTTTTTAGGTAAAAATAACATTCCAACAACATTAACATGTTCTTCCTTGGTCAGTTGAGTAGAAATCTCAATCTTGAAATCATGTTTTAATAATTTCAATTATAATATCTTATTGGTTACAACATTTCATTTATGGGAATTCAATTCTTGAGTTTTACCAACATCATTCAACCCAAAACTCAAATCCTTATGTTTCTACAATAATTTAATGAACCCCAACTTGGGTTAGTAAAGAACTATGAACTATTTTTAAATTTTAACATAAATAGTGGATGGATTTATAGACTTAATATTTTAGTTGAGGAATTTTTTATCCATTATACAAAAATAATATTTTAACTTTAATATACATTTCATAATATTAAGTGTATTCTACTTATGTAAATTAACATTTCCAATAAAATATTCCATGAAAATATGATTAGATTTTATTCCATCTTGAATTATTGTAAATTAATTTATTAGGTGATCACATATCATTCAAAAAACATAAATAATTAACCTTGAAACAAAAAATAATAATATATATGTGTCATGATAATGATATTATATAATATTTCATTTTTCGAGTGGTTGATAAATAAATCATCATCCCAAAGGGAAAATACAACTTGACAACAACTTGGTTCGTGATGTATCATTCAGGAATCACTCATATGCATTACATTGATTGATTTTTCCACAGGTCCTTGACTCAAACTATCTCTACCTTCCTGTGAGATCCCTCCTAATATAATATTTTACTCACATATAGGTGATGGGATCTAACAGATTTAATAATGGGGGTTTATATAAATGAATCTTTGGGAACTCATTCCAGTACAAAATAACCAAAGATGATGACTCGTATGAATTAATTTTATCTAATAAAAATAAATTAACATAAACTAGTAACATGCAATGGGATGGTCTAATATCCTGACCATCCACATATTAAAATTTAATAGGAAACAATTTTAAATCTTGTTATCAATTTCATTGATATTTTCTATTATTAATATGTTGTGCCCTGAATTTATCAAATTTATCATATTAATATTAATTCCATCCAAGAATCCATAACTAACCATCATATATAATGTTAAAAAGATAATTCTAATTTAAAATTTATGTAGTACACATGTTAACATAGTATAACCCCCATTTGTTCATCAAAATTTTATGGATGAATCCAATTCGATATATAATTGTCAATCTTGGATCATAGTGTGCTCTATCAAAGGAATTACACACCAAATAGACAATAATAGTTTTAATTATACATATAAATTGTAATTTTACAAAAAATCTGGAAAAATATATGTAGAAGATGATAAGAAATGCATTTTTTTACATGGCTGGTAATTTTCATCTACCCATGTCCAAAAAACCTCATTCTACATGTTGTGTATTAGATAAAAGACATGATACAGACACCATCTGTACTATCCATATGATTTTAAATTTCTAATCATTAAAAAATTATTTATTATGTGATTGATAAGGATGAAAACAAGATATAATGATGTAAACATTTTTAAAAAACATGTTATGTAAAATAAAATGAATGTTAAAGAAAATAATAAATGGATAATAAATAATTATAAATTAAACGTGTTAGAACATTGATAAAACTAGTAGGTTTTTGGAGTATTAGATGCTTCCTCTAATATTATGACTAACTCATGTGTTTGTTATAAATCACGCTGAATCATATCTTTACATGAGCATGAGATCATGTCCATGAAAATAGTATATTAATATACTAAATTAATATTAGGAAACTAGAGGGATATTATATTAACCTATAATGTATAATTAATTAGGGTTTCAAATATTTTACACAACATAAAATTCCATATTTTTTTGATGAATTGTTGGTATATATTTCATCAAACATTTGTAACATTGTAGGTATCAAGTGCATAATCCATCCATATGTGATCCACACAAGAACTGTAATCTTTAATCAATGATTTCGAATAAATAGGGTCTAGAAGGAACAATCTGAATCTATTTCATTATTTTATGTTGGACGGAACATTTTTAATCTTGATGTGGGAGAACTCATGGTGCACTCTCGATGAAGTGATAGAGGGGGAAGTGAGAGCTAATCATAGAACTCAAGATATCTATATATATATATATATATCTTGATATATTTATTCAAGTATAAATCTAGATATATCTTTTGATGTATCTCTAAATATATCTAGAGATATCATTATAGATATATCTCTGAAAATATATTTCTAGATATATATATCTTAGATATAACCCTAGATATATCTCCCTTATCTGTTGTGTACACCTACAAAGTCACTTCATGAAAGTAATATATTCAAGTATAATTAGTTATTTATTATGGGAGTTTTAGGTTTCACACTTTCAGAAAATCCCATAACCTTTTCTATTAATCGTAATTATCACCATGTTCATTTATAATAATAACATTATTATTAATCACGAGACATGTAATGCAAAATAAGAATATATATAAATATCTACAATTGTTAATTGTAACATTAAAATATATCCTATTTCCTTCATAAATATTTCATGATCCTTAGATAAAGAATATTTAATTAAATATATCTTGAAATTATTATTATGATAAATATAAATAATTTTATATTAATAAAACATGAAAACCAATATTTATTATTTATTATTAAACTGACATTATTCTTTAAAATAATTTTTTATAAAATTATAGAGATAAAAAAAACCTAAATAAATAGTATTTATTATATCCTACTAAATTATTTATATGACTTTAACTGATATTATAAATAATCTTATTGTGTTACCCTCTAGGAATTCATAGAGTAAATATTCATAACCTCCTAAAGTCTAAGGTTAGTGTCTAGCAACACATCAAGACACAAATATAGAAAGATGTTAATGAAACACTGACTACAAACTCCTATGAACACTAATCGTGTATCATTGTCCCTTTACAATGATAATGTAATCAAGAAGGTTGTGTGTTAGTTCCATAAACCAATATATATTATTTAAATTTATTTTCATTTAGAATATGAACACAAGTCCTTTATAACAATGAAATGGATTTACACAGGATGTTATATTACATCAATGGACTTGAGGTATCAACATCAATTAAATGATCATAGTGCCAAATCATTTCTCACATAATCCATTGAGAGAATATCACTCATGAAACACCCCAAATTCCCTACCTGTCATTGAAAATATGTCATCATGGTTTTAATAAAAACAAAAAATGATTTGAGTTATGATATCCATTAATAAAAATATTAATGTATATGGATCAATACACAAGTATGAATATAATAATATCCAATGAAACATATATATGTGGATTTTATATTTTATTGTTGTATTCTAACAGCCACATATCCTGGTGATTACCATATGAAAACACCATGAAAACATGTCTCAATGTATTACGAGCCTCATACCCAAATCGATGATATCACCTATGTCAAATTAGAATATATCACCTTGACAAAGAATAAGAATCGTGAATTATTTTTTCAAACCTCTAGGTTCTTATTATAATATAGAACTGCTTTAACTTTTTAGGGTGACTTATAATGTTTTGAAATAATGACATGATATTATATTTAAGATAAAAAATAATAATGAGACAAGAAAACATAATTAATACATTTAATCATGATGTTAATTGGTTGGTTTCATAGAACCAATTCAAATTTCATAAAGTAGGGAATAAGTTGGAATTGATGTATTATAGTGATAAAGATTTTAATAGAGATATTATGGATGTAATATCTACAATACGAGGATAATTAAAAAAAATTTAGGAAATTTATTATATAGATGTAAATAAATAAATAAATTATTATATTCACATGTTTGAAGTTGATTTTATATCAATGATAAAATGTTTTAATTATCAAAGTTGAATGAATCAACAGTTTGAGGATCTTGTAAAATAATTGAATATTCTTATAGTAATTTTGGTATTATAAAATTCACAAAAACTCATTACAACATTCATACAAAAAATATATTGATATTTAATATCTCTTCTTAAAAATAACAATTTTATCCAAATGGAGAATATAAGTACCAATAAGAATGTGATAAAACTTTTTACAAACCAACTCATTTTTTTGAATGGGATAAAGATAGATTGAATCATAGTCTTGAACCACCTCTCAAAAATTACGGATTCTTAAAGAATCCTCTAAATTTGTCTTATAAAATATGATTTCTTATGTTTACATATTTCTATGAGATTACCTAGAGAGTAATTTTTTGTGGATGAGAGATGCGAGAAATGTATTTGGGGGTAATAATTGAAATAAGGGGAGATACAAAATTGGAGTACTTTTTTACATGAATAACAAGTTAAAAGTAATAAATTATATAGTTACACATTTATATAAAGTTTCATAAATTTATTTGGATATTTATATCATCTATAAAGTGATAAATTCAATGTTGAAATTATAAGAAGTGGTATATATTTTCAAATATTTTTGGAATAGAGAAGTGTTAGACGTTTAAATCATATAACCCACTTTTTTTTAATATATCATTTTAAAAGTAGTAATATATTTTAAATAAAATATTTATATAGTCATTTGAGTTGGTTGATGAAGATAAATGATAATCAAAGGAAAAATTTAATTAAAAAAATTTAACAAATAAAATTGGTATAATATTTGAATCCTATTGAAATTAGGGTTCAATATAGGAATTTGTTTTATACTATGTTCATTAGAAATATATGAAACACTATAAAACTTATATATTGATATAAATGAGTAGAAACAATTATCACATTCTAGATAATGGTGTTATTAAATTATTTTTCTTATACATTAATTTAACGGAATGGATTGGTAGGGAACACTATGTTGTGAAACATTGTCATTTTATGTAAAATAGATTGAGATGTCAGGGAAATATAATAGTTACATTATGATAAAACATAGAAAGTGTGTTAAGAAAATACAATTGTGGTTAGAGAAACCATTATATGACATGGAAAAATATAATACACTTATGGATATTTAAATGGATAAAAACATAGATATTTTGTATATAAATTGTGGATCCTAGATTTAATGATTTTATTGATTTTATTGATTTTATTAGAATTCAATCACACCATTATTTTAGCCCTATTTATAAAAAATAAGTATCTAAATAATATTTTAATTTATATAGGTAGGAGATGAAATTAGGAGATATATTTTGGTTATTTTGGATTTTATACTTCCTTTTAAATAGAAATTAATTTAAATGTAATATTAAAAAAATATCAATATACTTTTTCTATGATTTAAGAGATTAAATAATTTCCTACATAGATTGTATAAGTGAAGGGATATTGAGAAAAATATTTATCATTTTTATATTAAATTTTAATTCTTAATACATATACTATTGATATACAACATATGGAATTGAAGATATATAGAAAAAAAGATATAAATGATGTTTATATTGATATGTAAATGAATAAAAACACCATTATCGATTTCGTAAAAAAATTTATTTATAAATATCTATTTTGTTTGAGAGAAAATTATTTTTGTTAATATGTTTCTTAAATTAGTGTGTAGAGATATTTGAATTGGGGGAAATCAGTAGACATTGTAGAAAATAATTAATTAATACAATAATCATAAATTACATATTTAGTGGTTTTTTACACCATAATGTTTTATACATATACTCCTTGGACATAGCCTCTTGAGTAAACCATATAGAATCATATTGGAAATGTTGTACTAATTTTATTAAATTATTTATGTGTTTTATTTTTATGAAATACATATTAATAATATTTTTGTTTTAGAAGGATAAACGATTTTCTAATATAGCGTAAATGATTAATCTTAACAAATTTCTTCAACATGCTCTATCAATTTACATAGACCTAATAAAATCAATAAATAATGAATCAATTTTCTCTATTAATATTGTCAATCCATATTATTCCACATGATATAGGGAAGGATCACTGATAATCATCTAACTAACTCCTCCCACTTTCATTATTTGTGAGATAAATGAATCTCACAATGTTTGAGAAGGATACATTCTAAAAAAATGTTCTACCAATGGAATTGTATTAATGTAAAAGAGAGTGTTAGATAAAATGTTTCTAATTTAAAAGTTTTATTTAATTAATCATAGTCTCATACAAACATTCATAATTTAGTAGTTTTCTAATTTAGGGTACCAATGGAAACTCTATTAAAAATAGTTTTCAATTTCTGGAAATCAATGATTTGTTTTGTAAACATATCATTGTGTTATAGAACTTTTTATATTGGGATAATTTATGGTGATAAATTTTTTAACATTTATGAAATTTATTTTAATGTTTAATTTTTTTAAATTTTTATTCTATGATTTGGAAACAAAATCTGATAAATTATAGTTTGAGAAACTAAAAACACTAGGCATTATCAAAGAGTTCCTAAATTTCCATGTACCAAACCCAAATATAGTGAAACTCAACTCATCATGGATCACACAATATTTAATCAATTCTTGGATTATACAACAGTCATTAGATTTACATTATACTGAATATTTTTAAATATTTTCTACTTAAACCAATTTCTAATTGACATTGTAAACATCATCATTTTGTTATGTCATTAGTAAGTACTTGTGAAACCATATCCAAAAATAATTTGCTAATATATATAAAAAATTCAGTATAATAAATATAATATTATTTTTAATAATTTGACAAATTATATTCTATACCAAGCTAATAACCTTATATTAATTGTATTTTATTTCCGATAAAATATTTTTGGGGTAGCATTAAATTTATTTTTTTTCAAATACATATGACAAAACATAATACTAATTCACAAAACCAATAACTATGACCCCACAATAATTTTTTGTGTTGAGAAAAATTGTTATTTTTCTAATCCCTAAATGTATATAAATATTTACTTATTAAATAATATCAACACTACTCAAGCTAAAAGTGAGGTTAAGTGATCTATATCAATTAAATGCATCTCCATACCAATTTTCACAAGCTATGTCTTTTATATTAATACATAATCATATAGTAATGTTATAAATAACATTAAATGAATATATAAAGAGGAGTCTTTTCAGTCACATATAACCTATTTATATATTTTTTATTCAATAATGTTTTATTGATTAGGATAATTATCAAATCACATGGAATTAATCTTGATGGATGAACACATCACATTACCCTTATGAAAATTAATAATAACATCAAAAGTATATTATATGGTAATGGTTATACACTAAATAAATCTATATAAATTGAGGTATCAAATGTCACACACATCACATGATAGGATAAATATCATCATGGTTATACCTTAATATATTATTTGATTAATAACATACCCAAATAACCTATAATTAGCTCTACTATAAGAATGGTTTGTGATATGTATCAATGTACGAAGATTATTAGTCATTGTATCTTTTAAACATCATGTAAATGGATTTAATATTAAACATACACCCCTGGTATATTAAACAAATTATTCTTGAAACTCTATTGAACTTAGTGTATGAAATTCGACATGGTATATATAGATGGTCTTCTAGCACAAAAAAACTAATTTTTTCCCACATGAGATATTCCAATATCTCTATATAAAACAAATTCAATGATAGTACTATAAAATTTTCATATTATATCACAGTCCTTTATGACCACTAATTTTTGACAAACCATGTTCAAATATTAATGGGTTATCTATCATTTAACATTATTAATATATACATCCATTATGGAAGAATAATAACGTAAATAAAAAAATTTATATAATATTAAACATTTTATATTTTTAAAATATTTTAATAAAACTTACAAACTATAAATGAGATACTATCTAATCATATCCTAGATGATATAATATTAAATAGGAGTTATTTTTGTTTCACATTTATGGAATTATTATTCTAATTATATATCTATAAAATTCTTACCACATCACAATGTGACAATATTATAAATCCTCCCAAAAAATATTTAATGACCCCAACCTAGATATTTTTGTTTTATGGAATGTTACATATGAAATTTTTAATCAATTATGAATTTTATTGTTTTCAATAAATGGGGTTTTAATTCTAGTATTGAAATATGATTTTGGGTAATTTGATTTGGATTACATGGTTTTTTGGGATATGGGTTTTGGTTCAATGAGTGGGTAAATGGTTTAGGTTTTTGGGATATAGAACCACATAAAAAATTAAGAATATAGGTGGAAATAGAACTTGGTGGGGGGGGGGGGGTATCAGTAACTCAATATACATGTGAAGGGTGGGGGTTACCTTGGGAGTCCCATCGGGAACCGAGGTGTCCCCCCAGTCGAAACCTGGTCAACCTCCTGTGTAGTTTTTTTTTAATAGTGATTCTTTAATGCTAAAATTAAAAAAATTTCATTTTCACTACATAAATGATTGGATTTAACTCATGATTTCATTGTTATCTATCATCCAAGAACCCTATTTTTGACACTTATTATCCTCATGTCTCACTCACCCCTCAAGAATTTAAATATTTTATTCGATATTTTTTCATTAAATTTAATTCTTGTTAATATTTTTATTAACATCTACCCTATTCCTTATTATTATTTTCCTTATTTTACATTTACATATATGAGATCATTAGTATGATAGGTCATTAAATCGATGGTTAAATCTATTTGAGTACCATTTCACATTTTTGGTTAGGTTAAGTGAGTGTAATGTTAGTATTTTTTATACTGTTTTGTAAATATTTTGATATTTTTCTATAATAAAGATAAATAATTATGGTTTTACTATTTTTGGGCTTTCATATAAGGCTTATTAATTCATTTTAACTTTTGTATTTATTTTTATTATTACCTATAATAATTATGGTGTGTTTTTTTCCTAATTTTATGTCATGTTTATCTTGCATTTTCTATTTAATATTTTTAAAATGATTTTTTATTTTAAATTTTTATAGATTGTGGTTTGATTACATTCATGTACTTATTTGAAGTTATTTTAGTGTGATGTTGTGTTCATTGTGGACAAACTCTAGGTAGGGGGTTTTAATATACATGAAATATCTTCAGTATTTCTTTAGAATCATATTCCTCTAATTCCCATTATCTAATAAATTACAACAATACTATTCTAAAAATATATAAAAAAATTTGTTTTTAATGGATAATTTAGTTGTAAAATCAAATATATTTTATATAGTAACACCTTGATATACATTGGGTAAATTTTTGAACAACCATCTTTAATTTTAATTTTAAATTTAATTATTTTATTAATAATTAATTACTTTTAATGTTAATATTAAATAATTTATGTTTAGTTTATTTATTATAGTTTTTTATACTTTCTTGACAACTCAAATAATGTCCATTATTATATTATATTAAATAATTAATGGTTGGATAGTAAAGATATTATTTTATAATTCAATTATTTTAATTTTTGACCTATTTCATCATTTTGAACATACTTATTTAGGTTAATATTGTATTATGAATGTACCTAAACGTGTAAGGAAAATAGGTGTTATCATTTATCATATATGAGTAGGTTAGGATCCTCTAATTACATTATAACTTTCCATGTGAACCCTTATAGATTAATAATGGATTTATATACTATCAAAGTGGTTTACAGTAATTAAAAAACATGGGAAGTATAGTTATACTATATTAGAAGGATTACATCTTTTTTTGGAATCCTTACTATATTTTTGAGATAATTAGATTCTATTTTATCCTACCTGAGTTACAAAACGTGATTTATAATTAACCTTTATTATCAAATAAATCGATTGAAAAATAATGGAAGGATATATTTCTAATGGAAATAAATGATATGATGCATATACATTATATGGTTCTTTAACAATTTCCCAACTGAAATTAGAATATTATTTTGATAAAATGTAATTAATTATATTTTATAAAGCATTGGACTTTTTTTCTTATTGGAAAACCTCTTTCACCAAATAATAGATTCATAAAATCTTGTTCTCATTATATTTAGTGTTACAGTACTCTTACCAAATGATCAAGGTCTAATGAAAATATTTTTTTCATGAGGTAATACAAAATTTTGTTTTTCATAAAAATAAATAATTCTTATGATAACCTATTTTTGTGTGAAAATTTTAGAAAAAAATATGTATCTATATTTTTATCTTTTAGCACATTTAACGATTTATAAAAAATATATTTTTTTGTATTGGATACAACAAAACCTATATTTTGAGAATCCCATGGATTTTGTTTTCATGTAAATTGGCTATATCCCATGTTTGAGTTTCAGTATTGTATAATTTAATATTATGAAACCAAGAATTTTGACCCAAATAAATATTATATTTCTAATGTTTGATTCGAGAGTGACCATAAAATAGTGATCTTACATCACCATTATTTCATGTAACCCTATGGTTGTGTACATGGATGAAATTTATAATTTTATGCAAATAGACTGTATGTGGTTATTTATAAATTTTTTAAAAATATTCTAATTATTTTGAAACTATAGTTTAATATAATAACATGTATATTCCATGAGGTTTATTGATTGTGTTAATAGATATTTTTCATTTTTAATTGAACCTTGGTTATATCTTTTCTATGAAAATGAGTATGAAATATTTTTAGTTGGAGTGTTTTATGTGTGGAAATGAATTAATAGTTTATGATCATACTATTTGTGTTACAAAAGGTCATATATATTATTTTTTCTATATAAAAAATTAAGAAGGTATATATGGATCAAGTGTTTGATGACGGGATACACTCTAAATTACATGGATATTTATATCAATTTTCTTATTTGATGGGATGGGATGAGACCTTGAATTTTAATATATATTCAATTACCCATTAGGAGACATTATTCCCTAACACTAGAAGTTCACTTAGTTGGGAGATGTCATAATCTATTCCTACCCCCAATGTAGATGGGATGGGATAGAATATTTCCCTAACTCTATCATGACGTTGATATTAGGCTCTCATGAAGTAGGTAAAACTAGTAATGATCATGTCAAGTTATCATTGTTATAGGGGTTACTGTTTTACATTTTTTGCATATTTCATCTTATTGTGTTTATCCATTATGTTAATTTCATGTTGTGTTTTAAAATTTTTATTTCTATATATTTATAAAAATATATAGATACATTTAATTCAAATTATAGAGTGTATTTGTTATGTGTTGGAACCTCAATGGTTTCCAACTTTGTATCATTATACTTAGGGTGAGTATGAAAAATTTATTGGACATTCTTACTTATGGTCTTGATTGTAGGTATAAATGGTATTGTGTGACTTTTTTGGTATTCATTCTACTACGTATGGTTTTATTGGTATAGGTTTCACCAAGTATTGGTGTTAGAGATAATGCGCCATATTGTTGTGGAAACATCATTTCTTCATGTTAGGTTTGTTTTATATTTTTGGGTGTGTGGGTGTGTGTGGTCCTAAGAGAATATTGTTTTACACACCTTTTAAGCATATTTTTTTTGTGGATTATTATATTTTATTTCATATTCCCCTAAAATAACATACATTACATGGAGATTTTTCTAAGTGTTTGTTTAGTTTAATATTATTTAGAACAAATATTAAAATTATTCAAAAAATCATACCCCATATCGTATTGTGATGGATTTAATAATCAAGGGATCATGGAGTTCTCTTTATGTGACCAAAAAATTACATGCCAAGTTATTACATTTATTAAATAACCATTCATGACTTATCATTATTATAATTTATAAAACCATAAGGATTAGTATCTATCAAAACATATATATATATATATATATAATGTAACATAAAATATCTACATCATAACCAAATATGTTTTCACAAATATCACCATTACAATATATATCATACTTAAAACATTTTTTCGTATCATGGGGAAAAGGAAACATAGTAATGGGGAAATAAAAAGATATGTACCTGAAAACAAGGGACAGATCTATGATTATTCAAGAATAACATGTGACCATTATTATTGAAACATGATGTATAAATATTTAAACCATACCATGTAATTAATTGATCATAATTATTAGTTTGGAACAAGTCATGGCAGTTCATAATATGTGAATCACAATGCAATCAATGTACCTGATCTATGAGAGTATAAAATTAGTAGAATATCATGTCATAAAATATTTTCATTTTCTGTAGAATAATAATAATTATAGAAATTGTATATCAATTCTTTCCCTAATGAAATTATTCAAACGTTATTCTTTGGATAAACACCCATGTACCTACTTTGGGCTTGGGGTATCCACCCATGTACCCTTTTTTGTGCTTGGGATAACCACACATGAATGTTATTTTGGCCATGGTATATCCTTATTTATACACCTTAATCTCATAAACTATTAATATTTATCCAATTAATTAGAGGGATATAATCTAATCACAAATCACTTAATCTTAATAGATTTACTTGAATGCAACATGATTAAGGAAACATTTATCATTTCATCATATAATAACCCAAGAAAAATTAATTTGGTTTCATAATGATTTTATTATCACCATAAATAACCATCAATAGAAATAAAAATAATCGAATTATATAATCTTAAACCCAAATTAAAATAAGTAAAAAAATGGAGTTACCATAGATAAAAAATAAATTAAAAATAACACTAGAATATTTCTTTGGAAATACCATTATCATTTTTAAATAAATCCATTCAAATAAAAAATTAAAAATATTTTGAGGGAAGAATATTAATTTAAAATAAACATTGATAAATTTATTTAATGCTTCAAATTATTGAGTGGTTATGACTATGGTAAAACCCATCCAAGAGGTATAAATTAAAATAAATATTCCTTTCACACCCTTGTTAGAAGGTACCCCATTTGAAAAAAAATGCAAGATCATTATTTTCAAAAAATAATTATATAAATTAAAACAATTGGAAAATATATTTTATAAATATATAAATAAAAATAACGAAGAGAAATTTTTAATTAAATAACATCATCTAAAGAATGATTCCCAACCAAATATGAGATAAAGACATTTTTCTATATAATTGTTCTTTCTAAAATTTGTGTTCTTCAAGAGTTAAAGTTACATAAAAATTTTTATTTATATAAAAAAACATTGTATAATAAAATAATTTCTTTATCTAATATATAATCTAAATTCATAATAAAAAAACTTAATCATGATAAATCCTGGTAAAAAGTGAGATTGTATTCTAAAAACCATACATGATTGGTTAGTTTGGAATCATAACAACGACAAAGTAAATAACAGAAAATGAAGCATTACATTACATAAACAAATATATGTTATTTATATAATATATTAATGTTAAATAATAAAAACTACATTAACAAAATCATTTCGGAATATGGTACACACTTCAAGAGAAACAAAAGAGAGAAGAGAAACCGTTATCTTAATTTTTAAATTTCTCCATAAGCACTATAACATCTTGAATAATAAATTTAAATTTATTGTAATAAAATAATATAATTATATTAATATTTATAATGTCTTACATGGTTTACATATAACAACTTACTACCCATTCATTTGAAATTAATTATTTAAATTGTTTTTTCTAGGTGTAAACTATTCTGGTTTTCATGAATGTTTTAGAGGAAATTACAGTCCTTGTTCATTGATCATGGTATAACATTATTCAGAATGTTAATAATGATTTAAATATCTTATATATTTAATATATACATATTTTTTCAGGATATATTAAATTTATATATAGAAAAATTAATCACACTATTTATGTAATTGGTAGTCTGTACCTACACATAACCACTATTTTTATTCCCAAATAAAAATAAATAAAAAAAGGTATATAATATTAAATAATTATAAAATTATAAAATTAATATTAATATAATATTTATATATGAAATATATTTTTATATCAACTAATTTTATGATGTAATGATAAATGAATCATATAAATTTGTGGAGGTGGTATTCAACACATAATCCTAAGTAATACTTTCATTACCCACTAGATGAAGAGGGGAAAAGATATTTTTTCATTATAACCATAATATTCTTTTAGTAGATTTATGACATTAGAGTCATAATTTTTTATTTATACAATTGTTTTGAGATATTGTATGGTGAACAAAAATTCAAAGAGGTCTTTTAAGATTTATACCTGTTATTTGAGAGACCTCCCAGGTCCTACACCGATATCATTGAAATATTTTTATTAGGATAAAAAAATTGGATCTTGGATGAAGTTATAGAATCTATATTTGAATTAGTTTTTATATTTTATGATCTACAAGGATAAAAAATACAGAATTTTGGAGGAAAAAGTACCCTTTTATCCGTGAGGGAGAGGAAACACTTTGAATTATATAAATGTTTTAAATATAATTAAAGTATATATAAAGTATATTGATTCAAAATATAAAAATATTAGTTTTTAGAAAATACAGGGTAAAAAAAGTTTCAAAAAATAAAATTATAAAATATAATGTGGAAATAAAACACTTATAAATTATTTTAACCCCATGGAAAACCATTTTAACCATAATAATGATAGAAAATCATTTTACTTTTTACTTTTCATTTTGACCAAAAATGAATTGAAGTCTTTAAAAAAATTGAAACAAGGAGTGGACTCGGTTCAGAAATGGACTTTGTCTGCTATGATAGTATTGGCAATGAGTCTTGACTAATAAGAAATTATTTTCTATGCTTATCTGTATATGCCACAATGTTTCAAGTTTTATGTTAGGATTATTTGGGATTACTTTTCATTACTATGATTTATCCCATGACATGATATTATGATCTCTTTTGTAGATTACGATTTTAAAAATGTTATGTTTTTATGAATATGATATGATTGATATTTCTTTTTTTTTACCCTTACTGAGCACTTGAGATCCCACTTTTATATGTTTTATTTCCCCAGGATATAAAAAAAGGTTTTTGGTCATAAAAAATGATGATCTTTATGGGAGCTGTTAAAGAACTTTCACCAAGATTAGAAGATTATGTTCCAAGTTTCCAAAGACACTAAACTATTTCGGCCCTTTGGTGTTTGTTTTTGTTATGTACTAAGTATTCTGCAAAATTAATGTAATGCCCATGTACATCATGATTTGGGTCTCTACAGTTGGTATTAGAGGAAAGGTTTAGTCATCCCTTGGAAACTAGGATGCGAAAACTTTAAGTGAGATCCCTAGAGATATTTCTAAGGTATGTCTAGGGATGTCCCTAAGGTTAAGTATAAGTATATGTTATAGTCCTAGAATTACGATAAAAATATTAGAATTAAGCCGAAGATGTTAGATATTTACGGTAATGCCCATTTATTATGTTGTTTTCCTAGCACGATTTTGCTTCTCACAGTATTCGTTTTTGGGTTTTAGACGATGGTTGGAACATGAAGGAACTGTGTTGATCAATGTAATGGACGATGCAATGATTGTACTCCTGAACAAACCAATGTTATCGGAGATGGAGTGAAAAATCTCATTGCTATACTTACACAAGCTATGAATCATTCTGGACTTCCAAATGAGCAGAGAAGGGAACAATATTCTATTGAGTCCTTTATGAGGCAACGTCTACCTTCTTTCAATGGGTCTTCTGATCCAATTTTTGATGAACAATGGATTAGTACCATTGAAAATATATTTTCCATACTTTGATGTTCAGAACATTAAAAAGTCATTTTAGCTATTTACCGTTTAGAAGGTGAAGAAGACCAGTGGTGGACTCTAATTAAGAATACAGGGCCCCATGATGAAATTGAATCCATGAAATGGGTCGAGTTTAAGAACATGTTTTTAGTAAGTACTCCCCTCGTATTCTTTGAACAAATATGGAAAAAGAGTTCCTTGAGCTTAAGTAGGAGGATGATGAATCTGTTGGTATATATGAAGCGAATTTTACAAGACTTGAAAGGTATGCATCTGGCATTATCATCCAACCTGGATGTAAAGTTGATTGATTCTTCAGTGGCTTAAAACCAAGTATTCAAAGGGAATTTTCAATAAGAGACATCAGTAGCTGTGAAGAAATTGGGCGTTGTGCTATCAAGGTAGAATTGGAAGTTGGTGTAACATATCAATCTCATGGTTTTGACAAGAAACAAAAGATGGATTTCAAGGATAAAACCTTAGAACATTGGTGAAAAGAAAGTGAATGTTTATTTATGCTCAAATTGTGGAAAGGAGCATGGTGGAGATTGTCTAAAAGGTACTAGAAAATGTTTCAAGTGTGGAAAACAAGGTCATCGAGCAGTTGAGTGTCGAAGTAATAGGAAAATGGTAGCTAATGATGTAAATAGAGAAAAGACAAAAGAGAAACTCCACCAACACATCAATGCTTCAAGTGAAAGGAAATAGGGCATTATGCTAACTAAATCCCTTATCCAAGGGTTAACGATGATCATTTTGAGAAACCTTTTAAGGAAAAGGATAAAGGGAAGTTACATGCGATCATTATTAGTAATTTTGAGTATGAAAACGATGTTGTGGAATGATTATGTGTTTATGTAAAGGGATTCCAAAATAATGTTGTGGAATCTCATTTATAGTAATTGTGGAACATTGGAATATCTATGTAATGGTTTATTGTGGTTTTTGATAATTATATGATACCGGTAAACATTAAAAGTGATTCACATATTTTGAAAAGTAGCTGATATGCGCATAATGAAGGGATAAGGAGAAAATTAAATGTTCTATAGTATTAATGAGCTCATAAATGATATAAGGATAGAGTGATATCATGGTTTGAGTATATAGATTTTTTTGGATTTTGTTATGTAGACAGAGTTAGATTTTGACAGCATTCATGTTTTCAGTAGGGTTCAATGGGTATTCTTTTTTTAAGAGAATACATGATTAAGGTATTCACATGTCTGGAATGTGACCAACAAAATATATTTTATGATATATGGGGGGATAAATGATGGTATTCACATGCTCGGTAGTCGAAATTTCTAGTAATTGTTTTCTTTATACTATGAGCTTGGAAATAAGTATTTTGGATAAACCTAAATATTGGAATGAATTAAGATAGTATTGTTCAAGGCTAGAACGTTTTTCAATATTATTACAGGAATTCTATAATAGAATAGTTTTAGAAAAAAGGACAACCCATAGGAGGGGCGACAACCCATTGCATCAGACAAGTATGCGGGAATCGAACCCACAACTGAAGTGCAACAGGCCATTATCGCCTACCACTGGCCTACAAGAAGCCCCTGGTTAGTAGGAACTAGTTTTATTTTATTAAGCGGTATGATACATGATGTATAAGTCCATTTTTGGAATCATAGATGATTAACCTCAACATAGATGGACTTATGTATATAACTTTTGATAACTTTATGTCTGACACAGATGGAATGACCTTTCATTCTATCGCATGATCTGCTAACACTTCACAAAAGACAAATTCAACTTCATTTCTTTAAGAGATGAAGTGAAAATTCTTCAAGGCACAAACAATAGTGATATTGTACCAAAATCAAGTAAGTATTTCTTCTAATTAAAAATTTTCAACTTTAGGGAAATGATATTGAAAATAGAAAATGTTGTCCTAGTGCTCTTATATCGGATGAATCAGATGGTACCTTAGATCATAACAAATTTCTGGCTTTGTGATTGTTGGCTTTTTCATACCCATATTCTCTACCACTCTCCATCAGAACTTGATGGTTAGATTTATCTTCCATATCCATAATTTCACCTATGTTCTCCAATGTGGAAACTCAATGATTAGTTAATATGGGTAACTGTTAAATTTCATAATTTATTTTTTAATGTTTATTTTTGGTATTCCTTATTACGATGTGGGTTTCTATTAAAGAAACATATAAGTAGTAACCCATTTATAACCCCGACGAATTTCGAGGGTGAAATTTATTTTAAGGGGGGTAGAATGTAACACCCCGAGATTTTATGAGTTATATTATTTTTAATTTCTTTCATATATTTTTTTGTATGCTACACCATGATTATCTTGCACTATACACAACAACGTATTAGCTTGCAGTATACACAACACTATTCTTGGATTGTGTTACACACAATTTGAAGTTCGTTTGATAGTAGTTATTCTGCGCAACATTGAATGTATATATATATATATATTTTCAATGTATAAATTAAATATGGTTGGATTCTGTTATACGCAACAACGAAAGAGTCTTGCATTACACGCAATCACGACCTTCCTCGATAGCGTGTGTAGTACGCAATACCGAGTTTCACTAAACAATGATATATTATTATAATATTATTATAGACTAGACTTTATTAAAATTATTAACTACATTTTGATTTTTATAACATTATTATTCATCTTACACATTTTCTAAAACATTTTATGTGAACAAAATAAAATTTTCTGGTAAAATAAATATTTTTCAAAAAATGCAGTTTTGCCGCCTTTTGATGGCGCACCCACATTAAATATAGTTTTTGATGGGATTATAAAATCAATTTGAAAAAATAAAATTCTTTTTTGGAATAATTATATAAAAATTATCTTTGGATAAAAGTTTCATATTATTCTGATAAATTTCACATTTTAATGAATAGTAAAAACATGCTATATTTTAATTAAAAACAACTTTTTTCATCACAATAATTTATATTGTTAAATTATTATATTAAATGGTTTTAATGTATAAATAGAATAAATTTTTACTATTTAATATAATTTATTTCATTAAAATTAATTTTACATTGAATTCATAGGTAAAAACATTTCAATCTTTGGCAATGTTTTAACCTGTAATACCTGTTCTCTTAACAACGACATTAATTTTAAATTAATTACTGCAACTTTTCTGTTTTTAATTTTTAAAAATGGATTCCATATTTGAATTCAGTGGGTCCATTTTATGTTAATAGTTTAATTTTATTTTATTGATATTATGAATAGTAACTACGGTAATTTTTATTTACTAGAGTTAAATGTAAATCTGGTAATTAAGGGTAAAAATAAGATTATAAAATTACCATAACACTTGAAAAAATACTATTGGATGAATAAAGTTAGACCCATATCACCTAAGGGTCTGATTAGATTCATTTCATGGTCTTTTGACTGTGAAATAATATAATTATTATTAAAACCATTGAAAGTGACAACATGTCACTCTCTTAAATCTTATAAGTTTAATAATTTTAATTTAGTGATAAACATCATAAAACATCAGATATAAATAGTCCACAGAAATCTAATGAAAATATATACATCATATGAATTTATTTATAATTTTCATGGATTAAATAATTATCAATAATTATGACACAATAATGATGTTGAGATTATTTAATTGATTGAAATATCAAATAAATGATTTTAAAAGTATTACAATAAATATTATATGGACTATTTAATGTGCTCCACTAATTTTATAGATAAAAATGAAATGTTATGAATCTATTAAATCTTTTCGTTTGAACATGTCATCTGTATATATTTTATTTAAATTCAAATAAATGAATAGTGTCAAAATTGACACTATGGTTATTTTATAAATATTACATAGTATAAAAATTATTAAAAATCACATAAATATTTAAAAATTATATATTGAAATTTATATGGTCTAAAATGTAATAAATAATAAAACTTTGGACAATTAAGAACATATAAGTAATTATTTATAGTGATTTAAAATTTAGAATAATATTACCACAAATAAATTTAAATAAATTATATAAGGATAAATCAAGTTGATAATGTTTAAAATAAATTCCCAACTATTCCAAATTTTATTGGTTGATGAGATTACAACCCTATATCGTCTAATATTCGGATTTGAGTCATTTTTGGAGTTTTTTAAGAGGTGTTGGAATTTTTTTATAAATTAACATTTCTTATAATTCCAAAGGTTCCCCTCTCCTCCCTTAAAATAGGGCACCACCTCCCTCTTCTCCTCACACCATTTTGAGCCTTAAAGCTCAGGAAAAACCTGCCCATTTCCCTTCTAAGAATCTTTATAACCATACTAAAGGTCCTGGTATTTTTCAATGAATAATTTTAGTGCCCTAAGAGGGGGTTTCAAAGTGGTGTGTCGAAGAAGTGGTAATATCCGTTACCGATTCTTTCAAATTTATTTTTCTTCTGTTTCCTCTTCTTTAGTTGTTTCATTATGAAGTAATAACAACAGTATCACTCATATACTTATATCTTATTATAAATATGAAACAACCCTATTTCACATTCTATCCATCCTATGGAAAACGAAATCATCGCGAGTGCGTACGTACGGAATACCGTCTCCACACCGTGGTGTAATCTGTTTTCCACCACCACATTACTTGGAAGGGTATAATGGTGTAAAGAATAATTATATATTATTATATTAAAGTTATATTGATTCCTAAATAGTATATATACACTTCAATACAATTCCATGATCATGGGAATGACATCATCGCTCGTGCATACGTACAGCCTACCGTCTCCACGATGTGATGCGACTCGTTCTATATGATCTTAAACGAATAATGATTATATAAATAAATTTAATGAATAAATATTATATATATTAAATTAATACCTTTCCTTAAATGAGGTATCTATAACCTAAAAAGAGGAATAAGAATTTATTCGACAAAACATGCATGAGAACAAAAAGTAATGAACACCAGAATAACAAGTAGCAATGAAATATTACTAATAAGAATATAATAATATGATCATATATGATATCATAACAATAAATATTATTCTATAATAATTAAATAACATTATTTAAATCATTATATAGGAGGTTCAGATATCTATAAATCATATCGGACCTAAGGTAAGGGAAAATCTCGCAATCTCATTTTTATCTGAGATTGTTTATAATTCATAATTTACTGGGGAATATGTTTTCATCCACATCCATGTTTCATCAATATGTAATATTATTTTTATCCTCATTATATTGTTTAAATCAAATTTTGCACATTTTTTAGTTTTTAGTAAAAGATACGAAAGGAATCTTTTGATGTTTTTTAGTACGAGGTACTTTTTGACTTTTCCAGCCAAAGTACGAGAAAAATGTTTTTTTAACTTGTACTACATGAATGGGTTTTTATTATTTAATAGAACATTATTTCCATTAATATTACTTTACAAGTTTTCAAGTTTATTTTTAATCAACTTCTTTTAGTTTAAAATTGTATGACATGTTAAGAAAGGTAAAATGTTTTTGAAGTAGAAATGATATTTTCCTCAAGAATGGAGTTCAAGTGTTTTATCAAAATTATTTTCCATCAAAGATAATATAGGGTCTTGTTTCTATCCCTACTTTTATGTTTATTTTATTCCGTTATGATGGAATTAATTTTATGATGTCCTTTTATCTTAAATGGATTATGTTATGATGGCAGGATGTTTAAGAAACACATTTTTTATTATGTGGGTTATGATATGATGTATGATTTATGATTTTGTGGCACATATAATAATGGTTTCATTATGATATAGGTGGTACCTATATATCTATACAATGTATTGGGTAAAGATTCATATATCATGATATAGACATGACTGGAATAACAAGTTAAACCGGTTCAGTGATATAGGACTAGAACAAGGAGTGAACTAGGTTAAGAAATGGACTTTGTCCGCTATGATAGTCTTGGAAATGAGTCTTGACTAATAAGAAATGGTTTTCTATGATTATGTGTGTATGCCACAATGTTTCATGTTTTAAGATAGGATTATTTGGTATTACTTTTCATTACTATGATTTATCCCATGACATAATATTATGATATTTTTTGCAGGTTAGGATTTTCAATATGTTATGTTCTTATGAATATTATATGACTGATATTTCTTTTGTTTACCCTTACTGAGAATTTGAGCTCACCCATTTATATGTTTTATTTTCCCCAAGATACAAAGAAAGTTTTTTGGTAAGAAAAAAGAAGGACGGTCTTTATGGGAGTTGTTGAAGATCTTTCACCAAGATTAGAAGATTATGTTCAATGTTTCCAAAGACACTAAACTATTATGGTCCGTTGGTGACTGTTTTTTTTATATATTAAGTATTCTGAAAAAGTAATGTAATTTCCATGTACATCAAGCTTTGGGTCCCTAAAATACATATGTACTTCCTTTTAATGATACATGCATAACATTATACAAATGAGAGATGTTAAGAAGAAAAATAATGTGATATGATACAATCCCAATTAGATTAAGAATCTTTAAGGGAACAATATAAATTGGGCCTAGGATTCTCATGTTTCTAAATCCCATAAAATTATTCCTTTTAAAATTGTTTAGAAATACCTTCCCACTAACATCCAATTCAAAATCTCCCCAATGATTGTCATCATAACTCTTTTATAGTCTAACAGCTTCCTTAATGTGATATTGGATAGATCTAAACATCATTTCCATTTCATCATATAAATCAAGTACCAATATCTTTGTTTCGTTAACTCTTTAAAAAATGTAGGAGTAATACACTTCATTAAATAGAGGTCTTTATAAGGAGACATCTGACTAATCATGTGATAACTATTATAATAAGAAAATTTTATTAGAGAAAGGTATTGATATTAAAAGAAATTGAAATCTAGATATAGGATCATAAAATATAAAATAGGTTATGAATGGTAATATTAGACTCACCATATATCTATGTTTGATAAGAAGTACTGATATAGAAATCTATATCTATATCTTGCTAAATACATCCCTATAACTTCAAGATAAACCTTAGAACTCAATTAGATTTAATAAAATGTTTTACTACATGAAACCTTAAAACATAAATAATTTATATATCAACAAGATAGCCAAGATATAAATTTTATATGATATAAATAAAAAGTTATAACTTTTTTAGGTGATGAACTACAAAACAATTAGAAATATTTATTTAGACTATTTATGGAGTATCATGATGAAATATATAGTGTTTGATCAAATTTGCATTTATTATTGGTATTTGTTGTGACATCCCTTTAGAATACTATCTATCAGCCTAAATTTTATGGTATACTAAGTTCCATGAATCATATTGTACAATATATCCCAAAATATAATCCATCCAAAATTACTCTTTCGTATGTTTATATATCTTTATACATCTAGGATGAATAGATAAGAATGACTAATGAGATCCTTCTAATTTCTCATTCTTCATGACTAGTATTTATGGGACACATAATGAATTCCTAAAAACTAGCATTCCATCAAAATAAAGTTTGAAGTGATGAACATCTCTCCCCGTCTTTTGTAACTCTTCATCTTCATTATGCACCTCGTTAATCTTCAAATTAATATATGGTTGAACACTTATTTTAGAAATATACAATTTCTCCCATTTCATCATGATTTCAAGTTTCATCCTTTATAAATCCCAAAACATTTGTTCTTATGGGACACTCATTATAGAATATATATCATATTGTTTTTCAACCCAATGTTTTATCTTCCATGTACCATTTTCTGAAGTGGTAATGTATTAATCACTGATAATCATTAATCAATTTAATCCATATTCTATAGTTGATTTCCAATACATTCATTATTAATATGTACTTTAAACTATTTTTTAGTCTATATGTCACACCATTCCACATAAATATAATCTTTCCTTATCATTAATATATATATTACTACTGAAAACTCCAAATAATTAGTAGTGTAATTTTTATCATGATGTTTATATTACTGTAAAAAATATATCATCATATCATTATCCAATTGAAAACATCCCAAGCCTTCATTTATGAATCACCATAAAACACAAATCCTTACCTATTGTAGTTCAGTGTGGGAAAAAGTTTACTAACTAACCTTCTCATTAGTTATTTCAATGTTTATTAATATTCATTAGTTCAAATGAAAGAGAATCCTCTCTGATTATACATTGTGAGCTTATTATATATATATTATAAACTCATAAAAAACAATGATAATACCAAAATAATATATAAAATATATAGATCTTAGTCACAGTGGTTGGTCTGGGGAAATTTTCAATAACATTTTTCTTTGATGAATCCAATAATCTAACTTGAATGAGATTTTATTACCAAAAATAAAACCTTATGTAGCTGAAATTTACACTTGGTAATTTTTTCATACAATATATCATTCTTCATGAAGGTTATTTAAATTTTCTTGATATATTTTTGATCTTACATTCTCCTGAAGTATATAATAAAATAATCTATAAGGGTTAATAAAAACAAATCATTTCAATCTCTAAATAATCTATTTATTAAATCCATGAAGATATTAGAGGAAATAGTTATCCAAATTGATTCAATATAAATTTATTAATTCCATACCTTGCATAAAAGACTATATTGAGAATATATTCACTTTTGGACCTCAATTGATAGTATCTAGAATGATGTAAAATCATTGAAAATTATCTAGATCGTCAAAATTGATAAAGAAAGCATTAATACATGAAATATTATACTTATAATTTATCATGATCATTTTATGTTCATGATAAACAATATATAGTCACATTGATCCATATTAATACTTAATAAAACAAATATCTGCTCTCTATGGTGACAAATAATTCCCAAGGAATCCCTTCTCAAGATTTTCATGGACTATATTTTTTAAATACAAGGAATTAATACGGTTAATTTTATATAGAGTCCTGAAAATTGGTGTTAAACTAGGAATGTATTATACTGTAAAATCATCCTTCAAACTCAAAGGAATAATAGAAAATACTTTGTAAAATACATTAACAATATCTTATATAACTTGAATATATTTTATGTTCATTTTTTCCCCAACCAAATGAGATAAATATATCATTTTAAAAATAATAAAAACCATTACAACTGATAAAATTTATATTTGAAGGAAATATTTTTCCCCACATAGATATTTAATTATATAATTTTTTTAAAATATCTAATTTTACTTCCCTTGGAAATTGATATGGATTAATATTATGAAATAAAATCCATGGCTAAAATAACATTAAATTAAACTAGAGTAATAATAATGAAGTCAAAAAGAAGGACATTATAAAAATCATAAAGTTTATATGAATCATAAACTTGAGATGTGAAATCTGTACAATTAGATATATTCAATTATAATTCAATATCTAATTTCAAAAGAGGTATTATTATAACCTTGTAAAATAATTCATATATAAATTATTGGGTTGATCAAAAATCAAGCCGGATATTAGAAATTATAGAGTTGGTGGTATTTCTACTATTTAGATATTCATTATTGTACCCACATCAAACATTATGGAAACATGATATTTACATTTTTTCCTAGTATTAAGAGTTTTCTAATTTTTATAACCGTTATTAACACTCATATTCGATTACTAGTTATCAAAATATCTATACTCCTTTCATTTAAAACATTGGAGTGTGGTGGGTGCATTATGTTCACCCTTCTCTCGATGTACATCATTACCAAACTTTTTCCAATAACTTCTTAATTTTATTTCCCAATAAAAATTCAATCTATAATTAATGAACTTTTAACTCCCATTAAGACAAATTAATCCTTCATCTTTCATCCTTACACACTACTATAATAAAGGAAATATCATATTCTTCACAATATGGGTTTTATTGTTATATTTTCATTTAAAATTGTGTCTTTAGTTTCTTCTCAAAATGATGGTATGGATGGTTGACTCTAATCTCCATTTATACCAAGAGAGTACATCATAAAATTTCATTATGGATATTGAAGAATCTTATGTATAACACCCATTAAAGACTTGGTTTTAATCTACTAAAGTGTAAATAAATATTAATATTAGGTTGTATGTAAATACTTGAATCATACAACATAATTCTTGAAAAATTATTCTCATAGGTACTAATTTAATCATCACTCATATTATTTAGTGAATGGAATTCCTTCTCCATTTTCATAAGAACAATATAAAGAAATTACTAATTAAAAAATATCATTATAAAATCATTCATATTAAATGTTTTAATAACAAAATATTTCATCATCTTCTTAAAAAGAGACTACCATAATTATTCTTCTACTTTAATATAATAAACAACTAAAATAATATTTTATTTCTTAATGTACCATAGAATAGAAAATATCATTTTTGTGGTACATACACAATTATTAGATGATAGTGGATCAAAAGACCCCCAATAAGAATATGGATATTTCCTCATGAAGGACTCAACAAAAAATGTTACCCATTTTTCTCAATTGGAATATTATAATGGTTCAAGACTTTGTAATGTTACAAAAGCAAAGAAAACTGGTTTTTCAATCGAAGTCCAATAAAATTATATTTATTTGGTATAAATTATTTTCAGTATTTATCACATTGAATGTTAAAATTATTTAATTATTATTATCCATTAAATACCACTGAAAATAACAAATTTATAAACAATTATTATATTGAGATAGAATATAATCCTGAAAATAACTTATAGTATGTCTTAATCACATGTCCTTTTTTGAATCTTTGAAACCATAGGTTATCCATGGTATTATCCTATTTAAATCCATTATAATGGTTCATAATGAAAATATTAATTTACACATGAATATCCCATATGAGTGTTTAGACATGTTTGTTGCATTAGGATGACTCAACATGAACCACTAATGATCGAGTTAGTACACAATCAACCCTGTTCAGATTTGTTACCCCAATGTGTATCTATTATATATCCCCATACTAGTTCTTGTATCCAAACATGGATATATTTTATATGAAAACCAATAATTTTTAATTAACATTGAATAGGATATTATCCTATGTATAGTCTTATATTTAGGGTTCTCACTAATGTTTTCTCACATAATTTTAAAAAAATTCTAAACATTTCTCTGATAACAAATGGTATGACCTAAATATAAAATTCATAAATATTGAATCTTATTAAATGAATATTCATTATATATCATTATGATTTATTCTAGAACCATAAATTATTAGTTTCTTTGGAAATTTCAATAAATAAAAAACAGGTATATAAAATATCAACATCATCTCCCACTATATTCTACACAACTATTACCCTTATTAGATATATAATGATTAAAAAAATCTTTATATCTTGGGGAAAATGATACAAAACGAAGGGTAAACATAGGTGAATAGTAATGTGAAATGAGGAAAATATCAATGATCATTTAAGAATAACCATAAGAGTATGGAATAATGAGCATAATGTTTTTAAACTAAAGATTGTATTTCACAGTTCATAGGCAAGAGTCATGATGAATTGTTTTGTAGTTTGTGAATCATGAATCATAAAAGAGTCAAAGAACATGATCCATGAGAGTATAACATTTTAAAATGATCATTCCATAAAATAGTGACACAGAGGTTAGTAAAATCAAATTAAAAAAATTATTTCAAGGATACAAACTAAGACATTATTTATATGTAATGGTTGAAAAAACCACACATGTACCAGCTTTGGGATAGGGATAACCTCCAGTGTACCCTATTTTAGTCATCAAATAACGTCCCATAAACACTTTTTGTGTATTGTAACAACCTAACACAAAATATTTGTGCTCAAAATATATTAATAGTTTTCTCATGAATTAGAGTGATTTAATGGACCCACCCATAACATAGTCTTAAACCATTTATATGTATACAAAAATATCATGAACACATTTATCATTTAAACACAACCTAACACATGAAATGATAAAATACATCATCATGATTTAATAATCCAAATAAATAACAATATAGAAAATGAATATGTATTATATCAAATAATCATATCCCAATTTAATCATAAATATCATCAATTTTTTATTGCACATATGAAGAATAATTTTAATGGGTAACTAGAATATTTGATTAGGAAAAAACCCATTTCATTTTGAAATATATTATTCAAAATTTAATAATTTTAAAAGTATTTTGGAAAAAATTTACTTTAAAAGAATCATGGAAAATTGTAAAATAATATTCAAAAAAAATTTCATGCAAATAAGAATATCTATTCATTTGGTATACATGGAATACAGAATTATATTCAAACGTTCGGTAAAAAATACCTCATTTTTATTATATAGATAGAAGAAAATGAAAGGAAATATATTTATATATAACCATAGAATATAAAAAAATTAAATTATTTTAATAATAGATCTTACAAATTCATCATCATGAAATTGAGCATAAACAATCCCTGTAAATATAATTATTTTAACATAAAACCCATACTGCAGAGGAAACATTTGAATCATAACCCCAAGAAAAAAAAATTAAAAATGAAATATAAAATATAATTATTTTGAATATATTAATTTTATAACATTTCAATTGTTTATAATATACACAAATTTTAATAAATATGTTTTTAATATGGAATATTTTATTTATAAACAAAACTGGGATGAGAAACCTTTAACTCAAGTTTGACTTCCATCGTAAGAACTCCAAACCCCTATATAATAAATTTAATTTATCAACAATTATATATAATATAAATATTTTTACTTATTATAACATATATTTTTTAAATATATCATATTATCTCAAATTTATTAATATTTCTTTTTATTAAAATCAATGTTTTAGGGTTTTAACTATTTTATTTTTCATGAATGGTTTTGTTGGGTAGTTCCAGTCCATATAATTTTATCATGGTTATATCATCTACAAAATATTTATAATGATATGAATATCATATATATTCTATATATATATATAACAATGGAAAAATTGTAGATAGAGAAAAATGAATTACACTATTTTTAAAGACTGTAGTCCCTACGTACGGATGAACAATATTTTCTAATTCTAGAAAAATGATTAAAGAATGAATAATAATTCTTTATCATTATATGATAATAATTATGTCATTAATATCATATATATTTGTTAAATTAATAATTAATAGCTTTTATTATAGGTGAGCCAGGAATATGAATTATATCATTATGGGGAGGCGGTGGTCCACACGTACATATAAGCGAAAATTTTTATTTCTTATTTGATGGAAAAGAGGAAGTAAATAATTGTTACATCATCATAATAACATCTATGTAAATTAATGATACTATATAAATCATATTTTTTAGATACAATAGGTTTATATAATGTTGAAGAATAAAAAAGTTTTAATATCTTGGTTAAATAATGAAAAAAATGCAACGAAAAAACATTTGTTAACAAACAAATTTTAATGAATAAAATAAAAATTAGATTAATTAATTTCATATTAAATACTATCAAATGAATGAGAAAAATGTTTCATTGAATATATAATATATTAGTTTCATTCAAACCATCAATTGATAATGATTTCATTCTTTTATTAACATAAAAATACATCATGTATATAAAAATTATATATAAAAAATAAATACTTTTTACCATTCAATGATTTTATATATGTTAATAATGATATCTAATGTATGAATGAATATAAATTTATTCATATAAATTATTAATTTATCTATTTGAAATCAATTCATAGGAGTGATCAATATTAATTTTTGGATAAAAATACATAACTTGTCAAAAATATATTTCATCAAAAAATATTATTTTAAACACAAAATGATTTTATGAAGAATTCAGTTATTATTTAGTAAAAATTAATATATATATTTAAATTTATAGAAATTTTAATATATAGTTCATAATGATGTTAATCTTGGTGAAACCCACCAATCCAATGAGAATGTTATAAATTTTTACAATATCAAAGGTTCATTTAAGCACATAACGTCCTATAAAATAAGCAATAAAATAATTAAAATTTATTTTTATGGAATATTTAAAAAAATAAGTTGTTACAAATCATCCGGATTTATCACTGTGATTTAGGATATATATATGTAACATGGTTATGATTGTTACCAAAATTATTTTAATGGGTGACATAAATAATGAATTTATTTCTAAATTATATTGATATAAGGATTCATAATCCCCATGATCAAAATAATGAACTAATTATTCATAAATATTCAATTAATTTCATCACATGAAATGATGTTAAAAATAACAATTATCTAATTATATTTTTTTAGTATTTTTATCTTCAAATTGAAAATCTTCCATTAAATTTTTTTTGACAGTTTGTTTTATCAAATTTCAATGTGAAAAATTAAATTAAGATCAATTTTTACCATCAATTTTTTGATAATAAATGATATTTTCATTATATAAGACATGTATAATCAATTATTTATTAAAATTTTAATTTTATTAAGTATGGACATAATTATATTATCTTCTCAGAAACAAATGTTTCTCCAAAATATACTTTTATAAGTATGAAACATCAATGTGAAGGGGTGTACAGTCTGGGGGATATAGGAGTGTCACTAGGTTTAGAGAGTTGATCTTGGTTATAATAACGGAAATAATATTTTTTATTATTTTTTTAAAATTAATCTCATTTTACTATGTTATTAGTAAAAATTACCACTATGGTTAAAAAACTTAAGTAAATGTGGAGTAGGCATGTTTATATGTTTTCTAAAACAATTAATTCACCATTTTTACAAAAACATAGCTAACTAAAAATGAAACATTTTCCATTTGGATTAAAAATACTTTCAGTTTCCTTAGATAAGTTTTTAATCATATATAAAATTGAAAAAAACCTAATATAAAATATTTTTGTATTATAAGCTAGGTTGGTCAAAGAATCAATCATATGTTCAATTTATATATACCCTAGAAGGATATATCATTAATAAAAAAAGTTTTTTGTGGAAATGAATCATTTCCAGAATAAAAAAATTCAATAAATAATCTTCAAATTTTAATCATTTAAATACAAAAAAAAATTAATTAAATTTATAATTAATAAATTTGAGATATAATATAAGTATAGTTTATAAAAATTATTTTAAAAAATACCTATATGTAATAATTAATATACTATGATATTTTCTCAATTTTGTTTCAAATATACAATGTAATCAATAATTGGAAAATATATTTCTATTAATATGGTTCAATTCATTTATTTATATGAAATGAAAGAGAATTTATTTTTATGAGAAGTATAGGATGCATGTCCTTAATATATCTTCTAATAGTAAAACTTCATGTATTTTTTATATTAAAAATGGTATCCATGTTATATGTAGTAGGATTTATATTAAATTGATAAAATATTTAGATTTAGGAAGAAATACACTGTATAGAAACATTAATTTCCATTTTTAAAAAAATCAAGGAGCTACAAAAAATTTAACAATAATATAGTTCAAAAATGATAAAGTAAAGAATAAAAAACAATAATAATCGGATTAAATAATAATAATAAATTCCAATAATAATTTTGGAAATATAATTTTAATCGTTCTATGAAGATTAATGGTCTAATTGATAATTTTTCAATAATGTGTGTGAACAAAAAGAAATCATCATTTTTCTAAATTTTCATGATAATAAAAAATTGAATTCCCAATTTTGTTCATGTGATGAATATTTAGAACCTAAATGAGATTTGTATGTATAAAAATAGAGTTCAGTTTTGTATATTAGAGACACATTATAGATTGACATGGGAATTGTCCTATAAATCAATTATAAAATAAACACCAATAATATCAATATTTATTACTATTTTATATTTTTTTGTTACTCTAATCATTTGAAATCCTTTTATATAAGATTATTTTTTTAATTACAAAAATATATTTTGCATCATTAAAGAAAAATTTAATGACAGTTACAGGTATATTATCACTCTATCACTCATAAATTATTCAATGAATATTTCATTAAATAAAAAAAGTGATCCCATTTCATGGATTTGGTCTTATAAAGGTTGTTTATAAATTACAAAAGTTTATTATTTCTAAAAATTAAAATTAAAATTTTCATTTCATTTCACACATCAAATTTATTTATTTATTTTACCATATGGTTTCTTAAAAAATAAATTATTATTTTTAAATTTTTTTATGATATTCCTATAATTTTTACTTTTTGATGATCATTTGAAAAAAATGCTTTTAATAGAAAATGATATACTTTATCACTTCAAGAACATCCATATCCTATTAATGGACGGTTTTTACCTATAGGATAAAAATTAATCAATGATCATTGATATAAAATTTTATAATAATTTGATAAAATTGTATGGATTTGATCTTTTAATATACATTTATAATAAAATTAAATTTTAACCATTTCTTACCCATCTCACGTCAAACTGATGTGTACATTTTTCTTACAGGTGATAAATTAATAAATTACAATTATGATAACATTTTTATTATAATTCATGATAATTTTTTTACTTTTTATCCTTTGATTAATGCTTTTAGAAATATTATGGTTTCTAAAAATAATTTTATAATATATATCAATTTGGGAAAATCACACAATTGATTGATGTATGATTTTTTTCTTATATATAAAAAAATAAATTAATGTTAATTTTAAAAATGTTTAATGATAATTAAAGATCATATTATTGATTTTTATTACCTGAAACATGTTTGAAAAACTTAATAATTGAGCTTTAATAATTTTGGAAACATCATATTTAACAATTATGTGAGTTTTTTCCTTAAATAGGACAAATCAATCAATGATTATTGTAATTTGTTTTTGTTAAAATTTGTTCTTATTTAGTCAGATTAGATCATGTGATGAATTATTATAAATTCAGAGAAAATTATAATTCCAAAGAAAATTTATATCATTCATGGAACATATCGAATAGTAATGATATGTAGTTTATTTTTACATGTCTAAATAATTCGATGAGAATTCTCATAATTATTCAGGGAATTTTTTATTCATTTTCTTAGTTTTACTATTTTTTAACATTGTTATATAACTTATAAAGGACCAATAATTATTGCAATATAGTTTGTATAAACAAAAAATATAAAATATAATATTAATACTGAAAAATTAGTTTAATTTTTTATTCTAAATAATTTTTTTTACAATTATAAGAAAAAAAATTATTTAATATTTTAGGATGAATTATAACACTGTGAAAGTAACCCACTTATTCTTGGAAGAAAAAACTTAAAAATTTGAATAAATTTAATTTCTATTATCTACACATCCTAAAATGATATAAATTTAATAATTATTAATAAGTATTTTAAATGATATCATATTTATCAAAAATATATACACTTTTTCTTAATAATGTAACACCTCGAACCGAACAACAGGGTCTGAACCAATGTCCCACAAAGACTCAATCATTTCTCCCCATTTATAAGAGGATGTTTATTAGTTGTAACATGATATGAATGGAAGAAATATAGATATATTATTGGAGTTATCAAATTCAAAATAGGACCTTTCTGATCAATTTTGTTTTATAAATTCATTCAAAATTGAGTCAAAATTAAAATCCATGGGGTGCATTTTATTGAACCCTAGAATGGGTGCACTAGTAGGGTGTGGGCACCCAAAGTTGGCCGATGAATTTCCACCATAAACCTGACATTATTAATAGAGAAACCTAGGTTTTAACAGGAATACAAACTAGCTTAATGGTTCTTTATAATTATACAGAACTATTGAAAACCCAATATTGATATAGTGGCTTTCGTTGGGGAGATGTTGGAAACTTTATAGCCACCACAGAACCCATGTAATTTTTCACACTGAAACCTTCAATTCCTAGACCACGTGTTCACTAATAAAACCCCCAAAATACTCATAATATTGAATAATTTAAAGTGTATAAGTAAATTTATAATCATAAAATATCGCATGAATCTAAATAATAGATATGTTAAAATTATCTCCCTCAAACAAATAGTTTTTCTTGAGAAGTAACATAAATGGTTATGCTCAAATAACATAGTATATTTATTTTTTATAGTATACTCCCATAAATATGTATACTCTGGGATCATTTCATGAATCCATAGTTTCCGGTGTAGTTTTACCCTCTTCCCTCATTATGACTTTCTCGCTATGATCTATAATCCGTATAGTGTGCTATATAGATAATGTGTCATGATCCAACTCCACATACTTAAAGTCCATGAAACTCAAAGTATTATTAGGTAACTTTTATGTCTAGTAATATAGAACACCTCATGTATACCTCAATAGTGATAAAGAAGATCTAGATGATTCACCACTATTATAACCCATTCAGTTATCCTGAAGGGTCAAACATAACGCAATAATAGATTCAATTGATTTATCATATTTAGGATACCTAACCATGGAGTATCATAAAGAAAAACCCGATCACCAAATATAATATATTTAAGACTCTTTATATGGTTGGTTAAAAATTTATATTTTCTATAAGATATGATGAACTTATTCTAATTCAGCTACACTCCATGAAGGACTTCTATACCATGTTGTTCCCCACAACTACAGCCTCACTAGTAGCATGAAAACAGATAAATGAATATCATGGAAACAATAATTTAACTTTTGAATTCACATCTGTGTCAAATCCAAGTAAATATTTTTGTATGAAAATTGAAACATAGACATGTAATCAACCAACAGTCTAATGATGTCTATAGAATAATCTGCAAGCATGTCCTATAGAAAAAGAATCAATAAGTTTGATTGTCTATATTCTTGTAGATGGTATGTTGTGCTCAATCATAGAAAATTCATTATGGCCTTATGTAAGAACATACAAAACCAATATGTAAAATAGTTGTCTATATTATACATGATTCTCACGGTAACTCTATTCATGAATATTATATCACATACATATTGATTTACCTGCTCATCTATTGAGTGAGTGTCATAGATTGGTAATAAATGAGAAATTTTTTTTAAATAGATCTATAATCACCCAGATAGAGTGATATATCCACAGGGTCCCATGAAACCATTTTAAAAAGTCCATCATGTCATCGTTCGACATCTACTAGTGGAAAAAAGTGGTTATAGAAATCTTGTAGGAATGTAGTGGTCAAATTTTACTCTTTAAAAATATAGGCATTGAGAAAGAAATCCCTCAATGTCTCATTTCATCCTGTGACACTGGAACATGAACATAAATTTATGATACTTGTTATTATTTTTTTGATTTAATTCCAACATAGATACATGAATGTACCTCATCACCTATTATATGATAGAATCAAGGAATATAACTCTCCCATGTACTATGATCACATTTTCATTTCCATCAACCACCTAGTTATCGATTTACCACCTTTTAGCTATTATCCAATAAATAAACTCTATGAGTAATCCACCATTAAAACTTTCACCCTTCCTATTAAAGAATATATTATCACTAATAGAACACAAATCATTAATACATTGTCCTTGAAATCATCCATCTTAAATTCAATCAACAGCCTCATCAAAAAATACTATTCCATTAAAGTCCATTTAGTTAGATTTAAATATGATATCATATTATGTCTAAGAGAATATTCAAATATATTAAATGTTATTTTTTTATAGTCCCTATAAATGATTAATGTATCCAGGTACAATACCCATTTTACCACATTGGAATTATATCTCACTATTCAATGAAATAATAAATTATATTGTTGTCAATATATGCAAAAACTTCTAATTATAGTTATAGTGTCTCTAAAACATCAAAACCTAGACAATGAATTCCAACTCATGTATTGGTATGGAAGGTTATGGTAGTGGATTCTGAGTTAACATGAACTATAAACATCACCTCTCTCTCTCATTACATTTGTATTAATTCCAAACAAATTCATGATGCATTATATTAAATCATATGTACTCCACCTAGATATAGAGTTATCAGAACAAGAGAAGTAGTCAACCTCTAATTCATCTCAAAAAATTCCTATTCACACTTGTACCACCACTGTAATGCATCTTTGTTCTTCATCAGTTAATTCACAGGTGTTGATTAACAAGAGTCGTAATTAATAAAATGATTCCAGTACCTTAACAAACCCAGAATGATCCATATCCCAAATATATAGTGAGGATGTGTCTAAGAAAACTATACCTCAACATTATTTTCATATATAGATATACATTTTTAAAAATACACATGCCCAATGTATTTCACGTCCAAAATAAAAAAGTTGCATATCTTTGAATAAATACAATGTTCTCAAAGAGTAGACATGTCTATAATGGTATGTATTGAATTGTTCTCAATTTTTAGTGAGTAAATAGTGATTCAATTAATAAAATCCATGATTAGTGAGTAAATATTTGGGAGAAGTATCTTGTTCATGATACCCATTATAAGTTTTAGTTCATTTTTTCAACCCATCACCCAATCAATTACTCTTATATCCCTTAAAACATTTCAATTTCTTATTCAGGATGTCATCCTCTTTAAACCATGACTGGTGATAACCAGATTGAAGATCAATCATGGGGAACCAATAAGTTTCCTATAATTGAATAAAGAGACTCTTAATACTAGTATAAGGAAATAAATTATTAACCATCACTTAATTTTTATTTTGGTAATCTATAATAACAAAAAAAAACTATGGTCAACCTTCTTGGTGGACTGCATAGTTTAACCCCAAAGTAATATACACATCCTGATATATTTATTCTTTTCCGAGTCATTTATATATACCTCGACATCCTTCAACTCAGCCAACAACATATGATGAGGGAGTATCTAAATGATATATATATTTTTAATTATCTATATCTCAAAATGAACTCCTCTATCATGAGGACTTAATATGAAATGATCCAGAATGATATCCTGATAGATATCAAAAATTTGAGGAAAGTAAATTGGGGCCTCTGTGATATTCCAAAATGATCGATTCCTATAACATGTTCCATGATCATCCTAAGAGGGCTCAAGTCGGGACCCACTCTTCCTTATCCCAAATCCCATTCAATGTTAATCAAAAACATCTACCTCTCTAGAGATTAAAATAATACCCCTATCTGATAGACATCAGTGTGTGATAGAATGTTGTTAAAGAAAAAAGTGGCATGAATCACATAATTTATGTTTATATAAAAAATATAAAAAGTCCCAAATAATTTTATAAACAAAAATGAATAAATGATACTATGGGAATTCATGATGATAATCAACTTTCAAGCCCATTATAGTATCTTGGGAATGTAACTTAGAAGATAACTTGACAAGTAATTCAAGTATAAAAATATATATTCCATAAAAATTGAATAGAAAAGAAATTTTGTTATTAAATATTTCATAAAATATATAATTGATTAATATCATAGATTGAAAAATAGATAGAAACCCACCACCAACTATAAGTTCCTCATCTATTGCATATACTTTCCCTGCCACATATCAAAGAACCTGTCAATGAGACACATGAAATACCTATGTCTTTTTCATCTATGTCTAATATTGAAGACCCTAAATAAATCCCCATGGTCATAAATCATATCTATCCTACACCCATGATGAACCCAGAAATTGAATCTTGGGAGGATAATGTAGAGAGATTTCCTATATTTCCAAAATTATTATACTTGTTCTAAAGAGATTCATTGAACTTATTATAATATCAAACATTCCCATAGTTGAAGGAAATTGGAACTCATAATGTGGGGACTAAATAATTTTTTCTATGGTTCACCTATATACTACAAACTTTCCACACATCCCCAATTATCCTCTTCCCACTACCAGAAGCGACACTAACCATATCAGTTGGTTGTCAACCAATCTGAGTACTTATGGTTAGAAAAATTCAAATTCTTAATCCACACAAAAAACCATCTCAATAATAAAGGACTTATATAGATCACATGGGTATATTTCCAGTCCTTATATAAAAGTCACAATTATATCATTAGAATACATTGGAATGTGAGGTTCAGATAATAATCAATATAAAACGTCATAGACTATTGTTCCTAATTTCTATTCATGATAGGATGAAAACATAGCATATATATAAGAATGATATATTATATAGTTCCATAAACTCATGTTTTCGATCTATATTCATCATATTGAGAAATAATAGCTTGATTAATAGGCCTATTAACGCCCTTAAGGTTAGAGTCACGTCTACTTGACTTTCCCATTAAACCCCACCACAACATGGAATCTTCCTATAGCTTGAAGACTACCATATTAACCATTATATCCTTATGTGACTCAAAACGGTCAAGGACACATTAAATGATGTATATCTATTATCCTACATCTCTTGTCCCACTAGTGTCTTGATAAGTTGTTTTATGATGATATGAAAGTCCTTAGAATAGTTGAACTATGGACTTAGTGCCCCTCCCCCATTGGAATGTACAATAGAAAACACTATTGAATGTGGTGAGCCCACGTCATGCACCACTAGTGTAGATTCAATATCATACTATTCCACAAACTCATGAATAGTAGGTGGTATGGAAAGACAATACTCTAAAGTAGGAACATCCCTTCCATCATTATCTAATATTATCAAGAGTATCATTTTGGTATAAATCTTATAAAAGAGGCAAAAATATTTATAAAATTCGAAGTAATATAAATAGATCCTAACCACTCTATTGAATCAAACAAAGTTCTCAAAGGATTTTACCCATACTGAATGGTATATCCATAATATCACCAACCAAGGTCTCCATCCCTACAAATTATTTATTTTTAAACACACACACACACATTTATATATGAATACACAAAAGAAAAACATAAAAACATTATCGATGATAACTAATTAATACCGATTTATATATCACAACATCATGTAAAATAGATATATCTCTTAATAGAATATTATTTTTTTGCCTTTAATAGATATAACAATCATGGAATTAAATTAAAGAACTATTATAAATCACACAAATGTATATAACAACATGTTATCATGTCAAATATTATTCAAAATAAGAAAAATAAGACAATGGTCAAATACATTTTTGTAATTTACATAACTATACCATTTAGTCTAAGCCATTTTTTCATAAGGCCTCCTGCATGGTTCCTCATATACAAGAGGATATCTATTAAAAGAAAGGGTCTGAATTTCATCAGTGGGGAGACTATACAAACAATAACATATCCCTAAAATAATAATAATTATTATTATTATTATTATTATTATTATTATAAAAAAAACTCAAATTAATCATGACGATGTATATGATATCTGATGTAGCACATGTCTCATAGTATATAAAAGGGTCCTTAGTGTGGTAAACCAAACCAGATTAAATATATAATAAGATAAATAAACAAAACAATGTCAATTTCCCATAGAGTCTATCATGGTTCAAACACTAGTTGCATGCTTTATGAATCAATTGACTTTCATTGGTCCGTTTCTCTTAAATAGACCCTTATATAAAAATTGTACCCTTTTATTGAGAATACCATGTGTGGTGTGTGTAATAAAACCTTATAGGACACAAATAATGTGTCATTAACAAGTTTTCACTTGTATAATGTTTTTATGTGGTTATCATAAATGAACAAGAAGGTATAAAAAATAATATACCTAGATACTATGTTATATCCAATCTACCACAATCCCCGACCGTACCAACTTCAACTCCAATCCATACAGGTGATATATGATTTTAAGAGTGATTTAGAACTTTCTTCATGGGTTTTGAAATGTCCCTTGGTATCCATGCGGCATCGAGGGAACACATAAGTAATTAACAACATGGAATTGAGTTCCACTGTGTTACTCTATTTGATCCTGGTATAGAGTTTTGAGATAATCCATAAGGAAATTATTAACCCATCAAATTCATGGTTCCACACTTGTATTTTCCACATGTCATGTACATTCCTCCAATAAGGGGTAAATATTATCTCATGGTCCACCTATTACAAATAACAATAAAAAAATCCTCCAATGAGATGGTAACAAACATAATAGGGTAAATCATCATAAGACATGCATAAAATTTCCTCATGAGAATATAGTACAAATTTATATTGATAAGTGATCAATAAAATGTTTGTTAACATGCTATAAAAACAATACACTTGGAATCAAGGATCATATATTAGAATGTCGGTCTATACACATGCTAATAAGAAAAACTAGGAAATAAGGAGAAAAATTCTATTACAACACATTAAAAATTAAGAAAACAATAGAATATATGTTCCTCAAAAGATATGGAACTCCGTAAATCAATTTGATGATGAAATAATCTAAAACCTTTTAAAGCATCAAAGCCCGAATTAAATTGGACACCCACTAAGAACCTGATCAAACTACAAGGATGTTCATATTAGTTCTGTTTCATTAAAAAAATAGATTTGAAAATATACTTGGGAAGATTCCATGTCTAAAAGGTCATTATATATTTTTATACCTAAACAATTCTATCAAAAAAACTAATTTAGAGATATGTCAAAGAAAAGGATGTCAATTCACCAGCTAAACTATCAATTCAAGAATGAAAAATTAATTCCATTTCAATTCTTGAATAGAACCTCAGTTATAGAAACTGAATATATATCCATAAATAATCCATCCTTGGAAAAGATATCCTAGATTTGATTCATTAATAAAAAGATATCTAGAACATCGATGCAGTTGAAATTACGTGGAAACATCAACTATTCATGAGCAATCAAGATATGTCAAAAAAATGTTAATTAAAATCATTAATCCATAACCAACATACCAAAATATAATTAATTTATTATAGATAAATTTTCAATCCACTTTCAAAAAGATCTATATCCTGACGATTCACAAACACATAAGAAAAAAAATTGTAATTGATTGGTAGATATCAATCCAATCAAGATGAATCGACAAAACAATAGACATATCATCGGTCTATAATGAAACGAATAATTCATCAATGTATCATCATATTAATAATATATTCATAATAGATTCAGTATATTCACTTATATATAGAGAAAATTTTGACATAGATATATGAAAATGTAACCATTATAGCATAACCGGACCTATCCAGCCCTAAAGAACCAAGGAAAGATGAATGAGAGAGAAATAGAGACAAGTGGGGAGGTATCATATTCTACATAGATACCTTTTTGTTAGATTAGGGTAATAATGAGTGTTAAAACTATGGAAGATTAAAATAAACTTGGTGAATTTAATTCAACCCTGGACTAGAAGCACTAGCTAGTTTGTGTGTTTAGAAGAACTGACTTGGTTATAGAAGGAATTCCATCTAGCCAATTGCACCCTTATAGCTGGAATTTGGATTCAATATAATTTTAATGTTCTACTATGACCCCAATGGATGTCCAATTTATTTTATTTTCTAGTTGGTGGTAGCTTTGTAGCCACATCATAACCCATAAAATTTATCACACTTTAATTGTTGTTTCTAGGACCTCATTTTACTAATAATATACTACATAACAACCCATAATAGATAACAATAAATAAATAATATAGAATTTATAAACATTAAATATTTCATATATCAATATATGGGAAGATGTAATAATTAATTGTAGTAGGATGTTATTTTTATTAAGGATTTCAACAAAATTCATAAATTTATGAATATAAAAACAACAATTATGTACATTATTTTTTTTGGAATATTATAAAACATTTAATATTAACTAAAATTAAATCATATATATTTTTTAAATGTAAATTATTATCATATATATCTTAACGCTTATCTATCCTTTTGAAACCCTTAATGTTTCTTTTATGGCCTCAATATCATTATACAATATAATTATTGATATATACACATTTTTCTTCCATTGAAAAAAATGTTAAAACATATTAATGAGTATATAATATAATGATTATATAGATTTTTAATAGAGTGTATTAACAATTAATAAAGAGACAACATATGTTTCACAATTTTTAGGTATATATGCATTATAAGAATAAAACATATCTTCTTATTAACTATAATGATTAGAAAAAGCATCCATTGTAAATTAAAAAATATATATTTATTATTAAATAATTTATTACTACAAAAAATTATGTAAAATTTTATCATATTATATATTTATACCTTTGTATGGTAGTCATTAAAATAAGCCTTTCATATATAAATTCCAATTTTAACACATTGAAAACATATAATTCCATTTTGAAAAATTCATATGAATTCATATTTTTTTCATATGAATAAGATTGATGGGGTCACACAAATAAATATTGTTTTTTACATGTGATGGAATTTTTTAATATTGATATAAATATGACTAACACAACAAATATTTTAACAATATAATAAAATAGAATATCAATTACTAGACAAATGAATGATGATAATGCACTAAATATATACATTCACAACAGTATATATTAAGTATTAATATTTTATATTTTCATTTATAGACTCAAGATATAATATTTTATGAGTCTCCATGTCATTTATATTTTTTACAAATACAATGTCCATATTATTATAATTTTACAACATTGTAACAATACTAAAATGTAACATCAATAAGCATTTCATATTTATTGCTAGATATAACATATCCAATTTTTAATTACATCATTATATAAAAAAAATTAATTAATTGAAAAAAATCCCCATTGTATCATTAAATATATTTAGTTATATCTTTTTTAATCCTCATAAAAATATTAAATATTATATAATTTGGAAATAAAATTCCTCTTTATTATCTTGGAGATTTAAAAGATAAAATGGCCATTATTAAGAAGTTACAATATCAAGCTCAAATATTTTAATATCAATATCATAAATAAGTATAGGTATCTCAACTCTCATCTAATGATCTACCAAAATCTATAATCAAAGGTTATCATATGGTATATATTTATTGTAATGTGTAACAACCTGAATTATGTACACCACATTTGTTGTGATTCGGCAATGAGTGAGTATTGATAGATTTATTTTATAATAAATTATACCATGTCAAATTTTAAAACATTAATTTTACATATATTTATTTATTACAAAAAAATTATAAAATATTTAAAGAAAATTAATCAACTTAGATATGGAAATCATTTGTGGTGAATAAAAATCCTGAAAATATGGTGTATTGGGATTTAAATAATGTCATTGTAATTTCATTGACTATTTTAATCAATACCATTGATGTGTAATTTAAATGATTTGATTTTTAGTATTTAGTTTTTCCACTAGGACATAGACCTTTTTATTTATCCCATGTAATTTATAATTAGAAATTTTTTTGTTCTTAACAATACCCAAAATAATATCATAGTGAGACTCCAAAACCCTCCCAATAACATGTTATTTATTTATTGATGCTTTGAATATAAAATTTGTAGTTTTCATACATATATGTATGTCTATATAACATGAATAAAAATATAATTTAAAAAAGGTGATAAATATTCATTAATAAACATTAATGAATTAAAGTAAAATAAAATCAAGTTATTTCATACTTACACAAGACTCTAATAACATTTTTAATGTTTCGATATACATGTCAAGAATGTTTATTTACATTATTATCCTTCAAAAACACATGATATGGGATTAATTAAGTGTAAAAATTAATTTTATAAATTTACATACCAATATAGAAACATTTTTTTATGTATATTCAATTTTAAATATATTGTAAATGTATATGCTGGTTATTTTTCAAGTGAAAAATAATTTATCCATGATTTAAGATAAAATCATGGTTTATGTCTAAATATTTTCTATGTTTATGAAGTCTATTATAATTTTACATATTAATATTCATGAATAAAATTAATTTATTAATGTTATTTAAAATAAATTTAAAATGATTGAAATGTACTCTAAATACCTCCTCATCAAGATATGAAACGAAATTGTCACAATTTATTTGATTTACGATGCATTATATATAGATTATGGATGAATATTAACAACACCATCAATAATTATATCATATTTCATAAAAATATTTAAATTAAATACTCTATTAATTTCAATGGGAACCATTAAAATGTATTTTATCACAAGTTTTGTACAATAAATATACTGTTTAAATTAAATAAAAAGTATTTAGAATTTCATTATTTGATTCTAGTGAAATAAGTAAGGAGTAATAAAATGTTACTATAATTTCTACCCAAAAGATTGCATTTATTTCAAGAACACCCCTATGTTAGGTGTCAATATTAATTAGAATATGAATTCAAGAACTGACCCTATATAAATTATAAAAACGAATTCATTTTGATCAATAGGAAAATGACATAGATACTCTCAAACATTTAATTTATGATGTTTTTATATTAATTTAGATACCATTACCAAAAACATCATATCAAAAAGTTCATTTTTTAAATTTGACAATTTTTATGTTTCTCACCATTATCACTTTTTTCATGTTTAACATATTATTCAACTGTATCATGTTCTTCAATTTAGGTAGCATGTGTAGGTATGAATTAATTGCCTTCGAAACATTTTAAATAACTAAATTACAATATATAAAATTTTTATTTAGCACATAATATATATATATATATAATACATTATATATATATATTAATTGACAGACATTTGTTACACTATTTTTAATTTTAATAATTGTTCTAGAGATTTCACACTATCAATTATTTCAATCCACTTGACATGATCCATTAATAAATATAGGACCTCAACAATATTTGGGAATCTATGTAATTAATATGATGTCTAGATTAATGCATTATCATATAGGTAATTTTTATTCAAATTTAATTTTTTATAATTTTCAACTAAATAATAGACTAATTTCATTATTGGATCTAGTTCAAAAAATAATTATAGTTCTTGTAATCATTATACATGATTATCTTTGTATCTTTATATATTGAAATTTACTTCAATGAATCAAAATTCATAGATTTTAATTTCATTCCTTTTATCCAACCATTTTCATTGAAAAATAAGTAACTAATATCTTATATAATACAACACTCCTATTTTATTAATTTTTAAAAAGCACATAAAATTCATATAAATTCCATTATGTCCGTAAATAATGATGCATATATCACTTTTCACATTAATGTGTCTCCATTATTTATTATTGTAATATGACCAACATGTTCCTTTATTTATAATTATTTACATTTAATTTCTAGGAAATTATTTGATAATTTCTTCCCACCTGGTCTATCCGCTGAACATAACATCCTTCTATAATTATATTTAGGATCTATTGTCAACTATTTAAAAGTATGGTTTGAAAACAACTTAATATTTGTTGTTAATTTATCTATTTGATATCAATTTTCCATCCCTAGTTGGAGATAAAATCCAAAGAATGTCATTGTTAGTTTCAATGTGTGGTGAAATAACTAATAATTTAGGTAAAACATACGGGTTAATTTTCTATCAATCTATGATGGGTATTGTGATAAAATCATTTCAAAATATTCCATCACCCTTGACATATCTGATGTGATAATATTAGGAGGTCTTAATGTTATTCATTTCAGATGAAATGTGATTCATAATTCAATAGTTTCTTTTATAATATACTGATCCACAATATAATATACTATATGAATTCAAATTTAGAATAACTCATTCGATATCATCATATATAATAAAATAGGGGTAAATTTTTCTATACTATATAAGACCAAAAAATTACAGATCCCTCATTGTGTAAATCATAATATGAAACAATTATATTTAAAAGAATTCAAACCATTTAAATATGAAGATAAATATTTATTAATTTATTTTCAATATAATTTATGAAATAAATTATGTTGATATAGGTTTGAAAATGTACCAATTTTTTTATTTTGAATATCAAAATATTTTCTTATAAATACATTATATACCCATATATATTAAATCATTCATTGAAATATAATTGTCTAGTGATTTTATATCATTTAACAATAATTACTTCATTTATAAAATTTTATTGATATTTGAGTAATAACCCTTTAAGACAATTATATATTTTTTGAAGAAAAAAAAATAAAATTTAACTTTTTTGGAATTATTGTGAGCCATAGGAGGGAAAAATGTATCTTCTTACCATCAATTGATCAAACCCTTCCCTCCTCTCATTGAATATCATGTGTATCCTTTTCCTGATGCCATATTTTATCTTTTCATGTGAATTTTATAACATGTTAATGATTCTATCACATTAATGCTTTTTGGTTATTAATGACCTCATTAATGTGTTTTAGATACAAAAAATACAAATACTTTAGGTCAATGATAATTGATCACATTTTCATACAAATTATTGAAATATTTTTTAAGGAATGATTTCCTTAAAAACCATGAAAATGTTGTTTACCTTCTCAAAATTTAAATTTATTATTAATGGATAAGGAGACATATCTTTTTATATCTTCCAATAAATTTTTTTTGTTCATAATTAATTTTTATATCATCAAGGAAAAAATTTATGTTTTCTATAAAAAACCATTTCAATAAAATTTATCAACCAATCTGATTGATCACATAATTATACTATAAAATATATTATAAAACAATATCCAGTATATAACATATATATGAAAATTATTTAATAAATAATATAAACCTATATATAAAAATAGTATAATTTATAAATATAATTTATAAACATATTAAAATATAATATAGACTATACAAAAATCCTTACTTTATAATGTGTATACATTAGTTATTATATATATATATATATATATATATATTGATTACATAATACATAATATAAATGTAATACACACACTAAAAGACACAAACACGCAATAACACTTCATGAATATATATTTTTAGGTGTTATGTTATTTATAGAGGCACATACATTTATATATGAATGCATTACGAATTCTTTAAATAAATGGTGACAAATGAAGAAAACATATTAGATTCATAAAAACTATATTTTAAGAGAATGAAATTGATTTAATAATTTATTACAAAATGAAAACATGGGGATATAACAAATGACTGATATTCATTATTATGATGTTGAGGGATTTAATGAAAATCAAGCATAATTTCTTAGTGATCTTTCAAAAAGATGTTATTTTTTCATTGGTTATTTAAAATCTAATGAGAAAATGAAAATTTTAGAGTAATTTTTTAGTACTAAGAATGTATTACCATCTCAATAATAATTTTAGTGCTAATTAATAATACACGTCAAAGTTATTATTATTAAACTGGTAAAAGAATTTATAATGAAAAAAATCATAAACCATGGAAATATCTATGGATTCAATCCTTGTCTCTTATCAATAGAAGAAATCAGATAATAACATGATATAATGAGATGATCATTCAAATATATAACTCAATATGTATATATATATATTATCATAGAGAAACAATTTATAAATTAATTAATATATTTAAATATACATCGATGATATATATAAATATATATTTTATATTAAACACGCATGCATATATAATAATATATTAAACATTATTAATAATATATAAAATACACAAATAAACACCCCTTTTTGAAATAAATAAATAAATGTATAAATGTATATATAAATAGATAAAAAATAAAAAAAACATTCAAATGTATGTTTTGGAATCGTCATGATATGATCACATTTAGATACATAATTCCTTTTACACATTTATAAAGATGTTATTCTCTATTTTTGGAATAATTTACATATATAAGAATAAATTATGCTTATTATCTGGTTAAATTAATTAATTTAAACTTCATTTATAATGATAAATTTAATATTGTAGATATTTTGAATATAATTGGGGAATATTTTCATGTCCCATGATGAAATTGGTGAAATATATGTCAAACTGTGACCAATATAATAACTTTAGTAGAATAAAAGTAATATTTTAATTGTTATATGAATTTAAAGGGAATTAAATTTAGTGTATAACTCCATTAATATGATGGATAATAACTTTTAAAATATCTTTTAGAGTATTTTTACCATTCAAGGGCACAAAATGAGATACTATAAAAAATAATACACTTTTGATAGGAAATAGTATAAATCAGAATTTTAATTATATATCCTATTATTAAGCACTAATTACAAACAAAATTTTTATTTTTACATTCAATACGCTGGAAATGGAATCTGTAGATTTTCACAGTTGAGAGAATGTAATTTATCTATCACAAATTGACCTCAATTTCTTATTATGAAATCATTATAAAAAACTCCCTTAATTACCTTATAACAAAATAAATTAGGTAAATAATTTTGAATTTTTTCAAAGGGAGTATGAATTTGAAATTTTGGAATGTCAAATTGTTATTCTCATAACCCTATATGTTTAAAAGTTTCTTATTTTCATATGTCGGTAAATTATAGAGAGATAAGTCTAGTAAATCTTCTTTTACCTCTTTATGGAGATTGAAATGTTGGGTAATCATTACAATGAATTTAAAAACATAATGATAAATTAATAAAAAACTATTACTTTTTAGTTTTGTGTATATTGCGTATGAAACATTTTAGACAAATTATATGATTTGTTTTCAATGATGTGTCAATTTGTGTTTTGTGAGTTTAAATAAATTGGTGATTCTTTGAGAATTATTATGGATTCATTTAATGGAATTGGATGTCTTGTGTGTGAAATTATCCTTGTAATTAAGATTATTGTTGAACCATTCTTAAAGTTAAAATTCATGTGTTGATGGTGTTGAATAACTCAAAAAAATGTTTCCAACATGGTGAAGAAGAATACAATGTATACCATGAAAATTATTATAGAGCATTATTCTCAGTAAAGACTATTTAATATACCGTTAAGAATGTGTTAGTGGTTATAATGGGTTTTTACAATGTATTTTTTTGGTCCATTTGTAAAAAATATATCCAACCCCACAAGCTTTGATGGAAAGCTCGATCAACCATATTTTGGGAGGATGCCACAACCCCAGAGGAAAGCTATATCACTGAGATGGTATGACAGTATATTAGGATTTGAACATAGGCAAGTGGTTGTGCACATGGTGGTGCATGAGAGATGAGTAGTGAAGAAACTATTTGAGGTATCATATTGGTATATATAGTGTGAAGTTTGGTTATAGCAGTGAACACTAAGATACTTTCATCATCAACCCCATTGGAACACATAGATATAATTATAAGTTCTAAATCGAGATAAATATTGATGTTAGATACATGATGAGGGTTATGATTCACCCTTTTAAAAACATATATATATATATAATGGTACCATATGATCTAATGTGATCCAAATATCATCAAGACTGCACACCATCATCTTCTTCCACTAGTTATTGAGGGTTTAAGAATGTGATGTCTTCAAAACATTGTAGTCATCAATTGATAAATGGACCACCTCGATCACATTAATATATAATGGATAAATTATTAGGATTAAGTAGGTTCAATGAATAGTATTAAATCTATTTATACTATTCATGAATCAGTATGAAAAATATGATTCTACCGATAAATAATGTACTTTATGGTATGGAACTCATATATCAAAAATTCATGAAATATTAATTAATATAATTCATTTAAATGAATGTGAGAGATTTTATAAAATTAGAATATAATCTCGAGGGTATGTATGTGATGTTTTCTACTTCCATAATGTTATAAGAAGGAAAATCAAATTAAAGTATTTGAATGCAGATATTTTTAGTAATTTTATTTTTAGGTATTGATTTTTTTTTATTTATGCTATCTATGTTGATGAATTAAAATGTAGGAAGGTAGTAAAACTCTCTTATTAAATGAGAAGCATTGAGACTAAGAGAGATGTTACCATTCTCCATTTCTAGAGGTCTTATTTTTATAGTAAAATATAGCCACTTGGTTTTCTTTCACCAGATAAATGGAATAAGGGTCAAAAATCAATACAATTTCTATGAAGAAGAATATGATCCCCATATCTTCTTGAACTTGGAATATCTCACTCAATGTATTCCTGAAGAAATGATGATACTCTAAGGATCTCAAAAAAGTAATATTTTTGTGAAGCCCATGATAGTTTTCACGAAATCTCTAATATACAATGTACATGTTGGGGTTGTGCATGAAAATTTGGACTATGTATACTTCTATGTAATTGTGTGAGGAATCTCTGGATTAGTGTTTATTGTTTTTATGAAGTACATACGTGGATAATTTCAAAACAAATATATTTTCATGGATATGTTGTCAGAAAAAACTACACACTCAGCTACTTAGTGAAGTAAGTGAACAATAGGGAGAATGCCTGATATACAAAATAGTTTCATGAAAGTGTTCTGACCCAATGAAAAAATTATTTTGAAGATAAAAAATATATATATAAAATAATAAAATAAAATAAAATAATTATATAAATAATTTAATGGTGATAGGGTACAAAATATAACCCACACATTACATCATTCATGTATGAAGTGAATTTGTTTTTATATAATTGGTAATTAAAGAAGAAATTATATTGAGTTATTAAAATTGAATATTGGAAAAAATAATATTTAAAATTTGTTTCACCACTTTCACTCATCTATGTGAGTCCTCTATTTCAACTAACCGAATGATGAATTTCACGGATAGTGATTTACGGAGAAAAATGAGCATACACTTATGACTAGTTATATTTGTGCAGGACCAAAAACATTAATTCGGAAACTATAAATGATTTTGAAGTGATCGTGAGAATGTCATATTTAGAATGTTCATGGACAAAGGCCAAGAGATCATCTTATAGTATATCAAATATGGTAAAGGGTAGAAGTTATCAAGTTGGTTCTATTATAAGATACTATCAATAAGAATGGATTAAAAGTTATTATAAGTCATTCATTTGGTAATATAAGTTGTAAAAATTAATTTTAGTTTGTGTTGGAAGTAGTTTGATAACATTTTTTGATAGTTAATTATCTATAATCAGGGGGAATATCTAACTGTAGAATATAGTAAGATTTTTTTTCTAAACCCTGAAAATAAGGGGTGTTAATCTCTCTATTATTACAAGTACACATGAGTTAATATTAATAGATATTATATAGTGGATAAATAACCTAAATATGTTTTATAAATTGAATATAAATAAAATTAATTGGTAAAAAGAAACCACTAATTCACCTACAGTTAGTGGTTAATCCAGACTAGGGCACTAAAAGTGGTAATAAAATGATAGGTTTCCTCCAATGATATAATAATCATTCTAATATATTGGGAAAATTAATTTTGTCAATAGTTTAGAATGTTCATTATTATATGGGAAGAATTATCATAATTTCATGAATATGATGACTGCCCACTACTTTTCAATTTGTTTATAATTGAAATATGCTGAAATAATGGGATTTGCATCCATTGGAAATGATGATATAATGATGCTAGATGATAAGAGAAATATGGATTTAGATTTATTATCATAAAATTACTTCTTTATTTATCAATAAAATATAATTCAAATAGATTTCATGGGTATCTAGAATACTAATGGGATCTTGGAAAAATTGAGATATAGTTATGACGGTAATGTCAAAGTCATGGGATCCATAATACTTTTTTAGAAGAGTAAATTAGAGGAAATAAAAATGATTGATGAAGATAATATTGATGACTATTTCCCCAAAGTTAAGAAAATAGTCATAAAAAATTTAGGATTTGTTTTGAATATGGATGACCCAATCACTGTCAAAATTTGATGAATAATTTTTAGATAATTTTGTCAATCAAATAAATCCAAAGATGAAAGGGATGATGTGTTTTTTATTTAATTACGAACCAATCTCATTTCATTTGAGATGAGGAAAATTTTGTTTTTCTATATGAAAATAAAAATAATAGGTAACCCTTTTTGTAATTATTAAAATTAAAATTACAGTACATGTTAATAAATAATCTAGTGAATCAAATGATGATGATGATTAAAAATTCAATAAAATAGTTTCCATTATATCAAAAGGTCTTAGAAAGAAAAAATAGAATTCAATGAGTAAAAAATCACTAAAGATCATTAAATTTGATGAATCTAGAAACTTTTCTGAGAATTTTTCTTGGAATTAGGTTGATGAATCAGAATTAAAACTAAAATTATAATCAAAATGAAATGATGAAATAACTCTCATAAAAATTTGGGTATGAATATGATGTTGAATACAATTAGTGTAAAGATGATAAATCTGATGAGAAATCATAACAAATTTTCATCATCATTTTATTGCTTATATAGTGATTTTTTCCTAATGTTATTAAATGATATAATTTTGTAATTAGTAGTGAATATGAATTAGAAAAGAAAAATCTATGGTTAAAGATGGATGAAATATTAGAATTTTTCACATGGTAGATTCAATAACCCTTGATAGAAAATAAGAAGATTGAGAAGGAAAATAAAATTGTGGCTACTGAGAAAGAGGATCTATGAAATAAATAAGTGTCCCATATTGATGAGATCATGGTTTATAAATTGATGTCTTATGAGCAAGAAAATACGATGAGTGATGTTGAGGAATAAATACTATAAATAGAAGAAGAGTGGTTTGAATCTTAATAGATATGTGTAATTGTTCAAAATGAGTTGAAAAATGAAAAGATATGAAGCCAAAAATGTTACATATGTTAATAGGGAATATTATTTAGAAAAATAGTAGATAATTAAAAATTAACAAGGTAAACATTCATTTAATCAGTTTCAAATGTGACCAATTTTATCTAGGGATAATGTCATAAAAACCAAAAATGAGGATATGTTGGTTAAAAAAACTAAAAAAAAATATTCCATATCAATAGTAAGGATGAATATACTAATGAGTCTATAACCACAAAAGAAATAAGAAGCATGGTTCGTATTGATACATCAACATCTCCAATCTATATTGACATGGAACCAATATAAAACAAAAATTAATCAATAATTTTACTATTGATATTGTTAGAATGGACATAATGATGATTCATACAGGTTTACCATGAATTGACCAAGAAATAATAAAGAACATAGGATGAATTTTAATTATTTTTTTAGGAAACATTATGAGAAAAACACCTTTTAAATGGTTCTTCACTACAACATTTTATATATAAAAATTTTATATTTTGGTTGATGATTGAGATAATTCATTTAAGAAGGTCACATGGATGGGGTTTCTATGGAATGTTTGGAAAGAGAAGTTACCTATGATGTTAAAGGGAAATTGTTTTAAAATTAAACCAATAGAATTTCATGTAAATATCTTTTGAAGACTGCTATGTTCTAGCAAGAATGTCGATTCATTTGAGAAAATAAATTTAAATAGTAAAAAAATTTATTGGATGTTGAAAAAAATCATAACAATGAAGTAATTAATGTGAACTAATAAAATGATATGGGTAGAAAATAATAGATGAGATTGAGAGTAAACTCTCAGTGCGAATGTTAATTTTGATAAACTAAGAGGTTTTTCGTTATTATCTATCATTTTTTGTTTTTTAGACTAACGTATGTGGAATTTATGGAGAAGTTTGATGTTATCACTACTATTAAAAATTAAGATATTTTATTTATGGGATTATATGGACAAACATGAAAATATTTATTAAGAGTTAATACCTTAAGAGGAAGAAACATTGAGAAGAATATGTCATTATACTAAATTTTAAAAAATATGAAAATTATTGATATATTTTAAATAAAATTGGAATAGAATAAAAATAAAACTATCTACAACTACTTAAATTACATATTTTTAATAATGTAGGTTTATTGTTGGTTCATGAAAATAATGAGGGGGCATTGGAGTTATTACTATTAACTTTATCTTTCTAACTAATTTTTCACTATGAATATTTGATTGTGTTTGTGTTTTCATTACGACCCCTAAAATGGGAACTAATAATTTATGATCATTAATTAACATGAAATATTGTTTTTGTACTACCAAAAAATCCATGGTAATATATCACTTTTTTATACACTATGTTATCAAATTAATACTTATAGACAATTAACTAAAGGCTATTTTCTATGTAAACCATATGTATCATCCCACTCTTTAATGTTTTAAATAATTAATCATTTATGGGGTAGTAACATGTTTTGGGATACATCATTTGATGAGCATACCCCACTTATCGTTTTGAATTGATTCCAAATAAGGGGGAAGATGTTTTTAGCACACAATTTTACTTTTAAATACATTACAATATACTAAACAAATAAAATGGTGTAGATTGATAAGCCTATGCATTGCAATTTTTTTCACTATTATGTGAATATGTGTTTTATGAGATGATATGATGTGGTGATGTCAAAACCTGAGCCATCAGTCTTTTACTTGTGACAATGTTAATCTGACCACTAATAGACTAAGGGTTGTGATTAGCTCCATGTAGGAATATCCAAAAAATTTGAGGTATTAGACTACAATAACAACACACACACACAAATCCATGCTAACGAAATACTAAAATATAAAAAAGCTAAATCTATTAAATGAATAAATTTGGGATCCAAAATAATTGTAAGATAGTAATGTATTGGAAGAAAAGAAAGATCCACATAAATAACCAACCAAGAAATTTTAAATATTTGAACTTGTGCCCTCCTTGTGGACCAGGATCAAATGAAAAAACCAATAAAACGCCTTGTTATATCAAGATAATGATATTTACCACCTTCTCCTTATATTCCTTGAACACCATCAAATGGGTCGTAATCTACATATGAAATTACAAGTTCTAGAACAGCCCATACATGTGTGAGTATAACAACACCGACTAGTACACCCCCAACGAACTAAAAAATAATAATTATGAATCATCAACTCATAATAATGTTATAAAAATAAATTTTTAATAGAAACCAACTGGATATTCTCAAGAAGGACACCACACCACCAAGAAACCACAAGAATCTTCCAACTATACGATTCATCTCAAATAAATTCTCTTTCTGGGAGAATCCACATTATGAACGATATTATCACTAGATTCACTAATCCACGATGTCAAGAGCATTGAGACAAACCAATGAAAACTCAACGGCCAAGAATAAACTTATATTAAGATTGTGATAATGCCTAGGACTATTGAGGGACACCACGAACCCAACCTGCACCAACTCACAACGTAAAGGATCATATTTCAATGATACATATGATCCCTACTGATAAAACCTAACAAAAGGAGGAACAATTTCATACTCAAAGTGGTCATGACGATTCCACAAACCCCACATTTCTTATAAATCTAGTATAATATCAGACCCCAGTCATATGGAGAGACACCATAAACCTTATATGATACTCATCCAATAGATGGAATAAAAAACCTGATGGTTTATGGCAATACTGGATTATCCCCTTTAGAGAATACACCAAGTGAACACACTCAAATAAGACTAGACCAAATAGAAGTAATTAAGGGTTTGAAACACCCTTAAAGGGGATACATGAGGTGTACTAGGGTTATACGATTTTTCCAGATACCCCAGGGGATTTTGTGTTTTAATTTTAGAGACCCTATCCTTTTAAAAATATAATTATATGATATTAAACATTAATTAAAATCCTAGTATTTTAATGTCTATCGACTTTGGTAGACTAGATACATAAAAATGAAAACATAGGACTAAATAAACAATATCATTATTTATCATCCATTCTGAGCTCCAAACGTCCTTTGAGACCTTACATCATCATATGATAATCTAGGGACAACATGAACAATGGAAGAAGGTAAAAATCATAGTGAGGGAATAAAAATTTAAACAAATATTAGTAAATGGGATAGAAGGCATAACTTAATGATATAAAATGATATAGAATATTATTAAACATATAGAATCATAACATACAGATCATGGGATGATATAATCATGGAATATTATTAATGTTGAAAAATCTTATAAAATGACTTTAGTATGATTCAAGGATCCTTAAACATAGAGGAGGATGAGTCTAGGATCATTTCACATAGAGGAGCACAAGGCAAGGTTTTCCACCAAGACCGTTGCACATATAGCACGAGTCAAGGCTAACCACCAAACCATTGGACATAACATATCATGGAGCTAAACATTACCCAATGAAGTAGAGAAAAAAAATTTCTCCCAAAAAAACAAGATCATGGAAATTATTTAACCGAAAGAATCATACATAAATTAATCAAATATAAATATAAGGGTTACCCATGAAAAGAATTTTGTAGCATAATTATGTTAATATGCATATTAAAAGAGAACATCATAGTGGTGTCCATGAAAGGATGGATTAAAATCATAAATGGAAATTCATAATATAATATAGGAATGTATAATTATATGTGATGTCAAATTGATGTGAAAAGAGTATTTATGATACATTAGAAATGAAACCTTTTAGTACGGTTTAAGTGAAAAAATTTAAGATTTTTTAAAATAGAATCGGCACAATTTGATTGTATGAAACCAGAATTGGACCAAATTAGTCATTAATGGTAAAATTAGTGATTTTATAAAAAAAATGGTTGCTTAAAATGGATTATTGAGTGCACATGATATTGGGAAAGAAATCAGGAAGTTCCCTAAAATTGGGCTATCTTATCCGGAATAATTGATCAATGAACCTTTTAAAAACAAGTACATGCTTGAAACATAAGGTTGAATGTATCATGGTACATGATTTTGGAAAATGAAAAATAAGAATATTTACATAAAAATAAATGAATATTTTATTGGGGAAAATATAGTGAATGAGTATCATGAAGAAATAATGGTGGTTTATATAGAATTCACTACCCTTTTTTTGAAATAATTCTTCAAACAATCTTAATGTCCTAAATCCATAAATTAATTCCATTAATTAATTAATTTAATGAATTTTACACATGTATTATATTTATTATAATTTTTTGTACCTTTATATCTTTTGTGAGGGATTATGAGATTCAATTTCATCGTTCAAGAATATCTGTTTCCTTGGTTATTATGATAAGTTTACTTGTATGTGACTGTGAAAAAATCTTAAATAATTAGGATATTTTCCAAAAATAAAATAATATGCTAATAATAAAAATTTAGAATATTATAATACCATTTCTTTAATAAGTAAGGATTATTATTTAGATATATCATTAATGATTATCGTTTTGATTAATTTATTGTTTTTGATTATCACAAACTAGTTTTATGATATTATTAAATATCATATATATGTAGGGGTTAAATAACATTAAATATGTTGTAATAAATATTATATAACCTTTTTAATACATAAAATGGCCTCATGACTAGACTTGAACGTTGAATTGAATGGTGAAATCATGTTGTCTATAATGGTGGTAAACCGGTAACTCAGAGAAGATTTTTCATTCTTAAAATAAAAAAAATATGATATGAGATTTTTTGAATAATTCTTTCACAAACATGAAAAAAATTATAGTACATATATATCATACTATAGTTTTTTGGAAACATGGAAAAGGTAATGTTAGGATAATATAATTAAATAATAGAACATGAAAATAAATTGGATGATTAAATAAGAGGGTTTTACCTCTTGATTCCTTATTCTTGATAACCTCTTTAAAGGATTGGTTTTGTCCTTTTGTTGAGACAACTAGATTTTGGATTTTAGAGAGAGGTTTGGAAAGAGTATTGGGAATAACTTTGACAAGACTCAAGGAATGAGATGTGTGAGGAGAAGAGGTGGTGATGAGTGGTAATTGTATTGGAGGAGATGGGTGTTTTCTCAATATGGAATTCATTAAATTATTATTTTATCATGAAAAGTAATATTGTCAATTATTGAAACTATATAGTGTAAATACATCTTGTTAGTTTTATCAAATGTTTTTTACATCAACCATGACTCGAATAGTAGTGTATTTAACTTGTAATTTATAAATATTGTAAATTATCGTATTTGACTATTCAATAAAAATTAACGTATATCAGAAAAATAAAAATAAAAAATCACACAAAACATTTTTCGACATATAGAATTAAAAAATAAACATAATTTATTAAAAATAATTTTTTAAATATTAGAAATTTAATTTTTAATTAAATATCTCATTTACTTGGAAATTAAAATTTTTTAATTTAAAAGTTATTTTATAACACTTGGAAAACATAATTAAGGTCACTTAAAATTATCTTATAATCATAAGACAATAGTGTATTAATTAATGAGTAAATTATATGAAATTAATTTTTCTTTTTAATTTATTAAATTTATCATAAATTATAAACAAATATTTATAACATACACAAATACCAACCCTTATTAAATATTTCATAAAATATTTATTTACTTATACAATGAGATAAAATATATCATTTTTTCACATATATGATAGATAAATTTTATTTATAATTTCATTGGTGTGGATATTATTCAATTATCTTGTTTACTATTTATACTGGTTACATTACTATTCCAAGGGTCAAGTTATTCTTTTATAGGCATAGGTTTCCTTAATTTATTGACATGTCTTTTATTTCATTAATTCTTCATTTATAATGTTTTTTTGTTTTTAATGTGTTTTTTTTATTAATATATCTATCATATTTATAAGAAAGGGAATTTCATTAATAAATTTTTTGGATCATTAAATTCTACCCCCTTTATGAAATTTTAACCTTAAAATTTTTTAATACATACTCATATGAAAATACGTGAGGGTACTTTTCCTTAATCTCTTCCTCTGGTACCAATGATTCTTCTTCGTACTTATGGTTCTTCCATATTAATTTGACCAAGAAAGTAGTCTTGTTAAATAGGAAAATATTACAATGATCCAAGATATTCATTAGTTATTCTTCGTATGATAAATCATTCTCCAATTGTACCACCTTCGAATCCAGTACATGTGATGAATCTAGTGTGTACTTTCTTAAGTGGGACACATGGTATAAATTGCATGCTTGAGACATGGTTGGTGTATATTATAGCTGATAGGTCACAACTCTAACACATTTATGAATCTAAAAGGGGATAATATACATGGGACATATCATTCCTTTAATCCCAAATCTCACTATCATTTTCTCGAGAGATATATACTCTAATACCATGTATCCATAAAAAACCTCTAGGTCATGTAGTTGATTGTTAGTAAAAATATTCTATTGAATTTGGGATTCATTGATGTGTTTCTAAAGAGTTTTCACAATTTCCACATTTTATTTGACCATTTAATGTCCCAGAAGCATAATTTTACTAACCTATTCCTAGCATGTTGATGTTCTACATATTATATAATATATGGTCATCTATGAAGCCAAATGGATGTAGGATTAGAAACTGTTGTTGTAAGTAAACTCAACTAGAAGAAAATTTTGGTACCATTCACAACTGAAGTCCATATAACACACACTAAACATGTGTTTTAGTGTTTGAATAGTTCACTCCTATTGGGCATCAATTTGAGTATGATAGGCCTAAAAGAGGATCGGTTGAGTTCAAAGATCAGGAAAGAGGATTTAATAGAACATTGAAGTGAATCTTTGATCTCAATGTGATACAATCAACATGGATACTCTATGTTTCATAACAATTGAACTGATACTTGTTCATGAATGCTGATCCAGTTAGAATCCATCATGAATTTAAATAATGTGATATCACTTCATAAGATGATCCACAATAATCCATATAGCATTGTTCCCTCTTGATGTCTTTGGTAGTTCCGTGAAAATGTTTATGGTGATATATTCCCATTTTCATATTTGTATGAGTAATGGTTTCATAAAACCGTTAGTATTTGTCCTCACAACCTTCACATGATGATATACTAGGAAATTTAATGTATATTTAGCAATATACTTATTAACATTATGCCACAAATAGTTTTCTCGAATATCTCGAGTAATCTTTTTGCTCCCTTTGTGAATAGTGTATGTTAAGATATATGAATCATTTAAAAGATCATTTGTTTCTCTATATCATATGGTAAACATAGTTGTGACCAAAATCAAATGACTCTATTATCTTAGATCCTAAACTCATATGATTTCTATTCCAAATATCTTTCACCTTTTTATAAATTACCATATGATTTCATTGACCATCCTTTATTTTCACCATGAGGGATGGTTAGGTAATTTTTTGAGAAGGGATTGATGATTTTTTCTCCTTTGTGATTCCCATTTCCATCCTTTATATGTCTAATAATATTGGATCCTTCTCAATATTAATTATTAATAATGATGTCAGATCCTTTCTACTAAGAGTATCCACCACCTTATTTATTTTACTAGGATGGTATGGATTGAGATGTAGTAATCTTTGATGAGATATAACCTGGTTGTTTTTGCACATATTAAGAACCTTATCAATGAATATATATTAGACACTATTTTAATCACTATATATCTCAAAATAATCCCCATAGAGATAATTCTTCTAGATTTCTAATGTAAATATCATAGTTGCCAACTCCAGATCATGTGTGGTATTGTTTTGCTCATGGATTTCCATCTTCTTAGAGGTTTAGGTTCTACCATAATAAATATTCAGTAGTACACAACCTAATCCATTTTTTGAATAATATTTGTACACCATAAAGAGATATCCACTTTTCGGGTGTGTGAGTACTAGAGTTGTGATAAACCTCTTTTTGAGATCCTTAAGGATATCCTCACATTCTTGATTCTAGAAAAACATCACTCCATCCCTTGTCTTCTTGGTTTCTGGGTTTGAAAATAATTAAATTTAATCAACAATAATATATAATAAACATCAATGACATAGAAACAATGGATATCCATTATCGATGATGGTCAGGGCCACTCTTTAATTGTCTTTTTCATGGAAGGGTCCATAAATATTCTTTTACTGGTGATAACAAGCCCCAATACTGATACTTCTTCCATACAGAAATCACATTCATTTTATTTTTCATATATATTCTCCCAACATAATGTCTTCAACGCAACATTTAAATACTCATCATGTTCTTAATTTCTCTTGGTGTATATCAGAATATAATCAATAAATACTACCAAAACATTTATGAGGTAACCCCAAAAGACTCTATTCAAAAATTCCATGAATATTTCTTGATAACATGATATTAAAAAAAGATTCACTATGAAAGAATACATTCCATAAATTTTTTGAAAGGTATTACTGGGATTACCATCCTTATTCACTTGTAAATAGTGATATCCTTATCGAAGGTCCAACATAGAGAAATAAATGGCCCCACATATCTGAAATAATAATTCATATATACATGGAAGGGGGAACCTATTCATTATTATTATTTTATTGATATCATGATAATCAATGATGAGGTGCATTTTCTTGTCCTTATTTATAAAGAAGACTGACACACCCCTTGTTGTAGAGATAAGGAGTATAAAATCATTGTCTAGATTTTTCAATAACTACCTATTTAGTTAATCAAGGTTAATGGTGGTCGTTCTATATGCCATCTATGATATAGTAAGAGATCTAGGAATAAGATCAATTATGAACTAAACCTCTCTATCATATAGTAGAACAAACAATTCATTAGGTAATGCATATGAAAAATATCCCACACTTTGAATGTCTTTGCGCATGATTGTCTCTTTTATCTCAATCATTTTAGAAATATATTCTTGTCTGAAGAGCGTAATATACCAACTTGAGATTATGATTCTAAAAAAGATTCATATTCCTCTTTACAAAAGTATATAATTGGAGGATGCTTTAGGATGGGAAAAGTGATATCCCATTTCCAATAGTTGATTTTGTATTTGAATTAAGATATAAAATCCATGCCCAATATAAAATTAAAATACACCATAGGATGTAAGATTGGATTTTTTGGGAGATTTAGTACAAAAATTCTAACCAGAGCGTGGTTTTTAACATTTGATGCAATAATATCCCCATTATATTTTGTAAAAGATAACTCAACATCCATATTTTGATTTGGTGTTCGATTAGTTCTAATAAACATGAAAAATAAGAATGAATGCATAAAACTATAATCAAATAGTGCATTCTCTATTCATGAATGAATAACTATTGTACCAATCCCCACATCATTTTTTGACTCCACATCATCCCTAGTGATTGCATAAGCCCATAAATATTTCTTTATATGTTATTGTTGATTTCATTTAATAACCATGGGATTATAGAATTTATTTTCAAATTTCCCATGTTCCATCCCTTTGAAACACTAAACAACATACTAAGTGTTTATCTGAAACTTATTTTATTATTCAACATTAGTGTATTTTTTCATGTCCTTTCGATAGTTCATAGATAGATTCCCCATTCATTCAGATTTGGAGAATTTAGTAGTTCCCTTTAGACTATTCCCATGATTCTTTTTTGTCCAATTTTGAATTGTGGGATATTCAGTCTTCTTTACATCATGATAATTATTTTATGATCCCCCCATATTAGAATATATTTTCCACTTTTTGTCATCGAGACTATAAGACAATTGAGAGTCTCTTATATCTATTACAACATTTAGGGAACGAAGAAAAATATCCCCAAAACTATCGTTTTATTGAATCACCAACACTTTTCATAGACTCAACATTAGTTCTCTAAAGAAGGGATAAACCTTGATTTAAGTGTTCATGAAAAAGATATATGTGTATATTACTTGCCCTGTAATGTTTTCTTAATATTCCTAGATAGACTCATCTTCTTTATACTTTAGTACAAGGTACTATCAATCTATCATGAGGAATATGTTTTGGGGAAAATATTTAATGAAAAAATATTCATGAATTTCTTTCAATCCAGGGAATCAATTTCTTATTTGAAATTCATATTTTTGATCAGTGTCCACCCATGATATATTTCTCCATCAAAATGATTGACCACCAACACAAATTTCTCTTCTTCTCAGTACATGAGGACAAAGAATATATTTTCAATATAGTTAATCCAATATTACACTTGGAGGGGATAAAATGATCCACTAAAAATGGGCTCCCTTTTTTCTTGAAGGATTTTATGGGAACATTCTCTTTCCATAGAAAAGGGTGTCCAATAAGATAAGAGTTATTATTCATAACTAGAGCCATCTGATAATTTACATCAATAATATCTTGATATCCCATTTCCATCATATATGGCATATCATTAGTGAAATTGTCACATTAATTATCACATTGGTTATTTGTACATGTTTTTCTATTCCTAGTAATTGACTAAGAAAATTAAAGAGAAATTATGAGTGCCTCAATATTCAGATAATAAGCATAAAATAATAATAATTATACATAAAATGATAAGATCTAAAAGGAAGAGTGTATATTAACTTGTGATTATTTAGGTTTTAATATTGATTATCCATGATATATTCCCTAACATATATTTTTATAGAAATTTTCATTGTTCCTTTAATAAGGTTTTGTAATGATTTTACGAATTTACCAAAGCATATCCCTAGAGACTGTCAAACCAGATGTGCATTAAAGCATTTTTTGGGTACCAGGATACCCTGAGTAAATATTGAAACAATTTTTCAGTGTTATTACTCATATTTACATATTCAATAGAACCATATCCACTTTTTGAATCGAGACTAGGTTGAATTTTATTGATAAACTAATAACTCGATACTTACCAAAATTTAGGGATTCTTTTTTATAAGTGGACTTATCCATAAAGTTATTACTAAACTAATATATCCATAGTCTCAAAAAATAACCATAACTTTCTATAATACCAAATATAGAGACGCTAGCCTTATACACATATCATTACATGATTTTAAGAATAAAATTACAAGATAAGGATCATAAAGTCTATTATATTTTTATTTCCAAGTACATAAAACTGGAAACATGGGACTAAATAAAATTATATTTATTTATAATCACTAATTATCTCATAAATTTCATTGGATCCCTTACATAAAAATCAAATATCATTGTCATCACATGAACCAATGGATAATCTTAAAATCTATGTCAGGGATTAAACAATAAAAAAAGTAATGAACTTGGGTTAGAAGGCATAACTTAATGATATAAAATGGAATGGGACATGATTGATCATATATAATCAGACAATATTGAACAAGAAGTCATTTATTATAGAATAATATTAATTTCGTAGCATCATAAATCATGAATTCAGAATAGTTTAACTCTGGTTACACATATATGATCATCATTCAACGATAATTGCACATAGAGTAGGACAAGTCAAGAATAGCCACCAAGACCGTTGAACACGGATAATAAGTCATGGTTTACCACCAATACCATTGCACCTACCATCTCATGAGAATAAAAATTACCCAATTAATTGGAGTTCTATCTTGATGCACCAATCATAGCATGTTCACAAATATTTTCACCACATAATTAATCATACATAAGAAATCAAACATAAACATATGGGTCACCCAGAAAATAAATTGGCTCTCAAAATTATGGGATATGGTATATCAAAATAGAATATCATATTGGTATCCATGAAAGGATGGATTTAAATAAGAAATGGTCATTCATAAGTAAATATATTCATATATCAGGATATGTGAAGTGAAACTGAAGTTTAAAGACTCTTAATGAAATTTTAGAAGTAAACAAATTTATTATTGAATAAGGGATAAATTTTGATATTCATTAAAAGGGAAACAAAAAAATTGATTATATAAATACAAAATTGAATCATGTTATTTTTTATAATGGAGTGATTTTGTAAAAATAATGGTGGAATAATATATATTATAGAGTGGACATGATATTTTTTAAGAATTTAGGAAATTATATTAAATTAGACTTGCTTATCATGATGAATTGAGTAGGGAACCATTCAGAAACCTGTATATCCTAAAAAAATAATGACGAATAGAACTTTTTATGTGATTTTGGAATTCATAGAAATAATTAAAAATATTTACATAAAAATAAAAGAGAATTGAGTAGGGGAGTTTTCTAATAGTTTAATTAATTATTTTATTATTTTTCTCAAGACAAGAAATAACACTAATTTTTGAGAGTAAATATAGTAATTAGATCATGGGATATAAAACCAATAGTTCTAATATCTTCCAATGACTCAAGTAATAGTGTATTTAATGTATACTGTAGAAATAATGTAAATTACCATATTTTACTATTCACTAAGAATTTGTGTATTTTATAAAAGTCCAAAAAAATTCAACCTAACCATTTTTTCGTCAATTAAGAATTTAATAATAAACTAAATTTAATGAAAATAAGTGTCAAAATATGAGAAATTTATTTTTTCATTAAAATCATCATTTACTTGGAAAAAAATTTAAAATTAAAACTTTTTTTCTAACACATGGTAAAATTAATCAAGGTCTAATAAAATTATCTTATAATCACAAAAAAATAAAATATTAATTTACGAGTACATTTTATGAAATAAAAAATTATTTCTAAATTATTAAATAAACTATAAATTCTAATTAAAAATTTATGACTAAAATAAACACCAACACTTAATTTATATATGGTAAAATATTTATTTACATTTTCTATGATATAATTATATCATATTGTCACATATAATATTGATGAATTTTATTTATAATTTAATTGGTGATGTTACTATTTAATATTGTGGTTTTCTATTCATAAAGGTCATATTACAATTCCAAATTTCATGTTATTATTTCTTCATTATAGGTTCCATAATTTCAGGAAATTCCTTTAATTAAATTAAATTTTCATTTTTAAATATTGTAATTTTTTTTAATATGACATTATGTTATTGTACTACATGAAATAATTATAAGAAAGAAATTTAATTGATAATTGTTTTGGGTTGTTAACATGATTCCTCAAAAGACATGTAAACCTTAACAAACGCGACATGCAAGTGATTATTCACATGTATAGGTCACCCAACAAAATTCATGTGTTTTCAATCCATGCCCATGTATACCAGGCCATGTTAGCGTACTCTTGTTGTGCTTGTGTGCTCAGCCTCATTATACCTATGTAGCCTTAGAGTTACACATTGATCCACCAAACACTTGTCTTATAGTGTGTGACAGGGTCACATGTCATGTGATATTTTTCTCTCCAAATAATCCCTAGAGTTGTAGTATGGGTTCTCACATGTTGTGTAATTCCAAAACAAAAAACATGTATAGGGGGATTTTATAGATCCATCGTGACCTCATCCACTTATTTCTATGAATTTTCAAATCCACCATCCTCAATGAAACATACTGATCATAGGTTTCAATACCTTAACCTTGCACTCTCACCAAATTCCATTCCTTGATTTACTTGGAGAATGATCCGTCTAGACAAAGAGTCATTATGTGGAAAAAAATAGGAAGAATAGAATCTTAAAATCCTTTCTGATCCAACTCTAACTTTGTTTTTTCATCATAACAGATCTATCATAGCCTAAATCTTGACTTAAACTATGGTATTGATCCCATTTACCAAAGAATATACGCATAATATCCACATAACAGGTATTCTCAAAACCACGATCCATACAAATTAACTATTGTTAATGTAGAAACAATGCAAGGGGGGATCCCTAATCCAACAAAATTATGGAATAATCATCTTCCTTATTTCATTCGTCCTCGATTGGTTATCATATAAAAAGACATATGAAGAGGATAATAAACACAATGAAAAAAATAATTCCCTCAAAATTAGTTGATCGTCGATGCAAGAATTAATTATGTTCGTGAAATGGATCGGTGTTTGACTGGGATGAATAAATGAAATAGAATATCACAAATCAACATCCTACCTAGTTTTTGAATCATTATTTATGATGAATGGTTATTATTATCCATTTACGATGAGATTGATTAATTCCATTGGTACAATTATCCTCGATATGGCCTCGATCTATTTTGATTGTGAAGAATGATCTACTCCATCAGTTTCCTAGGTTCCCATGGTTTTGCAGCTCACCCTGAGAAAAACTGTATAACTAAATTTTTAAATAGGTAGCATGTCAATGCATCAAAAATATTATATCATTTAATTAATTTATTTTACTATTTTTATACCTATAGAAATTTTTTCAGAAACACCCCTTGCCGAAAAATGTAATGTCACACCTTGGGTAACACAAACATTTTGAACTCAATATTTCCACCATGTTTAGAAAATTAGAAGCTGTTATTATTTTTTTCCACTATTTAGATAAAAATTCATGTGTTTGATATTAATATATTTAATATATTTCAAACAATATTACTATCTCTTGGAGTCACAAAATCACACTTCTTCTCAGTGCCTAATATTTAAAATATTCTATATAATATCCAAAATTAATACAAGAAAATTATTATTCATTTTGGGTGATACATGGATAATTAGAAAATATTGATTTATGACCTTATATTCCATGAATGGGAAATTATCCTTATAAATATTATGGTGGTGGAACCATTCATAAATGTTAAGGAGATGTTTCAGTGGTGTTCATGAACTAAAACAATGATTACAAAATATATAAGAATAATCTAATAGAGAATATGAAAAAATTCATTCTTCATAATACATTATATAGAAGAGATAATATATAAATTTATGAACGGATTCACAGTTATAAATAGATTTGATTAAGTATTTATTTAGGAATTTAGTTAAAAATTATGGCCAAACACACAATATTTGTGGTCTAGCTCAAACTACCACATTGTAAGAGGAGGCGTTAACCACATGGATGATCCAGCTCACTAAAATAGAATGGAATCTTTCAATGGTGTCTTCATAAGTGTAATGGTGTACATAAATTAGTGAATAGGATAGGAGTGGTAATTCCACTGTGTGGGGAGTCATGATGATATGTATAATGTGAGTGGTGTATTTCTAGGATTAGAACCAATGATATTGGAATTTTATATTTATTTATTTAATATATATATATATATGGAATTTCTATACTAAGTGAGACATAGATATTGGATGCATGATTGGGGGTAATACACAACCATTTAAAAAACATAAATACATAACACTACCATCAGATCAGATGGCATCTAAAAATCATCATGTTACTATATAATTAAATCCCTCTTCACGTTATCAAGGTATTCCACAAGTGATATCATCATGTATAGGCAGTCACTGATTAATCCATGGAACGCCAAGACCATCCTACGCAAGCATGGAGTAATTCTCGAGATGAATAAGTTCTGATGAAATATTTTTAATATTTACCTTTCATTCATGAATCAATTAAAAAAATAACACCATTCTAAGGAAGATATGAATTTACAATGACACAATGACATATACAAATTCATGGAATAGGAAGTCGACCGCGATGGTAATGAAATTATGATACTTATTCTTAAAATAAGAATCCAACTGAAAAGGTAATGACACCATGTTATTCTGTACAAACGCACATGAGACTTCATGAATAAAATAAGAATCCAATCATGAAGGTTACGACACCATGTTTTCCGACATCATGATAATCTGACATGGAAACCCATGTTTGAATATTTTTATGATGATATATTTAGTAATATAATTATTTAGTATTAACATGGATATCTTTATAATAGTTGAATCAATGAATTATAATAATAGATGTTAGTGAAACTCACTTTGTAATCATGAATCCCAAAGGCTAGGTGAGATATTTTTGTTCACTAGTTTTTTGAGATCTTATTTTCAGAGAAATTATGAGAATATTAAAATTCTTTCACAATGTATAGGAATGAAGACTACATGAATATATCTATTAATGAGAATAGAAAAATATCCCCATGGTTTTTGGAGTATTTAATTTCACACAGATGGGTTTCAAAAATAAATTGAGATAAACAAAATGTTATGAAATAACTATTTTGAGGAAGCCCATAATAGTTTGGGTGAATTCACTGATATATGATACACTCATTATAGTTAGTGTGATTTGAATGAAAATAAGTAGAATTATATACCATCATAAATAATGTGATGATCCATGTGTATTTTTATCATGAAGTAGTTACAATATGGAAATAAATACTTGGTGTATTTCCATGAAGAGGTTGTTTGAAAAGGCTGCACCCTTAGTTATCTGAAAAATAATATTAATAGTGTGGTGCATGTATTCGATACAATGTGTTTGTATATAAATGGTCATAGAAAATGAATAAATCATAATAAAATAAAATAAGAAAAAAATAATAGAAAATTAAAATAATAAAAATTATATAATGAAATGAATTGTGTTGGGGTTTAATTATGCAACTTGCATTACATTATTCTTTAATGAAGTTTATTTATCCTGATTCAATTGAGAAATAATAATGAATGTATAATTAGTTATTCATGGTAAATCCATCATAAAATAATATTAATTTTTTTCAGCACTTGAACACATCTCTATGAGGTTCGGAATACATCAGACTAATGAAAGAATATCCCCAAAAATGTTTCACTGAGGAAATTAAACCTTCAAATATGATCAGGTATATTTGATCAAGCCTAAAAACTCTTATTCATTGTGTGTAAGTGATCATAACATTATAAAAATAATGTAATACTGAACATTTACATGTAATAAGATCATGATATAAACCCATAGTGAATAATCTATAAATAAAGATAGAAGAATAGATGTTGGTTCACTATGTAGACTGTATCATTATGTTTTTTAGGAATATAGATTTATATATTTTAATAGGTGCTAGAAGTTGTGAAAGTTTCATTTTATTGATTCCAAAATTATTTTGATACAATGTTTTACAATGAATATTGTGCAACATGGGGAATAAATTACTGCCAAATGGGGTAGTCTTTTTCCAAACCTTTTAAATACACTTCTTTTCATGCTCTGTTATTACAATATAACTTGTGGTGTTGTTGAGTGTTATTATTGAGTTCCTTAAGAACCTTATTAATTTTGATCTGATAAATCACAAAAAAATGAATATGTAAAAATATACCAATAATTCTCCCCTTGACAACACAATGATTTATTAATTCTAAGCCAATATAAAAAATGATTTTTAATGGATATACATTTTATTTTGTGATTAATTTTGGTACTATAAAAAAAATAATTCTAGTTTTTAACCTTTTTATGGTAATTTGTTTGCAGAAACACGTGTCATTCCAATTTGGTAATAAAAGATACTCATTAATTATTTTATGGTTGATATAAAAAAATAAATTATAATCATAATAACCATTCATAAGGTGAATAAATTTTTTAAATTATTGTTAACCATACATCCATGTGTAATTCATTCATCTTATGGGGATAAAGGATGACCGAAAATCTAATTAAACCATAACAATGGAATTCAAAAAAAAACTAATGAATTTATATGAAAAAGGTGGCTGAATATTTTTTTATTAACCATTTTATAATATCCATTACACATACCCCTTTAAACTAAGATAATTTTAAAATTACTATAAATATTATTGAATCTATTATATTCTTTATTTTTTTGTGTAAATATATTCCAAACACCCTTATATAGTTTCATTTTTGAAAAATTATTAATAAAATAATAATATTAAATATAAATTATCCTTGAAAGGTGACCTATGATTTTCAGTATACTATATCCAATTTTCATGAATATAATTAAATTTACGCACCATTATATTGTCTCAAATGTTTTTCACCATTATAGGGAGAACAAATGTTCGAACTGCTTTATTTTAATGAGATTTTTATATTTTATAAAAATATTTACTAAAATGTTTTTGATCATTAATTTTATTATATTAATTTGTGTTCTAATTTAATTTATTTATAGGGTTTTTTTTATACCACATATATCCATGAGAATTACCACCCTATGAACTTGGACTGAAGATGATTTTCATCATCGACAATTATATATATACATATCTATATATCGACCCTTGTAAAGGGAAACACAACCAATAAAAATCCTATTAACACTTTATTTTTCTAGAACTGAAGTTATTCTAGATATTATTTCAGATAACATAGAAGAAAATAAGAAAACTTCAAATGATTTAACATCACTTATTATTGTGTATCCACCAACATACTTCCAAATTCATAGAGAAGTACCAAATTTCCAACTAAAATTTATATTCATTTAATCACTAACTATATTGTATGAAAATATTGGAGATTAACCACATAAAAAATTAATAATATTTCATATTTTACTATCATTATTGAATCTATAAGAGTAGTTTGAAAATATATTAAAATAATAACTCTTCCATTTTATTTAAAAAAATTGTAAAATGATAAATATATTATCTGAACCTAGTATTTGAAGTAAGAGTGGGAATCAAAAAATATTTCTTCAAAAATATTTCTCAGTCTCTAAAATTGAAACAATATGAAATTAAATATATAGGACAAGATAATATAGAGAGCAAACAAGTATTAGATCTTCCAAATAATTTAAATGATTTTTGTAATGTTTAAAGTTCATTAAAATCAATTATTAATTTCTGTTACAATACATTAATGATAAACTAATCCCTATAGATCATAGTGTGGTTAATTTTGATATAGGTTTTTACCTAGTATAAATGACTATTTTCTTCATTGAGGATACTCATTAAATACCCGGTACAAAAAAAAATATAATTTTATTCATGGAACAAGTCCCCTTTATATGATTTTAAGAGTTTACATGTTCTAATTTAAAGAATAATGTAGACTCCATAATATGAAAGAGTTAGTTACCATTATTCAAAATCTGTAACTTTACCATCAATATTACCAACACATTCCTCCAAAAAATTAAACAATATATGTAGTTGAAACTCATTTATATTACCAATTTCCTCATCAAAAAAATTATTTCCTTCTAATTCTAGTTGAAGGAAAACTATTTCATTAGTTAAGGTGAATTATAGTAAGGTAGTTGTGGTATATATCAAGGCAGGATATCCATACACCACCACCACTACTAAAAATCAACAATTACCCCAAATAACTTTCTATCCATCCACTCAAAAACCGAATACCATTCTAAAATACTAGATAAAAAATATATAATTTAATAATATCCTATTTTAATATATAATCTAAGCTACCATAATAGACATAAAAAATAAATTATGCTTATTCCAAAGCACGATTGAAAAATATAATGTCAAGGGTTATTTATAAATCTTTCTTAGCCTATAATCAATATAGGGTATAAGTGAAATGTTGGTTATATTCCCATATAGATTAAACATTTACTTTAAATCCCATATACCCTTCTATTAGAGTCATCCCCTCTCAAATAAACTATTATTGCAATTATCCTAAAAATCCATATTGGAAATAGTCTTACATTAATAGGAGTCCCAATAAATTAAATATAATGTATTTTGATGACCTATTTATCTCATTCATTACTCTATCAATTCTCAAAAGTCTTACAAAAAAATTGATCTTCATATATAAATATTTAAAAAATTAAAAAACATTCATGATAACATAATTTTGATTGATAATTTTAATAATTTTATTTTATATGAGAAGTTATTAAAAGAGTTGTATACCCAATAAAATGAAATTGTGGGGAAAAAATATATAGCTTGTGGTAGGAGGATCTACATCAATCAATCCCTCAAATTATATAAAATACAAGGATCTTATAAGATTATGGATTCCCTGGTCCCTATGAGTGTATTTTTTATCAAATTCCATGGTTTATTTGGATTCCTATATATAAGAGGTGAATCTCTCTATTTTTCTTTATTTATAAAAATTCAAGATGAATATCGTTGTAAAAATAATTGAATAAACAAATTGAGAGCTACGCATCACCCTGATGTGCTATAAGATGTTATTTTTTAACGTAAAAAAATAAACTTTGAATGTTGATTTTGACATGAAAAAAATTGAATATAGTATGATTAATAAACATTAAAAAATAATTTTGGAAAAAATATTAAAAAAAGGATAAATAAAAATTAATTTAAATGCTGGTAAATTATCTAAAGATTTTTGTGATGAAAGATTCCACTGAAAAATCCTAAATTCCATGAAGCACCCTACAGTAAATCCTTTTGTATATATAGTTTATTTTATTGTTCTACTCCTGATAATTATATAAATTTATCTTATTTAGCCCAATATCTTTTTTGATTTTTCATAATTTATTGTTATTATAGGTAATGATCTATGTTTTGTATATTGTAATGGTTCAAAAAAATGTTATTCATGTTTATTAGTTAAAATAATCTCATCCACTATGGATGAAATAACCATTAATGATTATGATAACTATGAAGGATTAATAATATTATAATCATATTCTTGATAGATAAGATGAGGATTACATCACATTAATGAACGTGTTCAAAAAATATCACTCTCCAATCATGAAAAAATTCAATGGGAGAATATATTGTGCGTAATTATTTAATTAACCCTACAAATAATATATGTTGAGTTTTATATTATTAGTAACAAAATTACTAATTTTTCATTAACTATTAATTAAATATCTTATTCTATGTAAACAAAATATCTAACAATAACAATAATAACAATATTAATATATTTTTTGAGGTTCACAAACTCATGAATATTTCTGTATAATTCTTTAAATAAATAAATATTTATTAGTGTTTATGATACTAAATAAAATATATAACCTTCATTATTCCCTTAAATAGGACCAAGAATCTTACATGACATTTATCAAACCATTAATATTATATATTTATTATATATTAATATCATTATACTATTTATTCAATAAATTAATATATAAATATTATATTCACTATCTATTGAATTAATATAAATTATTATTGAAACATATATATTCTAAAGCATAATAATAGGTGATTGGATATTTGCAATCAATGTAAACTAAATAATCACGGTTTCCTCATATTTGGAATAATAATAATTTAAATATTAAATTCATGTATAATTTTATTTTTTATTATAGATATAGTCATTGTGTGACTCTCTATGAATTTTTATTAGATTCATTTGGATGTCCTACCCAAATTCATAGATTATCTTCTAGTAACAATTCAAGGTAACTATAGATGGAAAAATTAATTTCATAATGAAAACAACCACATATGGTCAATTACTATGTATGGTAAACACATTATTTAGATATAATATTATAATGGTTTCATAAACAAGTCATCAATATATATTCAATATATATTATATAATATATATTATTTCATAAAATAAAATCATCAATACAACCACCATGGATGTTGACTTAATAAAATAGTTCCATTTTAATAAATGAATATATGATACATAATCTATTCATGGAAGAAATTAATCATTTATTGACATGAACTGATAATTTTATATATAGTTATATTAAATACATAGATCTTATTTCAGAAAAATAGACATTGTTTGTATCTTTCATTACATGTCCCATTATGTTTAAACTAAAAATGAGATATTATTAAAATATTATTATTTAATATGATAGTTATTTGGTAGCCATGGTAATTATGGTTATGAATAGGATTAAATAATTTATTAAAATATAATGTTCAGACATGTATATATATTTAATTATTTGGTGCCAATTATTTAATAATGAAAATAAAATCCATTTGAAAATAAAGAAAATATTTTTTTTCTGAAAACTCGTTTATGGAAGACAAATGTGTTTGAACATAAAAATTTAAGAAAATAAATTGTGTTGAATTAATTTATATTAATTAATATATTAGATATTAGACATTATTTTTAACATTATATTATGTATTTTTAATACAACATATTAGAACAAAACCCATTTTACACATAAGAAATGTATTTTTAATAAAAATCAATTTTCTTTTGTTTTGCACAATTATACGAAATTAAAAAATTTAAAATTTTTGAAAAATTAATTTAAAATTAAATATTATTTAATATATAATAATTTCATAATTTTCTAAAGATGATTTTTTATAAATTTTTTATATGTTAAATTTTTTAATGAATAGTGAAAAATACCGATTGTTTTAAGAAATGTAATCTAGTTTAAAATATATATATATATAATATTTTTTAAAATATTGTATTAAAGGATAAATTATTTCAATTAAATATATTTTACTTCAATTTATGTCATAATAAGATTCATATTTAAATTTTATATAAAATATTTTTAAACTTTTTGACATTTTCACTTTTGAAAACCATTATCTCATATTGTTTATGGGACTAATTTTGAATTATATTTTTTCAATTTAATGAATTTTTATTATTGAAATGGTTTATGTATTTATATTTAGAATAATTTATATTATATAATATGTTTAAGTTAATTTTTTATCATAATTAATAGTAGTAACCGTAAAAAACAGTTACACTGGTTAAGGTAATAATGGGTTTACCTAGTGGTTAAAGAAAAAACATAATGGTTAAAAATGAGCCAAAGCTTTTAAAAATATAATCTCATCTACATATTTGAATAATATCCCTTATATGTTCTATAATAAACCGTTTTGGATCCTTTTGATATGCGGAAAACAAGGGAACATCTTTTTCTTTTCAAAAATTACCATTACGCTACTAACCTCACTTATAAAACGCCACATGTATCCTTTCCTATTAACGCATAAAAATTATTTTTTATCACTTACCAAAAAAATCAATTAAATAATTCCATTATATAACAATAATATCATTCTTTTTGGTCATAAATCCATCATATTTATCGTTTTATTGCAAACAAAATAAGTTGCCCGAAGAAGAGGTAACATCCCTAACAGAGCCTATTGTTTTATTTATTTATCCACCTAATTAAATTATTAATAAAAAATTATTAGATTAAAAAATAAATATATTACATACAATTATATGTTATTATTTTAATTTAATATCCTAAATAATTATCCTCTGCAATCAAATGAGTAATGAATTCATCATTCTTGTGTACAATGGATTATCGCTTCGCAAACTAATGCAATTGTTTTCCTTCACCACATTTCATGACTAGATAAAATGATAAATTTAATTTTTATATTTCACATATATGATATTATTATACTTATAGAATCATGATATCTCATGTTCTTTATTAATTCCCATTCCATGATAATACGATAAACTTATTCATGTGTCTAGTGGACTACCACCTCACTAAGTAATGTGTTTTTTTCACACTTAAATGGACAGTAATAAGGACAATTTGTATGAAAATATTTTATATATATGACTTTAAAAATTAAAATATAACTTTAATGTATTATTTAATTTCTTTATTCCGTCCATAGGGAAAAAATTAATATTCATCTATGCATGTGACATATCATCTCAATGTACAATGCACTTTATATTATATCAGTATCAATAAAATTGATTACATTAAAAACATATATATTGAATATATATTATATTTATTTAATTATTAATATTATTGATATTATTCAACCATTATCAAATCAAAAGGAACAAATATAAAAAAAACTTATAAGAAAAGAAAATCAGTTCTTTTAAGAAACCTGACTTTATCATGGAATTGTTATTATACAACTTTTAAATGATCATAATGAAATTATATATGTAATTAAAAATAAATTTTTATTCATTTGTAGTTATTATTAAACATATATTAAAAATTGAATTTTTAATTGGTATGAAAGAATTTGAGACATATAGGATGGTATTTTTGTATCATTTTCCACTTCTTTAAGACATATGGAATATTCACCAACTATTTATTTAATATGGTGTATATAATTCACATTGATGTTTTTCAAGATTTTTATACATAAAATTATTTTCATTTAACTATCCATTTTAGGATCTCACAATCAGAGCATTTATATTTCAAAAGTTACCAAATTAGTAAGGGATTTTTGTCTCCATTTCCTTATTTTAGACATATGATATATTATAAAACTATATTATTTAATAATGTTTATATACATCCCCTCTAAAATTTAATATCATCAATTTATATTTTGTCATTATATATCATGTTTCACTTATGGTTATTATTTTATCGGGGTTATGAATCAATATTACCAAAATTGAAAAAGTTTAATGATACATCCAAATTGGTTATTAGGATTATTTGTATTTATGATTTCAAAGATAAAACATACAATCAATCTCTCAAGAAAATCATAAATTTAATTATTTTTTATCTATATTCTAATTATATATTATTTCCCTGAATTTTCAACCATTTTTTGTACATAGTATCTCAAAATAATATTTTGATGAAAAATCACTTTATTATTCAATTTGGTCAAAATCATTTTTTTCTCAAATGATGTTTTCAAAAAATGGTGTAAATATGTTTTTAAAATTCACCAAATGATTATTTAAATTTTTTTACCCATGTTTGACTTTTATAATTTTTTATAAAAGTAATATTGATGATGCCTTCTAAATAATGTTCATTTAGATTTAACTGAAAATGTAAAAAGAATATTTGTTTTAATGTCTACGGTGTGAAAATAATTCTTCTCTATACTGATCGATCATTTATTTGAATATTCCATTATAATCTTATTTTATTATTTATAAATTGAAGGATTTTAAAAAGTTGTTTTTTTGAAATGTGTTGTTCAAAGAGGAATGGATGTTTTCTCATGAAATGTTTGAAATTATTTTAAAAATTCCATTATATGGATTCAATGTAATTTTAAAATATATTTAATTTAAATGTTTTTTATTTTATGTTTTTTGTATATTTCTCATCGGAAAGGGTATTTTCTTCAAAAGATATTGTAAAATAATTTTTAATAATATTTATAAGTTTTCAATTTTTGTGTATAATAGGATATTCAAAAAAAATTATTTTTTATTTTTTTAAATCATAAAGGTTATTTTCATTAATAAATATTTTAAATTATTTTTTATGATTCCATTATAAGTTTTCAGGGTAATTCTAAATGAAATTATTTTTCAAAAATTCTATATGTTTTAAAATATGTTTTCCCTCAAGAAATTTTTAAAATTATTCTTAAATATTTATTTATAATTTTCAAGGTTGATATTAAAATAAAAGAATATCCAAAATATTTTATGAATATTTTGTTTTAATAACATATTTTTAGGGAAAATTTATTTTTTTTAAATAATGGTCCATGGGGTTTCTAAAAATAATTTTTCATTTATGATGATATTCCTTGAATTAACCTATACCTTATTGGGGATATGATCATAGGATACCATTATTATTATTTCTATCAATGGAAAATAATTATTATGGAACGACATGTTACAAACTTGTTTCTCTTAAATAGGCTATAGTATGATGGAATTCTTATAGAACCCAATTCTCTTCATGGGTTATGTTATGATGAAATGATTATAAAACCTCAATCTTTTCTTCATGATAGGATATGAACAAACATAAATAAAATCCATTATATTTCATTGGTTATTATATGAGGAATTTGTTATGATCTAGTGGAACAATGAAGTATGATTTTAGTTAGGTTAGGTGCGGGACTCGTATATCTATCTAATGAATTACGTAAACATTTATATATGATGAGATAGTAGGACATGAAAAGTTATTGAACCAAGATATATTAGTTACTTTGTCTAAAATTATAGTCTTGGGAGTGGACCAACTACTATGATGGTTTTTAGAGTTAACCTGTTCCATTAGGTTTGCATTGGAATAATGGATTGAATATTTCCGAAATTATTTTTTATGGTTATGTGTATGACTCCATTCCATGTAGAATATAAATGTTAAGCTATCAATGACAACATTATCTGATTTTCTATTGATATATTTTTTATAATTTCCTAATATTTATTCCATGACTTGTTATTTTGATATTATATATTAACCTTATGGTTTCCACATGTCATTATAACATTCTTAAACCCTTATGCTCACATTATGTTTATGTATTTTCCTTTAATTACCCTAACAAGCATTTGAGGTAACTCTTTATTATGTTTATTTTCCCTAGGATACGAATAAAGGTTATATATAGGGTATGTTATCGAATAGTAATAAACAAGATGATATTATACAAAATAATTGATGTTATCTCGTTAAATAAGAATATTGGGTACCCAGTCTCCAAAGGCACAAGCCCATTATGGTCCCCAAGTATGTGTTGGTTTAATTTAACAAAAATTCTTCTAAAATATGTATTATCTCTATATAAAAATATTGGGACACTATATTTCATATAAGTGGATAGGATTATATAACCATTGAAAACAATTATGATTATAAACTTCTGAGAAATCTAATGATATGTATGTGGACAAATCTATGGATCAGGTAAAGAATCAGATTTGTTTTTGGAATTTTGTACAAAGGTAAAGTGAGTTTTTTTCAATAAATTACATCCTTATATGGATACTACAAGGTGATGTATATTTTTTATAGAGGAACCTAAGGGAAAAACAATGCAAATGGAAAATCGATATGGATTTAATCACTATACAGTGTATGAAAATTATTCTTACTGCACACCTAATTTGAAATTTCAGAGGGATTAGATTTGGAAATTCACACTCTATTTTAGAACCATCATGAATGATTTAGATAGATGATGACTTTGAATTACATAGTATAAAACAAAGTGGTCAAATATTTATTATAATATGTCATCATTGAGCAACCAATAATTAATTTTTGATGATATTATGTTTTAAAATATATATATTTTCACTCACACTATTTTTTTGCTTTTAGTAAATGGTGAGAATGATGAAGAACTGGATTAACATTGAATGTGATAGAAACTTTGTTGATAAGAAACTGCAAGGGTTTCTATTTAATGTGAATTATAGGTTATTCATAATAAATTTTCACAACATATTACAATTATCTTCAACCTTAACCAAATACTAGACACACCAAATATAATATAGCAGTAGTTTTGAAAGGGTTTACGAGGTGGAGACTATGGATTCATAATGATTCAGTTTACTATATATTGAGAATGTGGGAGAAATAACTCTAGTGAATATCTCAAAGGAACGAGATGGAGTTTTATATATGGAGAAGAAGGGCATATAGTAAGCGATTTTTGTGGAAAATTAATAATTCAGTTAACAAAATAGATGACAATAATAGATTCTGTTTGAAATCATCAATAATGTAGTGTTAAAAATGTTAAAATTTTAATGGTTTCCCTATGGAATTATCAATAATACAGTGTTAGAAATATATAGCATATGGTAATTATTATAATCAAGGTATTAGGAAGAAATCATGATAAGGGAATCAATATGGTTGTATGAGTAATGGTTATACTACAAATAATGAAGAGACTATTGGTAACATATTAGTAGAAAGAGGATTTATGGTATAATATGATAATTAATAGTTAATGGTTTATGAATAAAGTAGAATGGGTAAAGTGTTCTGTTATTATAATTAATTTATTGGTAAATATATAATAATTTTATAGCATATGTTTTTTGTTAAATATTTTCAAAAATATATTGAATATTTCTGAGGAAATAGAAAATTAATTTAATTGAATGGTTATATTTTATGAATAACACATGATTATGGGGAGGTAACACTTTATATATTCTTGTTTTTATGAAATGGTATTTATTTTGAATAAATTGATAATTGAAATGGATAAAGTGAATTTGATAATATTGATGACCTTAGAATAGATAAATGATATGTTAAAAAGGAATATATTTTCTATCATCGATGGGGTTCACAACATTATGAAATTTATAAAATATATTAAATAATGTTCTTTATATTTATATAAAGATGAAATAGTTTTTTTCATAATGAAGTTATATTTTTATTAAAGGTATATGGTATTTCAAGATATTAAAAAGTTTCAATAGAATATATGTTCGATGTATTCACATATTTGGTATGTTTCATTATGTATATTTTCTTATTTATTTAGGGATTAATGGTATTTTTTTTAAATTTTTTAACCTTATCTCTAATTTTTTTGATTTTAATTTTAGATATTTAGGGAGGAGCCTTAGGTAAAAATTTTTATGAAATAGATTAAGTTTATCTTTGGATTTTATTGGAAAACCTAAGATAAAAATTATATTTTTGATAATATATTGAGATATAAGGAATGGATTGTAAATTTTTTATTGATTTTATTTTCTATTATTGATTCAAGAAGTAAAGAATTATCTCTTAGAGAAAATAGATGATGTGGAAACTGATTAAGGAATAATTAAGGGATGAGATTGTGCTTAATAAATACAATTAAATTGATTATGTAAATCTTATCATAAAAAATATTCATATTTAAGAAAATAATCATGAAATAAAATGTTAAAACATTAATTTATTTTATGATAAATTAATTGACTTTAAAAAATTCAACTATTTAAATTTTTATATTCTTTGAATTTTGAAGAACATGTTCTATATCACTCTTCATCACTATTTTCATGTAAATTTTCTAATATTTGTCCATGATTTCCCTTACCAACAATTTTATTCTATATTGAAACCACATTTTGTGTTATTTTATATTTAATTCACAAATCCATTAATAAATTATAGAAAAGAATTTTATTAACATGTTTTAATATGTCGATTTCCAATAGAGGAATTTTCAATTCATAAAAACATGTTTACTGAGCATAGGTTCAAATTACAAAGACGCAATTTATTTTAGTTTGATATTATGTTATGCCAATGTATTTTTTGAAATATTTTTTTCCAATAAATTTAATCTTATAGATATTTTTTAGTAAAAGAAAAACTCAATTTATCTTTTTTTATACACAACACCGATTTTTTTATAAGTTACAAGAAACACTTAGTGTAGAGACAGTTATACACAACATTGAGTTTAAATGAAACATGACATACTATTAATATATTATTATTTTATATGATAGTTTTCACATATTTATTTGGATGGTGTGTATTAATAGGATTAACTATATTATAAAAATCACAGTTCACATATGTATATAATGATTTATTTATTGACCAATACATTAGAAATTAAAATAAGAAACATTTAAAAATAAATGATATATTTTTATAAAAAACAATATTTATTAACACAAAAGAGTTTTAAATAAATAAATTTAAAAAATACCTTTTGGCTAAATATTTTAATGAAATTTATATATTATATATTATGTAAAATATTTATAATTAATTTAATGTTTTTATTAGAGATGATATAAGAATAATACAAAATTTATAATTAAAAAACAATATTTTTCTAAAAATACAGTTTGTCACCATTTATGCATATATTTTAAAATTAATTTGTCTATATTTTGAAATATTATTTGTAATAATAAAATTAATTTTTTAAATCAACTTCCCAAAATTAACATAGGGTTAATTTGATTGAATTTTTTCAGAAGATAAAGGTTTCAATGGATAGTGAAAAATACTAGATTTTATTAAGAATTTCCAAATATATTAATAAATTTAAAAAAATGAAAATTGATTTTTCATTAATTAAAAAGAATAATAATTAAAATATATATCTATTTATCCAATTAAGGTCAGTATAGTCAATTTACTATGAAATTGTTATACAAAAACATTTTAATATTTTTAATATTTTTACTTTGGAAAACCGCTTTTTTGGCACGTATGCAAGATTAATTTTAAATTAAAATTTTCAATTTATTTCAATATAATATATAAAATTAGAATATGTTTTTAGAAATAGAATAATAGATATTATCTAACATGGTATTCTTATATAAAAAATTTTAAAAAAAATATATCGCAACTATGGTACAAAATTGGTTTACCTAGATGTTAAAAATTATAATGGATAAAAATGATCAAATACATTTCATGTACCCATTTTATGGGAATATAAAAAATATATATTATTTGACTCTCTGTGGAATGGTTATTTTAAAAATCACAAATCTTATTTTTATTTATTTCCTTTTAATCTCTTGTTCAACTTTTTCTACATATGTTTAAATCATATCTACAATTGTTTATCTATGATCAATGTATGGTTATGGTTGACCTAGAAGTATTCTGGATTGAACAGACACTTTATAAGAACTCCTCATCTTGACTCACCGATAGTCATTTTCCTGAGCCACCGATGATGAACGGTCGCACCAATGATGAACGGTTGCACCGATGATGAACGGTCGTACCGACGATGAACGGTCGCACCGATGATGAATGGTCGCACTGATGATGAATGGTCGCACCGATGATGAACGATCGCACCAATAGCTACCAAAGATCTAAAAAGATACCGACGATCATGAGACACCAATATTGAGACACCAATGCTGATGCTACTGAAACCAATATAGATTCAAAATGTCTCACAGATCACATGACTCATCGATAGTCATTAAAACTGTTTGAATTTCTATAAATCGTATTTAACTCTAACGGTCATTTTTTATGTTTTTAATGCAATTAATGTTATTTAATGTTGATTGTTGGCATGTCAGGGGACCGTACCTCGTACCTCTAAAAAGGTAATCATTCCTACTGCTGGAGCTCGTGGAATAAAAGGAAGATCGAGCTGCAGTAAATAGACACAAAAAAAAGGACACACACAGATATACATCAGATACGAAGATACAAAAAGAGGTAGAATTCTTCCATACGCATACATAAAAAGAAGAACTTGAAGAACATTGATATAAATCAAGAACACATGTTCAAAGAAGAAGCTCAAGAGCTATAACGACTACACATACTTGAGCTGAACACCAACACTATAAGTTAATGAAGTGAATCACAATACTATGTTTTTAAAGGGAAAAACCAGAGAAGGACTTAGAAGCATTTCTGCTGAATCCAACGAGTCCAGATTTGCACTGCTAATAATTAGAGCTTTCTACACTCTGATACATTCTCTCTTAGTGATTATTTTACGTACATTTCTGTGCTGTGTGTGGACTATATATCTTACACACACTGATTCCTATGCTGAACTAGAGGATATCAAAATCCTCAAACCATAATTGTTTACTCTGGTTTACCAATGACAACTGTGGAAGAGGTCCTTGTGTGGCTTGGTCATTGTTTTTGTTTCCCAAAAAGAAATGTGCTAGAGGTCCCTGTGTGGCCTGGACAGTTGTTCATTGTTGTTAACCCCGATCCAGGGTGTAGATCAATTTATATAATTTTTGTAGAGGACTAAGTCTCGGCTTGAGACTGAACCTCTTGGTTAACTCTACTGTTCATTTTAATTTAAGTCTATAAGTAAACTATATACTTATTCTGTTTCTATTACTTTGAAATACAAAACTATTTTAAAGCTACTTTGATAGATAAATTTGCAAGTGTTTATACGTATTGTAAATTAGTAAGTCTATTTCAAAAGATAATTTAATCTTCAGATTAAGTCAACTGAGACCTAATAAATCTTTGAGAAACTAATTGGACATTTACACTCTGTATATATTCACTACAGTTTAACTTTGTTTTTAAATTGGGGGATTTTAAGAGAAATAATTTTAACAGAAATTTTTAATTGGAACTCAATTCACCCCCTCTTGAGTATCCACTCCGACCAACATTTGGTATCAGATGTTTTGTTTTTGTTTAAAGATTTTTAAACACTCTTTTTTTCAATTGTGATTTTAATTGCATCTTTAAATATCTTAAATTTCTATTATTTCTAAATTTTATCTCTTTAAATTATTTTTCTAAAATCTAGCTATAGACAATAGACTAAAAGGTGTTGATACTAACAGGACACCTTTCTTTAATGGTATAAACTATGCTCAGTGGAAACATAAAATGAAAATTCATTTAGAAAGTATGGGTTTTGATATCTGGACTTCTATAGAGTCTCAATATAAAATTCCAAAAACTGAACGAAAAACTTGGGATGAACCTACAAAGACTGCTTACAATAATAATTGTAAATCCATGAATGCATTGTACTGTTCTTTAGGAGATGAGGAGTTTAATAGAATTTCTTCTTGTAAAACTGCTTTTGAAATTTGGGATACTTTGGGTGTTTCTCATGAAAGAACAACTAATGTTAAAGAAATGAGATTGAATACTTATACTATTAAATATGATAATTTTAAAATGAAGACTTATGAACCTATTTCTGATATGTATCTCAGGTTAAATGAGATAGTCAATACAATGAATTCACTCGGAAAGGATGTTCCAGCAAAGGAACAAATCATGAGAATCTTGAGATGTTTACCAGACCGATGGAGAGGCACATCTGTTTCAATCAGAGAATCATGTGACATTGGAGCTTTGCCTATCAAAGAACTTATTGGTAAGATCATGATGTATGAGGAAGAACTCAAGGTAAATAAAGTGGAAGATGATTAAACTAAGAGAAAATATGTGGCATTCAGGACTACTGCTTCAAAGAGAAAAGGCAAGGAGAAAATGAAAATACCTACTAAGAGTTTAACCCATGAAGATTCTGATTTAGATAGTGATGCTGAAATGGCTCAGATAGCCAGGAGGTTTAAGAAATTTTATAGGAAGAAGAAATTTTTCAGAAAATCAAATTACAAAGGAAAGTATGACAATAAGGGACATTGGAAGAATGACTGGAAAAATTCAGATAGAAGTGATGAAGTTGTTTTCTACGAGTGCAAAAGAAAAGGACACATTAATGTAGACTGCCCAAAGTTAAAATTCTAAAAGAAATATGATTACAAAGACAATAACTACAAGAAAGATATGAAGGCTACTTGGAGTGCATCTGAAGATAGTACAAGTGAATCTGAAATGTCTGATTCTGAGAAGAATCATGCCAACATGTGTTTCATGACCAACACATCTGAGGTAACCTCAGATACTCCTGTTTTAAATTCTTATTATTCTGTAGATGATGCAGAATCTGATTCTGATTCTGAAAACATGACTAGTGAGGAATTATTTGAATATTGTAATATGCTAGAAGAGAAATGAAATCAAAATAAGGATAAATACAAATCTTTTAAGAAACAACATGCTCTCACGACTATTGTTAAAACCGAACTTACTATTGAAAAAGAGAAAATTGCTCAACTATTAAAGGAAAACACTTAACTAAAAATGTCAAATCAGCAACTTAGAAAAGACTTAGAGAAGTTTTCAAATGGAAAGGATACACTAACTCAAATGCTAGGAAAGCAAGTAGCTCCCAAATACACTACTGGAATTGGCTACAAACCTGGACAAAGAGAGATTACTAAGAAGAGAATTATTTCTAAATCTGGACAGAATACTGGTAGTTCTTGTTCTGTACATTCATATGCTTCAGCTAGTAATTTACATAGTTATAGATCAAATAATGTTTATATTTCAAAATTTATTGATTCTGTAAATTATATGAAACCCATAAGACAAATGTGGGTACCAAAATCACTTATTACTAACCTGTCTGGACCCAAGAAGTTTTGGGTACCAAAGTCATTTTCCATCAAAATCCGTTTTGTAGGAAACATGTTTGAAGAGTTCTCATAAGAAGGTATGGTACTTGGAAAGTGGATGTTTGAGACACATGTCTGGAGATTACTAATGCTTCAAGAGTTTAATATAGATTCATGGAGGTCATGTCACCTTTGGTGATGATTCTAAAGGAAAAATCACCAGCCTAGGCCAAATTGCTAACACTAATTCAGTTTTAATTTCCAAAGTTTTATTTGTTGATGGACTAAAATATAACTTATTCGGTATTTCTCAATTGTGTGATGATGGTTTTAATGTCAAATTTGAAAATTATTTTTGTAATGTTTTTAATTCTAAAAATGTTTTAGTCTTTTCTGCTTTACGAAATGAAAATGTTTATGAAGTTGATTTAAATTCTTTAGTTAAGCAAAAAGTTACGTGTCTAAATGATTTTGATAAAGAGTCTTGGCTTTGGAACAGAAGATTAGGACACTAAAACATCCATTCACTTTGAAAACTAACTAGGAAAAACTTGGTTAGAGACCTACCTAAACTTGAATTCCCAATTGACAATGTTTTTAATCCCTGTCAAAAGGGAAAGCAACATAAAGTTTCTTTTAAATCAAGGAAATATGTTTCTACTTTTCAAACTCTTGAGTTGGTTCAAATGGACTTGTTCGGACCATCAAGAGTTTTTAGTTTAAATGGGAAGCAATATGTCTATGTTCTAGTAGATGAATTTTCAAGATATATTTGGGTATACTTCTTAGCTCACAAAAGTGATGCTTGTTCTTACTTTGTAAAATATTCAAGTTCTGTAGAAAACCTTATTGGACTTAATATTAAAACCCTAAGAAGTGATCATGGACATGAGATTGAGAATCATGAGTTTGAATCCTACTGCTCACATAATGGCTATAGTCATAACTGTTCTGCTCCTAGGACACCTCAGTTGAATGGTGTAGTAGAAAGAAGAAATAGAACCCTTCAAGAAATTTCAAGGACTATACTTAATGAATATGACCTGCCTATTTACTTTTGGGCTGAAGCTGTCAATAAAGCTTGTTATATCATTAATAGAGTCTTAATTAGACCAGTTCTTAAGAAGACCCCATATGAGTTGTGGAATAATAGAAAACCTAAAGTTAGTTACATTGGAGACTTTGGCTGTAAAGTTTTTATTCTCAATACAAAAGATAATCTTGATAAGTTTGCTTTTCAGAGTGATGAAGGAATCTTTTTAGGATATTCTATAACCAGAAAGGATTATATATTTTTCAATAAAACAACCAAGTGTGTGGAAGAATCTGTTCACATCAAATTTGATTAAACTGATCCACATGAGCCTAAAACCTCTCTTGAAAATCTTGAAGAAGATTTATATGTTTTGGACCTTAATGACAAATCTAACGAACCTGCTATAAAGACAATCTGTTCTGGATTTATTCTATAATATGTACCGAATGAACCCGAACCTAGGGAATAACCAGAAATTTCTAGTCCTACCTTTACTAGATCAACCATAATTTTAAAGAATCATCCTTTAGATGCTTTTGTTGATAATCTTGATAGAGGGACATAGACTAGAGCTTCTCTAAGAAACCAAGTTGAACATCAAGCCTTTCTTTCATAGAAAGAACCTAAAAATGTCAATGGTGATATCAATGATGAATTTTGGGTAATGACTATGCAAGAAGAGTTAAATCAATTTGAATGAAACAAAGTCTGGGAATTAGTTGACAGACCCGAGGACACATTAACAATAGGCACAAAATGGGTGTTTAGAAACAAAGTTGATGAGTCTGGAAACATAGTTAGACACAAAGCTAGGCTAGTTTCACAAGGATTTAGTCAAGAAGAGGGTATAGACTATGAGGAAACCTTTGCACCTATAGCCAGATTAGAATCCATTAGGATCTTACTTGCATATGTTGATCATCTGAATTTCAAGTTATATCAAATTGCTGTAAAAAGTTCTTTTCTAAATGGGGTTATTGTTGAAGATTTTTTTATTGAAAAACAACCTACGTTTATTAATCCTCATTTTCCAAATCAAGTTTTTAAACATTCTAAAGATTTATATGGCTTAAAACAGGCTCCAAGAGCTTGGTGTGATAGACTTAGTAATATTCTTATTTCAAAAAGTTTTACTAATTGGATTACTGATCCAACTCCTTTTATTAAAATAATTTCTAAAGATGTTTTAATAGTTCAAATCTATGTTGATGATATTATTTTTGGATCTTCTAAACCTTCTTTATGTACTAAATTTTCAAAGAGTTTGCCAAATAAATTTTAAATGAGTTTAATGGGAGAACTTTAATATTTTTTTTTGGATTTCATGTATTTCAAAATGAAAATGGTATTATTTTCAATCAAAGTTAATATACAAAAGATCTTCTAAAATGTTTTGGTTTGGATAGTATTAAGGAAAGTGATACTCCTATGAGTACAATCTGTAAATTGGATGCAGATGAAGCTGGGAAACCAGTGGATCAAACCAATTACAGAGGTATGATTGGAAGCTTATATTACCTTATAGCTAGTCGGCCAGATATTATGTTTAGTGTGTGTATGTGTGCAAGATTTCAAGTTGGCCTGAAAGAATCCCATTTACTTGCTGTTAAAATAATTTTTAAGTATCTTAAAGACACTGTAAACTTAGGATTCTTTTATCCAAAAAGACAATCTTTTGAGTTAATCAATTATTCAGATGCTGACTTTGTTGGTTGTAAGTTAGATTGGAAGAGAACATCAGGAACTTGTCATTTATTGGGCCAATCCTTGGTATCTTGGTGTTGTAAGAAACAGAACTCGGTTACATTATCTTCTACTGAAGCAGAATACATTGCTGCTGCTAGTTGTTGTGCACAAATTATGTGGATGAAACACACTCTTTTAGAATATGGATATGATTTTAAGCATATTTAAATTAACTATGATAACACTAGTGCAATTAATATTTCAACTAACCATGTGTCTCACTCTAGAACCAAACACATTGATTTCAGACATCAATTTTTGAGAGATCACTACCAAAAATGTGATATCACTCTTGAGTTTATAGGTACTGAACATCAATTAGCCGATATTTTCACCAAGCCCTTAAATTATGAAATGTTAAAATCGATTAAACGAGAGTTAGGTATGAGAGATCTGTGAAACCGATCTGTCAAAACGATTTGTGAAACTGATCTGTCAAACTGATCTGTCAAACCAATCTGTCAAACTGATCATCGAAACCGATCTGTCAAACCGATCTGTCAAACCGATCTTTCAAACCAATCAATCATGTTGACTAGTGCTACCGATTGGGTCATACTATTTTTTTTGTGTGTTTAAAAATGAAATTGTTTTACTTAATTGATATTTTATTATCTATAACCATATATGATACAAATAATGACATGCGGCTATTCCATTCTCTAAATACTATTGACCTTCCATTTCCCACCAAACTCTCTCCTCTCTTCTCTATAACCTGAGCCTTTTGAATCTTTCCAAGCCTCTCGATTGTCTCAAAACCTCAAAATGGACAAAAAAAAGAGCCAGAGAAAGGAATCTGAAGGAACTTCACCTATCAAGCGTGTTCGAGGTGAGTCGAGTAGTACGACGCAGAGGTCTGTGAACCCGGAGCTAGAAAAATGAGAAGTTATAGTTGAAAAGGAAATTTGTTCGGAATGGGTTTTATCTAGAAATTATTTTCCCTTGAAATTTTTGGAAACTCAAGGCTGGAAGGAGTGGTTCTGTAATAATGATAGAGTCTTTTACCCAAAGCTAGTGCACGAGTTCTATTTGAACCTGGACATAGATTTGGACAGAGTAGAGGCAACGAGATTTTCTTCTATATTAAAAGGGAAAAGGATTACGTTTTCATCAAAACAATGGGCTTAATGTCTATGAGTACCTCACAATGGAAGATACAAGGAATATTCTAGTAATATTCCTCCCACAGCTGATTACTTTTCTTATGAGTTAGCCCTGTAATTTTTGATTGGGATGTCAAAATCATGAAGGATTATTGATGCTGAGTTGGATGGTGAGAACCAAATCATGTTCAAATTTATTCAACATCAGGTATGTCTGAGAAAAGGTGATCTTGCTGCAGTAAAGTATCATGATGTTTTTCTGTTTTTTCTTTTTCTTAATGGTGAAAAGATAAAACTATGTAGATATTTTTCCGAGCATTTTGTTGAGATGATAAAACCTTCAAAGAAAGCTACCAATATGTTTTATTATAAACAAATTTCTTCCATGCTGAAATTATTAGGCTGTGTGGATGATGGATATGATTGTATCTCATCAGTTAGTTTTTGTTTCAATAATGTTCTTTGTAAGAGAATGAAAATAAATTGGAACACATGGAAGAAAGCATGGGTTGCTTATGAAGAAACGTTATATGAGTATTTCAATCCTACTGATCATCCAAGGAGACCAAGGGAAGTAAGAGATCCTAGCTTAAATCCTGGTGACGAATTGATCTATTCGGATGAAGAAGAGGAAGTGGTTTCTCCTAAAGAAACTGTTAAATCCAATAAGAACGGAACAGAAGAAAAAGGAGAAGATGATGTGAATCTAAATGTTGTAGAAGAGGATGAATCATCTCCTGATGAAAGGAGTGATCCTGATACTATTAGCCCAAAGAGAAGAAGGATGGAATTTGGTTCAGCAAGTCCCCCTCTCAATATACCAGAAATTGAACCACTTTTAGATGAAGAAGAAGAAGGCGAGACTACTAAATCAACTTCTGATGAGTATGAATCCAGAAGTATAGACAATTATAATGAGAGATCAGTTAATGGTGGTGATGATGATAATGAAGGTGGTGATGGTGATAAGGGTGATGTTGATGATTATGGAAGTAGAGGTGACAGTGAAAGTAATGATGATGATGCTGATGCTCAACCTTTATAAGTTCAATATGTGATCCAAGATGATCCACAACCCCATACACTTGAGCAAGAGCATATTTATGAAGCTGAAAGGAAAGAACAGTTGGTGAGTGATGAGGATGAGGAAGTCCCTTCTAAAAATTCTGGATGAACACAGTTTGTGAAACCTATATACCCTTCATGCAAAGCGTCATGGGAAGAGCATCTAGGACTTGATGTTCTAGGATTAGACTACCCAAAGGAAGAGGAAGGTGTAGACGTGGATCTTGCAGGAATAAGTGATTTTGTTAAGGCTCAATTTGTTGCCATGTTTTTGCAAAGAACAGATGTCAAACCAGATCCTTCAGTATCTCAAAGTAGACCTTATTCGGTAGTTTCTCAGTAGGATTTTGATCATTTTAAGATTTAATTGATTCAAGCTGTTAGGGAGACTGTGAAAAGTGAGTTATCTCATATTCCTGCTCCTACTCCTTTGAATTTATCTGATGATGCTACGAATGATTTGGATCAAAGAGTGGAAAACCTTATCAAACCAGGCCTGTACAATTACAGTGAATTAATGGAAACGCATGTTATCTCTTTGAATCAAACACTTATGGATTTAGGTAGAAATCTTGTTTCTTTTTCAGGTAATTTCATAACAACCATCTCTGGCATGATAGAAGTGTCAAAATATCTGATAGAACATTTGAAGAAAGCATATTTGAGGAAGATAAAAGCTGAGATTTATCAGGTTATTGCTCAGGCTGGCAATGCTAAGGTGACCAAGATCACTGGTTGAGAATTAGATACCTTAAGAGATGTTGTTAAAGAAGAGCTGGTGGCTCTTGGGAAGATTTAAGATTTAGATTCATTGAAGAAAAATAAAGAGCATAGTGATCATGTGCATAAAATGGAACAGTTGTATTTGGCTGATGCTACAAAATCTCAAAAGGAGATTAAGGAGAAATTAGATCATTATTTCTCTAAGATCTACACAAATCATGAGTTGAATCATCATTTTAAATTTCTAGCTGATAATCTGAGACTCCCTCCAATTACTCAAGCTTTTAAAGCTCAAGTTCAGCAGTTAAAATATTTTACCCCAACTTTAGAAAATTTCATGCAAAATAAGGATGATTTTGAAAAAGCCATGAAGTACGGTGGAGAAGTCATTCAGGACTTCATCAACTTGCTAAAACCCTACCTTCATGTGCAAACAAAAGCCATTGTTTTTCCTACAGCTGAGACTCTGCAATCATCAGATGTTTCTCCTGGCCAGATGTCTGTTTCTCAGGCTCTTTCTAGTATTAGACCAGTCTTTCAACAGCACCCTTCAGAATGACCATCTTTGTAGCAGGTGACCTTGGATCCCACAGTTCTTCCATCTCGGGTCATCCTACCTCCTTTCTCCATAAGGCCAGTTCAACCTTCTACCCAAAAAACTTATGTACCTTCAATTCCTCCTATTGCTAAAGGGAAAGCTCCCTTGCACCCAGAGAAATAGTTGTTACTGTCATTTTTTTTGATAGGGTGTTTGTTTTCCAGAACTATTCCCTTTTGTTTGTAATATTTGTACCCTTTGTTGGTATGACATCTTCTTGGTTATCTTTATTTAATATCTTCTTTTTAATAATCCCAAAGGGGGAGAGAAATCACAGAGGGAAAACAGGTGAATCATGCATGCATATGCGAACTCAGGATGCAACATCTCTGGATGCATCATGTCTGGATGGGTGACTTGAATGCCCATGCTGGCTATTTATCAGATGCATGTACACATAGGGGGAGAAATGTTGAAAGAGGAGAATGCCTCAGTTATATATATGTTTTGGTTGCTATTCAAACCATGTTTTATCTTTTGGCATATATTATTTTTTTAGGGGGAGAATAATGAATGAAATACTGTATTCTCTCTTCATTTATTCCATTTATTTGTGATTATCAAAAAGGGGGAGATTGTTGAACTCCTTGTGGAATGGTTATTTTAATAATCACAAATCTTAGTTTTATTTATTTCCTTTTAATCTCTTGTTCAACATGTTATAAATATGTTTAAATCATATCTACATTATTTTATCTATGATCAATGTATGGTTATGGTTGACCTGGAAGTATTCTGGATTGAAAAGACACTTTGTTAGAACTCCTCATCTTGACTCACCGATAGTCATTTTCTTGAGTCACCGATGATGAACGGTCACATTGATGATGAATGGTCGCACCGATGATGAACGATCGCACTGATCAAGAACGGTTGCACTGATGATGAATGGTTGCACTGATGATGAACGGTCACACTGTTGATGAATGGTCGCACTGATGATGAACGGTCGCACCAATAGCTACCGAATATCTAAAAAGATAGCAATGATCATGAGACACCGATGCTGAGACACCGATGTTGAGACACCGATACTAAGACACCAATGCTGAGACACCGATGATGATGCTACCGAAACCAATATAGATTCAAAATGTCTCACCGATCAGATGACTCATCGATAGTCATGAAAAATGTTTGAATTTCTATAAATTTGTATTTAACTATAACAGTCATTTTTGATGTTCTTAATGAAATTAATGTTATTTAATGTTGGTTGTTGGAATGTCAGGGGACCGTACCTCATACCTCTGAATAGGTAATCATTCCTACTACCGAAGCTCGTGGAATAAAAGGAAGATCGAGCTGTAGTAAAGAGACAGACAAAAAAAAGGATACACACAGATATACAATAGATACGAAGATACAAAAAGAGAGAGAATTACTCCATACAAGTTCATGAAAAGAAAAACTTGAAGAACACTGATATACATCAAGAAAACATGTTCAAAGTAGAAGCTCAAGAGCTATAACAACTACATATACTTGGGATGAAAACCTACACTAGAAGTGAAGGAAGTGAATCACGATACTCTGTTTTTCAAGGGAAAAACCAAAGAAGGGCTTAGAATCATTTTTGCTGAATCCAACGAGCCTAGAGCTGCACTGCCAATCACTAGAGCTTTCTACACTCTGATACATTCTCTCTTAGTGATTATTTTACTTACATTTTTGAGCTGTGTGTGTACTCTCTATATCTTACACACACTGACTCCTGTGCTGAACTAGAGGATATCAAAATCCTCAAAACACAATTGTTTACTCTTGATTACCCACGACAACTGTGGAAGAGGCCCTTGTGTGTCCTGGTCATTGTTTTTGTTTCCCACAAAGAACTGTGGTAAATGTCCATGTGTGGCCCAGACAGTCGTTCACTGTTGTAAACCCCGATCCAGGGTGTGGATAAATTTATATAAATTGTTGAAAGGTCTAAGTATCGGATTGAGACTGAACCGCTTGGTTAACTCTATTGTGAATTTTAATTTATGTCTAAAAGTAAACTATATACTTATTCCACTACTATTACTTTGAAATACAAAACTATTTTAAATATACTATGATAGTTAAATTTGCAAGTGTTTATACGTATTGTAAATTAGTAAGTCAATTTCAAAAGTTAATTTAATCTTCATATTAAGTCAACTGAGACCTAATCAATCTTTGAGAAATTTATTGAACATTTACACTCTGTATAGATTCAATACAGTTTAACTTTGTTTATAATTTGGGGGATTTTAAGAGAAATCATTTTAACAGAAATTTTTAATTGGAACTCAATTCACCCCCCTCTTGAGTATCCACTCCGACCAACATATATTTTATATGATTCATAAATTTATAATCTTGAGGATATTTTCATGTCACTAATGTGGGCACAACCATTGGTATTCAAAAACAACAAGTTTTCCACAAACCTTTTTTATAAAAGGCCAGCCCCTCTCCTCTCCTCTTTAAAGATCTGAAACCAATATTTTAGTCCAAGAGCTAAAAAAATAACTTCCATAATTTCATCCAATAATATTTTAATACTAGTGTTTTTGCATAAATAAAATCTATGATGCCTTTTAATGAAAAACAAAAGAATTTTTCGGAAGAAATGGTAACTTCCCTAAAAGGGCATTTTATATTATTTATTTTGCAACTCCTTATATTATTGCTAAAATCTAATGATAAAATAAACTATATTTATTAATATAATTATATTTTATTATTTTAATTACATAAAATAAATCATTCTTATCCTCAATCAAATGGGTTACACATTCATCATTATTGGGTAGAACGGGTTACATCCTCACAAACTGATGTTATTCATTATTCATCACTGCTTATCAAATATGAATATAATTATGGATTTATTGTTTTTATATATTATTTTTGAATTTTTTATTCTTATTTAATCATTATATAACATTTTCTATCAATTATTTTTTTTTTGAATTTTATACCATCAGTTGTCTGTATGATGGACTACAACCTTATGAAGTGATGTCATTCATTTATTCACTACATTGAAAGTGAAAATGATGGGTATATTTAAATTATGTGATATATATATATTATTTAATCTTATTATTTTATTTACCTTTATTTCATTCATTTAATCTAGAAAATGTATATAACATTCATGTCTTCGAACGACTATCCATATCCTTGAACGATGCATTTCATTTTAAATCTCTAACATTTATGTGTTGATCTACAAAAATTTATAATGAATATATATTATATTTATATCATAGATAAACTTATATATTTTATTTAACCATGATAAAAGTAATAAAACCAAAAATAAAAAATTAGAACATAATAGAAAAACAATGTATTTATTGTCCAAAACCGGACTTTAACATGGAATTATTAATAAATAAGAACTAAAAGGATATATGTAAATAAAATATTGTATGATATATATATATATATATATATATGGAACTTTAATATATGTATAATAAACTCATATTTATTATATATGGGGTTTGAACTTGTACCAAAAAAGTTAAGACTTATGTTATGATATTTCTATCTCACTTTTTACTTATTTGAGAAAAATTACAAATTCAGCCCATATCTGATTTATTTTGTTTATATAATATCCATGAATGTATTTTAAGATTTATATGATGAAAATTATTGTTATTTAAATATCCATGTTAGGATCTCTCATTAATGGGGTTTAAAATACAAAAATTACCAAATCAGAAAGGGATTTTTTGTCTCAGTTATCCTTATAAGAGAATTATGTTATGTTATCCACCAATAGTATTATATGAGGGTCATATAAAGGAAATTTTATATTTAATATAATGAATTTGTTTATTATCACTATATTATATTTTTTATTTAATGTTTCTATTTCAAGGTGATTGTAATTCAATTTTATTAGAGTAGTAAGTGTTTTACGATGAAATATCATTGTTTATAGGGATTATTTGTTATTAAATTATGATAATGGAATATTATGATACATATTTCCATAAAATCATGAAAATTATTCTACTATGGTTTATTATGACAATACATGTTTTCAATTTATTTAACTTTTTTTATTTACCCAAGAGTTCAAAAGAACAGTTTTAAGAAAAATAATCATTATTTCTCTCTTTAGTCTAAGAAGCATTTTTATTCTCAAGTCATGATTTATAAATATGATTTCATATATGTTTTTAACATTACTTAAATGAGTTAATAAAAAAATTTACCCATGATTGAATATTTTAAAAATTTTATTAAATGAATCTTCTGGTAATTTGCAATGAAATTCCATTTTTATTTTACTAAAAATTTTAATAGTATTTTCATTTTAACATATATGATAGAAAATTAATTCTCTAATATCTAAACCAATAAATACATTGAATATTAACTTATAAAATTCCCTCTTTATTTGCAAAGAAAAAATTTCAGAATTTGTTTACTTTTTATAAATTTTTCATTCAATGAAGAAATGATATTTTCTCCAAGAGATGTTTCAAATGATTTTTAATTTTTCCGTTGTAATTTTCCAGTGATATTTTTAACAAAAACAAATTTCCTTATTTTTTATGTTTTAAATTCTCTAATTTCAATGATCAAATTATATTTTTCTCAAGAGTTATATTAAATGATTTTAAAAGATTCCTTTATATATTTTTAATGATATTTAAAAAAAATAAAATGAATTTTAGAAATGTTTTATTTTTGTAATAAATTATATTTAATGGTGAAATAATAATTATATCAAAAATATTTTTAATTATATTTAAGTATTCATTTTTAATATTTTAAATATATTTTCAATGAAATATATTTTCATAATTTTTCTGTTCTTAAATCAATTTTCCCTAAGTATATGTTTTAAATGATTTTAATGAGTTTTTGGAATGTTTCAAAGTATATTGTCTAGGAAAATATTGACCAAAGTGTTCAATGAATATTTAATTTTAAAAATATATTTTTTATGAAATGTTAATTTCCTAAAAAAATATAGTAAATTTATTTTGAAAATAATGTTACATATAAGATGACACCAGTTGATGATCCCTATGCCTAACTAAGGATATAATAAAACGACATAGTTATTATTCTTTGTTTGAATTGTTTATGTCTATGATTGAATGATTTTTATGAATCATATTTCTTCTATATGGGTTATGTCGTGATAAAATTCTTATAAAACCCACTTATATTCATCGGTTATAGTATGTTGAAATTAGTAAATAATTATTAAGCCTTCCTATTCTCCATAAGATATGATATAATGAAATATTTATAAAACACATTTGATTTAACAGTTTCTTGTATAATGAATGTTTTAGGATATTACAGCAAGGCAAAATTTTATTTTCATTATGTTAAATTTGGTACCTTTATCTCTCTCCAAAACACTAAGTATGGATTTATATCTCATATGATATATAGGATAGGAATAGGGTGTGAACCAGATTCATGAAAGAATTTTTTCTACTATGATAGTTTTGGGAGCGAAACTTGACAATTATTATGGTTTTAGGATGGAAATAATTAAACTACGATATCCTAGAAATTTTTCGTGAATACTATAAAAATTATATTCTATTCCTATGTATTTACAAAAATTATAGCTATTATTTCAATTTTAGTATCTCAGGAATCGTGTTCACTGATTTTCATATGATTTCTATCTTATGAACTACTAATCATTATTCCATGATTTAATCTTTTTATCCATACTATTCATGATAAAAAGTTCATATGATATGATCAACTTCTAATACTGTTATATTCAAGTTATATTATAATATTATCCCCTTATTTTAACATATTGATATTTGAAGAACCCCATTTCTAATGTTTCTTTCACCATGCTATGATAAAATGGTTTAATTAGGCCATGGAATTGAAGAGTACTAAATGGGGAGATCTTTTTTGAAAGATCGTAATATTATTCACTAAATAATATTATTGTTCATTTTTTCTTCAATGAATGTAAACCAATATGATCCCAAATTGTGATTTTCTACCACCTATTGTATATTACTCTAAAATAAGTACTATCTATGTATGAAAATCTGGGCTCACTATAGATCTATCCTTATAATCTACATTCATAGCGATTACAAAATGGTAACTTGAAGATATTAAGACTCGTGGTGATAACATACTTCAATTTTGAAACATAATATTTTTCCCATTAGAAAAATTTCATCAAAATATAGGTTATATATTTATGATTATTATAATATCCATTCTAGGGTCAAATTATATTATAGAACATCTATAACCATTCCATTAGAAAATTAATATTTTAAATTATCACGTTAATGTTAAAAAAACAAATAATATTTATTCAGTGAGGTATTTATTAGTATTATTGTAATTGAATGTATATGAAATAAAATAAATACAATATACTAATTCATGGAAATCAAATCTAATAAATTTATATTATATATTTGTTATGTTTATGTTCTACAATGTTTTTTATGTTAATAATGATATATTTGGAGACATTATATTTATCGATTAAGTGAATGCGTACTATTTATTTATTAAAAATAAAATATTTAATAAATTGTAGGTATATAATAATTTTCCTTTATTTTTTATTTATCGACAAGACATATTTTTACCTATTCAAGGAATAAGATATTCTAAAAAATTATTCTGAATAACATATTTTTTGGTGTGGAGTGAACCAAATATTCAAAAACACAAGATTCAGAGAAATTTTTTTAAATTATATTTGTTGATTAAAAGGATATATTCATTCAATATTTTAATTATTTCATCAAATGTCATTATTAAATGACAGCTTCAATATGTTAATTTAATGTCTATTTTTATATAGTAAAAAATCATTTCTTATATGTAGGAATATTCCTATAATCATGGATATGATCAGGGGAATATTTCAAAAAATAATATTTCATGATCCTCTCCATTTCGAAGGAATAGAAAAATCAGCATACTCATGATGAGTAGCTCCAATGAAATATAATTAAAGTTGTGTTAGCTAGTTTAATTTAATTTAATGCCTCTAAAAATGTGAATAAACACTTTTTGAAATGTTTCTTATCCCATGGTTTATATGATCTTCTACAAGTGACTTCTTTTATCAAGCTACATTTTGATAATGGATTTTATATAATGATGGATTCGCTCATAGAAAGTGATCTAATTTATTTTTTTTGTTGTATTTTACAAATTTGTGATACTAAATCAATTTTATTTATGTGAATGAAATGGAATATCAAATCATTCAACAACCTTCCTGCATACAATTGCTCAAGTGTCGTTGAAACATATAGGGATATCCAAAAAATATCCTAGATTTCTAGAATTATTGTGAGAAGTAGAAACTTTTATTTAAATATTTAACATGTCCATGGTGTTCCCAAAAGGTCATGGAATTATATTGTATAAAATAATATTTGGTGGATTCCACCACTCTAAATAGGAATGAAATTGTATGTGGATAGTGTGGTGTTAGGTGAACCATGGCATATAGGATGTAGAGGTGTCACTAGGTCAGTCCAACGATTCATAAAGGTCTGATTCTATAACATTATTAGGAATATAGTTTATTATGAAGAAGATATGTGGGAAAGGATTAATACAATTAAAAATTCAATTCACACTTGATACAAATACCATTGGGTCAAATATAATTCCACTGTTGTTGTAAATCATTCGAAATGTAGAACATTACCTCTAACATAGAAGATCCTTTCTAACTAGTTGACATACATCATATATGTTGATGAGTTACAACTTATGGTGACACATATTTATATAACAGTAAATTAGGATATAAAAGTGAACTCCTCCAAGGATAATATTGATTCTCTTTCAATGTGGTGATTCCCCCCCCCCTTTAAACCTTGGTGGTGTCAGAATATAGAGGTGATGTGCACACCCAATTTTTCTATCCCCATATTATAAGATATATTTTAATTATTTATTCATTTAAATAATATTTTCTATAACTCGATCCTGGTAATTTTTTTATAACATTAATTTTTTTGATATTCATTTTCTAATAATGTATGAATAAAATATAGCATAAAGATGGAGGATAAATCCCTAATTCATCTATGTTCTCAAGATATCATAATGTGTCTATGAATAACTTCATAACTATACAATCGAGCCATATTTTTCAGGTTAAAATTAATTTTATCTTAACTATGTTCCTATGAAACTATGTGATTATACTATCAAAAAGATTTTACAAACATATCTATTTCATTTTTTCATACATCTGGTAGTTTGTTTTCTTAAGGATAAGTAATTTTCCTGTAGATATTATCCCACAAAAATTAAATTTCGTGGTCTTTAAGGGAATAAGTTTAAGTTTATTATACTCAATGGCGATATCCCATCTAAATGGATTCAAAAAAAATTATCCCACAAACATTAGGTTTTACTGGAGTGGAGTAAGTTATGTTTCACATAATCCTCAATAAAATATAAGAATTTACGATCCCCTCTCCATTATTTTAATCACACTATTTCTCTGTAAATATTATAAAAGAAATAGAAATATTTAAATATTTCATAATATTTCTATGTTAATTTTTTTTTGAAAAGTATAAAACATTGAACTCCATTCACCCCACCACCCAAGTAATTATTTTAAATAAACATATGAAAACAATTTTCATCCAGTCAATGTTTTTGAGTTCTCAATATTGACAAGTAATCCCTAAAATAGTTATAGTTTTTGGTAAAATCAATTATCAAATTGAATATGTTTTTATATTCATATAAACATACTAAAATTTATAAAATTATTGTTTCTAGATTATAATATGTTATATTTCAAAAAGATCATTCATTCACAATGGGAAGGGGTAAATCAGGGGGGAATAATTTTATTGTAATTCATTGGAAAATAAATTATTCGTTACATTATATTGAAAAAATATATATAATCAGTTCAAATTTAGGGATCTTTTGAAATTCTCTCACACTATATTTCCTATATGATTTGTAGAGATATAGATTCTAAGGTGGTCAACTAAATAATATGTATCGGTATATTTAATTGTTCCAATATTATTTCTTCTTCAAAATCATTTAAATATTCATCATACACGTAAAAATAATTAATATAGTATCCTCTATATAATGAGATGTTATTATGTTAATATCATCTCCGATGTCAATCTCCACTTCCATCAAATTGGAAAGGAATTAATCGTTCATGTGTACTTGTCAATTATCACCTCCACAAACTGATTTTGTTCGTTTTCCATTACCATCTATCAAGATTGGTAGTAATGATATAATTAATATAAATATTTTATATTCATGACATACCATTTTAAAATAATTATATAACAATTAGGTTCCTATGGTCGATGAAAATTAAAAAAAATAACATCATTCATGTGTATGTGTGAACTATCAACTCCAAGAGGTGATCTGAATCGTATTTATTCACCAAATAAATTGTATAATATAAATAAGTATATTTATATTATTATTATGTTGTAAATAATATTATAATCAGTATATAAAGTTAAAATAATAATTACATTATTACTATATGTTTTAATGAATAATTAAAACGTTATTCATGTATACATATGACCTAACATCTCCAAGAATATAAAATTGTATATTTTTTATAACCACAATTAATGGTTTGGGTTAAAAAGTATTATTAATCTATAAAAGTTCAAATAACATCTTGAATACTATTATGAAGATGGTAGATTTTTAACCACATTGACAAGTGACATCAAAACAATGTTCATTTTCGAGTCATGTAGAAAATATTGACAAAACATCTGATATGAAAATAAATAGTTATATGCTTTTTATAAAATGGTAATATGTAATATAAATGATATAATAAAAACAAAAAAGGTTTTCAAAAAACTATCAATCAATCTAAGATTTTTATTCAGTAATATAATGATTGTATGTGATGAGTCTGACTCCAGGTAAAGGATATAGTCTCTCTCTCATTTCAGTGTGGCATATTTTGATAATATACAACACATTCTTTTATACGGTATATAATACACCCCTTTTATTTTTTAATTTCATCAAAAGGATATCAAAATTAATATTTCATATTGAAAAAATTAAAAAATTATATAAAAAAAATTTATGAGTCAACAACAAAGTTTTTGTCGCTTTATCCATTATTTGATATTTGGTTTCCTCTACAAGCCTTAATATTTTTAAAAAAAACATAATCACATTAATTTATTTTGGTATTGAAAATATTATGAGAAGTTATATATTATATCAATATCATGAAATTATATCTCCTAAATAAAATATAGAAATGTTAATTTTTTTCTTTAATATTTTTTTACGTGTTGTGGTTATGTTATGGTTCTTTGACATTAGTTATGTATACATGTGATTTCATGATAAGCTGATGGATAGTGAGCGCATGATATCTTTTTATTGAATTGGGTAATGAGATGAAGTTAAACAAAACGGTTTCTCCAAATAGATTTATGGAATAACATTTGTTGGATATTCCAAACGTAACCATGAAGGTTTATCCCTGTATAGATATGAAATCTAAACTATAAGTATTATAATGATTTTACATGATACCTTTATGATTAATGAGTGCTATGATGATTATATGGTTTTTTATGATTTTATGGGATTATATATATCCTTGAACTAATGTTTTATTTCCTTATTTTATATCCCTAAGAGATAGTTTTTTGTCATCCCTTATTTATAAATTTTTTTCACAGGTTGTATGGATTATTAAGAGAAAGGAAAAATTACAAAATTTGTTTATCATGAAATATAATAATGTTTACTTTTAATATTTTTAAATTGTGAATTAAATGGATATTGTTGTAGTGATATGAAATTTATATAAATATGAGTCATTAAGTATTAGATATGTCTTAATTTATTAAAAATCTAAACATGAAATGATTCTAAAAGTGAATTCAAGTCTTTACTCTATATTTTTCAGTATTAAAGCCCAGGGGCTTATAACAAAGGTGGATCATGCATTTTTTAAATTAGGAAAACAAGGGTTAGAATGATTTTTCAACCAAAAACACACTTCAATTTATCTTATTTTTTATTCCTTCACCCTTAATATTCATAGAATCATGATTTTTTGGGGGGAATTGAATTATTCACCTTTATTTTAAACATTAATTTGTATGGAGTATCATTTTTAAATTAAAATAAAAAATAACATGTTTTTTTTTCGAGTACTTCCTACATTCTTACTTCCTTTTATAGATATATCCATAAAATTCATTACTTATTTTGAACAATATAAAATTTATTATTTTAAAAATAATTTCCATTAATAGAAACATTTTTACATTATGAATTTTTTTATTTTTATTCAATAACATAACATATAGGTAAAATTTTCATTTAATTTTCTGGAGTGTGTTCGGCCATTTAATAACTTCAACACTACTTATTATCTTTCAATAATATACTCTTTTGCAGAAACATCACTAGAACTTTATCTTCTTAGTCCAATATGTATTCAACCATTCCAAACCACTTGTGAATTTCAATGATTAACTGAATTTGTTTCATGATATGGACTACATTTACATGAAATTTCTTGGATGTTTTACAGATTTTCATGAAGTATCTCTTTCTTCGACAAAAAATAATTTTTATCATTGTCATGATATATTCTAAAAATGTCATCTGAAGTGAAAAACTTGTTTTTAACATTTTATTTTTTATAACATAAGGTACAATTATATTATATCTTATGTTCATTTTAATTCATCATTTCTAGTATCCTTCGACTATTAGTAGTTTTGTTTTTCATGGTATGTTTAAATATAAACATTTAATCACAAATAAAACTTCTTCTACAAAATATATAAAGGTTTGAAGATATTTTGATATGTTATATCTTAGTAAATATTTTTTTTTCGATCAGGGTTGGTCCTATTTTTATGGGTTTGTCGTTTCTTCTATTTTAATCCCCCATAATTTTAACCTTGTTTTCTTTTTAATCATTTGGAGATTATAACATCAATCAAAGGCCATGGTCTCTAAATTTCAAAAAGAAAACTGGTAGATTCTATTTTTTTTTCTTCATCAATTACGGTGAATTTTTCACTATAGAGTATTCTTCCATAATATATTACATCAATATCGTTACTTGGTTCTCCATGACATCTTGATGGAACTACAACTTCATTATATGCATTTTAATGAATTTTTAGGATTCTCTATATCATTATTCACTAACATTAATCTAGAACTAAAATCATGAAAATTAATATTAAGGGAGTTAGTGCGCACTGATGCATAGAAATGTGGGGTTAATTTTTCTCATGATTTATTCGAGTATGTACCTTCTAAAGATCTAATATTCTTTCCACTATTATATTGAGTCTCTTAGTAAGTAATAATTTTTATAGAAACATTTCAAATGGTTAATTTCCAAAAATTATGGGATAATTCAACATGATAAACCACTAATGTTTTTTATTTTATTTCCAACTCAGGGAATATTAAATTTAGAGCATTTTTCAAAATTTTATAGAACTTCACTTCCCCATCACATTTATATTTTTACTTTAAAAATATTTTTATTTTTCATTTATTATGATTCAAGGAAAATATATTAAAAAACTTTATTATATTTGTATTTTTAAAAATTCATATTTCAATGATTATTATATATTTTATTAATATATAGAGTTTATATACTTTTCTTCCTTAAATTTTGTGAGTTAGGTAAGGGATTGAAATTCTTAGAACCTTATTATTATTAAATTATATATCCAATATTTTTTCAATTATAGTTATTATTTCTCCTCCAAAAATCCCTTCAAATATGAAAGTATACCTATAATAACCTCAAAATAGATATTTTTGGTGTAGTATTTTTTTCCAGTGTAAAAATCCATACATAGACTATATAAGATGATATTCACAACATGTTGAGAAACAATATTATTTTTAGAGAATTAAGACTAAAATATTTTTCACTAATATTACCACAAACTTTAACATCTAATAGTGTTGGTTACTCATTGTTCTATTTTTGAGAAGTTATATTCTACTAATTATAATATTTATTATTCTTCCCCTTAATTAATGTTAATTCAAAAAAATCTATTTTTCATTACAGTAAATAACATCCATTTCATTTATCATGGCATAAATTTTATGAAATTAATATTTTCATCAACATCATGAATTGTACACTTAATTTAAAATAGTTAATAATAATTTATAAATAAATCTAAGATATTCAAATAAATGTATCATCCGTTAAGTGATAAATTTTGATTTCTAGTAGAATATATTGTCACTATGAGATATGGGGTGAAGAAAAGATGAATATATTTTGATTGGTTTACTTCAACCTGAATTATTACTTCAATTTACTTGATAAAACAACTATTATCAACTACGATTTAAACATATTTATAAAACTCAATAATTTTCCTTTATGATGTAAAAAAATTGAAATTTTAATCCCAGATGAGGATTCATAAAACGTTTAGACTCAATGCGATAACATATTATTTTTCCTATTAACTCATATTAAGTCATAGATTATTATAATTTAATATCTATCGCATATTATAAGGGGTACGGGGAAGGAGTCACCCATAACCCTCAACACATTTCACACTCTCCTTGAAAACCACAATATTGAACGTGTAATTAAATTAACTCTGGAAAGATCATTCTACCTCTGGATAGGAATTATGGTTTTGTTTAAACTAATATCACTAGTCTTATAATATTAATCTTTTAATCCATAAGAGATAGTAATTTAGAATAACTTTGTAGCTTTCAATTTACTTTTAATAAATGATTCCATATCCTTACTTCTATAAGGGTTTTCTTTTAGAACTCCCAATTACATTTATCTATGACACTTAAAACACCTTAATTTCAATTAACTCCATCAGTATGGATCCCAACAATTCTATATTCTTGATTTGGGGTGATCACTAATTAAATTAGAGCTTCATGCTTCAAACATAACCAAAATGAATTGTGGGTTGCATTAATGGAAGTGATTAGTTGACTATATCATCTCTCCCGAACAACTAATAAATCACTCAATTTTTAACTTTCATCATTTTATTTTAAATCATTTTATATACCCACATTATGTGGGAAATCATACATGCATATATATATATATATATATATATATATATATATATATATTGTGAACACAAAGGATTCATTTTTAACTTCTCATGCCATATATTTTTAACTGACTACCTCTAGTATATTTCAATGATATTGGTAATTTATTTTGTTATATATCCTATATTACATGAGATCCAAAATATTCAAATATTTCTTATATATCAATATAAATCATGAATATTTCTTTTGTGGATATAATTCTTTTATTATCCAGATTATCATCCATAGATTGTTAGACATTAAAACAATTTAAACTGCATCCAAAATATTTTAGAACATGTTATTCCCTATGGGTCAATCAGTTCCTTCTAGTATTTCATTTACATCGATTCAATTTCTAATTATACAATCAACTAAACATTAACGTTTATATTTTTATATTTCTACTACTTCATATTTGTGATTCCTTATATTTTGATCATATCATATTCTATATAGCATAATTATTTAATCAACTTAGCTAGGGTTACAAATGGTCTTATACCAATGTTCTATAATTCTAATGATTTTAAAAAATAGCATTTTATAACACATTAATCATTAAAAATGAATGAAAAGGGTTCATTTTCTCAAGATTTTTAAATATTTCATCAATTTATTAGACCATAGTTTACATGTATATTTAAAGATAATCATAAAACTCCTTAAAAAACACATTTTTAAATTTCGTTTCATGTGATTGAACACTTCAGTACATCTTGTTTCTTTACTTAAACTAATACATAATCTTCTAGATATCATTCACCATATTATACTGAATTTAACATTTTATGGTTCTATAATTCATTTATTTTCCATTTTATGAAAAAAAATATCTTTAATTAACTTTGTAACTAATTATTATATCTCTATCAATTATTTAATGTTGTTTTTCATTATAATTATTTTTGTTTCCTCACTAGTTATCTTATGATGATTTTAACTTTGTTGAAATTTTCAATATATAATCATCTTCCAAATCATCATTAAGGTTTCTAATATCATTTTCATTTGGATAAACATTTAAATGGGTTATCTAAATATTCCCATTGATTTTGTGCTTTGATATTCTGGATCACCATATCCATATAGCATGCAATTAAAATATCAATATCTAGTACAAAATTATTTTATATCCTTTTTCACCAGTCATGATTTAAATGTTGATTAGTTCTAAAAACCTAATTTCTTTATATGATTCTTCTGGCAAAATTAGTGGATGTATCTCAAACAGTTAAGAACATTTACTTCCCTTTATTTTGATTATTAATTATAGATATCTTATAGTAGTAGATCTTTGATATTCAATTTTACTTCTTCTGATTATTCCTCAATATGAAATATATCCTTCTATTTTAGTTACATCAAAAACTCCCATAGGAAATTTCATGTCCTTCAATATACAAATTGAAATTTACACACTCTATCAAAAATGAATATAATATATCATTTTAATCATCCAAAGGGATCTTTAAGAATGATTTTATATATAATTTATTCTATATTAAACGATTATATGAAAGTGAAGAATCCTTCTATTGTCCATTAAGTTTAACCTAAGAATTCTAGTTCAAAACATGATACTAAATGTGATATGAATTCAAAATCCAAGAATTCTAATATTTATGTTTTTAGACATATATAATTTAAAATGGGTTTCTTAGGTATGTCTTAAAATTAAATATGGGAAACATTTATAGTTTACTATAAATATATACATAATTTAGGGTAGCTAAGAAATAATTTGAATACATTGTTTTTTTCTATATTTAGGATCAGTGATAGAGAATAAATCGTGGAAATGGATGAAATAGCCCAAACGATTATAGTGTTTTTTTATATGCTGTGTGTTTTTAAAGTAGATTATAATAAAAATTCAATGGTTTTTTGTGTGTTACCTTCTAGATGGTGTGGTGGAATTATTACAAATATATATCATATACTTGTTAAGGCTATAAAAATGAAAACTCTAATTGGTACTCATGTGATATATAAAGATGAAAACAAGTAAAGTTTGATGATCATTAATTAATGAGTAAGGATCATATTTTTATTATATCTAATATTCAATGTATGATAATATAAAAATGATATGTTTTCAAATTTTAAGATTAACATAACTGAAAAACATTTAACAACTATAACCGAATAGATTTCATTTCTAAGGTATGGTGTTGATAGATTGATAACGACTAGTTGTAATACAAGATGAGAGAACAAAATTAATTTTTAAATATTTGTTGAAATAAAAAGGTGTTTGGGATTGGTAGTTATTTGTAAAGGAATATTAAATAAAGATTTATGTAAAAATATTATGATAAGGTAATTGTTCTATGTTTGGTTTTTCAATTTCAATAATATATTTGAATTTAAATAATTTTTTATTTTTTATTATCTTTTAAGTCGGACGATTCATAGAAGATTCCCATGTTACCCATGGATAAATTTATTTAGTGATAGTATCCCAATTTTATATCTCAAATTTGTCTATCCTACCTCACATGTGTTAAATTTTTATAGTGAATCACCACTAGTTGACTTAAGAATTAACCAATCCATTCCTTTTCTTCATAATTATTAATATAGTGGCCATCTCCATTTCAATAAAAGATTAAAATAATTGAACAAATCCGAAATATATACCTTCCCATTTCATCAAATATAAACCAATACATAATTGAGGTAGATAATGGACAAGTAATTAGGGAAAAACAAAATAATAAAAATTAAATCAAATAGAACCACATCTTATATAATTTACTTGTATTGAATATTTAATATTGTTAACAATAAGAAGAGTGTTTTATTCATCAATGTCTAAGGACTCAAGAATTAAAAACCTAAAACTATACACTACCAAAACACCTATAATTAATTTTTCCATTTGAATGTAAATATAGTAGAATAATTAATCTAGAAAAAAACATTAGTAGTTTTAGTATCAAGAACAAACAATCCATAGAATATCTAACATTTTTTAATGTTAAATAATTTTTTAATCATATTTCATCAATTTTCATATTATTTTGTTTTACTTAAATATATTAGATCTTTTATTTTTTATTCCTATAATGTTTCCTTCTTATTCTCACCATAAAATTTTAACATGATCAATGATTCTTTAAAATACACAACATATTTCCATATTTTTAGTAAAAATATTCCACATAACAAAATCCCTGTGGTATCCCCTAATTGGTTTCATTAATTCTTACATGAAATACTTGAGACTTGGATTATACAATGAATTCATAGTATGCACACTATTATATTTTTTCCCCATAATGAAATTTATAGTATTTTATATATTAAAATATACTACATGAGAGAAATTACAATACATCAATGAAATATCTAATACAAAACTAAATTTAATATATGCATTAAAAATGTTCTATGTATAGAAATAATGTCACATACATAAAATATTTAGAGGTATTTTTCATTTAATTTACATCCTTGATTTGTTTTGGTGGGTTTTCATGCATTTTTAAAGGAAATAGTGGGTTTCCAAAATTTGGGCCAACCTAAGAGCCCATTTCCAGTTTTGAAAGTATATTTTGATTCTTTAATAACTCCTTAGTTTTTCAACATTTTTCAACCATTCAACTTCCAAAATTACCTTCATTTATATATTAAAACCACAAAATAATTTTGGGCCCCTTAAAAATTCATTAGAATCATGGATTTGGGTGATAAAATTAGGTATTGGGCCAACCCGAAAGCCCATTTCCAGTTTTAAAATTGTTTTGTAATTCTTTCATAAAATATTTATTTTTTATACTTTTTCGGTGATTACACCTCTCAAACATTCCCATCGAACCCAGAAACACCCCCATCTTCGTTTTCGCCTCTTTGGAGCTCATATTGGTCGCGATTTAGGGCCGAACTTTTGTAGCTCCAAAAAACGTCCAGATTTCTCAAGTAAGTTGTTTCTCTTCCTTATTCCTCCCTTATTCTTAGGGTTTCTTCCTTTTTTATTGAATCCCCAAATGTCCAGAAGATGGGGTTTCGTACCTATGGTTTTAGTTTTGATTTTCTTGGTCCAATCCTCTGGTTTTAGGTTCAATCTTACTCCTTTGTGGTGTGGCGGAGGTGCGGTTGAAGTGACGCACAAGGATTTGGGGGTTTTGACTCTTTTAGTAGGTGATTTCATATGTAGGTATTGTATAATGAGTTGGCATTCTGTATTTAGGTTTCCATTATGTTCATCATTCAGTATTTTGATTTAAAAAATTGATTTGGGTAGCATTTTAAAAGTGGTAGATTTTTAAGTGCCAATCTTGTGTGAAAATGGGTGTTTTACATGTGTAACCCATATTGTGCCTCTTGGTGTTGTTTTATAATTCAGGGATTGGATTTATAAAAATGTTTTTATGCTGAAATTTATGTTTTGGTATAATATTGGTATCCATTTGGTTTTAAATATGGGATTTTAGATGAATTTAATGTGCAACATTTGATTAATTTTCTTGAAATTGTTTTATGGAAATTATAAATGGTTTATTGAGTTATGCAAAAGGTGAAAAGAAGGTGTAGATACTATTTTGAATGTGTGTGACCAGAACTGACATTTATATGTGAATATTGATTTTGGTAGCATGTGGTGACTATTTGAGCACAATACGGGAAACCTGGGTATCTAGGTGGGCTAACGTGTACTAGTACGCTAGTGAACGGAGGGGTTTTGACCATGGTTCACTTAGCAAGTATGACATGAATAACACTAACAAAACTATAATGGAGATGATTGGAGACCACTAGGTTATGGGTATGCTCCTTACTAGTGGCTCGTGCACGAGAACGAATTTCGTTATGGTTACTTTCACCGAGGTACGAGGTACTTGGGGCTCACAACAAACTAGTACCTAGGGGGGGTTCCTACGCTTGGTGCTCGTGGCCTTTTTGGCATTTAAACTTTCATTATGGTATTTTGGGATTTGAAAACCAGTATCTTGAATGTTTTATTCAATTTCACTGATTATTATAGTTATCCCCATTGAAAGTTATTTTCTTTTCAAAGTTTCACTTTTAAAAATAAATGCCACTATTATCTATTTATAACTCTTGCAAGACTTTTATTTTACAATGCCTATCACTTGAAATCCTTGGGTGATATCCTATTGGGCTTAGTCTCACACCCTACTTACACCTTTGGGTGTAAGTAGACTTGATCATGTTTGACACAGGCAAAGGAAAAGCCTTGGGCGATGGCGGTTCGTGTTGCTAGTTTCTCTCGATGGTGCGGTGTTGTGGAGACGGCTTGTGGGTGATGACCCCTTGTCGTGTGGAGTCTCTTGGGCTGTTTGCTGATACTTTTATGTACCTTTGGACCTCTTGTGTCTTTTTTAAACTCATATACTAAGTTCTGAATTTTTATTAATTCTTGTTTGGCATAATTTTTCAGATTTGGTTTGTTGTTTGTTTTTGGTTATCTTATGAACCCAAACTCAGGTAAATCGTTCCCAAATGAATTTTTATGATACCCGGGCACTTGTGCCAGCCCGTGGGGATGGGGAACGCCCTTCGGGTCATGTCACGGGCTGGGTTTGGTGCCGGTTTTGGCGGTGACCAGATTCGGTTCGTGACAAAATGGTATCAGAGGCAGGTTAATGTTTTTGGGTTATATTGTTATTTTGGGATGAGTCAGGATAGACAGGAGCTAGGACTGTCGGGGCTCGGGGTTTTGGTTGTGAGTAGGGTGTCTGGCCCACACCTCTCAAGGCATACCCTGAGTCACCAGGGGATGTTGGAATTTAAAGATTGACTTCACTTCCAGGTGAGACGTGTGGGCTGCAGACCACATGTGGACATCATGCAGATGTGTTGTAGTTGTTTATTTTATTACTGAAATGTGTTTTGATTATCTATATTTGAGGAATTTGATTAAAATTTTCAGAATTGTGGTATTGATTATTATTTTGTGACTGTTACATTTTGTAGCAACAAGCCTCCCCAGAAAGCTCTCACGCACCCACGGGAGGAAGCCGGAGAGAGTTCTCCCACACCAATTGATCAGAGGCTAGTCGAGGCCGTGGTCCGGGCTGTCCAGGCTCTAGGATATGGACCAGCTCCAGTTCCAGCTCCTATTAGAGAGGATGAGACTGGTCCTAGAAAGGACAAGGCCCAGGAGTTTCTGAAAAATAAGCCTCCAACCTTCCGAGGCAACTCAGAACCCCAAGAAGCAGAGGAATGGCTCGAGAAGATCGAGCGTATGTTTGAGTTCCTGGAAACACCCGAGGAGCTCAGGGTGAAGTGTGCCTCCTTTCTGTTGGAGGGTCCCAGCCGTAAATTGTGGGAGTCAGTGCTTTAGGCTGGGAAGAATGAGCAGATGCGCTGGGGAGATTTCAAGGATGTCTTCAATGAACAGTACTTCCCTGAGGTCTTGGTTTATGCTAGGTCTAGAGAGTTCATGGAACTTGTTCAGGGAAATCTATCTGTGATGGAGTATGCCAACCGTTTCGCTGAGTTGGTTCGGTATGCTCCGGAAATTGTCTCTAATGAGCAAGAGAATGCCTAGAGGTTTGAGAAAGGCTTGAGACCAGAGATATACTCCCAGGTGTTCTTGTTTAAGCTGAGGACCTATGCTGAGGTCGTTGATCGGGCGTGCATGGTGGAGATTGATAGAAAGGGAAGGGATGGTTTCTATGGTTCTGTATCAGCAGTGGGAAGTGGAAGCTCCTCAGAGAAGAAAAGGAAGCAGGAGGATCATGTGAAGAAAGGAGGAGGTAGTTCAAGGAACTCTTCTAGGCATTTGTCATCAGCGGCTTCTGATGCGAGATCGGTCGTGTGCCACCAGTGTGGGAAGACCAGGCACATCCGTCCAGCATGCCCTCATCCTCCAAAGACCTGTTTCTAGTGTGGAGGTATGGGACACGTGCAACGCTTTTTCGGGATAGCGCGTCCACTTCAAAGTGGGGTAGGATCCATGGCTCCCAGAGGAGTGCCAGCACAGTCTGAGCCGTCGAGGACTGGGGGATCTCGATTTGGCAGCCGTGGTGGTTGGGCTGGGTCATCTTCTGGGCAAAGCCAGTTCAGGGCACAACCACAGACTAGCGGTCGTCTTCAGGAAGTGTCTGGACATCTCCATGCGGTGGATCATGCACCACCAGGATCAGAGGTGGGACCGTCGACTGTTCGAGGTACCGTTTTGATTTCATCTTCTATAGCTACTGCTCTTTTTGATACTAGTGCCTCTGTTTCATTCATTTCTGCCCGTTTTGTGGACATTCTGAATCTGCCAACTGATTTGATGTCATTCGCAATGGATTTGGTGACACCGCTGGGAAAGAAGAAGGAGCAGGGTCTCAGGTGCCCATCTTGTGTGCTTTCTGTGTCAGGGGTTGAGATGGAGTGGGACCTCTTGGTCTTAGATATGAACCTTTGTGATGTCATACTCGGGATGGATTGGCTAGTACACTTCCAGGCACACATCGATTGATATAGACGGCGTGTGAGTTTCACGGCACCTGATGGGAGTCGTCAGGTTTTTCATGGAGAATGGGATCCTCGGTCAGGTCGCGCAGGGCCTCCACTCCAAGAGTTGGGAAGTGTTATCTTACAGTTATCTTCTCTTATGCTAGAGGATGGTCTTTCCCCTGAAGGTGCACTGCCTCATGTAGTGAATGAGTTTCCGGAGGTATTCCCTGATGATTTTTCTGGTTTGCCCCCGGAGCGGGATGTGGAGTTTTCGATTGATCTGGCGCCGGGAACACAGCCGATATCTCTTACCTCTTATCGCATGGCCCCCACCGAGTTGAGGGAATTAAAGATACAGTTGGACGACTTAGAATCCAAAGGATTCATTCGCCCGAGCGTCTCTCCTTGGGCCTCTCCTGTGTTGTTTGCAAAAAAGGCTGATGGATCCCTCCGGTTGTGCATTGACTACCAGAAGCTGAATAAGGTAACAATTAAAAACAAATACCCTTTGCCCAGAATATATGATTTGTTTGATCAGTTGAAGGGGGAAAAGTGGTTCTCAAAGATAGACCTACGTTCAGGGTATCATCAACTCAGGGTGAAGGAGTCAGATATCCCTAAGACAGTCTTCCGAAGCAGGTACGGCCACTTTGAGTATTTGGTCATGCCCTTCTGATTGACCAATGCTCCAGCAGTATTTATGGAACTTTTGAATAGGGTGTTCCATCAGTATCTCGATTCCTTTGTTGTGGTGTTCGTGGATGACATTCTGGTATACTCTTACTCTGAGGAGGAACACAAACATCACTTGAGGATCGTTTTGGGTACATTACGAGATCACTGCCTCTATGAAAAGTTGTCAAAGTGCACTTTTTGGATCAGAGAGGTGAGATTTCTGGGGCATGTGATCTCAGAGCATGGAGTTTCAGTGGACCTTGAGAAAATTAGTGCAGTCATGTCATGGGAGAAACTGAAGAATGTGTTCGAGATCAGGATTTTTCTTGGCTTGGCCGGTTATTACAGGCAATTCGTTCGGGATTTCTCTCGGCTTGCTTCACCGATGACTTCCCTCACCCGGAAAGGGGTGAAGTTTGTATGGGGTCCAGAATGTTAGGCATCATTCGAGGAGCTAAAGAGGCGATTGACTACTGCCCCCGTGCTGATTTTACCAGAGGCTGGAAAGGGATATGTGGTTTATTGTGATGCTTCAGGTATGGGTCTTGGGTGCGTGCTTATGCAGGATGATCATGTGGTGGCGTATGGATCTTGCCAACTTTGGCCACACGAAAAGAACTACCCAACCCATGACTTGGAGTTGGCAGCAGTGATGCATGCTTTGAAGAAGTGGCGTCACTACCTCTTTGGGGAGAAGTTTGTGGTCTATTCTGATCACAAAAGCTTGGCTTATATCTTCTCACAAAAGGACCTCAACATGAGGCAGCGTCGCTGGATCGAGTACTTGCAGGGGTTTGATTTTGACATTGTCTATACCCGAGGTAAGGGTAATGTAGTGGCCGACGCCTTGAGCAGAAGGGTTCCAGTGCAGGCTTTGAGGAAGTCCAGTGATGAGTGGACATTGATGGGGATCTTTTCTCAGATGCATGTGGAGACCAAGGAACATAGTGGAGGGGCATTCTTGGAGAGCATCCAGTTGACTCCTTCTCTATTGGAGTTGATTCAGCAAGAACAACCTAGTGATGAGCTTTGTCAGTGATCGAAGCAGTTTCTTCATGGTGGGGAGACATCCTCTGATTGGTCGTCATCTCCTGAGGGCATCTTGTGCTTCAAGGGTCGTTCGGTAGTGTCGTTATCTCTACAGAAGGTGGTAATGCAGGATAGCCACCAGTCTCAGTGGGCTGTCCATCCGGGTGCCACTAAGATGTATTATGATGTCTGTCGGCAGTTTTGGTGGCCTGGTATGAGACGGGACATAGCGGACTTTGTGTCGAGATGCTACACATGCCAGCAGGTGAAAGCAGAGCACCAAAGGCCCTCCGGTTTGCTCCAACCACTACCCATTCCTACCTGGAAATGGGACGAGGTTGCCATGGACTTCATTGTTGGATTACCTCGTACACCTCGAGCTAAGAATTCCATTTGGGTGGTGATTGATCGTCTAACCAAATTAGCCCACTTCATTCCGATCAGAGATACATCTAAAGTGGATGAGTTGGGCCGTTTGTATCTTCAGGAGGTGGTGAGACTCCATGGTGTGCCATCAGCAGTTGTCTCAGATAGACACCCTCGTTTCACATCTCGATTCTGGGAAGGCCTTCAGAAGGCCTTGGGGTCCCAGATTAAGATGAGCACAGCATACCATCCACAGACGGATGGTCAGACAGAGCGGGAAAATCAGATTTTAGAGGACATGCTTCGTGCATGTGTCCTAGACTTCGGAGGTTCTTGGGATACCCATTTGGGATTGGTTGAGTTTGCTTATAATAACAGTTACCAATCCTCGATTCGAATGGCTCCTTTTGAGGTGCTCTATGGTCGGCCTTGTCGGTCCCCCCTCTGTTGGGCTGAGGTAGGTGAGACCTCACTACTGGGGCCGAGTATGGTGCAGGAGACATCTGAGAAGGTAAAATTAATCAGGCAACGTTTATTGACAGCTCAGAGTCGTCATAAATCATATGCTGACCGGAGGCGTCGGGACCTAGAGTTTTCTGTGGGTGATAGAGTATTCTTGAAGGTGGCCCCTCGTTTAGGCCATCGTCGATTGGGGAAGCAAGGTAAGCTGACTCCGCGGTATGTTGGGCCATTTTAGATCATTGAACGTATTGGAAAGGTGGCATACAGGTTGGCCTTACCTTCTCAGTTGACATCCATCCATGATGTCTTCCATGTTTCTCAGTTGAAGAAATAATACACGGATCCGTCCCATGTGTTGAGTTGGGAAGAATTGAAGATAGAGCCTGACTTGTCTATTGTTGAGAGGCCAGTGAAAATAGTGGACTCCCAAGAGAAGATACTTCGAGGGAAGTCTATTCCATTAGTCCGGGTTCTATGGCAGCATGGTAATGATACACATGAGACATGGGAGCGAAAGTCGTGGGTCGAGGAAGAGTACCCGTTCTTGTTTTCCAATCAAGCCTCATGTTGACTTTACGGGGCGGAAAGTCCTTCATGGGGGGGAGAATTGTCACATACATGAAATATTTAGAGGTATTTTTCATTTAATTTACATCCTTGATTTGTTTTGGTGGGTTTTCATGCATTTTTAAAGGAAATAGTGGGTTTCCAAAATTTGGGCCAACCTAAGAGCCCATTTCCAGTTTTGAAAGTATATTTTGTTTCTTTAATAACTCCTTCGTTTTTCAACATTTTTCAACCATTAAACTTCCAAAATGACCTTCATTTAAATATTAAAACCACAAAATAATTTTGGTCCCCTTAAAAATTCATTAGAATCATGGATTTGGGTGATAAAATTAGGTATTGGGCCAACCCTAAAGCCCATTTCTAGTTTTAAAATTATTTTGTAATTCTTTCATAAAATATTTATTTTTTATCCTTTTTCGGTGATTCCACATCTCAAACATTCCCATTGAACCCAGCCACACCCCCATCTTCGTTGTCGCCTCTTTGAAGCTCATATTGGTCGCGATTTAGGGCCGAACTGCTGTAGCTCCAAAAAACGTCCAGATTTCTCAAGTAAGTTGTTTCTCTTCCTTATTCCTCCCTTCTTCTTAGGGTTTCTTCCTTTTTTATTGAATCCCCAAATGTCCAGAAGATGGGGTTTCGTACCTAGGGTTTTAGTTTTGAGTTTCTTGGTCCAATCCTATGGTTTTAGGTTCAATATTACTCCTTTGTGGTGCGGCGGAGGTGCGGTTGAAGTGACGCACAAGGATTTGGGGGTTTTGACTCTTTTGGTAGGTGATTTCATATGTAGGTATTGTATAATGAGTTGGCTTGTGGTATTTAGGTTTCCATTATGTTCATAATTCAGTATTTTGATTAGAAAAATTGATTTGGGTAGCATTTTAAAAGTGGTAGATTCTTAAGTGCCAATCTTGTGTGAAAATGGGTGTTTTACATGTGTAACCCATATTGTGCCTCTTGGTGTTGTTTTATAATTCAGGGATTGGATTTATAAAAATGTTTTGATGATGAAATTTATGTTTTGGTATAATATTGGTCTCCATTTGGTTTTAAATATGGGATTTTAGATGAATTTAATGTGCAACATTTGATTAATTTTCTTGAAATTGTTTTATGGAAATTATAAATGGTTTATTGAGTTATGCAAAAGGTGAAAAGAAGGTGTAGATACTATTTTGAATGTGTGTGACCAGAACTGACATTTATATGTGAATATTGATTTTGGTAGCATGTGGTGACTATTTGAGCACAATACGGGAAACCCGGGTATCTAGGTGGGCTAACGTGTACTAGTACGCAAGTGAACGGAGGGGTTTTGACCATGGTTCACTTAGCAAGTCTGACATGGATAACACTAACAAAACTATAATGGAGATTATTGGAGACCACTAGGTTATGGGTATGCTCCCTACTAGTGGCTCTTGCACGAGAACGAATTTCGTTATGGTTACTTTCACCGAGGTACGAGGTACTTGGGGCTCACAACAAACTAGTACCTAGGGGGGTTCCTACGCTTGGTGCTCGTGGCCTTTTTGGCATTTAAACTTTCTTTATGGTATTTTGGGATGTGAAAACCAGCAGCTTGAATGTTTTATTCAATTTCACTGATTCTTATAGTTATCCCCATTGAAAGTTATTTTCTTTTCAAAGTTTCACTTTTAAAAATAAATGCCACTATTATCTATTTATAACTCTTGCAACCCTTTTATTTTACAATGCCTATCACTTGAAATCCTTGGGTGATATCCTATTGGGATTAGTCTCACACCCTACATACACCTTTGGGTGTAAGTAGACTTGATCATGTTTGACACAGGCAAAGGAAAATCCTTGGGTGATGGCGGTTCGGGTTGCTAGTTTCTCTCGATGGTGCGGTGTTGTGGAGACGGCTTGTGGGTGATGACCCCTTGTCGTGTGGAGTCTCCTGGGCTGTTTGCTGCTACTTTTATGTACCTTTGGACCTCTTGTGTCTTGTCTAAACTCATATACTAAGTTCTGAATTTTTATTAATTCTTGTTTGGCATAATTTTTCAGATTTGGTTTGTTGTTTGTTTTTGGTTATCTTATGAACCCAAACTCGGGTAAATCGTTCCCAAATGAATTTTTATGATACCCGGGCACTTGTGCCAGCCCGTGGGGATGGGGAACGCCCTTCGGGTCATGTCACGGGCTGGGTTTGGTGCCGGTTTTGGCAGTGAGCAGATTCGGTTCGTGACAAATAATATCATGCCAATATATATAATTTATTACTCATACGATAACTCTCTTACACAAAACCAAAATTTTGTATTCATAGATTAAATATTGTTTATGTATAGGAATTGTCTCATGTGTAGGATAATTCTCTTACACATACATGCAATATCATACACACATTACATTTGACATCACCAAATTAGGGAACACTAAAATATCAAAACAAGGATAAAAATATCATGCTTAATCATAAAATATCTTATACATTGAAAAATTAACCTATTCATCCCATAATTTCCCAAACGAAGGCTCCATAAGGCATTTCTCTTAGAAAAGTTTTCACGTCTTGCACGATATGTACAAAATAATTTGAAATACATTCTAAACATCATCATATTCTTTAAAATAACATCTATACATCCTTAAATAATATAAAAACACTTTATGTTATGTTTAGAATTTCTTATGATAATTCTCATGTGGAAATAAAAAATAAAAAATATAGTTTTAATCCATTTAACAATTCAATTCTAGATTATTCTAAAAAAATGTAATATTTCCATAAGAGTTGACCTAAATAGTTAAATCAAAATAAAAAATATATATTTTAAATTTATTAAAATAATCTTTATAAATTTTTCCATGGATAATCCTTGGAATCTAATACCAATTGGCATCAACAAATTACAAAAACAAATCCAAACAATATCCAATGTGAGTTTCATTTTCTGCACAATAGTAATCATATTATCATTCCTCATTAACACTATTATGATTAGTAACTATATAAAATTATTAAATAATATTTATTATATTTATTTTTCTTATACATATTAATACCTACCTTTTTAAAATATTTCACACAACACATATGTGTGGTTTTCAATAATTTTTTTATCATTCCATTTTCATGAAACGTTCGATGTAAACTTGGTGAATTTATTCATCTCCACCAAACAAGTAATGTATTTTTGAATATAATGAATAATGTTCAGTGTTTTTGTATAAATTTAGGTTGGTAGATTCTAATGGAAGAGTTATGAGTGTTATTTTGATAGTTTGGATCTATATATACATATAATTCATTATTTTTACTATCTTTAGTTTCCTCCATTATATTCTTCTTTCACAGATACATTACTATTCCCTTATAGATTCAATAGTATAGTTCACTCCCATTTATTTTTAAATAGTATAATAAACAGCCTTTATATATATTAATCAATAGGTTAGTTTTTAGTATTTTTTGTTCCCAATATTTTTTAATTTTATTTTGAAGGAGGAGATGAACATTGATTTTCCTCCAGTATATGTGATATTAATTCATACCGAGTTGAAAAAATCTTCTCCATCTAGATTTAAATCCATCCAATTCATTATTTATTAGGTTAGTTTTTAGTATTATTTTCACCTAAACTCTTCTCAAACGTACTGCTTTGTCCATATTTGTGAAATTATAGAATCAATGATATATTTCTTCCCGGTTACCCCCTTTTTGGAGAAATTTTACGTTGAATTTGGATATATAATTTTTTGAAGGTCAGATTTTTTAGATGGAAGGTGATAGATTTTAAATGAAAATACTAGTAGACCATTATGCCTAATATTTTATGATACACAAACAATAATTTAATCCTTACCATGTTGTTTATTCCCATAAATCAATCAGAGAAAAGGTTTTAGCACTTCTAAATTTAACTCAAGAAGGATCTTCAAAATTGTTTTCTAAAACATACCATTTCTACAATTGAATTCATCCCAGTTCTTGTATCAACATCTATTGCATAGAAGACAATGATTTTTCATATGTAGCATGGATTCATAAAATGATAATATTGGTTTATAAGGGAAAACTTTTTGAATATAATTGTAGGTATGAAATTAATGTTAATTTAAAAATAATATTTACAATGAAAATAATTCCTCTATAATGAATATCATAGTATTCTTGTATTCTCAAATATTTTGACTAGATTAATCCGAATGTTATAGTTATTCATGTGATCCTTATTTCTCCACAAATACGAAATTTTAACTAAGATTTTAAAAAGGTTCAAATGTATCTTAGGAAGGTCATTAAAAATTAAAAAAGTATGTCCTAGAATAACATTCAAGAATCATTTGTAGTTAATGAAATGTTTTCACCACTAATTTAAAATAAAATTCATTTTAACCATTATATAATCTCATAAAATAGATAAAATTAGTTCCTCAACATATGAATAGATTAAATTTTTTAAAGGTTACTCAAATTAAGCACCACAATATTGCAAAAACTTATTATAAATTTAAAAATATATATATAATCATTAAATAGACAAAAAAACAGACAAATAATAACCATATTAAAATTTTGTACACATGAAGAGATCCCCACACCACAAAGAATTAATACCGCTTCATAAATGCATTCTATTGGATTCGGTATAGAATTAAATGTTAAATGTCATCATATATGTCATATAAATTTCAATGAGTGGTAGAAAATGATGGGTTTCCATGGTTAAATGGATAGAGAAGTGTGAAATACTTCATGGGGTTATGGGGAATTATTCTATATAACCACTTCAAAAATTTTCCATTGTTAATTAATAGATTAGTCATTATTTATTTCATAATATACACAAAAAATATACATCAGTTACTATAAATGTACCATCCCATTTAGAATGATGCTTACCTAGAATTAGCATGATTCATAAAATATATATCAATACATTTATTACTTGATCAAATTCTTTTTATTGAATCAATTTATCATGATCCATCATTATCTACTCTGTAAAAATTTTATAATTTTATAAATATTAAAATTTGATTAAATCTATTTCATACAAATAAAATATTACATATTTCCCAGTTCTATCATTATCTATAATTTTATTTTTTACATACCATGAAACCATGTTATACAAATCCATAGGCTGGTGAAAAATCATTCAACAAAACATCTTATGAGGGATCATTCTATTGGATGATTTTTTATGAAATCCACTATATACCATTTATTGTCTTCCAACCATGGGATCTAAATATTTTTTTTGTTTAACAATTTTTTCTAAAATCATTTTTAACTCTCATTTTGAAACATCATCTTTCCCTTCTATTTCTGTATGGAAGAGTGTTACTGTCTAATAATTAAATCAATACATCCTTGTTAAAAAATTATTTTCATTTTAAAAAAGAGATTGTCGATATCACTGATGATATGTTTTGTGGATCCAAAACTAAAAAATATTTTTTTTCTCAAAAAGAACACACATAACATGTTAATCTTTAGTTTTTGTGGACTTGGTTTCAATAATTCGGAATAATAATCAACAAAAATAAAAATTTATGAGTTTCCCAAATATATTAGGAACATTATGATGAAACATATTCTATATAACTTATGGAAAAAACCATTTTGAGGTATTCATCATATCGGTGATATATTTCATGTAAATTTTCATCTATTTAATTTTTTTAAAAAACATGCGAGTCTTTCAATGAAATGGGACAATTAATTCCATATTCAAAATCATTTCTAATGGTACATTGGGTTCATATGTCGCATTTATAAGAAAGAGTATGGAGAAATTAAAAAACTAATTGGATTTGAATAATATGTAAGAATCATCTGAGCACATTACCATTTAAATATTTTCTTATGATATAGATTTTACCAAATATAATTTATTTGTTTCATATTAAATCATTAAATTTATTTATAATTTGACTATGATGAGACTCACCGCGTAAAATGGTAATTGAACATGTAATCATACCCCAAAACTTCTTCTTTAACATAATACATTTTCTCTTTGGAAATGCTATAATGTTGTGGGTCTCTATCATGGAATTATACTTCATTATTGTTTGGTTGTCAACTTTGGTTACTGACACCTATTTCTCCGAGAAATTCTTATTTTTTATGTCTATATAGTGCTCTTGATATAATGGTATCTATTTTAATTTCCTGAGTTTTAAAATTCCTTACTAATCAAATATATATGGGATACATGATCTTGAAAAAAATTTACACTTATTTATTAGTAATTAGGATCTTAATGTTTATAATATATATAATGTATAGAAAATGTGTCCTATGTTTATGCAGTTGAGTTATGAAACATATACAGTGATGGATTCATTGTTAATTAATTTTTTATTACCTTCAATTTTTTTAGATAATTTAACCTACATATTTTTTTTAATCATAAAAAATTATATCTAAATTTATCACCATGTTGGGTGGTCACAATGCGAGTTGCGTAATAAATATAACATTCAAATCATAAAAGTTTATCTTCAAATAATCATATAAATAAAATTCAATATCTTTAAAAAGTATACTATGAATTATAAAGAATATAATTAGTAAAATTCATGACAAAACATATATTGAAACTGAAATGTTCTAAGAAGTATCAAACATAATTTGGACAAGTTGTATTTCAAAAAACATTTATAAGTTTATTTTTTTGATTGATCAATCGCAATGTCTTTTTTTTAAATAATATGGCTAAGTATGATAATTATTTCCCAAAAAATGATACTTTTCAATATTCAAAACAATTTTCATCATAAAAATTACACTCCAAATATTTTCTAAATTTATCAAGTACTAGTAAAATGAATTTCCAAAAAAAATAAAAGCCATGAAAAATACTCCAAGAAAACATAAATTGGATTAGAAAAGATATTTAATAAAAAATTATGTACTTTAACTTGGGTTTTTTATAAATTAAATGAAGTTATAATATAAGAAATGGAACCAAATGGATATGTTAACATGTTCTTTTATTTTTCCTTTAATGTAATGGGTACTGTAAAATAATCTAAAAATAAATCTAGACTTTTGTAGTGATATCAAACTAATTATCTCCATTTGATTTTTTCCTTAAATGGAATAAGGAAATAATATTTTATGGGGAATTTATTCTGCAACATATAATTTATTTAAAATCTCAATCATTATTTCAACATCATAAATAATTAACATATTTGTCTCATTTCTCACAATTCTCATTCTTTTCATTTTGGGATCTATATGAGTGGTCCATAACCATTATTCATTTTAAATTTCATAGATAATGTTTACCTGTAAAATTAAATCTATAATATTTTTATAATCGTCCCTCAAGATGGGATTTTTCCACCTTCAGGTCTTCCTAATAGATTTTCAAATTTTCTGTAATATTTTTTATTTATAATTAATTTAGAATTAATTGAATAAATATTATGTAATTTAAAAAATATTTCTTACACTTTCATTCTAAAAGGAATAATAATTTTATGTTCTTGGTTTTTTGTAATGATTCATCAAATTATCGTTAGGAATTTTTCCATATTCTATGGGGTAAATATAATTTATATTAGTGAAACCGGTTTTTTATTATAGATTTATGTAGATTATATAATGATAAACTATGAATTTGGTTTATCACCTAATTTTCATGTATTTCATACTTCAAATATGTCATATCATTTTCTTATCTGTGGTGAAAATAATCAATTACATCAAATCACCCATTGTCACCTCTTCCTCTTTTTTTAAAATAGTATTTTCCATATTGATCCAAACATTTATTCCCTATGGTATTTTCAACCATGTAATATCTTTTAGAGATTGAAATTCCTTGAATTTAATTGAATCTTCACTATATTCAGTACTTCCAAAGTGATTTTGTGCATGAATTGAATGGTTTGATTTAGAGTTCATTGTGGAGTCAAAAACATTTAATTATACTATGTGGTCTCAAAAATCCATTGTGAGTTTTCTTACCTGTACATTGATGATAATATGTTATATCATTAATAATTGTCACCAAAAATTAAGGGTGTGTGATTTGGATATCTATATTCAACCTAGTTTATTTAATAAAATATAATACGAAAAATAAAATTTTACATTGTCACTAGTACGCCCACCAAGACACATGTTGAAAAAGTTACGGATTTCTTTGAATGTTTTATTGCCACTATTTTTTGATGAAATTTTCATAAATATAAATATGTTATCATATAATGAGGAACAATATTATTATACGATCCTAAATAAAGTATTGAATAAAAAAGTTCATAGAACCAATTGTGAATGTGATAGAAAATGTCCCTAGGTCAAGACACATCGTGGGATGTTATAGTAGAATTAAATTTGAGAAACTCATTAAAAATATCAATATTTAAATATTTTAATGTATCATTTTAATGGTATAATTATCCTTAAGATGTTTATAATAATTGTGGATTTTTGAAGTTACACTAGAAGTAGAATATTGATCACAATAATCTATAAATTTTTCAACAATTCTTTTGGAATTTGATTCTTAAATCATCTTATATGGAATAATTATTGTTGTGAATATAAGTTATTTCTAATAAACTTTATATTATATGAAAGGTGTTTATTATTCAATTATTCTTTTACTACACCTATATTCTTCCTCACATTTCCCATTTTCTCTTGAGTCAATTTTACATACTTTTGTTGAATATCTAAAATTTTCCACCATTCCTTACTTCAGAATTTGATTTCATGGATTTATTATCAAGGGTAGTCATTAGAAAAAGTTATTTTAACAATATTTTCTTCATCATGCTCACATTTTAGTTTGTAATAAGGGATTTTTTTTACAATAGATTCACTAGTAAATGAAATAAATTCTATTAAATTACAAAGTTAACCTTTTAGTTATTGAACTCCATTCATCAGATGCTTTCAATTCAGAAAATTGTTTCTATGGGACAGCTGGTTGAAAAATGTTTTATGGTGCGAAAAATTGTTTATTTTATAAAACATTATGTGGTTTTTTCAATGATTTTATGTTTAAGGATATTTATGTTTTTTTATTGTAAAGGTTATGGGAACTGGTATTGTTTTTTGTATGCCGGAGTTGGAGATGTTGTTGATATTGATTTTGGTAGGGAATCCTATCTTAAATCTGTTTGTTTCCAATCCCATATTATACATGGGATATTTTCCCTCATCCATTAGGTGGGATTTTGTTATTTAATTTTCTAAATTTATGTTAAAAACATTTTGAACCACATTCATGAAAACAACATAAAAAAATGGTAAGGTGATGATCTTAAAAAACAAAACCGGGTTGATTCTTATTCATTACTATAATATTTCAATAACATTTCAAAAAATAATAGAATGTTATTTAATTATAGATTCTAGAATTGAAGATAATGTAGATGTTTTTGTATCATGTGTAACCTTGGTACTAGTTCCTCTTGTTCCATACTACTATGAGAATATGGTTATACTTATCAATCAATACCCAACAATATACTATTGAATTTTCTATAAAAATATTTTAGATGATGAAATCATAATGATTTCTTCATTATTAGTCAATCCCAGGTAAAATAATACAAGGAATTTGTGATACTCTATATCTTTCTGTGGTAAGGTGGAACATAGATTCTTGATCATATCCCAATACATGATGTGGTTTTATCTTCAAGATTGTGGGATAGAGTATATTACCTTCAGTATGGAATAAATTTTGGAAATTGGAATAATAATTTGTAGGAATCTTCTTTGTAGGTCATGACAATCATATAATTTATCTATTTGTAGGTTTTATAACCATTATTTTATAGATTAGTTATGGTAAAATGAAAATATCCTCCACCTGAATGGTTTCACAATCACTTCTATTGGATATACATTTGTGAAGACTAATAGATACTCCTTGATACAATTATATTGATCCCCACCAACCAATCCCTGAAATTTGTTATGTAATTGATTTAGATCAGTATTTAAATAACCATCAGTCTTTATAATAGACTTATTAATTTGTTTTTTAGGATTTAGAACATATAAAAAACATTTACCAGCCAGTGTTTGAATTTTGTGTCATACCATGGTGGAAGGATATTATTGAACAATTGATGCTTCATTAGGGTCTGTGAGAGAAATGTATTCAAAAATAGGTTTTTAGTTAATGTTCATAATCTTTATTGAAATTTTATTTCAATTTTAGTGTTATGGGATTAATGGGTGTTTGTAGATGTATCAATCATGGAATTTAGTGTTAGTTATTTGTCATAGTCAAATCCTAACCCCTGCCATGGCATGAGCTGCAAGTACCCAAGCACACAACCATGGGAAAGGGGGTGGTGACTAGCACAGAAGGCACCAAAATCTCTAGGAGGCCTTTACCTACATGCCAGTTTATACACACAACCAACTCAATGAAAAATTGTAGAAGGATAGAATTAAAAGGTGAAACAACATGAAAAGAAAACCCAAGAATTCATGGACCAATAAAATAGTACAAATACAGTAATGAAAACCAAATGAAATAAATGGAAAACTATATGGCCAAACAAAATAGTTACCCAATCCGATAGAAATAATAATGCAAATAAACTTATAAATCCCTACTATGAGAATCCAAACTATGACCACTACATGCGGTCAAGTCCCCTATGAACCTAAGCTCCTTGATGATCTGAATCAATCCTTTATATCATCTATATAAAGGATGATTCTTGTGAAAAAATTTCATATATGGGTGTGTATAAAAATACATAGATGGATTTCCCAAAAATGATGGGGATTATTAAGAGATACAATAAGAAAGGAAAATATTATGTGGAAAAGTTGAAAGTAAACGAGTGTAGCTCAACTGAACAAGGTAGTGAAGTAAGATCATCTATACACAAGAATATAGATATGGTGTAAAGGTGAACTTCTCTTCGACTAGTCACTATCTATAGTAGGATAGTAGACTCATCATACCATGTAAAGATAGATAGTGAATTAACATGGCATAACACATGCATCTTCATCTCTTTTGGAGGAAGTGTAATGAGAACCCAATGAGTGGGGACTACAATGGGATATATATATATATACATTATCATTCAAGAAACCCAATAACTGAGTAAGGGGATATCCATCTCAAAGCTCAAAAAAGTAAAATATTCACCAATAGTCTCAGAAGTAACCACCATTTATACATAGCATCCTTCACGGCGGTGATAATATGCAAGTGAATGGTTCTTAAACACAAAACCTATGTACTATCCGATCTGGGTGGTCTATCTTTCCCACACTCTTGTAGGTCTCATATTAAGGATTCATGTCATTTGGGAAATCACCTCTCACACATATGATTCCATGGTTACACCACAAAATGCATCATCACGATTCATTAGCGAATACCACTTGTCGACCCCTCTAAAGTTTGATACGCAAGAGTGTAACCCTAGAAGAAAAATGCCCAATTCCACTACCCAACCCCATTAGAGGGTAAGACTAAAAGAGAAAATGGATAACTACATTTCCAAACCCCCCTAGAGGGTAATCCCCAGAAGATTAAAGGGGAAAACCCATTGAAAATCCCCACTGGAGGGTAAGCCTAGAAGTGTAATTAGTGAACAACACTACCAAACCACATTTGAGGATAATCTAGTAATTATATTTTGATCCTAAAAACAAAACTACAATAACTACCATCATGGAACGCCACTTGATGAGTATAGAGTTCAAAATACCTCACATCGTATCCCAAAAGCTGAAATGGTGGAACCCATAACTTTCTACATTAATAAACAAGAAGGATGGGCTTTTTGTTTTTCCTAAAATGAAAAACTGGGGAAAATGGTTCTTTTTACCACAATACACTCGAATGGGTCAATGTGGGGTCCACCTTTTGATCTGAAAAATCTGATTCCAAAAATAATATCAAAAGGGTCTATCTCGAACAGAGTGTCACACTACTATAGAAGGTGCATCAAAAATAAAACTGGTTGAAAGGATTTGGGGCTATGAAGCCTTAGAAGAAAGTCTAAGGGAGTGTTGACTGACTCACTTTTGGTCCACCTACTGCCTCGGTCAATCCAGTACCCAATAAACTACCCCACGGTCGATCTCTTGACCATTCCCATACTACGGTTTCTACTACCTCAGTCGACCACCACAGCTGGCCATCATCCAACCTGGGTCTGACCATCTATGATGTACTAAACCCTCTTTTCTATCCTAAAAAATCTAGGATAGCCTCTGACTGACCCAATATGGTTGGGCACCCCATGGATGCCAGACACATTAACCTAGGTATCAAGCCATGTGATTGGTGGTGGAAGTCACTGCTTGGGGTTTTGTCGTACAACAATTCCCAGCTGAATGGATGGGCCACGTGGCTCACAATGTTTCATCACTATTAGAAACTTTATTAAAGGGGCCCTAGTGGTTCTTTTTGGGGACCAATAGCCTTCATCCAGCCACTTGATTGCGATATTTCAATGGATCAGGGACCCATGAGAAGATGAATTGCTTTCACTGGCTCTAATCATCAATCCTTAAATATCATAATGATTCGAAATTTTTATTGCAAAAAACCATGAATAAAAAATGAATAACAACATTTAAACACAAATCTATGTCCAGGATCATGCGGCCATCGATGAGTTTTGCAAGTTCACAATGGAAAAAAATTTAATAAAACAAATATATAAAAAGGAAACTGAATCAAAACTCAAAACTACAAAAATCATATATAAAAATGGTCTCTTGTGGTAAGAATCAAATCCAAAATTCTCCCAATTCGATCCAAAAATGTTTCAGGAAATATTTCTCCTTGATCAACTGAATCATAAAAAAGAATATTAGAGAGAGGGGGGAGAAAAGGATTGTAGTGAGAGTGAGAGAGAGAGAATTTAGGGGCTAAACATAATCTGAAAATCTTAACTCTATATTTGTACATGTCCTTCTCGATGCGAAAATACAAAACCATTATGCACCCACATTTTTTGTTGCCTCTAGTCCAAACACCCCATTCTGAACTCAAATAAGGTCTCATATTTATAATTCAATTACCCATTATAATTTTATTTGATATGGTATTAGGGTTAAAACAATTATATTTACATATTTTGTTTATGATTTCCCCTAGATGGATTGTTTCCTCAAAAGTCCCACAACGAGGAAGGTTAATCCTACATTGGAAAAACACCATGTTCTATAATCAATTGTGGCCTCATATTTCAGATTTATGCTACAATTTAAAAGTTATCCAATTTATTTATTTTGAATAGTATATAGTATACTTAATGTTTATATAAAATTAATTCTAGGAACATAGGGAATTGAGATTTCACTCTGTCTCAATGCCCACCTCTATAAATATACATAGAAATATTTTAAATTATTACACAGTGAAAATGTGCCTCTATATCATTCCCACCATGAATATTTTATTCTTAAAAAATCATAAACTAGGAAAAAATCTAGGGACACTGAGCCCACATCTGGATCACCCGAACCCATAAACTATCAGGAATCTTTACATGGTTACAAAATATGTGAACTGAGGGAATGACCCATCCCCATAAGGTTTTTTCTTGTTTATGTTCAATCGCCACTAGATACTCAACCACAGTTGCTCCATATTAAATTTCCATCACTCCCCAATTGATGATGTCCATGGGATCGTGCACATATCGCCTCAGTAGTAACATGTGGAAGATACCATTCACCCTATCCATCTGTGGGTATAGGTCTTGGTTATAGGAAACCCCACCAACCCTCCACACAATCTCAAACAGCCTAATAAACCATGGGGATAAAATCCCTCTTTGACCAAAAATATAAATTACACATCATGGGCAGACACTATAGAATATTTTTTCTCCATGATCAATCTCTACGGGACTACGGCAGTGGTTTTTATATGATTTCTGTTTGGTTTGGGACGTATTATACCATTCACAGTTGACCTGGACCTTCTCCATCATGGCTCATATAATCATTGGTCCCATGAGGGATGATTCTCTAAACACCATCCAGCATACACATGACCATTAGGGTCTCCCATGTAGGGCCTAAAATGGTTCGATTCCAATATTTTATGGGTGAGTATATTTGTATGCAAACTCTACCAAAATAGGTTGATCCTTCGAGCTTCAGACGAAGTCAATCACACAAGCCCTTAGCATATCCTCCATCACCACGATAGTGTTATTTTTTATCCTATTGGTCTAGGGATTAAAGGATTTACTCATATATAATAGTATCCTGAATATCACCACCTGGACTCTCTAAATCCATGATGTAAATCGATTTTCATGATTGGAGACAATTATTTAGGGTACCTTGGGAAGGGTGATAATCTTTGATTAGTATAACTGCCACAAACTCTCTGTCGAACACTGATCCTAGATCAGAAAGAAGTGTGCTGGTTTGGAATTTCGGCTGACTATCACCCATATTGAGTCATGCCTCTTCACTATGTATGGAGGTCATGTAAAAATATTTGTGGATATGTCATCCAACTTCCACTCTTTGATGTCAAGAGGTTGCAACACACCTGCCTAAAATTGATGCTCATCCTTCACCTATTTACAAGTAAGAAACTGTGAGATGAAATCATATAAACTTAATCTCACGATGGACCCCTAAAACTACTGCAGATGATCCATGTACATATTCCACACACCAGGATGTATATCTATGGGAGAAGTACCGAACTCCCACATCACCACCTCCCACATTACGACTGGAATCACCATTATCCATTAGAAAAAAAATCTTGATTCCCTCCGTTAGAATACGAATAATGTGTGGCACTTGTGGATATCTGGTAGCATGGGATTTCAAAATTGATATTCCCCTACTAAGAATCTCTTAAATTCTCAAGGAGCGAAGGAGTCATCCCCATTTACTGTAGAAAAGTTGTACCCTCCAGCTCCACCATGGTCAACTGTAGGGATTCAAACTGCTTTCAATCCTACTATACTAGGAAATCCATGAACTTCCTACTAAGGGAATCTACTATAATTTGTATCTTCCCTGGTGTATATAATATCTCAATGTAATAGTCTAATTGGAACTCTAACCAGCACCACTACCTTGGATTTATATATCTCTAGATAAATAAACACCTGAGACTTTGGTAATATAATTAAACAAAAATGAACTCTCCCAAGAGTTAGTTCCCTCAAATCTTCATAGTGAATACTGCCATTTCAATATCCAAGTCATGATTCACATAGTTCTACTCATGGTATCTCAACTTCCCCGACCCATTCATGCTGACTGCATGTCCATGCATCAAAACACTACAGATCCTAGCTCTTGATCCATCCTAATAAACTATAAAATCACCATCCTCCTCTATTTTTCATAGAACTGGAGTGCACATCAACCACTTCCTAAACTCCACAATGGCTATTGGACACTTTCATACTAGTTAAACAATAGTAAATTCTATTTTAATGTGGTTAAAAGGACTAAAATCCTAGAGAAGTCCACCAGAAATCTCCAGTAGTACCCAACCAAACTATGAAATATTTACACCTCCAATGAATTTATGGGTGGTTCCCAAGAAAATCAGTACATATATCTTCACAATATCCCTGGTTAAACCCCCTCCATAGATGACATGCCTATAAAAGAAAACCTCGTGTATCTAAAACTGACACATAGAGATATTTCAATCATTCTAGTGCTCCCAAAATAAATCAAGGTCCATACTCAAGTGCTCTAAATCTTCCTAATACAATTATTAGTAAAAGGGTATTTTATATTTGAACACAATAAAAAACTAGACCAATTATGGCTGGAAGACTTGGTATATCAAATCCATTAAAATGATAGGGGAATTTTTTACACTGAAGTGAATAACTAAGAACTCATAAAACCTATAGTGAAAATGAAAAATAATGCTTTTGAATATCAGCCTCGTGAACCCATAAATAGTTGTATTTAGATCTAAGATCAATCATGAAGAACCATATTTCACCTCAAAACTGTTTGAAAATTAAATTGATCCATGGTAAGGGATACTGGTTATTTGTTTTGTGTTGATTCGGGTGAACATAATACACTCAAAGCCATAAACTTCCATCTTCCTACATCACAAATAGAATCATAGCTACCCAGGGGGAAACAATGGGTCTAATGAAACCCTTATCGTGATGTTCCTCCACCTATAATTGTACCTCTCGGAGTTTTTTGGGCACCATCCATTAATCCTTAGAAGATATCGAGGATGTACCTCTTAAAAAATTATTAAATAACTCCTTCTAATACCTTAGTGGTAGACTCAAGACAAATTTGGGGAAGGCACACATGTATTCCCCCAAAACTAAAGGAATTAAGGGGAATGAGTAATCTTTTGCACCATGGGTCACAATCGCTAACTTATTAACAAAAGAATGGATTATCTTGCTCAAAACACTTTCATTCCCGCCTAAAAGGCCTAATTCACAAAGAAAGGTGAACCTCATCCCATGAGTGTGCACAAATATAACTACCCAATGGTAACATTCAATCTTGGCCCGAACCATGGAATGTTAATCCATTCCCAAGATGACATTAGAAGATTGAATCATGATTACCATTACGTCCCTAGTGAACATTTCACCTCCAAACGATAGATCACACCACTAGTAGATAAAAGATAAAGAAGAAGAGCTTACTGTAGAAACATCGAGAGAAATCCATGGTGATAATGCTTGTACTAGGATATCAAACTCACTTACTAGGAGTAACATGATAATAGAGTTGATGTATCCTTTTTCTAAATATACTGATGAAATAGTAGAATAAACACAAAGTGTTCCTGAGATCATTTTGTGTGATGGAGGGTCATGGAAATCCACACATTTTAGTTGTCCACAACCCTGGCCCCCAGTTCTCTGAGACATGCATGGGTCACCCATTGGTGGTGGTGGGAGGATCTCATAGCATCATCCCCCCACCACCTGGTCCTCCTTCTCCTGATCCTATACCATTACTACATCCCTGGGGACTAGCCTGGAAATGGAATTCTCTCTTTTGTGGTTGTCTACCTACTATCTACCAGGGATGATGGGCTCATCTAGTCAGGTAGTCTCATGCTATGTGACCATGTATGTAACATGCAAAGAATTATCCCTCTCCAAACTAACTCGGTGCTCTGTGTTTCCCTATTTTCATCTGACCATGTGGATGAGCCTAAACTTCGATTGGTATCCTACGCCACGGCCCTACAATCTCACTCCCCAACTGTCAATGACATCTCTTCATTGAAACGACTACCACCACTCCCAAATAACCAAAATCAAACTAATAAGAAAATATACATCACAAGAACATTCTCCAACACCCCGACATAGGTTGGGATGCATAGGGGAACTATATTGGAAAAGATATCTCGGATGAGGCCTAGCTCAAACTTCTGTGCTCAAAATTAATTATCACAAATCATATCCAGGGAGTAGTGTGTATGGTTAGTAAACTAAGCTGCATATAGAGACACTATCATGGATCCATACTTTATCTATATAAGGTAATGTATTCTAATAGATCCCCAGAATGAGGGGATATATTCTTGTGAAACAGATTCTAAAACCCATCCCTTTAGAGAGTTGTCTTATCATGCATATGGGTAACTAAACCCCACCAGTGCCTAGCCGGCCCGAGAAAAAGGATGGATAACTTTGATAGAATCTCTTATGTAGGTGTCAGTAGTAGAATGAATTTGAATACCACAGACTCCAAATAGTCCTCTACCTCTTGAGAGTTTGTCTCCCCACAATACCATAGTGGCCACTAGCACTCGAACTCACAATGGACACTCAACCTGCACTTGTCCTCGCCCTATTATGCTGGTACTTGCCGATGATACCTATGTGGAGGTGAATATATTGGCCCACCCTAAGGAAGGGTATCACTTGATGGGCCATTTAATAGGTCTCATCTCTCTGAATGTGGTTGTCACAAACCAGAGTAGGTACCAGGCTATCCTCCATCAAGGAGGAATCTTGAATGTTATCATGGTGTATCATGGTTAGATGAGTGAGTGTGTGTGTGTGTATATATATATATATATCAATAACAAAAAAAATGTGCAGATTACTCAACAAATGTAGTTAAATACTCAGTCCCATATGATTCATTAACCATAATCTCTTGCAAAGAAATATCTCAAATGCCATTTCAACAAGCGGGTAATCAGGTTCCTATTGAATCGCTATGTCTTCCACCACACCATCGCTAGACTCTATGTCCTGAGAGATGCTCTCGAGACACATTGAAACCATTAAACTATAACCAACCAACCCCATTAACTTTAAATATTTTAATAACATACCATTTAATGAACTTGCTATGATACCACTTCATCATCTCCTGATCCATGTTGGGGCACCAATCACAACTACCATAAGAACACCACCCTAGTCTAGGGGATTGAAGCTATATCCTAAGGAACAAAAAACTCTAGGATTTCTTTGCCAAAGTACCTATACACACACACACACACCTACAACACAATGAAAATGTATAGAGGGAAAAAATTAAGAGATACAACCTCCTGAAAAGAAAATCCAAGCATGCATGGACCCCTAAAACAATATGAATGTAGTAATGTAATGAAAAAGGTAAAAGGGGAATAATGAATTCTGAACATGAATAGTGTTCAAACCTGATAGAAAACTAAAAGTAATTCCATTTTGGAAACCATGCTTCGGAAATACAAAAAATGACAACCTCACATAGTTGAGGCACCTATGGGCCTAAGCACCATGGTGTCCCAAATAAATCATTTATGTTCTCTACATTAAGCGTGATACATGCTTAAAAAGCACATTAATGAGTGATTATAAACATATTTAGTAGGATTCCCTGAATAGGAGTGGAGTATTAAGATATTAAATAGTAAAAGAAAACAATAGGCGGAACAATGTATGCTAAAAGAGTGCATCTCAACTCAACTAGGAAGTGAATTAAGATCATCCTAACATAAGAATATAGACACTATGAGAAGGTGAAATTCTCATTGAGTCTACATAACCTACAGTAGGATAGTATACTCATCCATCCATGTGAAGCTATATATGTAAAGAACATGGAATAACCCACGCATCATTGCCTCCCCTAGATGGAGAGTAACTAGAACCCAAATAGTGGGAACTAAAATAGGATATATATATATATATATATATATATATATAAGTGTGTGAGTGTGTGTAAACATATGATCAGTAAATTAAAACCAATGAGAGAGTATGGGGATATCTATATCATAGCTCATATCATGAAAATAATCACCAATAGTCCTAGAATTTACAACCATCGATACCTATAATTCCTCACATCATACCTAAAGTACAAGTTAAAGGTGTTTAAACGCCACACCTTAATATTGTCTTCAATGGGAGGGTTTGTTTACCATTAATGTGTTTATGATTTTTATAAGTACATGTCCTGGGTTGGAAAGGGTCGATCTTACTTATGAGTCAATGGTTACACAAAAACATGACACATCTCGATTCACCAAATAACACTACTATCCTGCCTCTATGAAGTGTGATACAGTGGAGGGTAATCCAAAAATTGAAAATGAAGAATGAAACTACCAAAACCTACTAGAGGGTAATAATAGAAGAGAAAAATAAAAAATTCCACTACCCAACCCAGCCGAAGGGTAATCACTTGAAGAATAAATGACTAACCCCACTGCCCTGCCCCACAAAAGGGAAATTCCAGAATATTAATAAGAGAAATTCACTACCTAGACCTACTGGATGGTATTCCAATTATTCTATGGTGATCCTGAAAACATCACATCCATCATTTTCATAATTTTAAACCACCAAATGGGCATTGAGTTTATATAACCATTCTTTGTAAACTAGAATCCACAAAAATGGTCACTGTCACATTCTACATGGGAAAATATACAAGACATGATATTTATTCACCACAATATAGATAACTTGTGAAAGGGTAATTTTCCCTACAAGAAGCATGAATGAGCCAATGTGGGTCCCAACTTCCAACCCCAAAAAAAATTCTCAATATTTTCTCAAAACAGTCTGTCTCAAAGAGAAATTAATGTTGCCTTAGATAACGAGTCGAATGGAAAATCAGTTAAAAAGATATGGAAGTTTGGAATGTCATAAGTGGGTAAGGGGGTGGGTGGACAAACTCAGTGTCAGTCCACCTACCATGATTGTCGAAAACTGTAGGTCAAGGCTATGGTCGACCACCCTGGGTTGACTCGAGATCTAACTCAGATCTGACCAGGTTCGTTTGGTCCAACCTACTGGGTGGGACCCTGACCACATGTCCGGTGTGGCCCCAACCAAATATCCAGGCCCAAGATCCAATCACCAACCATGTCATCATGGTTTACCATCCAAGTGATTAGCATCGGACACCACATGGGTTCACTTCGCAAGACCCTTCCTAGCCGACTGATCTGTCCATATGGACTGAAACATTATGGCACTGTCAGGACGTGTGGCCCCCGCCACTTCGCGGGCCACCACCAAAGGTGTGGAGAAAGAAACCACCACTAAACCACTACTTCATAAGGCTCTGACGCCTACCACACTAGAATGAACCACATACCACCACGCCAAAGGTTTCCTAGTGGTCCGTTCTGTGGACTACAAGGCTCAATTGGGTCTCCCGATCGTGACTCAGTTAGTGGATCGGGGACCCTTACGACGATTTATTAACTATGCTGACCTTGGATTGTAGTTCTGTTTGTGTCATAACACAACCAAACTTTTATAATTGGAAATTACATTGAATGGAAGAAGAACCGATTTTACACAAAAATGGATGGCAGTTTTTTTGTGGGCATCGAGGATTATGAAACCATACAATGAAGGAAAAGGAAAAGGAACATATATTCAAAATATAAACTGAATCAAAACTCAAAAAAAATTATAAGTATTACCTCTATATGGTCATTCATTATCGGTGACATGTCCACAACGTTCTCACTTCAATCTTTCAAAGTTTCAGAGGATATTTCTCCTCAATATGAAGAAGAAAAAGAAGAATGGTTGAGTGTGAGGGGAGAGAGAATAGGTTTGTAGAGAGAGAGATATTAGGAGATACCTATAACATGAAACACTTAACTCCCTATTTATATATGTCTAGCTTAGTGTTGGAATCTGGAACCATCATTCCCTCCAAATTTGTGTCGTACTTATGAAAAAACACAATTCTGAAGTCAACAGTAGTCTCTTTTATCTGATCTGACTCATCTTTTGAAATTTATTTTATTTAAAAATAATGTTCAAATAATTATGTTGAAATTTTTTAATTCTTATATTTCCCCTAGATGTCTTTTTCCCTAAAATTTCCATCCTGACGAATGTTATGGCCCTCATAGTTTAAACATCACATTCCAGAGTCAACATTGGACTCATACTTCTAACATGATATACATTTTAATATTTATCTCATTTATTTCAGGTTCATAGTATAAAATATAATTAATATTTTTTAAAAAATAATTTCAGGAACACCAGGCCCCCAAATTTCATGTTATCCTAGTACCCATCCCTAGATATATACGAAAATAAATATTTCAAAGTATTATAAGTTGAAAACTGGGTCTCTATAAGAAACTCCTCTTTGAAAATGATGCTAATAATTTACAAATTTTACGAGGTGGAAAAAAAATATTTTTATTAATATGTTAAATGAAAAAAATATTTATCCATTGGTTGTCTTCCGAGTGGTGTGATCAAAATGGTTTGTTACAGAATATTAGAAAAGAGAGGGTTGTTTTGGATATATTGTGGTTTTAAAAAGATATGTAAAATAATATATTGAAAATAATATTTTGATAAGGGTGAGTGGGTAACGTTTTGTTTTCCTATTACAATTCTATCATTTTCATTAAATTATTCTTCTATTATTTGTGTTAACTGGTTATTGATAGAGTTCATAATCACTTAACAACTCATCCATGGATAAATGATTTTTTTGAGAATATATAAATTTTAAATCTCAATTTGTTCTATCATCAATCCATTGTTCTAATTTTTTCTATGAATAACCCCTAGATAATTTTTATACTACCCAATTAGGTCTTGTTCATCCTAAAAAATCCATGAGTTTCCATTTCCCCATCCACATGTACTGACAAAAATAAAATTCTATACCACTTATCCCATTAATATTACATCATATATAAAATCAAAATGAATTGAGGGATTCCTTTGATCATTAACTCATAAATTAAATAATTAAAAAAATTAAATGGAACACAATTGAGTCTTATATTAAGTACTTATATTAAATATCGAACCCAATTGACAATAAAAAAGAGATTTATTCATTTATGGGTGAAGATTCAAGTATTATAAAGGGAAAAAATTCATTTCACTGAGCGTATATAATTAAACATATATTTTAAATGATGTAGAGATAATTGTAAAGGATAAATAATTTCAAAAATAAATTAAATTATATATTAAAAAATAGTACTAATAGTCTATAGAAAAAAATATCTTTATTGTAAATGAATACTCTTCTATTGGACTCAAGTTTACATTTCCTATCCACCCAACATCAATATTTTTTATTCCTGTTCAATTATTTTAGATAATGTATTTTAAATTAAGAGGATGTAATTATTTTTTTACTTTATATTGAAATATCCATGATATCACATATTTCTACAAACCTAAAGCTTAATTTCTTTTTCATGGTCTAATTTTTTCATATAATATAATCAGTGTCGAATCAATGGATTTGTTTTAAAAATGCTGATGTAGAATCCAAAATCCAATCTTTAACCATGATATTGGCCATTTCCACATTGTTATTTTTTTCTCATTTGAAAAAACTCAATATTTCCAAAAGTAATCTATATAATGTGAGAAAACATTCAATGAGTAAATCAAATCTCTGATTCTTAGAAGAATCTTCATTCATGTGTCAAAAATATCAATTATGTTGAATAAATCACATATTTATAATGTAAATGTCATACATGTAGGATAATTATCCTCCACATGATGAAAATGTATTTCTTATAGATGAAATATCCAAATCATCTATTATCTACCTTATTCCTGAGATTATTAACTTACATATAGATTAAATGTATTATGCATATGTATATTTTTCCAAATTAAGTCACTCTCTAATATCATATGGTGGATATGAAATAATCAAGAATATTTAATTATATTATGTGTTAGATAGTTCACTTATGCATCTCAAAAATTCTCATATAAAGTCATTGTAAGAAAATTTCATAGGCCATTTTTTTATACAATTACTTTACTTTGAGAATAAGTTCAAATAAGTTTTTAACTACATGAAATCATTTAAAATTGTCTCCAGAAATAATATAATAATATCAAAACACAAATATTTAAGTGAAGGATATATTAATATTATTCCAAATATGAAATAAACAATTTAATACTGTGTTTTATGGAATTTAAAAATCATCTAGAAAATTAATTTTTTTTCAAAATAAAAAAAGTAAAAAACATGAAACCAAAGTCATCAAGGAGGGAGGAATGTAATGAAGACAAGAGTGTCTTTTCTGACAATGAGTTTTCAATCATCGAGAAGGGATCCCGAGCTAGCGTATGTAATAGATTTCTCCCCCGATGTACCCTTACTAGCTAAAAAGTCAGCCGCAAAGTTCCCTTCACAATAATTATGCCTCACAGAAATATTATGGTTGGAAAGAGTTTTACAAAACCCAACCATATAATCTAGATCCTAGGGGAAGGTCCCATTGCATTTAATAAACTTGACCATAATATTAGAATATGTATCTACTTCGATGATTTGTATTTCAAACTGACTACATAAAAAGATATTTGTAAAAAAAATTCCTCTACCCCCATGGAATTACCAGAAACAAAGTAAGAACTATATCCCAAAATTATGGATCTATTACTATCATGAACTATCTCTCCCATCACATTTATCCATTCCAGTAGGATCCATCCACATTAAATTTGTATCATGTACCAGGAGGGATGAATCAAACCCATCAACCCTAGCAGAGTGGGCTGAAAACCATACACATAAAAAGACTAAAAAAATATTATCAATGCCAAAGAGTTCCCTTCATTTTTAATTAGAGCTCCCTAGTCCATCACATGATGCCTCACCTGCATCTATAAAAATTATCCTTAAATCATGGTTGCATACCTGGATTTGTTCCTAGTTTCCCATAGAACCCTATACGTAGTTGAAGAAACCATAATGTGTAACTTACCCTCAGACCCCAATTGCCCTGACCCCAAGAAACATATCAAAATTCTTTCCTTACATGTGACCAAAGATGGAAATGATATCCTATTTCAGAAAGGTCAAGACGCCTTTAGCCCAATCACTGTGGTAGAATAGATGCTCTGACCATTCCAGTTGTGTCCTGCTACAACATTGACATTGGGAAGCCAAATTTTCTATTCTTCTTTTCTCATTCTCATAATTTTTATGGAATGGTTGCTTAAAAACCATACCAAAATGTTAATATTCCCTGTGATTTCATTTGACCAAAGCATCAAATCCCACAATCCCATTCCCCAATTAGAGTAGGTTGGGTTCTTGAAATCACGACTAGAAAATCTAATAGAAGATCATCCTATAAAATTAAACTAGTCAGGCTCATCCACCAATATGATACAATCGATAACATCCCATTGATCCCTATTCCAAATCATATCAATGATGTTAGGGGGTAGACATCCCTCATTAAAAATAATGGTCAGATCTGGGTAGCCTGTAATGTGAATAGTTTATCCAGACCAATTTGAGTTCCAAAAGTTGAAATCTCCACAACCAGTAGTCCATCAGACACGTCCTTACATTACCACCAAGTGAATAAGCATGCATCGAGAAAGACCTGATAATTTTATGGGATTCAAATACCTGATCCTCCAATACTCCCCAGATATACCATTGATGAATTGGGACCAAAATAAGTTCTCTTACAAAATATCCCAAGACAACCTTGCCTACATAGCTTGAATGGACTCCTCCACATGATAAAGACCAATACCACCATCATTGACATGTCTATCTAATCGTTTCAATGAGACCTTATGAAAACACCCAACATGGTTTGTATCTCATACTAAGTAATTCATTACATTTTACAAGATTCAAAATGTTCCCTTCAGCAGACTAATAATGGAAATCATATGCATCAGAATAATGGTGAGAGCACTATTCATTAAGGTGATCCTTACTCTAAAAGAAAAGGAATCAATTTTTTATGATTTAATATTCTACCTATGATCCAGTTAAAAATTTAATCAAATAACACTTTTTGGAATCGTCCATTAAAGATGGGGGAACCAAGATACACAATGGGAAATTATCTTTGTTGAATACACATAATGGCTTGGATAGTATATATTCATGTTCTAGAGCACTTATTGTAGATGAAAACACTACTCTTATGTTAATTACTTATTTAGGAACTCATCTTTCCAATGGCATACATAACATTGGAGAACCTATATATTGATTTTTTCCTTCCATTAATGATGAATAACATATAATCAATAAACATGAGATGTGTGACCATGCTATTTCTAAACATGTTACGATATGGATGGGTCATCCCATTCATAAGGCTTTAATTAATTTTCCATGTGAGTTTTTCTTGAGATACAATGAACAATGTAGGAGTCCAGGTATCACCTTGCCTAACCCCACTAGATGATTTAACAAAACCAAAGGACTTATCTATAAGAAAAATAGTGCTCATTAGAGAAGCATAAAATCTAAAACACAAATCACACACCCATTATTCGAAGCCAAAGGTCCTCATAACCCTAAAAATAAATTTCAACACCAATTTATCATAGGCCTTGTCCAAATACACATTAATCAGAATGCTAGAAACAAATTTTTTTATATACGTTGTCGACCATTTCTTGGCCAATTCCAATGGCCCCCTGAATACCTATCCCTTTAAAAAACCATGTTTCTCCTTAGATATGATTCTTGGAATAATAATACAATTCATTTTACTTATAATAGTGGATAAGATCTTATAAAGAAAGTTACACAAGCATATATGACTGAAATGATTCAGAGTAGATATGTCTTTCACTTTAGGGATGAGAACCACTTTAGATGTGTAGTCAACTCTAACCAGTGGGCACCTCTGAAAGAATATTGAACTCAATCCACCACTTTTTTTTAACATTATCCCATGAAACAAAAAAAATGAACCTGGAAAACCTACTAGACAAGGAGTGATTTCCTTATTCATTCCAAACACTGTGCTTTGATCATCTTCCTCTTAAGGTATCTCCTTCATCATATCATTTTCCTTGTTTTCCACCTTCCTCATAATATAGTTCAAAAAATTCACCTCAGCTACTAGAAAACACACCCTATCTCTATTGAAACCATTCAGTCTGGAAAATAGATCATCAAAATAATGCATGTTCTTTTTTCCATCAACTTTAGTATCCAAAATGAAATAGTTGTCTTCTAAATCGGGTATAATTATTCTTTATCATCCTTTTTTCCTTCAAACATGCCAAAATGTAGGTGGTTTTTTTATCTCCCACTTTGAGAAAATAATCTCGAGATTTTTTTTATACTCCCATTCATCATCCAGAATATTCTCAGTAAGCATATACAGATTCTCCACCAACAAAGTTAATCGATTATCATCCCAAGTGTCAAAAATCCCATTCTCAAGAACCTAAATATATCTCATTATAAATTATATACTAGCTATCATAATTTATGTTACTAAGAATCCAAGAAGGAATATCATTTCTCATATGATGCAGTCGGTTCATGAGACAAGTCAGGCTATGTCTCTCTCAAGTTATTCTCATGAGTTTATAACAAGTTGAAGGAATCCATCACATTGGCACCTTGTAGAAGAGTAAAAACAATATCTAAAGCATGCATCCCCTTCCTTTAGAGTCCCCAGAAGAGGACCATGGTTGGAAAATGATCTGGAAAGATGTGTGATAGATGACCGATCAAAAAATCTATCCCTTTAATGTTGGAAAGGCATTGATCAAGTTGAAAACTAATCCTTTTGATGCCTTGGAATTTGTTACACCATGTATAACTACTTCATGAAAATCATAGATCAAGAAGTCTTATCCTAGCCAAAATGTTCCTAAATTCCCAAGTTGAAATATTAGAGGTCATTGTTCCTCTTATTTTGTTATACCCATCAACAATAATGTTGTAGTAACTTCAAACAAACAATGCATGGCTACCAAGCTGAAACACAGGGAGTTACTGTCAAAGGATACTCTGCTCAGAATCCTTGTAGTTTGCATAAACATAGGAGAAAATAAAAAACATTCCCTTGGACACAATATTTGTAGTCATATAGTATGAGAAATCCACCACTATATCCAACACCACCCATTATTTTAAGAAGATCCATATATTCTTGTTATGGGTACATATATTCATGCTATTGGCAAATCCCTTATTTATGGAGAAAGAATTAATATGAGAATCATCTTGTGTTTGTTCCAGAATAACAAAAATTGATTCATGATGATAGTGTGATTTCAGATACATGAAGGCACACTTAACTTGAGACCCTAGGCCCTACACATTCTAAATGATAATATATACCATTTAATAAAAAAAGTGTTCACCTTCATGCAAGTCGGAGCATACATTGATAATGAACCTAGAAATTCCAAAACATGAGACCTCGATCTTGTGGTAGATCTACCCATAGAATCAGGAGAGAACACCTTCGAGATGGAGCTTTTCCTAGAAACTATAGAGGACTGATCCTTGTGAGAAACATCTGGTTCCTCCAACACATAGAACTTATTGGATTAGAGAACAAACTGGAGTGGAGCGCTCTTTATCAAATCCATGTTAGATTATAAATTTTTGTCATATCAATCTTATATTTCCTCATCATAAATAGAATAAGAAATATGAAATATAATCAAGAGAAAATATTTTAAAAAGAAATATAATAATTTTATTAATGGTTCTTGGAGTGATTAAAAAAAATTATGATATTGTCAATTATAACACTGAGGTTAAGTAGTTATATTATTAAGAAAATATATGTTGTATTTTTTAGAGTAATTTTTTACATTTATTTTTCTCACATGTACCATAATAATTGATAATTATTATAAGTTTTTACTGATATTCTATCCATACGTGAATATAAATATTATTCTTTAATGAAAGAGAATAAATATATTTATGATTTTTTGGGTTCTTAAAAATATTTTTTATCTATCCAATTTTTATAAATAAATTTATTATTTGATAATATAACATCTATTTACGTTAAATAATGTAAAAAATAGATATTTTTGGATCCATAGGATTGGAAATTATGTTTTTTTAAATAATAGAGTTTGGTTATAAATTTTTCAATGTTTTTTAGGGTTGATTTTGAGATTTTGAGTAATTGGATTATTTATGTTGTTTTCTATAGAACCTGTTCTAGGGGATACCTATAAGAACAGTTTAAAACATGAATGTGATTAAAAACATAAATATGTGACTAGATATATTTCATGATATTTTTATAGAGCAAGAAGAAATCATAGGCCAATTAATTTTTACATGTCATGGAAACATCGATTGGGGGAAATTTATCCTTATTAGTTTCCATTTTTATTCTATATGTAATTTATGAAATTGATGATGTGAAAGGGATTCATGTTGTGAATTGTATGTTTCTATTTATTTTTTATTTATCAAAATTTATTAATCTTCTTTAATTCAATGTTCATGCCTCCCTCTCAATGTATATGAATTGTCTGTGTGATTTGGGGTAATATCTCCAATTTTGGATCGCTCCGTTTGGTGTATGATTCCCCTGGTGGTTGTTTTATACCTATTATTACTTATTTTATTTCATTTATTATGTATTTTTAGATTTTGTGAATATAGCATAATTCATTTGAAAGCCAAAGACTGTACTGAAAAATTATTTTATTTAATGAAAGTGCTTTATAAACTAGTTTGTTTAAATCTAGAGATAATTCATTCTTTATATTATAAATTTAATTGATTATTGGGTGGTATTCTACTTGGACATGTTCTTGCATCATAGATTTACCTATGGGTGGTCAGAAATGTTTTTTGATGGAATCATGTTAAGGAAAGGTAAATATGTAATATGTCTGTCTCTAATTTTAGTGGTTTACTTATTAGGGGGATAATTGTTTTCGGAAAACGGTGAAAAAAACATGTTCATATGTCCTTGATAAACATTTTTAATTTCTCCTATTTTGACTGATTTTTTATGTCTCATGAATATGTTTTTTTCCATTTCATTATTCCATGTTTGATTATCCTCTTTAGGTTTTATATTTGCCATGTTTTTTCCTTTTGGTTGTCCTTACCATGTGGTTGAACACCATGGGTTATTTTTTAGTGGACCTGAGTTAGTTCATTAATAATGGAATTAGATCCATTATGTAGCCAAAAGTGTTTTGTCACTGTCTATGAATGTTTAAATGAATACATGGATATTTCCATGTGATTGTTATACAATACCCTTAAAGAGTTATTATAAATCTATTTTAATAAGTGGTGAGATTGTTTCATAAGAGAATCCTATGATGGAACCTTCTTTGGTAAAACCTATAACATTGACTATTAAGAATTGATTTCAAGTGGCCTTCGGGAACCCGAAATGAGTGGTAAGCTATGAGTTCAGATTTAATAAGTAGAATCTATTCATCTTCTTTCATGATAATGGACATCTAGAATACGAGGAGTGTCTTGAGAATATTGAATGGATATGGAACATTTGGATGAATAACTAGGACCATAATATGATATTTCCATATATAGGATTTAGGTTCCAAGAAGGATGTGGTGGGAATTTATTATGAAAGATAAGTTATAGTAAAATCATTCACAAGATTCAATTATGAAAATATTTAACTATCAGTTTTATCTAGAGATTTTCATGTGGAAATAACATGAGATTTTATTACATTATATAAAGTGGAGTGTATAATTATAGATTATTATAATTTTTTTAGTTTTTTGACTGGGAAGTATGTCATGTTACATTCTATAACATGGTCTCTGGTATTAAATTCTACCCATTTAAATAATATAATCCTAAAAAAATAGCTACATATTGGATAGAAAAATTGGAGGCACTACCTCCTCATATATTCATCAACCTCACATGTTTCCACTTATGGTTTGTTATTCCTCTATAATAATTTTATCTACTGAATTATCTTATTCTTAAACACATAAAATCAAATTTCTAGAATACAGATTGGTATTTAATTATAGAATAAGACAATTTCCTACACTATTCCATAAAATTTTTTATATTAATTGAATTTGACATGTATTACCTTAATAATGAATCAGGGAATATATCATTTACTTTGTAATGGTTGGGGTAAAATTTTAATAGGTAAAATAAAAAATATGATTCATTATATTATTTAAAAAGGACCTATGTACCTAGGGCATAACATCCCCAATTTAAAAAATAAAACAACTCATATATATTTTAAGAATACATGATCCCACTTATGAAATTCTAATTCATTCCACAAATCATCAACATATCTATTTTTCTTTTTCTAGACTAATTTAATAGGATATGAAATGTTTCATACATTAAATGTCAACTCCATAAAAATAGCTAGGAAAAATAGATATTGTTTTATAATTTCACTTGAATAGGTTAATGTATGACACCTCTTCCCATAAATTTTATCATATGGTTCCAAGAATATTCTCAAAAAGATATATTATTGTTTGAAAATTCCAAAAATGGTAGGTACAGATCACCCTTACCTTGAAGGTAAATTTAATATGATCTCAACATATCTTTTAATATTAAAATAGACTTTTTAGAAAACATGACTGTTTGAGTATGGTAGGATGTGTTTAAATGTATCTTATTGTTGATATTCCTACAAAGAAAGATCTAGAATTTTGTTTTTAACTGATATTAAACATTAGATAAAAATGATCTAGGTTCCCTATGAAGACTTAAAATTTCAATGATATAGTTCCATGAGTTGTTTTTAAGAGGTATATATTTTATAATAAATAATAAATAAGAAGAAATATTATATGAATATTTAATACCCCATAAAATATCACTCTAACTTGAATTATTCAAAAGACAAATGATAAATACAACTTCAATTTGGTCCCATTTCCATAAAATTTATATTAAGATGATGAATGTTTAAATAAGGATATTTCCTTTGAGACACTACCTATGGGTATACAATGGATTTTCACATAGAGCCCAAATTTTTTCATTTCATTCCATCTAACTAGAAATGTTATCTTAAATACTTAGACATTATTAATCTTCCAGGATGAGTAGATAAATTGAAGTTATATACATCATTTAGAAGGTCCTTCTTTTAATATAGTATGATTGGAATAAATAAAACCGTTCCAAAATTTAATACACATGTTATGTAGAATAATTTTATCATTTTTACATTATTATTGATTTTATATTACATTTAATTTTCTAACTATAATTTTATAAGTTCAATATAATCTCATATAAGGATGGTTTAAAAATGTCTTATAAAAGAAATTAGGGATCCCCATTCCTAAAAGACACCATATCTATATTTTATAGATCTTTTTATATATGATCAGTGTTAATCCTCATCATAGTTGTAATTTAATTTCCCTGTTACTCAATGCATTATCAACCATGTTTTCTTTACTAGGGTGGTTTTATATCATGAAATCACAGTCTGTGAGTAGTTCCAACCAACTTATTTTTTCTCATCTAGACCACCTTCTTTGAGAATTCATACATCAAACTATATTGGTCTATATATATATAAATACCACAACAAAAACCATATAGTAATGGTCTCCATAGTTTTAAATAATTAATTTTGGATACAAAATCAAGGTAATGAGTAGGATAGTTCAATTTTTGGATATTAAATTTCAATTATCCATGGGGAATAACTATATAATTATTTATAAGGACACTACCAAATAATATCATTAATGCATAAATATATATTACAAATAATTATCTTCATGATTGAAAACATATAAGTAATTAATTAATCACAATCAACTTCATCAAATAGAAATATTTCTCATATATAATTAAACATGACAACTTATCCCCTTTATATATTAACATGGTTAACATGTTAGAAAAACTTGTGAAATAATGATTAAACCACTCATGATAGTTTCTAAACTACGGAAATAATTGACCACATTCATTTTTTGGGTCCATGCTTTTATTTGAAAACCATAGAATTTGAAGAGTCAAATGACATTTTATCCTCGGAGACAATATGTCCATGTAATGAAACTATATTGAACCTAAATTAATTATTACTATATTTCCCATATAATTTTTATTTTTGAGATTGAAAAAAATTATTTGTATATGAATATCATTCTATTCTTAGATATTAATGATTATAGAAATATAATCAATGAATATCACAAAATTATTTTCAATATAATAATTGTATACACTATTCATAAGATCCACAAATAAAAAATGTTATATCTCAAATAAAAATATAATGACCTCTTAGGGATTATACCATGCTTGAAAATTCCAACTTTTACATATCATACTTACTCACGCTTATCTCATGATAACCCAATTGAAGATAAATAATTTAAATGTATTGATATTCTTGAGGATGAAAAAATCGGTCATTAATTTAAGGAAAATGATAGTGATTATTTATAGTGATGAACAATATCTCCATTAAATAAATTGACAACATCTTTGAACCTACATTCTTTTTTCATGAACAAGATTGGGGTACCACCTAGTGTAACATTTGGGTGTATAAATTCCATATAAAACATCTCATATAGTTTTTTATTCAACTATACTAACTCCACTGGTTCAATTCTATAATGAGATTTCATTATATGTGTTTCATTTGGAATAAGTCTAATGGATATATCCTCTATTCCCTTTGGTGTATGGCCAAGTAACTATTTTAGAAGAATGAAAATGATTTTTTATTAATGTAAACCCACTATTAATATTATATAATCATTATATGGATAGAATTAATCATCTTCATCTATAGTATTATCAATTATTGGTAACTAGTTGTTTTTTTCTACCTTTAGATAATAGAATTTATGATGATGTTTTCTTTTTCATTATATCCCAATGTTAAAAACCCATTAAATAATGATTTTATCCATTATTCTACTATAAATATATTAATATTCCAACTAATTGATTGGTATTTTATTATATGGTGTGGATCAACATATTTATACCATGTTTTGAATCAACATTTAACTCCATGTGGGTGATATTTTTTTTTGAATATTTTTTTTATTGAGCTAATATGTTTATGATATAATTAGCCAAAAATCCCCACATCAACGATTTTATTAGGGGGAACATCCCTTCATATACTAGCTATTCTGATATAGTTCACATCCTTATTTTTAGTCTCAATATCATTTATAGTATACACACAATTAAAATATGAAATTGAATTGTAAAATAAAATTTCTATTATGTATTTTGAGTGTTCCCAAGAATCCATGATGGTTTTCCATAAAACACATTCCATAAAACAAGGATCCTCGAAATAAAGATACCAAAGATCATAAAAAATGATATACTACAAAATTTAACAATTCGAACTCAAAAAATATAGAGTTCGTAGTTATATTACATTATCAGTATTGAATACAAGATTTTACAAAGGATACAACAACTTCGTAGTTTAGTGTGACTATATAGATACATACACTACATTTAAAAATAAACAAATACCATAATAAAATATTTTGGGTACATTATTAGACCTTCCATCATATAACTCAAAATTACACAAAGTTATCCTATAGGTTTCCGAGGGAAAGGACACAAATAATGGTTGGGTCATATTCTCTGTAAGAATTAGAAAATAGTGGAAGATACCATTATTTAAACATATGAAAAGAGATATGGAATGAATGAATAAACTACATGTATATATAGTAGACTGAAACAAATTAAATGTTATATCCATGAAAACGTATGAAAACATGGATAGAATTCAAAATTTATATCATACTAATGGAATGAAAAATTTCATACATCAACACACAATGTCAGGTCCCTATTTCAAGACACTACACTAATGTACGGTGATTTATACACAATCAAAACCAAGACGTTTTGATCATTGTACCAATAAATGAATCATGGTATATATAATTATGAAACTCATTCATCAAAAAATTATGTACAATTAATTAACCATATGATTCAACAACATTTTTGATACCATTACATAAAGAAACTATAGATGAATAAACAATTAATATCCTTAAAATATTATTGAAAAACACCCTCATATTCAATTAAACCATTTAGATGTCTATGATAACATCACTTAATAAACTTAGATACTCTTAGGTATCATCAATTTAATATGATGTACCATTCTCAATGAAATATTATGGATATTGAACATTTAATATGATGGACCATCCATTTATGATAACAATTGGGTTAAATATGTTTAATTGGAAAGAGATCATGGAAATTGAAGAAATATCCTTCATAATTATTCATAAATATCATGTAAAAAATTCCCAATCATATCCCCTAAGAGTCTACATAGGTCTGTATTCTTGGGCCAACTTATCATATGTTAGAGTGATGATTGAGCCAATTCCAAATCAACAATTTTCAGGATAATTACCCAATGGTGAATTTATGAAATATCAGTATCCTCTTGATAGTATCTAATAGGGATGTAATTTCGTATAATGAACATAAAATTTTATCTTATGAAAACCTTTTATGGGGTTTCGTCATAAAAATGATATAATTTTACAATGATTTTGGTAATTATAGAATAAAATGAATATGTTCAAGGGAAGACAATATTAAATGGTCGAACACTTGAAATTCATGTGGAATAAGTTAAAAAAAATTCCACATAACTTAGTGAACCACCTAGAAGTAGTTAAGTGTGGAATATAACATTTTTCCCATAGAATAAAAAATTGAGATGAAGAGTACCACTTATGGATTTGGTTACAATTTTGTCATAAACTCTAAAAAGGGAAGTTTTTCCATTGATCTCCAAAAACAAAAAATAGAAAGAGTATCATGTTATAACCTCTTAAAATTTCAATATACATACTATATGATGGAAAAATGATGCAGAATAAAAAATTCAATAGAGAGAGGAATTTGACAAGAAAAAAATTAACTCTTAATTCATCTTATCTGAATATTATCTAACCTCCTATATAAAAAAATATCATAATAAACTATATGTTAACCTGATTAATAAATATATGATGTCTTTTAAAAATCAATTATAAATATTATCAAAAAATTATTAGTTCGTTTTTATATTTTTTTTATTTTTTTGTGTGTGTAGTCTTGAACATTTTGAACTACTTTCACAATAGAAGTGTTACAAATTATTCATATAATTCAGTTATGAATTGAAATATGACACAAATTAATATTATTATTAAATTATATTCATTTATACGATTAATATCATTCAAATATATTATATATATAGATGTAATGTGGAATATGGATTATATTTTTTTTGTAAATTTTATGAACTAAATATGTATTTGTATATTAAGAAAAATTAATAATATTTCCTTCATAAAACCATTAAAAATTAAATATTTTATAATGAAAAAAATATTAATATTAGAATTTATGTTCCCATATTCATATATGAATGTGTTTTACTACATTGTTTAGGTAGGTTGTTAGACTAACGAAAACATGAACGTAATATAATTAATAGTATATTATGATTACAAAAATTGTTCTATTTTGAAAAAAAATTATGTTATAGCATAATAAATATTTTCTATATATAATTTTATTTTAATTATTTACATTTAACGAGGTATTAACAAATAATGATGAAAAAATTGAAAAATAATATATTTTACCTCATGGAGGTGGTAGTCCTCACAACACAGAACCAACATTTTCATTTATCAATTAATGAGAGGGAAATTAGGTTATTTAAAAAATTACAATTTTAGAATCATATTTATATTATACAAATAATTTTAAATTATCAATACCATCATTAAAAAATCTATTATATGAGGGATGAAAAATATAAGATGTTAATTAATGGTGGTTATAGTCCACACATACACACTAATGACATAATACATTTTTTTATTAATTAATAGAGATGAATAAATACTCTTTGTTCATTTAATACAATAACATCTCTCTGAAAAATTTTCACTAATTTTATTATTTTCTGATTTATATATGATGATAATAGTATGAGGATTAAGAATAAATCATTTAGAAGAATGTTGTAATTATGTCATGATTTAGAGATTACTTTTATAAATATACATGCAAATAGAGTAGTTAGGTTAAATAATGATAAAAACTAGTATAATGAAGATGGATATGATTCTAGGATGAACATAATTTATCTATTTCAAGATAAAGTAATAATTTATAGGAGTGCTAATAAATATTGGAATTTTATCCCTTTTAAATGTGATGAAAAATGATCATTTTCAATATCCTTTAATTTTCGAAGATATAATTACTATATTAGTGTTATATGGATTAAAATGTTTTGAGTAAATAATTTCAGGGAGTCATTTGGTCAATAAACAACAATGTTTTCACAATTAAGTGTTCTCAAACTATTTTTATTTATTAATAAATGAATTAATTTAATCATATTTATATATAAGATTAAAAAATTATTTTTGAATCATTATTGATTAGTGAGTAATTTATTTTATTAAATAAAAAAACATAATATTAATAAAATAAATCATTGATCAAATACATTTTACCATCACGAGATAATTATCTTTCATAATAAAAATATTAATTGTATTTCAAATAATGAAATGGAAATTATAACATAATATGGAAATTTTAGTCTTACGTATCAAATAAATTATTTTTTAAAAAAATAGGGCCTACAATTAAAAAATTAAATTTTAATTTACGGTCTTTATTTAGTTTTATAGTGTGTAATATTACAGTAGTTTCCAAAATTATAAACATGTGTTTTATAAATATTTTTTTTATAATTTTAAATTATTTATTTTAATTTTTGAATATATATATATTTATATATATTTATATTAATTTATGATAAAAAATTTATTCATTCATATATTATTAAACTGTTATAAAAGTGATGGTTTTAGGAAAATAAGAATTTTTTACTATCCAACTCTAAATAAATTTTTTTCGAAAAGTCAAAAAATATCATAGGGAAATTCTAATATATGTAATTTATAAATGAAGAAAAATTTGTGAAATTTAAAGGAAAACATGATATTCTATATAATTTATAGGATAAAGGATTTTTTGAGAGTGCATTATGATGTTGTTTTTGGATGGAGTGTTTATATAATATATGTTGGTCTCATGTGCTGCACAAATAATAAAATCCCATAGAATGACATATATTACTTGAAAATAATAGTTTATTTGTCTAATATTAAATATAAAAGTAAATAAGAGTAATTTTCAAACACATTGGTGTTCTATTTATTGTAATTCTACTCTAAATAGAATATAACATCTAATAAGCTAGAGGGTGTACGTTTCACACTATAGAAATTTAATGTTAAAAAATAAAAGAGCATACAATTAGAAAAATAAAATTATTCTCATTTAATATCGTAATGAGTTTAGGATATTATATTATAAGTGATAAATTTAGAAGCTATATTTATTTTCTATAACTATGTGAATGAATATTTATCCTAATGGAATTTTTTACGTGAATGTAAGAAATATTGTAAATAGTTACAATAATTATGATAAGATCTAAAGGGAAAAGGTTGATGGAATGTATTCCAAGGATGATTAAGCTATTCTAAAATGGATTTAAAATTAGAAAAATGATGTTGATATCACAATATTTAGTGTTGTGGAGTTATAGAGTATTAATTTATTCATATAGTTAAACATTGGTAATATGATAACTAAATATCATTATTATTTGAATTTCTATTATTTATATATATTAATCACGAAAATGTTTAGTGGTTAGGTTTTATCTAATGGAAACATCAATATGTAACATGGATTATATTTTGATTAAATGAGTAATCATTACTATAGTAATTACCAAAAACAAGAGGATGATCTCTCATTAAAACATATATTATATGACAGATGAGTTCATATGCTTGGTTTTGTTATGATTCTAAATACATTTTTATGAACATAAAATGCAATATATAAAAATAAATATACTCTTTATCAAACAATCATGTTGGCTACATATATGTATATATTTATATACACAGTATGGAATGTTATGAAAAATGACCCCTTAATGTACATATCTGAGTTACCCCAAACATTTAATCATCCTAGATTATTATATTCTATGATGTAGTGTTACAATTAGCATTAGTATTATTATTTTATACAGATAAAAAACATTCCCATCAGTAGTGAATGTGTTTTTGTTCATAGAATATACATATATGTACACACCGTGGATTGTTATACACTATGTAATTTGTACTATAGAGGTTCATGGATCATATTTGTAGTTCCACATATCAAGGGATCTAGAGATAACTATCCTGATAACCTTTATACTTTGATACCTTTCATATAGATTCCATCGTGCTTTGTTAATCTGGGGGTGGTTGGGCAATTTAAATATCATGTTATTGGTTAGAACTCCACCAAGATGATATTTTTTCACTCATTTTATGATTTTAACATACATGGCCTTTATTGAGATATAATGGGTAGTGGAAAAACATACCTAAATAATATATATGAGGTTCTTATCTATTTTGTGAGGGGAATGTGATGAGGTCATCTATAAAGCTAAATGACATGTGAAGTATTTATCTACTTTTCATTAATATTCATATAGAAACAAGAATGAATGATTCATGTATATGGGATTGAAATACTCCATGTCTCAAGGTTAGATGATATCATATATGGATTGTGGTTATGAGAATCTATGTTAGCATGTGATGTGACTTTATGAAACTGGTATACAAATACACATGTTTCATTGATATGACACAATATCCCTTTATATGTTGAGTTGCATTGATAAATTTCTAGAGGATGATATATAAAATTAAATTTTTATACAGATATTTGTATATTTTTTCAATGGTAAAAATTCCTATGGGGTCTCAAATTTTGTTTTACATAATGAGCATTGATTTTGACTCAAATAGCTACGTTGAAAATGTTATAGAGTGAAACTAAAGGTTTCTTTTGTGGGTATTACCATGTAATTTCAAATAATGTAATAAAAATTAATATAACCATAGATTTTAACATGTTTTTAGATGATTTCAAAATGAAATTTTTGATATGATTTCATATTATATTTTAATATTTATTTTACATTTTGAATTGAGACATAGTATCCTTAGGAATTTTTTTGTGGGAGATTGAAAGATATATTTTGTAATTATTTTATATGAATGATATACACCAGGTACACCTAATGGTATTATATAACCAATTAATAAATATGTTATTTTTATAAAAAAAATTCTTAGTTCTTATATAAGAGTTATATTTTTGTACACAATTCTTGGGAAACCATAATATATGGAATACGATTATGGTATAAAATCTTCTCCCATCATGTTGTATGAATAGATCATGTCATAAGGATTCATTTAAATGGGATAATAGACTATGATATTTCAATATCATTTTGGATGTAATTTATACTACTTATTATTGAGATTGATTCTTATCAGTAATATTTACCATTCCTATGAGGTCTTCAACAGAAGTTGTCTTTTAAGAGTCATTAGATAATTTAATACCAATGTGGGAAGTATTCATGTTAATGTTTCAGGAATTATATATAGAATTTAATCATTCATTAGTACACATGAGTAAATGTGACTATAGTAGTATTTTAACCTTGAGGGATTTATATATTACACTACCATATGATCATAGTGTTCATAATAGATAACATAATATTTATTGGAATCTAACTGATCCTCTATCTCTCATATTATTCATATTTTAAAAGCTGTGACTTTGAAAAAACATGAATAAAGAGTGTATCCATCTTGTGGGAAATGAAATCATATTTTCCCATGGATACATCACATATAGAAGATCCCATTGGTTACCTTATAGTGATCATATTGAATCAAATATGAATATTATGGAAGTAGAAGTAGTAGGTAGTAGATATTATAGATGGTAAATTTACAATTCATTATTTTTTAGATGAATGTATTTATTTTATAATTATGGTGATATTGGGGTTTGGGTTGTTAATCTATTCTACTTATTTTTAGTAAGTGTTCTTATATACTATATTAGTCATGGAAAGATATTATTTTCATCCTCTTGGTTCATGTTACATCATTTTTTCAGGTTGAGATCTATTGTACCAACAAGTATAAAACAAGTCAAAAGACACACAAAAACACTTGTAGTCTCCCAAGAATCACGTCATTTTAAAATGTAACATTTTAAAAGGCTTTATTTCTTTTCTGATTTATATACGTTTAATAAGATAATTTAACTCATAAATTTTTTTGATATATTTTTTAGAATTTTGGTGGTGATAATGAAATTTTTATAAATTTATTATCCCCGTTTATTAGAGTGGGTATTACCTTTAGAACTATTTGATAATCTATAAAACTATTTTTAACTGAACTCTCATGAAAACATGAAATAATTTGAGTTGTTTCATCTATATAATTCTATTATTTGTGTCCAACATTTTAGGAATCGAGAGTTCTTAGATTATGTTATTTAAAAACTCCTTAAAAATCATGGTAACATAATTTTCTTCTATGATTTATCGGATATTTCACCATCCCTTATTACATCAATATTTATATTATTCATGAGTATATTGTTTTAATTTCCAATTTCATTAATTTTTTATTTATAACATGCCAATGAAATCAAATATATGAATTAGAGTGTATGAAATATCAAAAATGACATTCATTTTAAAATTATTCTCATGTGTTAACTTCCCTTCTTCATTAAAAAGGAATTATTTTCTATAAATGATTTTTTTCATCATTGATTATATTGAGATGTGAATTTTAATCTCCTAATGATCAATTTAGAGATTTGAACATATTTATCTATATTCTCATGGTACATTACTTGGCATTTCTTTTTTTCAATTGAAAACGTAGCCTAATATTTCATTTTATCATCCAAGGATTATATTTAATTATTTTATTTATCCATGAATGAGTTTTTTGAAGATTAATTCTAGGAAAAATAAAATAAAATATATTTATTTACTATAATATTTAAAATCATTAAGTGATATATTATTCCTTCTGAATAAATTTGAAGACATCTATTTTGATATAATTGATTGGTATAAAGTTTTCATAAATGAATCTTTTGTAGTAAATTTTTTATTAGTTTTATTTTCATATTACCATTTATTTATTATTTTGCAATTAAAAATATTAAATATGTTAACAATTATCCTATAATTAATAAAATTTAAAGGGTTATTTACATTGAAACTCAGCTTCCCTATTGTTATGTTTCATGACATTGGATATAGGGTCTTGTGAAATCCTTACATTTCCTCTTCTTCATTAGAGGAAATATGTTCAAATTAAATCACAAATTTCATAAAATGTTTAACTTATATTTTCCCTCTTCGTTGAAATGAATTTTAGAAAAATTCCTCTCCCCATATTTTAATTAATTACAGTATAATGTAATTGAAATATTATAAATTCATCCTGATATATTGAATTAAGAGATTATATATATTTTTAAATTAATATGGAGTAATTGTAATGATTTTCATTACCAATATTGAATATTTTATAGTATTTAATATCATATTATTGTAATAAAAACCTTATTAACCCTCTAAATATATTATCTATAGATCCACCTTCCATTATTCTTTCACCTTCAAACTGGATTATAAAATAGTTCATAATTTCTTCCTTCTATTATTAATCAGCATTATAAATATATGGATCTTTATATACATTTCCTTTAAAAAATTTAAACCCAAGAATTTTGTTACTTATTTATTAGTTAAAGATATGGAAAATGAATTTTATTCATTGCCATCAATTTTATCAATCTTTTTATAATAAATAGATAGTATAGGAGTCTAACATGGTAATATAAAGCCTTATATAAAAATATTAATGAAATAATTTCCACAACATAGAATATATGGTACCATTCACACATTAAAAATATGAAGATAATTTACATTAATATGAATTTCAAGAGAGATCTAATTTATAATTTATTAGATCAGATAAGAAGTGATATGATCACATGAAAATGTGATAATCCTTGAGCGTCGGAGGGTGGGGTCAATTGGTTTCTACAGAAATAATTCCCGAAAATTTAACATAATTTTAAATTAAAAAACTATCTAAATTGTTCCTTGGTATAAGAAATTAATGATGGAACCCACATTTTTATCAAAAACCCACTTATAATATAATAACACGAAACAATATTTTTGAATAATAATCCCTGGGATTTAATGAGTCAGTATTGGATTGGTTTTTTGTGATCATATAAATTATCAATACAATAATATTATGGGTTTTTTACTTATTATATATTTTTCAATGAATAAATTTAATAAATTTAATTCACTGATGATTAATTTCATGACTATCTCACCTTCACTTTTATTTGAAAACATAGATATTCTTTCAAAGGATTCCCTAGAAAATTACAAGAAATAAATTTTCTAATGTTATGTTCATGGGAAATTTACATGGATAAATCCATGACATCTAGCATGATAATTACATTTTAAATTATTAATATTACTAATCAAATAATTATAAACAATGTTAAATAATTTTAGTATCTTATCTATTGAATTGATTTCCATTTAGTATAAATTTATTCATAACATCTTCCTAAACTAAATATCTTAAATTTTATTCATTTAATTACCCACTAAAAATCCTCATCTAAATTTTATATAACCTTATTTTAAAAATTCACTATCTTGGATGCATAAAATGTAATGTTTGTGTGAAAATTCTATCAGAGTGTTATATATTTAATCATAAAAGTGAAATAAGATTTGAATGAGTCACAATGTAATAAAATTCATGAATACATTTAAATATATTAAGAACAATAAATAATAATATATATTTAAAAATATATTTCACTAAGGAAAATAAATTATAATATTATGTGACCATTTAAAGAATCTTACATATCATTTGAATATAAAATGTTTCGATTATATATTATAAGAGTCACTCTACATTAAGATAAATGACATGTTATATATGATATGGTTCCTTATAAATAATCTCAAATATTATCTAAGTTACTCTTATATATGATATTAATATTTTGATTAAATATTAAATATTTCAATATCAAAAAAATTAATAATCCAAGTTGTTATTACAAACCAAAGTGATAACTCATATTTATTCTTAATTGTGATCAAGTGGGAATTACATATCTTCTAGGATAAGTTAATTATTTTGTCATATCATTTTATTCAAAATATATTTTATTCATACACATCATTTATGATGTCCCTATATGCTCTCTAGAGTATTTATATGTGAGACCCTATGTATACCTTTACCATTTTTAGAATACATCAGGTTATTATATATTTGTTTCATTATTATCTAAATAACTAAAAAACCATCCAAATAAATTTCAAACATACCCCATGGAATTTATGGAACCTTAATAGTTTTTTTTTTCAAGGATTTTTTTAGAAATATGTTTATTTGACTTAACATAATATAATGATACCAATTTTAATATTTTTTTCTTTCATAGAATAAAAAACATATAAATCCATCATTTATTAATAAAATAATTAATTTCATTGTGTATTATAAAATAAAACTCTCTCTAGTTATCTAATTTTTAAGTGTAATATGTTTTTACTGGTCATTATACCCATGTATTGTGGATAAAACACACTCTGGGAGTCTTTTTATTCAATTTTGATCATGTTCTATCAAATATGAAAAAATAAATGTTATCAATATAAAAAGATACATCAAAAATTATTTCATGAGAGATGATTCAAATAAAGTTTTTATTTCCTTTCCGTTAACTAACAGTGAACATCATTTTGAAGATACATTCACAATTATCCTTTCTTATAATCTTTTTTTATGAATGAGTTTATTTTAATCAAATATAAGTGAGATAATTTTATTTATGTTTTATTTTCATAGTATATATTTTATTTATATTTTTCTATTTTAATATTTCAATTGTTTATATTTTTTATCATACATTTTGATGTTTGAATCTAAAATATAATGTTTTTTTGTCTTACATGACATGATATAAAAAATTAATTCTCAAAAATATTTAGATGAAAATTAATAATATTTATGTAATAATATCATGTTTAAAATATCATGTGTTCATTATTTTTTATTATATTATTTTTTTCATGTGAATGTAATGTCATGTGATTTTTATTATTCAACTCATTATACATCAATGCTTAATTGTATGTATTAAATGGTATGGATACCATAAATATAATGAAATATTTCTATTTAAATATATACATGTATTTATATAATATGAACCCTAAATAATCAAAACTCAAAAATATAATGATCATTTCAAAATCAACATGATATAATAAATTTTTTTTTGTGTATATTTGAGGGAAAAATAACAGATGATTGTAGAAGAAGAATAAAATTATTTAAGGTTATATTAATTGCATTGCTAAGTCATAAAAAAATTGTTGAGGAAGGTTTTGATATCTTAAATAGTGGGAGATTATTTTTTATAGGAAAATATTGAGTTTCTATATTAGAATGATTTTATAGAGTTTTATGTTAACAATGTTTTTTCACAGAATATTAATGATTATGGGAAAGTGAATGTTAATTTGAATGAAATATACATTAAATTTATTTATATTTATATTATATTTCAATTTAATTTTGAATAAATAATATTTTTTGGTAAAAATTTATTTTATGATTATGATATTATGGATAAATTTATTATTTTTATTTATGGGTTACAACACATATTGATTAGAATCTAAATAATTATAAGGAACAAGAAAAAGTTTTTGTTCCAAATTTATTCATACTAAAATATCCCAAAAGGAAGAATAACTTTGGAAATTTCATTATCATGATATTTATCAGTTGTAACTATTTTGTTACGAGTAAAATATAAAATTTGAAATGTAATTTTTACGACATAGGCACTATTGTTCTTATGATAAGGAAAATAAAAATTTAAATCCTCAAATAAGAATATAGAATCTGTAGATTGGGAAACGATATGTGGAACTGAATGATTAAGATCATATACATTGTTACAATCATTATTCAGTGGAACATTTTTATTATGAAATATTTTTTACATATGAGGTATATTTTTTAAAAAATTACATTTTTCTAAGATGATTGTTTTAGAAGTTAATAAAAAAAATAAAGAATATACATGTTCTATTACCTAGGTGAAGCTTGGTAATGAAAATGTTAAAACCTAAATGGTTGAAAATTATAACCCTAATCCTATATCTAATCGAACAATTTAATTATTTTAAGTGAAGATTTTTTAATAGACATAGGTGGAGAAATTTCATTAAACTTTGAAACTAAAACTATCGATGATACTGTTGATTTAAATGATGATTCTAATGGAAATTCTAAAATAGAATTTTAAATTATTGAAATATTTGATAGTAAAATTTGTGTGGAAAATGATGCTAAGGCTATGTTTTGGAAATAAGAAGAAAATTTTGATGATCATACACTGACTGCTAAAATGGAAATATTTCGATTTATAGTGGAAACTAATGTTTTCATTGATGATGTAAAAAAAATTAAACATTCTTATATATTTATATATATCTTCTTCATTAAATAAAGTGAAGAAAACTAATGGGATTGATATTTTTCATGAGGAACAATTGAATTAATAATATGATAATGAATCTAGTAATGATTTATATGTTACCATTAGTGTGATAACCAATTTATTTATCGATTATAAGAATCCTTCAATAACTACGTATGAGAATGTTCATGTTTATTATGAGAACAGAAATTATTTTTCTACGTGTACATTCTCTATTTTTCAATAATTACAATAGAAATTTTCAAATTGAAATTTATTTATGATATTAAGTAACTGATGAAAATATTTTAGGAAAATTTAGTTCAATATAATATTTTCTTAGTTTTAAATCTAATATAGTTTTTATATAAATTTTTGATGATATTTTATAACTAATGAATTATCATGTTAAATTACTAATAGTTTCTAAATTTATTTGGTATGGAATGAATTAAACACAGAAGAGTGATAATAGAAATCCATTTGTAGCTCATATATAATTTCTTAATGTTAATAAAACTTTTGATAAATGTTGTTTTTCAATTTTAGAAGATATAAAATTAATTAATGGTTTGTTTTCTACTTTAAATTCAAAATTTTATTTTCTATGGAATATTTTTTGAATTATCTCCCATCAATATGATATTGATATTGAATAGGAATTTATAAAATTATAGTAATAGATGATTTATACTTTTCAGTTGTTTTGAAATAAATATTTCAATGAGGAAGATTCATTACCCATGGTTGGGGAATAAAATATTTTTCATAAATTTAATGAATTATGTCTTTAAGATATTTGATTAGTGTGCTAATGATTTAATGAATATTCGTAAAAAATTAATAAATCACTATCATGATATATTCTCGAAATTTTAATATTATAATATGGATGATAAAAACGATGGATGCATGTATTGATGGTAATAACGAAAATACAAATTACTAACCATGATATATTATCTCACTATCATGATTGGTTATATTGTGTTTTAAAAACTATTTTTAATATATATAATCACATAAATGAGAAAAATAACAAGAAATATAAATAATCTAGAAGTTACAAAGAAACTATATAATGAAATGTGATTATTTTTTTACATATATCTTGTTGATACAAAACATGATGAATTTAAGGATTAAAAATTAAAATTTTTTGTGCCTAAAGATTAAAAAAGAAATGTTTTTCTAGAGTATAACGTAAAATGTCATGATGAGGTGTTTATTGTTTTTATAAATTTTGTTCTAAATTATATGGTTACCTTGAATGAGAGGATAGAGAGGAATGGAAAATGTTAGGATTTAATGATTTAGTAGATATATATTAATTGTTTTTTAAAGGATGAGATAATAATAAATGAAATGGAATATAAATATATTCATGATAATGAATTATTTATATTGATAAATAAGTATTAAATTTTTTTAACGCTCTTTATAAAATTAATCCTTCTGTCAACCTAATATAAAATTTATTAATACATCTATTCCAAAAACATTCCTACTATTAGAACATAACTATGAAATATTTTCGATCCACATCGATCCTTTTATGACATAGCTACAAATGAAACTCAATTAAGAAGGTGTAGAGATATCCCAATACTAAAACAGATTCAAGTAATAACAATGGATTTATTACATGATATGACACCATATAATCCCCATCATACATCTAGTTCCTCTTGGTAGTTACATTATTTGGTACAAATGTTTACAAAAGTCAAATATACCTAGAATAAAATATTATAAAGATTTAAAATACATTAGGAATATTTTTTTCACCCAAATAACCAATGTTAAACCTATTAATAAAAATTATTTTATTTAATTCCCTAAATAAATTATAAATAATTTTTTTATGTTTTAATGTAATTTTTTAAATGTGATTAAATATGTATTTTGTCTCATTTTAAAAAATTAATTCAATATTATAAATTGTATAACCAAAATTACATTAAATTTGAACTGTATTGATTTTTTTATTTTTAATTTGAGTCATTGTAAATTATAATTTTTATTGTATAAGTTATACCAATATGTTTTATATATTGTAATACTTGTTTATAAAGTGGATTTTAGACTGCTAACTATAACACTTATGTATTGGTGGGATGCACAATTCCGTTATCCATTAAATAAAGGGATTGATTATATGAGTCACCCTATACTACTAACTATAACATAAACTAGTGGTCGTTATGTTACCTCAGACTTGAATCCTCATAATACAGAGGCTATTGACTAGTAGTTAGGGTATTTTAGATACCATGGGGAGAATATACCCTCAAATTAGACTAGTAATAGTAGTATATGTAAGACTAAATAAATATATAATTCCATTAAACCGTAACAAATACACAGTGAGAGTCTATATAAAAGAATACAATATCACAATTTTAAATAACTAAGATTGAAATACATGGATCGCACAACCCCTATGGTTATATCATATACATGGAAAGAATAAAATAACAAAAATAAATGTAAAATGGATGGTCGTACCAACTAAACCAATGAAATTTCTAGTCCCATAATGCATACTCTATCATAGAATGACATAAAAATTCTCACAAAATAAGTCAATTTTCTATACTATAATCTATAGATAGATAGTCATTGGATTGGGTACCCAAGTTCCCAAACAGCCTCTGTAGGGTTTTAGTTCAACTCAGTATTCGACCACCAAGTATTTCACAAAATCAACGACTCTATAAAAATTTTGAATGCTCTGATGAATTCGAAAAAACATATGTACTTCCTTATAATCCAATAAAACTATTACATATAATTAACGGTAAATCCAAGGGCCATGTTCACCCGGAAATAACTAAAACAATCATCAACAAATGGTAGGGTGTATCTATGAACATTAGGATTGTCATGCATAACCAACCGGTCATGTCTTGGGGTTATATGAAAATCCATATTCATAGTGTCCCCAAGTTCTGTATTCACCGCAATTTATCCAATCATTTCTATATCCCGTAGGGGTTCTTCTCACCATGGGATAACAATTAAGATCCATGATTCTAGGGTGAAATCATTCACTATGAGATAAACCTGAAGTTCAATAATACTCTAAGGGGAGCATCAAACAATGGTTAATAATAAATTCCAATAATCCCTATAGGGTTGTATTTCACCACATATTGACCATAAAACTGTGCGTCCCCCGAAGAAATATTCACCCTCAGTTAACAATAAAATTCAAGCACCCCTTTGGGGAAAATTCACAATGAATTCAACATAAAATCAAAATTTCCATAGGGGGAATTCACCATAGTTAATTCATAAAACTCTTCAATATAATAATGAAGGTACCTATATCACTATTTAAGATAAATGAATAGTGAACGTTATAAGGTTATTTTTTACATTTATATTCAAAAACATTTCCATCCACAAGGTTTTTATTCCTTTAATCATTTTCAAATATATCCAACATTCTTTTTAAACAATACTCATACATTTATTTTTAATCTTATATAGTTACATTTTAAAATGTCATTAATTATCTATATCATAGCTCATCTCATGAAAAGAATCACTAAAAGTACTAGAAATAACAATCATCGATACCTATCATTCCACACATCATACCTAAAGTACAAGTGAAAGGTGGTTAAACACCACACCTCAATATTGTCTTCAATGGGAGGGTTTGTTTCACTTTAATTGGTTTATGATTTTTATAAGGACATGTCTTGGTTTGGAAAGGGCCTATCTTACTTATGAGTCAATGTTTACTCCAAAACATGTCACATCCCGATTCGTCAAATAACACCACTATATTGCCTCTATGAAGTGTGATACGCTAGAGTGTAATCCTAGAATTGAAAATGAAGAATGAAACTGGAAAAACCTACTAGAGGGTAATAATAAAAGAGAAAATTGTAAAATTCCACTGCCCAACCCAGCCGAAGTGTAATACCTTGAAGAGTAAATGACTAACCCTACTACCCTTCCCCATAAAAGGGAATTTCCAGAATAATAATAAGAGAAATTGAATACCTAGACCTACTGGTGGGTAATCCAATTCTGTTATGGTGATCCTAAAAACATCACATCCATAATTTTCATAATTTTATACTACCAAATGGGAATTGAGATTAGAAAAATATCCTTTATAAACTAGAAGCCACATAAATGGTTACAGTCACATTCTACATGGTAAAATATAAAAGACATTCTATTTATTCTCCACTATATAGATAACTTGTGAAATGGTTATTTTCACTTCAAGAAGCATGAAAAAGCCATTACGGGTCCCAACTTTCGACCCCAAACTTCAAATTATCAATATTTTCTCAAAACAATCTGTCTCAATGAGAAATTAATGTTGCCTTAGATGACGAGTCAAATGGACAACCAAATAAAAATATATGTGAGTTTGGAATGCCAGAAGTGGGTAAGGGGGTTAGTGGACCAACCCAGAGTCAGTCCACTGTCATGATTGTCTACCACTGTAGGTCAAGTATGTGGTCGACCGCCCTGGGTTGACTCGAGATCTGACTCAGTTTTGACCAGGTTTGTTGGGTCCAACATATCGGGTGGGACCTAGACCACATGTCTGGTGTGGCCCCGACCCAATAGCCAGGGCTGCGATCCAATCACCATCCATGTCAACATGGCTGACCAGCCATGTGATTAGCATTGGACACCACATGGGTTCGCGTCGCATGACCCTGCCTAGCCGACTGATCCAGCTGCGTGGCCTAAAAAATTATGGCATTGTCAGGCTGTGTGTCCACTGCAACTTCACGGGCCACCACCAATGGTGTGGAGAAACAAGCCACCACCAACCCGTTGTGTCAGAAGGCTCTGCCTCCTACCACACTGAAATGCACCATCGGCCACCACGCCAAAGGTTTTCTAGTGGTCTGTTCTATGGACTACCAGGGTCAATTGGGTCTCCCGGTCGTGATTTTGTCAGTGGATCAAAGACCCTTATGATAATTGCTTAATTATGCTGACATCAGATTGTCATTCTATTTGAGTCATAACACGACCAAACATTTATGAATGGAAACCACATTTAATGGAAGAATAACCAATTTAACACACAAATTGATAGCATGTTTTTTACGAGAATCGAGGATTATGCAACCATACGATGAAGGAAAAGGAAAAGAAACATATATTCAGAATAAAAACTGATTCAAAACTCAAAAACAATATAAATCCTACCTCTATATGGTCATTCATTGTCGGTGACATGTCCAAAATGTTCTCGCTTCAATGTTTAGAGGTTTCAGAGTATATTTTTACTCAATATGTAGAAGAAAAAGAAGAATGGTTGAGTGTGAGGAGAGAGAGAATCGGTTTATAGAGAAAGATATTTAAGGAGATAACTATAACATGAAACACTTATCTCCTTATTTATAGATTTATAGCTTTGTGTGGGAATCTGAAATCATCATTCCCTCAAAATTTGTGTTGTGCCTAAGAAAAAAACCCCATTTCGAAGTCAACAACAATATCTTTTATCTAGTATGACTCATCTTTTGAAATTTATTTTATTTAAAATTAATGTTCAAATAGTTATGTTGAAATATTTTAATTCTGATTTTTCCCCTATATGTATTTTTCCTTAAAATCCCCATCCTGACGAATATTATGGCCCTCATATTTTAAACATCACATTACAGATTCAACATTGGAGTCATACTTCTTACATGAGCTAATTTTTAATATTTATCTCATTTATTTCATTTATTTCATGTTCATAGTATGAAATATACTTAATATTTTATTAAAAATAACTTCAGGAACACCAGGCCTCCAAATTGCACGTTGTCCCAGTGCCCAACCCTAGAAATATACAAAAATAAATATTTCAAAGTATTAAAAGGTGAAAACTGGGTCTCTATAAGAAACTCCTCTTTGAAAATGATGCTAATATTTTGCTACTTTTACGAGGTGGATAAAAAATATTTTTATTACATTGTTAAATGAAAAAAAAATATATCCATTGGTTTTCTTTCGAGTGGTGTGATCAAAATGGTTGGTTACATAATATTAGAAAATAGAGGGTTGGTTTGGATATATTGTGGTTTTAAAAAGATATGTAAAATAATATATTGAAAATAATATTTTGATCAGGGTGAGTGGGAAACATTTTGTTTTTCTATTAAAATGTTATCATTTTCATTAAGTTATTCTGCTCTTATTTGTGATAACTAGTAAGTGATAGAGTTCATAATCACTTAACAACCCATCCATGGATAAATGATTTTGGTGAGAATATATAAATTTTAAATCTCAAATTGTTCTATCATCATTCCGTTGTTTTAATTTTTTTCTATGAATAACCCCTACATAATTTTTATACTACCTAATTAGGTCTTGTTCGTCCTAAACAATCCATGAGTTTCCATTTCCCCATCCACATGTACTGACATGAATAAAATTCTTTACCACTTATCCCATTAATATTATTTCTTATATAAAATGAAAATGAATTGAGGGATTCCTTTGATCATTAACTCATAAATAAAATAATAAAAAATGAAATGGAACACAATTGGGTGTTATATTAAGTACTTATAATAAATATCAAAACCAATTGACAAGAAAAAAGAGTTTTATTAATTTATAGTTGAAGAATCAATTATTATAAAGGGAAAAAGTTCATTTCACTGAGCGCATATAATTAAATATATATATTATATGAAGTAGATATAACTGTAAAGGATAATTAATTACAAAACTAAATTAAATTGAATATAAAAAAATAGTACAAATAATCTATAGTAAAAAATATATTTATAGTCAATGAACACTCTTCTATTGGACTCATGTTTACATTTCTAGTCCACCTAACATCTATCTTTAATATTCATGTTCAATTATTTTAGATAATTTATTTTAAATTAATAGGATGTTATTATTTCTACTTCATATTGAAATATCAATGATATCACATATTTCTATAAACCTGTATCTTAATTTCTTTTTCATGGTTTAAATATTTCATATAATATAATAAGTGTCGAATCCACTGATTTATTTTTAAAAATGCTGATGTAGAATCCAAAATCTAATCTTTAACCATGATATTTTTCATTTCCACATTGTTATTTTTTTCTCATTTTAAAAACACTCAATATTTTCGAAATTAATCTATATTATGTGAGAAATCATTGATTGAGTAAATCAAATCTCTGATTCTTAGATGAATTTTCATTCATGTGCCCAAAATATCAGGTATATTGAATAAATCACATATGTATAATGTAAATGTCAAACATGTAGGATAATTATCTTCCACATGATTAAAATTTATTTCATATAAATGAAATATCAAAATCATTTATTATCTACATTATACCTGAGATAATTAACATACATATAGATTAAATGTATTACACATATGTATATTTTTCCAAATTAAGTCACTCTGTAATATCATATAGTGGATTAGAAATAATCGAGCCTATTTAATTATATTATGTGTTAGATAGTTCCCTTATGTATCTCAAAAATTATCATATGAAGGCATTGTATGAAAATTTCCAAGGCCATTTTTTACATAATTACTTTACTTCCAAAATAAGTTCAAATAAGTTTTTAACTACATTAAATCCATTATAATTGTCTCTAGAAATAGTATAATTATATAAAAACACAAATATTTATGTGAAGGATATATTACTATTATTCCAAAGATGAAATAAACAATTTAATACTAGGTTTCATGGAATTTAAAAATTATCTTGAAAATTAATTTTTATTCAAAATAAGAAAAGTAGAAATCATAAAACCAAATTCATCAAAGAGGGAGGAATTTAATGGAGACAAGAGTTTCTTTTCTGATAATGAGTTTTCAATCATTGAGAATAGATCCCCGGCTAGTGTAGGTAATCGATTTCTCTCCTGATGTACCCTTACTAACTAAAAAGTTATTTGAAATGTAAAGACCCAGAAATTTCAAGGAAAATTTATTTTTCTTAATTTCTTTAGAATTTTACATGAATGCAGTTTCTGACAGTGCCTGATTCTGAGGCCCGGTGTGCCCGGAATCATTTTCCGAAGATTAGCTCGGGTACCTTCATTGAACGAACGAGCGGGTTTTTTATAACTTTGGAACTGATGCTCGGAATTGAAATCTGAGGGCACCGATGAAACCGTAGCGCCAGTAATTGCTTAAGGAGACCTTTTCTGGAGTTGGGTTTACATGGGAGGTGCTGTTAAAAAATTGTGGAAGTTAAAATAAAATTTAGCTAAAAATTTTATTTTTATTTCTAAGTGGTAGTCCTTTGAGTGGAAGTTGGGAAACCACCCAACTTCCCATGAGAGGTTATGAGGGCGGTGGGACCCACATGAACCCCACCCCTTCATATTCCCTAAACTCCCATAACCCTTCTATTAAATGACACATGCGTTAATTAAGTGGTTTAATTCAATTTTTGAATTTCAAACTTCTGTCATGAGTAATAAAATAAGTGAAACACTTATTTTATTATTGTTGGGATTGTTTTGTTAAGTCATTGGGAGAAAAAGGGAAGTCTTGAAGTTCTTCATTCTTCGACGAAGAACGCGAATAACGCACCACCGCCGACGAAGAACGCCGACCTTCGACGACGGACGACGGCGAGAGACGCCTTCCATGGAGATCAACAAACGCCAAAGATCCTATTTTTCTATGATTTCCCTTTCCTTGACGTCCATTTCCGCGACAAAACTTGTTCGACGACAATGCTTGAGGTAATGGTTTCGATTGGTGTTCGTGTTTATTCATTTTCGTCCTAACGTAAATTCCTTTATCCACTTGTTATCAGATTAACGGAAGGAGGTCGGACTGCACGAACACGGCCGACTCTCCTCCCCTTCGATGTTGTGCTTGTCACGGAATGAAAAAAGGCGTTTGTGCAACGACACCGCGCAGAAATAAGAAGAATGCGGCGAAGAAGCACGGCATCGTTGCACCGCGCCATTGAGGCCGAACGAACCCACGGCCGGAGTCGGGCCGAGGCAAAGGGGCGCGGCGCCGTCGCGCCGTGCCGGAGAACCACGAAGACACCACGGCTGGAGCGGGGCTGCGGCGGAGGGGTGTGGTTTCGTCGTGTCGCGCCGGTCGGACAAGGCCGCGGTAGAGCTTGGAGGGCAGTCGGACCTCCGGCTACCGGCGCTTCAAGGGGGCGGGACCAACAGGTCTCGTAGCAGTAACTGGCCGGCCATTATGGCCGGCCGGAATCCGGAAGACCGGGGGTTTGTAACCCCCGGCAGGTGGACAAGCAGTCCCCCATGAGTGGGTCGTGGTTACAAATCAAAGGGGGGGGGGGTAGCGCACCCCGCGCGTCCGCTCAACGCGCGGCACCTGCCGAGCCGGACCGGCCGCGCTGGACCCGGCCGCCCGCACCGGACCGAGCCGCCCGCGCCGGGCCGGACCGCCCAGGCCGGACCGGGCCGCCCGCGCTGGGCCGGACCCCTGTGCTTGGCCGGGCCGCGCCAGCCGGGGCGGGCCGCACCCTAGTGGGTTGGACCCAGACCCGGGTCGGGTCGACCCAGTTCGGGCTGACCGAGGGGGTCTCGGGCCTGGTCGGACCGGGCCCGAACCCCCTATCTTCAGGCAGTTTTCGTTCAAACGCCCATAACATGGGCTACGGAAAACTGATCGATGCACCGTCAGATGCGATACGATCCTTGGATCGAGATGGTTGTTTCGATATATTACACTCAAGGTTTCGGAGAACATTTAGTACGGCCGGGTTGGTTGGGATACGAAACCAACTGGGCCCTCGGAGCGGAAATGCTTATATCTTGAGCTCCGGACGTCCAATTGACGTGTCGTTGACTTTGTTGGATTCCTCATGGTGATATGGAACTTTTGGCATACTTCTCCTGAGTTTTGGTTGTAGTTGGATAGTGGTCGGGTTGGATTGTACCCGAAATCCAACCGGGCCCCTAGAACGGAAAAGCTGATAACTTTCAGACCGGACATCCATTTGACTAACCGTCAGCGGAATTGGTGATCACGTGGAGAAAAGGTCCCAATGAGTATACCCTATGAGAGTTCGGGGTATATTTGAGATACGGTCTGGTTGTTTCGCACACGAAACCAACCGGGCCCCTGGGATGAAAAGGCTAATAACTCACAGACCGGGCGTCTGATTGACGCAACGTCTGTTGCATTGAGACCCCTATAATGAGGAGGTACTTTGAGACACTTCTTTGTGGGACTTTGTGATACTTGGAGTATCAGCCTGTAGCTCGTGAGGCGGACCCTCCTGAAGATGAGCTAGTAAAGTGCAGAGACCTAGTAGCTGGATGAGGATTGATGACTGCTGATCGATCGACTCGGAGTTATTCGGATAGCCCAGTGGGGTGGGCTTGGTTATAGCGGTAGACCCATGGCGGAGGTGCGCTTGGTTGTAGCGGCAGACCCGCGGTACTCGACAGAAGGAGTACCTTTGTAGGCTTTGAGGGGATGCGCATGGTTGTAGCGGCAGACCCATGGTGGGATGCTCTTGGTTGTAGCGGTAGGCCCACATTACTTGACAGGTGGAGTACTTGAGCAGTACAAGGTTACTGGGACGTGCTTGGTTCTGGCGGCAGGCCCACTGTACTTGACAGAGGAGGAGTTCTCCAGCAGACTTGGTTTCTTTATCGTGAATAAAATCCTAGTTTGAGCTGAGTCTATGACATTTGTGTTTCCTCATGATTGAGATGAGTTACTTGATAACTTAGGTATAAGTATGGGCTTATACCTATGTAAGGATTATCTTTTGAGAACCTATTTTTTTGTGGTTATCCTTGTTGGATTTAGTGAGACCTTGAGGGTCTTGGGGTCCCTACTGAGTATCGTATACTCACCCCTACACAGGCTATGTCCGCACCTCGTTGTGTTTGTTGCAGACGTCGGGCAGCGTTGACAGAGGCCGAGTGTTCGAGGACTGGACGGTACCTAGAGGTGGACCTCACGACGAGTCAGTATCTGGAGGTGGACTTCACGACGAGACGAAACTTGGAGAAGGTTGATGGGCGAGAGCGTTGTGGAGGCTATCTGTACCTACCCTTCAGGTAGGATCCATGGTGGACGATCTAGGACATGCTCTATCTATACCTACCCTTCAGGTAGGATCCGAGGAGGAAGACCCAGGAGCTACTTTTTTTCTTCCAGTTGTTTGTATTTTTCTGTTGTACTTTTGTTCAGTTGTAGTTGTACTTTCGATTGGGTTTGTATTATGGCCCATTTACTTTTCAGCACTTCCTTTTTTATTTTTGTATTACTTCTGCTTGTACTCTGTGGTGTTTTGTTTACTTTTATAAAGGAAATGTCTTCCCAGTTATTGGGAATTATGCCTTTGGTGCTAGTCGCCAGCCCCTGGCCTATGGAATGTGGGATTTGGGTAGTCACAGTATGGGCCCCGAGGACGGGTCGTGACAAATTGGTATCAGAGGAGTTGGTTCTACCGCAGAACTTATAACTCTGATATTCCCTTTCTGTGAAGCAATAGTGTTAAGCGTACCGAGTGTGGTCTTCAGTTCAGGGAGTCCAGTGTTGGTGTGGAGGCCGACGTATCTGTACACCAGGACCCTGACTACTGATTTCTGACTTTGTGCACGAAAAACAATGATTGCGTGTGTGTTTCCAAGAGTTTTAAAGGCAGCTCAAACCAGGTCAGCTCACCAGGTATAAAACATTGACTATGTCGCATCTGTTTAGGATGTCTCCACAAAGACAGTCAGTTGGAGTTCCGAGAGAGTACTCGATGACGGCCCACCGAGCGGCGAGGCTCCGGTGTGGGTCCTTTTTACTATGTTGGCACCCTCAGGTGGTGTACCAGTAGCACCACCACATGTTGGGCAGTAGAAGACACTTTCAATAATAGCAGACGGTGCATGATGACGGAGCGCATTGCACGAGTTCTAGCAGTAGAGGCCTTCGAGGTTATGAGGCGAAGCAGATTCCCAAACAGCAGAGCACTGGCTGGAGGAGATTTCTAGAGTTTTACACCTATCTGAGACATCAGTAGAGTGGATGGTGGACTTGGCTACTAGTGATTACCAGTGAGTGACCATGAGGATGGTCCGCATAGGGATGAGGCTTCGGTATGTGGACCGATGCCTAAGATAGTGCATTCGGGTAGTGTATCAGTTATACATCACTACCTGTTGGTATGTAGTTACAACCGGCGGTACCGATAGGTGACACATGTAGGATTACTGCCATACACGTGTTCCAACATCAGATACCCTCAAGTTACGAGGTGAGCCCGACTCACAGGCGGCTGAGGAATGGCTTGAGGAGGTGGCTGAATGTTTTCCAGATCTTATACAGCTTCGGTAGGATGACAAGTCGGTAGCTGAGTATTCATTGAGGCGTACCAAACATTCCGGGTACTCGATGAATACGATTCGATCAGTGCTATAAAGCTCAGAACTCTGAGTGTGGTGTGTTTAAAGATATGTGAGCCATCACTTTTTCCTCTATGCATTCCTACTCATGTTAGGGTGCTAGAGAGATTCTTGTGGTTGAATGTTCTTTGGCTGAACGAATACAGCTAGAGAATGTTAGAATTTGGAACCTAGCGAACTGGTGCCAGTCTCAGAGACTTGGGCGTGCGAATGTTTCATAAAGAGGAAATGTTAAGGACAGATAAATCTGCAGAGTAGCCGACCTGGAGGTAGGGGAGGTGAGTAGTGCCATGCGGTCATAGAGTGTGACCCAATTGCTATAAGAATGATTTGAGGGACAGTCTGTGTCCACTACAAGCTGCCGTAGTAATAGGCATTGATACGAATCATTCCTTCCTTCCACTAATCTTGTCCCAGACCTAGAGTTTCTGGTTAAGCCGTTGACTTGACCCTCACGTCTGGAGATACCTTGGGAGGAGACTTGATAATCACACATACGCCGACAGTGTGTTCTGACCCACGAGGTGAGAGTTTTGGTTGGAATCTCTTAGTGGCAACGTCGAGGCCTTACGACATTGGTCTTGGTGTGGATTAGATTCACAGTTCATGCTCAGATTGACTGCATTAGGAAAAGATGTTGTGGTTTACCGACAACGTTGGGATGGGTTTTCCTTGGTCGGCGAAAAGGAAACCCCATGCAGCACAAGATAAACTCATGCATAGGAGGGTGTGGCAGATCACTATTGAGTCGGACAACCTTACCCTCGTGGAAGTAGAAGTTTTTGAGTTTTAGTTCTAATCAGGAAAGGGAGACCTCTAGAGTTCAAGGATGATGATCATTACCTTATACGGGTCTCGCCTCGATGAGGTTTATGGGGATGAGGCCAAGGCGGTAAGTAATCTCCGAGGTTCAGCGGACCTTTTTCAGGTCCTCAGCAGGTTAGGTGAGGTGGCTTACCATTTGACCCATCCACCTTAGTTGCACCAGGTGCACGACGACTTCCACGTATCTCAACTGGGGAGATACGTGCTTGACCCAACGCATATCATCGACCATGGGAAGCTGTACATTGGCGATGGGGTGACTTTTGAGGCGTATCAGTAGAGGTTGAGGATCGACAAGAGCGGTCCTACCAGGACGGTTGATTCCTCTTGTGCGCCTTCATTGGCAGCATGAGAACCTCCAGGTGGGCACATGGGAGCATGAGGCTCAGATTCGTTCTCAGTACTACTTTTGTTTCCCTAGTTTGTGTTATAGCTTTACATGGACATAAAGCTCTGAGGTCGGAGTAATGTAAAGACCCGAAAAGATCAACGAAATTTTTTTTACTGAATTTCTTTGGAATTTTACATGAATGTAGTTTCTGACGGCTCTTGATTTAGAGGCCCGGTGTGCCCGGAATCATTTTCCAAAGTTTATCTCGGGTACGTTCAGTGAACGAACGAGCGGGTTTTTTATAACTTTGGAACCGGTGCTCGGAATTGAAATCTGAGGGAACTGATGAAACCGCAACGCTGGAAATTTCTTAAGGAGACCTTTTCCGGAGTTGCGTTTACATGGGAGGTGTTGTTAAAAAATTGTGGAAGTTAAAAATAAAATTTAGTGACAAATTTTATTTTTCTTTCTAAGTGGTAGTCCTTTGAGTGGAAGTTAGGAAACCACCCAACTTCCCATGAGAGGTTATGATGGCGGTGGGGCCCACACGAACCCCACCACTTCATATTCCCTAAACTCCCATAACCCTCCTATTAAATGACACATGAGTTAATTAAGTGGTTTAATTCAATTTTTGAATTTCAAACTTATTTCTTGAGTAATAAAATAAGTGAAACACTTATTTTATTATTGTTGGGCTTGTTGTGTTGAGTCTTTGGGAGAAAAACGGAAGTCTTGAAGTTCTTCGTTCTTCGTCTCAGAACGTGAAGAATGCACCGCTGCCGACGAAGAACGCTGGCCTCCGACGACGGAAAATGGCGAGAGACGCCTTCCTCGGAGATCAACAAATGCCAATGATCCTCTTTTTCCACGACGTCCCTTTCCGTGACAAACCTTGTTTGACGACAACGCTTGATGTAGGGGTTTGGATTTGTGTTCGTGTTTATTCTTTGTCGTCCAAATGTAAACTCCTTTAGCCGCTTATTAACGGATTAATAGAAGGAGGTCGGACAGCACAAACACGGCCGACTCTCCTCCCCCTTCGATGTTGTTCTTGTCGTGGCATGAACAAAGGCGCGCGTGCAACGACACCGCGCGGAAATAAGAAGAATGCGGTGAAGAAGCGCGGCACCGTCGCGCCGCGCCGTTGAGGCCGAACGAACCCGTGGCTGCAGTCGGGTCACGGCAAAGGGGCGCGGTGCCGTCGCACCGTGCTGGAGAACCACGAGGACACCGTGGCTGGAGCGGGGCCGCGGTGGAGGGGCACGGCGCCGTCGGCCGCGCCGGTCGGAGAAGGTCGCGGCCTTTGGCCGCTGCAGAGCATGGAGGGCGGCTGGGCATCCGGCCGCCGGAGCTTCAAGGGGGCGGGACCAGCAGGTCCCGCAGAAGAAACCGGTCGGCCATTATGGCCGGCCGGAATCCTGAATACCGGGGGTTTGTAACCCCCGGCAGGTGGACAAGCGGTCCCCCATGAGGGGTCGCGGTTAAAAATCTATGGGGGGGGGCAGCGCACCCCCCGCGTCCGCTCAGCACGCGGCACCCGCCGAGCCGGACCGGCCGCACCAGACCGGGCCGCCCGCACTGGGCCGGACCACCCAGGTCGTGCCGGGCCGCGCCCTAGTGGGCCGGACCCGGACCCGGGTCGGGTCCACCCAGGGGGTCTCGGGTCGGGTCGGACCGGGCCCGAACCCCCTATTTTCAAGAAGTTTTCGTTCAAACACCCATAACCTACGCTACGGACCTCCGATCAATGCACCATCAGATGAGATGCGATCCTTGTATCAAGATGGTCATTTCGGTATTTTACACTCAAGGTTTCGGAGAACTTTGAGTACGGTCGGGTTGTTTCGGATACGGAACAAACCGGGCACTCGGAGAGGAAATGCTTATATCTTGAGCTCCGGAAGTCTGATTGACGTGTCGTCAACTTTGTTGGATTCTTATTGATGAGAGTGAACTTTTGGCAAATATCTCCTGAGTTTTGGTTGTAGTTGGATAGTGGCCGGGTTGGATTGTACCTGAAATCCAACCGGGCCCCTAGAACGGAAAAGGTGATAACTTTCATACCGGACGTCCGTTTGACAAACCGCCAGCGGCGTTGGTGATCACGTGGAGAAAAGGTCCCTATGAGTATACCCTATGAGAGTTCGGGGTACAGTTGAGATACGGCCGGGTTGGTTCGCACACAAAACCAACCGGGCCCTTGGGACGAAAAGGCTAATAAATCACAGACCGGGCGTCCGATTGACGCACCGTCTGTTGCATTGAGACCCCTATAACGAGGCGGTCCTTTGAGACACTTCTTCATGGCACTTTTTGATACTTGGAGTATCGACCAGTAGATCATGGAGCGGACCCTTCCGGAGACGAGCTAGCAGAGTGTAGAGACCTAGTAGCTGACTGAGACTTGACGACTGCTGATTGATCGACTCGGAGTGATTCGGATAGCCCAGTGGGGTGTGCTTGGTTGTAGCGGCAGACTCACGGCAGAGGTGCGCTTGGTTGTAGCGGCAGACCCGCGGTACTCGACAGAAGGAGTACCTATGTAGGCTTTGAGGGGGTGTGCATGGTTGTAGCGGCAGACCCATGGTGGGATGCGCTTGGTTGCAGCGGCAGGCCCACAGTACTCGACAGGTGGAGTACTTCAGTAGTCCAAGGTTAGTGGGACGAGCTTGGTTGTAGCGGTAGGCCCACTATACTCGACAAAGGAGGATTTCTCCAGCAGTCGTGGTTTCGTTATTGTGAATAAAATCATGGTTTGTGATGAGTCTATGACCTTTGTGTTTCCTCATCATTGATATGGGTTACTTGATAACTTAGGTATAAGTATGGGCTTATACCTATGTAAGGGTTATCTGTTGAGATCCTATTTTTGTGGTTATCCTTGTTAGATATAGTGAGACCTTGAGGGTCTCGGGGTCCCTACTGAGTATCGTATACTCACCCCTGCACGGGCTATGCCCGCACCTCGTTGTGTTGGTTGCAGACTTCGGGCAGCGTTGACAGAGGATGAGTGTTCTAGGACTGGACGGTAACCATATGTGGACCTCACGACGAGTCAATATCCAGAGGTGGACTTCACGACGAGACGACACTCAGAGGAGGTTGACAGGCGAGAGCATTGTGGAGGCTATCTATACCTACCCTTCAGGTAGGATCTATGGTGGACGATCTAGGAGCCGCGCTATCTGTACCTACCCTTTAGGTAGGATCCGAGGAGGACGACCCAGGAGTTGTTTCCATTCTTCCAGTTGTTTGTCATTTTCTATTGTACTTTTGTTTAGTTGTAGCTGTACTTTCGATTGGGTTTGTATTCTGGCCCATTTACTTTTCGGCACTTCCTTTTGTATTTGTGTATTACTTTCGCTTGTACTCTGTGGTGTTTTTTTTAATTTATAAAGGCAATGTCTTCCCAATTATCGGGAATTACGCCTTTGGTGCTAGTCTCCAGCCCCTGGCCTATAGAAGGCGGGCTTGGGGTAGTCACGGCACGGGCCCCAAGGACGGGTCGTGACACGCAAAGTTCCCTTCACACCAATTATGCCTCAGAGATATATTATGGCTGGAAAGTGTTTTTCAAAACCTGACCATATAATCTAGATCCCAGGGGAAGGACCCATTGTACTGAAGAAACATGACCATCATAGTAGAATATGTATCTACTTTGATGATTTTGATTTAAAACTGGCTACATAACGAGATACTTGTAAAAAATATTTTGCCTCTGCGCCATGGCATTACTAGAAATAAAGAAAGAACTATATCCCAAATGTATGGATCTCTTACTATCATGAACCATCTCACCCATCTCATTTCTCCATTCTAGCAAGATCCATCCACATTAAATTTTTATCAAGTACCGGGAGGGGTGAATCAAACCCATAAACCACAGATGAGTTGGCTGAAAATCGTACACATGAAAAGACTAGGAAAAAATATTATCAATGTCACAGAGTTCCCTTAATTTTTAATTAGAGCTCCATACTCCATCACAAGAAGCCTCACCCGCATCTGTAAAAAGTAGCCTCAAATCATGGTTTCATACATGGAATTGTTCCTAGTTTCCCACAAAACCCTGTATGTAGTTGAAGAAACCATAATGTGGATCTTAACCTCAGACCCCAATTTCCCTGACCGCTAGAACCATATCAAAATATCCCCATGCATGTGACCAAAGATTTAAAGTAGATCATATTACAGAAAGGTCCAGACGCCATTAGCCCAATCACCATGGAAGAAAAGATGCTCTAACGTTTCAAGTTGTGTCCTACAACAACATTGACATCGGGAAGAAAAATTTTCTATTCTTCTTTTCTCATTCTCATCCTTTGTTAAGGCATGGTTTCTTAGAATCCATAACAAAATGTTTGTCTTCTTTGGGATTTCCTTTCACCAAATCATCAAATCCCACTAGTCCATGCCCCAATTGGAGTATATTGGGTTCTTGAAATCATGTATAGAAAATCTAACAGAAGAGGATCCTATTAAATTAAACTAGTCAGGCTCATCCACCAAGATGATACAATCGAGAACATATAGTTGATCCCTATTCCAAATCAAATCAATGATGTTCGGGTGTAGACGTCATTCATTAAATAAAATGGTCAGAGCTGGGTAGCCTTTAATGTGAATAGTTGTTCCGGACCAATTTGAGTTCCAAATGTTGAAATCTCCACAACCAATAGTTCATCAGACACTTCCTTACATTACCTCCAAGTGACTAAGCGTTCATCGAGCAAGTCCTGATAATTTTATGGGATTCAAATACATGCTCCTCTGATACTCCATATATCTACCAGTGATGAATTGTTACCAAAATAAGTCCCCTTACACAATATCCCAAGACAACCTTGCCTACATAGCTTGAATGGACTCCTCCACATGATAAAGAACAATACCACCATCATTGACAGGTCTATCCAATCGTTTCGATGAGACCCAATGAAAACACCCAACTTGGTTTGTATCTCATACTAAGGAATTCATTGCATTTTATAGGATTCAAAAAGTTCCCTTCGATGACATAATAATGGACATAGCATGCATCAGAATAAAGTTGAGAGAACTATTAATTAAGGTGATCCTATTTCCAAAAGAAAAGGAATAACTTTTTCTGATTTAATATTCTACCTGTGATCCAGTTAATAATTTCATCAAATAACACCTTTTTGAATCTTCCAACGGAGTTGGTGGAACCAAGATACACAATGAGAAATTATCTGCATTGAATACCCATCATGGCTTGGATAGTAGATATTCATGTTCTAGAGCACTTATTGGAGATGAAAACACTACTCTTATGTTAATTACTTATTTGGCCACTCATCTTTCCAAAGGTGGAAATAACATTGGAGAACCTATATATTGATTTTTTCCTACCATTGATGAAGAATAACATATAATCAAAAAACATGAGATGTGTGACAATGCTATTACCAAAAATGTTATGATATGGATGGATTATCCCATCCACAAGGATTTGATGAATGTTCCATGTGAGTGCCTCTTGAGCCAGGATAAAGAAAGTAGGAGTCAAGGTATCACCCTGACAAACCCCACTAGATGATTTAACAAAACCAAAGGACTTCTCCATAAGAGAAATAGTGATCATCGGAGAAGCATAAAATCTAAAACACAATTCACACACCCAGTCTTGGAAGCCAAACTTCCTTATAACCCTAAAAATAATTTTCTTCACCAATTTATCATAGGCATTGTCCAAATACAAATTAATCAGAATGTTAGAAAAAAAAATTATATTTGTTTTCGACCATTTCGTGGGCAATTCCAATGGCCCCATGAATACTTATCCTTTAAAAAAACCATTTTCCTCTTTATATATGATTATTGGAATAACACTAAAATGACTTTTATTGCTATGAGTGGATAAGATCTTATAAAGAAAGTTACACAAGCATATATTACTGAAATGATTCAGAGCAGATGGGTATTTCACTTTAGGAATGAGAACCACATTAGATGCATAGTCAACTCTAACCAGTGGGCCACATCTGAAAGAATATTGAACTCAATCCACCACTTTGTTTTTAACATTATCCCAAGAAAAAAATAAGAAGGAACCTGGAAAACCTTCTAGACCATGAGCGATTTCTTTATTCATTCCAAACACTGTTATTTGAACATCTTCCTCCTAAGTTATTTCCTTCAACATATTATTTTCCTTCTTTTCTACCTTCCTCAGAATATAGTTCAAAAAATTCTCCTCAGCTACCAGAACAAATACTCCATCTCCATTGAAACCATTCAGTCAGGCCAAGAGATCATCAAAATACTCCAAGTACTTTTTCCCATCCACTTTAGTATCCAAAATGAAAGAGTTTTCATATAAATTGGTTATAAGTCTTCTTTCTCATCCTTTTTTCCTTCAATCATGCCTAAATGTAGGTGGTATTTGTATCTCCCACTTTGAGCAAAAAATCTCGAGATTATTTTCAATACTCCCTTTCATCATCCAGAATATTCTCAGTAAGAATATACGGATTCTCCACCAACAGAGTTAATCCGTTATCATCCTAAGAGTCAAGAAGGCCATTCTCAAGAACCTAAATATATCTCATTATACATTATATACTACTATAATAATTTCTATTACTAGGACGCCAAGCCTTTAATTTCCATTCTCATATGATGCAGTCAGTTCATGAGACCAGTCCAGGCTATGTCTTGCTCAAGTTATTCCCACGAGTTCATAACAATCTGAATGAATCAATCACATCAGTGCCTTCTAAAAGATTAAAAACAATATCTAAAACATGCATCCCCTTCCATTAGAGTCCCCAGAAGAAGATAATGGTCAGAAAATGATTTGGAAATATGTGTGAAAGATGATCGAGCAAAATATCTAAGCCTTGAATGTTGGAAAGGCATCGATCGAGTTGAAAACTAATCCTTTTGATGCCTTGGTGGTTGTTACACCATTTATATCTGCTTCATGAAAATACCAGATCAACAAGTCCTATCGTATCCAGAATGTTCCTAAATTCCCAAATTAAATTATTAGAGGGCATAGTTCCTACTATTTTTTAGACCCATCAACAATAATATTGTAGTAACATCAAATAATTAATGCATGGCTACTAGGCTAAAACACATGGAGTTGCTATCAATGGATACTCTGCTCGGAAGCCTTGCAGTTTTCATAAACATAATAGAAAATAGAAAACAATCCCTTGGACACAATATTTGTAGTCATATACTATGAGAAAGACTCCATTTTATCTAACACAACACATTATTTTAAGAAGAGACATATATGCCTATTATGGGTACCTATATTCATTCTATTAGCGAATCTCATATTTATAGAGAAAGAAGTAATATGAGAATCATCTTGTTTTTGTTCCAGAATAACAAAAATTGATGCATGATGATAGTGAGATTCCAATGACATGAATTCACACTTAACTTGATCCCCTAGTCCCTATACATTCTAAATGATAAGAGAGACCATTTAATAATGGAAGAGTTCACCTTCATGCAATCAAGAGCATACATTGATAACGAACCTAGAAATTCTGAAACCATAGACCTCAATCTTGTGGTAGATCCTCCCATAGGAGTAGGAGAGAACACCTTTGAGATGAATCCTTTTCTAGAAACTATAGATTAGTGATCCTTGTGAGAAACATCTGGTTCCTCCAACCCAGAGAACCTATTGGATTAGAGAACCAACTGGAGAGGAGCGCTCTTTATCAAATCCATGCTGGATTATAAATTTTTGTCATATCAATCTTATATTTCATCAGAAAAAATAGAATAAGAAATATGAAATATAATCAAGAGAAAATATATTAAAAAGAAATATAAAAATTCTATTAAAGGTTCATGGAGTGATTATAAAAAATTTGATGATAATGTCAATTATAACACTGAGTTCAAGTAGTTATATTAATAAGAAAATATATGTTGTATTGGTTAGAGTAATCTTTTAAATTTATTTTTCTCACATGTACCATAATCAATGATAATTATTATGAGTTTTTACTGATATTCTATCCATACGTGAATATAAATATTATTCTTTAATGAAAGAGAATAAATATATTTTTGATTTGTTTGGTTCTTAAAAATATTCTTTATCTATCCAATTCTTATAAATAAATTTAATATTTGAAAATGTAACATCTCTTTACGTTAAATAATGTAAAAATTAAACATTTTTTGATCCATAGTTTTGGAAATTATGTTTTTTTAAATAATGGAGTTTGGTTATAAATTTTTCAATGATTTTAGGGTTTTATTTGAGATTATGAGGAATTGGATTATTTATGCTGTTTTCAATAAAACCTGTTCTAGAGGATATATGTAAGAACTTTTTACACCATGAATGTGATTCAAAGAATAAATATGTGACTAGTTATATTGCATGAAATTTGTATAGAGGAAGAAGAAATCATAGGACAGTTAATTTTTACATGTTATAGAAACATCGATTGGGGGAAATTTATACTTATGAGTTTCCATTTTTTCTATCTGTAATTCATGGAATTCATGATGTTAAAGAGAGTCGTGATGTGAATTGTATGTTTCTATTGGTTTTTTCAATATCAAAATGCATTAACCTTCTTTAATTCAACATTCATGCCTCCCTCTCAATGTATAGGAAAATTCTGTGTGATTTGGGGTGATATCTCAAATTTTGGATCGCTTCGTTTGGTGTTTGATTCCCCTGGTGATTTTTTATACCTATTTTTACTTATTTTATTTCATTTATTATGTATTCTTATATTATGTGAATATAGTATAATTTTTTTGAAAACCAAAGACTGTATTGATAAATTATTTTATTTAATGAAAGTGCTTTATATACTAGATTGTTTAAATCTAGAGATAATTCATTCTTTATATTATTACTTTTATTGATTATTGGGTGGTATTCTACTTGGACATGTTTGTGCGCCATAGATTTACCTATGGGTGGTCAGAAATATTTTTTGATGGAATCATGTTAAAGAAAGGTAAATATGTAACAAGTCTATTTATAATTTTAGTGTTTTACTTATTAGTGGGATAATTGTTTTTGGAAAATGGTGACAAAAAAACATGTTCATATGTCCTTGATAAATATTTTTACTTTATCTTATTTGGATTGATTTTTTATGTCTCATGGATATGTTTTTCTTCATCTCATTATTCCATGTTTGATTATCCTCTTTATGTTTTATATTTTCCATGTTTTTTCTTTTTGGTTGTCCTTACCATGTGGTTGAACACCATGGGTTATTTTGTAGTGGACCTGAGTTAGTTCATCAATAATGGTATTAGATCCATTATCTAGAAAAAAGTGTTGTGTCACTGCCTATGAATGTTTTAATGAATACATGGTGTTTTCTATGTGATTGTTATATAATACCCTTAAATATATATTCTAAATCTGTTTTAATATGTGGTGTGATTTTTTCATAGGAGAATCCTATTATGGAACCTTCTTTGGTATAAGATATAATATTGACTATTCAGAATCGATTTCAAGTGGCCTTCGGGAACCCAGAATGAGAGGTGTGGTATGAGTTCAGATTTACTAAGAAGAATACATTCTTATACTTGCGTGATAATGGAAATCTAGAATATGAAGAGTGTCTTGAGAATATTGAAAGGATATGGAACACTTGGATGAATAAATAAGACTATAATATGAGATTTCCATATATAGGATTTAGGGTCCAAGAAAGAGGTTGTGGGACTCTATTATGAAAGATATGTTATATTAAAATCTTCCACAAGATTCAATTATGAAAATATTTAACTATCAATTTTATCTAGAGATGTTTCATGTGGAAATAACATGATAGTTTATTATATTATATAAAGGGGAGTGTATAATTCTATATTATTATAATTTTTTTGAGTTGGTTCATTGGGAAGTAGATCATGTTACATTTGATAACATGGTCATTGGTAATAATTTATCCCCTTTTAAACACTATAATCCTAAAAAATAGTTACATATTGGATACAAAAAATTTGTAGTTACTACCTCCTCATATATTCATCAACCTCCCATGTTTCCTCTTATGGTTTGTTATTCCTCCATAAGAATTTTATCTTTTGAATTATCTTATTCTTAAACACTTAAAATCTAATTTCTAGAATACAGATAGGTTTTTCATTATAGAATAATACTATTTCCAACACTATTCCATAAAATGTGATTATATTAATTGAATTTGACATGTATTTTCTTAATAATGAATTAGGAAATTTATCATTTACTTTATAATGGTTGGGTAAAAAATTTAATAGGTAAGATAAAAAATATGATTCATTCTATTATTTAAAAAGGCCCTACATACCTAGGGTGTAATATCCACAATTTTCAAAATAAAACAACTCATATATATTTTAAGAATAAATGATCCCACTTTTGATATTCTAATTCATTCCATAAATCATCAACAATTCTATTTTTCTTTTTCAAGACTAATTTAATAGGATATGAAATGTTTCATACATTAAATGTCAACTCCACAAAAATATCTAAGAAAATAGATATTGTTTTATAATTTCATCTGAATATGTTAATGTATGACCGCTCTTCCTATAAATATTATCATATGGTTTCAAGAATATTCTCAAAAAGATATATTATTGATTAACAATTCCAACAATGGTAGGTACAAATACCCCTTAGCTTGAATGTAAATTTAATATGATCTCAACATATCTTTTAATATTTAAATATCCTTTTTAGACAACATGACTATTTGAGGATGGTATGAGGCGTTTAAATGTATCATATTGTTGATATTCCTGCAAAGAAAGATCTAGAATTTTGTTTTTAACTGATATTGAACATCAAATAAAAATGATCTAGGTTCCCTATAAAGACTTTAAATTACAATTATATAGTTCCATGATTTGTTTTTAAGAGGTATATATTTGATAATCAATAATAAATAAGAATACATATTATATGAATATTTAATGCCCCATATAATATCACACTAACTTTAATTACTCAAAAGACAAATGATAAATACAACTTCAATATAGTCACACTTCCATAAAATTTATATTAAGTGGTTGAATATTTAAATAAGGATATTTCCTTTGAGACATTACCTATGGGTATACTATGCATTTTCACATAGAGCCCAAATTTTTTCATTTCATACCATCTAACTAGAAATGTTATCTTAAATTCATACACATTATTATTCTTCTAGGAGAAATAGATAAATTTGAGTTTTATACATCATTTAGAAGGTTCTTCTTTTAATATAGTACGATTGGAATAAATAAAACATTTCCAAAATGTAATAAACATGTTATTTAGAATAATTCTGTCATTTTTACATTATTAATGATTTTATATTAAATTTAATTTCCTCGTTATAATTCTATCAGTTCAATATAATTTCAAGTAAGGATGGTTTAGAAATGTCTTATAAAAGGAATTATGGATCCCCATTCCTAAAAGACACCATATCTATATTTGATAGATATTTGTATATATGATCAGTGTTAATCCTCATAATTTTAATAATTCCATTTTTCCTCTTACTAAATGCACTATCCACCTTGTTTTCTTTCCTAGGGTGTTTTTATATCATGAAATCATAGCCTGTGAGTAGTTCCAACCAACTTATTTGTCTCATCTGGACCGCCTTCTTTGAGAATTCATACATCACATTCTAGTGTTCTATAAATATATAACATCATAAAACATATAGGAATTGTCTCTAAAGTTTTAAATAATTAGTTTTGGATAAAAAATCTCGGTAATGAATAGGATAGATCTAATTTTGGATATTAAATTTCCATTATCCATGGTGAACAACCCTATAATTTTTTAGAAGGACACTACCAAATAATATCTTTAATTCATTAATATATATTACAAATCATTTTATTCACGATTGAAAAATTATAAGTAATGAATTAATCAGAATCCAATTTATCACATAGAAATATTTCTCATATATAATTAAACATGTTAATTTATCCCTTTTATATATTAACATGGTTAACATGTTAGAAAAACTTAAGAAATAATGATTAAACCACTCATGATAGTTTCTAAACCATGGAAATAATAGATCACGTTAATTTTTGTTGGTGTATGATATTCTTTGAAAACCATAAAATTTGATGATTCAAATGACATTTTATCCTCAGAGACAATATGTCCATGAAATGAAACTTTATTGAACCTAAATTAATTATTACTATATTTCCCATATAATTTTTATTTGTGAGATTGAAAAAATATTATTTGTATATGATTATCATTCTATTCATTGATATTAATTATTATGGAAATATAATCAATGAATTCCACAAAATTATTTTCAACATAATACATGTATACACTATTCATAATATCCACAAATAAAAAATTTTATATCTCAAAATAATAATAGAATTACCTCTTAGTGATTATATCATGCTTGAAAATTCCAACTTTTAGATATCATACTTACTCACACTTAGCTCATGATAACCCAATTATAGATAAATAATTTAAAATTACTTATATTCTTGAGGTTGAAAAAATTGGTCATTAATTTAAGGAAAAGGACAATGATTATTTATAGTGATGAAAATTATCTTCATTAAATAAATTGAAAACATCTTTGAACCTACATGTTGTTTTTCATGAACAAGACTAGGGTACCACCTTGTGTAACATTTGGGTGTATAAAGTCCATATAACACATCTCATATAGTTGTTTATTCAACTATACTAACTCCATTGGTTCAATTCTATAATGATATTTCATTATATGGGTTTCATTTGGAATAAGTTTAATGGATATCTCCTATTTTCCCTTTGGTATATGGCCAAGTAACTATTTTAGAAGAAAAATGTTTTTTTATTAATGTACACCCACTATTAATATGATATCATCCTTATATGTACATAATTCATCATCTTCATTTATAGTGTTATCAATTATCGACAACTAGAAGTTTTTGTCTACCTTTAGATAATAGTCTTTTAGGATGATGTTTTCTTTTTCTTTATATCCCAATGCTAAAAACCCATTAAAGAAAGATTTTATCCACTATTCTTCTATAAATATATTAATATTTCAACTAATTTATTGGGATTATATAATATAGTGTGGATCAACATATTTATACCAGTTTTGAATCAATATTTAACTCCATGTGGGTGATATTGTTTTTAAATACTTTTTTATTGCACTAATATGTTTATTATCAAATTAAAAAAAATCCCCACATAAACAATTTTATTAGGGGGAACATCCCTTAATGTATTACCTATTATGATATAGTTCACATCCTTATTTTTAGTCTCAATATCATTTATAATACACACACAATTAAAATATGATATTGATTTCAAAAATACAATTTCTATTATGTTTTTTGAGTGTTCCCAAGAATCCCTGATGGTTTTTCATAAAAATCATTCCATAAAACAAGGATCCTCGAAATAAAGATACCAAAGATCCTAAAAAATGATATGATACCAAATTTAACAATTCGAACTCAAAAAACCTAGTTTTCGTCATTATATTACATTATTAGTATTGAATACAAGATTTTCCAAAGGATCTAACAACTTAGTACTCTAGTGTGATTAGATAGATTAATACTCTCAATTTAAAAACAAAAAATATCATAATAAAATATTTTGGGTACATTATTAGACCTTCTATAATATAACTCAAAATTACACATATTTATCCTATAGGATTCCTAGGGAAAGGACACAAATAATGGTTGTATCATATTCTCTATAAGAATTATCAAATAGTGGATGATACCCTTATATAAACATATGAAAAGAGATATGGAATGAATGAGTAAACCACATGTATATATTTAAAACTGAAACAAATTAAATTTTATATCCATGAAAATTTATGAAAACATGGATAGAATTCATAATTGATTTCATACTAATGGAATGAAAAATTTCATACATCAAAACACAATGTCAAGTCCCTTTCCAAGACACTACATTGAAATACGGTGATGTATACATAATCAAAACCAATACATTTTGTTCATTATACCAATAAATGAATCATGTTATATATAATTCTTAACCCCATTCATCAACAAATTATGTACAATTAATTAACCATAAGATTCAAGAACATTTTTCAAACCATTACATAAACAAACTATATATGAATAAACAATAAATATTCATAAAAAAATTATAGAAAAACACTCCATTGTTCTATAGAACAATGTTGATGTCTATGATAACATCACTTAATCAACTTAGATACTCTTGGGTATCATCAATTTAATATGATATACCATTCTCATTAAAATATTATATAGATTTCACTTTTAATTTGATGGGCCATCCATTTAAGATAAAAATTGGGTTAAATATGTTTAATTGGAAAGAGACCAGGGAAATAGTAGTAAAAATCATTCATAATTATTCATAAATATCATGTGAAAATTCCCAAACATTTCCACTAAGAGTCTACCTAGGTGTGTATTCTAGGACCTACATATCATATGTTAGAGTGATGATTGAGCCAATTCCCAATCAACCATTTTCAGGCTAATTACCCAATGGAGAATTTATGAAATGTGAGTATCCTATTGATAATATCTAATAGGGATGTAATTTCATAGAATTTACATAAAATTTTATCTTATGAACACTTTTTATGGGGTTTCGTCATAAAAATGATATAATTTTACAATGGTTTTGGTAATTATTGAATAAAATGAATATGTTCAAGGGAAGACAATATTGAATGGTCAAACAGTTGATATTAATGTGGAATAAGGTAAAAATAATTCCACATAACTTAGTGAACCACCTAGAAGTAGGTAAGTGTGGAATATAACATCTGTCCTATAGAATAAAAAATTGAGATGAAGAATCCAACTTATGGATTTGGTAGAAATTCAATCATAACCTCTAAAAAGGGATGGTTTTCCATTGATCTCCAAAAACAACAAATAGAAAGAGTCTCATGATATAACCTCTTAAAGGAAAATATACACACTATATTATGGAAATATGGTGTATAATAAAAAATTCATTAGAGAGAGGAATTTGACATGAAAAATAATTACCTTTAATCCATCTTATCTGAATATTATCTAACCTCCTATATATAAAAATATCCTAATAAACTATATCTTAACCTAATTCATAAATATATGATGTTTTTTAAATTCATTTATAAATAATCTCTAAAATTTTATTAGATCGTTTTTATATTTTTTTAATTTTGTGTGTGTGTAGTCTTGAACATTTTGAACTACTTTCGTAATAGTAGTGTTACTAATTATTCATATAAATAAGTTATGAATTGAAATATAACACAAATTAATATTATTATTAAATTATATTCATTTATTTAATTAATATCATTCAAATATTTTATATATATATTGTTGGAATTTGGAATAGGGATCAGATTATTTTAGAAAGTATACAAACTAAATATGTATTTTTATATTAAGTAAAATTAATAATATTTCCTTCATAGAACCATTAAAAATTAAATATTTTATAATTAGAAAATATTAATATTAGTATTTATGTTCCCATATTCATATATTATTGTGTTTTGCAACATTTTTTATGTATACGGTTAGACCTACCAAAACATAAACGTAATATAATTAATAGTAGATTATGATTACAAAATTGTGCTATTTTGATAAAAAAATTATATTATATGATAATAATTATTTTCTATATATAATTTAATTTTAATTATTTACATTTAATGAGGTATTTACATATAAGGATGAAAAAATAGAAAAATAATATATTTTACCTCATGGAGGTGGAATTCCTCACAACACACAACCAACATTTTCATTTATCAATTAATGAGAGGGACTTATGGTTAGTCAAAAAATTAAAATTTTAGAATCATATTTATATTATACTAATAATTTTAATTTATCAATACCATCATTAAAACGACAATTATATGAGGGATTACAAATAGAAGATGTTAATTAATGGTTGTTATAGTCCACACATACACACTAACGACGCACTACCTTTTTTATTAATGAATACAGAGGAATAAATACTACTTGTTCATTTATTATAATAACATATCTCTAAAAAATATTCTCTAATTTTATTATTTTATGATTTATATATGATGATAATAGTATGAGGATTAAGAATAAATATAAGGCCCCGACCTTAAACCTTACTTAATAATGAATTAAATGATTAATTCACATCGAGGATCATTTCAGGTTTATAGTTTTAGAGAATTAGGTCATAACTATTACATATCAAAAGATTACATAGAAGACACTTCTACTAAGTTTCCATAAAATAAAAAAACACTTAAAAAGAAACATGCCTAGTTCCATGTTTTAGATAGCATGTATTTCCTTGATCCCATCCTTGACCCTATTCATCTTGAAGTCCTGTGGAAAACATTTCAAAAACATGGGATGAGCATAAAAATCCATGTAAAGGATACACAAAGAAGGAAAACTGTTAGTTTTTCAAAACAACAAGTAAACCATGAATAATTTACCAAAGTAATACTCTTCACCTTTATGAAGTAGTAAAAACTCTTCACTGAATTAAAGACCATTACATACCCTTTTGCAACCAAACGATTACCATAAAACCCATAAAAAGAACACATAACATAAAAAGGTAACTTGGGACATAAACATACTTAAATGGAATAACCATACGATCGACTTTCACACATACTTAATGGAATAGCCATACGGCCGACTTCCATACCCAATGCATTGGAGGTTATAACGTAACCACCCGTCCTGGTATTCACGGCACCACCCGTCATATGGTTTATCACGTAACCACCCGTAAAATGTCCAAGTACCATAATTACACATAAAATATTGAAAATATAAACATTTCAATAACAACATTTCATTTGCAATCAAAATAAGTAATTCCAGGATATTGAATTAATCGATCCATTTTCAAAAATAATTTAAAAGAGATTTTTGAATCAAAGTGTCCCATACCACTTTGAAGCTTTTATTGGAATTATAATTTTAAAACATTAATGTCCATATAAATAAATACTGAAAACCATTTTAAAAACATGGACATTAAAGATAAGGATTTATAATAATAAATCCTTAAAACATTTAAAATGATATTTTTGTTAAAGAGTTTTTAACAAAATCAGAGACTCTTGAATACAAATAATTGTGGAATAACATTTAATATGAACTTTATAATATCATGAGAATAAATGGATTCATGATATAATATGTCAAAGGACAGTATACACACCATATAAGAGTGAATTGGTGCATAACAATAATGAAGTCTCAATAGAAATGTAAAATGAGATGAAATCCATTATAAAGAAGGTATCCTTAAGTTAAGGATAAATCAATCTCATGATTATGTGTGAAAAATATAAATACACCCAATATAAGTGGATATTAAGTTTAAAACTATCAAAGTTCATTCACACATATTCAAAGGATGAAATATTCAATAACTACATGTTGAACCCAAAGAAATCGAAATTGGGTTAAGAAGTTCCCTTGGTAAAATTTGACAGCCTAACGGAATCACATAAAATTTTACAAAAAGGGTTGATGATAGAGATAAAGGGTATCTCATCACTTGGACATAAAATTTACATAAATAAGGATATATAATAACATATCCCAATATAATAGTATGTAAATTAAAATACATAACAAAAGAAGTCTTTTAAAAAGAGGAGGGTGAAAGGTCCCCTTACCGAGTTGGGTAACTATCGAAAAGTACACCCCATGGAAGAAGGTTCATACAATGAAGATGTAAATACCCATAAATGAAATTATACTACACAAATTGTATAATAATTGGAAGTACATACACCACCCAAAGGAAATAGTGGCTAACGTAGCATAAATGTCACGAGAATAAAAGTGAGATGAAAAATCCCTTATGAAAACTCGGCAGCCTAACGGCGCCACTTAAAACTTCCAAAAATAGATTTATGAGATCAAATAGGGTATCACATAATATTAACATAAAAATTACAGTATGAGGAATATAAAAGAACATCCCCAAACATAATGAAGTTGATCTTAAAAGGAATGACATAAAAGAGTGTACTTAAAAAGAAAGAGAGGGGTAGGATCCCTTACCTCAAGTCTGAGTTGTCTTGTTCGTTTATTTATATTCCTGAATAAAAAACTTTGGTCAATTTAAAATTGCTTAAGGAAATATTTTAAATATTATTATTCTGTTTTTGTCACATATTATATTTTTATAATAATTGGTTAATAATGTGAGTTCTTATCAGATGTTTTTGTCGATGTTTGGTACATGAGTCAAAAATGAACTTGTTTGAAAATGATTGTCCATGTAGTTATGAGTAAATCATCTCCAAAATAGTATTAATGATTTAAATATCATATATATCCAGTACATATTCATTTTATACTACTCCATAACATTTGGAGATAAAAAGAAATCAAATGGACCCTTCATGGAGACGGTATGCCCTACGTACGCATGAACGCTACTTTCATTTCTTTGTCATATTAATGGAATTAAAAATAATTGAGATATATATATTATAATTACAGTATAATATATATGTAATATAGGTCACATATTTTCATAAATTTCATTCTTTACACATTCCATGTATTGCATGAATGAGTCACATCACTTGAGGGGGCGGTAGTCCACACTTCCTCGTATGATATTATCGCATTTGCACAACATGAAAAGCATAAAGGAAGGTTTTAAATATAGAATTCAGAAGCATATAGAAAACATAAATACCATATATATCATATATAAAGTATATTGACATCATAATGGCTACCATTAAAGGTGTTAAAAGAATATTGAACAATCATCGTTTCGTGAGGCAGAAATTCACCAACCACAGAAACAGTATGTTCTTTAACCATTAGACGAAGGTGTGTGTAAGTGTACCTCGAATCCCTCACATAAAAAAATCCTAGTATATTTAATATACTGTTGTTTTTAAAAAACAAAGGAATAAAAAGATTTTATAAGGTTGGAGAAAAAAATAAAACCAAAGAACACAAGTGAAGACATTACCTTAAAATCGGGTAACTCTTCTTGATTTGAGCTCAAAGGCTTCCTTGGAAATGATTCTTCCCAAATGTGAGGCTTCAATGATGAAGAGAGGGATGTGGAGAGATTCAATGGTCAGGGGTTGGACGAGCCAAAGTCTTGAGATGTGTGGGTAAGGTGGTATAGGTGGGGGCCTTTTATAAGCGAAAAGGAGGGACACTCTTGGAAAGTTATAAAATATTACATTATTATAAAATGATTTTCAGATTTTAAAGGTCCCAAAAGGATATATTTCGAGTCTAAGGTGATAAGGTTTCGAAATACACCCATACAATAGGTTTGTGACAAGTTTAGGTCTTAGATTTTACATTATCATTTCATTTTATTTAAATCGTTAAATAATGAGGTAATCGCTGCATCATCATGGTGTCATAAATAATTTAATTTATTTAGTGTCTAAAAATTATAAAAAAATATCATGATGTAGGAAATATTTTTAGTTTTCTAATGAATATTTATAGTCAAAAATATGACTTGTATAACCCCATATAAAAATTCTTTTAGTAAAACAACACATGTTTTTGATATTTTAATTTTAACATTAAATAAAAAGGTATTAATGTCATTTTCCAACCAAAGTGGCTTAATGGGGTCCCCAAGTTGACCCATGGATTGTCTTGGTCGGCCATGACAGATCCAATGAGGGTAGGACATGTGTATAGGTCATTTCATATTATTAAAACATTATTTTTACGTTAAATTACACTAATTACCTCTAATCGCGATTAATAAACTTAAAAGTTACTATTCACCAAAATATTATTTTAATCCCATTGAACAACATTTTACTTCTTGATGAAAACCATGTATGTCAGATTTTTGAAATTCAAATCACAGAAGTGGTAAAGTTTCATTTAAAAGAAAAATCAGTTTCTTTAACTATCACTTAGTGGTTTCACTATTCATCAAAAATTGAAGATTTTCCGAAAATTACCAAAAATTCACCCTAGGCTATATTTGATATTATGAATTCAAAAATGATTTCTATTTTACAAAATTCAAAACATATAAGTTACATTAATTAATTTAATAATTAATTCCCGCTGTCAGAGCAAATAGCGTGTTTTTATGAAACAATAAGTATCAAAAGATTGACACTAGTTTAAGTCCAATTTCAAGATGAAATTAATTCCTAAGACCAATATTAGATTAAATGGTAAAAATATATTCTAATATCACTTTGAAACCAATTCATAAGATAATCTAATCATATAAATAAATTAGATTAAAAAGAGGTTTTGAATTAAAATACAACATTTTTCACTATTCATTAAAAAATGAACATTATCGGAAAAATACCAAACATTTACACAAAGTAAATTGTGATGTCCCGATTATAAATAAGAATTTTATTTTTTCAAATATAAAACATAAAATTGTCAAAAAGTGGATTTAAAAGAGGTTCGTCATCAAAAGGTGGTTAATCGGCCTTTTAACGAATATTAGAATGTTTACGCTTAAAATTGGATTCATTCTCATTTTTAATCCTCTAACATTTATTGTAAAAAGTAAAAATATTTGACAAACATATATAATAATTTTGTAGTTAGTTCTGTTCATGCCCTTCATTACAATGGCTAAGCGTTAACTACAATTTAAAATAATATTACTTTATTATTAGAGTGCAATGTAAGATTCCCAAGAAACTCGTTGTTGCGTATTGGGTACGCAATCGAGCATAGCATCCCCTTTAAAGTTATATTAATATTTTATTCACAAATATGGATAAATGTGAAAATTTCATATTATTTATTTACCTGGGGTGTTACATCCTTCCCCCCCTTCGGGGAATTGTGTCCTCGCAATTTTAAAATTGGTCTTGGAAACTTCACTGAAAATCCCACATTGGAAAAAGAGTCAGTAAAACTATCACTTTAAAATAAAGAAAGTTAAGTACAAAGGTCACCCGAGTTAACCCATACTAGAATTCCATGTATGAAAATATGGATATGGAGGAGAAACCAAAGGGTTATGTCTTGATGGAGAGTGATAGTAAACATGTTCAGGAGAAATTTAACCACAAGAAAATCACAAACTTGTGGTGGGTTAAATGGTATTCGATTCCCCAGTATGAAAAGTTAATAGACAATATTTTTTATTTAAGTTACTTTTCATTGAGGAATTTATTTTTGATCTTAAGGAAACATACTTACTTGTCATGTTGACTTTCAACTTTTACTAGATTTCTTACACAAACTCATACGTTCCCTAAATGATGAGTATTTAGGAAGATGTGTCTACATTAAGAGAGCTATAATCAACTTATGGAGAATCACCTAATCCAAAAAAGATAACTATATATTCCCCATGTCTTTAGACAAAAATCAAAACCAAAAACCAAAAATGTTAGTATGAGATCCACAAAAGGATCATCCTTTATAAAAAGAAAATATATTCTTAATCTCCAAAATTTGTCCAACAAAACCCAAAGTTCAACGAAGACCATTCGATAAAACATTGTCCATAAAAAATCTTCAAAGTAAACCAAACTAATATTGAAACCCAAATATTTGAAGGATTTAATCACATAGTCTTCCAAGGTACAAATTAACTTTTATCTCCAAATAACATCAGTTGCTCTTAAATTCTCATATTGAAAAGTAATTAACCTATTCACATATCCTCCATGATAGGTTAATCATTTCCATAGATAACCCAAAAAAACTTACTCTTGATTCCTAAAATTATCTAACTAAAAAGAATTAGTCGAACTTACCAGGGGCTTCATGTAGTCCAGTGATAGGCGATAAATACCAGTCGCACTTTGGTTGTGGGTTCGATTCCCGCATCTTTGTCCGACGTGACGGGTTGTCACACAGTCTGTGTGTTGTTCCTTTTTCCAAAACTATATAATTCTTAAAACATTCCCCAAAATGAGATAAAATCTTCAAAAATAATCATAACATATTTTAACCTCATGTTTATCTCATGCCTTTCATTTTCCATCATAACATATAATAACCCATAATTACCTCAAAATTAAGGATCATATAAACCCTAATGGTTACCTTTATAATTATTACTTGAACTTCCACATCGATTGGTCATCTCGTACATGATGCATTACAGAACATAACAAGGTTCAAGTGGTTGATCATGAGTCCCTGATAGTTGGTTTAGAACAACCACGAGTTTCCTCATTGAATCCCCCATTTTATCCGGTCTCTTAATTAGAGAACCACCACAGTTTCCTTCAAACCCATTGTCACTTTGGTGCCTACTAGATCCATCCATTTACTAAAACCAAAAAAATGTCTGTGTGAGTATATCAACAAAATTATCATGTACTAATAAGGATGATAAACACTAAGATATACTTACTCATTAACTTTTCTAAAACTGGGACTCTTTCTAAAATCCAAACCATTATGGTAATGTCGCTTATTCTTAGAGAATTACCTAACCTCTAAAGTTATCTAAACTGACCTTTGATACCAACTATAAGGCCCCGACCTTAAACCTTACTTAATATTGAATTAAATGAATAATTCACATTGAGGATCATTTCAGGTTTAGAGTTTTAGAGAATTAGGTCATAACTATTACATCTCAAAAGATTACATAGTAGACACTTCTACTAACTTACCATAAAATAAAATAAACACTTAAAAAGAAACATATCTAGTTCCATGTCTTAGATCGCATGTCTTTCCATGATCCCATCCTTGACCCTATTCATCTTTAAGTCCTATGGAAAAAATTTCAAAAACTTGGGATGAGCATAAAAAGTCCAGTAAAGGATACACAAATAATGAAAACCGTTAGTTTTTTAAAACAACAAGTAAACCATGAATACTTTACCAAAGTAATACTTTTCACCTTTATGAAGTAGTAAAAACTCTTCACTAAATAAAAGAGCATTACTTACCCTTTTGTAACCAAAAGATTACCATAAAACCCATATAAAGAACACATAACATAAAAAGGTAACTTAGGACATAAACATAATTAAATGGAATAACCATACGGTCGACTTCCACACATACTTAATGAAATATCCATACGGCCGACTTCCATACCCAATGCATTATAGGTTATAACGTAACCACCCGTCCTGGTATTCACGGCACCACCCGTCATATGGTTTATCACGTAACCACCCATAAAATTTCCAAGTACCATCATTACACATAAAATATTGAAAATATAAACATTTCAATAGCAACATTTTATTTTCAATCAAAATAAGTAATTCTAAGATATTGAATTAATCAATCCATTTTCAAAAATCATTTAAAAAAGATTTTTGAATCAAAGTGTCCCTTACCACTTTGAAGATTTTATTGGAATTATAATTTTAAAACATTAATGTTCATATAAATAAATACTGAAAACCATTTTGAAAACATGGACATTAAAGATAAATATTTAGAATAATAAATCTTTAAAACATTTAAAACTATATTTTTGTTAAAGAGTTTTTAACAAAATGAGAGACTCTTGAATACAAATAATTGCAGAATAACATTTAATCCAAACTTTATAATATCATGAGAATAAATGGATTCATGATATAATATTTCAAAGGATAGTATACACACCATATAAGAGTGAATTGGTTCATAACAACAATTAAGTCTCAATAGAAATGTAAAATGAGATGAAATCCATTATAAAGAAGGTATCCTTAAATTAAGGATAAATCAATCTCATAATTATGTGTGAAAAATATAAATACACCCAATATAAGTGGATATTAAATTTAAAACAATAAAAGGTAATTCACACATATTCAAAAGATGACATATTCAATAACTTCATATTGAACTAAAAGAAATAGAAATTGGGTTAAGAAGTTCCCTTGGTAAAATTCGACAGCCTTACGGCGTCACATAAAATTTTACAAAAAGGTTTGATGAATGAGATAAAGGGTATCTCATCACTTGGACATAAAATATACATAAATAAGGATATAGAAGAGCATATCCCAACATAATAGTATGTGAATTAAAATACATAACAAAAGAAGTCTTTTAAAAAGAGGAGGGTGAAAGGTCCCCTTACCGAGTTGGGTAACTTTCGAAAAGTACACCCCATGGAAGAAGGTTCATACAATAAAGATGTAAATACCCATAAATGAAATTATACTACAAAAATTGTATAATAATGGGTAGTACATACACCACTCAAAGGAAATAGTGGCAAACTTAGCATAAATGTCACGGGAATAAAAGTGAGATGAAAAATCCCTTACGAAAACTCAGCAGCCTAACGGCGCCACTTAAAACTTCCAAAAATGGATTTATGAGATAAAATAGGGTCTCTCATAATATGAACATTAAAATTACAGTATGTGGAATATAAAATAACATCCCCAAACATAATAAAGTTGATCTTAAAAGAAATGACATAAAAGAGTGTACTTAAAAAGAAAGAGAGGGGTAGGATCCCTTACCTCAAGTCTGACTTGTCTTGTTCGTTTATTTATATTCCTGAATAATAAACATTGGTCAATTTATAATTGCTCAAAGACCTCTTTTAAGGATTATTATTCAGTTTATATCACATATTATAATTTTATAATAATTGGTTAATAATGTGAGTTTATATCAGACGTTTTTGTCAATGTTTGGTACATGAGTAAAAAATGAACTTGTTTGAAAATGATTGTCCATGTAGTTATGAGTAAATCATCTCCAGAATAGTATTAATGATTTAAATATCATATATATCTAGTACATATTAATTTTATACTACTTCATAACATTTTGAGATAAAAAGAAATGAAATGCACCCTTCATGGAGACGGTAGGCCGTACGTACGCATGAACGCTACTTTCATTTCTTTGTCATATTAATGGAATTAAAAATAATTGAGATAAATATATTATAATTAAAGTATAATATATATGTAATATAGGTCACATATTTTCAATTATTTCATTTTATACACATTCCATGTATTGCATGAACGAGTCACATCACTTGAGGGGGCGGTAGTCCACACTTCCTCGTATGAAATTATCGCATTTTCACAACATGAAAAGCATAAAGGCATGTTTTAAATATAAAATTCAGAATCATATAGAAAACATAAATACCATATATATCATATATAAAGTATAGTGACATCATAATGGCCACCATTAAAGGTGTTCAAATAATATTGAACAATCATCATTTCGTGAGGCAGAAATTCGCCAACCACAGAAACAGTATGTTCTTTAACCATTAGACGAAGGTGTGTGTAAGTGTAACTCTAATACATCACATAACAACATACTAGTATATTGAAGATACTGGTGTTGTTACAAAATAAAGGAATAAATAGAGTTTATAGGGTTGGAGAAGAAAAATAAAACAAAAGAACACAAGTGATGACATTACCTTAAAATCGGGTAACTCTTCTTGATTTGAGCTCAAAGGCTTCCTTGGAAAGGATTATGCCCAAAGGTGAGGCTTCAATGATGAAGAGAGGGGTGTGTAGAGATGCAATGGTCAGGGTTTGGCCAAGCCAAAGGCTCGAGAGGTGTGGGTAAGGTGGTAGAGGTGAAGGCCTTTTATAAGAGAAAAGGAGGGGCACTCTTGGAATGTTATAAAATATTACTTTATTATAAAATGATTTTCGGATTTTAAAGGTCCCGAAAGGATATATTTCGAGGATAAGGTGATAAGGTTTCGAAAACCACCCATCCAATAGGTTTTTGACAAGTGTCGGTCTTAGATTTTACATTATCTTTTCATTTTATTAAAATCGTTAAATAATGAGGTAATCGTTGCATCATCATGGTGTCATAAATAATTTAATTTATTTAGTGTCTAAAAATTATAAAAAAAATTATCATGATTTAGGAAATATTTTTAGATTTCTAATTAATATTTATAGTCAAAAAAATGACTTTTATTACCCCATATAAAAATTGTTTTAGAAAAAAACAACACATGTTTGTGATATTTTAATTTTAACATTAAATAAAAAGGTATTAACGTCATTTTCCAACCAAAGTGGCTCCATGGGGTCCCCAAGTTGACCCATGGATTTTCTTGGTCGTCCATGACATGTAAAATGAGGTTAGGACATGTGTCTAGGTCATTTCATATTATTAAGACATTATTTTTTCCTTAAATTACACTAATTACCTCTAATCGCGATTAATAAACATAAAAGTTACTATTCACCGAAAAAAAATTATTTTAATCCCATTGAACGACATCTTACTTCTTAATGACAACCATGTATGTCGGATTCTTAAAATTAAAATCACAAAAGTGGTAAAGTTTCATTTAAATGAAAAATTAGTTTCTTTAACTACCACTTAGTGGTTTCACTATTCATCAAAAATTGAAGTTTTTCAGAAAATTACCAAAACCTCACCCTAGGATATATTTGATATTCCGAATTAAAAAATGATGTCTATTTTAAAAAATTCAAAACATATAAGTTACAGTAATTAATTTATTAATTAATTCCTGCTGTCAGAGCAAATAGCGTGTTTTAATGAAATAATAAGTATCAAAAGATTGACACTAGTTTAAGTCCAATTTCAAGATGAAATTAATTACAAAGACCAATATTGGATTTAATGGTAAAAATATATTCTAATTTCACTTTGAAACCAATTCAAAAGATAATCTAATCATATAAATAAATTAGATTAAAAAGAGGTTTTGAATTAAAATACAACATTTTTCACTATTCATTAAAAAATGAACATTATCAGAAAAATACCAAAAATTTACACAAAGTAAATTTTTATGTCCCGATTATAAAGAAGAATTTTATTTTGTCAAATAAAACACATAAAATTTTAAAAAAGTCGATTTAAAAGAGGTTCGTCATTAAAAGGTGTTTAATCAACCTTTTAAAGCATATTAGAATGTTTACGCTTAAAATTGGATTCATTCTCATTTTTAATCCTCTAACATTTATTATAAAAAGTAAAAATATTTGAAAAACATATATAATCATTTTGTATTTAGTTATGTTCATTCTCGTCATTATAACCGCTAGGTGGTAACTACAATTTAAAATAATATTATTTTATTATTAGATTGCAACGTAAGATTCCCAAGAAACTCGTTGTTGCGTATTGGGTACGCCATCGAGCATAGAGTCCCCTTTAAAGTTATATTAATATTTTATTCTCAAATACGGATAAATGTGAAAATGTCATATTCTTTATTTACCTAGGGTGTTACAATAAATGATTTAGAAGAATTTTGTACTTATGTCATGATTTAGAATTTACTTTTATAAATATACATGTAAATGGAGTAGTTAAGTTAAATAATGATGAAAATTGGTATAATTAAGATGGATATGATTCTAGGATGAACATAATTTATCTATTTCAAGATAAATTAATAATGTATAGGTGTGGTATAAAATATAGGAATTTTATCCCTTTTAAATGTGATGAAAAATGAAAATTGTTAATATCCTTCACTTTTATAATATATCATTACTATATTAATGTTATATGTATTAAAATGTTTTGAGTAATGAATTTCAGGGAGTCATTTGGTCAATAAACAACAATCTTTTCACAATTAAGTGTTCATAAACAATTTTTTATTTATTAATAAATGAATTGGTTTTATTATATTTATATATAAGATTGAAAAATTATTTTTTAATCATTATTGATTAGTGTGTAATTTATTTTATTAAATTAAAATATAGAATATTAATAAAATAATTCATTAAGAAAATACATTTTACTATCACGAGATAATTATCTTTCATAATATAAATATTATTTTTATATCCAAGAATGAAATGGAAATTATAACATAATATGAAAATTTTAGTCTTACATATCAAATAAATTATTTTTTTAAAAATAGAGATCCTAAAAATAGTTTTATAGTGTGAAATATTACAGTACTTTCAAAAATTATAAGCATGTTTTTTATTAATAGTTTTTTTTATAATTTTAAATTATTTATTTTAATTTTTGAATATATATATTTAAATTTTTTTGAGTTAAAAAAATTAATTAATTCCTATATTACTACAATGTCATAAAAGATATGGTTTTAGGAAAATATGATTTTTTTACTATCCATCTATAAAAAAATTATTTTAGAAAAGTCAAAAAAATATCATAGGCAAATTCTGATATATGTAATTTATAAATGAAGTAAAATTTCTGGTGTTTAATGGAAAAATGAACATCTATATGATTTCTAGGATAAATTTTTTTTGGATAGTGCATTATGTAGTTGTTTTTGGATGGAGTATTTATATAATATATGTCGGTCTCATGTGTCACACAAATAATAAAAACCCATAGAATGACATATATTACTTGAAAATAATAGTTTATTTGTCTAATATTACAAATAAAATTAAATAAGAGTAATTTCCAAACTCATTGGTGTTTCTATTTATTAAAATTCAACTCTAAAGACAATATAACATCTAATATGCTAGAGGTTGTACGTTTGACACTATCGAATTTTAATGTTAAAAAATAAAATATCATTCAAGTCGAAAATTACAATTATTCTCATTTAATATCGTAATGAGTTTAGGATATGATATTATAAGTGATAAATTTAAAAGATATATTTATTTTCTATAACTATTTTAATGAATATTTATCATAATGGAATTTTGTACCTGAATGTAAGAAATAATGTAAATAGTAACAATAATTATGATAAGATCTAAAGGGAAAAGGTTGATGGAATGTATTACAAGGATGATTAAGCTATTCTAAAATGGATTTAAAATTAGAAAAATGATGTTGATATCACAATATTTGGTGTTGTGGAGTTATAGATTATTAATTTTTTCATATAGTTAAACATTGGTAAGATGATACCTAAATATCATAATTATTTGAATTTCTATTCTTCATATATATTAATCACTGAATAGTTTAGTGGGTTGGGTTTATCTAATGGACACATCAATATGTAACATGAATTATATTTAGATAAAACGAGTAATCATTACCCTAGTAATTAACAAAAACATAAGGATGATCTCCCATTTAAACACATATTATATGATAGATAAGTTCTTATGCTTGGTTTTTCTATGATTCTAAATATTTTTTTATGAATATAAAATTCAATTTATAAAAATAAATATGCTCTTTATCAAACAATCATGTTGGCTACATATATGTATATATTTATATACATATTATGGAATGTTATGAAAAATGACCCCTTAATGTACATATCTGAGTTACCCCTAACATTTAATCATCCTAGATTATAATATTCTATGATGGAGTGTTATTATTAAAATTAGTATGATTATTTTATACAGATAAAAAATATTCCAATGAGCAGTGAATTTGTTTTTGTGCATAGAATAAACATATATGTATACGTCATGGAGTGTTATACACTATGTAATTTGTACTATAGGGGTTCATGGATCATATTTTTAGTTCCAAATATCGTGGGTTCAAGAGATAACTAGCCTGAGAACCTTTATACTTTGGTACCTTTCATACAGATTCCCTAGTGCTTTGTTAATCTGGGGGTGGTTGGGAATTTTAAATATCATGTTATTTGTTAAAACTCTACAAAGATGATATTTTTTCACTCATATTATTATTTTAATATACAGGGCCTTTATTGAGATATAATGCATAGTGTAAATTAATACCAAAATAATATATATGAGGTTCTTATCTATTTGGTGAGGGGAATGTGATGTGGTCATCCAAAAAGCTAAATGACATGTGAAGTATTATCGACTTTTCAATAATATTCATATAGACACAATAATGAATGAGTCATGTATATGGGATTGAAATACTCCATGTCTCATGGTCATATGATATCTTAGATAGAGTGGAGTCTCAAATTTTGGTTTATAGAATGAGCATTGATTTTGACTCAAATAGCTATGTTGAAAATGTTATAGAGTGAATCTAAAGGTTTTTTTTGTTGGTATTCCCTTGTAATTTCAAATATTGTAATAAAAATGAATATAACCATATATTTTAACATGTTTTTAGAAGATATCAAAATGAAATTTTTGATATGATTTCATATGATATTTAAATATTTATTGTACATTTTCAATAGAGACATGGTATCTTTAGGATTTTTTTTATTTGGGAGATTTAAGGATATATTACATAATTCTTTTATATGTATGATATACACCAGGAATACCTCATGATATTATATAACCGATTAATAGATATGATATTTTTATAAAAAAAATTCTTAGTTCTTATATAAGAGTTATATTTTTGTACACAATTCTAGGGAAACCATAATATATGGAATGCGATTACGGTATACAATATTCGCCAATCATGAGGTATGAATATATCATGTCATAAGGATTCATTTAAATGGGATAATATAGTATGATATTTCAATATCATTTAGAATATAATTTATACTACCTATGATTGAGATCGATTCTTAGCAATAAGATTTATCGTTCCCATGAGGTCTTCCATAGAAGTTATCGTTTAGGAGTCATTAGATAATTTAATACCAGTGGGGGGAGTATTCATGTTAATGTTTCCTGAATTTGATTTAGAATTTACTCATTCATTATAACACATGAGTAAATGTGACTATAGTTGTATTTTATCCTTGAGGAATTTATAAATTCCAATACCATATGATTATAGTGTTCATAATACATAACATAATATTTATTGGGAACTAACTGATCCTCTATCTCTGATATTATTCATCTTTTAAAAGGTGTGACATTGAAACACCATGAAGAAAGAGTGTATCCATCTTGTGGGAAATGAAATCTTATTTTCCCATGGATACATCACATATAGATGATCCCATTTGTTACCTTGTAGTGATTATATTCAATCAGATATGAATATAGTGGAAGTAGAAGTAGTAGGTATTAGATATTATTTATGGTAAATTTAGAAATCATTAATTTTTAGATGAATGTATTTATTTTATAATTATGGGGATATTGGGGTTTGGATTGTTAATCTATTCTACTTATTTTTAGTAAGTGTTCTTATATTCTATATTAGTCGTGGAAATATATTATTTTCATCCTCTTGGTCCATGTTACATCATTTTTGTAGGTTGAGATCTGTTGTACCAACAAGTATAATACAGGTGACCTGACACACAAAAACACTTGTAGTCTCCCAAAAATCACATCATTCTAAAATTTAAATTTTTTAAAAGGGTTTATTTCTTTGAAAATTTATAAACCTCCAATTAGATAATTTAAATAATCCATTTTTTTGATATATTTTTTGGATTTTTGGTGGTGATAATGAAATTTTTATAACTTTATTATCCCCATTTATTAGAGTGGGTATTACCTTTAGAAATTTTTTTTAATCTGTAAAACTATTTTTAACTGAACTCTCTTGAAAACAAGAAATAATTTGAGTTGTTTCATCTATATAATTTTTTTTATTTATGTCCTAAATTTTAGGAATCGAGAGTTCTTAGATTTTGTTATTTGAAACCTCCTTAAACATCCTGGTATCATAATTTACTTCTACGATTTATAGGATATTTCACCATCCTGTATTACATCATTTTTAATATTATTCAAGAGTATATTGTTTTAATTTCAAAATTCATCAATTTTTTATTTATAACATGCCAATATAATCAAATATATTAATGAGAGTGTATGAAATATAAAAAATGTCATTTATTTTAAAATTATTCTCATGTGTCAACATCCTTTCTTCATTGAAAAGACATTATTTTCAATAATTGATTTTTTTTCTTTCATCGATGATTATATTGAGATGTGAATTTTCATCTCTTAATGATCAATTTAGAGATTTGAACATATTTATCTAAATTCTCATGGTGCATTCCTTGGCTATTCTTTTTTGCAATTTAAAACTCAGCCGAATATTTAGTTTTATCATCAAAGTATTATGTTTAATTATTTTATTTATCCATGAATAAATGTTTTGAAGTTTCATTCTCGGAAAAATAAAAACAATTATTTGCTATAATAAGTAAAATCATTAAGAGATATATTATTCCTTCTTAATAAATTTAAATACAACCATTTTGATATAATTGATTGGTATATTTTTTCATAAGGGAATCTTATTTTCTTAATTTTTTATTTGTTTTATTTTCATATTCCCATTTATTTATTATTTTGAATTGAAACATATTAAATATGTTAACAATTATCCAATAAATAAATAAAATTAATGGGTTATTTTCATTGAAGCTCACCTTACCCATTGTTATGTTTCATGACATTGGATATAGGGTCTTGTGAAATCCTTACATTTTATATTCTTCATCAGAGGAAATATGTTCAAATTAAATCACAAATTTCGTCAAATATTTAACTTATATTTTCCCTCTTCTTTAAAATTATTTTTAGAGAAATTATTCTTCGTATATTTTAATTAATTAATGTATAATGTAATTGAAATATTATAAATTCATCATGATATCTTGCAATAATAGATTATGTATATTTTAAATTAATATGGAGTAATTGAAATGATTTTCTTTTCCAATATTGAATATTTGATAGTAATTAATATCATATAATGGAAATAACAACCATATTAACCCTGTAAATAAATTAGCTATAGATGCATCTTTTATTATTCTTTCACCTTCAAACTGGATTATAAAATAGTTCATATTTTATTCCTTCTACTATTAATCAACATTATAAATATATGGATCTTTTTATACATTTCCTTCAAAAAATTTAAACCCATAAATTTTGTTACTTACTTATTAGTTAAAGAGAGAGACAATGAATTTTATTCATTGCCATAAATTTTACGATTCTTCTTATAATAAATAGAAAGTATAGGAGTCTAACATGGTAATATAAAGCCTTATATAAAAATATTAAAGAAGTAAATTCCACAACTTAGAATATATGGTACCATTCAGACATTAAAAATATAAAAAAAAATTAAATTAATATGACATTCATGGGAGATCTCATTTATAATTTATTAGATTAGATACTAATTCATATGATCACATGAAAATGTGATAATTCTTGAGTGGCGAGGGGTTGGGTGAGTTGGTTTCTATAAAAATAATTCCCAAAAATTCAATATAATTTTAAATTTAAAAACTATATAAATCTTTCCTTGGTATAAGAAATTAATGACGACACCCACAGGTTTATCAAAAACCCACTTATAATATAATCACCGAAAACAATATTCTTGAATAATAATCCATGGGATATAATGAGTCAATAGTGGATTGGTTTGTTGTGATCATATAAATTATCAACACAAAAATATTATTGGGTTTTCACTTATTATATATTTTTCTATGAATAATTTTAATAAAAATAATTCACTGATGATTAATTTCATGACTAACTCACCTTCACATATATTTTGAAAACTTAGATATTCTTTTATAGGATTCCCTAGAATAATACAAGAAATAATTTCTCTAATGTTATGTTAATGGGTAATTTACATGGATAAATCCAAGATATCCAACTTGATAATCAACTTTTAAATTATTAATAATACTAATAGAACAATTAAAAACAATGTTAACTAATTTTAGTATCTTATATATAGAATTTATTTTCCATTAATATAATTCTATTCATAACATCTTCCTAAAATAAATATCATAAATTTTATTCATTTAATTATCCACTAAAAATCCTCATATAAATTTTATATAACCTTTTTTTAAATATTCATTATTTTGGATACATAAAATGTTATGTTACTGTGAATATTATATCAGAGTTCAATGTAATTCATCCAAAGAGAGGAATAAGATTTTAATGAGTCACAATGTTATAAAATTCATGAAGACATTTAAATATATTAATAACAATAAATAATAATATATATATTTAATAATATATTTTACTAAGGAACATAAAATATAGTATTATGTCACCATTTAAAGGATCTTACATATCATTTGAATATAAAACGTTTTTATTATATATTATAAGAGTTACTCTACCATAAGAGAAATGTCATGTTATGTATGATATAGTTCCCTATATATAATATCAAATACTATCTAAGTTACTCTTATATATGAATTGAATATTTTGATCAAATATTAAATATTACAATATCAATAATATTTATAATCCAAGTTGTTATTACATACCTTAGTGATAACTCATATTTATTCTTAATTGTGATCTAGTGGGAATTACATATCTTCTAAGATATGTTAAATATTATATCATATAATTTTATTCAACATATATTTTATTCATACATATCACATTATGATGTCCCTATAAGTTCTCTAGAATATTTATATGTGAGACCCTATGTATACCTTTACCATTTTTAGAATACATCAGGTTATTATATATTTGTTTCATTGTTATCTAAATAACTAAAAAACCATCCAAATAAATTTCAAACATACCCCATGTAATTTATAGAACCTTAATAGTTGTGTTTTTTAAGGACATTTTCTAAAACATGTTTATTTGACTTAACATAATATCATGATACCAATCTTAAGATTTTTGTCTTTGATAGAATCATTAACATATAAAACCATCATTTATTAATAAAATAATTTATTTTATTGTGTATTATAATATAAAACTCTCTCTAGTTATCTAATGTTGAAGTGTGATATTTTGTATCTTGTCACTGTACCCATGTATTGTGAATAAAACACACTTTGAGAGACTTTTTGTTCAATTATGATCACCTTCTATCAAAAGGGTAAAAAATAAATGTTATCAATATAAAACATTACTTCAAAAATAATTTCATTAGAGATGATGCAAATAAATTTTTTATTTTCCTTCAGTTAACTAACAATGAACATCAATTTGAAGATACATTCACAATTATCCTTACTTCTAATCATTTTTTACGAATGAGTTTAATTTAATCAAATATAAGCGAGTTAATTTTATTTATGTTTTATTTTCATTGTATATATTTTTATTTTTATTTTAAAATTTTAAAATTGTAATCATCCAACTGTTTATATTTTTAATCATACTTTTTGATGATTGAATATAACATATAATTTTTTTTTCTTAGTTTAAATGATATATAAAATTAATTCTCAAAAATATTTTGATGAAAATTAATAATTTTTATTTAATAATAACATGTCTAAAATATCAGGTGTTCGTTGTTTTTTGTTATATTATTTTTTTTCATGTCAAAGTAATGTCATGTGAGTATTATTATTCAACTAATTATACATCAATGCTTAATTGTATGTATTAAATGGAATGGATATCATAAAAAGAATGAAATATTTCTTTATAAATATATACATTTATGTATCAAATATGAACCCTAAATCCTCAAAACTCCAAACTAAAATTAAAATTTAAAAATCAACATGATATAATATATGTTTTTTTGTATATATTGGAGGGAAAAATAACAGATGATTGGGGAAGAAGAATAAAATTATTTAATGCTATATGCATTGCATGGTTAAATCATAAAAAAATTGTTAAGGAAGGTTTTGATATTTTTAATAGCGAGATATTATTTTTGATGGGAAAATATTTTGTTTCTATATTAGAATGATTTTATAGAGATTTATGTTAATGATATTGACACGTTCCTGTCGTGGGGTGTGACAAAAACAAATATTACCTAGGTTAAAATGCAGTAGAGTGGATTACCTAGGTTGTCTCCAGAGAGGAGTGCACAACAATTAAGCTGTCACCTTAAAATAGAAAGAAGTGAGGTTGTTTTTAGAAATTGTTTGATTTAGAAAATATAAGAAAGAAAATAAATAAAGTAAAGTAATTAAGTGAAATTTTTGAAATAAATTGACAAATGATGTGATCTAAATCAGTGATATGAAATGGTGATCAGGTTAGGGTCAGTTTTCCAGTTGTAATTCTATCATTGTTCATTTTACCCAATTCTCCTCTGCTAAATCGTTAAGAGTTTGAATCCACAATCGTTTCTTCTCACTCCCTTGGTCAATTAAAAATGTGAGAATAAACCTTACTAAAATCTTAGGTTGGTCTACTCTCCTTCCAATGTGTAATAGAGTTGTAGAAAATACCCCCAATTATCTTAGGCAATCCCCAATCGGGTCTTGTTTATCCCAAGTAATCAAGAACATTCACTACTCTTCACACACGTACCGGTGATCACCGAGTACTACACCACTAAATCCCGGTCTATTCAATTGTTTATAAACCAGAACCTAGTGGAGGGAGATATTGATCATTGACCAAATAAAAATGAACAACAGAATCTAAAATCAGATACAATCGTACATGATAATAAAAACTGTTATAAGAAATTGAAATAGATTCGCAGAAGAGAAAAGGATTTTAAAACATTAAGAGAAGGAACTCATGGAATACAACATGGAAAAACTCCCCTTCCCCAATCACACAGAAGTTTACCCCACCATGGTAAGGGTAATTGTGACCAAGGGGAAAGAAGAATTCATTACAAAACTAAGAAGAACAAAAGAGAGAAAACAAAGAACAGAAAATTTGATGCTCCAGAATCTGTACTCCAGAAGTTTGCCTCTGTTATTCCCACCATCCGGCCGAAACTCACTGAGGTCCCTTCTTATAGAATGTTGGAAATGAAGTTTTCTATCGACCCTTAAAATTTGAGAGTAATTGGACAGGTGTAAAGAAAGATATGGCCGAATCAATGACCATTACTTTTCTGACCTCCAAACACTGTTTCAACCACTCCATTTTAACGCGCCAAAATGATGCATTAATGAGCTCAATAATTTATGAAATTTAATGTGAGCCGTCCTTTGGAAGTCCTCTGTCGACACCAGCTGGAATCACTTCATTCTAAGGTCGGCTGAAGGAGATATTGCATATTTAATGAAGTGGGGTCCATTCTGCCTTCCAAACTGATTTCTCAACTTGATTTAATTTTCTGCACCATTGGGTTTCGACTTGGGTCTTGGTCCAGAAGGAGAAGTTTAATCCCACAAGTATAGGAATCCTACAAAAAAAAAATTCACTTCAATTGGACCCATATTATAAAAGTTATGACCGAAAAACAGAAGCTATATAAAACTGACAATTTTACAGAATTACCCCATTTTCACATTTAAGCCCAAAATACACTAAAAACACATAAATGATGCAAATAAACTCACATTGAATAATTAGGAGGGATTAAATCATTGAAAAAAATATAAATAATAATGAAAATATTAACTCTATCAATTCCCCCACACTTATCACTTGGACTCCTGGACAAGTCAGAATCAAAATAAATTCAAAGTAAATTCAAAACACATATCCATGAGATCCACAAATTTGAAAACAAGAAACAAAATATATCATGCCTCCTGAAACTCTATTATTTCATATTATTAAGTTAGGATCATTCAATAAATTTACTCTTCATTTCTCCTCCCATTCACACAAAACACTTACCTAAATTTCATTATCTCTCATTACACAAATCTCAATTTTTTAGCAATGTCTTTCTCATCCAAACTCATACAAGGGTCACCATAGGCTTGATAAATTCCTACCTCTCCACCCGATGTGAGTCAAAGACATATGTTTATCATGAGGACTTGTTAAGGTTGTTTTGTGGCTTTAGGTTGGTAGGATTTATATGTGAAAATTCTGAGGCTGAATGAAGAGGGCTTGGCTCTTTTTGAAGCAAAATTGCATTACTCTAATTTTCACAAAAGTATGGTCTTCTCTTCACTCTCCTTAGTAGAAAATAAACTCCTTCTCCATGGAATATCAAGGAATGTTCCAATAGTTCATCATTTCAGCAGCAAACATTTCAATCTTCTCAAATATAATATTTCTTGAAAGCTCCAGAAAAGGCACAGCTTCCTCTTTACATTAGAAGCTCCAGAAAGACACAGCTTCTCTCATCATGAAAGCTCCAGAAAAGGCACAGCTTTCAGCAGAATGATTTTTTTTACAGAAATAACATCTCTTCAACATTTTTTTTTCACCCAAAGTATCCCCAAATAATGTAGTACAATACAATACATCTTCCCCCCACACTTATGTTCAAATAGATCATGCAATTTCACATCAAGAGCAGGTTGGATAGGGAATATTGGCTTGTAATGTGGCTAAACTAACAGGATTTTCATGGCTTCTATGGGCTACAAGGATTAAATGTTCAAGGTAGGCCATTATGAAAGGGATTACCTTGAAAATGGGGCTTTCAAACCAAATAAATGCCTCAATCATTTAAAACACAAGTACCTCAAACCCTCAAGTTTTGACAGGAATAAATCAAATTCTGGTTAAATCAAGCATGATTTGGTTCTCTCAAGAAGTGAGGTGAATGTAAAGAATATGAAAATAATAGGTTTAGAAGCCTCACGGGAATGTGATTTCAAATATAAAGACAGTGATATATGGCATGGGATTCAAAAAACAGAGTATTTTTCATGAAATTCCCAAATAATTGAACTTGAAACAATGTCATTTTCAGCATTCATTTAAGCTCAGTTTCAAGGAATAAATTATTTCACGCATGGAGATGGGTTTCAAAAATATCAATGATAGTCATTTCAGCTCAAAAGTTTCAAAAACACACAAAAATTTAAAAATAAGCACACAAAATTTTAGACACTCACATGTTTAAAAAAAACAAATAGGAAAACAAACACATAAAAATCCTACACTACAAAGGTTCCCTCCCCCACACTTAAATGATGCAGTGTCCACAATGCATTAAAATGTATTTAACATGTAAGAATATTGGAAATTGAATCACAACAATCATGAAAATATAAAGGAGAGGTACGACCTGATGGAGTTTATTGATAAACAGGTTGGAGGAGTGTGATCTCCTCCATTGGCTCTGATGGCATGGTCCCAAGGAATTTCTTCAATCTGTGTCCATTAACAGTGAATGGATCCTTCACTCCATCCTTCACAATCTGCACAGCACCAAAAGGATATACATGAGTAACTATAAATGGACCATCCCACCTGGAACGAAGTTTACCTGGCATCAGCTTGAGTCTTGAATTGAATAACAACACTTTGTCTCCTGGATGGAAGTCCTTTGGTTGGATCAGTTTGTCATGAGCCACTCTTGTTCTCTCTTTGTAAATCCTAGAATTTTCAAATGCTTCCCTTAGAATTTCATCCAACTCCTGTAATTGCAATCTTCTCTCTTTCCCAGCACTTTCAAGATCCAGATTAATCTTCTTCACAGCCCAGTATGCCTTGTGTTCTAATTCCACAGGTAGGTGACAACTTTTCCCATAAATCAGCCTATATGGACTCATTCCAATTGGAGTTTTGTAGGCTGTCCTGTAAGCCCATAATGTGTCTTCTAACCTTTGGCTCCAATCCTTCCTATTTGGATTAACAGTCTTTTCCAAAATTCCTTTGATTTCCCTATTGGACACTTCAGCTTGCCCATTAGTCTGTGGATGATAGGGAGTTGATGTTTTATGATGCACCCCATACTTTTTCAACAAAGCCGCCATTCTCCAATTACAAAAGTGAGTCCCTTGATCACTAATGATGGCTCTTGGAACTCCAAACCTACAAAATATGTTAGCCCTGACAAAATCACAAACAACTTTAGCATCGTCAGTCCTGGTGGCTTTTTCTTCCACCCATTTGGAAACATAATCAACAGCAAGAAGAATATAAGAATTTCCAAATGACATTGGGAAAGGTCCCATAAAATCTATCCCCTAAACTTCAAATATTTCACAAAAATTAAGTGGCTTTTGGGGCATTTCTTGTCTCTTTGAAATATTTCCTGTAAACTGACATTTTTCACACCGTTTACAAAATTCATGAGAATCTTTGAAAAGTGTTGGCCAATAAAGTCCAGATTCTAAAACCTTTCTTGCAGTCCTTTGAGGTCCAAAGTGGCCTCCACAATCTAATGTGTGACAAAACCTAAAGACTGATTCAATTTCATTTTTAGGCAAACATCTTCTGGTCATTTGGTCATTGCAAATCTTCCAAAGAAATGGATCATCCCAGATGTAATATTTAGATTCAGATTTCAATTTGTGAATTTGGTGAGAATTTAAATGAGATGGGACCTGAGATGTTACCAGATAATTGACCATGTCAGCATACCAAGGTACTTCTCCTTCAATCAAGTACAACTGCTCTCCTGGAAGGCGATCATTTAGTGGTTCAGTGTCTGGAATCTCAACTTCAGCGGTGTTGGGTAGTCTACTTAAGTGATCAGCCACTTGGTTCTCAGATCCCTTCTTATCTTTGATTTCTATGTTGAACTCCTGTAGTAGTAGTATCCATCTCACTAGCCTTGGTTTTGCTTCAGCCTTCTTCATCAAGTACCTAAGAGCCTCAATTCGCTGAGAAAGGACAGCTCCAACTGCTTGGTTTGAAGCATCACAAAGTAGCTCAAATGGTTCTTCCCAATTTGGTGGCTGCATCACTGGTGGTGTAATCAATTTCTTCTTAAAATCATCAAATTCTTCCCTACATGAACCATTGAAATCAAAATCATCATCTTTCAAAAGTAATCTAGAGAGAGGGAGAGAAATCTTACTGAAATATTTTATAAACCTCCTGTAGAATCCTGCATGTCCTAAAAATGATCTAACATGTTTCACACAAGTTGGGTAAGGCAATGAATTTATCACTTCAATTTTTGATTTATCAACCTCAATGCCTTTCTTTGAAATGACATGCCCAAGGACAATTCCTCTCTCAACCATAAAATGACACTTTTCAAAATTCAAAACAAGGTTCTTTTCAATGCAAGTTTTCAAAACTTTTTCCAGATTTTTCAAACAATGGTCAAACGAATTTCCAAAAACTGTGAAGTCATCCAAGAAACCCTCCAAGCAATCTTCAATGTGATCAGAAAATATACTTACCATACACCTCTGAAATGTACCTGGAGCATTACACAATCCAAATGGCATTCTTTTGTATGCAAAAGTACCGAAAGGACAAGTAAAGGTAGTCTTCTCTTGATCCTCGGGGGCAATGGGTACCTGAAAATAACCTGAAAATCCATCCAAAAAGCAATAATGAGTTCTCCCTGCCAATCTCTCTAACATCTGGTCAATTAATGGGATAGGGAAATGATCTTTTCGAGTGACCTGATTCAGCTTCCTAAAATCGATGCATACTCTCCAGCTATTCTGAATTCTCATAGGGAGTAATTCATTCTTTTCATTCCTCACAATGGTTAGGCCAGTTTTCTTTGGGACTACATGGATGGGGCTAACCCATTGTGAACCTGATATGGGATAGATGATCCCGGCTTCTAATAACTTCTCAATCTCTTTTTTTACAACCTCCATCAGGGTAGGGTTCAGCCTCCTTTGGGGTTGTATGACAGGTTTGGAATCTCCCTCAAGAAAAATTCTATGTGAGCAAATGTTTGGGTTTCTTCCTGGGATATCACCTAAGCTCCACCCTATTGCTTGGACATTCTCTCTCAAAAGCTCAATCAATGATTTTTCTTGAGTTTTAGATAGATTATTAGCAATTATTACTGGTAATTTCTCTCCCTCCAAAAGGTAAACATATTTTAAATCAGTGGGGAGTGGTTTTAATTCTAGATCAGGAGGATGCTCAAGAGATAAAACTAAATTGAGGTTCTCCACTTCCAATGGTTTGACATCCTGCAAACAAGAAATCATATCATTTTCATCATCATTTAACAAATTATCAAAGAAATCAGATTTTACCTCTTCTTCCAACAGGAAATCAGAACCTCCAAGAGTTTGGGAATCCATATGTTCAGTGATATCTTTAATAGAAAAATTCTCTCCTAATGATAAAAATTCATGAAACATACCTGATTCTTCAATTGGTTCTATGTCATCTTCATGGGAGAGTGCGAAGAGTGAATGATCATCTGATGGGTGCCTCATGGATTCAAAAATATTGAAGTGGACAGTGCTATCTCCAAACTCCATGGTAAGTGTCCCTTCATGGACATTGATGATGGTTTTGGCCGTCTTTAAGAATGGTCTCCCCAAAATGATGGGTGAGTGTGATGGGATCCTATCATCTTCCATATTCAACATATAAAAGTCAGCAGGGAATAAAAGATCTTTGACTTTTACCAGGACATCCTCCAGAACTCCTGCTGGGAAAACTGTGGATCTATTTGCAAGCTGGACCACCACTCTTGTGGGCTTCAAGTCTCCCATCTGCAAAGAAGTATATACTGAGTGAGGCAATACATTAATTGATGCACCTAAATCGCAGAAAGCATTAGAGAAATTTAATGAACCAATGGTGCATGGAATAGAAAACGTCCCTGGATCTTGACATTTGGTTGGCAATTGTGGTGTGATAAGGGCTGAGACGCTTCTTCCCAAATTGATCCTCTCATTCCCTTGGAGTCTCCTTTTCTTGGTGAAAAGATCCTTCAAAAATTTAGCATACTTTAGAATTTGTTTGAGTGCTTCAAGCAGAGGTATGTTGATTTCCACTTTCTGAAAGGTGTCCAGAATTTGTTTTTGCAGTGCTTCTTCTTGTAACCTCTTTGATTCAATCATCCTTGATGGAAATGGTGGTGGTATATCTTTCTTCTCCCTTTGTTGCCTTTGAAATGGTGTTTCTTGTTTCTTCCTTCTTGTCCTATCATTATCATCCTCCTCTTTCTTATCTTCTTCCCGATGCATTTTTATAGAATTTTCATCATTTCTAACTTCATTCTCGCCCATATTAGTTTTTCTTGTTTCAGGTTCAATGGTGGATGGTGGTTGGAGTTCTTTTCCACTTCTTGTATTTATAATACTAACATTCTCTTTTGGGTTTGGGATTGTTTGGGAAGGGAGTTTACCTGAATTTTTTCTCAGAAAGTCCATGAGACTCTCAAACTTATTGGACAAATCTTTAACAGTGTCTTTCAGTCCTTCAAACACAGATTTTTGTTGGTTTTGAATTGGAGGTTGGGCACTAGTGGATGGTTGCTCATAGGGTCTTTGGATATTGGTTGGTTTTTGGTATGAAGGCTGATTATAAGATGGTTTTTGTTGAAATGGTGGAGGGTTCTGGAATTGATTCTGGAATGAGGGTTGGTTTTGAAACTGATTTTGGTACGGGGGCCTAGCTTGATTTTGTTGATTTCCAAATCCATATTAGACTTGGTTAGGCTCTCTCCATCCTTGATTTTGCTGGAACTGCCTTGGCTGAAAGGCTGCTGCACATGTTTCCATTCCCTGTATTTCAGCACACTGGTCAGTGAAATGATCAGGAGATGAGCATAAACCACATACCTTAGCTGGTGCTTGTTGGTCACTAACTTGCTTCAAGGCCATCTGCCTCACCAAACTAGTAAGCTCTTCAATCTTAGTTTCTAATAAGGGTGATGGATGAGAAGTGCGTACCTCATGAATACCTCTTGTTCCAATACCTCTTGTTCCAAATTGCTGCGAGTTTTGGGAAATCTTCTCAATCAAGCCCTTGGCTTCTTCTAGTGACTTGTCAATCAAGGCACCTCCAGATGATGCATCAAGAAGGTTTCTGTCATTGTCCAGTAGTCCTTGATAGAAGAATACAAGAAAGTGGTGTTCCTCAATGGCTTGATGTGGACAGCTGGCACATGGCTTCTTAAATCTCTCCCAATACTCATAAAGGGTTTCTCCAGATGATTGTCGTATGGCATAGATTTCCTTCCGAATGGCTGTGCTTCTAGAGGTGGGGAAGAATCTTTGCATAAAACATCTTACCAGGTCATTCCAGTCATGTACATCTCCTGGCTGTAGGCCGTACATCCATTCTTTAGCAGCTCCATCCAAAGAAAACGGAAATGCCTTCCACTTTACCTGCTCCTCGGTAATTCCACGGGGTCTGAAAGTTGAGCAAACATGTGTGAACTCTTTAATGTGTTTGTTTGGATCTTCACCTGCCAAACCATGAAACTTTGGAAGCAAAGGAATCATGTTAGGTTTCATTTCAAAATCATTTTGTAACACTAGGATGACAAGTTGATTGTTTTGATTAAGGAATTGTGGTGCACAGAGGTCTCTAAGTGTTTGGTTTTGATTTTCAGCCATGATGACAGGCTCAGAGTGAACACTTGAAGTTTCACTTGAGTCTGCAAGGGGAACTTCCTCAAATTCAGATTCCAAATTAATGTTTCTAAGTCTATTCAACAAGGTTCTTTCAATTTCAGGATCTATGGGTAAAGGTTCAGTTTTTGAGGTTCGAGTCATGCAATTTTGAAGAGAAAAGATGAAAAGAGAGAAAAGAAAAGAAAAGAAATGTTGGCACTACCTCCCCGGCAACGGCGCCAAGTTTTGACACGTTCCTGTCGTGGGGTGTGACAAAAACAAATATTACCTAGGTTAAAATGCAGTAGAGTGGATTACCTAGGTTGTCTCCAGAGAGGAGTGCACAACAATTAAGCTGTCACCTTAAAATAGAAAGAAGTGAGGTTGTTTTTAGAAATTGTTTGATTTAGAAAATATAAGAAAGAAAATAAATAAAGTAAAGTAATTAAGTGAAATTTTTGAAACCAATTGACAAATGATGTGATCTAAATCAGTGATATGAAATGGTGATCAGGTTAGGGTCAGTTTTCCAGTTGTAATTCTATCATTGTTCATTTTACCCAATTCTCCTCTGCTAAATCGTTAAGAGTGAGAATCCACAATCGTTTCTTCTCACTCCCTTGGTCAATTAAAAATGTGAGAATAAACCTTACTAAAATCTTAGGTTGGTCTACTCTCCTTCCAATGTGTAATAGAGTTGTAGAAAATACCCCCAATTATCTTAGGCAATCCCCAATCGGGTCTTGTTTATCCCAAGTAATCAAGAACATTCACTACTCTTCACACACGTACCGGTGATCACCGAGTACTACACCACTAAATCCAGGTCTATTCAATTGTTTATAAACCAGAACCTAGTGGAGGGAGATATTGATCATTGACCAAATAAAAATGAACAACAGAATCTAAAATCAGATACAATCGTACATGATAATAAAATCTGTTATAAGAAATTGAAATAGATTCGCAGAAGAGAAAAGGATTTTAAAACATTAAGAGAAGGAACTCATGGAATACAACATGGAAAAACTCCCCTTCCCCAATCACACAGAAGTTTACCCCACCATGGTAAGGGTAATTGTGACTATGGGGAAAGAAGAATTCATTACAAAACTAAGAAGAACAAAAGAGAGAAAACAAAGAACAGAAAATTTGATGCTCCAGAATCTGTACTCCAGAAGTTTGCCTCTGTTATGCCAACCGGCCGGCCGAAACTCACTGAGGTCTCTTCTTATAGAATGTTGGAAATGAAGTTTTCTATCTACCCTTAAAATTTGAGAGTAATTGGACAGGTGTAAAGAACTATATGGCCGAATCAATGACCATTACTTTTCTGACCGCCAAACACTGTTTCACCTACTCCATGTTGACGCGCCAAAAGGATGCATTAATGAGCTCAATAATTTATGAAATTTAATGTGAGCCGTCCTTTGGAAGTCCTCCGTCGACACCAGCTAGAATCACTTCATTCTAAGGTCGGCTGAAGGAGATATTGCATATTTAATGAAGTGGGGTCCATTCTGCCTTCCAAACTGATTTCTCAACTTGATTTAATTTTCTGCACCATTGGGTTTCGAATTGGGTCTTGGTCCAGAAGGAGAATTTTAAGCCCACAAGTATAGGAATCCTACAAAAAAAATTAACTTCAATGGGACCCATATTATAAAAGTTATGACCGAAAACTGAAGCTATATAAAACTGACAATTTTACAGAATTACCCCATTTTCACATTTAAGCCCAAAATACACTAAAAACACATAAATGATGCAAATAAACTCACATTGAATAATTAGGAGGGATTAAATCATTGAAAAACATATAAATAATAATGAAAATATTAACTCTATCAATTCCCCCACACTTATCACTTGGACTCCTGGACAAGTAAGAATCAAAATAAATTCAAAGTAAATTCAAAACACATATCCATGAGATCCACAAATTTGAAAACAAGAAACAAAATATATCATGCCTCCTGAAACTCTATTATTTCATATTATTAAGTTAGGATCATTCAATAAATTTACTCTTCATTTCTCCCCCCATGCACACAAAACACTTACCTAAATTTCATTATCTCTCATTACACAAATCTCAATTTTTTAGCAATGTCTTTCTCGTCCAAACTCATACAAGGGTCACCATAGGCTTGATAAATTCCTACCTCTCCACCCGATGTGAGTCAAAGACATATGTTTATCATGAGGACTTGTTAAGGTTGTTCTGTGGCTTTAGGTTGATAGGATTTATATGTGAAAATTCTGAGGCTGAATGAAGAGGGCTTGGCTCTTTTTGAAGCAAAATTGCATTACTCTAATTTTCACAAAAGTATGGTCTTCTCTTTACTCTCCTTAGTAGAAAATAAACTCCTTCTCCATGGAATATCAAGGAATGTTCCAATAGTTCATCATTTCAGCAGCAAACATTTCAATATTCTCAAATATAATATTTCTTGAAAGCTCCAGAAAAGGCACAGCTTCCTCTTTACATTAGAAGCTCCAGAAAGACACAGCTTCTCTCATCATGAAAGCTCCAGAAAAGGCACAGCTTTCAGCAGAATGATTTTTTTTTTACAGTAATAACATCTCTTAAACATTTTTTTTTTCACCCAAAGTATCCCCAAATAATGTAGTACAATACAAGACATCTTCCCCCCACACTTATGTTCAAATAGATCATGAAATTTCACTTCAAGAGCAGGTTGGATAGGGAATATTGGCTTGTAATGTGGCTAAACTAACAGGATTTTCATGGCTTCTATGGGCTACAAGGATTAAATGTTCAAGGTAGGCCATTATGAAAGGGATTATCTTGAAAATGGGGCTTTCAAACCAAAGAAATGCCTCAATCATTTAAAACACAAGTACCTCAAACCCTCAAGTTTTGACAGGAATAAATCAAATTCTGGTTAAATCAAGCATGATTTGGTTCTCTCAAGAAGTGAGGTGAATGTAAAGAATATGAAAATAATAGGTTTAGAAGCCTCACGGGAATGTGATTTCAAATATAAAGACAGTGATATATGGCATGGGATTCAAAAAACAGAGTATTTTTCATGAAATTCCCAAATAATTGAACTTGAAACAATGTCATTTTCAGCATTCATTTAAGCTCAGTTTCAAGGAATAAATTATTTCACGCATGGAGATGGGTTTCAAAAATATCAATGATAATCATTTCAGCTCAGAAGTTTCAAAAACACACAAAAATTTAAAAATAAGCACACAAAATTTTAGACACTCACATGTTTAAAAAAACAAATAGGAAAACAAACACATAAAAATCCTACACTACAAAGGTTCCCTCCCCCACACTTAAATGATGCAGTGTCCACAATGCATTCAAGTGTATTTAACATGTAAGAATATTGGAAATTGAATCACAACAATCATGAAAATATAAAGGAGAGGTACGACCTGATGGAGTTTATTGATAAACAGGTTGGAGGAGTGTGATCTCCTCCATTGGCTCTGATGGCATGGTCCCAAGGAATTTCTTCAATCTGTGCCCATTAACAGTGAATGGATCCTTCACTCCATCCTTCACAATCTGCACAGCACCAAAAGGATATACATGAGTAACTATAAGTGGACCATCCCACCTGGAACGAAGTTTACCTGGCATCAGCTTGAGTCTTGAATTGAATAACAACACTTTGTCTCCTGGATGGAAGTCCTTTGGTTGGATCAGTTTGTCATGAGCCACTCTTGTTCTCTCTTTGTAAATCCTAGAATTTTCAAATGCTTCCCTTAGAATTTCATCCAACTCCTGTAATTGCAATCTTCTCTCTTTCCCAGCACTTTCAAGATCCAGATTAATCTTCTTCACAGCCCAGTATGCCTTGTGTTCCAATTCCACAGGTAGGTGACAACTTTTCCCATAAATCAGCCTATATGGACTCATTCCAATTGGAGTTTTGTAGGCTGTCATGTAAGCCCATAATGTGTCGTCTAACCTTTGGCTCCAATCCTTCCTATTTGGATTAACAGTCTTTTCCAAAATTCCTTTGATTTCCCTATTGGACACTTCAGCTTGCCCATTAGTCTGTGGATGATAGGGAGTTGATGTTTTATGATGCACCCCATACTTTTTCAACAAAGCCGCCATTCTCCAATTACAAAAGTGAGTCCCTTGATCACTAATGATGGCTCTTGGAACTCCAAACCTACAAAATATGTTAGCCCTGACAAAATCACAAACAACTTTAGCATCGTCAGTCCTGGTGGCTTTTGCTTCCACCCATTTGGAAACATAATCAACAGCAAGAAGAATATAAGAATTTCCAAATGACATTGGGAAAGGTCCCATAAAATCTATCCCCCAAACTTCAAATATTTCACAAAAATTAAGTGGCTTTTGGGGCATTTCTTGTCTCTTTGAAATATTTCCTGTAAACTGACATTTTTCACACCGTTTACAAAAATCATGAGAATCTTTGAAAAGTGTTGGCCAATAAAGTCCAGATTCTAAAACCTTTCTTGCAGTCCTTTGAGGTCCAAAGTGGCCTCCACAAGCTAATGTGTGACAAAACCTAAAGCCTGATTCAATTTCATTTTTAGGCAAACATCTTCTGATCATTTGGTCATTGCAAATCTTCCAAAGAAATGGATCATCCCAGATGTAATATTTAGATTCAGATTTCAATTTGTGAATTTGGTGAGAATTTAAATGAGATGGGACCTGAGATGTTACCAGATAATTGACCATGTCAGCATACCAAGGTACTTCTCCTTCAATCAAGTACAACTGCTCTCCTGGAAGGCGATCATTTAGTGGTTCAGTGTCTGGAATCTCAACTTCAGCGGTGTTGGGTAGTCTACTTAAGTGATCAGCCACTTGGTTCTCAGATCCCTTCTTATCATTGATTTCTATGTTGAACTCCTGTAGTAGTAGTATCCATCTCACTAGCCTTGGTTTTGCTTCAGCCTTCTTCATCAAGTACCTAAGAGCCTCAATTCGCTGAGAAAGGACAGCTCCAACTGCTTGGTTTGAAGCATCACAAAGTAGCTCAAATGGTTCTTCCCAATTTGGTGGCTGCATCATTGGTGGTGTAATCAATTTCTTCTTCAAATCATCAAATGCTTCCCTACATGAACCATTGAAATCAAAATCAGCATCTTTCAAAAGTAATCTAGAGAGAGGGAGAGAAATCTTACTGAAATCTTTTATAAACCTCCTGTAGAATCCTGCATGTCCTAAAAATGATCTAACATGTTTCACACAAGTTGGGTAAGGCAATGAATTTATCACTTCAATTTTTGATTTATCAACCTCAATGACTTTCTTTGAAATGACATTCCCAAGGACAATTCCTCTCTCAACCATAAAATGACACTTTTCAAAATTCAAAACAAGGTTCTTTTCAATGCAAGTTTTCAAAACTTTTTCCAGATTTTTCAAACAATGGTCAAACGAATTTCCAAAAACTGTGAAGTCATCCAAGAAAACCTCCAAGAAATCTTCAATGTGATCAGAAAATATACTTACCATACACCTCTGAAATGTACCTGGAGAATTACACAATCCAAATGGCATTCTTTTGTATGCAAAAGTACCGAAAGGACAAGTAAAGGTAGTCTTATCTTGATCCTCGGGGGCAATGGGTACCTGAAAATAACCTGAAAATCCATCCAAAAAGCAATAATGAGTTCTCCCTGCCAATCTCTCTAACATCTGGTCAATGAATGGGATAGGGAAATGATCTTTTCGAGTGACCTGATTCAGCTTCCAAAAATCGATGCATACTCTCCAGCTATTCTGAATTCTCATAGGTACTAATTCATTCTTTTCATTCCTCACAATGGTTAGGCCAGTTTTCTTTGGGACTACATGGATGGGGCTAACCCATTGTGAATCTGATATGGGATAGATGATCCCGGCTTCTAATAACTTCTCAATCTCTTTTTTTACAACCTCCATCAGGGTAGGGTTCAGCCTCTTTTGGGGTTGTCTGACAGGTTTGGAATCTCCCTCAAGAAAAATTCTATGTGAGCAAATGTTTGGGTTTCTTCCTGGGATATCACCTAAGCTCCACCCTATTGCTTAGACATTCTCTCTCAAAAGCTCAATCAATGATTTTTCTTGAGTTTTAGATAGATTATTAGCAATTATTACTTGTAATTTCTCTCCCTCCAAAAGGTAAACATATTTTAAATCAGTGGGGAGTGGTTTTAATTCTAGATCAGGAGGATGCTCAAGAGATGAAACTAAATTGAGGTTCTCCACTTCCAATGGTTTGACATCCTGCAAACAAGAAATCATATCATTTTCATCATCATTTAACAAATTATCAAAGAAATCAGATTTTACCTCTTCTTCCAACAGGAAATCAGAACCTCCAAAAGTTTGGGAATCCATATGTTCAGTGATATCTTTAATAGAAAAATTCTCTCCTAATGATAAAAATTCATGAAACATACCTGATTCTTCAATTGGTTCTATGTCATCTTCATGGGAGAGTGCGAAGAGTGAATGATCATCTGATGGGTGCCTCATGGATTCAAAAATATTGAAGTGGACAGTGCTATCTCCAAACTCCATGGTAAGTGTCCCTTCATGGACATTGATGATGGTTTTGGCCGTCTTTAAGAATGGTCTCCCCAAAATGATGGGTGAGTGTGATGGGATCCTATCATCTTCCATATTCAACACATAAAAGTCAGCAGGGAATAAAAGATCTTTGACTTTTACCAGGACATCCTCCAGAACTCCTGCTGGGAAAACTGTGGATCTATTTGCAAGCTGGACCACCACTCTTGTGGGATTCAAGTCTCCCATCTGCAAAGAAGTATATACTGAGTGAGGCAATACATTAATTGATGCACCTAAATCGCACAAAGCATTAGAGAAATTTAATGAACCAATGGTGCATGGAATAGAAAACGTCCCTGGATCTTGACATTTGGTTGGCAATTGTGGTGTGATAAGGGCTGAGACGCTTCTTCCCAAATTGATCCTCTCATTCCCTTGAAGTCTCCTTTTCTTGGTGCAAATATCCTTCAAAAATTTAGCATACTTTGGAATTTGTTTGAGTGCTTCAAGCAGAGGTATGTTGATTTCCACTTTCTGAAAGGTGTCCATAATTTGTTTTTGCAGTGCTTCTTCTTGTAACCTCTTTGATTCAATCATCCTTGATGGAAATGGTGGTGGTATATCTTTCTTCTCCCTTTGTTTCCTTTGAAATGGTGTTTCTTGTTTCTTCCTTCTTGTCCTATCATTATCATCCTCCTCTTTCTTATCTTCTTCCCGATGCATTTTTATAGAATTTTCATCATTTCTAACTTCATTCTCGCCCATATTAGTTTTTCTTGTTTCAGGTTCAATGGTGGATGGTGGTTGGAGTTCTTTTCCACTTCTTGTAGTTATAATACTAACATTCTCTTTTGGGTTTGGGATTGTTTGGGAAGGGAGTTTACCTGAATTTTTTGTCAGAAAGTCCATGAGACTCTCAAACTTATTGGACAAATCTTTAACAGTGTCTTTCAGTCCTTCAAACACAGATTTTTGTTGGTTTTGAATTGGAGGTTGGGCACTAGTGGATGGTTGCTCATAGGGTCTTTGGATATTGGTTGGTTTTTGGTATGAAGGCTGATTATAAGATGGTTTTTGTTGAAATGGTGGAGGGTTCTGGAATTGATTCTGGAATGAGGGTTGGTTTTGAAACTGATTTTGGTACGGGGGCCTAGCTTGATTCTGTTGATTTCCAAATCCATATTGGACTTGGTTAGGCTCTCTCCATCCTTGATTTTGCTGGAACTGCCTTGGCTGAAAGGCTGCTGCACATGTTTCCATTCCCTGTATTTCAGCACACTGGTCAGTGAAATGATCAGGAGATGAGCATAAACCACATACCTTAGCTGGTGCTTGTTGGTCACTAACTTGCTTCAAGGCCATCTGCCTCACCAAACTAGTAAGCTCTTCAATCTTAGTTTCTAATAAGGGTGATGGATGAGAAGTGCGTACCTCATGAATACCTCTTGTTCCAATACCTCTTGTTCCAAATTGCTGCGAGTTTTGGGAAATCTTCTCAATCAAGCCCTTGGCTTCTTCTAGTGACTTGTCAATCAAGGCACCTCCAGATGATGCATCAAGAAGGTTTCTGTCATTGTCCAGTAGTCCTTGATAGAAGAAGACAAGAAAGTGGTGTTCCTCAATGGCTTGATGTGGACAGCTAGCACATAGCTTCTTAAATCTCTCCCAATACTCATAAAGGGTTTCTCCAGATGATTGTCATATGGCATAGATTTCCTTCCGAATGGCTGTGATTCTAGAGGTGGGGAAGAATCTTTGCATAAAACATCTTACCAGGTCATTCCAGTCATGTACATCTCCTGGTTGTAGGCCGTACATCCATTTTTTAGCAGCTCCATCCAATGAAAACGGAAATGCCTTCCACTTTACCTACTCCTCGGTAATTCCACGGGGTCTGAAAGTTGAGCAAACATGTGTGAACTCTTTAATGTGTTTGTTTGGATCTTCACCTGCCAAACCATGAAACTTTGGAAGCAAAGGAATCATGTTAGGTTTCATTTCAAAATCATTTTGTAACACTGGCATGACAAGTTGATTGTTTTGATTAAGGAATTGTGGTGCACAGAGGTCTCTAAGTGTTTGGTTTTGATTTTCAGCCATGATGACAGGCTCAGAGTGAACACTTGAAGTTTCACTTGAGTCTGCAAAGGGAACTTCCTCAAATTCAGATTCCAAATTAATGTTTCTAAGTCTATTCAACAAGGTTCTTTCAATTTCAGGATCTATGGGTAAAGGTTCAGTTTTTGAGGTTCGAGTCATGCAATTTTGAAGAGAAAAGATGAAAAGAGAGAAAAGAAAAGAAAAGAAATGTTGGCACTACCTCCCCGGCAACGGCGCCAAGTTTTGACACGTTCCTGTCGTGGGGTGTGACAAAAACAAATATTACTTAGGTTAAAATGCAGTAGAGTGGATTACCTAGGTTGTCTCCAGAGAGGAGTGCACAACAATTAAGCTGTCACCTTAAAATAGAAAGAAGTGAGGTTGTTTTTAGAAATTGTTTGATTTAGAAAATATAAGAAAGAAAATAAATAAAGTAAAGTAATTAAGTGAAATTTTTGAAACAAATTGACAAATGATGTGATCTAAATCAGTGATATGAAATGGTGATCAGGTTAGGGTCAGTTTTCCAGTTGTAATTCTATCATTGTTCATTTTACCCAATTCTCCTCTGCTAAATCGTTAAGAGTGAGAATCCACAATCGTTTCTTCTCACTCCCTTGGTCAATTAAAAATGTGAGAATAAACCTTACTAAAATCTTAGGTTGGTCTACTCTCCTTCCAATGTGTAATAGAGTTTTAGAAAATACCCCCAATTATCTTAGGCAATCCCCAATCGGGTCTTGTTTATCCCAAGTAATCAAGAACATTCACTACTCTTCACACACGTACCGGTGATCACCGAGTACTACACCACTAAATCCCGGTCTATTCAATTGTTTATAAACCAGAACCTAGTGGAGGGAGATATTGATCATTGACCAAATAAAAATGAACAACAGAATCTAAAATCAGATACAATCGTACATGATAATAAAAACTGTTATAAGAAATTGAAATAGATTCGCAGAAGAGAAAAGGATTTTAAAACATTAAGAGAAGGAACTCATGGAATACAACATGGAAAAACTCCCCTTCCCCAATCACACAGAAGTTTACCCCACCATGGTAAGGGTAATTGTGACTAAGGGGAAAGAAGAATTCATTACAAAACTAAGAAGAACAAAAGAGAGAAAACAAAGAACAGAAAATTTGATGCTCCAGAATCTGTACTCCAGAGGTTTGCCTCTGTTATGCCCACCTGCCGGCCGAAACTCACTGAGGTCCCTTCTTATAGAATGTTGTAAAGGAAGTTTTCTATCTACCATTAAAATTTGAGAGTAATTGGACAGGTGTAAAGAACGATATGGCCGAATCAATGACCATTACCTTTCTGACCGCCAAACACTGTTTCACCTACTCCATGTTGACGCGCCAAAAGGATGCATTAATGAGCTCAATAATTTATGAAATTTAATGTGAGACGTCCTTTTGAAGTCCTCCGTCGACACCAGCTGGAATCACTTCATTCTAAGGTCGGCTGAAGGAGATATTGCATATTTAATGAAGTGGCGTCCATTCTGCCTTCCAAACTGATTTCTCAACTTGATTTAATTTTCTGCACCATTGGGTTTCGAATTGGGTCTTGGTCCAGAAGGAGAATTTTAAGCCCAAAAGTATAGGAATCCTAAAAAAAATTCACTTCAATTGGACCCATATTATAAAAGTTATGACCGAAAAACAGAAGCTATATAAAACTGACAATTTTACAGAATTACCCCATTTTCACATTTAAGCCCAAAATACACTAAAAACACATAAATGATGCAAATAAACTCACATTGAATAATTAGGAGGGATTAAATCATTGAAAAACATATAAATAATAATGAAAATATTAACTCTATCAATTCCCCCACACTTATCACTTGGACTCCTGGACAAGTCAGAATCAAAATAAATTCAAAGTAAATTCAAAACACATATCCATGAGATCCACAAATTTGAAAACAAGAAACAAAATATATCATGCCTCCTGAAACTCTATTATTTCATATTATTAAGTTAGGATCATTCAATAAATTTACTCTTCATTTCTCCTCCCATGCACACAAAACACTTACCTAAATTTCATTATCTCTCATTACACAAATCTCAATTTTTTAGCAATGTCTTTCTCATCCAAACTCATACAAGGGTCACCATAGGCTTGATAAATTCCTACCTCTCCACCCGATGTGAGTCAAAGACATATGTTTATCATGAGGACTTGTTAAGGTTGTTCTGTGGCTTTAGGTTGGTAGGATTTATATGTGAAAATTCTGAGGCTGAATGAAGAGGGCTTGGCTCTTTTTGAAGCAAAATTGCATTACTCTAATTTTCACAAAAGTATGGTCTTCTCTTTACTCTCCTTAGTAGAAAATAAACTCCTTCTCCATGGAATATCAAGGAATGTTCCAATAGTTCATCATTTCAGCAGCAAACATTTCAATCTTCTCAAATATAATATTTCTTGAAAGCTCCAGAAAAGGCACAGCTTCCTCTTTACATTAGAAGCTCCAGAAAGACACAACTTCTCTCATCATGAAAGCTCCAGAAAAGGCACAGCTTTCAGCAGAATGATTTTTTTTTACAGCAATAACATCTCTTCAACATTTTTTTTTCACCCAAAGTATCCCCAAATAATGTAGTACAATACAAGACATCTTCCCCCCACACTTATGTTCAAATAGATCATGCAATTTCACTTCAAGAGCAGGTTGGATAGGGAATATTGGCTTGTAATGTGGCTAAACTAACAGGATTTTCATGGCTTCTATGGGCTACAAGGATTAAATGTTCAAGGTAGGCCATTATGAAAGGGATTATCTTGAAAATGGGGCTTTCAATCCAAAGAAATGCCTCAATCATTTAAAACACAAGTACCTCAAACCCTCAAGTTTTGACAGGAATAAATCAAATTCTGGTTAAATCAAGCATGATTTGGTTCTCTCAAGAAGTGAGGTGAATGTAAAGAATATGAAAATAATAGGTTTAGAAGCCTCACGGGAATGCGATTTCAAATATAAAGACAGTGATATATGGCATGGGATTCAAAAAACAGAGTATTTTTCATGAAATTCCCAAATAATTGAACTTGAAACAATGTCATTTTCAGCATTCATTTAAGCTCAGTTTCAAGGAATAAATTATTTCACGCATGGAGATGGGTTTCAAAAATATCAATGATAATCATTTCAGCTCAAAAGTTTCAAAAACACACAAAAATTTAAAAATAAGCACACAAAATTTTAGACACTCACATGTTTAAAAAAAACAAATAGGAAAACAAACACATAAAAATCCTACACTACAAAGGTTCCCTCCCCCACACTTAAATGATGCAGTGTCCACAATGCATTCAAATGCATTTAACATGTAAGAATATTGGAAATTGAATCACAACAATCATGAAAATATAAAGGAGAGGTACGACCTGATGGAGTTTATTGATAAACAGGTTGGAGGAGTGTGATCTCCTCCATTGGCTCTGATGGCATGGTCCCAAGGAATTTCTTCAATCTGTGCCCATTAACAGTGAATGGATCCTTCACCCCATCCTTCACAATCTACACAGCACCAAAAGGATATACATGAGTAACTATAAATGGACCATCCCACCTGGAACGAAGTTTACCTGGCATCAGCTTGAGTCTTGAATTGAATAACAACACTTTGTCTCCTGGATGGAAGTCCTTTGGTTGGATCAGTTTGTCATTAGCCACTCTTGTTCTCTCTTTGTAAATCCTAGAATTTTTAAATGCTTCCCTTAGAATTTCATCCAACTCCTGTAATTGCAATCTTCTCTCTTTCCCAGCACTTTCAAGATCCAGATTAATCTTCTTCACAGCCCAGTATGCCTTGTGTTCCAATTCCACAGGTAGGTGACAACTTTTCCCATAAATCAGCCTATATGGATTCATTCCAATTGGATTTTTGTAGGCTGTCATGTAAGCCCATAATGTGTCTTCTAACCTTTGGCTCCAATCCTTCCTATTTGGATTAACAGTCTTTTCCAAAATTCCTTTGATTTCCCTATTGGACACTTCAGCTTGCCCATTAGTCTGTGGATGATAGGGAGTTGATGTTTTATGATGCACCCCATACTTTTTCAACAAAGCCGCCATTCTCCAATTACAATAGTGAGTCCCTTGATCACTAATGATGGCTCTTGGAACTCCAAACCTACAAAATATGTTAGCCCTGACAAAATCACAAACAACTTTAGCATCGTCAGTCCTGGTGGCTTTTGCTTCCACCCATTTGGAAACATAATCAACAGCAAGAAGAATATAAGAATTTCCAAATGACATTGGGAAAGGTCCCATAAAATCTATCCCCCAAACTTCAAATATTTCACAAAAATTAAGTGGCTTTTGGGGCATTTCTTGTCTCTTTGAAATATTTCCTGTAAACTGACATTTTTCACACCGTTTACAAAATTCATGAGAATCTTTGAAAAGTGTTGGCCAATAAAGTCCAGATTCTAAAACCTTTCTTGCAGTCCTTTGAGGTCCAAAGTGGCCTCCACAAGCTAATGTGTGACAAAACCTAAAGACTGATTCAATTTCATTTTTAGGCAAACATCTTCTGATCATTTGGTCATTGCAAATCTTCCAAAGAAATGGATCATCCCAGATGTAATATTTAGATTCAGATTTCAATTTGTGAATTTGGTGAGAATTTAAATGAGATGGGACATGAGATGTTACCAGATAATTGACCATGTCAGCGTACCAAGGTACTTCTCCTTCAATCAAGTACAACTGCTCTCCTGGAAGGCGATCATTTAGTGGTTCAGTGTCTGGAATCTCAACTTCAGCGGTGTTGGGTAGTCTACTTAAGTGATCAGCCACTTGGTTCTCAGATCCCTTCTTATCTTTGATTTCTATGTTGAACTCCTGTAGTAGTAGTATCCATCTCACTAGCCTTGGTTTTGCTTCAGCCTTCTTCATCAAGTACCTAAGAGCCTCAATTCGCTGAGAAAGGACAGCTCCAACTGCTTGGTTTGAAGCATCACAAAGTAGCTCAAATGGTTCTTCCCAATTTGGTGGCTGCATCACTGGTGGTGTAATCAATTTCTTCTTCAAATCATCAAATGCTTCCCTACATGAACCATTGAAATCAGAATCAGAATCTTTCAAAAGTAATCTAGAGAGAGGGAGAGAAATCTTACTGAAATCTTTTATAAACCTCCTGTAGAATCCTGCATGTCCTAAAAATGATCTAACATGTTTCACACAAGTTGGGTAAGGCAATGAATTTATCACTTCAATTTTTGATTTATCAACCTCAATGCCTTTCTTTGAAATGACATGCCCAAGGACAATTCCTCTCTCAACCATAAAATGACACTTTTCAAAATTCAAAACAAGGTTCTTTTCAATGCAAGTTTTCAAAACTTTTTCCAGATTTTTCAAACAATGGTCAAACGAATTTCCAAAAACTGTGAAGTCATCCAAGAAAACCTCCAAGCAATCTTCAATGTGATCAGAAAATATACTTACCATACACCTCTGAAATGTACCTGGATCATTACACAATCCTAATGGCATTCTTTTGTATGCAAAAGTACCGAAAGGACAAGTAAAGGTAGTCTTCTCTTGATCCTCGGGGGCAATGGGTACCTGAAAATAACCTGAAAATCCATACAAAAAGCAATAATGAGTTCTCCCTGCCAATCTCTCTAACATCTGGTCAATGAATGGGATAGGGAAATGATCTTTTCGAGTGACCTGATTCAGCTTCCTAAAATCGATGCATACTCTCCAGCTATTCTGAATTCTCATAGGGACTAATTCATTCTTTTCATTCCTCACAATGGTTAGGCCAGTTTTCTTTGGGACTACATGGATGGGGCTAACCCATTGTGAATATGATATGGGATAGATGATCCCGGCTTCTAATAACTTCTCAATATCTTTTTTTACAACCTCCATCAGGGTAGGGTTCAGCCTCCTTTGGGGTTGTCTGACAGGTTTGGAATCTCCCTCAAGAAAAATTCTATGTGAGCAAATGTTTGGGTTTCTTCCTGGGATATCACCTAAGCTCCACCCTATTGCTTGGACATTCTCTCTCAAAAGCTCAATCAATGATTTTTCTTGAGTTTTAGATAGATTATTAGCAATTATTACTGGTAATTTCTCTCCCTCCAAAAGGTAAACATATTTTAAATCAGTGGGGAGTGGTTTTAATTCTAGATCAGGAGGATGCTCAAGAGATGAAACTAAATTGAGGTTCTCCACTTCCAATGGTTTGACATCCTGCAAACAAGAAATCATATCATTTTCATCATCATTTAACAAATTATCAAAGAAATCAGATTTTACCTCTTCTTCCAACAGGAAATCAGAACCTCCAAGAGTTTGGGAATCCATATGTTCAGTGATATCTTTAATAGAAAAATTCTCTCCTAATGATAAAAATTCATGAAACATACCTGATTCTTCAATTGGTTCTATGTCATCTTCATGGGAGAGTGCGAAGAGTGAATGATCATCTGATGGGTGCCTCATGGATTCAAAAATATTGAAGTGGACAGTGTTATCTCCAAACTCCATGGTAAGTGTCCCTTCATGGACATTGATGATGGTTTTGGCCGTCTTTAAGAATGGTCTCCCCAAAATGATGGGTGAGTGTGATGGGATCCTATCATCTTCCATATTCAACACATAAAAGTCAGCAGGGATTAAAAGATATTTGAATTTTACCAGGACATCCTCCAGAACTCCTGCTGAGAAAACTGTGGATCTATTTGCAAGCTGGACCACCACTCTTGTGGGCTTCAAGTCTCCCATCTGCAAAGAAGTATATACTGAGTGAGGCAATACATTAATTGATGCACCTAAATCGCACAAAGCATTAGAGAAATTTAATGAACCAATGGTGCATGGAATAGAAAACGTCCCTGGATCTTGACATTTGGTTGGCAATTGTGGTGTGATAAGGGCTGAGACGCTTCTTCCCAAATTGATCCTCTCATTCCCTTGAAGTCTCCTTTTCTTGGTGCAAAGATCCTTCAAAAATTTAGCATACTTTGGAATTTGTTTGAGTGCTTCAAGCAAAGGTATGTTGATTTCCACTTTCTGAAAGGTGTCCAGAATTTGTTTTTGGAGTGCTTCTTCTTGTAACCTCTTTGATTCAATCATCCTTGATGGAAATGGTGGTGGTATATCTTTCTTCTCCCTTTGTTGCCTTTGAAATGGTGTTTCTTGTTTCTTCCTTCTTGTCCTATCATTATCATCCTCCTCTTTCTTATCTTCTTCCCGATGCATTTTTATAGAATTTTCATCATTTCTAACTTCATTCTCGCCCATATTAGTTTTTCTTGTTTCAGGTTCAATGGTGGATGGTGGTTGGAGTTCTTTTCCACTTCTTGTAGTTATAATACTAACATTCTCTTTTGGGTTTGGGATTGTTTGGGAAGGGAGTTTACCTGAATTTTTTGTCAGAAAGTCCATGAGACTCTCAAACTTATTGGACAAATCTTTAACAGTGTCTTTCAGTCCTTCAAACACAGATTTTTGTTGGTTTTGAATTGGAGGTTGGGCACTAGTGGATGGTTTCTCATAGGGTCTTTGGATATTGGTTGGTTTTTGGTATGAAGGCTGATTATAAGATGGTTTTTGTTGAAATGGTGGAGGGTTCTGGAATTGATTCTGGAATGAGGGTTGGTTTTGAAACTGATTTTGGTACGGGGGCCTAGCTTGATTCTGTTGATTTCCAAATCCATATTGGACTTGGTTAGGCTCTCTCCATCCTTGATTTTGCTGGAACTGCCTTGGCTGAAAGGCTGCTGCACATGTTTCCATTCCCTATATTTCAGCACACTGGTCAGTGAAATGATCAAGAGATGAGCATAAACCACATACCTTAGCTGGTGCTTGTTGGTCACTAACTTGCTTTAAGGCCATCTGCCTCACCAAACTAGTAAGCTCTTCAATATTAGTTTCTAATAAGGGTGATGGATGAGAAGTGCGTACCTCATGAATACCTCTTCTTCCAATACCTCTTGTTCCAAATTGCTGCGAGTTTTGGGAAATCTTCTCAATCAAGCCCTTGGCTTCTTCTAGTGACTTGTCAATCAAGGCATCTCCAGATGATGCATCAAGAAGGTTTCTGTCATTGTCCAGTAGTCCTTGATAGAAGAAGACAAGAAAGTGGTGTTCCTCAATGGCTTGATGTGGACAGCTGGCACATAGCTTCTTAAATCTCTCCCAATACTCATAAAGGGTTTCTCCAGATGATTGTCGTATGGCATAGATTTCCTTCCGAATGGCTGTGCTTCTAGAGGTGGGGAAGAATCTTTGCATAAAACATCTTACCAGGTCATTCCAGTCATGTACATCTCCTGGTTGTAGGCTGTACATCCATTCTTTAGCAGCTCCATCCAACGAAAACGGAAATGCCTTCCACTTTACCTGCTCCTCGGTAATTCCACGGGGTCTGAAAGTTGAGCAAACATGTGTGAACTCTTTAATGTGTTTGTTTGGATCTTCACCTGCCAAACCATGAAACTTTGGAAGCAAAGGAATCATGTTAGGTTTCATTTCAAAATCATTTTGTAACACTGGCATGACAAGTTGATTGTTTTTATTAAGGAATTGTGGTGCACAGAGGTCTCTAAGTGTTTGGTTTTGATTTTCAGCCATGATGACAGGCTCAGAGTGAAAACTTGAAGTTTCACTTGAGTCTGCAAGGGGAACTTCCTCAAATTCAGATTCCAAATTAATGTTTCTAAGTCTATTCAACAAGGTTCTTTCAATTTCAGGATCTATGGGTAAAGGTTCAGTTTTTGAGGTTCGAGTCATGCAATTTTGAAGAGAAAAGATGAAAAGAGAGAAAAGAAAAGAAAAGAAATGTTGGCACTACCTCCCCGGCAACGGCGCCAAGTTTTGACACGTTCCTGTCGTGGGTTGTGACAAAAACAAATATTACCTAGGTTAAAATGCAGTAGAGTGGATTACCTAGGTTGTCTCCAGAGAGGAGTGCACAACAATTAAGCTGTCACCTTAAAATAGAAAGAAGTGAGGTTGTTTTTAGAAATTGTTTGATTTAGAAAATATAAGAAAGAAAAAAAATAAAGTAAAGTAATTAAGTGAAATTTTTGAAACAAATTGACAAATGATGTGATCTAAATCAGTGATATGAAATGGTGATCAGGTTAGGGTCAGTTTTCCAGTTGTAATTCTATCATTGTTCATTTTACCCAATTCTCCTCTGCTAAATCGTTAAGAGTGAGAATCCACAATCGTTTCTTCTCACTCCCTTGGTCAATTAAAAATGTGAGAATAAACCTTACTAAAATCTTAGGTTGGTCTACTCTCCTTCCAATGTGTAATAGAGTTGTAGAAAATACCCCCAATTATCTTAGGCAATCCCCAATCGGGTCTTGTTTATCCCAAGTAATCAAGAACATTCACTACTCTTCACACACGTACCGGTGATCACCGAGTACTACACCACTAAATCCCGGTCTATTCAATTGTTTATAAACCAGAACCTATTGGAGGGAGATATTGATCATTGACCAAATAAAAATGAACAACAGAATCTAAAATCAGATACAATCGTACATGATAATAAAAACTGTTATAAGAAATTGAAATAGATTCGCAGAAGAGAAAAGGATTTTAAAACATTAAGAGAAGGAACTCATGGAATAAAACATGGAAAAACTCCCCTTCCCCAATCACACAGAAGTTTACCCCACCATGGTAAGGGTAATTGTGACTAAGGGGAAAGAAGAATTCTTTACAAAACTAAGAAGAACAAAAGAGAGAAAACAAAGAACAGAAAATTTGATGCTCCAGAATCTGTACTCCAGAAGTTTGCCTCTGTTATTCCCACCTGCCGGCCGAAACTCACTGAGGTCCCTTCTTATAGAATGTTGGAAATGATGTTTTCTATCTACCCTTAAAATTTTAGAGTAATTGGACAGGTGTAAAGAAAGATATGGCCGAATAAATGACCATTACTTTTCTGACCGCCAAACACTGTTTCACCCACTCCATGTTGACGCGCCAAAAGGATGCATTAATGAGCTCAATAATTTATGAAATTTAATGTGAGCCGTCCTTTGGAAGTCGTCTGTCGACACCATCTGGAATCACTTCATTCTAAGGTCGGCTGAAGGAGATATTGCATATTTAATGAAGTGGGTTCCATTCTGCCTTCCAAACTGATTTCTCAACTTGATTTAATTTTCTGCACCATTGGGTTTCGAATTGGGTCTTGGTCCAGAAGGAGAATTTTAAGCCCACAAGTATAGGAATCCTAAAAAAAAATTCACTTCCATTGGACCCATATTATAAAAGTTATGACCGAAAAACAGAAGCTATATAAAACTGACAATTTTACAGAATTACCCCATTTTCACATTTAAGCCCAAAATACACTAAAAACACATAAATGATACAAATAAACTCACATTGAATAATTAGGAGGGATTAAATCATTGAAAAACATATAAATAATAATGAAAATATTAACTCTATCAGATATTTTTTCAAAGAATATTAATGATTATGTGACAATGGAAGTTAATGGGAATGAAATATAAATATAAATTTAATTATATTTATAATATATTTCAATATACTCTTGAGGAAATAATATTGTTTGGTAAAAATTTATTTCACAATTGTGATATTATGGATACATGTATTATTTTTATTTATGGGGTTCAAAACTTATTGAGTAGAATCTGACTAATTATAAGGAACCACAAAAAGGATTTGTTCCAACATTATAAAAACTAAACTAGCCCAAAAGGAAGAATAATTTTTCAAATTTCATTACCATGATATTTATCAGTTGTAACTATTTTGTTATGAGTAAAAAGTAAAATTGGAAATTTAATTTTTAATGCATAGGCACCATTGTTATTATGATTAGGAAAATAAAAATTTAAATCCACAAATAAGAATATAGAATCTGTTGATTGGGAAAATAAATGTGGAACTGAATGATTCAGATTATATATATTGTTACAATCATAGATTAGAGAAACATTTTTATTATGAAATATTTTTTACATATGCGGTATATTTTTTAATAAATTACATTTTTGTAAGATGATTGTTTTAGAAGTTTTTAAAAAATTTAAAGATTATACATGTTCTATTACTGAGGTGATGCTTGGTAATGAAAATGTTAAAACAAAAATGGTTGAATATTATAACCCTAAGCCTATATCTAATGAATCAATTTTATTAATTTAAGTGAAGTTGTATTAGTAGATATAGGTGTAAAAATTTTATTAAACTTTGAAAATACAACTATCGGTGATAGTGTTTATTTAAATGATGATTCAAATGGAAATTCTAAAATAAAATTTTAAATTATAGCAATATCTGATAGTAAAATTTATGTGGAAAAGGATGTTAAGGCTATGTTTTGGAAATAAGAAGAAAATTTTGATGATCATACACTAACTTCTTAAATGGAAATATTTCAATTTGTAGTGGAAACTAATGTTTTCATTGATGAAGTACAAAAAATTAAACATGCTTATATATTTATATATATCATCTTGATTAAATAAAGAGAAGAAAAATATTATGATTGATATTTTTCATGAGGAAAAATTTAATTTATAATATGATAATGAAACTAATAATGAGTTATATGTTACAGTTAGTGTGATAACCAATGTATTTGTTGATTATGAGAATGTTTCAATAACTACTTATGAGTATGATCATGTTTCTTATGAGAACTAAAATTATTTTTCTACATGTAAATTCTTTATTTTTTAATAATTACAGTAGAAATTTTTAAATAGGAATTTTTTATGATATTAAATTACTGATGAAAATATTTTAGGAAAATTTAGTTCAATAGAAGATTATCATAGGTTTAAATCCTATATAGTTTTTTTATCAATTTTTGATGATATTGTATAACTAATGAATTATCATGATAAATTACTAATATTTTCTAAATTTATTTGGTATGGTAAGAATTTAACACAAAAGAGTGATCATAGAAATCCATTTGTAGCTCTTATATAATTTCTTAATGTTAATACAACATTTGATACATGTTGTTTTTCTATTTTGGAAGAAATAAAATTAATTAGTGTTTTGTTGTCTACTTTAAATTCAAGAATTTATTTTCTATGGAAGTTTTTTTAAATTATTCCCAACAATGTGATATTGATATAGAATTAGAATTTAGAAAATTATAGAATGAGATGATTTATAATTTTCAATTGTTTTGAAATAAATCTTTAAACGAGGAAGATTCATTACCCATGGTTGGGGAATAAACTATTTTTCATAAATTTAATGAATTATGTTTTTAAGATATTTTATTAGTGTGCTAATGATTTAATGGATCTTTGTAAAAATTTAATAAATCACTATCATGATATATCCTCTATAATTGAATATTATAATGGGGATGATAAAAAAGAGGGAGGCATGTATTTAAGGTAATAAAGAAAAAATGAATTACTAACCATGATATATTATTTCACTATCATGATTTGTTATATGGTGTTTTCAAAACTATTTTTAGTATTCATAATCACATTAATGAAAAAAATAACAATAAATATAAATAATCCATATGTTACAGAGAAACTATAAAATGAAATGTGATTATTTTTTTACATAGGGCTTGTTGATACAGAACATGATTAATTTAGTGATGAAAAATCACAATATTTTGGTGCCTGATGTTTAAAAAAGAAATGTTTTTCTTGAGTATAACTTAAAATGGAATGATGAGGTTTTTAATGTTTCTATAAAATTTGTTCTAATTGATATGGATACCTTGAATGAGAGGATATAGAGGATGGAAAATTTTTAGGATTTAATGATTTATTAGATATATATTAATTGTTTTTTAAAGGACGAGATAATAAAAATGGAAATAGAATATTACTATATTCATGATAATGAAGTATTTACTTGGATAAATAAGGATGAAATTTTCTATAACATTCTTTATATATTGAATCATTGTGTCAACCAAATATAAAATTTAGTGATACATCTATTCCATAAACATTCCTACAATTACAACATAACTATGAAATATTTTTGATCCACACCGATCCTTTTATGACAGAGCTATAAATGAAACTCAATTAAGAAGGTGTAGAGATATCCCAATACTAAAATAGATTCAAGCAATATCAATTGATGTATTACATGATATGACACCATATAATCCCCATCATACATCTAGTTCCTCTTGGTAATTACATTATTTGGTACAAATGTTTACAAAAGTCAAATATACCCAGTATAAAATATTATAGGCTTCTAAAATACATTAGGAATATTATTTTCACCCAAACGTAAAATGTAAAACCTATTAATAAAAATTATTTATTTGAATTCCATAAATAAATTATAAATAAATTTTTTATGTTCTAATGTAATTTTTTTAAATGTGATTAAATATGTTTTTTGTCTTGTTTTAAAAAATTATTTCAATACTATAAATTGTATAACCAAAATTACATTAAATTTGAACTTTATTAATTTTTTCATTTTTTATTTGAGTCATTGTAAATGATAATTTTTATTGTATAAGATATACTAATATAGTTTATTTATTATAATACTTGTGTAAAAAGTGGATTTTAGACTGCTAACTATAACACTTACGTATTGGTGGGATGCATAATTCTGTTGTTATCCATCGAATCAAGTGATTGATTATATGAGTAACCCTATACAACTAACTAGAACATAAACTATTGGTCGTTTTGTTACATGAGACTTGAATCTTCATAATCCAGTGTGTATTGACTAGTAGTTAGGGTATTTCAGATACCATGGCGAGAATATACCCTCAAATTAGAGTAGAAATTGTAGTATATGAAAGAGTAAATAAATATATAATTCCATATAACCATAATAAATACACAGTGAGAGTCTATATAAAAAATTCAATATCACAATTTTAAGGAACTAAGAGTGAAATACATGGATCACACATCCCCAATGGTAATATCATATACATGGAAAGAATAAAATAACAAAAAGAAAGGTAAAATGGATGGTCATTCCAACTAAACCAATGAAATTTCTAGTCCCATTATGCATACTCTATCATAGCATTCCATACAAATTCTCACAAAATGGGTCATTTTTCTATCCTATAAACTACAGATAGATAGTAATTAGATTGGGTACCCATGTTCCCAAATAGCCTCAGTAGGGCATTAGTTCAACTGAGTAGTCCACCACCATGTATTTCACTAAATCAACTACTCTGTAAAAATAGTGAATGATCTGATCGATTCAAAAAATCATAAGTACTTCCTTTTAATCCAATAAAACTAATACATATAATTAACAGTAAATCCAAGGGCCATGTTCACCCTAAGATAACTAAAACAATCATCAACAAATGGTAGGGTGTATCTATGAACACCAAGATTGTCAAGCATAACCAACCAGTCATGTCATGGGGTAATATAAAAATCCATATTTTTAGTGTCCCCAAGTTCAATATTCACCCAAATATATCCAATCATTTCTATATCCATAGGGGTTGTGTTCACCATGGGATAACAATTTAAATCCATGATTCTCGAGGGACATCATTCACCCTGAGTTAAACCTGAAGTTCAATAATAATCTAGGGGGAGCATCAAGAAATGGTTAATAATAAAATCTAACAATCCCTATAGGGTTATATTTCACCCCATATTGACCATAAAACCGTGCATCCCCCCCCCTCGAAAGAATATTCACCATCAGTTAACAATAAAATTTATGCACCCCTTTGGGGAAAATTCACAATTAATTCAACATAAAATCCAATTTTTTATAGGGGGAGCATTCACTATAGTTAAATCATAAAACCCTTAAATCTAATAGAGAAGGCACCTATATCACCATTTAAGAGAAATGAATAGTGAAAGTTATAAGGTTCTTTTTTACATTTATATTCATAAACATTTCCATCCACAAGGTTTTTATTCCTTTAATCATTTTCAAATATAACCCATATTATTTTTAAACAATCCTCATACATTTATTTTGAATCTGATATAGTTACATTTTAAAATGTCATTAATTATCTTTATAAACAATAATAATTTGTAAAAACGCATTTCCATTTTCATATGGGTCGAGAATAACCAACTGACCATTTCAGAAAACACTTTTCCATTTTGAAAGGGCCAAACAAAAGTCTATTTCTATTTTTAAAATTAACCTATGATCAGATAATTCTATTTCAAAATCACTTATTCATAAAATGACCGATATTGGAATAATATTTAAATTTTTTAATCATTTAAAATAAAACTAACTATGTTGTAGACATCTATTTAAATGAGCTCCATTAATTAAAACAACCCAATCAAATGAATTTTATAATGTATAGGTCAATGAATAGTATCTGACATAAACACAAACCCCATTCACAGAAAATGCATCAAAAGCCATGGGTTAGCCAAAGGAACCACATAAATTATTCCATGAATTTCCCAACTAATTTATTATTGGAAGTTAGTTCATCCTAAACATAGAGAAAATGTGAATCCTATAAACCCTCCATAAAATAGTTAATATTACCAAGACTAATTTGAACACCACCCTATAATGAAAGAATATATAAATAGATGCAATGTTATATGTATCATTAGGGAAATGCATACAAATAAATTGAAGATTATTGAATCAGATGCTAGACGGAAGAGATCCCGACATTAAGAAAGGAGAGGGACCGAGTGCAAGGGGGTTTTCTTGAAAACAAATGTAGAGGGGGGGGGGAATATCAAGTGGATAATTTAAGATAAAAATGATGGGAAATAAAAAATTTACAACTCTTAGAAATTTTGAAGGATTCCATTGGATTGATGGTGGCTATAGGATGAACTTAATGTTTCATCTATGTCATTAGGTGATTCAGTTGAAATGTATTATCTAGACTGTGGTTCGAAAATATTATATTTTAACCCCAACTTCATGTACCACACAACATGTTCATTAAAACAATTAAATTATCCTCATGGAATTCCATTCAAAAGTCCACCCATCACCTGGAATGAATTTAATGTTCTCACTATAATATTAAATACCCATAAAAATAAGGTCATTTAAAACTACCCATCATAGCACTTCACATCCCCAATAATCCCTAGTGGAATAATAGCTACAAATAGATTAATCATAGTCATTGATTACCGTTCAACAATTCTCCCATACTACCAAATCACTGAAACACTTCTCAAAGGACATCTATAAATGGAAGAGGCAATTCCAAAAGGTCCTAATAAAAAACACTCTGTTTTATCAAAACATCATGATGGATGTTTATGGAATTTACCCATACCATGTTAATTTTATATCTTAATACCATTGGAATGTCAAGCCTATGGTGCTCCCCTCTGTAGTACTTATCCAAAGAGGCTAATTCTGAAATTCAAATCCTCTTATATAACAATTTTCCAATCGATTGTTGTCCTCAGTGGGCCAAATGTCGTTATATAATTATTCTCATAAATTATATCTCAAAAAGGATGGAAATGTTAGTAAACATCATAATAAAATCAAAATCTCCATTTTAAATATAAAACAAACAGTCCTCTAACTTCCAATAATATCTTAATATAGTATTTTCTTTTAAACCCCCAATCCATCCTATTAAATATTTTATCCACCTCTAAAACGATATGCTTGATGTAGTTGTTAACATGTTTCATCAAACTATACATGTTAGAACAAGATGAACCTCGTCCATATAACCTCACATAAAAATCATGGCTTCCAAAAACATGAGACTTTACAAACTAAATTATATTCTTCTCTATAATGTTATCCTGAAACCACCCAAGCATGTAGATCTTCTTCCTAACAAAAATCTTGTTGTCATCGTTAACTAAAAATTTAAATTTACCTAAATTAAATAATACATGAATTCATACCATGACATTATTTTTAAATAATGACTTCGTAAATACATTGCAAATATAGTCATCAACTACAATCATAGGAACATCATGGTCCAACCAACCTTCCAATGTATTTCATGGTAAAAAAACACCCACCTGCATCACCTTTCATTCTCCTAACCAAGAACCATGGTGACACATCAAATATACACATTTAGATTAGCCGACTCTATCCCAATCCAGATCCATCTCACAAACTCACCCATCTCTATACACAAATTATCCTTTAAAATTTCCTAGTATAACTTGATTACATTATAAACATGCAATCATCAACATACAATGATTTCAAAATCGTAAAATGATTGTTATAACACTCAAATACCCATATTTATACAATGTTCATAGGCCATCGACTAAAATGTCACTACCATATATTGAGTGTCTTATATCAACTCCATTGAGTCAAAATCCATCATCAGTAGCACACATTCTATTTCTCACTAAAGTTGATAGTCAGATGTGACCGTACATATCATATGTGAGGTCTTACATAATGAAATATTCACTTCCCATTCATGAGTACTATGTCACACCCAGACCTAAGAGATTATTTTGTTTTAATTGTTTCTCTATCTTTAAATATTTTGGGAGCAGTCCGGGGTGAGTTCTGAATGATGTTTTTGAGTTTGTGTTAAAAAAATGTGTGCATGATATTCTATGTTGTTGGGCATACGAGTGGAGCATGTTTCAGATATCCCTTGCGGCTCCTCCTGGGTAACTGTGTGACCGCCCGTTCTAAGAAAATGAAACTTAATGATTTTTGTAATTAAAACATACTTTAATTTCATCGTTAAAATTTTTTATTGCTATGATTTTTATTATTATTAAAATGATTTGAATACCTTTATTTTTTTTATCATTATTATTATTATCAAGATTATTATTATTATTATCGTTATCAAATATTATGAATAAGCTTATTAAAGAAACAATTATTAATTTTATTATAAATCCTAAAAATGAAATGAATTTTTGAATTAATTTTAATTTAACGATTATTATTATTATACATATTATTATAATTGTTATTATTAATTTTAATTAGCTTTTTTTGTTCATTTTACCCTTTTTTATGTTTTCGAATACAATCTCTTCCCCCACATTTTCCATTGCGGTACGCAACCCTTTCCTGTGTACAGTGCGACCCCAGCCCGGTCCTCCCTTCTCAGCCTCCTTTGCAACTCACCCAACTGCTGGCCAACCATCTCTTCCAGGACCCCGGTTGCGCTCCCTCATCACCCCTTTGGTCGACCCTGCCAGCAACGGCACCCCCCGCATCCCTACTTACCCGGCCTCTCCCACACAATCACTTCACCCCCATGTTCCAGTGCTTCACTTCTAGCATTCGACCTCATCGCGCTTCAGCACACCCAGTAGCTGCCCTGCCTTCTCTCCCGGCCGCCAAACAATCCAGCTGTTCCCAGGTTGCCGCCCTCGCCTCACACTCCCCTGCCTGCATCGCACTCCCAGCTCAAACTTGCAACGCCCCGCTCCCCATCAGCCTCTGCGCACTAGCTGCCCGACACCCTCCACCCACCTTGCACGGGTCAAACAGCTAGCCTCCACGTTTCAGCCTCCTACCCGCAACCTCCAGCATGCCACACCAAACCCTTGCCCGTCCTCCCTTCTCCCGCAACTAGCAGGGTGACCTCCCCTGTCCAGTTGTTTTCTTTTTCTCTCTGGCTACTCCGGACACATCATACAACCCCCATGGTTCCCTATTTAGCATTCACTGTCTCTGACCCGTGACCTCTATGAGATTCTCCTTCTTCTCCTCTCCCCCTCACTGTTGTCACCCCCTTGTCGGCGCCCTCTCCCTCTAGAGATGACATGCCCCTTCGTTAAGGGTTTGGGGCAAGTGTGTTCTTTGAAGATGGATTAATTTTTGCTAAAACTATATGTGTTGGGGTTAAATATTGTTTGCACAGGGTTTAATTATAGTTCTAGATCATACTGTCGAAGTGCGAATGTGATCATGCACCTGCCTCAAGGGTGCGTTGCCATTATGATTTGTGTTGAGGTATGATCCCTTTTTGTGTTATCATTAACTTTATTTTTTCACTACATTCTTATTTTAACTCTACCCTCATTTGTTACAAAGTGTTTTGGTATATTTTTCATAGTCAGTCTTTGTGGTATGCAGCGTTTGGGTTCTGTTGCTTGATCATTTGGCGTAAATTGTTAATTAGTGCACTATATTTTCTTTTAAGAATTTCCTAGTTGGATTAGCAAGCGATTGGTAATTCATTTTTTTCAAACATGTTTTGGTCATAGAAGTATAAATGTGATGTTGAGTTTGGTGATTGAACATCCTTGAGTTGTCTTTTGGATATGTTTACTAAAGTGGTGTGAGTGTGGTTTCAAAATGGATTTGGACATGTTGTGTATTTTTATTATGTTATGAAATTAGTTTATTCGACCAACCTAGTCATGTGTTTTCTATTCGCGTATGTTGGGGATTTCTGATTGATCATAAAAGAAGTTTCAAATAGGTTTTGGGTGTGTAGAGTTGTGGGATTGTCTTTGGAGTCGTTTAATCAATTTTAATGTTGTTTTTAAAATAGTGTTGATGGTGCAATTTTTGTGTAAAAATATGTTGAGGTGGTGTTTGTGTAGTTTGATCATTTGAATGGTTTTATGTCCTTGTTTATGTACCTTTGTTGTGGATTTATTGCAGCACGTTGGCAGGGTAACCCCGCATTACCGAAAATCAATGGTTTTCACGAGCTTGTGCACTTGAATGAGGCGTGTCACATTGTTGTGTTTGAGCTTTGAGTTGAGGTAGGCCCCCCACTGCACTCGCCTTTAAATTCAAAATTTATTAATTGCATGATATTTTATTAATTTTAGTAAATGTGAAATAATATAAGATAATTAATTTTTAAATTATTATTTTGTGTAAAAAAGAGTATTTTATTTTATACACGACACTTGAAATATTTTCATGATGAACAGACACCCAGTAGTGAAAGAATACATGTTTGGTCTTTAAACATTATTAATGAAATTTAAAATGTACTTCTGGTTTATTGATTAATGATTTCTTTTGAAGCATGTACTTGTGTTTGAGTTCTCTTGAGAAATGAAGAGTTTCTTTAAAATTTGATGGTTAAGGCCCATTTGTCACGTGGATAAAATTAATTATGTTTAGAAAACATTCTTTAGGATAACACGGGGGTGGTCGTGTTGTGTTCGATGACTATGTGAGATTCTTGTGTGTGATGTTTGTAAATGGGAACGTGACATAGTAACTGAATCTTCTGAGAATGATTTCCACACTAGTTTAAATTATACACTGACTAGTGGCCCTTATTACAGTTTACACTCTTCTAGGGGATTGGACCGCTCAAAAAGTCCATATAGGGCAACACCGGGCATTAGGGAGTTATGAAATCATCGATAATAGGAATGCCTTCAGGAAGAGTCACATATAAAGTATGTTCTGGATTTTTCATGAGATCCTAGGTTCAACCCATGTTTCATAGTGATTATTTTAATGCGGTAGACGATTGAGAGGTATAGTTCATTTGATGTCCCCTGTGTGACACTTCTTTTCCATTGACCTTAGTGTGTGTTGGGTGTTTTGTGTTGTTTTCCGTTTGACTAACAACCAAAATTTGGATTTCTAAATTGTTCACAAAAAAAGTTTTAAAAATAAAATCCAATGTTGCTTTCAAACAATAATCATGTATTTAAATTAAAAAGGGAAATGGAATGTTACTTGTTTTAGATATGAAAGCATTTGTGGAAACCAATATTTTATATAATTTAGTTCAAACCTAGAATTAGTGAATTCTTTATTTAAAGGAAGTGCATTGGAAATAGTTTTCTGGGCCGACCTACTGAGTATTAATACTCGCAGCTATAATGTTTTCCTGTTTTTAGTTTTTTTGTAGGTTTGATTAATCTTGTTCGTCACGAGAGAGACTTAGTTGTGGTTTGGAGAGTGACACTCAAGGTCACGAGGAGTTTTGGTCGTGGTCAGGTTAGTTCGTTGTTGTTGTTCTTTCTTTATTTTTGTGTTGTTTATTTACTTTGTGTTGTTCTATTTTCTTTCTAATTTTTTTATTTATTTTTATCATGATAAATTGTTTCCCCTTGTCCTCGGTTGATGCCCTGGCACTTGTCGCTAGCCCAAGAGGATCAGGAACGCCTCTCGGGCCATGTTACGGACCGGCTCGGGTGACCGGTTTAGGGTTGACTCGGGTTGGTTCATGACAATCTATAAATGTTACCACTATATATGTTGGAATTATTCTTAAATTGATAATCACACCTCCAATAGTTTATGGTTGAACCCACACAATGTTAATTCCATGTGTTCCCCATATAAATCTCTGACCCCCTAGTCCATCCATTAGCATATGCATGTCCCTCTTACCAATACATGATCCTGCACATCTCTAAATCCACCTTTGATTGATATCCTATATGATACATGTTACAATAAATTGATCCAAACCAACACAAGCAATTTTAAATAAGTTTAATTTCATTTTTCCGTGAAATATTGATCATCCAAGTCACAATGTCTCATCATTATCATTTGTACTTAGATTTTCCATGATCACTCACCGACCCAAACAATGATGGGAACCCCCCATACCCTTTCAAAACACCATGATATATTAGTTAAAAAGGACTCACAATATTGAAAAACTGATAATGTTGTTCAACACAGGATCTTATGAGTCATAATACATCCAATATTGGTCCAAATGCATATTCAACTGACCTAACTAATGAGAAATTCACCCTTACTCAAACAAGTGTACACTCGAGACTCTTTAAAAATGATAATTCATATATCCCATGATCGATAACATGGCCTTATATTCCTAGAATCATTCCAAAACATCTAAAATCTACCCCTTCTCCCAACAATGTGTTGGATGCATACCCCAATCATGATAGGTCCAATTAGACGGATGATCCAACACTATAACATTAATTTGACAACATGAATGGAAACACCGGGTTATTTCATGTTTCAAACCATTCATCGCATTAATGAACATTTAGAATACCCTTGTTAACACCTCATGTGAACTAATACTAGATTCATGTATGATGTAAAATTTCATAAAATAATTAGTGTTTATTCATGTTCCATCTAATCTAACCCAATCCCTGAAGTCACAATGCCATTGACACTAGTTCATAGAACCCAACTCATCATGAAGTGAGTGGAGTGTCACCAGTTCTAGGATTACACACATTACTAGGAAAGAAACCATCATACTAATATTATACTTCTTCTTACTTGACACCTCCCAGATGACCGTATGTACCATACATGACACTATGTTCACATTATGGCCATGAACATTAGATATCACCATCACTAGCATCACATTATGATTGTAAAGGTACTCATTCATGCAACATATGTTACCAAAATCACACCCAGAACTATATATGTTTTTTTCTCCAAATGATCATTCAATTGGACATTGAATATATATAAGTAACTTCCACTACTGATACTCAATCACAACCATGTTAAAATTAAGCAAAACTGAATTTGTGGCGATAATATCAACCACGAATTGACACTTTCTTTTTATTCCTAATGGAATACAAAGAATTTTATAACCCTCCTTGAGGGTATCTCTCTTGTTCCTCTAGGTAAGTAATATTTATAAACCCTGGTAACATCAAAAAATGTTACTAGGACTTACCACCTTTCCCAATAACCAAGGTCATACTAAGGTCAAAACATAAAGGAAAACACTCACTCTATCTCATGGTAACATGGAATACAACTTTTAATGACACATATCAATATTCCTTATACACATACCTAATACCAAAAAATCATACCCAATCCCACGTTATATATAACCACAATATATTATTGGCTACTAGACCCCATTACAAATCAACATGAAATAAAAAAAACTAAAATTCTCAAGAGTAATATAGAACCCTAAAAACCAATATAAGTATAAGAAATACTTATAATAGATATGACACCATAACCATGGGTTCACATACATTCCTTTATATGGTATTTTAAATTATTAAAAAAAATTGAATCCAAATTTCAAATAGATATTCACTCCTATTCATTAATAATTCCACATTCCAAACCATTCTAGTTTCAAATTTTGATTTTAAAACTAAAATACTTTAAAACTATCATTTCAAACATAAAATTTAAAAATAATCATATTTTATTTAAATTCCTACATATATTTGTCTCATATATATGAAAAACAAAAATTTTTATACATTTATTTCACATTGTATTATATAAAGGTAAACATAAAATAATACCAGAATATCAATAGACCATGTTCCTTTGAGATATTATTCTCCTAGAAAAAAAACATAAAAATTTATATAATTACATTATTTATGACTATATAAGATGATATTAAAATTCAAAAGTTCTTCTAAAATTTCATGGGATTACTCGGGGACAAACATAAGAAATCAAAAGGCTATAAATTCTAGTAAGATAATAATCAAATAATTATGTGGAAAATGTAATACATAAGAGTCTAGGAGAATTCTATGATGATATAAAAGGAGTCCAAATCATAAACATGGGCATAAAAACATGATATAAATTAATAATAACCAGTAAATGTATGAATGTAGAAATAATATAAAACCTGACATCATAAGAAATTTTCATGGATAACCTCCATGAAATTATAAAATACTATTCTTAAGAAGCCATTGATGTACCATAAATGGTATCTCAATATATAAACACATGACTAAATAATTTTAGGGATATAAAATATTAGGCCTACCCTTCACATTCATATCATTTGCATGATTTTTTTTCAAAAGAGATTATACATTACAAGAACATATTTAATAACTTTTTTCCCATGATTATGGAGTGTGAGTTACAAACATGCTAGTACCTAATATATTAAATATTGCTACAAACTGGTGAATACCATTTAATATAAATGGGGATGTGTATAAAAAACAAAATTGTTTTTCATAGTAAACAAGGATAAAATTTATGCACCATAAAAAGTGTAAATAAAGAATTGTTGATGGGGGTAAATAAGAGTTAATTGTGATCTATCGTTACATTAGCATAATATTGAATGTAAATGGTTGTTTAATAAACATATTAAAATAATAAAAAATGGTAATAAAAAAGGAATATCTCATAAAAATTACTTGAATAAAAAAGAGGAAAGGATTCCCTTACCCAGAGAGGGAGATTCTAAAAGGTTAGTAGGATATTATAAGGAGATTAAAAACACCATGGGAGGGATTTAGAGAGTAAGAGGGTGAAAAAATTCATATTTCTGAGGGTTTTTAGATATTTTGCGTATAATTTTTGGTGGGTATTTATAGAAACATATGATTCTATTATTATTTAATTTCGTACCATAAGTTTTAGATTCTATGTGATAAAATAATCAAAACCTCTAATCATCCCATGTTTTTGACATGGTATTAATAAAACTGGATTATTTTTCAATATTTTATATGCCCTAGAACCAAAAATATTAATATAATACAATTATGCATGTGAAGATGAGACATTTTGAAAATGAATTGATTGTGAAACCGTAAAACCTAACATAGAAGTTATAAGATTCAATAAAATTTTATAGAAATAATCAAATAAAATTTTCAAAATTATTTTAAATGGAAAATATATTTTTTTCATAGATGTAATATATAATATTTGTAGAAGAAATTTTCTACTTTTATGATGTCATAATATATTCTATATATTTATACAATATCATACTTCTAACTAAAAATTCAAAGGGCTCAAAATATTATAAAATATTCACCATGGGATAATTTCATAACCCATTGGGCCCAAGTACTATAGCTATAATGTTGGAGTTCTATAGAAATAGAGGCACTGTAGCAACAAAGACACTCTAGGGAAAATATACACTTTACTAGTAGAAGTGGTGGGCACTATTGTAGAAACATGTATTGTACAGGTACTGTAGAAGAACTATTCACAAAATGGTTCATGGACCAAAAATTCTGACCTAGGGGCCATTTAATTGACTACATGCCCTCTAGGCCTTCTACCCAAAAATACATGATGTAATAAAGAATCAATTTTGGTGGGTTATCCATTGGGGGTTCTATGACCTACCTTTTCAGCATGTGAGTGTATGGTGTGTGTGATTATTTGATGTAATTGTACCCCAATGATCCTAATATATTATATTTAAACAAATAGTATTTCATAAAAAAATCATATTAATAAAAAATTCATTAAAAATTTATCAAATTTATTAGAATTAATTTCTTTATGGACACTATATATTCCTGAAAAAAGTAATTTTTACTCCTTGGTATCAATATATAATTTTACTCATACTCAATATATCCTCCAATGGCCTAATGGCCTTTATTTTGTATTGATTTTGATAATCCACCTTTCAAGAGGTGAGTTGGAACCCTTACAAGGCCAATAGGAATATTTCATACTCAATATATAATTACTCATAAAAAATATATATAAATATACAAATATACAAATTATATTATAAAAAATAAATTTAAAAATTTAAACTTCCAAGGTGTAGATACATAAACCCAAATTACACTATAATATGTCCTAAGGTTAAGGTGTAGAATCGTGGTATTTTATTGGGTGGTGTTTTAGAAACATGGATCAAACCATTAACTTGATATGGTTGAACCACTCCAATAAACATATTAAATTGAGATTTAGAACATCAATTTTTCTTGGTATTTGTCTTTATAAACTCCAATTGACGACTTCATAGAATAAATCATTGCTAAATAGGCTTCGTAGTGTATGATAATATTTTTCAAGGCAATCACTTACTTCGTTATTCAACGATATAAAATATCATAACCCATAATATTATAATCATATTTGTTTAACCAATGACTATATTATCAATGGTTATGATTTGTAAAATAATTTGAAATCCATTATGATATAATTTATAATTGATTACAATATTAGAATTAGTTTATTTGTTTAATATAAATAAAATTTATAATAAAGAATATACATATATACTAAAGTTGGCATGTTTATTACATATGTGTCACATTCATATGCATCAACATCACCCAAAACATGTAATTCACCCATCAAACCCCCAATAAAATTACTTTTTCTCACACTAGATCAAGATTTACCTTCAGTTTTCTAGGTATCTTAATATCCACCTTGATTCCCTATCCCGCTCCCTTCCCAAATCTATTCCCCAACTTCCTTCCCTTTCACCGCGTGCTCCACCTCCTCATGCTCCACCTCAACCTACTCCACTATAGGCTCCACATCCTTCATATGCACCTTCTTCAGCTCCTCTGCAACCAGAAACTACACCATCAACTCTTCGACGTCTGTGTCCTCTACCCTACCAAGGAATTATATACCCACGAGATCATAGCGAGCAACCCATTCATAGTATTCAGATATGTTGTAGAAATTTTTTTGGGATAAATCATCACTAACATACTCATGGAGGCTCTGTGGCGTTGCGCATCGAGCCAAGAAATTATCCATAATGTGGTCTCACTGTAATTTCATTCCTAATTGAAGCGGTTCATTCTCTTCTCTCTGATATCCAATAGGTTCTTCATGTTATATTTATAAGTCATTTACACTCAATTTATTTTCAAAAAAAATCCTATAATCGAATGGATATGATTGTTTTAATCTAGGACATTTGAATTATTAACATGTGATCTTTTTTTCACATATGAAATTGAAATCCATTGGAAACTCTACATTTTTACTAGATCATTATCTCAAAAATGGAATTTGTCTATCTATGGTTTTGATCTTCATTTTAAATTCTCTGATTTGATTCATGCCATATATTTTGGAGTTGTATTTATAGAATAATGATGTCGGTATAATTTTAATTATTGTTCTATTACTATTTCAAAATTTCTTCATCAGTATGTGTTATAGGTCTTCACACTGGTTTCCACATGAGCATCATTTTTCTCTTCTACTACAAATTTTTTATTGTGATGAATGATTTTATTTTTTTGGTTTTGTCTGATGGATCTATGTCATTTTTGTGGAAGATTTTCTTAGAAGTTTTAGTTGAAAACTAATTTTCCTGTAAGGGTTTTTTGACTAAATCAATGTGGAAACATTAGGTTTTTAGATGAACAAATCAATTTTCGATTTGTTTTTATTCATGCAGTTCTCTAGGTGTTTCAAGCTTTTGATAGAAATCTATTTTTGATTTTTATTTCATTATGAATATCTCTTTTTTGCAATATTTATGTATTAAAGGAGGTGAAACATCACCAATGAGTTAATATTTTGGCTAATGTATTCAATATATTCTGGAAGGTGTGGCATAATCCAACAAAATGGTTTTGTTAAAAACATTCATTATTTTTACCATTTCCCGGATTGACTTCTTTTAAAAGGATATATATGATCTTGTTTGCAACCATTCTTTTTTTTCAACAAATTTAAAGAGACGTAAAATTTTAAATGGTATTGTCCATTATTGATATTTTCATAAGCATCTCATTATTTATATATTTGTGTTTAAATATGCTAATTGATTGCTGATAATTTTTACTCAGCTGGAAAATAATAAATGGTGATATGTGATTCATTATTATATGTCTTATTGTCCTGTTAATTATATTTTGGATTCTATAAATAATGATACATGAAATTCATGCCTTGTGATCAATGAAACTCGACTAATTGGAACCACCCACTCTTTAGTTTCATGTAATCTATTTTATGTAATCCACTATTTCTTTAAAATATATATCATTCTATTATACTATGAATTAATTTAATAAGTATTGTTGAAATAATATCTATCAACCGTTATTATATATATATTTCTAACTATGGTCTGACTAGATATTCCCCTACTGATTCCCAGGATGATGATAAAATAGAAAAATGAGGAAGAGGATACTTTGGGCATGATTGTTGCCACATGATGTAGCTAGAGAGGTTCCTTGATAGAACATTGAGTGATTTGATTGAGATTAAGGCGGTCAATTTAGTCACTACTTACCCATTTCCATTTCCATATTCATTTCAACTTTCTAATGTGTTTTGTAACTTTAATTTATTTGTTTATTCAATTATTGGTATGAATCATATTACAGTCTATTATGTAATGTCCCCTAACTCTAACATCATCTTTCTTCCTTCATCACTATCGCCTATAGTATATATCATTTTTATACATTAAACAACTGAATAAATTTAATGTTTATTATAGATTATCAATTAGATGAAGTTTTAAAAAAATCAATAAAATAGATTAATTTTAAATTTTCATGTTTATATCCTCTATTATCCATTTAGTTGGTAATATTATTTTACATGAAAGTCTACTAACTCAATTTTCTATGAGAGAAGGTTAAAATTTACTTATTTGGTTTGACAAAAAAACCATATAGATCTTTAGATTATCATAATTTACATATCATAAAGGACATAAATCGTTCTGTTTTGGAAGCCTCCATCTTTCGCATTGATGTTTTTTTATTATTGACGTAGACTAATTTTTTCTCATGAACTATTCCATTGTAAGATTTTATTTTTAGATATTTATATTCATTACTATATATTTATCTTCTTAAATGTTATTGTTTTTGCAGAATGTAGTTGATGGAAGATTTTTTATGATGAAAAATAATTTCAAGAATAAATCATTCCATTAAAACAATTTTATCAATATCATGCTATGTTTAACTCAATAATGCACACAATGTATTTAGTTTGTTTTAAAAATTAATGATTATCCATTCCTTTTTATTTATTTATGTTTAAATTGAGTTTTCAAAGAAATAACCTCTTATTTTATTTATTAATGTTTAATAAAATCACATCAATATTTTTCAATTAACCTGTTGTAGGTATGATTTTTAGGTCAAGGGTATCAAATAAGGATATGTTATCAAGATAACGTAGCAATTTTTAACTCAATTAATGGTTAATTTTTTAGGTCACCATGATGAATTGATATTTATTTTAAATTTATAAATTACCAATAAATGAACATTATAATGTAGAATCAAATTTATTTGATGTGATAGGTTTGAGTGATAGAATTATTATATTTGTTTCTATTAACATAGAGTATTATCATAATGTTTGATCCAAATCAATAGAGTTTGGAGTTAAATTTTAGCAAAGGTACAATGTTCACCCTCTTTGATGTGCATTAATGTTGACACCAAAACATTCCAACCAACATAAGTCACACATATAAAAAATTTTCTAACATATTAATCATTATATATGAAATTCAATCATTCAAAATATGATCTATTTGATGTCTATGATTTTGATATGATCATATGATAATTTTTTATAGGCTAGATTTTGTTTTTGATTTGTATTCTATTTTGTTCCTCTATAAATCAATTCAAGAGATGGGGTGTATACCGAGAATAGATGTATAAAAGTCTTTAAACTATACTATATAATGTAATATCTCTTTCCCACCCTCTATCCCTCACAATTTAAAACATTCACAGTCTATGTCTGCACATTTATTTGGTATCATTATTTTTTCTATGATTTATTCGTTTAGGTGAAGATTCTTTAATGGTAGATCATTTGATTCAGATGATGATGAAATGAAGGATGGATTTTATTATTAGATAATTATGTATAACTTATTTTATGTTATTTTTTCTCATCTAAATTTTTTATTGAAGTGTCCGAGAACATTGTGATCCCATTATCCATGATATGGGCTCAACATAAAAACTACTCAGACAACTACTGGAAGGTTTCTTACAAAATGGTCATATCATGACATTGTCTCTCATAGGAACACATCAAACTACTTTATATGGAAACTTATATCTTCAAAAACCCTCCCTCTCAATATTGCAGGATAAGAGTATCAATTTCTTATTTCGTATGCATAACTATTTGTAGATTTCATATGGAAGTGTTCCTAGATTTTTTATAATCACCATAGTAGGTTGATATATATAGTTTAATATTATGTATATGTATTTACTAAATAAATCCATCGAGTAAATGAGTTTTAACTACATAATATGGAAAATGAAATCATTTTTAGTGTGTATTCATTTTTAAATATTATTATATCTATATGTAATCATGTTGTATGACTATGTAGGTGATCATATTCTGGTTTATTACATATTATTCAACCATTATAAATATTTCTGATAACCATATATCTATGTATAGAAAAATCTTTTTTCTATTGATTTGCTTTCATATTAATCATCAATCATTTAACATTTAAATTGGAGTTGGTACTTATACTAAATCTGACATGACATGTTTGAGAGTAGTGAATCATTTTTTACAAGTATATTAGTTTATTAATGGATAATTTTTTAGTGTAGTAGAACACATTTTTTATTTGAGGCGAAGTCATGCATTTTTTTGGGTAGTGGATAATGTGATTTGATTTAGGAGTGGATCACCTATTTTATAGGATCAATAAATCATGTATTTTATTGAAAAATGTCATGTGTTTTATTTTATTAGATAGTTTTATTAGTTCAATTGAATTTAAAATGAATTTTTCCTAGATCAATGGATCATTTTATACTATTTTATATCAATTATTATTTTCTTTTGGAGCCGTGGGTCATATTTTAGTTAATTTTTTACATGTTCCAATAAGATTAATTATGTCATTATACATAATGTTTTTTACTAGATAGATGATGTATTATTATTTTAGTGTAGTGGTTTTCTATTGCTGTTGGTTTTTTGTGTCTTTTTTGGTGTCTTTTTCTATAGTTTGTTTTCTCATGATTGTCAATAGGGAAATGAATTATCATGTGGTTTTCGATATCATAGATGTTATACCGTGGATATTTTAAAGGATTATCTTATCAAAATCCATACTTGTAAAACAATAGAATCCTAATAGCTTCTTGGAACCCTTTACTGGTTCCCCATTGGGATCTGTCCTTATTGTTTAATTAGTAGGGTTTCTTATCTATATTCTTGTTGGTGGTGTTCTACACATATCCATTTAAAAGTAATAAATTTTAAGAAAAAGGATTTCAACATTTGTTGTGATGTAAATTGTTTTTAATTTTATTTTAGTTTAATCTAGGTTATAAAACATGGAATTAATTAAATTATTTTTAGATATAACATTTTGAATTAATCGAATAGATTGTGAGATTTAAGAACAAATTGAAATCAGTATTTATTTTATAGCACCGTGTGAATGCACATGATAGTACTATATTATTTTAAAAGAATGTTTAATTTTTAATGTTCTGGTATTTTCCTTCTCCCCCTACATAAAATTTCTCCCTCGAAATTTAATTTCAAACATTAAAATAGATGAGGGTATTTTTTATTCATTGCCACTTTTTGTTCCCTTGTTGATTCTTCAAACATGGGGTTTTCCACAATAAATTGATGATGCTTGTTTTCTTATTTCTGATAAACATGAATCTAAGGCCAATGAACATTAATTTCATCTCCTTCTATATATGATCATCCATCAAAGTTACCACATCTTGATTTTTTACATATGCATGGTTTGGTATGAACTTCCTCTCGAAGGATACATATAATACATAATGTAAATGATATAGGTCATGTGTGAGTGCTAGTTGATAGTCAATAGATCTAATTTTTTCAGTGTTATTAAAGTTGATGATGTATCTAGGAATAATTTTTCCCTTCATCCCAAACCTCATTATATTCATCCAAAATGATATATAATGGAGGAAATTATCATTGATTTAAAAATACGTGTATCATCAATGATTTTATGTAGACTTTTTTTAATTTTCTTTATATTTCATATAAAAAAAATATTATGAACCTTATTTATCATACAATTGATATGAACAAGTCTGATAATATTCTACCATATTACTTCATCGCAACATATTTCAGTTTGAAATTTTTCCCATATAAATCCTCATAAGAATCTATATGAATGTTATAATTGAAATTTTTACTACATGATATCTACACTAAGAGAAGGTTTTGATATGAAAATCTATCTAAATATATTGAAAATAATCTCAACATATCACATAGAGTTTATATTTTCCTCTTAAACTAAACCTCCATCATAGAGAGATAAAGAGAACTGAAAATCATATATGTATCCCAATATATTTGAACACCTTCTTAGAAGGATGAGGTAATGCTCAAAACTCAATCATATATAATGGAATATAGAACATTACTTTTTATAAGTCTCCCATATTTTATATATTATTTAGTTGGATGATAGAAAAATATTTATTGATAACAATTAAATATGGTAACTTTGTATGGTGATTAGCTACCACTAAGATGATGATATTTTCTTTTTATTTCCTAGGGAGTCCTATGTAGAAATTTAATGCTATTTTTTCCCATTTCCAAACTAGTTTGGAAAATGTTTTCTAATTTAATATAGAATAATATCGTTTATCCTCAACTTGTTTCCTTTTTATGGAAAATGATAAAAATTATAAAAAATCAAATCTCTTGTTATCACACGAATTGTTTTTATCCAGATCTTTATATATCTAATTTCTTCCAATAATAATAAATAATTATGATCTATGAACATCATCTAGATGATTTATCTTCAACTATGGTATTTATTAGATATATATATAGGTTTTTATTATTTTAAATCCATCTTTAGAAGATTTGAACTCTAGAATATTTGATACACTTTTTAACTCCTCCTCGTTGTTTTGAAGCTCGTTGATCCCATCTATAGTAGATGGTTGATATGTTATTTTAAAATGGAATTTGGGAATTTATTTTATGATTCCCATATCCATTTTTTCAATTCATATGATATCTTATTCCTTTAAATACTCATCATTGATAGGGTTACAAAATCAATAAATTTAGATCATGTACTACATCTTTACCTCTAAAATATAGAAATGGATTAAACCATCATAATTCTTGATCATCTCTGACCCCATTAATTAGTGAATATTTATATCCATTTTTTTGAATATACAATTAATCATTTGATTTTACATACATATGTCATTGTTTTCCCCAGAGTGATAATGCCTCCAAATATTCAATTAAATGATAAATATAGAAAATTATAGATCATTCATCGGGTAGTTCAACTAAGGGATCTGTAATAATCATGAGTCATATGATATTGATTTTTCATCTTGTAGTAGGATACAAACCAATTAATTTTTGGTTAAATAATTATAGGTCAAAAATACATCTGCAGAGGAGGGTCATGTGAGAATAGGTGTATTGATTATCCTATTACATAACACATTAAAGTTCTTCTCAAATTCATCAATCAAAAAAACATCACCCCTTATGGTTTTGAATGTTAGTGGTGTCAATATTTTTTATAATTTTTTAAAATTGATGATAGTACACAACTAATATAAGGAATATATAAACCTGTATAACAAATGTCCATTTGGACTACCCTTCAATCACTACTTTCTGAAAGTTATAATATTTATCCCTTTTCGAATGATAATGGGCCCTGAGGATATTACTTATTCGTTTTAAACATTAAATTATTGTACTTATAATACAATTTTTATTTTAATAAGGCCATAATTATATCATTTAATTGATCATAATTTTCACCATTTATTTTATAGTATATAAGAATATTATTAATAAAAACTATCATAGAATGTTTTTAGGAATCCTTACCAACTATATTCTCTGAGTAAATGATGATATCTGGATAATTAGTGAGTTAAAATAGAATCAATATGTTATCATAGTTACCATATTTAATACAAAAAACATTCATGGGGATATCTTCCTTCTTTAAATTTTCTTGATAATAACCCAACTGAATATCTATGTTAGAGAAGTAATGGGATCTAAATAGTTGGCCAAATATTTCATCAATCAAAGGAAGTGGACACACATTTTTTAAAATGTGTGTCTTGATCTCTCTTATATCAATGAAAATAGGAATTAAAAAAACTATTATTAATGATGAAGAGGACCTAAAATCAAAATGGTAAAATACATTGGGGTATTAATCCTTTATCAACATAATTTTTTACATTCTTTTATAGATCCTCTAGGGCAACAGTTGAAATTTTGTATGGAGTCTTGGATGTTGGAAAATATCTAGATATGTGTTTAATTCAGAAATAATCCTTTTCTTTTGGAGGAATACCAAAAAACTATTTTGGAGACACCTGAACATATTATCTTATAATAGGAATGTCATCATGGATGATATGTTTCACAAACTTAATCATGTTATATATATAATCTTTCTTATAAGGAAATATTCTCCATGATTTATATCATGATTCTAGGAGATATTAATCCTAATGATTTAACAATTATATAATTGGAAGGTGATTTAGTATATATAAGGTGAAATCCTACTGCCAAAAATTTATTTTTATTCTATACATGGAAATAAAATCCAAACCAATAATTGAATATAATTTTCTAAATGTAGTATAAAAAGGTTTATTTGGAAATTCATCCAAAAAATATAGATTGGGGAGAAATAAAAAATTAGTATGACATAATTACCCAATATATTATTTTTACTAGAATCTATACATCCTCTATTTACGTTTGTGTTTTAATTTTTCTAATCAAAATCCTTGATATAAAATAAGGAGTTTAATTAAAATCATATAGTATATTCTCTAAACTTGAATGAATGACTAGAATACCTATCTACCCAGAATTTTGCAGATAAACATCAGTAGTTGTGAGGAAATATGCTATCACATTATCACCATTCCATAGAGGTTGTTATCTTTGGTTATCATAGAAAACCATTGGATTAGTTTATTAATTTTTATATTACATTTATTCAGTACAGTTGAGGCATTAGACCACATGATGATGAATGTGTAATGATTTCATTTTTTCCATCACATTGTTGGGTTTCTCTTGTTAGTATTAACTATCTTGGTTCATTTCCATCATATAAATAAAAATTATGTCTCCCATTCGTGAAATTTATGTGATTGTTCTTCTCACACCTCTGAAATGTGGGATATTATAAATACATTCCCTGATTAGATATGTTAATCATTTTTAAGAATTAAATTACATTATTCACTTCATATCTACTGAACGATAATTCTTGTGAGATTCAATGATAATTTTTTTAATTTATAAGGACATCATAAAATTATTTTTGTAGCTATTAAATCCTATAATTGATATATTATTCCATAGATTCATCTTTGGACCACTAAAAAAGTTTTAATCTTTATCTTTATGGTCAAAAAATACCAGAGTTGTATCACAAATGTTTTATAATGTTTTCTTATATTCTTTGATGGTCTCATTATCCTTTTTCATGAGCACGTGGAAATACTTGTCTATTTTATGTTAGAGAGTTTGAGTAAAATATTCATCCACTTTTTACCATGATTTCATTCTTGTCAATTTGTTTATCCTTTTCCTCTAGCATCATATTCATGATCCACAAACACCATTGATCATATTATCCATCCACATGATAAATTGTAATCATGAACATCTATTTCTTAGATAATATAAAGATACATAATATTTTTTCAATGGATTTGGAACACTGTTCCCATAATATGTGATCATAATATCTATTGAATCTTATATTCCATTATCATATTAATTACTTAATTGAAAATTTATCTTTATAGGGAGGTGTTTAAAAATAATTGTTTTTTCGATTAAAAATTCAAGTTCATTACATAAGTATTAGAATGCAGTTCATAAATCCTGATCTCATGGTGTTGGAAATCTCATTTGGAAAGTCATCACAATTCCCATCATGTTGGTTTTTGAATTGTTTCCCCTTATTTTCCTCCATTGATTAAAATAAAGGAAAAAATAGAGGTGATAATTTTGAATCTATTAAAAGAAACAGAAATTATAACTATGAAAATTTAATAGAAGAATGAAAAGTGAAATACAATACTTTTCCTATCAATTTCTCAATTTCAATAAATGTTCTCCAAAGTGTATTTTTTATCATAAAATTTCAATATAATTTTTTCCCTTTATAATGGTTCATAAAGAGATAGAATATTTACTAAATAATATCTCTAATTATTGTCAAAATAGGTACATAATAAGACATTTTCATCTTTCACTAGGTGACAATCGAGTTAATACCAAATGTGCAATATTTGGGGTTTTTCAATATGTACAACTACACAAGATCCACACTAACATATTGCATTTTTAATGGGATTATATTTCAAGGATACTACACACTATATATATTACGAAAATTTTGGAATATTGTTATATTATTAGTCTTATCCCTAAGGCTTTATCTATGTTTTTTCTAATCATTTCACCAAAATCAATATCCCTTCCATTTATATAATCTGTGAGAACAAATAAGTTTTATAAACAATATATTAGGACTAATTTCATAGTGGTCACATAATTAAATCCTAGAATATATAAAGGAATAATATTTCTATGGAACTGAATACATTGCATAAAAAAAATATGGATACACAAACAATATTGTTAAACTCCTTAACAATATTCTATAATGCCACTTATCTTCAAGAACCACATTAGATAACTTGGAGATGTAATAAGAAAGGGATTCACAATAAATAATAATAATGTAATATTAAAAAATGACATGATTAATGTATTATATATTATTAAATAATAAAATAAAGTTGACCTCAATGTGGTTGGAATCGTGAAAAAGAATATCATATCATGATATAAGATGTTAATACTTAGGTAACATAATAATTTGAAGACATCATAAAACATGAAATCATGGGTATAGGTGAAGGATTACCATAAAGTAACCATAATATATAGTTTGTTTTTCCTCCCTTGTACCATACATTTTATCTCATGAGATAAATAAATTACACTATGAATTGAAAGGATATATCATTCTAGTCTTATCGATCAAGTTGATATCATGTGTGTGTGTTTGTCTCCATGGAATAGTGTTTTTGAGTTTTATTACATGTATAATTGATATATGTAATATTTGTACATAATTTAATTACATATTCATTATTATTCTGCATGAATATAATTAAATAATGTCAAATAATATATGTTAAATTAATAATGATATAAAATTTTAAAACTAAGATATGAACCTAAAATTTATATGCTGATATTGTTAAATATTTTTACGAGGTTTGATAACATACTATGATGGGATACAATTTACATAGAGATTCATGTATGAGTACTCATTAGTGTATTATGATTCTTCTAGCGATGGTGTCACTTGGTAATCCCAAGATGATAGATTATGAGAGTGACCACACCATTAGGAATTCCATAATTTTTTTTTCATTAGAGATTTCTATATATGGGAATGTGTATTGGTCCTTAGACATTAAAACTATCATTAATTCAAATTATGAATAGTCTCCAAATATTTTCTTGAAAAAAAATGAAAAAAATAGTTACTATGGGAAATGATAGGTTGGGTATGTCATGCTTTACAGGTCATTAGTGGATTAATATAGGAATGTTTTGTCCATTCAATATATATGGAAGCTGATAGCCTAGAACTTGGATTGTAATAGAACTGTCACCATAAATTCAATGAACATAATGTAATGAATTTTTTATTTTAGATATTCAATGAATGAAATATCACGAATATAGGTTGGTGAAATAGATGTGAAACCGTCATGATAAGATTGAATGAAAAAGGGATTATAATACAAAATGAGTATTCATGTGTGGTTTTCATCATTATGAAATTTTCTTCTTTCTATATGGATCATTGTGCCATTACTATATGTTATTCATAGAAATTAGGGAATATCACCTAATTCCAATGAGAAAGAATATTAGAGGGTAAAACACTTTTATAACCAATAATATTTATTAAATTGTATTTTAATTTAATTAATTTAATAAATATTATTATAAAGGTGATGTGATAATTATATTCACATTTTATTAAACGAAAATATTTTTTAATGAATGAAATATTTATATTAAATATTTCTTTGGTATCCAATTTGTTATTAAGGATTCCAAAGGGACCAATACCATATTTAATAACTTCTATTTATTTACATGATAGTTAATTAATATTTTTATTTCACAAGATAGAATACAAAACAACTAATAATAATAATAATAATAATAATAATAATAATATGTAATGGGTTTTATTATTGGTCATAATATCTTTTCTTGTTTAGAATGATGTTAAAAAATTACATTAATCTAATTCCTTGTTCTATAAATATATAGTAATGACTTTTTGTAGGATGTTCAATAAAAAATATATAATTTTTATGCACCACGAATTCTATCTCAACTTCACCTTCTCTCTCCCTCTCAAGAATGAGAAACACAAGAGGAAAAATGATCAACATAAATAATGAAATATAATTTCTTCCTCATGTTATTCCCAAGAGAATGATTTACATTACTCAAATATCAAAGGAACTTTTATGGATCACCAGTAGATGGATTTTATCCTTGGAAACTAATAATGAAAAAAATGATAATAAAAGGGTATTTTTAGTCAATCGATATCTAGGTCTAACAATTAGTCTTCATATTAGGTATTCATTTCATTCGATATTAAATAAATTAATTATTAATATTAAATACAATATTGTCACTGGGGTTTTAGGGAAACTCTATAGTAAATGAAATTTTAATATTACCCCACAAACACACACTTCCACATTGCGTGGAACTAGTAAGTTTCATCATAGTTGACATGTGTATATTTATAATTATTTCTTTAAATTTTTTATCTATAATCAATTGTGGTTGAATATGATTTTGATATTATTGATTTTTTAATTTATCTTTCATTTGCATATAATTTCTATATTAAAAATGTTCATTCTACATTTCGCTTTTTTATTGTCTATGAATAGATAGATAATGACAAGAGAGGCCATTAGGAACTGTGATTTTTGGCTGATAAGATATGTTTACATAGTTTGTAGTTAAAGAACATGTTGTATACCATTTTATATTTAACCATGCCATGTCGTGGGATACATGGCATTCTATAATGATGTTATAAATGATGTTTTATTTGTATAGACCATCCAACTAGGAACAAAGTAGTTGTACTACATAGCGTGTATATGTAACACACACCATGTAGTATACTTAGGTTCATAATGTATATCACACACTTTGTGTAATCATTATCCTTGGTCAAACTACTTGAGACAGATAACATAGAGAATTTATGATATACATGACATGTATTTGGTGTAAATCACTAGTGAAGAAATTGTTTTTTACGTCACCATTTTTTACTTCGGTTATATATAACAGACGTAACAATGTGGCGAGTAGATTTTTCACGCCGGTTATTTTAATAACCGACGTTACAAATCGCGCCTGTTGGTTTTTTACGTCGGTTATTTGATAACCGACGTAAAAAACCAATGCGCGGGGGGTTTTTTACATCGGTTATTTTGTAACCGACGTAAAAAACCCGATATCGACGCGTTTTTACGTCGGTTATCAAATAACCGACGTAAAAAACCAAAGCGTGGTGTGTTTTACGTCGGTTATTTGATAACTGAAATAAAAAACCAAAGCGCGAGAGCCTTTTTACTTCGGTTTTAAGATAACCGACGTAAAAAAGCTAAAAAATAGTTTATAACGTCGGTTATATAATAACCGACGTTATAAAGCATTTAAAAAAATTAAAGCCCGTGTTCTGTCATTTACAATTTTTTTGATTGACAGTCGCCGGCTCGTCTCTCTCTCACGCGGTAAACCCTGATCGGCTCGTCGATCGCCTGCATTACACTCATTTTGGCTTCATTGTTTATCTTCTTCACTGCTCTCGGATCTATCATCTCAACTCGCGACATTCAAGTAAGCCTTCCACGAATTTATTTCGTTCGTTTTTGTTTCGATTCTTGATGTGCTTTTCGTTCGTTTTTGAATCTCGTGGAATTTTTTTTATTGCAAATGGTTATTATGTTCATTCAACTCGCAAATGGTTATTAAAACATTATGGATTAGCTTCAGCAAAATCTGAAAAATAATGGGTGGTACTGTAACGTTCCATTCTTCCAGCAACATTATTATTTCCTACTTAGCTGGAATGTGTCTTTCTGGATGAAGATTGGTACTACTTTTTCTTAAAATCATATTTTCAATATGATTGTCCAGAAAATTATTTTCATGAATGAAATTGGACCAGGTACAATCGGTAATACCTATCCTTAAAATTTTATTCAACATTCTTACATCATAATATTTTTTCAAAAAATTATGATTTTTAGAACTCCTAGATCAGAAAACCATCATCTGTTTTCATCTGCATTCATAAAAATATCAATTCATACCTATTACAATCAAATATTTCATTCTGGACTCATGGTGAGTCTGATAATACATCTTCTTTCAGTCATCTCCTAAAAATGATGGACCTTTTCATGCAAAGTGTATCTGATTTCTTGAATACGATGGTATGTCCGATTTTCAACAAAACCAAGTGAGGTGATTTCTTTTATTATTAATAATTCATAAAAAAATTATAATACCTAAATATTATTATCATCCTTTTCAGATTTTTCATTATAAAAAAGGTAAAGGGTACTTTCTTTTCATTCTCAAGTTAAATTATATTTTTTATAAAGGTCTTTTCTATCTAGGTAGAAATAATTTAATGATAATTAGATTGAATTAGGTATATTATCTTATCTTACCATCCAAACACATTTTTATGTATTAATAATTATTATGTTTTGTAAAAACAATTATGACCCCCATTTCATTTTTGTTAGTTAATTGATCTACGAAAGTGTTATAAATGATTTGATGATCACAATTCACCCATATATATGGTTAGTCATTATGTGACATTTGGGTCCATAATATCCTTCTAATGCATTCAACAATGCATTATATATCATAGATCAATATGGGATACAGATGGTTATACCATGTCCAATGTGTTATGTGATGTGCCTGGTAAGAAATATTATAATAAATTATAGGAAAGCTGATTAACATATCCCAATATGAGGTGAATGAAACTATGTTTTCCCTTGACATATGTTATGACTTATATGATTATGTTTGTGCCACAATCTTATGTTATTCCACATACCAATGTTGTGATCTTGTGAATAAGGTTTTTTAAATCATGTTCCCACTATCATATAAATCATGTCTTATGTTATGCTAAAATTGTAATACTTGGACTTAGGTTTTATGATCTATGATTATATAGAACAGTTTCACTTATCTTTTTGATCATGTGCTTTGTGTATGCTCTTATACCCCCATGGATATCTTTTTATAAGATTATATATTATATTTATATATATCATGTTTACCCATAATGAGTATCATAAATCAAAACTTTTATTATTTTCATTCCCTAAGTTATAAAAATAAGTATTATGTAGGATGATTCAAAAATTTAATCTGTGAGATGAGTTGATTTATGTGTGAAACCCAGGCCAAACACATATGTATTTTTTTATTGGTATTACATATATATAGTTCGACATATACTTTTTTTTACATTACCATGACATTAACATTACTTTTTCTAAGGAAATATTAATGTCCTTAGATTATATATTGGATCAAAAGGATATAGTAATTCTAATATATAATCAGAATGATCAGATAATATGACAATATTATTAAACATAAAACAAATGGTCTATATTCATATTTTTAACATGACACTTACGATGTATAGCTATTTGGTGTTGGGTACTTATGAAAACTACTACTACTTTCAAGATTTGTTTTATATTTTAAATTGTTTTACATTCAAATTATAATTTTTTTCATATAAACATGTTTTGTCTTATCTTAAAAATATATATTTTTTGCTGATATTTGTTATAGGTAATAATGAGTCGAAGTTGGATTACGGCACATCGAATGAGAAATGAATTTGAGGAAGGTGTTGATGCCTTTTTGGAATTTGCAAAACGAAATGTTCCAAGTAGTGACATTTTTTTCTGTCCATGCCTGAAATGTTTGAATATGAAGAAGTTGAAAAGTAGAGAGATAAAAGATCATCTGATATGTCATGGTTTTAATCTGAGTTACAGCCCTTGGATTTGGAATGGTGAAACAGGACGGAATGTCACTGATGATAATGATTCGCAAGATGGTAACTCCGATGGAATTGAAGAAATGATTCGCGATATTGTAGCAGAACAAATTGAGATAGTACTGACAGTTTCACGTCTATATTGTGATGCTGAAAAACCATTATATCCCGGTTGTACAGATTTTACGGTTCTGTCGGCGGTGTTATGATTGATTAACCTAAAGGCGAAGCATGGATGGAGTGACATAAGTTTTACAGAGCTGCTACAATTGATGAAAGACATTCTTCCAAAAGATAACGATCTTCCAGATTCACATTACAAAGCCAAGAAAATATTATGCTCGATGGGATTGGGATACAAGAAAATACATGCCTGTCCGAATGACTGCATTATATATAGGAAGGAATATGAATTTCTGTCAGAGTGTCCAAAATGTGGGACATCACGGTATAAGGTGAAAGAAAAATCACAGGGTGATGTAGAGATTACAAATCTCCCTTCAAAGGTATTTTGGTATCTTCCTATAATTAATCGTTTCAAACGTTTATCTGCTAATTCACATGATGCAAAAAGGTTAAGATGGCATGCTGAAGTGCGAGTATGTGATGGAAAAATACGTCATCCAGCTGATTGTCCACAATGGATGAAAATTGATGCGCAGTATTCTACATTTGGAAATGAAATAAGAAATCTCAGACTAGGGTTGTGCACAGATGGAATGAATCCATACCGAACACTCAGTAGCACACATAGTTCATGGCCTATTTTATTGGTAATTTACAACCTCTCTCCTGAAGTTTGTATGAAGCGCAAATATGTCATGTTGAGTACAATGATCTTTGGTCCAAAGCAACCCGGTAATGATATTGATGTTTAATTGTCATCGTTGATTGATGATTTGAAACTGTTATGGGCTGATGGTATTAGGGTGTATGATTCTTATAAAATGGAATATTTTCAACTACATGCAGTGCTTCTGTTCACTATAAATGACTTCCCAGCGTATGGAAATTTGTCTGGATACAGTGTTAAAGGGCATAAAGCATGTCCAATTTGCGAACAACAGATGTCCTATTGTCAATTGCATCATGGGAGGAAAATAGTGTACATGGGTCATCGAAGGTTTTTGCCTATGGAACACCCTTATAGAAGACTAAAAAAGGCATTTAATGGCTCACAAGAATTTGATACTGCTCCAAAACCATTATCCCATGATCTGTATTTTGAGAGGGTGAAAAACCTTGACGTGACATTGGGAAAGACACAGAAATCTGGTAATGATAGACATATTTGGAAGAAAAGGTCAATATTTTTTGAGCTACCATATTGGAGGTATCATGAAGTTAAACATAATATTGATGTCATGCACGTGGAGAAGAATATCTGTGATTCTTTGATTGGAACATTGTTAGATATTAAAGGAAAGACTAAAGATGGTTTGAATGCAAGATTAGACTTACTATCAATGGGAATACGTTTGGAGTTAGCTCCCACTCCTAAAGGAAGACGGACATTTCTTCCCTCGGCTTGTCATACATTATCGAAGAGGGAGAAAATTAGCTTCTGTCAGTGTCTTCATGATACCAAAGTGCCTCAAGGTTATTCTTCTAATGTAAAAAATTTTGTCTCAATGAAGGACTTGAAGTTGATAGGTATGAAATCACATGATTGTCACGTCATGATGCAACAAATTCTACCAGTTGCATTGCGTGGAATATTGCCCATTCGTGTCAGAAAGACTATAATGAAGTTGTGTTATTTTTTCAATTCAATTTGTAACAAGGCGATTGATGTGAATGCTTTGAGCATTTTGAAAAAGGATGAAATTTTAATACTTTGTCAATTGGAAATGTATTTTCCTCCAACTTTTTTTGATATAATGGTGCATTTAATGATTCATCTCGTTCGAGAAATAAAGATTTGTGGACCTGTATATCTCCGTTGGATGTATCCTTTTGAAAGGTATATGAAAATATTAAAGGGGTATGTTAAAAATATATATCGACCTAAAGCCTCCATTATTGAAAAGTATATTTCTGAGGAGGTAGCAGAGTTTTGTACGAGCTACTTGGATGCGGCGCAACATATAGGTTTGCCTCCATCTCACCATGAACGAGTTAATAATGAGGGAAAGGGGATTCACGGCTTGAAAGTCAAATCATTGTCAGCTGAACAGATGAAGAAGTTATAATCATACATCTTGAAGAACATAGTTGATGCTCAACAATATATCACATTGCACATTAATGAGTTGAAACAATGTCATCCAAAGAAGAAAGAAATGTGGATTTTGAATGAGCACAACAAAACTTTTTTGTCATGGATTAAAAAGACTTTGCTTGGTAGATCAGATGTATCAGAGACATTAAAATGGATAGTGGGTGGTCCATGTTTAAATGTGATAACATGGCCTGGTTATGACATTAATGGTTATACATTTCATACAAAAGCTCAGGACAACAGAAGTGCAGTTCAGAATAGTGGTGTGTTGGTGCTTGCAGAAGCAATGCATTTTTCGAGTGCTAAGGACAAAAAACCAATTTCTGCATCAAATGCATATTATGGAGTGATTGAAGACATATGGGAGGTTGATTAGTTTAAAATTAAAGTTCCCGTTTTTAACTGTAAATGGTTTAATGGTAACAACAGAGTCAGACACGATGAATTTGGAATGACACTTGTTAATCTGAATAGATTGGAAGACACAACTGATTCTTTTATAATGGAAACACATGCAAAACAATTTTTTTATGTAGTAGATCAATCAGATATGCAGTGAGCTGTTGTTTTACAAGAGAAAAAACAATATGTTGGTGAGGATGAACTTGATGAATATGCTGATTTATGTGAGATCCCTACTTCAATGGAAATATTAACAGAACATAATGACGATCATGTTGAAGACATAGTTTGTGCCATAAGGAACGATCACGACGAAGGAATTTTGGAAAACAATCCATCTGTACATTCCTAAAATTACATGTAACATATGTTTATTTCTTGTTTACATTTATTTTTTCCATAAATGTTAGATATTGTAAGTTTTTTATTTATTAAAACATGTTTTAAAATAAAATAAGTATATGTTATTGTTTGTTTTAAGTGTGTTTAGTTTACTTTATCATGTTTATTGTTGTACCCCTCTCTCTTGGATTTTAATGATCACAATCACTCTCATCGTGTTCTAACTTGTTTTCAAGTGTTTTGATGCTAGGAAAAAGGTTGCCCATGAGTTGGCCCAAGAAGGATGATAGTGGACTCTCTGAGTCTACCAGCCAACCGGTTCTTGCCCACCGGCCAGCCGGAGGACCCAAGCAGTAGGCTTGCCCACTGCCTGGTGACACCGGCCAGTCGGTGGTCTATGGCAGAAGCATTGCTTTCTTCCAGAGCCACCGGTCAGCCGGTGTTAGCGCACTGGCCAACCGGTATGGGCACTGGCCAACTGGTTCTTTCCCACCGGCCAGCCGGAGGACCCAGGCAGTGGGCTTGCCCACTGCCTGGTGACACCGGCCAACCTGTGGATGACCACCGGCCAGCCGGTGGAACCCAGACAGAAAGCCTGCTGTCTGGACCACCGGCCGGCCGGTAGCTCAGCACCGTCCAGCCGGTGGACCACCAGCCAACTGGTGAGACACCACCGGCCAGCCGGTGGACCACCAGCCAGCTGGTGAGACACCACCGGCCCGCCGGTGTGCCCAGTCAGACTAGTCGTTGGGCTTTGACCCGACTTATTCTTTTGAACCCCAACGGCTCCGGAAGCCCTCCAACGGCCATATTGACCATCTTTTCCATCTTTACCATTGTTTAACATGCTTACCATATTACCAATGTTTACTATTATGTAACCTAGTACACTTTTCTATTTTCTGATTATAGTAGTATTAAAATATTTGAATTTGTATATTTGTGAACTGACGTTTGTTTTTTTTATTTGAAGGATAATGACAGATCATTCAGATGATCAACCACATGATTCTGGGGAGGAGCATATTGCTGGTCATACCTCTAGGGATGAACATTCACATGCTCCCATTACGACAAAGAGTTCAAAGGTTGGTAAACGTGGTTGCACACGTTTACCAAAATTATCACTTGCCTGTACGCAGGATCAGAGGGTAGTAGTTGAGTTTGATGATGATGATATTCCTAGAGGTCCGAATGCCAAAGATTTTAAGAGTTTTGTTGCAACTCAGGAAAAGACCAAAGTAAGCATTCTGTATGATGATTGGAGAGGTGTGGATAAAGCGATTATCTCTCAGTTGTGGGAGACGATTTTGGTAAGATCTTTTGTCATTTTTTGACCATTCTTTTAATGTTTCTGGTATATATAATATGTTTAACCTCTTCTTTATCAGATGACATTTGATATTCCTGACACTAGAGGAGTCAGGAAGAAATGCTTATCATTGGCTGCCAGGAGATGGAGGGATTTCAAATAAACTCTCACATCTGATTTCATTTATGGTCATAGGAGTCATGACAATCCATGTCGTATATATCATTTTATAGATGAAGGCACATGGAGACAGTTTTCTGAAAGTAGAAAAAAAGAGTCATTTCTGGTAAGGGCAATGTAAACTTTTATATACTTTCTTATATAAATTATTTTATTAATGTTTTGTTAATGATTTCTTATTCTTAAATTACAGAAAACAAGGAAAGCTCATCAGGAGATCCAATCTAAAAATGTATACCCTCATAGTTTATCTCGGGGAGGGTATACATTATTGGAAGAAAAAATGATAGCGGAAAAATTTCAACAACTAAGAGTTGAGTCTTCAAGCTCTGGATAGGTGGACCCTCCATCCCCTCCATCTAGACATGAAAAATGGAAGAGAGCTCAGAAGGGAAAAAAGGGCAATATCTTTCGGAAGAATCGAGAATCGTAGCTGAGAGGATTGTAATATATCTATTTAATTTATTTAAGTTAACTTTTTTCTTCATATATGTTTCAATAATTACAGAAATGTTCAATTAATTAATACAGGACTCTCTTGTGGAGCAAAGTTCAGAGGGGACATTTACAACTACTGGGAGGGAAGATATTTTATTTGTAGCATTGGGAAGGACCGAACATCCTGGTCATGTAAGAGGATATCCGACAGGTGTATCGGTAAGAAAAGTGCTTCCACGTTCTTCAACTTCTAACATTGAGGGGGTTTATAAAAAAAATAGAATCCTTGGAGGCTGAAGTTAAAAATATTGATGCGATGATGGAAGACAATATTAGAGATTCGGTGCAGTCTATGTTTGCAGAAATGAAAAGACAATTTCAGACTGCAACTCCCACTCCTCCACCTCCCCCTACAGACCCCATTATTTATCCTCCACCTCCGCCAGTAGCTCCCACTCCCCCACCTCAGCCTGCGGACCCCATTTTTTTTTCCTACGCCTCCGCCGCAACTTCCTACATATTGCGAATTGTATGTTGATGATTCTCAACATCATATAGTAGCATACGGGTTGGTATATTGTATAGGAGATACAGTTCATCATCAACAATTAGAGGTAGAGAATAAGAGGGTCACTGTACAGGATATTATAGATAGATCATCTAGGGTACCAATACCTACAGATGAGGTGGCGACAGTTGGATAGAGTATCGGCCATTTTTTAGTTTGGCCATCTAGAATTCTTCGACTCATTAACATAGAGGTATGAATGTTATATATTTTATTTTATTTTTTTATTAATGTTGTTTTATCAATTTAAAACTACTATAATTCACAATTTTTTTTCACAGGAATACTTCAAAGGTAAAGAAATACTGTATAGACAACAAAAAAGACAACAGGCTATGACATCAGAAACAGATTCCAGTGGTCTTGACAGATTGTCCAGATATTCACATTTGTTGTTGGGTTTTTATGAGTTTCCAATGGAATCTCATGTTTGTGGACGTGAAATAACTGTGGGGATTACAAAATCTGATATCATGGAGCTTGTTACTGGAGATAAGTTGGGCATCAACGTGGTGAAAATGTTTTCCATGTAAGTCTTAACACCTTTTCCCTGCGTTATATTTATTAAAAATGTATACTTATATATGTTTTGTATTAGGTATCTTTTTAAAATTTGTGAGAGGAATGAACTGACAGAAGTATATGGATTCATGGACCACAATTGATTTCCCCTGAAGCATGTGCATTGACTGAAGAACAAAGAATGGTTTATATTGCTGAAAGATTTGAAAAGAATATAATCCAACAATGTTGGATGATGCCTTTTTGTGAGAGGTATGAAACACATTTCTCTCAAAGAGTTATTTATCTTTTAACATAAAGAACCACTAACATTAAATTTCCTTTTATCAATAATCATTGGATGTTAGGGAATTTTTTCCCAAGGGAGAAAGCTCTTTATTGGATATGCTCTGTTCATAGTGAAGTGCGGGCAAGTTTTAAGAATATATTGGAAAATTAAGTTTCAATTTCTCAATAGTTTTATATATTATAATGAATTTTAAATTTACCCCATTCGTATTATTTTCTAATAGTGCATGGGTCTACTTTTGAAAAAACACAAAGAAAAGAAATGCAAAGATCAAATATGTAAATGCGAAGGTAAATTTCCATTTATAATTTGTACTTTTTGATTTATTACATAAAAATAATATATTGAATTTACACTCATTCAAAAAAGAAATGTCATGAACAACAAGGCCTCATCGAATGCGGATATTATATGTTATGATTTATGTATGAAATAATAACAACTGGGACAGTTGTGAATTTTGACCTGGTACGATTTCCTCTTAATCTTTGCCATCATATTTCAATTTGATTTATTCATTATACACGTTAACTATCTTCTTTTTCATTTGTAGCTTTTTGATGACCCTCAACCCTATACTGATGAAGACATCAAAAACGTACAAGTGGAGTGGTCAAATTATTTTACAGGTTTGATTGAATTTTAGTTTTTTGTAATGTAAAATGTAATTTTGAATATTGTCGTTTTAATTGTGTATTTGGTAGTTGTTTAGGTTTGATTTAGTTTTTTTTGAAGTTGACAGTGTAAGTATTGAATGTTATATAAGTGAATATTTAATTTTGCTATACTTCTTGTTTTGGTCTACTTTTGATGGTTCTTCTGGTATGGATTTGGGTCTGTGGGGGAGGGGTTCCAAGGGTGTGGGGGTGTGTTCAGTGGGGTTGGGGGTGTCCAGCGGTCTGGGAGGGATGTCTGGTGGGGTGGGGGCAGTCCTGGGGGGTGGCAGGGATGTTCAGGGGTGTGAGAAGCCGGTCCAGGGGTGTGGGAGTGTTGTCCAGGGGTGGGGGGGGGGGGGGGTTGTACAGGGGTGTGGTGGGGCTGTCAAGTGGGGTGATGGGGTGAGGAGGTGCTGTTCAGGCGGGTGGGGGGGGGGGGGGTTGTCGAGGGGTGTTTGGGGGTGTCCGGGGGTCGGGGGGCAGTCCATGAGTGTGGTGGGATCTCCAATGGGGTGGGGGAGGGTTGTCCAAGGGGTATTCATGAGGGTGGGAGCTCCAAAGGGGTGGGGGAGGGCTGTCCAGGGGGTATACATGAGGGTGAGGGCTCCAACGGGGTGGGGGAGGGCTGTCCATGGGGTTTAAATGAGGGTGGATGCTGTCTAGTGGGTAAGTATTATATGTTATCTATGTACATGCTTAATTTTGATATACTTCTGTTTTTGTGGTACGATTTCTTGATTTATTTTCTGGTTGATTCTGGTGGAGAGAAGATTACTGCATTCTGCTTAAAAAAAAATTGGGTTTATCACGTCGGTTATTTTAGAACCGACGTGATAAAGGAACCTGGAGAATGGTTTATCACGTCGGTTATTTTAGAACCGATGTGATAAAGGTCCTGGAGAATGGTTTATCACGTTGGTTATTGAATAACAGACTTGCTAAACGGCCTGGACAATGGTTTATCACGTCGGTTATTGACTAACCGACGTGATAAACCCCCCTCCCCCGGTTTTTCACGTCGGTTATTTATGAACCGACGTGATAAACCCCCCTCCCCCCGGTTTTTCACGTCGGTTTTATATGAACCGACGTGATAAACCACCCTCACCCCAGTTTATCACGTCGGTTCTATATGAACCGACGTGATAAACCCCCTCACCCCTGTTTATCACGTCGGTTGTTTAGGAACGGACGTGATAAACCATTGTCCAGGCAGTTTATCACGTCGGTTATTCGATAACCGACGTGATAAACCATTCTCCAGGCCCCTTTATCACGTCGGTTCTAAAATAACCGATGTTATAAACATCGCGATTTTATGTTTTTGACGTCGGTTTTTAAATAACCGACATGAAAAACCTTATTTATAACGTCGCACGTAATAACGTCGGCTAGAAACCGACGTAAAAAATTAAAAATAACCGACGTAAAAAACGTTTTCTGCACTAGTGAATATTGAGTAGTTTATAAATTCTCATATCCATTATATAGCTGGGGACGTGTGGCACGCAGGTGAGAAGGCCTGCCCAATACCTCATTACCCAACAACACGTTTCTCTTGTGGCACAGGTGAGTTGGTTAAATGCGGTGGAGTCCTGACCCCGAGGTTCTGGGTTTGAGTCCACACAAGGCAACATGCACAATATGCAAGAAAACCACTTGTGGGACCCTCTACCCCATTGGGAACTAGCCAAATCCCAAGGGTTGGCCACCTTGGGCCTTAGTGGGGATGTGTGGTGCGCAGGTGGGAAGGCCAGCCCAATACCTCATTACCCAACAACACATTTGAAACGTGAATAATGATAGAGAATACAGGAGCTCTCCGCTTTGAATTTGAGGATATATAATCCTTTCTTCTTTGTCTTTTATCTTGATTTCTTCGATGGATTCGTTCAACCCTGAATGTTAATTGTCCTTCCTGGATGGTCGTGGCCCCCTGTAGAATTCGATCAAAGATTTTGGTTCTCAAGAACCCCAGTTCTGAGGAAGAAGGGACTTTCAGTCTCGGAAGCACTTTCTAGCCCCGCAGATCCAATCAATGAGGAATCACACAGATCCTCCAATGTAACGAGACTATAAAATGGGGGGGGGGGGTTCTGTAGTAGCAGATCCGGAGGATCTTCGAAAAAAATCAATATATTTTAGTTTTTAGTTTTTAGACGCGTTATTTATTCAAAGGGTGATAGGGCCTGGTCTTATGCTGATATCAAGAACAGAATCTCCCATTGTAGGGGTATTCGTGATTGGAGGTTGATCCCAATTGGATGAGGTTTTTTTCATATTATTCTCCAATGTAAGGATTCCATTAAATTTGTGTGGAACATTGGGAATTTACAGTTGAAACATGGTTTTCTTCAGCTCTCTAAATGAGACATCAACTTTAATCCCTTTAACCTCAGGTAGTCGAATGCACAACTATAGGTGTGTTTGAATGGTCGGAATTGGGTTTATTCGCACCCAAAGATCTTGAATGATCTTGCATCATGCATTGGTATACCGATCTGAATGGATCAATGGACATTGGACAGAGAATTGGGATTCTATTCCCGAATGTTAGTTGTAAGACACGAATCTTGACGTACATGGACATTACGTTACTTTTGCGGAATACTTAGTATATAACAAAAACACACACACAAGGATCGTAATAGTTTAGTGTCTTTGGAATCTCGGAATAAAATCTTCTAATCGTGGTGAAATATCTTCAACATCTCCCATAAAGATCTTCATTTGTTTTACCTAAAACCTTTCTTTATATCCTGGGGAAAATTAAACATAAAAGGGTGAGCTCAAATGCTCAGTAAGGGTAAAAAAAAATATCAATCACATCATATTCATAAGAACATAACATTTTGGAAATATTAACCTACAAAAGAGAGCATAATTTCATAACATGGGATAAATCATAGTAGTGATATAAAATCCCAATAATCATAACTTAAAACATGAAACCTTGTGGCATACACACATAATCATAGAGAATCATTTCTTGTTAGTCAAGACTCATTGCCAAGACTATCTTAGTGGACAAAGTCCCTTTCTGAACCGAGTCACCCTCGTTTCAGTCCTGTTTCACTGAACCGGTATAACCTACCATTCCAGCCATGTCTATCTCATGAGACATAAAATCTTTACCCAATGCATTGGAGGGAGATATAGGTCCCACCCATCTTATAATGAATCCTTTCTTATGTGTGCCACATAATCATAAATCATACATCATCGCATAACACATGTAACAAAAATGGGATTCTTGAAACATCATGACATCATAAAACAAATCTTATAAGGTAAATGACTTCATAAAAATAATTCCTTCACAACATAATCAAATAAATGTAATTATAGGGATAAAAACAGAACCCTTTATTATCTTAGATGAAAAATAATTTTGATAAAACACTTGAACTCCATTCTTGAGGAAAATATCCTTTCTTCTTCAAAAAACACTTTTCTTTTCATAACATGTCATACAATTATAAACACTAAGAAGTTGATTAAAAATAAACTTGAAAACATGTAAAGGAAACTTCTTGGAAATAATGTTTTAAAAATCCATTCATGCCGTATAAGTTAAAAAAAACATTCTTCGTACTTTTGTCGGAAAAGTCAAAAAGTACCTCGTACGAAAAAACGACAAAATATTCCTTTCATATTCTTTACTAAAAACTCACCGAAGGGTAAAATTGGATTTAAACTATTGTTAGTTGATGGAAACAATATTACATATTGAGGGAACATGGATGTGGATGATAAAATACACCCCAGTAAATACCAAAGTATAAACAATCTCGAATAAAAATAAGATTGTGATATTTCCCCTTACCTTAGGTCCGATTTTCTTCATAAGTGTCTGACCCTCCTGTATAATGATTTAAATAATGTCATTGACTTATTACAGAATCATATTCATTGTTATGATATCATATATGGTTCACTTATGACTTTATATTACCCGTTCTTTTGTAAATTCCATGTTAAAGAGCGTTTTGGGTAAAATTGTTTCATTTGTCGTCCGTGTTTTGACTTGTAATTATTCATATGATTACTTAGATCATGATTACTTAATTACAGAATATAAAACATGATTTATATATATATATTCAGAATATACATATATATAATAAATCAGTAAATGGAAAAAATACACCGTTCATGGAGACGGTAGGCCGTACGTACGCATGAACGCTGTTTTCGTTTCCTTATTGAGTTGAACGGAATTAAGTAGATGACATTCATATATATACACATAAATCCAGTATCATTATTATGTCATATATTTCATGATTACTTATTATATATACTTTATAATCATTCATGAATGGTTAAAGTGGAGAATGAATCTTATCGCGTCGTGGAGACGGTAGTCCGTACGTACGCATGAGCGAAGATATTGTTCTCATGATCGTGGGACTGTATTGGAGTGTATGTATACTATTTCATAATCAATATCACTTTTAAATAATAATATATAGTTATTATTTACACCATTATACCCATCCAAGTAAGGTGGTGGTGGAAAATAGATTTCACCACGGCGTGGAGATGGTATTCCGTACGTACGCACGCGCGGTGATTTCATTTTCCGTAGGATGGATAGATGGTGAAATATGATTGTTTCATACTTATAATAACATATCCGTATATTATTTATACTTATGTTATTACTTCATAATGAAAAAACCTAAGAAGAAGAAGTGGAAGAAGAAATAAAGGTGAAAGAATCGGTAACGGAAATTACCTCTTCTTTGAAGCGCCTCTTTGAGACCTCCTCTTAGGGTACCAAAATTGGTCTTTGAGGAAGACCAGAACCTCTATGATGTTTCTAGGGAATTGGAGAAGATAATTTGGAAGGGGTTGGCCGAGAATTAAGGCTCAAAGTTGTGTGAGGAAGAGAGGGAGGAGGTGCCCTTTTATAAGGGAGGAGAGGGGCACCTTTGGAATAACAAAAAATATTATTTTATTATAATGTCATGTTCTGTTTTAAATAGCTCCAAATTGATTTATTTCTAGGGTAAGGTGGGTATGGGTCGAAATACGCTCATCCAATAGAATTTAGACAAGTTTAGGTTCCTATTTTAACCTTATCATTTAGATTTAACATTAAGTTAAATAATTTTACTTTTACCGTGTCTTCTTGTGTTCTTACACTATAAGGTTAATAAACTTACTATAAAAAGACAAACTAACCCCAAATTGTTTATTTTTAATATATATAACCTTATCCAAGTCATTTGGCCGAACCTTAGATTTTTAAGAATAAAATAAAAATTAATAATATAATATTTGTTTTAAAAACTATTTTATGTCAATGTTGACACTATTTAGTAATTGATTTTTGTGAAAATCATAACAGAATGATAAGTTCGAAAAAAGTTAATTAAATCAATAAAAACATGTCATATTAACCTATAAAATTAGTGGAATTCATAAAAAGTCTCAAATTATATTTATTTGGGTATTTATAACATCAATTATGTAAATATTTCATTAATAAGATTATTACTGCATCATCGTTGTTTCATAAATAAATTAAATTATTTAATGTTTTAAAATTAAAAATAAAATACCATTATGTAGTAAATCTTTTTAGATTTTTAATTAATATTTATAGTCGAATTTATCTTATGTATAACCCCATATTAAAAATGTTTTAGTAAATAAACTTTGATTTTAACTCTTTTAACCCTTCTTTAAATAAATTAATAATAAATTTCCTAATCTTATCCAAGTGGGCCTAAATGGTAATATTTTATTCCTAAGTTTGTTTTTGGTAGAATTAAACATTTCCAATAGAATTAGGACATGTGTTCGGGTAATAATAATATCATTTCTACCCTTAATTACCCTATTTACTTTTAACCGTGGTAAATAAAAGTAAAAAGTTACTATTCACCAAAAATTATTTTCATCTCATTGAACCACATTTTACTTACTGACATCAACCGTGTCTCTCGGATACTTAAAATTCCACTCACAGAAGTGGTAAAATTAAGTTTTATGAAAAATTCAGTTTTTTTTAACTACCACTTAGTGGTTTCACTATTCATCAAAAATTGAAAGTTTTCAGAAAAATACCAAAAATTAGGCCTAAGATATATTTGATATTATGAACTCAAAAATGATTTCTATTTTACCAAATTCAAAACATATCAGTTGCATTAATTAATTTAAAAATTAATTCTCGTCGTCAAAACAAAAGGCGTGTTTTTAAGAGATAATAACTATCAAAAGATTGACACTTGTTTATAACTGGTTTAAATGTGAAATTACATCCAATGACCAACATTGTATTAAATTGTAAAAATATATTCTAAATATACTTTAAAACCACTAAAATTAATAATTTATCACTATTAATTATTTCGATTGAAAAAGTTGTTTTTAATTAAAATTTAGTAATTTCTAGTATTCATCAAAATATGAAAGTTATCCGAAAATTACCAAAATTTCACCCTAAGCTAATTTTGATATTCTGAATCCAAAAATGAAGTCCATTTTGAAAATTAAAATTTACAAAATTTCAAAAAGTGGTTATTACTATTCATAACGGCTAGTTTTAATAATATTTTAATAGCATATCGTTGTTTAGTGAAACTCGGTATTGCGTACTACACACGCTATCGAGGAAGGTCGCGATTGCGTGTAATACAAGACAAGTCAAGGATGCATGTTGAGCAAGCTCCTTTTGGTGTAGCATACAACACAAGACATTTAATGAAATTAAAAAGAATATTTTTCATAAAATCTTGGGGTGTTATATTCTACCCCCCTTAAAATGAATTTCACCCTCGAAATTCGTTGGGGTTATAAATGGTTTACTATTCGAAAATTTCTTTGATAGAAACCCACATCGTAAAAAGGAATACCAAAACTAATCTTTAAAAACAAATGTATGAAACGTAACGGTTACCCAAATAAACTAATCACTGGGTTTCCACATTGGTGAAAATATGGATATGGAAGAAAAATCTAACCATCATGTTCTGATGAAGAGTGGTAGAGAACATGTATATGGAAAATCCAACAATCACAATTCCATAAATTTGTGATGATCTAAGGTACCATCTGATTAATCAGATATAAGAGCACTAGGACAACATTTTTGGTTTTCAAGATCATTTCCCTAAAGTTGAAGAATTTGAATTAGAATAAATACTTACTTTATTTTGGTACAATCTCACTGTTGTTTGTGCCTTGAACAATTTCCACTTCATCTCTTAAATAAATGAAGTTGAATTTATTATTCGTGAAGTGTTAGCAGATCATGTGATAGAATGATGGGTCATTCCATCTATCTCAAACAAAAGGTTAGAAAAAGTTATTAAATATACATAAGTCATTATATAGTGAGATTAATCATATATGGTTCCTAAAATGGACTTATAATTCATATATCATACTGCTTAATATAATAAAACTAGTTTCTACTAAACAGGGACTTCCTGTAGGCCATTGGTAGGCGATAAAGGCCAGTCGCACTTCGGTTGTGGGTTCGATTCACACAGCTTTGTCCGACGCGATGGGCTGTCGCCCATCCCGCAGGTTGTCATTTTTCTAAAACTACATTATTATAACATCACATAAATAGTATCAAAAGTTCTATCCTTAAACAATACTAACTTATGTCCAACATAATCCATTCCAATCTTTAGGAAATACTTCGGTCCAAGCTCATAATATAAAGAAAATGATTATTTGAAATGTCATCAACCATGCATGTGAATACCATCATTTATCCCCCATATATCTTGTTGGTCACATTCCAATCATGTGAATACCTTAATCATGTATTCTCTTGAAAAATGAATACCCATTAAAACTTAGTGAAAACATGAATGCTGTCAAAAGTTAACTCTTTCCACATACCAAAATCCAAAAATTCTATATACTCAATCCATTACATAACCTTCTCCTTATATCAGTCGTGAGCTCATGAATACTATCAAACATTTAATTTTCTCCTTATCCCTTCATTATCCACATATCATCTATATTCCAAAAATATCTGAATATCCTTTAATGGATACTGGAACCATTAATAATACACTTTAAAAACTCAAGGAAAGACAACAGTGTAACAATCCTTAGATTTCTCTTTATTCCATAGTACCATGAGATTACTTATACAACATTACACTTGATAAACATGTAATCATTCCACTGCCTTCTTAAACCATTGACCGAGCTTCAACAATTATTTCATCTCACATATCATTTGTAGTCTCTTCATCATCATCAACATAAATACTACCCATACGGCCGTACTGATTCTCTTCATGAGACTTTCCCTTAGGGCATTGGTTTGCATAATGCCCGTACATTCCACATTTAAAACATTTAACCATTGTTGATGTCATAGCAATACCATTATCCTCATCCCTGGTGTTAACTGAACCTTTTCCTTTGCACTTACTGGATTTGTGTCCTTCTTTTCCACACCCAATGCATCTTCTAGTTCCTTTGAACCATTCTCCTTGATGCCTCTTCCCACATGATTTACATAGGGGAAATTTAACTTTCTTTCCTCTATGATCATCATGAAAATCCATCTTTCTCTTATTAGCCGAGTCAGGAAACTTACCAAATTTTACTTTATTGATCATATTATGAGATTGCTGATTCGGCATTATAATGATGTTTAGACCTCCAATTCCCATTTCAATTGGTTTCTCATGAAGAATATCATTCCATTGTCCATCATATCCTCCATTATCGTGAATCATCTTGTTTCCAGCCATTTTCTAAAACCCAAAACAAATAGTGTGAGAGGGAAAAATCATGCTAGGGAAAACAACATTATAAAGAGGGAGTATCCTCAATATCTAACTTCTTAGGTTAAATTCTAAGATATTTAGTGAAATTCTAGGACTATAACCTATACATATACTTAATCTTAGGGACATCCCTAGACATACCTTAGAAATATCTCTAGGGATCTCACTAATGTTTTCGCATCCTAGTTTCCAAAGGTTGACTAAACCTTTCCTCTGATACCAACTGTAGAGACCCGAATCTTGACGTACATGGAAATTACATTACTTTTGCGGAATACTTAGTACATAACAAAAACACACACACAAGTATCGTAATAGTTTAGTGTCTTTGGAAACTCGGAATAAAATCTTCTAATCGTGGTGAAAGATCTTCAACATCTCCCATAAAGATCTTCCTTTTTTTTTACCTAAAACCTTTATTTATATCCTGGGGAAAATAAAACATAAAAGGGTGAGCTCAAATGCTCAGTAAGGGTAAAAAAAATAAATATCAATCACATCATATTCATAAGAACATAACATTTTGGAAATCTTAACCTGCAAAAGAGAGCATAATTTCATAACATGGGATAAATCATAGTAGTGAAATAAAATCCCAATAATCATAACTTAAAACATGAAACTTTGTGTCATATACACATAATCATAGAGAATCATTTCTTGTTAGTCAAGACTCATTGCCAAGACTATCTTAGTGGACAAAGTCCCTTTTTGAACCGAGTCACCCTCGTTTCAGTCCAGTTTCACTGAACCGGTATAACCTACCTTTCCAGCCATGTCTATCTCATGAGATATAAAATCTTTACCCAATGCATTGGAGGGAGATATAGGTCCCACCCATCTTATAATGAATCCTTTCTTATGTGTGCCACATAATCATAAATCATACATCAACGCATAACACATGTAACAAAAATGGGATTCTTGAAACATCATGACATCATAAAACAAATCATATAAGGTAAATGACTTCATAAAAATAATTCCCTCACAACATAATCAAATCATTGTAATAATAGGGATAAAAACAGAACCCTTTATTATCTTAGATGGAATATAATTTTGATAAAACACTTGAACTCCATTCTTGAGGAAAATATCCATTCTTCTTCAAAAAACACTTTTCTTTTCTTAACATGTCATACAATTATAAAAACTAAGAAGTTGATTAAAAATAAACTTGAAAACATGTAAAGGAAGCTTCTTGTAAATAATGTTTTAAAAATCCATTCATGCCGTATAAGTTAAAAAAAACATTCTTCGTACTTTTGTCAGAAAAGTCAAAAAGTACCTCATACGAAAAAACGACAAAAGATTCCTTTCATATTCTTTACTAAAAACTCACTGAATGGTAAAATTGTATTTAAACTATTGTAAGTGGATGGAAATAGTATTACATATTGAGGGAACATGGATGCGGATGATAACACCCCAGTAAATACCAAAGTATTAACAATCTCGGATCAAAATGAGATTGTGATATTTCCCCTTACCTTAGGTCCGATTTGATTCGTAAGTGTCCGAACCTCCTGTATAATGATTTAAATAATGTCATTGACTTATTACAGAATCATATTCACTGTTATGATATCATATATGGTTCACTTATTACTTTATATTACCCGTTATTTTGTAAATTCCATGTTAAAGAGCGTTTTGGGTAAAAATGTTTCATTTGTCGTCCGTGTTTTGACTTGTAATTATTCATATGATTACTTAGATCATGATTACTTAATTATAGAATATAAAACATGATATATATATATATATATATTCATAATATACATATATATAATAAATTAGTAAATGGAAGGAAATACACCGTTCATGGAGACGGTAGGCCGTACGTACGCATGAATGCTGTTTTCGTTTCCTTATTGAGTTGAACGTAATTAAGTAGATGATATTCATATATATACACATAAATCCAGTATCATTATTATTTCATATATTTCATGATTACTTATTATATATACTTTATAATCATTCATGAATGGTTAAAGTGGAGAATGAATCTCATCGCGTCGTGGAGACGGTAGTCCATACGTACGCATGAGCGATGATATCGTTCTCATGATCGTGGGACTATATTGGAGTGTATGTATACTATTTCAGAATCAATATCACTTTAAAATAATAATATATAGTTATTATTTACACCATTATACCCATTCAAGTAAGGTGGTGGTGGAAAATAGATTTCACCATGGCGTGGAGACGGTATTCCGTATGTACGCACGCACGGTGATTTCGTTTTCCGTAGGATGGATAGATGGTGAAATAGGATTGTTTCATAATTATAATAACATATCAGTATATTAGTGATACTAATGTTATTACTTCATAAGTAAACAACCTAATAAGAAGAAGTGGAAGAAGAAATAAAGGTGAAAGAATCGGTAATAGAAATTACCTCTTCTTTGAAGCGCCTCTTTGAGACCTCCTCTTAGGGCACTAAAATTGGTCTTTGAGGAAGACAAGGACCTCTAGGATGTTTCTAGGGAAGTGGATAAGGTAATTTGGCAGGGGTTGGCCGAGCTTTAAGGCTCAATGTTGTGTGAGGAAGAGAGGGAGGAGGTGCCCTTTTATAAGGGAGGAGAGGGGCACCTTTGGAATAACTAAATATATTATTTTATTATAAAGTCAAGTTCGGTTTTAAATAGCTCCAAATTGATTTATTTCGAGGATAAGGTGGGGATGGGTCTGAATACTCTCATCCAATAGAATTTAGACAAGTTTAGGTTCCTATTTTAACCTTATCATTTAGATTTAACATTAAGTAAAATAATTTTACTTTTACCGTGTCTTCTTGTGTTCTTAAACTATAAGGTTAATAAACATACTATAAGAAGACAAAATAACCCGAAATTATTTATTATTAATATATATAACCTTATCTAAGTCATTTGGCAGAACTTTAGATTTTTAGGAATAAAATAACAATTAATAATATAATATTTGTTTTAAAAACTATTTTATGTCAATTTTGACACTATTTAGTAATTGATTTTTGTGAAAATCATAACAGAATGATAAGCTCAAAAAAAGTTAATTAAATTAATACTAACATGTCATATTAACCTAGAAAATTAGTTTAATTCATAAAAAGTCTCAAATTATATTTATTTGGGTATTTATAACATCAATTATGTCAATATTTCGTTAATAAGATAATTACTGCATCATCCTTGTGTCATAACTAAATTAAATTATATAATGTTTAAAAATTACAAATAAAATACCATTATGTAGGAAATCTTTTTATCTTTCTAATTAATATTTATAGTCGAATTTCTCTTATGTATAACCCCATATTACAAATGTTTTAGTAAATAAACTTTGATTTTAACTCTTTTAACCCTTCTTTAAATAAATTAATAATAAATGTCCTAATCTAATCCAAGTGGGCCTAAATGGTCATATTTTATTCATAAGTTTGTTTTTGGTCGAATTATACTTGTAAAATAGATTTAGGACATGTGTTAGGGTAATAATAATATCATTTCTACCCTTAATTACCCTATTTACTTTTAACCGTGGTAAATAAAAGTAAAAAGTTACTATTCACCAAAAATTATTTTCATCTCATTGAACCACATTTTACTTAATGACATCAACCGTGTCTCTCGGATTTTTGAAATTCCACTCACAGAAGCGGTAAATTTATGTTTTATGAAAAATTCAGTTTTTTTTAACTACCACTTAGTGGTTTCACTATCCATCAAAAATTGAAAGTTTTCAGAAAAATACCAAAAATTAGGCCTAAGCTATATTTGATATTATGAACTCAAAAATGATTTATATTTTACCAAATTCAAAACATATCAGTTGCATTAATTAATTTAAAAATTAATTCCCGTCGTCAAAATAAAAGGCGTGTTTTTAAGAGATAATAACTGTCAAAAGATTGACACTTGTTTATAACTGGTTTAAATGTGAAATTACATCCAATGACCAACATTGTATTAAATTGTAAAAATATATTATAAATATACTTTAAAACCACTAAAATTAATAATTTTTGACTATTAATTATTTCGATTGGAAAAGTTGTTTTTAATTAAAATTTAGTAATTTCCACTATTCATCAAAATATGAATGTTATCCGAAAATTACCAAAATTTCACCCTAAGCTAATTTCGATATTCTGAATCCAAAAATGAAGTCCATTTTGAAAATTGAAATTTACAAAATTTAAAAAAGTGGTTATTACTATACATAACATCTAGTTTTAATAATATTTTAATAGCATATCGTTGTTTAGTGAAACTCGGTATTGCGTACTACACACGCTATCGAGGAAGGTCACGATTGCGTGTAATACAAGGCAAGTCAAGGATGCGTGTTGAGCAAGCTCCTTTTGGTGTAGCATACAACACAAGACATTAATGAAATTAAAAAGAATATTTTTCATAAAATCTCAATGTGTTACATTAGTTGATATAAATTTGGAAACTAAGACGCCTGAGAGTATCTCTTTCCTTTATAATGGGAATCAAACAGAAGTTAGGATGGAGTATGAGAATGTACCATCCTTCTGTGAGGTTTGAAAAATGGTGGGTCATTTGTTTTCTAATTATAGAGTGCTTCAAAAGAATGTTAATGAACCTAAAGTTATGGAGTAGACTGAAGCCAACAAGAGCAGGAAATCCCTGAATTTACCTCTTGAAAGGAATACAGACATCAGGGAGAAGGCTAGAACATCACATGCCCCTATTATGATTCAACCGATCATTAACCAGGTACAGGTTCCAGAGACAAATCAGACTTATGCTAAGTTTCATCTTGGAACATCCTCTGGAAAAAAACATGGGTTGACATGGTGGAGGAGGAAGAGTCTGAAAATGTTAATCCTCTTAGTCCTCATTCTATGGGGGAACATGAAATGATTTCCCCCTCTGAATAGGAAATCAAAGAGGATGTTGATATGGATTTGGCCTTATCTAATGAATTTTTCAATCGGCCCTTGGTCTTCAGCAACAAACGGTGGATGACTTCATTTCTATAAAATTTTCCAATAAAATTAGGGATCTTGTTTGGTCATTGACTGATGGTGAATCCTCAATTGTTTCTCTAAAAAACACCTCAAATCTAGTATATAATTCCACTCCTGCTAGGTCTACCCCTACTACTGGTTAGGCTCACACAGGTTCTTCTTCGGCTATGAAGATAACACCACAGGGGTTGACTTATGAAATGAATCACTGCCCAGCTGAGGTACATGCTCACAGTAGCCCGAAAATCCCTTCTAAGATGCATGAATTTCATTCCATCACAGGCCATATCCAGGGTGTTGTCTGCTCATGTGTTATTGAACCTGCTACTACAAACAAATTGCAGGGGAGCATTCCTACAGATTTCAAGAATGCCTCTAGCAACATCTTGAATCCCCAAGTCCGAACAGATACGACGAGCCATGATCTATCTGTCAAATGTAACGATACATTTTCCAACACTACTGATATAAATGATTTGTTGTCTCCTATCCCAAAAAAGGCTGTAAGGCCACCAAAAAAGCCTGTAGGTAAATATTTTAGGGGTCCAAACCCTGGCCTCAATTCAAAATGATGATTATGTTTTGGAATTTCCAGGGTCTGGGCAATATGGAAACATGTAGATCCATTCAGTTATTCATTCAGAAGAACAAACCTATTCTTATTGGTCTGTCTGAGCCCAAAAAAATCTTCTCCTCTGGTATTGCTAACATGGAGAACATGGGGTTTCATCTAATTGACACCAATAGGTGTTCAAAATATGTTAAGAGTCTATGTGTGTTGGGTCATCATTCTATTAGAAACACCACCATGGTTACGTCAAGTGATCAGCATGTCACATGTTCCTTCAATTTCCTTGGATTCCATTTTACCTTTTATTTAATCTATGGTCACAACAGGAATCATGATCGCATGAATCTGTAGATGGATATTACATCTCCCAAATCTCTCATCTCTAATCCTTGGTTATTATTGAGGGACTTCGATGAAATTTTGAATCCTGATGAAAAAATGGGAGCTAAAAACACCGCCATCTCCTCTAGGGATTTCAGATTATGTATTGACCAGAATGATCTAATTGATGTTAATTTGGTGGGGGAAAAATTCACTTGGTTTAAGAAGCACTTGAATAGCTTTCGGGAAATTAAGATTGACATGGCCTTTGTTAATGAGGCCTCTCTAGATACATGGGGTACCATATCTTGATCAACTCTCTACAGCTTCAATTCTGATCATCATCCCTTTTTGATGGATTTTTGTGAGAAGGTACCTAAAGCCCCTCTCTATTAGGTTAAAAAAGGCTTGGGTCTCTCATCCTGAATGCAAGGTCATTGTTCAGATCACCTGGAGCTTTGTGAATTGTAGGGATGATGCCTTTTCCTTCATTACCAAACATAAAATTCTTAAGAGGAATATAATATTGTGATGAAATGATCATTTTGGTTTCCTTGATTCTGATATTTCTCCCCTTGAATATTCTCTTCAGAATGATCAGGAGCTCAATATAAATAGTGACATTTCTGATGGGATTTAAGTGGAAGCAGAGTTATCCCTTAAACTAAACAATCTTCTTGACTTGAATGATGACTTGCAAAGGGATTCCTTTAAAGAAATATTGTTAAAGGATAGTGACAGGAATTCCATGTTCTTCAACTCTCCTCAAAAAATCAGAAAAGTCTCTTAGCCTCTTTCTTTGATTAATAATGGGTATTGCATCATTGAAAATAGAGATGATCTCTCAAAGCATGTCATATCCTAAATTAATGATCTTTTTAATGGCTCCCACTCCAACATTGATCTCTTGGATGGGGTGATCCCAAAATTTGTAAATCTAGAGGAAACTTCCATTCTTTCTGTTGTGACTCTTTATCCAGAGATCAAGGAGGCTGTATTTAGCCTCAAATCTAAGAGCTCACCTGGTCCAGATGGCTTTGGTAACTTCTTCTATAAAACATTCTGGGACTTCATTCATGCAGATGTTTGCAGGCTAGTCATTCATTTTTGCAGAGGTGGATCTCTTCAAAAAGGTTTGAATTCCCAGTTTCTTTCCGTTATTCCGAATGTGTAGAATTCTAATCAAATTCATCTCTTTTGGAGAGTGTCATTGGTTAATACCAATTATAAATCATTTTCAAAATTCTTGCGAATAGTCATTCTTGCATTTCTTGCAAAATTGTTTCTGCAAATCAATTAGGCATCATCAAAGGGAGATCAATTCAAGATTGTCTTATCACTACTTTAGAGTGAGTTATTCTCCTCAATAAATCTACCAGAGGTGGAAATATTTCCCTCAAATTGGAAGTTAAGAAATCTTTTGATAAAATGTATTGGGGTTTCATCTACAAGATCCTTGCTATGTATGGTTTCGTTGATGTCTTCATTAACTGGATCAAAGTCATTTTATGCTCTGCTCATATTTCAGTCCATATAAATGGATCTCCTGAAAACTATTTTGATTTTTTGAGAGGTGTTAGGTAGGGTGATCCTTCATCATCCATCCTTTTCCCCATTGCTGAAGACTATCTTAGTAGGATTATTTATATAATGGTCGGCAATGGAAAATTGAAGTCTATTCATGCTGGAAAGGGGATTGTTGCTCCTTCCCACCTCTATATGCTGATGACATCATCCTCTTCACTAAAGGCGATAAAGGTAATTTCAAGAATATAAAGGGAGCCCTTTAGCACTATGAAATGGTATCGGGACATGACATTAGTTGGAGAAAGGATTTTTTATACTTTGGAACGAGCTTCTCTCCTCATAGAAAAATTGACATCATTAGAGAATTGGGCATTCATGAGGGATGTCTTGCCTTCACTTATTTGGGGGTGCCCATGTTTTGGGGGAGCCCAAAGGAATGTCATTTTTCAAGAATTTTTGACATTATTAGAAGACAACTCTCCACATGGAAAAGAAATTCTCTCTCAATGGATGGTAGGGTTTGTTTGGTGAAGTCAATCATCACTTCCAAATTTCTGTACTCTTTTATGGTGTATAAATGGCCGATTTCTTTGATCAAGAGCATTAACATTTCTATCAAAAATTTCATCTGGAGTGGTAGCATTTTGGAAAGGCGGCAGGCAAAGGTCCCATGGAATTCTATTTGCAAGACTTATGATGGTGGTGGTCTTGGAATCAAAAATCATGGGGGCTTTAATCATTCTTTGCATCCTGTGTTTATTTGGAGGCTTACAATTATGTAATATGAGGCTCTTAGTTTTCATCGAGCCATGTTTACTCATAGGCTCAATACAGGGAACTTCAATTATTTCAACTCCTTTGTGTGGTTTTCCTTCAAAGTCATTTTCATTAAAATTGATGTTGACTCATGGTGGTTGGTTTCCAGGGACTCATCTTTTCCATTTTGGAAATGTAATTAGACCAGGAATCATCTGATTGACATGGTAATGGAGGAGTCGTTGAATCTAGATTTTAACTATCCAATTAAATATCAGCTTGAGAGTGTGGAGAAACTTTAGGATCACATTTCCTCTTTAGAGAATAATTAATTATGGTCTTTTAGAGGTGATTTTTGGGCATGTGAACCTGTTGTCCATGGTATTATAACATCTAAAAGATTTTACAATCACTCTTTTGGCAGTTTATCAGAATTGAAATGGATTGGAAATCTACACAATAAGTTCTTAAGGACATCCAGATCCATTCTTTCATGGAGGTTGGCTCATAAAAAATTACCAACTGAGGTCTTTTTGAAGGTATGTGTAATCTCTCTTTTCTCTACTTGTTCTTTATGATCTCATCATATAGAAGATGTGGATCATCTCTTCCTCAATTGTGCAGCAGCTTCAGCATTGTGGAGGGTGGTTGCTGATATTTTTGAAGTTGTTATTACTCAATCAAACTCAATATGTGAATTCAATAAGAGCTTGAATTTTATGAAATTGTCACAGAAAATCTATAATTTTTTTCAAGTTGCGGAGAAGGAAACTATTCATTTCATCTGGTATTCGAGAAACAAATTCAGACATGAGTCACAACCTTTTCAGGTTGGTGATGTTCTTGCAGGTATCCATTCTGCTCTGCATGGGGTGGAAACACCTAATAGTGTGTTTTTCTATAATTCAATTCATGATTTATCGGTGTTGAATCAGATCAAGATTAAAGGTAACTTTCGGCCTCCTCTTGGGACAATGGATGTCATCTGGCAAGCACCTTTTTGTGGGTGGATTAACATTTACTCTGATGGTTCTTCAAGGGGAAATCAGGGCCCATCTGGTATTAGTGCTATATTTAGGGATTATCAGGGGAATGATCTAGGATATATTCATGTCTCATATGGTATTGCCTCCGATCTTGAAGTAGTGATGCTTGGTGTAATTGTGGATGTGGAACAAGAAGATCCGCGAGGTTGGGACAAGATTTGGATTGTGTGTGACTCTATGGAAATTGTGTTTTCTTTATGAACTGGGTCCATTAACCTTTCATGGAAGCCCACTAATCATTGGATTAGATTCTTGGATTTCTTTACTCAAAAGATCACTTTGTTACTCATGTTTATAGAGAGGAAAATGCATTGGCATATGGGCTTTCTAATAAGGGTGTGAATGGTAATGATTATCTTTGGATGTTTCATGTGCCAGATGATTTCCTTCCTCTCTATAAGAAGGATCTTTGTAAATCTTCTTCATTCAGACTTGTGTAAGTTTTACTTTCAACTAATATATGGGAATTGATTTTATTAGAAGGATATCACTTTGTTTTAATAAAAAAATTCAACATTTATATTTTTTGAATTTTTTCCATTGACTCTTTTATGATTGTTATCTCTAGGATAATTCAGATAGTCATTAAAATGAATGGGAAATAATTAATTAATGATAGTTTTTTATCTTAAAAATATATATCAAATAATAAATTAATATTATCCATTTATCTTTATAGAGACATCTCTTTTATCTCTCTTCTTTTAAAGGGAATTCCCTTATGTGGCCTTTTCAAACCCTCCACACAAGGAAACCCCCCTCCCCATGAAGAGGTCACTCCGGAGAGAGCCTCGGCTGGGAAAGAGCCATTTCCAACCGAGATGGTAGAGCGTCCCGGAGGGTGACAACCCAGGCGGTGACGGTTCATCAAGCAATCCGTCAGCACGGGTGGGTTGCGCCTCATTTTTCCCACCCAGTCAGAAACCGGGTGACCCGACAAGGCGAGTGGATCCCGGGGGAGAGGTTCACCCCAAAAGCGGACTCCCAGGATTTGAACCATGTACCTCCCAATAAACGGCGTTGTTGTACCCATCTCCTTCACCACTACGCCACCGCTAAAGTGGCATAGAGACGTATCTTTTATGGTCATCCATAAGATTGAGAAATACCTTTGTATGCGAATTTTTTTTAATTTAAATAATTTCATATATTTAAAATTATTTATTATTATACAAAATATTATGCACTATTATTCACCCATCTCACCATTATATTGTATGACTTGTGTGTCAAATGGCATCATGAAATCCCCATTTAACCAATCCTTTGGTTCCCCTAACCTTTGTCTGATTTATAATAACTTATAATTAATGGAGTTACTAAAGGTGTGTGGGGACAATACAAAAACCCATATTGATTTCAACCTAGCTGTTACACAGGAAGACATGTGGAATTTTGTGCCTAATTCTAATATTGGTAGTAAGATCTATTTCAGTTGGCTCATTTGTTGATTTAATGTCATGAAATATATTCAACCATTAGATAAATATATTGAACAATTAAAATAATTATTTAATTATTTTTGTCTATAAATTTATTTATTTGATGGATGTTGGACCATAATAATATAAATTAATGAAGAAATGTGTAGCAGAAAAAATTTAAATATGTGCTTTATATGTAAATGTTTTATCCTACATTGTTAATTAATTAAGTAACATATACAAAATATTGAAAATTAAAGTAAATTTTATACTAATATAAAGTTTATTCATAATAAATTATAATCCCTAAATTATATATTAAGTATGACTTGGTCATTTGTTACAAGATTAGAAATTAAATCATTGAAACTAAGTCTATATGAAACCATCATTAGGACACTGACTTTTAATGTTGAGTTATTATAAATGTTAAGAGTTGACATATCCATCTTACATCAAGAGAATTATCCTGCACTAGACCTTATATATCATGGGGGAGAGTTATGAGGAAATCCAAAACAATATTTCAGGATTGGGGAGTAATGTTAAAATAAAGGGAGTTCCAGCCCACAGTTGGATAAGGCCTGCCTATATAAATAGCATCATGTAGCATGGACAACCCTCTATGTGGTTATGTGAAGGATAATATGGATCATTTTAACTATAATTTCAATGAAATAAATCATTTTTAGTTCAATGGTGAGTTATTTTGAGACATTATAATGAAATGGGATATTTAATAATAATTAATTATATTATTATTTTTGGAATGATTGAAAATCAATAAAAAAGTAATAATAATGTTCTCTTCAATTGTATAATAAAATGGTAACTTCATTATCCACAATATTCTTATGATAAATATTGGAGAAAGAAAATAATCTCACTCTTAGAAACATCATGAAGTAGTTTTGATGCATTTGGGTGGTTCTACAAAATGAACCAAAAGAACACATGCTAGAATAACCAATTCCTAATCTTCATAGAAAAACTACCAATTCCCACTACTGATATTGATCTATAGAAACATTTCAATCTCCTGTGAACAATTTATACTATTATGTAATGATCAACCACCTCAAAATAGTTTTTCAACTTAAAAAAAGATACTTAAGATAAAAATTTTGTCCTCAACCCCATCTCAAAACTTCTCAAACATCATCTGCTCAATAGAAATGATCATTGGTGTATAAATAACTGGACCTACAAAGTAGTTATTATATTTCATCATGATCACATTTCCCTAAGTCAATTGTAAAAAATCTTCAGTATTGTAAAACCCATAATATTAGATAAAAATTGCTTATTGAAAACACCTTTAGAATCTTTCCATGTCGTCTATTAATGCTTCCCAAATTGTCCCATTGAGTCCCACCACTTTTGGTGGGGATATTATAAAATAAATGTATAATTATTTACCCCATGTACCTATGGAGTATCACCAAACTCGATCAACCTATCAAAAATGTTTTTCCACTACAATACTGTCTGAGGTTTCGTGCTACCCTAAAAAAAATGAGTCTTGTTCATGAGGAACTCCATATATTTCAACATTCCAAAACCTAGTTTTTATTCTCTAACATGAGTAGTAATTTATCACTCTCCTCATCCCAAATCATGCATATTTCAAACCATTGATTCCACTAGTCTAAGATAAATAGGTGAGAGAGAAATATCGCTAGCCTCCTACTATGGCTGGAAATGAATTGTTTGAGGAGGCATCTTACTACAAGAAGTAACCATCACAAGGAAATAACATCAATAAAATTATCAACACATATTATGAAATTTTTATCCAGTAAAAAATTAATTCAAAAAATTTCAAAAATAAAAAAAAATCTAGCAACATCCCAATAACAAGTCAATCAAACAACCACACCCCACATAGTGTTCGTATATAATATGAATCTTGTACATCTCACTAGGATGAAAGTCAACCCAAATATCCATTATCTCATTCCAGCTTATTTATTTCAAAAATAACATTTTTTAAACACCCTAGTGTAAACTAAAACCTCAGGCCAAAAAAATACTAGATCTGGTCTCTATAGACTCATCCAAAATTACTTGACCGAAAAAAAGTGACTTGATATAATAATATTTTTTACCAATAAATATAAGGTTCTATCCAGTGAAAAACCCATTCAAACTCATGGAATTTTTTGAAGGGTATTTCCAAACCCAATGGGAAGGAAACATGTGTCTTTGTATCAAAAATTAAAATTGGGAACAATTCTACACATTGATATAATGATGGAAAATCAATAATAATAATAAAACAATAAAAGATAATGATACTAAAAAATTCATAAAATCATTTATAGTAAATATATACCACATTAACTAAAATTGATAGTATCAAAATGTAAATGAAACTAAAAAACTATTGCAAAAACCTCCCTGAAACAAGTGGGGCATCACCATCAATCTACCACCAATAAAACTTTCAAGAAGTTGAGCAGTAGAAACAAGATCCACCATCACTTGAATGATACAGTGTTCCTTTATCTAGGTCATACATCACAATGTATACATAATCCCAATGGTTTTTGTAATATGTGATCCAAGGTCTAGTAGAATATCAAAGAAAAAAGGATTCCATAATATTAAATTAAAAGTAAAATCAACATGTATATTTCTATAAGATCATTGTAATGATTTCTAGGAAAAAATTTAAATGAAAATTTTCTCAAGAATGTCCTCTTATAAAAAACCTTTTTCACAATTAAGATTGGTTGAAATAAAAAATGTGCATAGTGCCTACTATATTCCGATAGATAGAACCACAAAACATAGGAATCATATTAAAATTGAGATCAATAGTATAATCCAAAATGGTAACTAGCTCTAATTTTACTCTAGAAACACCGTACCTTGGTAAAAAAAATCCTTCACTAATTTTCGAAAAACATTCCCATTCAAAATTCATTAGAGTGGATCTTATCCCAATGTAAAATAATCTATATATGATAAATAAAAATAAAAATCATTCTAGTGCATAAGACACTGAAATGGATTTCATCCCAAGGTCTTGGTTTCTGTGATCATATCACATGTTTAGTATGTTTTATAATCATAGATTCTAGTATATTTATCTATGCGCCATCCTCTACCAGATAAACTAGTGTACTAGTTCTAGTTAATCCACCTTGTTACTGGAGATTCAATTTGTGCTCAAAATACAATTCATATTTATAAAAAATAATCACATTTACATAAAAATTAAAAGCATCACAACTGTACAAGGAAATAACAACTTTCACATTATCACATTTATTCAATGATCAAAATCAACATTGAAACTACTGTTTTCTTTTTTAGTACCACATTCCAATTCATATTCACACCAAAACCATTTTTAAATTCATTTAGCATCACATTCACAATTTATGAATCCCATCTAAAAGCACCAATATAATAAAACATATGAAATAAAACAATTAACATTGTTAAAGACCCTTTCAAATTAATACACCCATTAAAAATAGCTTATTTCATGCTTTACATTACTCTAAGAATTATGATAGACATTAAATGTGCACAAAAAAATAAATAATGAAAAAAACTATTTATTTTAGAAGATCCACTTTCAAAATAATCCCACTTTTTAATCACACTTAAAATACCATTCACATCATCAATATATGGCACTAAACATTTTTAAGTAACGCCTAAGTGAATAATAGATTAAAAATAACAAATAAAATTTCAAAAAATAAATTTAATAACATTGTCATCACAAATAACTTACAAATTTTTTTTTCACACATCAATAGTCCATATAAAAAATTTAAGAAACCATTAATGATTGTTAAAATCATCTAATATTTTAAAACCATGGAACCACCAACCTCCCACTAATAAAAATCTGGAAAATGGTGTGAAACCAAAACCAAACAACCAAAATATCATATAAAAAAATACTAGGCATAAATCATCCTAATTTCACCCAAAAAAAGATGATAATACCCTAATTTTCATAAATAACCTGCAAGAAAAAGAAGAACTCATGAAAGAGGAAGAAGAAACCCTAGATATAGTGAGAGATCCAAGGAGAAATGCACTTTCATAGATATTCTTGAGGAAATCACATGAAATATACCCCAAATATGAATATCCATTGGATAAATGAGGGGTGGTAGAGGATAATATAGTGGAAAATCTTATATGGGGAAGAAATGAGAGGAAATATGGTAAAACTCGTAGAGGGTAAAAGGGTAAAATATATTTTATTAATGATCTGAACATGTAAAAATGATTTAATGCATGGTTATCCATACATAGTATCCCCCACAATAAAAGTAGGACATAAAAATCGAATTTTGTTTTAACATATCCAAACCATGTTGAAAATGAGTATCCTTCACTATCCAAGAGGAACAATCCACATGATTATCTTGTATGGTTTGAAAAACCGTGCACCAACCAAGTGATCATATCCTTTCTAAAAACAATTACCACACATTCAATTTGGAAATGGAACACAGATTCATCTAATGATTTCAAAACCCTTTCCACCAATATTAAATACCGAAATCTCCATTTCCTCCATAAAAAATGGAGAACTAAATGGTAAAATGGAAGACCAAAGATAAAATGAAGTGTTCTTCAAAATGAAATTGTGGACGTAATATAATATATATTAGTTCCATGGCATATAACAAGTTCTAGTAATAATATTATAATTTTTTAACCATTTAAATTTTATTACAACCATCACTGAAGGTGGTAATGAAAAAATAAAACTTTTCTTCCATGATGGAGGGGAATTAACACAACACAGATGGTGTTTTATTTTTTAAATTAAAAGGGACAGATACAAGAATTGATTATTTATATACCATTAACAACATAACATTGAATTATATATATAATATAGTATTTATCATTCAATTTTGGATAGGTGAATTAAGATGAGGATATTAAAGGATGGAATCATAAAAGTAAAAGAAGGATGGTTTTATATCTTGAATGTCATATCATTGAGAAACTCATTAGAGAACAAGGTATTGATATTTTTGTGAGATTAATTATGATTGAATGTTGGGATGAGTTTTGGAAGAGGCTTCTACCAGAATATAAGAAATATCCAAACATTAGAATGCGTGAGAAGAAAATACAATGAGATGTGGTTTTTATTGGGGGGTTTATATTGATTATTTTAAAAAAAATTAATAATATTTTGTCTCAATTATGCCAATAGTGTTGATTAATGAGTGTAATTATTGTAAATATTTAATGCGAGTTCGATTTAATGGGTTCTTACATAACAAATGGGCCAAATATTATTGTATTCAGATTATTAACATAAATACCATAAATTACGTTATTTCACCATTCACAAAAATTAAAACTATTTTAGATAAATTCATTAGATTAACCCTACAAATTTTTCAACATATAGATTTAAAAATTCGAATCCATTTTATGTAAATATATTCTTAAATATGGGAACATTATTTTTTAATTGAAAATAATTTAATAAAAAACTTATTTTAATACAATAAAGGATTATATGTTACTTTAAAAACACGACAAAGGACTCATTAAATTATCTTATAATCACAAAAAAACAAAATATGAATTTATGAATATATCTTATGAAAGTAAATTTTCTTTTAAATCATTATATTTGTTATTAAAGTATAGATAAAAGTCTATGTTTTTCAAAATTACCGACAATTAAATTATCATTTTTGAAACATTTATTTAGTTGTTCCATTATTTAAACAAATCATATTTTAAATTATAAGATACCAAACTGTTATTTATGATTTCATAAGTTAGGTTACTATATTATTGGTTATATAACTATTTCTAATTTTCATAATTCTATTTTTTTGGCTCACAATTTTTTCAATATAGGTTCTTTAATTTCTATAAATTCCACTTATTTAAATCATAATTTTTGAGAATAATGTTTTTATTTGGCCCCCTATTTTATTTAAATGCATAATTATAAAGAGGTAAATTCCATTTATATAATTATGGGTTGTAATATGGTAATAATTCTTCATAAATTTTAATGATTAATTTACATGATAGGTGTATTTATACATAATGTGGTGTAAACATGATTCTATAGATAAATTTTATGGAATACAATAATGAATTTGAGAACCATATTTTTAAGAATATTACGAAAATATTCTTATGTCGCAGTGGAGAATATCTTAACCAATACATCATTAATTATTTATAAAAGTTTGGTCCAATATCTCAACCATATATTGCTTATATGATTCAATGAAATGGTGTATGAGAATGGTGGAACCACACTTTTATGGACATGGTGAGATCCATGATGAGGCATGTGGGGATTCCATTATCCTTTTGGGGTTATTCATTGGAAATTGCAACATATTTACTTTACTGAGATCCATATTAGGAAACATATGATATATCATTCCTATTATATAATGAAAAGAGTACACTATTGTTTTACTGACTTGTGTGGGGCTATGAAGTGTTTGTTAAGTCTACTTATAGAAACATGATTGAACCTGAGGCACATGGTGTATCTTTAAAGTATATCCTAAAAAAATGAATACTACCTATACAATCATTGTAGAAAAATAATTATTTGGTAGAAATATGTCTCATAATTCATCTGAATGATATTATATATAAAAGAGAATTTGGGAGTGAGATAGACTTAGATGAAGTTTAGTATCAAGATAAACAAGTTATGAAACATGAATAAATTCCACAAAGCCTTGTAGAAGAACAAACTATTCTAGGGGAATCCATTTTAAGGTTTGATGGAAATCAATTATATTAAGATACTTCTACTAGAGGAAGGTGGTAATGATATCCTCCATTTAGATCCATAAAGTATTATATATTTATATCATCTAGGTTTTTAATTTTCCTATATGACATACCATCTATATTAGGATGATATAAACTGATAAAACTCGACATTTTTGTAACATCTCGACCAGGTATCCAAAAACATGTTCCCCTATCTAAACTTCTTCATGACCTCAGGCACTCCTCCCCATATAGAAGAGGCTACCAACTAGAATCTAGGATCAATATCAATTACAAGGATACTAAACCTCATATATCAGAGTATTACAACATCATAAATAAATAAAAATTGACCAAATATATCATAATGACTAAAATGACACCAATATAACATGATGGAAAATTCATAATAGAATATCAACACTTAATGGTAGATATGTCATGCTAATTTATTTTTCCACTGTCAATATGAAAAATTGTAAAAACAATAAATACGTTGATATCTTCTATGAATGTCTTGAATATATGTCGGGTTCCCACATCTATGATTCTTATAAACTTATCCATATGACATATAGAATTTTACATTATCATATCCTATAACCATACAATCTATTCCGGTACAGACATGGAATCATGAGTATGGTGTGAGTATAACACAATAGGCATCCAAAATGGTTTTTGAGTCAATGTCCAATAAAATAGTGACTATAATATTATAATGAATAAATTAAATCAAAAAAGTATATTGTTTTCATATATTAAATTAAACAATATTTAACCACATAAACATTTGGTTCACAAGAACCCTTGAACTCTAAATAACTTCTTTGTACCATGCATAATCCTGAACTATCCCTTATGGATATCATATATCAGAATCCCATTTTCACCATTCTTCACCTTTTTTCACATATGAATGCCACTGATAATATTTACTGTCAAAACTCACATAAGAATTTTATGTTTACCATCCATCATATCAATTTACTTTTGAATTACATGGTTACCATTCATAAATTAAATTCTAATATTAATGAAATTTATTCCACGCATCATTTCAATTTATATATTAATTCCACTTTTAACATTCCTTATTTCAATTCCCAGATGAATTTATTTGTTATCATTCACCATTTCAATTAATATGTTAATTTAATTATAATAATTAATCATTTCTACTAAAATATAAACTCTATTATTACCATTAATCATATATGTACAAATATACATTAATAACTTTATAATTAATTGGCTAATTAACTATCATAATTCTACAATCTTTATAGAAAAATAATTATTCGCTAGAAATACATCCCATAATTAATCTTAATGATATTATATCTAAAAGATAATTTGGGATTGAGATAGACATAGATGAAGTTTAGTATGAAGATAAAAAAGTTATGAAACATGAATAAATTCCACAAAGCATTGTAGAAGAACAGACTATTCTTGCGGAATCCATTTGAAGGTTTGATGGAAATCAATTATTTTAAGATACTTATTCTAGAGGAAGGAGGTAATGATATCCTCCATTTAAATCCATAAAGAATGATAAATTTATATTATCTAGGTTTCTAATTTCCCTATATGACATAGCATCCATATTAGGATGATATAAACTGATAAAACTCGACATTTTTGTAATGTCCCGACCAGGGTTCCAAAAACCTGTTCCCCTATCCAAACTTCTTTGTGACCTCAGGCACTCCTCCCCATATAGAAGAGGCTACAAACTAGATTCTAAGATCAATATCAATTACGGGGATACTAATCCACCTATATCAGAGTATTAAAACATCATAAATAAAAGTAAATTGACCAAATATATCACCATGACTGAAATGAAACCAATATAAAATGATGGAAAAATCATAATAGAATATCAAAACATAATAGTAGATATGTCATGCAAATATATTTTTCCACTGTCAATATGAAAAATAATAAAAACAATAAATACCTTGATATCTCCCTAGAATGTCTTGAATATAATTCGGGTTCCCACATCTATGATTCTTATAAACTTATCCATATGACATATATACTTTTCCATTAGCCTATCCTACAACAATAAAATCTATTCCAGTACAGACATGAAATCATGAGTAGGGTGTGAGTATAACACATAAGGCATCCAAAAATAGTTTTTGACTTAATATCCAATATAATAGTGACTGTAATTTTATAATGAATAAATAAAATCAATAAAGTATATTGTTTTCATTTATTAAATTAAACAATATTTAACCACATAACCATTTGGTTCACAAAGACCCTCAAACTCTCAATACCTTCTTTGTACCATGTATAATTCTGAACTATCCCTTATGGATATCATATCTCAGAATCCCATTTTCACCATTCTTCACCTTTTTTCACATATGAATGCCACTGATACTATTTACTGTCAAAATTCACATAATAATTTTATGGTTACCATTCGTCATCTCAATTTACTTTTGAATTCAATGGTTACCATTCATCAATTAAATTCAAATATTAATGAAATTTTTTCAACTCATCATTTCAATTGATATATTAATTAAACTTTTAACATTCATTTTTTCAATTAACAGATGAATTTATTTGTTATGATTCATCATTTCAATAAATATATTAATTTAATTATAATCATTACTCGTTTCAATTAAAATATAAATTCTATTATTACCATTTATCATATATGTATAGATATATAACAATAACAATATAATTATTTGACTAATTAACTATCCAAATTCTAAAATTTATTTAATTATTCAAAATATCTATTATGGGACCCCATGAAGCAACTTTTAAGTGATAATAACACTTTATATTTATTATGTTAAAGTTAATACAAAAATGAAAAAAGCATATATCTTTTAGAAAAACAATTTTTACATAGGGTTATATATGTTATATTTTTGACTGTAAATAGTCATTAGAAATATAAAACAATTTCCTACATAATAGTATTTTATTTATAATTTTTATACATTTAATAATTAAATTTATTTATGATAAACTAATGATGTAGCATTTTTTTTATTAATGAAGGAATCAAATAATTGGCATTATAAATGTAAAAATAAATATAATTTGAGTGTTTTGATACCATCAATGATATTTATTTGTTAATATGACATGTCAGGATTGCGTAAATGAATTTTTTTCTTATTAATAAAGTTTATAGTACTTTAACAAAAATCAATTATTGAATAGTGTCAAAATTAACATAAATGAGTTTTTAAAAACAAATATTATATTATTAATTGATATTATATTCTAAAAATCTAAGGTTAGTCCAAAGGTCTTATATAATTATAGGTGTATCATTAATTTACAACTTGGGGGTATCTTGGAAGTAAATAGTAAGTTTATTAACCATATAATATAAAAATAAAAAGTTACATTGTAAATGTCAAACTAATTAACTAAGAGTTAAAACTAAAATATAATGTTAATAAAGTGACCCAAACCTATATAAAACCTATTGGTAAAGATTTTTTAGACCTATCCTCGCCTTATAATTTTAATAATCCACTTTGGAGCCATTATAAACCGAATATGAATTTATTATAAAATAATACATAATGTTTTTTCTAAAGATCCCCTCCCCCCCTTATAAAAGGACACAACTTCTAACCAATTCTTCATACCTTAAAAGCCTTTTGGTTCAGACAAAACCTTCCCAAATATCCTATAAACTTCCCTAACATTAACCTATAGGCCTTATTTTGATCATAAAACCAACCATATGAGCCTTTTTGATCAAATCAAAAGGAAGAACCCAAAGAAGAGGTAATGTTTTCACCACCCTCTTTCAAGTTCCTTTCTTCTTCAAATTCTTTTTTATTTTTTATTTACATTCTAAAACTCTAGTATCTCTTATATAATTTGATTTTATTATAAGTATGTTTCAACCATATTCAGTATTATATCCATCCTTTGAATGACATGTCACCATGCGTGCGTACGTATGGCTTACCGTCTCCACGTCACGATGTAATTGTTATTCAAAACTTCATTATTTGGATGGGTATGATATTGATGTGTAATTGTAGTAAATAATAAATTTAACATGATAATGATTCTGTATATATGATATATCATCCAATTATATGTTATTTTAATATAAAATAATGATATTGTTGCTCGTACGTACGTACGGACTTCCGTCTCCATGAAGGCGATGAGAATCATTCCCCATCGTATCCATTCAAGAATAAATTTCATTTGATGGTTAAAAATAATTTTTAAGTACTTGATATAATTCTTTACATGAATAAGATAAATTACATCGATAATTATTATGACTCACATAACAAATAATACAAATAAAAACTAATTCGTTAACACCTGGAACAACGATAATACTAAGATATTATTAACAAAGCAATGTTAAAAGATAATATATGATATCATATTAATGTGTATGATTCTTTTATAATTCAATAACAATAATTTAACCATTATAGAGGAGGTTAACCTTCCCTCGAGAAAGGATAAGTACAAGGTAAGGGTTTATTTCACAATCTCGTCATTATCCGAGGTTGTTTATACGTAATTATCTACTTGGACCTCTTTATTATCCACATCCATGATTCAAAAAAATGTATTTCAAATCATTATTACTATTTTACAGACTATGGGTTAAAGTCATTTAAACCCCTTTTGAACTTTTATAATATATTTATAAAGGAATATTTCGGTCGTTTTCCAAACAAGGTCTTCTTAAACCTTTTCGACAAAATTAAGGTTAGAATGTCTTTTTTAACTTATACGACGAGTGCGACTATTTTCCGCCATTTTAAAATATTTGAATCTTATCTTACAAGGTTATAAGAATATTTTCAATGTAAATGTTTTATTTTATAAATATTTGACTTATAAATGATTCCAAAAGGAGTTATTTCTCTCAAATATTTTTGATTTCATCTATGTCAACATCATTTAAAATGTTTTAAAGATTTATTATTCTAAACCATTCTCATTAATGTCCATGTTTGAAAAATGGTTTTTATGATTTATTTAAATAGACATGAATGTTTTAAAATGTTAATAACATTAAAATGTTTCAAAGTGGTATGGGACAATTTGATTCAAAGATGTATTTAAATGTCTTCCTTTCTAAATTGTGTGACTTTTAAATGTTTTCATGAAAAGGGATATTTCAATTAAAGAGTTTTACAAATCATTTCTATCTATGTCCAATCTTTAATGGATTTTAAAAATGTTTTTATGTTGATTTATTATTATACAAAATTTCTATATTGTATTGAAGGTTTTGTGATATGTTTGACTATGGATGTTTTATTTTTATACCATTCATGGTTTATTGTTAAAGTATTGACATTTAATATCCTAGTTCTTATATGAATGTTTATGTTATGTTTCAAACTTTTAATATGAGGAATTTCATGGACATAGTAAGTGATGGGTGGATCCCACTATAGCTTCTCGATGCATCGGTAGGTCTTATGAGACAACTAGAGATGGAATTGGCCGAGTCCCTTTTTTCCAATTTGATATATGCTTTTGGCCAAGGCCTTAATCATTTTTAGAATTATTGGCCAATTCCTTGATAAAATGTTTCATAATGTCTGGCATTATACTTTCCCTCATTAAAGAAATAATATTGAAGTTTCATGCGGTCATTCGACTAGTAGAATACCCATGATCATGTTTGATTATGGCATTATTTACTCAGCTCATATTTTTGTTCTAAAATTATTCATGTTTATTATTGGTAAAGGAATGTGGTTTTAATTATTCACCATGCTTAATATATATTTTATTTTCCATTGAATTTCTTTCCCTTACTGAGTGTTTGAGCTAACCCCTTTCTACGTTTTATTTTTTTCTAGTATTTCAAGAAGTGTATTGTGATTGATATGCATGGTTATGCTAAGGAAATAATTTCATAAATAAATGATTACTTTTGCTGTGTTGTATGTTATAATGTGTAATGTAACATTCATGTATGTAATATATTTTCAAATACTGCTAAACCGATCAGTCCTTTTGGGATATGATTCCTTATAATCATGACAATTTATTAAAATAATGCACTGACTCTGGGTAACTGGGGTCAGGGCGTTATAGTAGGTATCAGAGGAAGTTTAGAAATAACTTTGGAAACTATATTTAGATAAACTATAATTAGAGAACATAGCCCAAAGATAGACACTGAGGATTAGTATATAAGAACTTCCTAGAATTTTGGTATTGTAGAGATTTTGTTTTTTTTTTCAAGAAATACATCCCTGTATGGATATGAGCAGGTAGAGGCGGCTTAGGCACTGATGTACCTCGGGGTAAGACCCGAAAACACCGATTTGAGCTAGAATTGAATGGGAACTGGTGCACAACAATGGGACTTACTGCACTCTTGGTTACGACACGCCTAGGGATATGCTTAGGATAATTCTCATTTTCATTAAAAACCATTATGAAGGGAATATGAGTATATACTTTCTCAAAGAAAACATTTTTATGATTATGGATTATATCCATAAACTGTTCAATTTAATTTAGATATTTTAAATGATTGTAATTATTTATTGCAATTCATAAACTAACCAAGTGTATGCCATTGTATAGAAATGGTTCCCAGTAGATGGAATGTGAACTCTAGCAATACATATGATCCAAAGAGTAAGAAAGATCATATCTTCCACGGTATTAAGCCAACATTTAGAAGGGAAATGGTCTCTCATGTATTCTCAACATATGATGAAATAGTATCATGTGTTAATAAGATAATTAAATAATTTTCTGAGTCCTATGGCTTTGAAGCGAAGCAAGAGAAGAAAAGGATGGAAGGGAGAAATATGGATAAAGGGAAGAGGGGAAAGAAGAATTTTCCCATATGTGATAATTGTGGGAAGAAACACCATGGAACTTGCCTGAAGGGAATGAGAGTTTGTTATAAGTGTGGAGAAAAAGGACACCATGTACATGACTACAAGGGTATAAAAAGGTATCAAATGTAAAATGATTCATCTTCAAGGAGTTGGGACAATATGCAAACCAATGTTCAAATCATCAGATTATGCCCCAAATGATGTTATTGGATAATAATCATGTTATGATACTACCTCAGATGAAGAATAATGACTAGTGTTCTTATATTCTTATTATATGATTATTTCATTTGAGTGTTGTATCAACAATATACTAGTTATAGGAATTATAGAGATAAATAAGTATTGTCCTACAATACTATTTTATTGAGGATTTGAGATTATATGGTTCTAAGAAAAGTGACTTAATAGTGATCTACACTTTTGGTAAAATACATGGTTGAAGAACGGTAATCCTTATTGTGGTCCTGATAATGTGGTAGTGATTTTGGAATATGAGATGGTTGATTTGAATAAATTATTTTGGATATTCTTGACTACCTTGAAATGGATTAATGATTTTTCATTGTTTGAGTTTACATCATTTTTGGATAGAAGGAGTATATCCAGTATTCTATAAAGAATAAGGGAGAATGAATGTAATCAATAAGGTTTTATGGTAATTCAAGATGTTCCAATGTTTTAAAATAATACATGATGAAGGTGTTCACATGTTATTACATGGAAAAAATGACCTTCATTGTGTTTAATTTAATTATCAATTTTGGACTTTGAGTTTGCATAGAAGTATTTTGGATAAGTATAAAGGTTGGAATGGATTATGTTTGAAAGGTAATTTTTGGATTTTTATAAAAGGACAACACGCAGACCGTGTGACAACCCGTCACATTGGACAAATCTCCAAGAATCAAACCCAAAACCATAGTGAAATTGGGATTTATTTCCTACCACTAGACTACGCGAAGTTTTTGGATGGTATAATGTAGTTTCTTTTTTTAAGGGTCTGATATGTGAACTATAAATTCATTATATTTGGAACCCTATACGATTCGGATCAATCGAGTATTTTTGAGTTATATTATGTTTGGGGGTGAAAGATGAGTTTGTGGTATAAATTTATTAGTGGATAAAACTATAATTGTAAGGTATGTATATCTCTTTATGATATTATCCAATCTCATAAATAAACTCCTCAACATTTAGAAAATGAACTTAGAACAAAAATGTTGTCCAAGATGGTACCTTCGATCATCACAAATTTACGGATTTGTGATAATTCACATTTTTATAGTCGTGTTATCTACCACTATCCATTAGATATTGATGGCTCTATTTCTCTTGAATATCCTTGTTTTCCTACATGTAACCCTAGTATGTGTTATTTTTTGTAACCTTCATACATACCACTCTTTATTTTAAATAGAGGCCTCATTAATCCATTTTTTGATGTGGGATTTCAACTATGATATTTTAAAATGTCAACCCCAAGTTTCCAATACCGATCATAAATTGAGACGATGCAATTTATTGAAGGAGGGGAGAATGTAACACCCCAATCATCCACGGTACGCTTCTCTTTTTGTAATACAGTAGCGTGTGTTGTATGCAACTTCAAGTTCTAACACACACCACAACTAATCAAACTAGCCATTATGAATATTAATACCAACTTTTTCATATTTTATACATTTTATCTTTCAACATGTACTTATTTTTTGGATTCGTAATATAAAAATTATCTTTGGGTGAATTTTTGTTACTTTTCTCATAACTTCCATATTTTGATGAATAGTTAAAATTACTAAATTTTAATTTAAAACAACTTTTTTAGTCGAAATAATTAATAGTGATAAATAATGTATTTGAGTGGTTTTAAATTATATTTAGAATATATATTTACCATTTAATCCAATTTTGTTCATTGAACATAGATTCACATTTAAACTGAACATAAACAAGTGTCAATCTTTTGATGGTTATTGTTTTTTAAAAACATGCTTTTTGTTTTGACAGTGGTAATTAATTTTAAATTAATTTCTGCCACCTCTGTATTTTGAATTTGAAAAAATGGATTCCATATTTTGAATCAGGATTCACAAATTGTCTAAATAGGTAACTCTTATTTTTATCACATTTGGAATAATTACTTTGATAAATATTTTAAATACCATGGTTAAAGGCTAAATCCGGTAAATAAGGGTAAAAACATAATATTATAATAATATTAAATTACCCTAAAATGTTTCTTAACCATATTTTTTGATACATGTCCGACCATGGGAATCTTTTGGTCTATTTGGGGACCCCATGAGGCCAATTGTAAGTTATAATGACATTTTATATTAATTAAGTTAAAGTAAATACAAAAATGACATAAGCATATATTTTTTAGAAAACAAAATGTACATAGGGTTATAAAGGTTATATTTTAGACTATAAATATTCATTATAAATATAAAATGATTTCCTACATAATTGTATTTTATTTATAATTTTTTAAAATTGTATAATTAAATTTACTTATGACACAATAATGATGCAATATTTTATTTATTAATTAAAGAATCAAATAGTTGGTATTATAAATGTTAAAATAAATATAATTTGAAACTTTTGATGCCATAAACGATATTTATTGGTTAATATGACATGTTAGGATTACTTAAATGAATTTTTTTTCTAATTAATAAAGATTTTAAGACTTTAACAAAAATCAATTATTGAATAGTGTCAAAATTGAAATAATTGATTTTTTTAAAAAATATTAAATTATTAATTGATATTCTATTCTTAAAAATATATGGTTCAGCCAAAGGATTTATATAACTATAGGTGTGTCATTAATGGTCCACTTGGGGGTATATTGGAAGTATATAGTATTTTTATTAACCATATAATATAAAAATAGAAAGTGACATGGTAAATGTCAAACTAATTAACTATGAGTTAAAACTAAAGGATAAGGTTAATAAAGTGACCCTAACCTGTATAAAACCTATTGTTTGAGGTATTTTAGACCTATACCCAAATTATACTTTTAATAATCAACTGGTTAGCGATTATAAACCTAATATGAAATTATTATAAAATAATACCTTATGTTTTTCCAAAAGAGCCCCTACTCCCTATTATAAAAGGACACCACTTCTAACCAATTAATCATACCTTAAATACCTTTTGGTTCAGCAAAACCCTGCCCAAATATCCACTAAACATACCTAAATTCAACCTAGTTTCATTATATTGATCATAAAGCCAACCTAAAGAGACTTTTTGATCAAATAAAAAAGAAGAACCTGGAGAAGAGGTAATGTTTTCACCACCCACTTTCAAGTTCCTTTCTTCATTCAATTATTCTTTCTTTGTTATTTACATTATAAAATTATAAATCTAGAATCTTATATATACGTGGATGTTATTATAAATATTTTACAACCATATTCAGTATTTCATCCCTCCTTTGAATGACATGTCATTATACGTGCGTACGTACGACTTACCATCTCCACGTCATGGTGTAATTGTTATTCAAAACATTATTATTTGGATGGGTATGATAATGATGTGTAATTGATGTAAATAATAAATATAACAAGATAATGATTCTGTATACATGATATATTATCCAAATATATATTATTTTAATGTAAAAAAATTGATATTGTTGCTCGTGCGTACGTACGAACTACCGTCTCCACGAACGCGATGAGAATCATTCCCCATCGTATCCATTCAAGAATAATTTTCATTTGATGGTTAAAAATAATTTTTAAAGACTTGATATAATTCTTTATATGAATAAGATACATCCAATCAATAATTATTATGACTCACATTACCAAAAATACAAAGAAAAATTAATCCGTTAACACCCAAAACGACGATAATACTAAGATATTATTAACAAAGAAATGTTAAAAGATCATATATGATATCATATTAATGAATATGATTCTTGTATAATTTAATAACAATCATTTAACCATTATACAGGAGGTTAACCTACCATCTAAAAAGAATAAGTACAAGGTAATGGTTTATTTCACAATCTCTTCATTATCCGAGGTTATTTATACGTAATTATCTACTAGGACCTCTTTATCATCCACATCCACGATTTTTAAAAATGTATTTCAAATCATTCTTACTATTTTACAGACTATGGTTTAATGCAATTTATACCCATGTTTGACCGTTTATAATATTTTTATAAAATAATATTTCCTTCATTTTCCAAACAAGGTCATTTTTAATGTTTTCGACAATATTAAGCTAAGAATGACTTTTTAAACTTATACAGCGAGTGGGGCTATTTTCAGCCATTTTAAAATCATCAAAGCTTCCCTTACAAGATTATAAGAATATTTTCAAAGTAAATGTTTTATTTTATAATTATGGGACTTATAAATGATTTCAAAAAAGAGATATTTCTCTCAAATAGTTTTGATTTCCTCTATGTCAATATCATTTTAAATGTTTTAAAGATTTATTTTTCTAAAAAATGAACATTAATTTCCATGTTTGAAAAATGGTTTCATGTATTTATTTAAATTTACATGAATGTTTTAAAATTTTAATTACTTTAAAAAGTTTCAATTTGGTATGGGAAAATTTGATTCAAAAATGTATTTAAATGTCTTCCTTTCTAAATTGTGTGACTTTTATGTGTTTTCATGAAAAGGGATATTTCAATCAAAGAGTATTAAAAAACATTTCCATCTTTAAAAAATTCTTTAATGGATTTCAAACTTGTTTTGAAGTACATTTATTGTTATAAAAAAACTTCAATATTGTATTGATGGTTTTGTGATATATTTGACCGTGGATGTGTTATTTTTATACCATTCATGGTTTATGGTTAATGTATTGACATTTTGTAACCTAGTTCTTATACGAATGTTTACGTTATTTTTCAACAATTTAATATGAGGAAATTATTGGAAATAGTATGTGAAGGGTGGATCCCGCTATAGCTCCTCGATGCATCAGTATGTCTCATGAGACAACTAGACATGGAATTGGCCGAGGCCCTTTCCCGATTTTAAATATGGTTTAGCCCTATGCCTTATTCATTTTAGACGTCTTGGCCGAGGCCTTGAAAAAATGTTTCAGAATGTCCAGAATTATACATTCCCTCATTATAGAAATAATATTGATGGTTCATGTGGTCATTCTACTAGTATAATACTCATGATCATGTTTTATTATGGCATTATTTACTCAGCTCATATTCGTGCCATAAAAGTATTTGTGTTTATTATTGGTAAAGGCATGCGGTTTCAATTATTAACCATGATTAATATACATGTTATTTTCTACTGTATTGCTTACCCTTACTTAGTGTTTGAGCTCACCCCTTTCTATGTTTTATTTTATTCCAGGATTAAAAGAAGAGTATTGTGATTGATATCCAAGGTTAAGCTAAGGGAATAATGGCATTCATAAAGGATTATTTATGTTCTTTTGTGTGTAATAAAGTGTAATGTATCATTCATGTATGTAATATATTTTCCAAGAATTCTAAACCGATCAGCCCTTCGGGATAAGATTCCTTGTAATCATGCCAATGTATTAAAATAATACACCAACTCTGGGTAACTGGGGTCGGGGCATTACATTCCAAACCACAGGCCATAACCATTCACCTATTCTAAGGGAGGGGTGGAGATTTATTTTAAATGGGAACATAGTTTGACAAACCTTGTTTTGGCTCTCCAAATCCATTCTGTTTGGGTTTTCATGATTTGCTGGGTTGGGGTACAGAGTTTGGAAAAATCATGCACCAACTATTCAATGCCCTTTTTCTTCAATTTTTTTAAATTATCACCTCAACACACCATAATGTAAAAGCTAAATTAAATTTAATCAAAAAAAGAAAAGAGATTTCATATAAATGAGCATGAGATATATCAAAAAAGTTCTATTTTTTAAAATCTATCTACCTTTTATTAGCTCATCCTCGAGTTTTACACCCAAGAATCTATAAGATTCCATGGTAAAAAAGAATGGGAGACTTTCCCTCATATCCAATTCCCCTTCCCTTTTCACCTCTAGAACATGTCTTTGTATACACAATATATGAATTATCAACATGGTATTACCCCATAGCACATTATCACCATGATCTAGTAAACATATCAGATGCTTTTTAAGGGATGCATGAATTTCCAACTCACATTCATTAAAATAGATCACATTAGTAGATTCAAGGTGATACTTGTGAAGTTGCGACAAATTAAATACACTATAAAGATATAGATATCACTATGGAAGAGCCAATCAATAAACCACCAGCCCAATTTTATCCACAATCTCAAATGGTCCTACAAACAAGGTCTTGAACATTCCCTGTCTCCATATCCCACTGTGACCCAATCTCGAAGACACCCCAAGGAATACATTACCACCATCTGTAAACTCTAGGTTTTATCAATGTATTTCATCATATGACTGTTGTATACTCTATTTCATATCCATACATTTCTGAATTAGATATACCATATTCATTGTCTCCTATACGAGACTCATTCCAAACAACATAGATTCTGTTTCCTCCATACATTGTAGAGTTGATCTACAAGTCCATTAATAAATATCCTAATATTATTCCATCTATATAGTTTCCTAATAACTGTTGGTATATACACAGTGAAAATTTTCTATGATTTTTTTCCAAGATCAACTGTTATCTATGATATGTTACCTTAGAATAACCTCATGAAACAAAATAGTTTTCTCTAAATACCCTTATGTTTATGGGTGGAAAGTTGTAATCAATAAAATGTGTGTACCAATATCCGTATGAAATCCCTAGGATAATTGCAATGTAAAATGTGGGTCATGGTCGAAAAAATAGTTTGAATCCCACCATGTTGATGGAATGTCTCTTGAACATACATATATATAAAAATATTCACTAAACAAGTATCTCATATATGTTATAAATGTTCTACATTGACCAATTAGTCTAAAACCACCTAAATAACATCATTCATATTAGGAATCCTAAGGATACCCACAAATTATTCCATAGTAATTTCATCCAACATATATTTTGGAAAGGGGAGTGGCTATTGAAAACCATTAGGTTATTGATGATCGGCCTTCACAAGTTGGGAAGTGTACCATCATTTCATGAACCTTGATATCTCATTTTTCATGCCTGGAAAACCAAAAACTCATAATAGTTTATGGAAAATGTTGGACATAGTAGGATTTACTACCCACTTTGAGTAATGAAACACATGTATCACCTCTTCTTGAATTATCCTCTGTAAAAAACCATAATTTTGGAATTGAAGATATCAACATAATATATAGTCCAAACTAATGGTGTCTCCAAATTCAATAATTTTTTTCATGGATAAATATTCCAGATCCTTATACTATTTATCATTGATCCATATCAAACGTTTTGACTTCCATAAAATATATATGAGATTCATATTCTCCAAAATCTCTAGAAACAAAACATGTATCTTATCTTGAAATGACATCATATTCACCTCATTATTATACCCTTAAATGAGAGTGTCAAATTTCCCAAACTAATAGCATCAGGAACACTATTCCACATTCGTTGTGTTTATTCATTCTCAAAATCACATGATTGTGAATATTAAACCCACCTTTTCTATGGGAGAGTCTAATCCCATTATGAAAATATTTATTTTAAAATCATATGATATATATACATCATTGAATTTTATACATAATAAAAATATATCTAACACTTCAAATCATAAAAAAAGACTCCAAACTCATTGTCATGCCTAGGATGGTTTCATTCATGTGGCCTAAAAATATGAGAAACATGAGGAAAAATGTGTTATCCTTACATCAAAATGGCTCCATTCCCTTTCTTAGAAGCATAAAAAATGTCATATACTTCTCACATGGATGTCGTAGGATCAAGATAAGTGATAATTTCAACAACTTCCTCATCTCCTAGAATTAATTCTCACAATCATCCGAACATTCAAACATAACTCCCTTTATATTCAATCACAAAAGAGGTGCTTCAAAATGTAATAATTATTGAATGATCCACCAAAAACATTCATCCATCCTCAGTATGATACAAATTACAAAACAAATTTTTGGCATACTCTCAGTATAAAACATCCTCAGTTTTCAATTGGAACAATGACATAACATACTCTCATATGATGTGACAAAGAAGTATACATGATCAATCACGAACTAAAAATTAGATAGCTTGTCATACAACCGATTCTCTATCAGTATACTCAAAACAATGTAAATTTAATTGGGATGATCAGAGTGAGTCTTAGAGTACAACAATATTTCATCCAAAAAAACTATCATAAAATTATCTAGGTACGGATGGATGATTCTATTCATTAAGTCCATAAACACTAATGGTGAAATTTTTAACCCAAAAAATATTTTGATGATCTTATATAGGAAATACTTGCTTCTAAATGTTTTTCATTTTATATCTGATGGTATAACATGTAAATCACGATTCCCTATTCTCAACTCTATCTTATAGAAAACACATGCTCCTATCAACTGTTCAAATTTATCATCGTTACATAGTATAGAATACAAGTTCATTAGTTTCATTTTTTTTATGTAATTGTAATCAACAAAAAATCATTATATCATAATAAATTTCTTTGAAAATGACACTAGATAACCCTTATGAGACGAACGTAGATAGATAGATCCATTTCCCTCTATCCACTCTACCTATGACTTATGATCCTGAAGCTATACTGAAACATTCTATATAGTGGAATAGTAATTGTCTCATCCCCTAGCATGATTTAAATAGTAAATTCAACATCTCTCTTTAGTGGATTGCCTATGAATTTTTTATTAAAAACATCTGTAACCCAATACAATACTGGTTGAATGTTTTCATAAAATAAAACTACATTATCCTGTAATAAACTTGAATCCATGGTAAAAATATTCCCTAGTGTCTATTAAACTAGTTAAGCATGGACTAAAATGATATCATATTCCCCGAGATGAGTATAATTATCACAGTAAAGAGATGATAAAGTTACTCTCCAATGGAAATAATCTATGTGTTCTTGGTATACTAACAACCTGTCCATACCCATAAAATGGTCAAAACCAAACATATCCAATATGTATAGATTCCCAAAAAATTATACCCTCAAACCTCAAGAGGTTACACCTTGCTCAAACTGATGTATCATAATGATATTCGAAATGGTGTATCTATCATCAATTCCCCATGCATGAAGTCCACCACCAGCATAAATCCATTCACATTTTGATGAAATAAAATAATTATAGGCACATTTATCAATCATGAAACTATATATAATGTATGCTTCAATAATAATACCTATCACTATCGACGATCGATCCTCACTATAAACAAGAGTAGGATGACCTATCTATAACTGTCCTACTCCTCTTACTTGTAACACATTTTTATACCCTTGAGCTACAAGGCTCTATTGATAAGATGAATCTTGATTTGAATCACCATGCACACAACCTCTATTTCCATAACTAGTAGAACTCCAGCTTCTTCCCAAATTTTGTGAAGAAGATCCCTTATCTCACCCTGATACTATATATCCCCTCTACCAATAACCTCCTGCCATGGAATCTTTTAGAAACTCCCTAGATAAAATATCCATATGAAGGGTTGTAACTCTACTTGAGATCAAGGATACTTCCAATGATAGTTTCCTGGCCCACTGTATTGGTGAAAAAGAACTCTCTTAATATCTTAAGTAACTGATCCTTCTGCATGGACACTCTTATTTTTATTTAAATGGAAAACACCTTTATATAGGCTCTTCCTTATCTTGAAATACATACCTCATAATCATCCAACAGTGACCACTTATCCTTCACATGAAGCCTTATTCACATTCAACTTAGCTATAATATCCTGATCCACCACCATAGTAAAATTCAATAATTGAAAAACATTAACCTCATTCAAAATCTCACTTTTTAGTCATTCCTCGAAATGACTCACCATAGATATCTCATCCCCTACAAACATTATATAAAATCACTAAAAAAAGTTAATGCATCCAATATAGTCTATCACAAACATACCTCCCCATGTAAATCTCACGAACTCAACTACTATCACCTACCTCATAATCAGTTGATAAAAGTGGTCGAAGAACAACACAAAAATGTACTTTCATAAAATACCAGAATCCTCTTCAGTTATATCATTGAGATCCCAAAAATTCATCATTGATCCCCACATCATATAAGTTGAAAACAAGATAATTTTCATATCATGATTCTTCAAATGGTCATGTATCATCTGGATAGACTCAATCTATTAATCTTCTACATCAGGTCCACCCTATCAAGAAAATTGGGAGGGTGATGTTTCATATACTCCCATGTATTGTTAGACAAGATATTAACAACCCTCTCTTGTTATCTCTCCATAATCTATGTGAAGCGAGAATATTTCTCATAGAAATATTCTATGGATTCTTCACCTGGAACTATTAGTGGCTTAGGTTAAACTACTGGTAGAATACCTCCGGTAATACACTCATGTTTTCTTCTAAACATGAAAAATTATGGAGGAATATAACTAAATTACAAAATAGACCTCTCAGGACACATAACACCAATTTTACACTTTTCAATAGAGGGTTTTCACCTTCATCCATAAAATGTCATTCCACCCAAACCCATCAACATAGTTAAGGCTCTATCACTACCCCTAAACAGCATACACATAAATAATGTTTTAAATTCAATTAATCATTCCCATATCGATGTATCTCATTAAAACCCCATGTATTATGACATAATTTTAAAATCTTTCTCAATTTCACATTAGTCACCTTTGTTCAATTCAAATTCACACATAGGGAAAACATTTTAATTTAAAAAACATACCCAAAACCAATTTTCATATTCATTATAATTATTTTTCATGCCAAAAAAGAAACTAGAGTTAATTGAATGAAGAATCATACAAAAAACTCATTACATATAAGGCAATAAGTAAAATATCATAAAACATGGAAATAATTATCACATCAGTCAACAAGTGTGTCACAAAATCATACATAACATTAAATTTTTACAATAAACACCTATACCTTTTATCCAACCTTGAATACTTTGGTTTTACACTATTCACGGGTTAAACCCTCCTATAAATGGTCACATAACAAAAGATATACTCTACATAGTCTTATGACTATGTTTCTCAAATAGTAACAAAAAAATAAAAGAAAATAAAAATTAGCTCTCATACAAATTTTTAACGTCTTCCCTTCAGTCCAACACACCGATTCCCCAAGCCAGACTACTATGTGAAATAATTTCTAACAACATATATTAAAGAGGATGATGAATAGTAAAGAGGTTCAATGTACATCATGTGGAGACTATACCCCATTTATTGTAGTACTACACCAGTAGAAATAAATAACCATTACCCAAAAATATAATCATTACTAGAATGATACTAATATCACAGTATAAATAAAGGGGAATAAAAAATCAAAAATAAATAGTAGATATTTAATTCTATATATATGTTTCTATTGTAAACATAAAAAACATTCAAAATAATAAAGACATTTAAATGTATCCAACTGGTATAAATCCTTGTCTAGTTCCCTAATCCGTTCTCCATCTCAACTCATCCCACTAACATATGGAATTTTCGTTTTTCATATTATAAAAACATGAAATATATTCAGGTACCAACCAACCAACCCATGTTGGCTATGAGTACTTCTTAGTAGAACACTAATAATGGACTCTAAGACAATATCCAGTCAAACAGTGTATTTAGTTGTGAAATGAGTAAATTAAATAAATAGAGTAAATAGTTTACACTTATTCAATTACTCAATATTTAACCACATAACCACTGGGTTACCAAGGATACCAAAACACTCAAAACCTACTTCATCCAATGTTGGAGTCTGATCAATCCCTGAGGGATATCATATCTCTTAATTCCATTGTTTCTATTAATCATCTCAATAAACATATAAATTCCACTGTTACCATATATTGTCTCAATTCACATTGGAATGTTATTGTTACCATACATTTAATCAATTAAATTTTTTGTTTTCATTTTTTACCATTATTCAATTAAAGTCACATATTATTTCCATCATTACTACCATTATTTAAATTCATATATGAATGCGATTGTTATAGTTTATCATTTCAATTCAAACATGAAAGACATTGTTATAATTCATCATTACAATTCTAATCTTAATTCCACTATTACCATTCATCATTCCAATTCTCATATGAATTCCACTATTACCATTCATTATTTCAATTAATATAAATCAGATTAACAAATTAATTAATTCACCAATTAATTATCTAAATTCAACAATTCAAAGTTCACCAGTTCCCATTATTTAATTAAATATTTAATTAATCAAATATAACTCATTAGTTAAATAATTAATAAGATCAATCCATTTAATTAATCAAAAAATTAATTAATCACCTCAATCAAATTAGTTAATTTAACAATAAATTAATCATTTCAACCATATTGACTAACTCAATAATTTATTAATCATCTCAATGGGGTAGCTTAAGTGAATCCCTCAATATTCCCTCTTCCCGTTGGAGACGGTGAGGACCATGGCTCCGGATCCTCCCCCCATGGCGGGGGAGGGGGCATCGTTGTCCCTCGAGAGATCATGGTTCCCCTTTCGCCCCTTCTCAATCCCTGATTTTCATCACCCATTCCCAAAAGAATCATTAATTCCAAAAGTCCCAGATCATTATGACAGACTCCCAAATCATCAAATATCGACCTATGAGTTCACAAAAACATCAACGCTACTGAACCTCACACCAATTGCTCGATTAAAGAATAAGAGACCTTCCACAAATACATTCAATAAATTCGTCTTTTCCTCATGGTATCTCAATGAATATGTGATAGTAGGATTACATGAAATCCACTATATCATGATTTCCATTGAATTGGAGGTGGACCTCATCAAATACTGGTTGAGGGACCTCTTAGTTACAACAAGAATCACTTTTTTTTGACAATTTTGGTCCTTAGACTTCCATATGGAATGTGATTTTCCCTCTGTGGGTTTTTGGGTATAATTCCCCGACCATTCTTTACCTCTTTCAAAATCAATATAGTATCAAAATTTAGGGTAACCATGTAGGTTGGTTCTTATGCACTAATATCCGCACTGAGGAAATTTTCCATCTGGCCAATCTGTGGGTTTGTGTAGAAGTAGACGCATCTCAGTTTCCTTTGAAATTTGTTTCGACAACTATTTTTGAGGAATACATATTCAAGTAAAGGATGATTTATGAGAATGGGATAGACATTTTTTCAATATGAAACTACCTAGGACACTCTCCAGAAGTTTTATAAAGGTTCAATTCAAACCTGGAGTTGGAGACTCATCATCAGGAATCTCAGTTCTCGGTAATGTGTGAAGAAGTTTCTAAGGGTAAAACCCTCGTGGTTTATTGGGGTGCTAGTCAGAATAGATGGAACTTGGTTCTGATGGAAACTATGGGGTACTTCAGTCACCATGTCCTTTGGAGCAGGATGTATTGGATGGTGTTCGAAATGTGTCTAAGGTGAGTGTTCATTGTCCCTTTATGAAGGATGCTAGGATGTCCAATGATAAACCAAAGGTGTCTGAACTGTTTAGAAGGTTGAGGCTGGATTTGGAAGGACCTTCCAGGATGTTTTATGGAATAATTATGATTCGAACCATGTATAGGATCAGGTGTAACAACATAAGAATGGAGTTACGGAGGCCAGGGTGTAGTTTCTGGAAGCAGACTGGGTTATCTCTGCCTTGGATGTGGCCAGCCTTGTCCGGACTAGGGAAGATGGGGGGCCTGTCCATCTGGGTGGGCCTCCACGTCAACTGAGCAATATGTTTGGTGGTATATATAAAGAATGATTGAACACAGATCTAATGGAATATAATGATGATTATGGGGTCTACCGGGAGAACCACATTGATGAAGGTTGGGGCCACAAGGAGGCCACTATGGTTGTGTAATATCATCCTATCATGGATACCAACAAACTAAAAAAAGTAGTTGACGTAAGGACAAGATATGAGACTAAGGGAATGTAAATCATTAATGAAAATTGAGTTGTGGTTTGATGTCTTTAGGTTTTTGAATGAAACATGACTGAATAGAGGAGAGTGAATTACAAGGTGTGCAAGGAACCTTTTTTAGATAATCTCTTTGGCAAGAAGGTGTATATTACTGGGGGTGACAAAGGAAATCTGATTTGATTTTCCAATGGGTCCTATAATGATTGTTGGTCGGAGTGGATACTCAAGAAGGGGGTGAATTGAGTTCCAATTAAAATTTCTATTCAAAATATTTCTCTTAAAATCCCCAAATTTAAAAACAAAGTTAAACTGTAGTGAATCTATACATAGTGTAAAGGTTCAATTAGTTTCTCAAAGACTAATTAGGTCTCAATTAACATAATTTGAAGATTAAAATAACTTTTGAAACTAACTTACTGGTTGACAATAAGTATAAACACTTGCTAATTTAACTATCAATGTAGCTTCAAAATAGTTGTTTATTTCAAAGTAATAGCGGCGGAATATGTAATATTTATATGTAATACTTATAGACTTAAAATAAAAGCACAAAAAAGTTAACCAATATGTTCAGTCACAAGACGAGACTTAGTCCCCTAAAAAATTTATATAAATTGATCCACACCCTGGATTGGGGTTAAAAAATACTACACTACTGTCCAGGTACAAAGACCTCTACCACAGATCATCGTGGGAAAACAAACAATAGTACACAGGTTGTTCAGGTCTTACTAGACCTCTACCACCATCCACAGTGGGAAACAAAAGAGTTATGGAGTTTGAGTGAGGATTTAAGAATCCTCCAGTTTAGCACAAGAGACAATGTGTGTGTAAAATAAAAATGGTACCCACACTGCTCAAAATGTAAAGATAGAATCACTAAGAGAAGTATGATTGAGTTTAGAAATGCATTAGTGATTAGCAGTGCAGCTCTGGACTCATTTGGTTTATCAGAAAAGCTTCTCAATCCTTCTCTGGTTTTTCTCAGAAAATCGAGTGTCGTTTTCTTCTTTGATTCATGGTCCAGCTTAGCAGCCTGAGTGCATAAAATGTTTTTTGTAGTTCTTCACTCCATATGCAGCTTCTGTTCTCTTCTAGAATAAGTTTCTTCGTGTATGTCCCAGATTCTTGGAGTATGGTTGTAGACCAGAGAAAAATTCTCCACATTTGAATACTTGTTCATATCTTATCTCTTTCACCCTTTTGTGTGTCTTCTTAGTCTCTTTCGTTTCATATTCATCACATAAATGCATCACATACTTCTAGTGTTTTCTTTCCATCCCTTTATATCTTTCAGCTCTGGAAGAAAAGAATAATCGCCTTTTGCATGGGTACTAGGTACGGTTACCTGACATGCAATAGAGATCATTAAATAACATTAACTGCATTAAAACCATCAAATGTATCTGTTAGATAAATAAATAAATAGTATGAAGATTATAGGGTTTAACTAGTTGGTCAAGCATTATTAGCGTTCTATTGGTAGACGTGTACTATGAACTTTGTGTCTCAGAACCTTCTATCAGCAGCTATTTTGAACTTTCATTGGCAGCTCATATACCGGTGACTTTAGTTCCATCGGTAGCTTTTATTATCGGTATCTGTTGCTCCATAGGTAGATCATTTCATCAGTAGTATATCGGTAAATAACAATTATCAGACTTCTATCGGTAGCTTGATATATCGGTGACTATACCTGTATCAATAACTATCTGTGAACTAGCTCTATCGGTAGACTTCTGTCTATCAGTAGCTCTGGTCTATTCTTCTGTCTGTAGCTCTATAGACTGGTTCTATCAATAGATTTCCTCATATCAGTAACTCTGGTTTGTGATTCAGTACTCGTATCAGCAGCCTTACTCTATCGGTAACTACTGGTAGACATGCACATCAGTATCTTGTATCGGTAGACTGAATCTGTCAGTACACTTACTTACCAGTGGACTTGTGCATATCGGTAGACTTGGCTTATCAGTGACTTTGCCTATCAGTAGACTATGCACTGGTAGCTCTATATCAGAAGCTATAACACTTGTCTGTTTTTTGCAAAACACATCCGAATGGGTTAGAAGAACTTCATAACTCATATAAACATGGATTAACATATCTCAGAGATTACTTTAAAATTATTTTCATCTTGAGCACAGATTGAAAGAATTAATAAATAGCAATAAATTTGATTGAGATTATCAAAGTATATGAAAGAATAATTGGGATTATCAAAACAAGTGAGGTCAATAATCTCCCCCTTTTTGATAATCACAAATTATGATATTTTCATTTAAAAAAATGTATCAGAGGATATATAATTAAACTCAATTTTTTTTAGAGAAAACTGTATTGTACAAAATATAATTTATCAGAGATAGAAATAAATGTATCATAGATAAAAGAAAAATCCATGTTATCAAAGGTAAAATTAGTAGTATCAGAGAACATCAGAGAACTAAATGAAATGATATCAGAGAATGAGAGAAAAGACACTGGTATTAGAGGATGAAATTCAAAGGTATCAAAGGGGAAAATCATGATAGCTCTTAGATAAAATTTCTCCCCCTTTCTTTAATATCTCTCCCTCTGGGTGAATATGTCTTCTTATTTTCATTCATAGAGAGTATTTCTCCTCTCTGTAAAATATTTCTCCCCCTTTTTGATAATCAAAAAGTGGGAAATAAAAAAGAGAAGTGTAAGAATAGGAATAGAAGAAAGTCACTTGTATTAAATGTGACAAAAAATGTACAAAGATAGAAAACAAAATAAATAGGATTCCTATGAAAATTTTTAGCCACTTTCTCAATCCACATCCTCAACGTGAGATTTTCCCTTGGGGTCAGAAGCTGAGTCAGGTGGTGAGGATTCTAGTGAAGGCTTAGGAATTCCTGAAATGACCACAGGAGGCTGAGCAACTGACACTGTGCCAGGCCTATATTGAGGAGTCCTTTGTGTGATCATAGGTGTGAGGATTCGAATGGATTAAACATGAGTCATCTGAATTGGATAAGTAGTGGAGATATAGGCAGGAAAAGTAGGAGATACAATTAATGGCCTTGCATCAACATGCAGAAAAGGCAGCAACAGATTTCTGAAATGCATAATGATTCCTCCTCCTCTCTTCATAATAGATATGAATTAATCCTTTTTCTCCATAAACTTGTCCAATGCTGGAGTCAATTCTCTTAGCTTGATAACTTTCTCTCTAAAGGCTTGATTGATATGAGGCAGTTTCAAATTCTCAATCAGAAGCTTGAAATGAATGGTCATTTGGGTCTTTGTGTAAATTTTGGAAAAATAGGAGTCCACCATTCCTTTAAATTCTTTGTGAGAGGCAGAGTCTTCTCTAAAGTAGTCTTGGACTATCTTTATAATTTCTCTGGATGAATCTCTGGTAGAGAGAACAACTCTGCTAAGCTTAGATGAGTCCACAGAGCCACTGGTTGAGGCGAAACCATGATCTTCTTTCATCATAGCTCGAATTTGACTCAAATCTATCGAAGGTATAGATGCACGAGAACCAACAAAGAATGATATAATCTCTTTGAAGCTTTTGGTCAAACCAATGATAATATTTAGAACATCAGATTCTTGAGTTTTAATATGATCTCTCATAGATGTTTTCAAACCTTCAAATAATAAAACCATCTGGATTACAACACTCTTCACATAATCTAAGTCCTTATCTGCTTGGGATTTTGAGCTCATGTAAGAGTCTAAATAAACAAAAGATTCATTTAGAGCTTCATGATCTGCTCCAAGTTTAGAAACTTGAGCCTGGAAGTCTTTAACCTCTTCAACTATTTCACCCATAAAGGATGATAAATTACAGGCAAGAGAAAGTTCAAAAGATCGTTCCAGCATAACCATTTCTTCAGTAAATCTCTTCTTCATCTCAGTGACTGAGGCACTAAAAGATTCTTTCATCTCATCTTTTAAGATATCCAAATCAGCCTTGGTAACCAAATCGGCAGGTGAAATTGCTACAGATGTTCTTTCAGAGGCTAAAATGACCACAGAGTCAGTCATAACTGATTTAATTGAAGATACCATAGAAACTTCCATTTTCTTTACCTCTTCCACAAAAATTTCCTTAAGGTTCTTCTTCAGCTTATCCAGGCCATGCATTCTGACCACATATTCAGGAAATAACTTAGAATCGACGTCATAAGTAATCTTTGGTCTATTGTGAGATGCATAATCATATGAATCTGAATAGTCTAAACCACAGACTACAAAACCAGGGTCTTCTACCCAATCATTAAAACCAACAGCCATGGTAACACTTCAAAACTTAGATCGATGCTCCCCCTCAAATGGTGCAACCTCAATTAGGATAACAGCATTCTCAGCAACATTCACAGCAGCATCCTTAGCAGGTCTTTAATCATGAGGAGAATTTTCCACTATCAATTCCATCACTACAGCAGCAGGAGGGTCTTCTGGATAAGGTAAGGGTATGTCAACCTTATTTGTTTCCTCAGTAGGTACTAAAGATTTTCCAATCACTAGACTCTGGCTCAAATTAGCTGATAGATATGATTAACTCTCATGAACATCTTCTTCATTTTCTACAGTAGCCACTTCAACAACCTCTAAAGTAGTTTCTTCTTTATTTGATATATGTTGAACTAGATTTCAGGAGCAGGGCTAGGAGGAAAGTTAGGGTCTCCTCCTTCATCAGCAGAGGACTCTTCCTCTTCTAAATCATCACTATATTCTGGCTCCTCTTCATCAGGTCCTAGACCTGGATCCCTCACATCCTTTGGTCGTGAAGGATGATTCACAGGATTAAACTTTTCATACACCCTCTACTCATTGTTGACCCATTCTCCATTCCAGTGGTTACAATTTATTTTCATGTACTTACAAACATTAGTTGTGATACAGAAGTTATTCTTTACTACCACTGTTTCATATTGAGACTCGTCAACCCCTTTTACCTTGATCGTCACAGAGATTAGCTTAGCAAAGATTAGGGAATTTGTCATTGATTTCAGTCTTGTCATATCTTCCATCTGGAGCATCATAAATCTGGAAAAAATAACCTTTAAAAAATGTATTAAGAGGTGCAGAAGATAGATATCCTGATATCTCAAATTGGAAAAGTCTCCTCTCCTTGGTATCAAGTCATGTTGAACAAATTCAAACAGCAATCTATTCCCTCTATCCATTTATGAAACAACTACTTGTCTTTGAATTACATCACCAGTCAGCTCTTCCAAAGTAGTCTCATAATCGAAAATATTACTAGTAGGTGGCATGGCACTCGCGACATATCTAGATACTCCTTCATGTGGATCTTTTAAGCACTCATCCCATTCAACAGATGAAAATGACATCTCCTTTCCATTCACAAAAGAGGTTACTCAATTTTCATTCTTTGATTCTTCAAAGGTTACAAAATCGTAAAATTGTTTCACTAATTTTGGAAATTAGGGACAATTGTTGTTTGAAAAACATTCTACCCATTTTTGAGCTTCAAGAACTTTGAGCACTAAGGACCTTCTAGGAAACAACCATTCTACATATAGTTCCTTTTCAATCACAATAACTCAATTTTGTAGATGAGGATTCACTGGTCGTCTCCCCGACCTAGTTATTGCAACACTTCCACTACCACTTGCTTCTTGATCGGTCCTCTGCTTCTTTGTTTTTGGCTCAATAGAGTCATCTCTAACGGTTGGAATTTCTGTTTTTTTTCATCGCTGGTTCGAAGGATTTAGGGATCCTTAAGGATTCGGGAGCTCAGGTTCGAGGGTTATGGTTTGAGTCTCGATGGATTTAGAAGTAGCTCAGACTTTAGTTTTATCATTTAAGAATCATAAAATAAATAAACAAAATGAAATAAAGTAAAAACGATTCAGATTCTGGCAGCAGAGAAGTTTTAAAACAGTGTGCACATCGGTGAGAATTTCTATCTGTGAGGTTACATCGGTGAGGTTTTCTATCAGTGAGGTTACATCAGTGAGGTTTTCTATCAGTGAGGTCACATCGGTGAGGATTTCACATCGGTGAGAATTTCACATCGGTGAGAATTTCACATTTGTGAGAATTTATCCCGATTGAGGTTAAACATTCCTAACTCGTGTCTTATGTACCTTAACCTATCTGAACTCAATGGTTCAGTTAAAATATCGGTTAATTGATGTTCAGTGACTATATACTCAAGATTAATATCACCCTTTTGGTAATGATCTCTCTAAAAATGGTGTCTTACATCAATGTGTTTGGTCCTAGAGTGACACACAGGGTTCTTCGAGATATTTATTTCACTAGTATTGTCACAGTTGATTGAAACATGCCTAAAGTCATATCCATAGTCCAAAAGAGTGTGTTTCATCCACAAAAATTTTGCACAGAAACAACCAGCAGTAATGTAATCTACTTCGGCAGTGTATAATGCTACTTACTTTTGCTTTTTACTACACCAAGATACTAACGACTTTCCCAGTAAATGAAATGTTCCAGAAGTTCTTTTTCTGTCTAACTTGAAACCAGCAAAATCAACATCTGAATAACTCATTAACTCAAAGGGTTGTGCTTTTGGGTAAAATAAACCAAAGTTTACCGTATGTTTAAGATACTTAAAAATTATTTTAACAGCAAGTAAATGCGATTCTTTTGGATTATCTTGAAATTTTTCACACATGCACACACTAAACATAATATCTTGTCGACTAGTAGTAAGGTAAAGTAAGATTCCAATCATAACTCTGTAATTGGTTTGATCCACTAGTTACCCAGTTTCATCTGTATCCAATTTACAGATAGTACTCATAAGAGTTTCACTATCATTAATACTATCCAAACCAAAGAGTTTTAAAAGATCCTTTGTATATTTACATTGATTCAAAACAGTACCATTTTCATTTTGAAACACTTGAAATCCCAAAAAATATTTATGTTCTCCCATTAAACTCATTTCAAATTCATTTTGCATATTATTTGAAAAATCAGTACATAAATAATGTTTAGAAGATCCAAAAATAATATCATCAACATATATTGGTACTATTAAAACTTCTTTAAAAATTATTTTAATAAAAAGAGTTGGATCAGAAATCCCTTTAGTAAAACATTTTGAAATAAGAAAATTACTAATTCTATCATACCAAGCTCTTGGAGCTTGTTTTATGCCATATAAATCACTAGAAAGTTGAAATACATGATTTGGAAAATGATGATTAATAAATCTAGGTGGTTGTTCAACAAAAACATCTTCAATAATAAAACCATTTAGAAAAGCACTTTTGATATCCATTTGATATAACATGAAATTCAGATAAGCATCATATGCAAGCAAGATCCTAATGGATTCTAATCTGGCAACAGGTGAAAAGGTTTACTCATAGTCTATACCTTCTTCTTGACTATATCCTTATGCTACTAGTATAGCTTTGTTTATAACTATGTTTCCAGAGATATCAACTTTGTTTCTAAAAACCCATTTTGTGCCTACTGTTAAAGTGTCCTTAGGTCTGTCAACTAATTCGCAGACTTTGTTTCTTTCAAATTGATTCAACGCTTCATGCATAGCTGTTTCCCAACATTCATTATTGATAACATCGTTGATATTTTTAGGTTCTAGCTGTGAATGTAAGGCTTGATGTTCAACCTGGTTTCTTAAAGAAGCTCTAGTCTGTGTCACTCTATCAAGATTACCAACAACAAAATCAAAAGGATGATTCTTTAGAATCCTTGTTGATCTAGGAAAGGTAGGACTAGAAATTTTTGGTTCATCTATAGGTTCGGGTTCCATAGCAGTAGGTTCTAGAATATGTCCAGAACTATACGTTTTAATATCAGGTTCTTTAGATTTATCATTAAGGTTCAGAACACTTAAATCTTCTTCAAGATTTTCAAGAGAGGTTTTAGGCTCATGTGGATCAGTTTCATCAAACATTACATGAAAAGATTCTTCCACACATTTTGTTCTTTTATTAAATATTCTATAGGCTTTTCTAGTTAAAGAATAACCAAGAAAAATTCCTTCATCACTTTTGGAAGCAAACTTTTCCAGATTATCTTTTGTATTAAGAATAAAAACATTACAGGCAAAGACTCTAAAGTAACTAACATTAGTCTTTCTATTATTCCACAATTAATAAGGGGTCATCTTAAGAAATGGTCTAATTAAGACTCTATTAATAATATAACAAGATGTATTCAAAAATTCAGCCCAATAGTAAATAGGTTGGTCATATTCATTAAGCATGGTTCTAGCTATTTCTTGGAGGGTTCTATTTCTTCTTTCTACTACACCATTCTGCGGAGGTGTTCTAGGAGAAGAAAAGTTATGACTATATCAATTGTGTGAGAAATAAGATTCAAAATCTTGATTTCCAAACTCACGGGCATGATCACTTCTTAGATTTTTAATCTTAAGTCCACTAATATTTTCTATAGATTTGGAGTATTTAACAAAATAAGAAAAAACATCACTCTTGTGAGCTAAAAAGTATACCCAAGTATATCTAGAAAATTCATCTACTAAAACAGAGACATAGTGCTTCCCATTTAAACTAGAAACTCTTGATGGTCCAAACAAGTCCATGTGAACCAACATGAGAGGTTGAGAAGTTGAAACTTATTTCTTTGATTTAAAAGAAACATTATGTTGCTTTCCCTTTTGACATGGATTGCAAACTTTGTCAATTGGGAATTCAAGTTTATGGAGGTCTCTAACCAAGTTTGTCCTAGTCAGTTTTCTAAGTGAATAGATGTTGCGATGTCATAATCTTCTGTTCCGTATCCAAGAATCTTTATGAAAATCATTCAGGCAATTAATATTTTGTTTAGCTAAAGAATTTAAATCAACTATAGAAACATTTTCATTTCTAAAAGAAAAAAATACTAAAACATTTTTAGAATTAAAAACCTTACAAGAATTATTTTCAAACTTCACATTAAATCCATCACCACATGATTGATAAATACTTAATAGGTAATACTTAAGTCAATCAACAAATAAAACTTAAGAAATTAAAACTGAATCAGTGTTACCAATTTGGACTAATCGGATGATCATTCCATTAGAATTATCACCAAAGGTGACATAGCCTCCATCAACCTTTATTAAACTTTTGAAGCATGAATAATATAAAGACTTATTTCTTGAACATCCACTATCCAAGTACAATACCTTCTTGTGAGAAATCTTCAAACATGTTTCCTACAAAACAGATTTAGATAGGAAATGATTTTTGTACCCAGATCTTCTTGGGTCTAGAAAGTTTAGCAATCAAAGCTTTACGTACCCATATTTGTCTTATGGGTCTCATATAATTTACAGAATAAAAATATTTTTAAAGATAAACATTATTTGACATATAACCATTTGAATAACAGGTTAAAGCATATGAATTTTTTGAACTAGAACTAGAGGAATTTTGTCAAGACTTAGGAATGAATCGAGTTTTAGTGAACTGTCTCTGTCCAGGTTGGTATCCTATTCCAGTAGTGTATTGAGGTGAAACTTGTTTACTTAACATTGGAGTAAGCGTGTCTTTTCCATTTTTAAACTTATCTATGTCTTTTCTAAGTTGCTCAATTGACATTTTCAGTTCTGTATTTTCCTTTAACAGTTAAGCATTCTTCTCTTTTTCAATAGTAAGTTTGGTTTTAACAGTAGTGGTGAAAGAATGTTGTTTATTTAATGATTTTAATTTTTCCTTAAGTTCATTTCATGTCTCCTCCATCATATTACATTATTCAAATAATTCTTTACTAGTCATGTTTTCAGAATCAGAAAGAAATTCTACATCATTTTTAGAATAATAAGAATTTAAAACAAGAGTATCTAAGGTTACCTCAGATGTGTTGGTCATGAAACACATGGTGGCATGATTCTTCTCAGAATCAGAAACTTCAGATTCACTTGTGTTGTCCTCTGAAGGACTCCAAGTTGCTTTCATATATTTCTTGTACTTCTTGTCCTTATAATCATAATTCTTTTTGACTTTTAACTTTGGGAAGTCATCCTTGATATGTCCTTTCTTTTTACACTCATAGAAGACTATTTCATCATTCTTGTCAGCTTTCTTCCAATCCTTCTTCCAGTGTCCCTTGTTGTAATACTTTCCTTTGTTGTTAGTTTTCCTGAATAATTTCTTCTTACTATAAAACTTCGTGATTCTCCTAGATATTTGAGCCATCTCTGCATCACTATCTAAATCAGAATCTTCACTAGTTGAACATTCCCTAGGTCTTTTAATTTTCTCCATTTCTTTAGTCTTAGAGGCAGTAGACTTGAAATCTACAGATTTTCTCTTAGGTTCATCATCTTTCCCCTTATTTACCCTGAGTTCTTCCTCAAACATCATTAATTTACCAATAAGATCCTTTACTGTGAGTGCTACAATGTCACATGACTCTCTGATTGAGACATAGGTGCCTCACCATTGTTCTAGCAGACATCTCAGTATCCTCATAATTTTTTCCTTTGCTGGAATAGCTTTACCAAGTGTATTAATTGTATTGACTATCCCATTAAACCTGAGATACATATCAGAAATTGGTTCATCAGTTTTCATTTAAATTTTTTTATATTTAATAGTATAAGTATTCAATATCATTTCTTTAAATTTGTTTGTTCCTTCATGAGAAACACCCATAGTATCCCATATTTCAAAGGAAGTTTTACAAGTAGAAATTATATTAAACTCTTCATCTCCTAAATCATAGTACAAAGCATTCATATCTTTACAATTGTTATTGTAAGTTGTCTTTGTATGTTTATCCCAAGTTGTTCTTCCAGTTTCTGGAATTTTATATTGAGATTCAATAGCCATCCAAATATCAAAACCCATTATTTCCAAATGAAATTTCATTTATAGTTTCCACTGGGAATAGTTTGTACCATTGAAGAAAGGTGGTCGGTTAGTAGCAGCACTCTCTAGTCTATTATCCATAATTAGATTGTAGAAAATAGTTTTAAAGTGTTAAAATTTAGAACTAATAGAAATTTAAGATCTTTAAAGATGAAACTAAAATCACAGTTGAAAAATAGATTATTTCAAAAATCATTTAACAAAAACAAAACCTCTGATACCAAATGTTGGTCGGAGTGGATACTCAAGAGGGGGTGAATTGAGTTCCAATTAAAATTTCTGTTAAAAATATTTCTCTTAAAATCCCCCAATTTAAAAACAAAGTTAAACTGTACTGAATCTATATAGAGTGTAATGGTTCAATTAGTTTCTCAAAGATTCATTAGGTCTCACTTAACTTAATTTTATGATTAAATTAACTTTTGAAACTAACTTACTGGTTTACAATAAGTATAAACGCTTGCTAATTTAACTATCAAAGTACCTTCAAAATAGATTTGTATTTCAAAGTAATAGAAGCGGAATAAGTAAAATATATATGTAATACTTATAGATTTTAAATAAAAGCACAGAAAAGTTAACCAAGAGGTTCAGTCTCAAGCCGAGACATAGTCCTCTCAACAATTTATATAAATCGATCCACACCCTGGATCGGGGTTAAACAACAGATCACTACTGTCCAGGTACAAAGACCTCTACCACAGTTCTTCATGGGAAAACAAACAATAGCACACATGCTGTTCATGTCTTACTCGACCTCTAACACAATCCACAGTGGGGAAAAAAGAGTTATGGAGTATGAGTGAGGATTTAAGAATCCTCCAGTTTAGCACAGGAGACAGTGTGTGTGTAAAATAACTAGGGTACACACACTGCTCAACATGTAACGATAGAATCTCTAAGAGAAGTATGATTGAGTTTAGAAATGATTTAGTGATTAGCAGTGCAGCTCTAGACTCGTTTGGTTTATAAGAAAAGCTTCTGAGTCCTTCTCTGGTTCTTCTCATAAAACAGAGTGTCGTTTTCTTCTTTGATTCTTGGTCCAACTTAGAAGCCTGAGTGCATGAAATGTTTGTTGTAGTTATTCACTCCAGATGTAGCTTGTGTTCTCCTCTAGAATAAGTTTCTTCGTGAGTGTCCATGATTCTTGGAGTATGGATGTAGACTAGAGAAAAATTCTCCACATTTGAATGCTTGTTCAGCTCTTGTCTCTTTCCCCCCCTTTTGTGTCTTCTTAGTCCCTTTCGCGTCGTATTCATCACATACATGCATCACATACTTCTAGTGTTTTCTTTCCATCCCTTTATAGCTTTCAGCTCTAGCAGAAAAGAATAATCGCCTTTTGCATGGGTACTAGGTACAGTTCCCTGACCTGCAACAGAGATCATTAAATAACATTAACTGCATTAAAACCATCAAATGTTTTTGTTATCTAAATAAATAAATATTATGAAGAGTATAGGGTTTGACTAGTTAGTCATGCATTAGTAGCGTTCTATTGGTAGACGTGCATGGTGGACTTTGTGTCTCAAAACCTTCCATCATTAGCTCTTTTGAACTTGCATCGGTAGCTCATATACCAGTGACTTTAGTTCCATCAGTAGCTCTTATTATCGGTAGCTATTTCTCCATCAGTAGATCTTTCCATCAGTAGTCTATAGGTAACTAAAAATCAGTAGAATTCTATCAGTAGCTCCATATATCAGTGACTATACTTGTATCGGTAACTATATGTGAACTGGCTCTATCAGTAGACTTATGTCTATCGGTAGTTGTGGTCTGTTCATCTGTTGGCAGCTCTGTAGACTGGTTCTATCAGTAGACTTCATCATATCAGTAACTCTGGTTTGTGATTCAGTAATCATATTAGTAGTCTTACTCTGTCAGTAACTACTGGTAGACATGCACATCTGCAGCTCATATCAGTATACTAAATCTGTCGATAGACTTACTTACCGGTGGACTTGTGCATATCGGTAGACTTGGCTTATCGGTGACTCTGCCTATCAGTAGACTAAGTACCAGTAGCACTATATCAGAAGCTATAACACTTGTCTGTTTTATGTAAAACACATCTGAATGGGTTAGAAGAACTTCATAACTCATATAAACATAGATAGACGTGGATTAAAATATCTTAGAGATTATTTTAATATTATTATCATCTTGAGCACAGATTGAAAGAATTAATATATAGAAAAACATTATATTGCTATTATCAAAGTACATGAAACCATAATTGGGATTATCAAAACATGTGAGGTCAACAGTGATATTATAAAAGGTGGGGAAAAGGGGATGACTAAGAATGAAGTAATGTTTTTAGATACACTATGAAGAAGAACAAGGAAGGACTATTCTTACCTTTGACGACCAGTGAAAACCTAATCTTCATCTAAGCAAGATGACAAGGTGATCCTTTCTTTCAAAAAAGACAAATAATACAAGAAATCATGTCCAGGGAATCTCTCAATTGAACAAATGAGGATTCAGGACCATTTTGATAATATTCTAAGGTAGTATAATCCAGATTCTGAATGGGAATCATCCACTTTAGTTTACATCTCATGTGTTGGATGTGGTGATGAGTATGGATATTATGATTGGTAGTGGTTGTTCTTGTAAGTTCATGTCATTTTATTTCATGCTATTGTTTTATGGTTGGTCTTGGTTGTGATATTTTATGGTTTACCACATACCCTCAATGTGACACCTAGTTTCTCACTTTTTCAAATAGTGTTTTAAAATAAAGAAAAACTATTTTTACTCACTCATCTGAATCAATTTAAAAATCAAAACAACATACAATAATTAATTTATAAATTAATTATTCCAAATAAATCATACTCATGATTCCAAACCTGCACATTAAAAAATTTAAATATTAATTAATGGGTTCAAAAATATCAAAAACTCCATAATTAATTTGAAAATGTATTATTTCAAATACCAATCCAAAAATTCAAAAATTCAAAATACATAAAATTAATTATTTACCAAAACAAATATTCCAATATTGAAAAATAATTTATTCAATTGATAATAGATATTATTCAATTAAATACATGAAATATAAATTAATAAAGTGGAATTTATATAATATACCACCTACCACAAGTTTGATGATAATGTTCACTATCGAAAATCCCCAATTTCATCCAAACAATAATGAAGAATGATATTTTGATTCAATTCCAAGATCCAAGAAATAAAATAATAAAGATCATTAAAACCATGATATAGATCAATATACTCTAGTGGATCTTCTTCCATCATTTATCTAGGAATAAGAACTAGAGATAGAGAGAGTAAATCCCCCCCTGCTTTTTCATACATTACTATTACACGTTTCAAACATAAATTTCATAATAGTTCATCAAAACTAGGATCCAAAAGTGTAGTGTATTTGTAAAATTAAGACCTTATAAAACATGAATATAATAAAAAAACATTTAATTTTCTATTTTGTGGCTTCTTTTTGGTCCTCATGTTCTCCTTAGTATAAGTACTAACCTCATCCTATCCATCAAAGAAAGGTGTGATTTAAAGAATAGTAAAAGGATAAATAAAAACTGTGATGAAATTAAAATGGGGTGAAAATAATCTTCATTACAACAGCACCATCATCACCAATAGGATATGGATTAGATAAAACCAGGTAATGTTGAAATTCACAATAATGAAACATCATATCTAAGTTGTTAAGTACCTTGCATAGTTGTGAACAAAGATAGAATAATTTTCATTCATATTTAATATTATCTTATAAGACACATAAAATTTCAAAACTAGTTTGTGTGATATATAAATCCATGATCACCCATTACAACAAAACATTTTCATGTTCTATATAATTCTGGTTGCAACCGTCACATCAAAACATTCACATTATAAATCATTGAACATATAACACATAAAAAACATGGAAAAAATTAATCTATGTAAATAAATGGTTTTTTTCAAAATGAATACATTTATTAATAAAATTTAAGGTTCCAAAAAAAATATGTAACAACATATATGATATAATAATCATCAATCTTGAGTGAAGAAGAAACAATATCCTGATAAGAAAAAGTTGTAACTTTTGAAAGAATAGTTATTTTAGAAAAATCATTTCATTTTGAGATAAAAAAATATTCGATGAATTTATATCCTGGAAATGAAAATTTATGGATAAAAAAATTATATTTCAGAAATAAAAATGTTACATTCCTACTGAAAATGGGGTAATAGAGTGAAAACCCAGAGGAATAGAGTTGGGTTATAGAAATCCCCTTACATTTTGTCTGAAATCATTCTTAACATTAATATCATGGATGATAAATAAAAACTGAATAAAAAAAATAAAAAAAACTATACATGAAGTGGAATCATTATAGTTTTATTATGTTCATTTACAGTATTTCTGAAGAGTTTTATAGTTTATGTTCAACATTCATTAGTGTTCATATTCAGGGTTTTCATAATCAGTTCCCGAATATATGAGTATGGATGTTAATATAAAATTGGAATGTTAATTCATAATTTAAATTACTTATTTTAAATAAAAATTAATAATATTAAATTATATTATACATTCTTATGTTATATGGTATGATGATTAATCATTAAATAAATTTTTTATTAAAAGGATTTAATTTATTTTTGGACTTTATGACCATCACAAACTCATATTATTTTATTTAATATCATGTTTATAAATTTCTTCCAAAACATTATATAACCAATAAAATGTATAGAAAAATATTAATTAAAAATAATTATGGATTAAGGATAAGACATGAATATGGTAGTGATAAATGAACATTCATCCTCCAATGTGTTGGTAAATCGACACACCCTAGAAAATATTTAAATTTTTGGAACAAAAGTAAATTGGAAGAGATTAGAATACAAATTATTCCATTAAAAAATGAAAGTAATATATATAAAATGAAGCACAGTTATCATTCCCATTTTATAGATGGATTTTTGGATATTATAAATAAATAAATGAAATTAAAATGAAATTAAATGAAAAAGGAAGATGATTTTAACTCTTGAATTTCTTTTCTATGATAACCTCCTAAGGGAAAAGTGTTTCGTTTTGTGATGAAACCAATAGCACCTGGATATGGTGGTGGGTCTTGGGAATAGATTTGTGTTGAATTTGAAATTGGTATAATGCATTTACAATGTGTGGAGATGAGGTGGTGAGGGTTGATATTTATAGGGGAGGAGAGGGGTGTTTCTAATCAATTTATTATATAGTTTATTATTTTCCCTCATGAAGATAAATAGTCTTCATTAAATTAATAAGTAAAATTAATTAAGAAGTATAATTATATATTATGGTTCTTACATCATCAATGAATCAGGTAATAGTGTATATAACTTTTAATGTATATATACCATTAATTAATATATTTTAATATTCATAGAAAATAAAATTATTTTAGAAAAATAAAAAAACACAACCATAAATTTTTTTTGATGTGTTGAATTTGAAAATGAAATTCATTTTATGAAAATATTTTTATAAAAATAAGAAATTTATTTTTTCATCAAAATCAAAATTTACCAAAAAAATATAGATTTTAAATTTATCACTAATTTTATAACACTATAATGAATTTATTAAAGTTGCATAAAATTATCATATCTTTATTAGAAAATATTGTTATAAATTATGAATCTATTTTATGAAAATAAATTTTATTTTAAATCATTATTTTATAAAAATTTATAAATAACCATTATATTTTAAAAAAATACCAATAATTAATTAATAATTTTGGAAATATTGATTTAATATGCTATGATATTATTATATCATATTTTCATTTATAAGATGACCAAATTTTTTAAATGAGTTCATATATGAGGTTACTATTATATTTCTTGGATAAATATTTGAAATGGCCACCTTTCAATTCCAAAGGTCATGTTATTATTCCATTGGTATAGGTTCATTAACTTATAAAAATTCCTCTTATTTAATTCATTATTCATTAAATTGATTATAATGTGTTATTTATGTGATTTATATTATATGGAATAATTATAATAATGAAATTTCAAATTATAAAATTTTGGGTCATTACATACTTCCTCCTTATGAAATTTCACCATAAAAATACAATTTTACATACTATGGAGAAAATAGGTGAGGTTACATGTACTTCACCGCTTCCACCAGTTGCCATGTGACATCTCTGATCATATGGTTATGCTAAAGTACTTTGACCATTTGATCTTTATTGTTGTGTAGAAAATTATCATTCTAGTTCATGATCTTCAGTGGATACTCCTCAAAATAGAGATCATTATCCAACAATACCACTTAGGGATTCAATACATGTGGGGGATACAATATGTGCTTCCTCAAGTGATAATAATCAAACACATCGTGTCATTCATATACTTTTTGATGTGCCAATCAAAAGGTCACAACACTGAATCTATCAAGAATATCAAAGGTGATTGTATACCCAAGACAAAAATTTCCCTTATCCCAAAATCTCATAATCCTCTTAGATAGAGATATGTATAAGGATTCCTTATTTCCAACATTATATTTGTGGTCTCTTCGATGATTATTTGTATTATTATTTTGTCATGTTTAGGCTTCCTTGATGTGATATTGATGGGTTTTCACATTTTCCACCATTTCTTTGACAATTTTTGGCCCTTGTAGCTTACAATCAATGTCCTCATCCCATTATTCCAGTGGTCTACACCTTTTACCATATAGATCTTCAAAAGATTCCATCTGGAAACATAGATGGAAACTATTTTTTTCAGAGTACTCAAATCGAGGTAGATGTTGGTCCTATCCTCCCTTGATGTCTACAGAAATTTTTTTACAACATGTTTTCCTTTGTATGAATAGTCCTCTTAGAGTTCCCAAAAGTTTGAGTATAATAGGATAGAATAAAGATCAATTCATTCTTTAGAGCCTATTGGAAATGTTTTCTGAACATAGGTGTGAATCTCAGACCTCGATCAGTTATAATCGATCATGGTGATACATTTATCGTTACAACATCTCTAATGAATGTATATACAAGTTTATCTAGTTTTAATTCATCTATAATTCTGATAATGGGATATTTTTTTGTAAGAAAATATAAAACAAATGAGACAACATTGTATCCTCTTGATTTATTTGGATGTTCATTTAAAATGTCCAGGGTGTTATTTCCCATTTCAATATAGGTATGGGTAATGGTTGCATAATCCTATAATAATTTTTTCCCTTCACGATTATGTTGATAACATTCCAAAAACATTGATTTATAGTCATTGTTATCGTTATTAATAGTTTCCCACCAATATTTATCTTGTAGTTCTCAATATATATTTGTTCTCTCTGGGTTAATAGGAACTATTGAGCTATGTGCTCATTTGAGAAGCTCCTTATTTATCTCTAGATTGGATGGTACACACAGTTGTGACCCAAATTATAAAGTTAATTCTCATAAATTTTAATCATTAAGGATTTATCCTCTATCATGGATTCAATCATTTTTTTAATTTCTACATTATTCCATTGAACATCCCATATTTTCTCTATGAGGGATTGTTGAGAAATAATTTGAGAATAGATTAGTGATTTTCCAATATTAATGATTCCCATGTACATTCATATAAAATATATTAATAATTGATCCTTATGAATTCTCATCATTTATAATGTTTAGGGATCCATTATATATAGAGCATCCACCACTTTATTGGTTTTCCCATGATGGAAGTAGATTAAGTAGTTGTAATCAATGATGATCGTTAACTATCATTGATGGATCATATAAAACCCTTACATGTGAATACATATATGAGGCTCTTATGATTTATATAAATTTCACACGTCCCCCTATAGAGATAACTCCATAATTTCATTGCAAAGATCATGGTGTCCAACTTCGGATCTTTTGTGGGAAAGTTTTTCTCATTAATTCTAAACTTCTTAATGGAATAGGCTACCATTTTGTCATTTTTCATTACTAAAAATACTATGTCCTTCTTTGACAGATAAATATATACCACAAGTACTTCCACACTATTCATAAGACTGATTACTATCACAATGATAAGTATCTTTTTTAACTCATTAAATAAGTCATCATATTCACTGGTCGATAAAATATTTTTTCACATTCGAGTCAACTTGGTTTGTTGGTTTGAAAATCATGAGAATTTCCTCAAGAATTTATTATAATTCCCATCTAGACCATTAAAACCAAGGATCTAAACTATAGAATTTTTCATGGTCACATCAATTTTATTCATCGTGGAAGGGTACATAGACATCCCCTTGCTGGTTGTAGAATGCCCTAAAAGTGATACTTCCTCAATCAAAAACTCACATTTATTGTACATTTCATAATGATTTTGACAAAAAATGTATTTTGTGTAGTATTCAAATACTTTGAGTAATGACCCAATAATTTTTTAATAAATTTACATTTCATTAATGTTATATTGTTATATAAACACATGAAATATACTTTTTATTATTATTGGGTTTAAATGACACTTATGTATCACTACTATTGATAATATAACCATTGAACAGTGATCTAATGACTAATATAAATATAAGTCTTAAAAAATTCTTTCGACCAAGACAAATGAGTGCATGGCCTCATCCAGTAGTCTCCAACCATATGATGGTCATTTTTCAAAGCTCATAATGGAGGTAAAGTCAATGAGCATCACTCTTAGCCATCCCCAAGCTAACCATCATCATGTTAGTCTTGAACGGAATCACCTACATGAGAAGTTCATGTTAATAGATATAACCACCCGAGTAATGTTATCCAAACATCCCCAAGAGTATTTCACCATGTCACACCTTTCCCTTAGTTCCTACATAGGATTTATAAGGGTTTATGTAATAAGGTATTAGATAAATATTTGGTAGTACCATTTTTATTAATGAATTAAATATTCAATCAATTAAATTATGAGAATAGTTTTTCTTAAAAACATAATAAATTAGTTAAATTAATTTTTTAGGTAAAATGGTATTTTTATGAAATATTTACATAATTATTGCAAACCAATGTATTATTTATAATTTAATTATACTAGTATTATATTTTGATACATTTCAATTAAATGTTATTATTATTTTTATTCCTTATTGTTTTTACTATATAAGTGATTATGTATCTAGTTTCATTTGAAAGATATTATTATATGATAAAAATAAAATTGTATTTTTAATTATAGAATTTATTTGGATGATTTAATGATTTTCATGAATAATAAATATTTTGATAAAATTATTATTATTATATAATTATTATTAAATATATTTGTTCATATTATTTTTATGAGGTCAAATTTATCTTTTTTAAGGATTGGAAAATGTTTTTGTCAAAACCGATTAATTTACTATAAATTATGATTTTTTTAAAAGAGACAATTTAAATATTTAGGAAATTAATTTTATGATATGAATATTATTTTTGGAATTATAATGTTATAATAATCTAATGGTTATTTGTTCCTAATTTTTCGATACAATCGAATTTTTCGGTAGAAATTAAATATTGTATAACTATATATAGTAGTTTATGAAATTATAATGACCCAATAGTAATGCAGTTATATACTATAAAATTTATAATCGTTATATATATTTTTTACCTTTAAAATAATGTGATTCTAGAATTTTTATATAAATTTTATAATACCTTAGTTGTCCCTCTAAGACTTCTAAAATATTTTAACATTTTTAAATGGTTTCCTTGAGAGTGTAACTCACCTCCACATAAGAAAGCCTAATATTTTAATATTTTCGTCCCTTGGCTATATAAAATTTGGTAGAATACCCCCCTTTGGTAGAATCCTTGAGAAAAATCAATGGGGTTGTTTGTGGTTCTCAATATTTTAATGTGTACTGTCTAAAACCTAAATAATAAAGAATCCCCTCTCCCTTCCTATACCAACCCTCCCAATCTCCAATTCATCATTAATCAAACCATTTTTAGCAAGACCAACCTATTCCCCATACTCTCTAAAGTCCTTCCAGGGTGCCCCAATGCTCCGAATAAGCCTCTCCCTAGCCTTTGTGATAACACATCCAAGTAAGGGACCTTTTTCCCTCATCTTTTATCAAGCATTCTTCTCATGTTATGTCTTTTTACATCATTTCATACTAAATTGGGATATGTCACTAAATGTCATCAATAATTCCCATTTTATGTATAATTTATGAGATCCCATTTCACTCTTATTTATCCATATTATAAACCCTTATGTATACTCGTTACCATGCCGAATTTTGAAAAGAGAACCTCTCTTTTCTTCCTTTCTCAATTTTTGTTTTTGCGTCCTAATATAGTGACATTATTATATTTTCAAATAAAATAATTGGGTATAATTTCTATACTCCCCTATACTTAACTTATTATATTTTAATTATGAGAGACCCCATGTATCTCTCATTAATCCCTCCATGGTACACCTGTTACCATGTCGAAATTCTGTAATGGATTTCTCTCTTATCTTTATTGTTCAATCATTTCTTTTATATTATGATTATAAAATACATTTCATATGTTATGTTATATTGTTTCATGATACACTTACCTTCCATTTCATTTATAAATTATGAGATACCTCTTTCCCTTTCATTATCCTATTTATAAAAATTTCTATTTGATGTCGTCATGCTGCAGATTTTACACCATGATTTTCCATGCCAAAATCATTGTGTAGTTTATACCAAATTATTTTCTCTATAAAGGGTATTAAACATTATTGACATGTAAATATTTATTGAGTACTAATATGAATATATTACACATTCATTTTTCACAGGAAACATTATAGTATTTATTTAATCCATGTGGTATGATCTCTATGGCACACTTATACATAAAACTGAATTGTTGATGAAGGGTGAATCCTAAAAGCATTCTTCTCTATTGGGTAATGTTTAGTTTCATGATAAAAATTTATCCATTGGGGTTTACTCCTACTTATTTGTTTGAAATGTGGTCTTACTCGTGCTAATTCATGTGAAACGAGGGTTTACTCTTACTAATCCAAGTACAATGAGCCTTGAATCATGTTAATATCATGTTGTATGTTGTTTCATTCTTTCTATGTTATGATAATCAGGATATACCATTCCTTTATATCCATGTTTCTATTATTATCTAATGATATTATTATTTCATAACATGTATTATATTCCACATGTTAAAAAATCTTTATTCCGATATTGGGATTTATAGCTCAACCTTTTCTTATGTATTTCCTTAGGTTATCCCATGAAATTCTACGTACGAAGGAATGTTGTGATGAGGTAAAAGAAGTTTTTAGTAATTTTTTTTATTACATGTTTGATCTATTCATGTTATGTTCCTATTCCCTAAACAAACAAAAACTATCTAACTTACATGATGTATTAAATTCATGTCGGTTTAATAAATCATGATTATTTGTCTAATAAAGAGGAGGTTTTTTTTTGTTTGTATTAGAGGATAGGTTAAGACATTTTTTGGAACATGGCTATAAAAGACTAGTGAATTCCTTAGGGATAAAACATAATTAAATAAAATAGTCCCTAAATTTTGGTGGCTGTAGAGTAAGTGTTTAATCATGAAAATACATCCCTTTATGGATACAAACAAGTAGAGGTTGTTGTGGAACAGATGAATTCAGGGATAATACCATAAAACACCCCTTTATACTATACTCAAATGAGAACCGGTACATGAAAGTGGGTCTGACTACACTATTTATTTTGAACTTTATGGGGATATGATTTGGAAAATTCATAATCTGAGTATGGACAATTATTAGGGGAATAAAAAATTCCCCAAAGAATATATGTTTGGAAGTAGATAATAGGTAACGTAGATTGAACCATAAAAATTCAAAAGTTAATGAAATTAATTTAATTTACAATTTCCAACTTTTTTTCACTGTATTCCAATTATGTGTTTAATAGTATGAAATTCATACCCTGAATTTTCTGTTGATTCTATTGAATGACCAATATTAGGAGGACACGGGCTAATAATAGGTGTAAAGATCAATGTGATGACTATTCTATTGCGATAAAAATTCTGATGGGAGTGAGAATCAAAAAATTTCCATGATATTATCTAATTTGACTAATGTTTTGAATTGAAACATGTTTCATGAGGAATGGTCAACCCACACCCCCCAAATAAAAGAACAAGACATAACCGAGTGCTTCCTGAGGCAAAGGCCACATACTTTTGATGGATCACCCAATCCCTCAATGGCCGAACAGTGGGCCAACTCAATTGAGAATATATTCTTCATACTTTAATGTTTGGAACTAGATAAGTTTCTTATGGATACTTATCATTTTGAGGGTGAATAAGATCAATGGTGCACATAGATAAAAAATACTATACCAGTAGAATAACTTGAGGTGTTGGAATGGAAGGATTTATGAAAAAAATTCATTAAATATTTTCCCCACACCAGCTGGATTATGATTGAAATTGAATTCTTTTCACTAATAAAAAATAACAATTCCATTGGAGTATATGGGGAAAAATCACATGGATTTTACGATATGCCTCTATATTTTTTGTTACCCCTGAATGCAAGGTTGACCGCTACATTGGTGGGATAAAGCCAATCATACTTAAGTCTCTATAGATCCATGAATTTTGTAGATATGATGAAATTTCCAAATATGACCTCAATGTTGAAAATGAGATAAGAGAATATAATAAGTATCATAGAGATATGAATTGTAAAGGTGACATTAATTCTCAAGGTATGATTGATAAATCCAACAGTGCTATGAAATTTCCTCACCCCACATTCCAATTGTTCAGAAAAATGAACACTGAAAAATGTTTTGAAGGGGATGAGGGAATGATTTTGTTGTGGAAGAGAAGAAAGCCAGTCCAATACTTTATGACAAGATAATATTGATGTTGCGATAGAGGAGATGAACGCTCTAATTTACACTCAAAACATTGGATATTTTTATAACTACAATGTAACCTGAAACATTGAAAACTTGTTCCCAAAGACAAGGGTTTTCAGAGGCAACAAAAAACCTCAAAGATAGTAAGGACAATATTTTTCCTTCACTACCGCTGAAGCGCATCCTGACAATGGAGTGGTGAAAATTAATCTAGTTATTCATTCATGAATAGAAAAAATAGTTATTTATTATAGCTATAAAAATTATATTATATCCTGAATGATTAGGAGAACAATCCAAAAACCATCGAAAATCATAGTAGTTGAGATTTCAATGGGAATAAAAAATGAGACAATTACAACATCCCATGAAGACAAATCCTCCCCTATCAAAATTTTTGGATTAAACATCCCAGAAATCCATATCACACTCCCTCTGGTGGAATTTTATTCAATTCATGGCATGGATTTGATTTCCCTATATAGATCAACATAATGTTTCATGATATGGAAATCACTCTTTATATGAATAATTAAAAACCAATTATGTACAAGTTCAAAGAAGAGGATGAATCTTTTTTAGACCCATAATCTCAAGCATGGAAACTAATTCCCTATTAGTATGTGTATATATTTCAGAAGGTCGATTCTAAGGAGGGAACCATCATCAATGACATGACTTTTTTGAGGGAATTATCTTATATGTTTCCCACGAAATTTACTGGTCTTTATCCTAGAAGTTATTTTGAATTATTGATCAATATTTTACATAGTGAATTTCCAATATCCAAGACTCTATACATAAGGTTTTTGTGGAGCTTGATGATCTAATGAAACAACTTTAAAAGAATCTGGATAAAGGGCTAATACAACCACATGCATTACCATTGGGTGAACTAGTCCTCTTCGTCAAGAAGAAGTATTCGTCAATGCACCTTGGCATTGATTATCAGGAGTTCAAGAAAATCTTGATAAATAACATGTATCCTTTTTTCCTTACATTGATGTCTTATTCTATTAGTTGTGTGGATATAAATACGTATTCAATATCGATTTTTGGTAAGTATATAACCAAGTAAGGGTGATGAAGGAGGACATCCATAAGACAACATTACATACAAGGTACGAGAACCACGAATTCATCATAATTCATTTCTAACTCACTAATTATCCAACATACTTTGTGGAAAATATAAATAGAATCATTAGAGATTAACTCAAAAACGTTTTAGTAGTCTTTATTGATGATATTATTTTGTACTACAAAACCAATAAGAGCATGAGGTTCATCTATACAGTATAATGGATACCTTTCAAATGGAGAATCAATATGTAAAGCACACCAATTGTGATATCTGGTTGAATAAAGACTTATTAAAGGGTATTATCATCATAGGAAATGGGATATCTTTGGATCCCTCCTAGTGAACTGAAATATAGGGATGGATGAGGCCAAAAACTGTAATAGATATATGTAGCATGCTAGGGTAACCTGGATGTTATCACCGATTTTTGAAATATTTATGGCAATTTCTGAACCATCTTACTATGCTAACCCAGAAGGTAGTCATTGTTTCTTGGATTGATGAATGTGAATGTAGATTAAAAGTGTTGAAAAATAGGCTTATCACTACACTTTATCTCACACAAACCATAAGTGGATAACCTTCTGTGGTATTCAGTGAAGATATTATGAAGGGATTGGGAAGTTTGTTAATAGAAAATTACAATGTCATTACCAATTATTCATTTCAAATGAATTTTTTTGAGAAGAAAAATCCAACAAATAAACTGGAGTTGGCTACAATAATCTACTCTTTGACAATTGTGTGGAATTACCAATTTATGATGAAGTGTGAAATATATACAGATCACAAAATCCAAAAGAATATATTCAAATCTAAAGGGTTTAATATGTCCCAACTAATATGGATAAAAATGATGAAGGATTATAAATTGTCAATCTATTATCACAATGGGAAAGATAACAAGGTGAATAAATATATATGTAGAAGGACCCATAAATTCTATCTTTTATCAGAATATAAAAGGATCAAATTTTATTTGATATGATATAGATGGAAAGGGGAATAATATAGAAGGCAATATCATCAATCCTTTAAGAAGTTATTTCTCAACTATCTATTTATGAAAGGTCAATGGATGCTCAAAATGATGATGTTAGAATTCATACGAATGTGGAAACTATCGTAAAAAGGGAAATCCTTTGAGATGAATGTTATTGAAGAAATATAGATTTGAATATATATCATAATTCTTGGTATGTCAGTTTGTGATGGTGGATAGGTATAATTATAAGGTGATGATGTATCAATTACCCATACTAGTATGGATATGGGACAAACTGAACCTGTATTTTTTCACAAGATATTTGAATACATCTAGATGAAATGATGATATATGAGTTTTTTGTGGATCAACCTACAATTATAGCACACTTCAATGAAATTTGGAAGGATCTCTCATTGGATCAATTGGAATGAATACACATTAGAGATGTGGTAATTTTTTTGGTGTACCACTATCAATTGTATCTGATCAAGAACTTAGATTCACCTCTATGTTCTGGAAGAGTCTCCAACACACACTGAATTCTGATTAGAATATCAATAAAGCTTATAATCCATAAACTGATGGAAAATCTGAATGAACTATCCATACACTTGAAGAAATATAGAGTGCATGACCAATGTACTTCAAATTAGTTATGGATCATCATATTCATTTGGTCGAGTTCTCTTAAAATAATAGTTTACAACCAAGAAAAAATTGCATCTTATGAATCCCTTTAGGGGAAGTGGTTCAAAACACCAACATGTTGGGATGAGGTTGGGGACCCAAATATTATTGGTACAGAAATGGTTGAAGAAATTATGGAGAGCATTAAAACCATCCAAAAGCACATTAATAGTTCTCAATGTTGACAGAGGAGATATGTTTTCAACAGTCTATGAGACCTAGATTTTGATATTAGTGACAGGGTATTCCTTTACCCATCACCATGGAAGGTAGTTAGGAGATTTGAGAAGAAGGGAGAGATTAGTACAAGGTACATCGACCCTTTTGATATATTTGATCACACTGGAGAAGTGGCCTACTGACTAGCAGTCCAAGAAAACCTATCTCAAGTACATGATGTATTCCATGTATCTCTATCTAGTAAGTACAATCATGAACCATAAATTGTACTCAATCCAATGGTGGTACCATTGGAGAATGCCATCTCTTATGAAGAAAATCGTATTTTGTTCATAGATCGTAGAGAAAAATGTTCTACAAAATATTACGATTAAACTAATCAATGTGTTGTGGAGAAACGACATATTTAAATAAGTAATGTGGGAATCAAAGGAAGGTACGTGGCATTGTTACCCTAAATGGTTATAGCATGGGAAAAAAATTGATGGAAAATCTTTTAAAGGGGGAAGGATATAATGACCTGATCATTTATGAATAAAATTATCATTCTATTAATGTATTATGGATATAGAAAACACATGAACTCCTTATAATACTATTATTGGGTTAAAATGATTGTTATGTATCATTACCATTGATAATATAGTCGACGAACTGGGACCACATGAGATGATATAAATATAAGGATTTAAAAAAATTCATTTCGATACAAAAAATAGAGAGGATGACATCACATACTAGATTCAGGCCATACAAAGTACATTTGTTAGATCTTGGAAAAACGGTAGTGTCACTAGGATTTTCTCTTAATGAAACCCAATCCAAGCGTCAACATGTAAATATTGAACAAAATCACCTATGGGATAAGTTCATGTTAAAAAATATTACCACCCATGGGATGTTATCTAAGCTACCTGAAGAGTATATCATCATCTCACACCTTAACTATAGGTATTATGTGGCTTTTATAAGGGACTATGTAATGAGGGTTTAGTTAATTATTATGTAATATATTATATATATATATATAATTCTTATTATATTAATTCCTTTATGAGAATAGTTTGGCTTAAAAATATAACGAATTAGAGAAATAATTTTCTCATGTAAAAATGTACTTTTTAGAAATATATAAATTATTATATGAAAGAGTTGTTTTTTTAATAATTTTATTATAATAGTGTAATAAAAACACTTCATTTAATTAAATCTATAAATTATTATTTAATATTTAATAAATATAAATGATCATATAAATTTAATAATGTCTAATGTAATATTTATTATTGTTTGGAAACTATTTTTGTCAAAACACGCCAATTTTCAATAAAAGAATGTTTTTTAAGTAAATAAAATTCACATATTTCAAAATATAATTTTGATAAAATGAATATTTATTTTTTAAATCAAGATTTCAAAATTATCCTACAGTGAATTATTCATAATATTCAGAGATAATCGAATTTTTGTGTAAGAATTATATACCTTATAAATATATAATGTGTTTTGTGACATCATAATGACCTAATACTGATGTAATAACAAAATATAAAAGTGGTATTCAAAAAAGATATATTTTACCCTTAAAATATTATTATTTTTTCTTTTTGTGATAAATTTTATAATGCCTTAGTGGACCCTCCATGACATGTAAAATATTTTAACCATTATACATGATTTCCTTGAGAGTGTGACTAAACCCCCCTAAAGAAATCCTAACATTCTTATATTTTCATCCCTTTACCTTATAAAATATTTCATTCCACTACAATTTTAAAAAACCATGGACAAAAACCATTCCATGGATTGTGGTTTTGAATATTTTAATTGGTAGTGTCCAAAACATAAATAATAATGAATTCCCTCTCCTTTCCTATATAAACCACCCCTATCTCCCTTTTATCTTCAATAAAACCATTTATAACACAACCAAACTATTATAAATTATCACTATATTCCATAAAAATCGCCCCTAAGCTCCCAAGAAGCCTCTCCCAAGCCTTTGGGATCACACGTCCATGTAAGGGATCTTCCATCCTCCACTTTTATCAAGCATTATTTTCATGTTATTTATCTTAATTTATTTTATTTATATGTAGGGATATATAACAAAATATAATCATTAATTTTTGTTTTTGGTATAAATGATTAGATCCCATTTTACCCTCATTTATCTCTCTTGTTAAACATTATGTACACTTTTTACAATGCCATATTTTTTTAATGGATCATCCCTTACATGCCATTCTCAAATTTTATTCATGTTTTTGTATATTGTTACCCACATTTATTTTTAATTTAAAATTTTAGGTAATGTTTTATAACCTCTCTCATTCATCCATTATTATGTTTTAATGATGATATACCCCCTTTCTCTCTCATTAATCCCTCCCAGTTACACCAGTTACCATGCCAAAATTTCTTAATGGATTTCTCTCTTCTCAATCCCATTCAAGCATTTCTTTTTATATTATGATTCTAAATTCCATTTAATATTTTTGTATATTATGTTAAATGATACCCATAATTTAAATTTCATTTATAATTGATTATATACTGCTTTTCACTAGTCAAAATTCTTTTACGAAATAGTATTTGACATCATTATGCTGTCAAAGTTGCACTACGATTTTCCATGCCAAAATCATAATGTGGTATTTACTAAAAACTTTTAAATATCAATGGTATTAAACATTATTTCAATGTAAATATTGATTTAGTATTAACAATTATATATTATATATTAATTTTCATGCAATAAATTTTATTATTTAATGAATCCATGTTGTATGATCCATATAGGAAAATTATACATTAAAACGAAATGTTTGTGAAAGGAGTTCCATAATAGAACTCCATTACATTGGGTAATTTTTAATATAATGATACCTTATTTAAAATGAGGGTTTAATCACGATAATTAATTGGCAATGTTGGTTTACTCAAGAACATTAATTTGTAATGTGGCTTGGATCATGATAATATCATGTTGTATGTTGTTTCCACATTTCTATGTCATGATAATCATGAAATATAAAGCCTTTATATTCACATTTCTCTTATGCTCCATTGATATGAATATTTCCTATCATGTATTGTAATCTTCATTTAATCTCTTTTTTACTCTCTTAGTGGGATTTATATCTCACCGTTTTCAAATGTATATCATCAGGTTGTCACATCCAATGCTAAGTATGAATGAATTTTGTGGTCATGTAAAAGACATTTTCAATAATGTTGTTTTATTTTATGTCTTATCATGTCATGTAATGTTCATAATCCCTAAATACACTAGAACACTTGATCTTATAGGTTTCATTATGTGAGAGTTTATATAATAAACCATGTTTACATATGTAATAAAGAGTGCGATTGTTAAAATCCACATTTTCCTCATTCCCCTTGGAGAATATCATAATATTATAAATTAATACTTCCAAAAAAATTCTAGGTTATCTATAATGACTCTATTAAATATTTCTAGGAATATTTATTGATAATTAATGATTATTAAGGTAATCACAAAGAAATCATATTTCTGTACATCATTTTAAAGGAATAATTTGGAATCTCTTTCTTCATAACCATTAACTTCTTATATCCTGACTGAAGGTAAACTTTAGGGATCTAAATTTACTCACATAGATGATAAGACATGCAATAAATACATCTTAGGAGACACTTGTTCATTATAAATAATTTATTGTGATAACAATAATCAATACAGAGGATCACATTGATCCATCCTTATTCTTAACGAATGGGATTTGATCATATCATGGTAATGAAACAAGAATATTAAACCATATTACATACTATATTATAATAAATTATTCATTTTTTTAACTAAATGGTGGTCATTCTATAACACCCTAAGCTTCCACGGTACACTTATCTTTGAATAATGCAGTAGCATGTGTTGTACCCAACTTCAAGTTCTAACACACCACAACCAATAAATCTAGCCGTTGTGAATAGTAATACACAATTTTTGAAATTTATTGAATTTTATCATTCAAAATGGACATCATTTTTGGATTCAGAATATCAAAATTATCTTAGGGTTCATTTTTGGTATTTTTCTAAAAACATCCAATTTTTTATGAATAATGAAATGTACTATATTTTAATTAATTTCTTTATACATAATAATCAATAGTGATAAATTTTGAATTTTAGTGATTTTAAATAATAATTATATTATATTTCAACCATTAAATCCAATTTCCATCATTATACATAATTTCACATTTAAACTGGGCATAAGCAAGTGCCAATCTTTTGATAATTATTATTTCTTAAAAAAACTTTTTTTTTGACAACGGGAATTAATTTTAAATTAATTTCTTCCACTTCTGTGTTTTGAATATAGAAAAATTGATTCCATATTTATAATCAAGGGTTCCATATTGTGTAAATATTTATTTTATATTTTTAGACATTTTGAATAATTACTTCGGTAAATATTTTATTTACCATCATTAAAGGGTAAATCCGGTAAATAAGGGTATAAAAATAATATTATAATAACATTAAATTACCCTAAAAAGTTTCCTAACCCTATTGGATGATAAATGTACGACCATGGGCATATTTTGGGTGATTTTGGGACCCCATGGAACCACATGTAAGTGATAATGACACTTTATATTAATTAAGTTAAAGTAAATACAAAGATGACATCAGCATATATCTTTTAGAAAAACGAGTTTTCCATATGGTTGTATATTTTATATTTTTGACTATAAATATTCATTAGAAATATAATAATAGTTTCTAAGTAATTTTATTTTATTTATAATTGTTAGATATTGAATATTTAAATTTATTTATGACACAATATTGATGCAATATTTTCCTTTTTAATGAATCAATCAAATAATTGGTATTATAAATGTTAAAATAAATATAATTTAATGTTTTGATGACATACATGAATTTTATTGGTTAATATAAAATTATAGGATTTCTAAAATGAATTGTTTTAGAATTAATAATGTTTTTAATACTTTGAAAAAAATCAATTATTAAATAGTGTCAAAATTGACATAAAAGAGTATTCAAAACAAATATTATATTATTAATTCATATTATATTCCTAAAAATATATGGTTCGGCCAAAAGACTTTTATAATGATAGGTGCATCATTAATGGGCCACTTTTGGGTTTCTTGGAAGTATATTGCAAGATTATTGACTATATAATATAAAAATACAAAGAGAAATGGTAAATGTCAACCTAATTAACTATGAGTTAAAACTAAAATATAAGGTTAATTACGTGACCCAAACTGGTCTAAAAAATATTGGGTGAGTGGTTTTCGACTTATCTCTACCTTAAAGGTTAAATAATCCACTTTGGATCCATTATAAAGCGAATAATAATTTATTATAAAATAATATTTCTAGCTTTTACAAAGGTGTCCCACAACCCTCTTATAAAAGGGCACTCCCCCTTCTCACTACTTCACACCTTCAAAGACTTTTGGATCGTCCAAACCCTACCCAAATATTCTCTCAACTTCCCTCACATCAACCTATAGGCCTTATTTTGATCATAAAGCCAATTTAAAGAGCCATTTTGATCAAATCAAAAGGATGAACCCGAAGAAGAGGTAATGTTTTCACCACACTCTTTCAAGTTCCTTTCTTATTCCACTTCCTTTCACTGTGTTGCTTCCTTTATAAAATAATAAATCCAGTATATTATATATAATTTTATGTTATTATAAATATTTTACAACCATATTCATTATTCTATCCATCCTTTGAATGACATGTCACCATATGTGCGTTCGTACGGCTTACCGTCTCCACGTCGTGGTGTACTTGTTATTCAAATAATTATTTTTTTGGATGGGTATTATAATGGTGTGTATTTGAATAAAATAATAAATATAACATTATATTTATTCTTTATATATGATATAGCATCCAATTAAATATTAATTTAATATCAATAAAATGATATTGTCCCTCATGCGTACGTACGGACAACCGTCTCCACGAACGCGATGAGATTCATTCCCCATCTTATCCATTCAAGTATAATTCTCATTTTATGATTAAAAATAATGTGTAAGGACTTTATATAATTATAGATATGAATAATATACAACCTATATAGAACAATCATGGCTTATGTAACAAAACATATAAAAGAAAATGTGTACGTTAACTCCCAAAACGATGATAATACTAAGATATTATTAACAAAGAAATGTTAAAAAGATCATATATGTTATCATATTAATGTATTTAATTATTGAATAATTTAATAACAATTATTTCACCATTATACAGGGGGTTAAACTACCCTCGACCAAGGAATAGTAAGAGGTAAGGGTTAATTTCACAATCTCTTTATAATTCGAGGTTATTTTTACGTAAGTATCTATAGGGTCCTCTTTATCATCCACATCCATGTTTCTTAAAAATGTATTTTGAATCAGTCTTAAAATTTTATAGACTATGGTTTATAGTCATTTATACCATTTTTGACTTTTTATAATATTTTTATAATGGAATCTTTCCGTTATTTTCCAAACAAGTTCATGTTTAACCTTTTCGACAAAAATAAGGTAAGAATGAATTATTTTAACTTATACGGCGTGTGCAAATATTTTCATCCGTTATTAAATCATCGAAGCTTCCTATACAACATAATAAGAATATTTTCAAATTAATTGTGTTAATTTATAATTATTTTACTTTTAAATGATTTAAAGAAAAGAGATATTTCTCTCAAATAGTTTTGATTTCATCTATGTCAACATCCTTTGATTTATTTTATGATTATTTGATGTTGATTTATTATGATAAAAAATATCCATATTGTATTTAAGGTATTGTGATATGTTTGAATGTGGATGTGTTATTTTTATACCATTCATGGTTTATGGAAAAATTATTGACATTTCGTATGCTAGTTTTAATACGAATATTTATGTTATGTTTAAACCTGTTCATATAAAGAATTCATTGGACTTTATAAGTGACAGGTGGATCCCACTATAGATATTTGATTCATAGGTAGGTTTCATGAGATAAACTTGTGTCTTTACATAAGGCGTTGACAAAATCTTATTTGTAGTCTTGGCACAAGGCCTTGACTATGTGGTTATGATTGTCTGACATTATGTATTCCATCATTATGAATGTGGTTATTGATATTGCATGTGATTATTTGACTAGAAGAATATCCATGTGAATAAGTAAATGGAATTATTTAATTTTATTTATATCATAATATGCTAAAGTTCAAGTTTAAAATGCTTTTTTTAGTTATACATTTCCATAAATGTTAATTCTTATTTAGGAAAGTTTCCGCTATATTGTTATCCGTACTTGGAATCTGAGCTTTCCCTATTCTGTGTTTTATTTTTCTAAAGATGTGAAGAAGTATTTTATGAATGGCCTATAGGGATAGTATGAGGGGATATGAGTGTGGACTATGTTTACTATGGAGACTATGTTGTTGTAGTTTTCATTTAATGATATAATGTAAACTTTATGAATGTATCTAGTGATTCTAAGGCAAATAAACTAATCGGTATTTCGAGACATGATCTTTTCTGATCATGCTAATGTTATATAATAATGCTCTGAATCTCGGTATCTGGGGCCATGGTGTTACCGTTTGTATAAGAGGAAGTTTAGTAAAAACCTTGGAATCTAGATTTAGATAAACTCTGATTAGAGCACATAGACCTAAGATGGACTTTGAGGATTAGTATAGAAGAACTTCTTAGAATTTTGGTATTGTAGAGGTTTTGTGAGTTTTTCGAGAAATACATATTTGTCTGGATACGAGCAGGTGGAGGTAGCTATGGCACATATTTACCTAGGGGTAAAACCGAAAAACACTGCTTTGAGCTAGACTCGAACGAGAACTGGTGCATGAAAACTAGCATTGCCGCACTCTTGGTTACGACACTCCTAGGGGATATTCTTAGGATAATTCTAATTTTATTTAAAATCCGTTATGAAGGGATTATGAGTATATTCTTCCTCAATGAAACCTTTTTATGATTATAGATTATATCCATAAACTATTCAATTTGTGTTAAGTGTTTTACAAGTTTGGAAATATGTATTTCGATTCAAAAACTAATCTAGTTTATGACATTGTTTAGAAATGGAGCCTAGGGGAAGGAATAGAAACTGTATCAATGCACATACTCCATGTAGGGATTTCCCTCCTGCTCAAAATAATTGTAGTAGAGATGGTGATGCAACTGGTGCTGATCAACTAATCACCATACTAGGAAAACTCACTCAAGTTATAAATAATAACCTTACCTGTATGGAGCACCCAGATCCATAGTGTGGCGGATCAATGTTAGATTGCTTCATGAGGAAACAACCACCTACATTAAATGGGTGTAAAAATCCACAAGTAGCTGAGCAATGGATAAATTACTTATAGAAAATATTCCATGCCTTGGGGAGTAGTGAAAGGGGAAAAGTTATCATGGAAGTTTACCGCCTCTCTGGAGATGCTGATCAATGGTGGTCATTGAATCAAAACAAAAAGGAATATGATAAAGTATCAAATATGGAATGGAGGGAGTTTAAAGATATTTTCATATACAAATAATTTCCTCGTGACCATCGACTAGATATAAAAAGGAAATTTCTGAGTCTGAGATAAAAGGAGGATGAGAAAGTCAAAAAGTATGAGGCTAACATTACATTGTTAGAGAGGCATGTAATAGATTATATAGATAACCCAAGGAGTATGTTTGATACTTTCTTTTATTGGTTAAAACCATTTCCCCATTGAGAATTAGTATCAAAATAATTATCATCATATGACGATATTGTCTCATGTGCTATCAAGACGGAAAAGGAATTCTCTACGTCTTACAACTTTAAAGCAAAGGTAGAGAAAAATAGATCTGTTGATCACTCTGGGAATGAAAATAAGGGGAACAAGGGAAAATTTGAATATCCATCCTATAGTAAATGTGGGAATAAACACCCCAGTACTTTCTTAAAGGGAGTGGGAGGCTGTTACAAGTGGGGTGAAAAAGGCCACCAATCTTGTGATTGCAAGGGGAAGAAAGAAGCTACTAATGTTTAATGCTACAACTGCAGGGAGATGGGACTTTATGCAATTGAATGTCGTAAGCGTTAGGGTGAAAATACCTCAAAAAAGGTCAAGGGGTCAAGGCCTTGCTTATTCTATCACTACTACTGAGGTAGAAGCTATGAAAGACATGGTGAAAGGTAATTTAATGGTTTCGTCAAGTTTAGAAAATGGAATATTTGAATCAGTCCCCATTAGAGAACATAAATGTTATTTATCTGCGGATCTCATTGTCATACCCATGATTGAATTTGATATAATTTTTGGTATGAATTGGATTTTGGAACATGATGCAAAGATTTAATTTAAGAAGAAGGAGGTTATTATTTTTGATGATGATGATAAATAACACCTTATCTTTATAGAAGAATCGTTACCACCTAATTCATATCTTGATCCTTTCCCAGTAGCTCAACTAAATTCAATTATCGGGGAGGAAGAGAATGAAATAATTGTAGTTGAGGAAAGGAATGTTCAAATAGAGCATTTACCTATTGTGAAATAATATGTAGATGTGTTTCTAGAAGATTTACCTGGACATCATCCAGAATGAGAAATTGAGTTTTCCATTGATTTAATTCTTGTTTCATGGCCCATATTGAAAACCCCTTATAGAATGGCCATTGTGGAATTAGTTGAACAAATGAAACAACTAGAGGAATTGAGTAATAAATTATTTATTTGCCCCAGTATTTATCCATGGGGAGAAACTATCCTTTTTGTTAAGAAGAAAGATGGATCTATGAGGTTATGTATCGACTTCTGGAAAATCAATCTATAAAAATAAAGAACATGTATCCCATACCTCACATTGAGGATTTATTTCAAAAAATGCATGGAGCTCAATAATTTTCATATAATGACCTTCGATAAGGATACCATAAATTGTTTGGAAGAAGGAATACATTCTGAAGACATCATTTCATACCAGGTACGGGCATTACGAGTTTACAGTATAGCCTTTTGGGCTGACTAATGCACCCCTTGTTTTCATGGATCTAATGAACAGAGTTTTCAAGGAATATCTCGATGATTTTTTGGTGGTATTTATTGATGATATATTGGTATATTTCAAAATCTACGAAGATCATAAAAATCACTTACACATTATCCTGAAGACTCTTAAATGATATTAATTATATGGGATGTATAGAAAGTGTGAATTCTGGTTTCAAGTGATTTATTTTCTTGGCCATATTATATCAAAGGATGTAATTTCCATTGATCCTTATACGACAAAGGCAATCCAAGAATTGCCAGAACCGATGAGTATAACTGAGGTACATAGTTTTATTTGGTTAGTAGGTTATTGTTGACATTTTGTCCATAATTTTGCTCAATTGGCAAACCCATTAACGAATCCCACACGTAAAGGGGTTAAATTTGTTTGGAAAAAAGATTGTGAAGAATGATTCGAATACTTGAAGAAAAGATTATTTAATGCTTTTATATTGACTCTACCATCGTGGAATGACGTGTTTGTTATTTATAGTGACGCTTCAAAGAAATGACTTTGTTGTGTTCTTATGCAGAATGATGGGGTTATTTTTTATGCATCACGATAGCTAAAAATTCTTGAGAAAAACTATCCTACTCATGATCTTGTGTTAGATGCTATATTATTTTCTTTGTTGACATGGAGATGTTATCTTTATGGTGAAAAATATGATATATATACTGATCACAAGAGCTTGAAGTATATTTTCACACATAATGAACTCAACATGAGGAAACGGTGATGTCTTTAAGTACCAAAGTATTATGATTTCATGATACACTACCACCCGGGGAAGGAAAATAAGGGGGCAGATTCTATGAGCAGAAAGGATCATGGAGTTTTGAACATGATGAGAATTGAAAGGGATCCTATTTTCATGGATCTAGTAAATATGGACATGGAAATTACCATGGAAAGTGAAACATCAATACTTTTTCAGATGGATTGAAAACCATCTTCACTATAAAGGAAAAAGAGTTCTTAGACCAATGATGAAGAGTTTAAAAAGAAGAGTAAAGTTGTGAAGGATGAGAGATTGAGTGACTTTGTGTATGAAGATATAATTTTGAAATTTGGGAAGCGGCTTTGTGTTTCCAATATACCTGATCTAAAAATGGAATTTTTTGACGATAATCATAGATCCAATTTCTCTATACATCATGGGAGCACCAAAATGTATAATAATTTGAAGCAACATTTTTGGTGGGACAACATGAAGAGGGAGATTTCTGATTTGGTGTCAAGATATATAGTTTATCAACAAGTGAAAGCTGGAAGGAAACATCCTGGAGGAGTCATGCAACCACTTCCCATACCGGAGTGGAAATTGGAAGATATTATGATGGTCTTTGTCATGGGACTACCAAATACTCCTAGAATGAATGATGAAATACGGGTCATTGTAGATCATCTTACCATGTCAGCACATTTTCTTCCTATAAGGGAATATCTACCACTTGAACGTCTTACAATACTATATATTAATGAAGTTATGAGACATCATGGAGTAACCATATCGATTGTTTCTGATCGTGATCCCCATTTTACATCAAGATTCTGGAAAAGTCATCAGAAAGACTTAGATACTGAACTTTGTTTGAGAGCTGCCTACCAACCCCAAACTGATGGACAATCAGAACAGACTATTAAAATCTTAGATGACATGTTGAGATATTTCTCACTTGACATTCAGGGTATGTGGGATCAATATTTACCTTTATTGGAATTTTCCTATCACAATATCTTCCATTCAAGTATTCAGATGGCACTATATGAAGCGTTATACGGAAAGAGATGTCGCACAACAACCTGTTTGGATGATGTTTGTGAAAGAAATCTCATAGTCCTAGAACTGGTGGATGAAATGATGGAATAGGTGAAGGTAATCCAAAACCACATCAAAGCATCTCAAAGTAGACAGAAGATCTATTCTAATAACCAAATAAAGGATTTGGAATTTTGGGTAAGAGATCATATTTTATTGAAAGTATCTCCATGGGAGGGAGTTATAAGTTTCGGTAAAAAAGGAAAATTGAGTCCCAGGTACATTGGACCATTCAAAATTCTAGAAAAAATTGGGGTTGTAGATTATTGTTTGGTAGTGCCGCCAAGTCTCTCCAAATTTCATGATGTATTCCATGTATCACAGTTGAGAAAATATATGCCTGACCCAACGCATGTACTCACCTATGAGGAACTTGAACTGGAACTCGATCTGTCTTATTGTGAAGAGTCTATCAGTATTCATGATTCGAGAGAACAAGTGCTGAGAAACCGTATGACTCGTCTGGTAAAAGTTCTATTGAGAAACCATAAGAAGGAAGATGCAACATGGGAACCCGAGGAACTTATGAAGAAGAATCACCTGAGTCTTTATATATAGTAGTATTCTATAAATTTGGAGGACAAAATTATTTGAAGTTGGGTAGAATGTAAAACCCCAATATTCCATGGTACGCTTGTCTTTAAATAATATACTAGCGTGTGTTGTACGCAACTTCGAGTTCTAACACACCACAACCAATCCGAAGAGCCGTTATGAATTGTAATACCCACTTTTTGAAATTTTATGAATTTTATATTTCAAAATGGATTTCATTTTTGGATTCAGAATATATAAATTATCTTAGGGTGAATTGTTTTATTTTTCTGAAAACTTTAAATTTTTGATCAATACTGAAAATTACTAAATTTTAATTAAATTTTTTTTAATAGAAATAATTAATAGTGATAAATTATGAATTTGAGTGATTTTAAAGTATAATTAGATTATGTTTTTACCATTTAATCCAAAATTGGTCATTTATATAAATTCACATTTAAACTGGGCATAAGAACGTGTCAATCCTTTGATAGTTATTATTTTCTAAAAACACGCTTTTTGTTTTGACATCAAAAATTAATTTCAAATTAATTTCTGCCACATATGTGTTTTGAATTTAGAAAAATTTATTCCATATTTATAATCAGATGGTCCAAATTGTGTTAATATGTAACTTTTATTTTTAGACATTTTGAATAATTACTTCGGTAATTATTTTATTTACCATGGTTAAAGGGTAAATCTGCAAAATAAGGGTAAAAAATAAGATTATAATAATATTAAATGACCCTAAAATGTGTCCTAGCCCTATGTGTTGATACATTTTCGTCCATGGTCATCATTGGTTCTATTTTGGGACCCCGTAGAGCCACATGTATGTTATAATAACACTTTATATTAATAAAGTTATGTAAATACAAAAATGACATAAGAATATATCTTTTAGAAAAAACGTTTTACATAGGGTTATAAATGTTATATTTTAGACTATAAATATTAATTAGAAATATAAATTGATTTACTACATAATTTTATTTTATTTATAATTTTTAAATATTGAATAAATAAATTTATTTATGACACAATAATGATGCAGTATTTTATATATTAAATAATGAATCAAATAATTGGTATTATAAATTTTTAAATAAAAATAATTAGAAAGTTTTGATGACATCCAAGAATTTTATTGGTTAATATGACATGATAGGATTTCTTAAATGAATTTGGTTGAATTAATAATGTTTTTAATACTTTAACAAAAATCAATTATTAAATAGTTTCAAAATCAACAAAAAATATATTTTAAAACAAATTTTATATTATTAATTAATATTCTATTCTTAAAAATATATGGTTCATCCAAAGGACATATATAATGATAGGTGTATCATTAATGAACCACTTGGAGGTCTCTTGGATGTATATAGTATGTTTATTAGCTATATAATATTAAAATACAAAGAGACATGGTAAATTTCAAAACTAATTAACTAAGAGTTAACACTAAAAGATAAGGTTAATAAAGTGACCCAAACCTGTCTAAAACCTATTGGTTGAGTGGTTTTCGACTTATCCCCACCTTAACCTTTAAATAATATAATTTTGAGGCATTATAAACTGAATATAAATTTATTATAAAATAATATTTCTAGCTTTTTCAAAGGTTCCCCTCACCCCTATTATAAAAGGGCACTCCCCCTTCTCTCAATTTCACACCTTCAATGCCATTTGGCTAAGCCAAAAAGTAATATATTATTCTCAAAACTTTCCTCCCTTCATCCTAGAGGCATTAGTTTGATCATAAATCCAACCTAAGGACCCCTTTTGATCAAATCAAAAGGAAGAACCCAGAGAAGAGGTAATGTTTTCACCACCCTCTTTCAAATTCCTTTCTTCTTACACTTCCTTTATCTTTGTTGTTTCCTTTCTAAAATAATAAATCTAGTACCTTCTATATACTGTAAAGTTATTATAAATATGTTAAACTAATAATCATTATTCTATCCATCCTTTTAATGACATGTCAACATACGTGCGTACGTACCACTTACAGTCTCCACGTTGTGGTGTATCTGTAATTCAAAACATCATTATTTGGATGGGTATTATAATGACATGTAATTGAAGTAAATAATAAATAAAACATTATAATTATTCTGTATATATGATATACCATCCAATTATATATGATTTTAATATCAACATAATGATATTGTCGCTCGTGCGTATATACGGACTACCGTCTACACGAACGCGATGAGATTCATTCCCCATCATATCCATTGAAGTCTAATTCTCATTTTATAATTAAAAATAATGTTTAAGGACTTGAAATAATTATGGATATGAATAATATACAACCTATCCATACCAAACCTGGCTTATATAACAAAACATAAAAAAAGAAAATGAGTAGGTTAACACCAGAAACGACGATGATAATAAGATATTATTAACAAATCAATGTTAAAAAGATCATATATGATATAATATTAATGTATATAATTATTTTATAATTTAATAACAATTATTTCACCATTATACAGGAGGTTAAACTACCCTCGACCATGGAAAAGTACAATGTAAGGGTTAATTTAACAATCAATTTATTAATCGAGGTTGTTTTTACGTAAGTATCTACTGGGATCTCTTTATCATCCACATCCATGTTTCTTAAAAATGTATTTTGAATCATTGTTACTATTTTACAGAATATGTGCTAAAGCCATATATACCCTTTTTGAATTTTTATAAGATGTTTATAAACGAATCATTCTGTCGTTTTCCAAATGAAGTCCTTTTTAACATTTTCGACAAAATTAAGGTAAGAATGTATTTTTTTAACTTATACGGCTAGTGTGGCTATTTTTCACTATTATAAAATCGTCGAAGATTCCCATATAATCTTATAAGAATATTTTCAAAGGAAATGTTTTATTTTATTATTATTTTACTTTTATATGATTCAAAAAAAGAGATATTTCTCTCAAATAGTTTTGATTTCATCTATGTCAATATCCTTTGATTTATTTTAAGCTTATTTGAAGTTGATTTGTTATGATACAAAAATTCCATATTGTATTGAAGGTTTTGTGATATGTTTGACTTTTTATGTTTTATTTCTATACCATTCATGGTTTATGAATAATGTATTGACATTTCATATGCTAGTTTTAATACGAATGTATAGGTTATGTTTAAACCTGTTCATATGAGGAATGCATTGGAATTAATAAGTGACAGGGGAAGGGCTCGCTATAGCTCTACGATCAATCGGTAGGTCTCATGAGACAAACAAGTGTCTTGGCATAAGGCCTTTAAAAAATATTATTTGTAGTCTTGGCAGAAGGCCTTGACTATGTGGTTATGATAGTCCGGCATTATGCATTTTGTCATTATGAAAGTGGTTATTGATATTGCATGTGATTATTTGAGTAGTAGAATATCCATGTGAATAAGTAAATGGAAATATTTCATTGTATTTCTGCCATATTATGCTGATGTTCATGTTTAAAAGGATGTTGTTGTAGTTATTTATTGCCTTAAATGTTTATTTTTATTTAGGATTTTTTCTGCTATATTTTTATCCTTACTGGGCATCTGAGCTCCACATTTCTATGTTTTATTTTTCCCAGGATGTGTAGAAGTATTTTAAAAATGACCCACAGGGGTAGTATGAGGGGATAATAGTGTGGACTTTGGAGACTATGTTGTTTTATTTTTCATTTTATTATGCAATGTAAACTTTATGAATGTTTGTAGTGATTCCAAGGATACTAAACTAATCGGACTTTCAATACTTGAACTTTTGTGATCATGTTAGTGTTATGTAATAATGCACCGACTCTAGGTATCTGGGGTTGGGGAGTTACACATTCGATAATGTGTATTTGATATAGGTAAAGATAAGGGAATATGTTCAATGTAGAACTCAACCACCTTATTCAAAAGGAATACCATATAATTTTTTAAATAACACATTATTGTATTCCCTGACAAAGGAATGTCTTTGATCATGATTCATTCCTTCATCTCAATAATTTATGTCAGTTATGATTGCTCATAAGTCAAATGTTAGAACTAAGATCTTATTTGCTGGAAATGGAGTCCAGTTTGTCTTTTTTTTCAATCCTCAATAGGGAAGATCGGGGAGTTTGTAAGTAACGTGATATTATAGTACAAGATGACTATAGTGATGAATTCATTATGATGGAATGATATGTGCAAATGTAAATCCTCAATGGAGCATAGAAAATGGAGGAGTGTGGAAAAGTTGTTTTTGAAAGATCCAAAATATGAGCATGAGGTGCTGGGTCATTTCAAATATAAATTCTATAAATATACAGCTACACCCAATTCATTTTAGATAAATAATTGAAGGAAAATATGTAATCTCTGTGATTTCATGAAGCTAGGGGACCTCGATAAATCTCATGTTTTGACGAGCATGCACAACATGAAATTTCCAATTAAGATATGACTGATGGAAATTATATTGAATAACGGATCCTTCATAAAGATTGGGTATTTTCAATTGAAAATGGGAGCTCTATGAAGTTTGGGTGCTTCATGAAAGGATGATCATCACAATGGATCTTTTCAAAAGGAAAATTTGAATATCATTTTTTTCATTGAATTGGTATTTTAAAGTGAGTCAAATCAGGTCTATGATGCATGAATTGTATCATGATAGATATGGAAGACGATTTTATTTCCAATCCATTGAAGCAACCTTAGTGTCGCTAAACTATGATAAACTTCTCTAGTAGTAGTGATCATGGTGGATTCGACAAAATTATTTCGAGTGACAAAATGCATTATCCATAAAATCTTCTATGGTATGTGTGTCTAGAACACAATTAATGTGTCTACTATTTTTTATTCCACATATAGTTAAGATTATTGTATTTTGGTATAAAAACACATTTTCATCATATTCTATTTGTAATATCCCTTAGTGGTGAACCAAGTACAACTTCTATGTTTCCATTCTTCCTATCAATGTTTGATTTCTAATCGAATCCATAATATAGGTTCAATGAGTTCCTACCAAAATATGAATAAGATCAGCCATATTAAATATAAAGATGATACCATTATTTTAACCCTCCCATCTGAAGGTATTATAGATTTTTACAAGTGGATTCCGATCCATGGTTCACGTATGCTAGATATTCAAGAGTAAACCTATTCTCTATTGAAGATTTCAGTTTCTTTCTTATTTTAACAATGAAGTGAAATTTTGATGAATATATAGTTTTCTGAAAGTATAAGTATATATACACCATGACTATGATGAAAATTAAGAAAAATAGATGAATCATTTTAATAATTCCCTAGTACTTAAAGAATATATTATATCATGTTCTCCATGCCTTTCTGAAAATAAAGATCGACCAGGCTTGGAATGTAAAAAGTAAGAGGTTAATGTTTCATCCAAAACAATGATCCTATCAAAAGTGGTGTTATTGATCAATCTACAAACTCACATTAATATGAAATTGATGGATTGTGAAATTATCAACATGATATTCATGAAAATGTTCATCCATTGTTTGTATAGTCATTCAATTTATGAATTTAGCTATCACCCTGTTGGAAGAAATAGATGATGCTATGGAAAATTTATAAGAAGGAATGTTTCCGGAATTTTTGTTCACTTATTTATAGGTTTAATAATTTCATGAAATATGGTGGGAACTTGAAATATGTACCTTGAAATATTACAAATAAGTTGAACAGAAATATGTAGTGAAAAAGATCTTGATGAAATATCCAAGTGCTTGAACAAAAATTAAATTAAAGAACTGATGTCAAGGGTGTATAATTGGATGGAATATCCAAGAGGATCTAGGATATTGACTCATTTATTATGAATAAATTGATTATACATGATGAATAATTTGTTAAAAGGAATAATTATTTTTAATAAGTGATGATTACAATTGAAGATCCTATAATCATCTTCAATATGAAATTCCTTTATTTTGAATCACAATAGGACAATATTGTGAATACATGTATTGATAACTCAAAAAATAAAGGAAATTGTTTCTATGACTACACAATGTTCACCGGAGTATTGTAAACTAGAAATATGTTTAACATAAGATAATAATATTATGAAATCTTTTGATGATCTATCTCAAGAAACTGAGATGATATTGGTACCATCCATTCCAACATGATTCAATGTATCTAAACCTATAATCATGAATAGTTCATAATGTAAGTTAAATAATGGAAAATTATAGATGAATGAAGGTGATAATAAACCTTCCACAATTACAAGGTTGGATAGGAAAAGGAGTATAGAATCTAGTACCCCATAGAGAGTACAACACCAAACCTCAATGGAGCATCACAAATAAAGCACCATGAAGATGTATTTGAAATATCAAAAAAAATAACTAGAGGTTTTATAGAATTAGGAATGGATGATCCTATAAATATATTTCTAATCAACTTCATTTTAGAATAATTTTTTACAGAAACTATGAAATTTCTCTGACTTCATGAAACTCGGGGTGCTCCCCAAATCTGGGTTAATAAGTGATATTTATCATCACAAAAAAAACATATTTCATGACTAATGAAAATGATTCTATGTAAAATTTTCATTATAATGATATGTTATTCCGTGTTGAATTTTTCATCTGCATGAAGATATTTTGATTCGTGTTAATTTGTGCTTCACATAGGATCTGCATGAAAGAGTGTTTTGAATTTTATTTTTTATAAAATAGGGTTCTCAATGTGCATCAAATCATATTTGTGGTGTAATAAGAGTCTCATTCTCGATAGGCAAAAACTAAATATTTCCAATTCCTTGACATTACATTCATGATGATGAACTATGTTAGAATTTTCACAAAGGTGCGTGCTATAGGGAGTCAACTAAAATGTTATTTGGGGTGCATAGTGATATCTTTTAAATCTTATAAAGGTAGTGTTCCTATAATTGAGTGACAATGTATGAACTCAGGTATTCTACAACGAGTGTTGATTAGTGGAGTTTGATATGACCGATATGTTTTCATCATATGATCCACTGACAATACCTTATTGGTGAACCAAGTAGAACTATTATGTTTTCTTTTTTACATGTGAATGCTTGATTGGTGATCATATAATTCTATAGTTATAATGTGTTCGTTCCAATTTATGTACATTATATACTATATTGAATGAAAATTTTGACACCTTGATTCACCCCTCCCCTCTCAGGGTGTTCTGGGGATCCAATATCAATAACATGTACACTTGAGATAATGGATCCCATGAAGATTCCGCCTCACCCTTTCACATTATTAGAAGTAGATGCTTCTTAATGATGTGAATAGTCATCAAAAATTACTATTAGTGGATCGTGGATTTGTATAAATATAGACATTTCATTCCTAATATAGTGTCAAACACCACAAAAGGATATTAGACCAGGTTTACTGAGAGGTACATTCCAGAAATATTAACCAGAGAGGATTTGTAGAATTTGTTTTACTATTTTCCCTAGTTTATGTTGTCATAAATAACTCAACATCAATAATTTGAGGCTTTTTCACTATATTTATACTAAACAACAATGATATGAAAGAATGTATATAACCAAAATCAAATTGTATGTTCACTGTTTTGGATGACTAATCATCATACATGTCACCACATCATTGTAGGTCTCTAGCACATAAGTAGTGATGGATTATGCCTTCCCTTTATCCATTGGATTTTTTGTTTGATAACACTGATTATCCATGAGAAATTGAGGTTTATTACACTGGCCTACATAGTTCCATTTATCCCTAAAGTTGAAGCATTGAACCATTGGTGGTTCCCTAGTTGCATAAACATAATTTTCCGACTTTATCATGTTTTATTGACAGTTATGATCTTGGTGGCCTTCACTGCCACAAATATCTAATTACCCACATCCCATTGATGATGATTCCATTATGTATAATCCCATATCTTAGACATATGGGTTGTTGAGTTTTCTTTCCACACATGTTATTAGATCCCCTAACTTGAAAATCCATATTTCATTACATATCACTATAGTTGTGGAACCATTCCAAAAACATCATCTTAAATTTGAAAACACATCAAAAAAATCTTCATAACTCCCAAATCTCATATTTATAGAGCCTTTCAATGGTGTGGTTATAAAACACTATATACTTTTTTCATATTTATGATCATTTTTGATAGCCAAACATGAATAATTCCTTGAAATCCATGTGATATTTTCTGTATAGGCCCTGAATGATTCACAATCAATTTTTTTCATCTCAATTAATTATCTCCCCATATTTTTATGAACATTTTGTGTGAAATATATATTATGAAACACTATTTTATAGTCTTCATATTCCATATATTTAATTTCAGCCTTTGATATTGTGTTATTAATCAATTACTACTATAGTTTAGCCTCTCTACGTATGTGATAAACATCAAGAGTCACATTCTCCATATCTGAACAACAGAAAATATAATATATATTATCTATCATGTTGACCCACTATTTTTGGAAAGTGTATCTTAAGAACCATTTATGGGTAGCGTTAATTATTTAATAAAATAATGTGTGGCTTGCTGTTGGGTTATAGTTGAAGGAGTATGTTCCACATTTATTATGTTACTGTTCATAGCCTTAGATTAATGGGTATATAGCACCATATAATTTTTAAATCCTCCACTAAATACATTGAGTATTTCATTCAAGAATTCACTGCATTGTCCCTCATATAGGTTTTCTTCCTAGTTTCTCTTAGTTACAATTATTTTGTAAAACAAAAATTGTTATAAAAAACATATGTCAACAAGTCGTGAATATATTTTTTATATGTTTTTAATTAACACAAATGAAATATCCTATGGTATACATATTTTGATAATTTTTTATGAAACATATTCTTGAATGATTGCATATACTCACTCTTATACTATCGGTTTTCACTTAGGTTATCTAATAATAATTCCCAAATTAACTAAACTATCATGTCATACAAATTATAGGGCCCCTGCTTTTTCTTACATGACTATTGCATCATTTTAATGAAATAAAAATAGTATTGCTATAAAACAAGGATTCAATGGTTTAGTGTCTTGGAGAAATTGGAACCATACATTATATATAAATAATAAAACAAAAACATTATTAAATGCTCTCTCCTATATCTTCATGTTTTCCCTTGTTCTCTCCTTAATACAAGTATTCATATGATAATATAATTCAATGAATGTGGTGAGATAAATTCCTTGTAAGAGGATAGATAAGAATTTTAATCAAAATAACATTTGGTTAGAATAATAATCAATATAAAATCATCATCAAAATCATGAAAGGCTTTATTAGATAAATTCATAGAGTATGGGAATGCATAAAAATGAGACATCATAAATATGTCATGAAATACCACACATTGTGTTCAGTAATTCTTGCATCATGTTCAAACATAATTCACATTATATGATCAGATACAAAAAATTACCACACTCATTGGAGTGATATATAATTTCATGTTCACCCATCATGTCATAGAATTTTAATGTGCTACATAATTTTTGGAGAATGTGTTAGATCAAAACATTTATATTATCTTTCTAGCCACATATAACGTATATCAATCTTGGAAAAAATATATCTAATAGATATAAATGGGATTATTTTTACAAGGAATACATTCATAAATAAAATGTTGTGATCCAAAAATAAATAGGTAAAAATATATTTTGTAAAAGAATCATCAATCTCGAGTGAAGAAGAAACAATCTAATGAGATGTAAAAGTTGTATTTTTTGAAGGAAGATTTAATTAAGAAAAACATTTATTTTTCCATAAAATGTGATTAGAAATAAGAAAATGTCAAAAATGTAAATTTATTGATAAAAAAATTATATTTCATTAATAATAATAGATAAATGATTCTGAAAATGAGGTGAAATGGGGAAAGCCAATTGGAATAGAGTTTGGTTCATGAATTCCCCTCATCTTATGATCGATCAATTTATTCACTTTACTATCTAGGATAATGAAATTAAATTAATTAATATAAAAATCCATAATACATTATATGTGAACTTTATTCATTATAGTTTTATTATCTTCATTTATTAGATTTTTAAGGAGCTATAGAGTCTAATCTTATCATTCAGGGGTGTTCATCATCTTGTTTTTCTTAATTAGTGCAATTATATAATGGTATGGATTTTCTTTTAAAAAAGTCTTTTTATCCAAAATTGAAATTATATTTTATTAATGAAATTTGAGTATATTAAATTATATTAAAAAAAAATTATATTCTTTAATAGGATGAATCATTTGATAAATTGTTTTTTAAAATGAATTAATTTATTTATCAAACTTTTTGACAATCACGTACTCAGATCCATTTATTGAATATTATATTGATATATTACTTCCAGAACATTATATAACATATAATATGTTTAATAAAATATTATTTAATAATAATTACGGATTAATGATCATTCATGACGATGGTCGTGAAAAATAAAAATCCATTCTCTATAGTATCAGAAAATTGACACACCACAAAAAATAGTTTTATATTTTGAATAAAAGGAAAATGGATGTTTTTAGAAGATTAATTATTCTTCTAACATAATCGAATTATAGTATAAAAAATATATTATAGTTATCAAGACCCTCGGATTTTTGGGGGAGAGTATTGAATAATTAAATAAATGTAGTTGAAATGAAATTAAAAAAAAGATGATAAATTTACCTCTTGAATTTCACCGCCTTGAGAACCACATTAAGGAAAATGGTTTGGTCTCTTGACTAGAAAAGGGGATCCTAGAAATGGGTTATGGGATTGGAAAGTGTATTGGGATGAATTTAGAAATGTATTAAATCCTAAATGGTTTGAAGAGATGTAGTGGTGAGGGGTGGTATTTATATGGGAGGTGACATGTGTTTTTTGTAATTTTATTATTTTGTTGATTATTTTGGATCATGATAAGTAATAGTGAAAAATACATGGATATATATAGTAAAAAGTGAAGGATAGTTTAATATTATGGTTAATAAATTGGAGATGACTCAAGGAATTTTCTTTTGGAATAATAATGTATATAAACTACAAATTATTGTATATCAATATTCACTAAAAAATCAAGTATTTCAGAAATATATAAAAAATCCATTTTAGCCATTATTTTATGAATTTAATTAAAAAATGAACTCAATTTTATGAAAATAATGTTCAAAAAAGGATTAAATTATTTTTTAATTAAAATCATGATTTATCTGAAAAATACATATTTACCAATTACAACTGATTTTTTAGAACGTTAAAAATTTAATTAATTTTAAAAAAATGATTTCTATAATCATAAGAAAAGAAATTATTTTTGAAAGCATATTATGAAAATAAATTTTCTTTCTAATCATTATATAAAAAACAAAATTGTAAATAAAGAGTTATATTTTATTAAAAACCCACATTAATTAATATTTTTTGAAAATGTTTATTCAAATATGATATATAATATTATTTCATATTTTCTCTTTTAAGATTAAAAAATTATATCTAAAATTTTTTAGTTGTGTTTACAATTATATTTTCTAGATTTCAATTCCAAATGGTAATATTACTATTCCAAAGGTCGTGTCACTATTCAGTTGGAATAGGTTTCATAACTTCTAATAATACGATATATTCATATAATTATTCATTTAAAATGATTATTCTATGTCATTTATGTGATTTATACTATATGGAATAATTATAACAAAAAAATCCCATTTATAAAATTTTGGGTCTTTTCATGAGGGATGTAATCATGATGAGACCACATTCCTTGGATGGGGTAGATATTTAATCTACCATTCTATTTTCCAACAACAGAGTTCGAGATCCCACGTAATGCATAGTGGAGCCTCCAAAAATAGGAGGAATATTTTATTTCTGAGTATGGGATGATTTTGGTTTAAAATCATGCTTCAAGTATTTTAGAAACTAATTTTTGGATTAATTTAAAACATCAGAACGATTTGATGGGTAGAGGGGAACATTTTTAAAACCATATTTATTAACCCTATGAATCTTTTATGGGGTGTATGATTTCCCCTAATATGGAAAAAATGGAAAAAATGGCACTATCCCTGATAATCCCCTCTGTTTGGATTTGCACAATTTGTTGTGTTGGGGAACTATAACGACCTGGCCTTTTCATACAATACTATTACATCATTTCAAAGATAAACAACATAATAGTATTACACATAGAGGATCTAAAGGTTTAGTGTCTTGGGCAAACTAGGACAACACATAACAAATACAACATCAACCATAAACATTTATTTAATTTCTTCTTCAATAGCTTCTTAGTGGCACTTATCCTCTCCTTAGTACATGTAGCCACCTTAGGATATACATCAAAAGGGGTGATCTAGAAGCCCAGTAAGATGATAGATAAGAACAACATATCATGGGGTGAGAATAATTATAAGTTAGGCAAAATATCATGAACATGAGAGGATCATAAATAATAGACTTGATGTTTGGCAATGCATAAAAATTAAACATCATGTCTTAGTGGTTAACTAACACACTTAATTTTGAACCAAACTAGCATCTTGTTCACACATAATTTTACATTTACTCATGAGATTCATCATTTTACCCAATGCATTGGAGCTCTATATAATTCCAGGGGCACCCGTCACATTTAAACATTCATATTGCGCTATATAATTCCGGGCGCACCCGTCACATCATAACATTATCATTTATCATGCATGCCACAATGATCATATAACATAAATCAACATAATGAACCCATGAAAAGGAATGGGTTTCATATCATAATAACACATTCATATGCTTTGGGTTCCCAAAAGAAAGTGGGAACACCATAATTGATACAAGAACCATCAACCTTGAATGAGAGGTAAAAGCTGAGTTATTGGAAGAAGAGTTCTTTTGGAAAACATTTTGATGTGCATAAAAAAACTGTTACATACATGTATATCCCAGAAAAGAAAAGGAAATGATGAAAAAATTATCTTTGAGGAGTAACCATATAAAAGATGGAGTGAAAGAGGGAGAACCCGATGGAAGAAAATTGGGTTTGAGATTTCCCCTTACCTTGTACCCGAATGCCTCCTTCTCTTTAATGTCTAGTATAATGACATTATATTCATTAATTATAAATCATGAACCATGTGTACGTTAATAGGGTTCATTCTGGTTTCATTATGTCATATTATGTTCCTTTGGATGACTTATAATGTTTAAAAGCATTGTTAGGGTATGTTCGTTTTTATGGTTTTCTTGAGTGGTTCACTTTTATTCTTAAATTGAAGTATGGGTAGATCATGGGTAAACATATAGAACTGATATTACATGTTATTAATAATATTACAGTAGATTTAATAATTTTGGAATGAATTATATTAGATCCATGTGGACGAATCATTCGATAATAATTTAATGATGGTTATTTGGGTTAATTTGAGCGGTTTTTGGATCACAACGAACTTGTTTTAGCTTTTAACATAGTAATATGGCGATAGGTTATTTCCAGAACATAAAATAGAACATTATACATATAACATATTATGGTTCAACCATAAAAATGGTTTCATGACCAGTTCTGAAGGTAGAAATGGAAAAAGAGAGCATGTTGTTTTTGATGGTGATAAATTAACACCGCATGAACAACATTATCTTTAATAAACTAAAAGGAAGAGGTAAAGGGTGTGGGGTGATATAATATCCCATTATAATCATAAAATTACAGTATATGTGTAATACTGGAGTTAAAAAACAATTTGGATGAATATATGTTGGGATAGATCAACAAAGGAACTTGAACATGAAAGGAAATTAAAGGAGAAGAGGGAGAGAAATTACCTCTTAAATCTTCCTTTTTAGATCCTTCTTAAAGAAGCTAGTATTGGTCTTTTAATGAGACCATCAGCTTTTGGACGTGGGGGAGGTTCTAGGGAAGATGTTTGTGAAGATTTTAGAGAAGTCTTGGAGCTTGAGAGGTGTGAGGAAATGAGGGAGTGAAGGGTGGCTTTTATAGTGGAGGGGAGATGAGTTTTCTTAATATAAAATTCATTAGTTTATTAATTTCCCCTAAGAAAGGGAATATAGAGTCTTGGATGAATATTAATAGTAATTTTATAATGTAATCCCGAACCATGTGGGCTTACATCAGCAGAACAATATCGATTACTCAAATAATACATTATTTAGCGTTTATTGTGAATTATCGGATTCTACTATTCATAAAATATTCTAGTATCTCAGAAAAATATAAAAAATTTACCCCAACCATTTTTCGACATGTATAATACATAAATGATGTCCTTTTTTCAGAAATAATTTTCTAAATATTATTAATTTAATATTTAATTAAAATCATAATTTACGTAAAAAAACAGTTTTATAGATTAAAATTGATTTTATAGTACTTTAAAAAATTATGTAGGGTCTTATAAAATTATCTCAAAAATATTAGACATTAATTCAATAATTTATGAGTACATTTCAGGGAAAAAATATTCTTTTAAATTAATTAATTAATTATAATGAATTATATATGACATATAGAACACCCAAAACATTTACTAAGGTCGTATTGGAACTTTCTAATATGTCTAAATTTATTTTATTATTCATAGGTAATGTTACTCTTATTTACTATTCATAAGGGTCATTTTACTATTCATAATGGTAGGTTACTATTCATAAGGGTAGGTTACTATTCGCCAAAAATTATTTTTGTTTCATTAGACTCCAAAAATCATATTGAACACAACCGTGAATGTCGGATTTTCAAAATTCCAAACATAGAAGTGGAAAACATATGTTTAAAGGTTACTCATCACATAGTAGTTTATTTTATTGCGTTTTCATGTTATTTTATGACATATTTATAAGAAGGTAATTTCCATTGAAAAACATTGGGTCATTACATTCTTCCCCCCTTAAGAAATTTCGCCGCAGAAATTTCACTTTACACAAACAATTAAGGGTACTTCTCCTTAATTGCCTCTTCTGGTTCCCAAGTTGCTTCCTCAAACTTATGGTTCCTCCAAAACACATTGACAAGATGGGTTGTCTTGTTGCGTAGAACCTTATCACATCGGTCCAGAATCTTTACCAGCTGCTCCTCATAGGAGATATCATCTTCCAGCTGCACCACCTCTGAGTTTAGTACATGTGAGGGGTCTGGTATGTACTTCCTCAGTAGTGATACATGAAACACATCATGAACTTGAGCCATATTCAGTGGAATTTCCAGACGATAGGCCACGACTCCTATACGGTCAAGGATCTCAAAGGGGCCAATGTACCTTGGTCTTAGCTTCACTTTCTTCGCGAATCGTATGACTCTTTTCCATGGAGATATTCGAAGGAATACTTTATCTCCAACGTTGAACTGCAAGTTCCTTCGATGGTTGTCAGCATAGCTATTTTGCCGACTTTGAGCATCTTTGATATGTTTTTGGATGACTTGAACCTTCTCTATCATCTCCTGAACAAGATCAGGACCATGTAGCTTTCTTTCTCCAACTTCCTCCCAACAGGTTGGAATTCTACATCACTTCCCATAAAGAGCTTCATACAGAGCCATCTGAATACTCGAGTGGAAGCTATTGTTGTATGAGAACTCAATCAATGGGAGATGCTGATCCCAACCACCTTTGAATTCAAGAGAGCAGGCTCTTAGCATATCTTCAAGCGTCTGAATAGTCCTTTCAGATTGGCCATCAGTTTGGGGGTGATAGGCCGTGATGAATTTTAATTCAGTACTCAAAGCATGTTGAAGTCTCCTCAAGAACACAGATGTGAACCTTGGATCACGGTCAGAGACAATTGAGAGTAGAACGCCGTGCAGTCTCACCACTTCCTTCACATATATCTTTGCAAGTTGATCAAGCGAGAAGTCTTCCCGAATAGTGATAAAATGGGCAGTCTTGGTGAGTCGGTCAACCACAACCCATATCGCATTATTCCCCTTTGATGTCTTCGGGAGACCCGTGACAAAGTCCATAGTAACATTTTTCCATTTCCAAATGGGTATAGGCAATGGCTGCATCATACCTTTGGACTTTTGTCGCTCAGCTTTAACTTGCTGACATACCAAGCACCTTGATATATATTCCGCAATCTCCTTCTTCATGTTATCCCACCATAAGTGTTCTTGGAGATCACGGTGCATCTTGGTACTCCCAGGATGGATAGAGAATGTTGGGCTATGTGCATTATCTAGTAGCTCCTTCTTTATCTTGGGTGATGAAGGAACACAAATCCGCGTTCCAAACTGAATCACTCCATCATCGTCGATATGGAACTCTTACAGCTACCCTTCCTTTACTACATTCACCCTCTTTTGTATCTCCACATCATCCCTTTGTGGTTATTTAATCTTCTATTGGATGGATGGTTGCGCAATCATTTGGGAAAGGTAGGATGTATCCTCTGCCCTTATGATTTCCAATTCTATCCTTTGCATATCCAAGAAGATTAGGTCTTTCTCAATATGAAACATGGATAGAGTAGCAGGTTCTTTTCTGCTTAGAGCATCGGCTACCTTGTTCGCTTTTCGAGGATGATAGTGAATAAAGCAGTCATTATCCTTGATTAGATCTAACCATCTCCTTTGACGCATGTTGAGCTCATTTTGTGTGAATATATAATTTAGGCTCTTGTGGTCGGTGTATATGTCACACTTCTCGCCATAAAGGTAGTTATGCTTGATTTTTAAGGCAAAAATCATGGATGTCAGATCTAGATCATGTGTCAGGTAGTTCTGCTCATGGATCTTCAACTGTCGTGAGGCGTAAGCTATTACATTATCATTTTTCATGAGTACACAACCGAAGCCTTTCCTTGAAGCACCACTATATATCACAAAACATTCTCCACTTTTCGGTAGTGTGAGTACATGTGAAGTGATCATTCTTCTCTTTATCTCCTTGAAGCTTGCCTCACATTCTTCTGTCCAAACATACTTTACCCCTTTCCTTGTTAACTTATATAGCGGGCTTTACAATCGTGAGATGTTTCTCACAAAACATCTATAGTACCCTGCTCATCCAAGAAAACTACATATTTCTGTGACACTAGAGGGCCTGGGCCATTCCTCAGTCACCTTTGTCTTTGAAGGATCCACAAAAATTCCCTCACTTGTGATCAAATGTCCCACGAACGTGACTTGATTCATCCAAAAGTCACACTTGCTGAACATGGCATACAACATCTCCTTTCACAATGTCACCAACACAAGTCTTAGATGCTCTTCATGTTCCTCCTTGATCTTGGAGTAGATATAAATATCATTGATAAAAAATACCACAAATTTGTCGAGGTAAGGTCTAAAGACACTATTCATCAAATCCATCAAGATTGCAGGGGCATTAGTAAGTCCAAAGGGCATCACTAAAAACTCATAGTTCCCATACCTTTTACAGAAGGCAGTCTTCTGAATATCTTCCTTCTTCACCTTTACCTAATGATATCCAGAATGAAGATCCACCATTGTGAAGTATTTATCTCCTCTTAACTGATCGAAGAAGTCCTCAATCCTTGGTAGAGGATACTTTTTCTTTATGGGTATCTTGTTGAGTTCCCGATAATCGATACACAACTGCATGGTTCCATTCTTCTTCTTCTTCATAAAGAGGACTGGCACACCCCAAGGCGATGCACTAGGGTGTATGAACCCTTTGTCCAGATTCTCTTGAAGCTGCTTCTTTAACTCCTCTAGTTTGATAGGGGCCATCCTATAGGGTCACTTAGAGATAGGAGTAGCTCCAGGTATGAGTTCAATTGAGAACTCTACCTCACGATCCGGGGGAATTCCGTGTAACTCTTCGGGAAATCCATCGCCGTATCCCCTCATGATGGTCATTTCCTCAAGGTTGGAACTTTCCTTCGACTCAACCATTTGAGAGAGGTATGATTCTTCATAGGGAATCAACACCCACACCATTGAAGGATTTTTCAAAGGTGATTCATGTTTTTCCTTGCATTTATAGAGGATCATGGGATGGTTTGGAATATGAAAAGATATTTCCTTTTCATGATAGTTGATATGTGCTCTATATAACGAGAGCCAATCCATTCCCATTATAGCGTCTAATTCCACCAAGGGAAGTGTTACGAGATTTGCCGGATGAATCTTCCCACATACATCAAGAGGAGAAGATTCAAACACTTGGGTTTCCATGATTGCACCACTTGGTGGTTTTACAAATATCTCCACTTCAAGGTTTCGGGGCTTCGATTCTATAGTTCTAGAAAACATCCAAGATATAAAGGACTGCGTAGAAGGAGAATAAAATAAGAATTTTTCCATTCTTGAGTGAATTGGAAGTGTACTTTGTATGACTTCATTATCATTCTCCACCTCCGCAGTAGTGATGGAATAAGCCTTCCCTTTTTTCCTTTGGATTTGGTGACTGCTGACGCTGATTACCCACGAGGGCTCGAGGTTTAGTACATTGGTTTGCATATTGCCCTAGCTCCCTACAGTTGTAGCATTGAACCACGAGTGGTTCCCTCCCTTCATTGGCTACATTCTCATTCCTTTTCATCAATTTTAGACACTCTTGATCATGGTGTCCTTCTTTCTCACACTTGAATCATTTCCCAGTCCCTTTGAGGTAGTTCCCATTGTGAAACTTCCCACATTTTTGGCATGTGGGTCATTGATTTTTCTTCCCACCTTTTTCATTAGATCCACCAGCTTGAAAATCCATCATTCTCTTCTTATCACCATTTCCATGAGACCATTATCCGAACTCCATCTCCACTTTGAGAGAACACTGAAAAACTTCTTCATAACTCCCAAAGTCTCAAATTGCAAGAGCCTTTCGAAGGTGTGGTTTTAATCTACTAAAGAATCTATCAATTTTTCTATCATTGTTGATTAAAAAACCCAAAACGTACCTTACAATCCTTGTGAAATTCACTTCATAGGTTGTGATAGATTCTCCTTCTTTTTGCTTGAGCTCTATAAATTATCTCTCCATCTTCGTGCAAAGAGTTTGTGAAAAATAATTGTTAAGAAACATTATCTTAATGTCTTCCCATTATGTCTCTTCAATTTCCTCCCTTGGATTCATGTTCATAATTAAATCCCACCATTGATCAGCTTCTCCATATAGAAGATAGACGACTAGAGTCACCTTCTCTGTCTCAGAACTGTGAAGCACATAAAAGTTCTTCTCCATGGATTTTACCCACTGTCTGCAACTAGTGGATCGGAAGATCCACAAAACATAGGTGGTTGTTGCCACGTAAAACATTTGATAGCTAGTTTCTCCCTCTTTGGTGAAAGAGGACATTCCCCATTATTATGGTAATTATTCATAACCTGCGATAATTGGGTAAGCATTGCCATGATGTTTTGAACTCCACCTCCCAAATTATTGGGGATGTCGTTCGAGAAATCGTTGCATTGTCCCTCGCATGAGTTGTTGGCCGGATTTCTCCTGGTTCCCACCATTTTCTAAAATAGAAAAAGTTAGAACAAAACATAAGTAAACAAGTCATGAATAACTTATCCATTTAAACAATTATACCAAAAACATAACATATAGGATCCCTAGGAAAATATCCTGGTGTGCTAATGTTTACTTAGTCTCGTGTTGTAGGTTTTCTCTAGGGTTCACAAATCCTAATCCCCAAATTAACTAAACCTTTCCTCTGATACCAACTATAGCAACACATAATTTTCTTACAATACTATTACATCATTTAAATGATAAACAACATAATATTATTACACATAGAGGATCAATAGGTTTAGTGTCTTGGGAAAACTAGGACCACACATAACAAATATAACATCAACCATAAACGTTTATTTAATTTCTTATTCACTAGCTTCTTAGTGGAACTTCTCCTCTTCGTAGTATATGTAGCCACCTAAGGATATACATAAAAAGGGGTGAGATAGATGCCCAGTAAGAGGATAGATAATAACAACATATCATGGGGTGGGAATAATCATAATATAGGAAAAATATCTTGAACATGAGAGGAGCATTAATAATAGACATGAAGTGTGGCAATGCATAAAAATGAAACATCATGTCTTAGTGGTTAACTACCACACATTATTGTAAAACAAGCTAGAATCTTGTTCACACATCATTTCATTTATACTAATGAGATTCATCACTTTACCCAATGCATTGGTTCTATATATAATTCTGGGCGCACCCGTCACATTTAAACATTCATATTGCACTATATAATTCCAGGCGCACCCTTCACATCATAACATTATCATTTATCATGCAAGACACAATGATCATATACCATAAATAAAAATAATTAACACATGAAAAGTAATGTGCTTCATATAATAATAACACATTCATAAGCCTTGGGTTACCAAAAGAAACAGGGAACAACATACTTGATATAAGAACCATCAACTTTGAATGAGAGGTAAAAGGCGAGTCCTTGAAAGAAGAGTTCTTTTGGAAAACATTTTCATGGACATAAAAAAACAGTGACATACATTTATATCCCAAAAAATAAAAGGAAATGATGAACAAATGATCTTTGAGGAGTAACCATATCAAAAAAGGAGTGAAAGAGGGAGAACCCGAAGGAAGAAAATTGGGTTCGAGATTTCCCCTTACCTTGTACCCAAATGCCTCCTTCTCTTTAATGTAATGTATAATGAAATTATATTAATTAATTCGAAATAAAGAACCATTTTTATGTTAATAGGGTTAATTATGGTTTCATTATGTCATATTATGTTCCTTTGGATAACTTATAGAGTTTAAAAACATTGTTCGGGGATGTTCGTTTTTATGGTTTTCTTGAGTGGTACACTTGTATTCATAAATTGAAGTTTGGGTAGATCATGGATAATCATCCAGAACTGATATTACATGTTATCAATGATATTAAATTATCTTTAGTAATTTTCTAATGAATTATATTAGATCGATGTGGACGAATCATTAGAAAAGAATTTAATGATGGTTATTTGGGTTAATTTGAGCGGTTTTTGGATCACAACGAACTTGTTTTGACTTTTAACTTAGTAATATGGACATAGGTTATTTCCAGAACATAAAATAGAACATAATACATATAAAATATAATGTTTCAACCATAAAAATGGTTTCATGACCAGATCTGAAGGTAGAAATTGAAAAAGAGAGCATGTCGTTTATAATGGTGATAAATTAACACCTCATGAACAACGTTCTCTTTAATAAAATAAAATGAATCGGGAAAGGGTGTGGGGTTATATATTAACCCATTAGAATCATAAAATTACATTATATTTGTAATAATGTAGTTACAAAAAAATTTGGTTGAATATAGGTTGGGAGAGATCAAGAAAGGAACTTGAACTTGAAAGGATATTAAAGGAGAAGAGGGAGAGAAATTTCCTCTTAAATATTCCTCTTGAGATCCTCCTTAAAGAAGCTAGTATTGGTCTTTTGATGAGACCAGAAGATTTTAGACGTTGGGAAGGTGATAGGGAAGATGATTGGGCAGAGTTTAGGGAAGGATTGGATCTTGAGAGGTGTGAGGAAATGAAGGAGTGAAGGGTGGCTTTTATAGTGGAGGGGAGAGGGGTTTCCTTAATATAAAATTCATTAGTTTATTAATTTACCCTAAGACAAGGAATAGTGAGTCTTGTATGACCAATAATAGTAATTTTATAATTTAATCCCTAACCAAGTGGGCTTACATCATCAGAACATCATCGATGACTCAAATAGTACATTATTTTGCATTTATTGTGAATTATCGAATTCTACTATTCATAATAAATTCAAGTATCTCAGAAAAATCATAAAAATTTACCCCAACCATTTTTCGATGTGTATAATTCAAAAATGAAGTCCATTTTTCAAAAATAAATGTTTAAATATTATTAATTTAATATTTAAATAAAATCATAATTTACTTAAAAAACAGTTTTTAAGATTTAAACTGATTTTATAGTTCTTTCATAAATTATTTAGGGTCTTATAAAATTATATAAAAACTATTAGACATTGATTAAATAATTTATTAGTACATTTCAGGGAAGTAAATATTCTTTTAAATAAATAAATTAATTATAATTATTTATTTATGACATTTAAAATACAAAAAACGTTTACTAAGGTCAAATTGTCACTTTCTAAGATGTATAAATTTTATTTTTTTATTCATAGGTAATGTTACTCTTATTTACTATTCATAAGGGTCATATTACTATTCAGAAGTGTAGGTTACGATTCATAAGGGTAGGTTACTATTCACCAAAAATTATTTTTTGTTCATTAGACTACAAAAATCATCTTGAACACAACCGTGGATGTCAGATTTTCAAAATTCCAAACATAGAAGTGAAAAACTTATGTTTAAAGGTTACTTATCACTTAGTAGTTCATTTTACTGTGTTTTCATGTTATTTTATGACATATTTATAAGAAGGTAATTTCCATTGAAAAACATTGGGTCCTTACAGGCACACAGCTAGGGAAAATCCTACACAAAGTGTGCATATACCTTTTTCTTAAATTCTATAAAATTTTTACCCAAACACACCCCAAGGTAAATCCTAAATTAAAATTACTAATCACAAGGAAAAATTATTCAAATAAATGAGCATAATAGAACTTTAAAAATGTCAGGGATTTAAAACTATAGCCAATTCTTTCTTAAGGCTTCTCCATAATGTTTGATATAATCTTAAAATATTAATTACATAGGATTGAGAGTGGTACTTCATAAAACCCTATAAATTAAATAATATAAATCCTGATGATATGATCATGATACAAATATCACCTAATAGAAATTAAATGTGCTTATTTATATTATTATTGATTATAACATAAATACAATTGTTTCCTTTAGATGTTTTGGGGAGTCCCATGATGAAATCAATGGTGATGTTTTCCCATGTCCACTCACGTGTGGGAAATGGTTGTAACATTATCTTATAAATATATTTTATACCCTTACCTTTTTAAAAAAAATCCACAATATTATAATGTTTCAATATATCCCTTGACATTATCTCACATGAAATGATATTTGTTTTCTCAATAAATCTTTGTACTTTTAAAATGAAAATATATGGATAAAATGTGAAACTTTTCTCATACTTTCATATTCAATATTAGTATTGAGGCGACACATACTATGTTACTAAAAATATTATTTTTTCATTGTCAAGATTCTTCTACAAAACAATCCAAACATTTTTTATAGCCTCACTTCTTCCTCCTAGTGCTAATTAATCATCACCAGATTAGATTGTAGAACATTCATCTATTAATGACATTGACATTCCCATTTCTTTATTGTTTCAATTTATATCCTCTAAAATTTCGAATTACTGGATATATTTAAATCATAATCATAGAAAAAAAACATGAAGCTTCTAAATTTGAGAACCAACCACCTTTTTCTCTTTTATATAGTGGTAGTGTATTTATAATTCATAATATATATATAATTTAAACCATAAACTTTGGATCATAGTAAATTAATTATTTATAAATATATACTCCATGATTTTACTATTGGTATATATGTCACACAATTCATTTTGAGTACAAAAATTATTTCATCTCTTTAATGTTAGAAGTTATCATTTCTAGGTCCTAATTATAAATTGTGGAATATTTATAATGAATGATCAATTAAGAATATAAATAGTATAATACCATTTGAATATTCTTATTAACAAGAAAAATTTAATTATTTAATAAAAAACTATAGATCATACACTCTTCTTCATTATATGTTAGTGTGATAAAATGATCACTGACCAACCTTACCTCTAGTGATTTTATGTTATCTTCAAATTTTTCTTCCCACATAAAATGTTATCGCTTTTGCGTCAATATAGTTAAAGGATTTTATATCCAAGAGAAATATTTCATAAATAATCAATATTATCAATTCAATGTAAGAATATTAATTACTCATTCACAATGGTTGGTTAGATCCATTTTAAATTACTTTCATCATTAAAGGATCAACTGATATCACATTAATTGTAATTGAAATATTTTTTTTCCCAAATTCACATTTACATAAATTTTCAAAAAACATATAAATCCTAAAATTATTCAATACAATCCCAAAATGATCGAAATTTTCATCTTGAATATATAATGATACCTTCTATATTGATTACCATAAACTAATCAAGGAAATATCTAAAGTGTCAATTCATTTTATCTATGAATATATTTATTTAATTGCTATGTAAAAATAGAATAACTAAAAATAAATAATGTTTATAAGTCATACAGAATATTGTATCAAATATGTACTCCTTTTTGACCATCAGATAATGATGTTTTCATTGGAATTCAATCTATTAAATATAGTAGAACATGGAAATTGATCAAACAAATAACCAGTTAAAGATAACTGATACTTTATTCGATATTAAATAGTTATGTTCATGATAATAAATGTAAAAACATATTTTCCCATGTTTCTACATAAGATAACGAATTAATGCACCCCATGGTTATGCAGTAGAAAAAAGTCCATTATCATTATTATCAAAGGGATTCATCATTAATTACTAAAAATAAATAAAGTCCATTCTATGAGGATTATTATAAATTGGAATAAAATAAGGTATTGGATTTCATGAAAATAAAACTTCATGACTAGGGTATTGACTAGTAAAATCTCTCATATATACATCAACATGATTTTATTTATTAAGAATATCTACAATGTTGAGTTTCTCTCCAACCATTTTTGATAGATACCAAACATGAATATGTTATAAGTCCCAGACTGTGGATGTAGTTAACATTGGATATTAAAATTCATCCTAATATAGAAATAAAATAAAGATTTGATTTGGAATATCAAATGTGACTAAAAATATTATTAAATTTATATGGAATATATATATATATTGAAAAAATGCATTCTTAATATCACATGGAATTATAATATAGGTATAATCGAAATATTTATTGGAATTAGCTTCACAAAAACATATGTTAGAGTGGAATTATACACCTGAGATGAAATAATCACACTATTTATATTTTTCACCAATATTTCAACATCTAATGGCTGTGTTGGTGATATTATACACATAGAAAACGATTTACATTGAAAATAACATGTAGAAGAAAAAGAAAATAAGGCATTTTATATTCTTGAGATAATGATAAAAATGACATTGAGAAATTCAATTTTTTGATCCACTTTTGTGGTTTTGATCTCAAGATATTTTTTTTATCTTATGAGGTTATTGATTCCATATATCATTAATAACCCTCATATTTTTTTTATTATTTGGAATATTTCACATATTCATTATAGTCATAAAATTTAATTACATGTATTGAATTTGATTAAGATATCTATAAATTCATTCTATTGTTTTTTATCCTTAAATTTCTTTGAAATTAAATTTCATGATGAAATACATATCCACAAAAGATTCATTTTCCATCCCCTTTGATAAAATCCCCATTATTATTAATTATACAATTCTAGAATAAAGGAATTATCATTTAATTTATCTATTGGTTTTGTTATTATTTTTTCTGATATAATCCATATTATTATTATTATCAAATCACTGACAATGATGGTAATATATACTATTGTTTTATACATTGAGAGAACATAATGTTATTTTATAATTGATATTAATGTGCCTACTATATAATTTTTTTTATAAATTTTTTTTAAGTAACTGATAGACCAATCAATATATCATCATTAATTAATGATAAATGAAAAATAACAAGTCATAATTTTTATAAAATTTTCATCATATATACTAACATCTTCATCATATATATTCTTAAATTCATGGAATTCCATTACTATTTTTTATGAAGAGTTCAGAGAATTTATATAACAAAAATACACTCTTAAACTCATTACATTAAATATACTAATTTTTTCCTCTAGCATCATATTCAAAACTATATTACCACATTGGTTTTCATTACCTTACATTCACTAAGAATCCAAAATCAATTAATTATGCTCAAAACATTGGATAATGTAAAATAATACTTCTTTTGTAAAAATCCACTAAGTGATAATAATTGGATCATAATAACAATAAAAGATGTTTTATTTTAGATTATAAAAGTCTTAGAGGTTAATAGGTCCCTATTTTTTCAATTTTGAATATTAGAATGATTCATTTTTTGAGGAATTTGGGTTGGTATAGAAATATGATTTTACATTCTAGATCCCATTTCATTCAGTTTCCCATGAATATAATCATTTATTTTTCTAACATTATGATTTTAAAATGATTTATTATTGTTAAAGTGTTTAAAAAAACCCAAAATTAATGTGTTTCCATCTAGATACAATAATATTGGTTTGTAACAATATAACTATAAAAATTATTCTAGATATTTTCACAATCATGACACATTTTTATCAATATATTAAACTTTTCATTGAACCTTTATATATTTCAATAAATAACGTGTTTTTTATGTAAAATGCACTTATTACTCAAATGTTACTATATAAAAATATCTAAATCATTATTTGATACCAACTAAGGTGACCTGAGCATAACACAAATAAATATTGCATTATATTAGATTAATATTAAATACATTCCATAATAATCATACCTAAGGACTACAATGATTTAGTTTCTATTAAGAATAGATACATAATCAAAAATTTTTAAAAAATATCTTAAATATCTATAAAAATGTTCTATCATAATATTCTTATTAGAAATATTATAATTGAAAACATTTATTCATATCCTGATTAAAATTGAAACATATGAATGTGTGAGATCAGATGCTCGGTAAGGCCAAACAAGAAAAATATTATATAATGATCATAATATGGAATAAGATAATGATATAGTTATAAGAATTTAATTATATATTATGTTTTTTATACCTAAATAGTCATAGAACATATGTCCTAATTTTATTCATAAATAACTTTCATTCCAAAATACATGATTTATAAGAAAGAAGAATCATCATTAATTAATATTGAGTCATAAAAGCTTATAATAACAATAATAACACGTCTAAGAATTGTGAAAAAATAAGAAAAAAGAATCATTTTATTATTCATGGTTTACATCCATAACTATTTTAGTGAAAAAATTCTCATAGTTGATTAGGTTCAGACATCATTCCTTCATTTCCATATTCATGTTACACCCCCAAGACTATAATACTAGGAAGAGTCCCTTACTAAATTGGGTTCACTCTCAATTCTAGTGCATATTTTCTCATGAGATATCCATAATTTCATAGTATATTTGGGAAACCTAATAGACCCAATTATTACATAATAGAAACCATACATATGTATGAAACAATACTATAAAAACATTAATCAATTTTTTATTAAATAACCCATGGAAGAGAGATAGGTTTCGCTAATTTTTTTTAAAATTAAATAATAATAATAAATCATTGGTAAGTAAATTTACAGTAAAATTGGATGAAATCGCTATTAAATAAAAATAAAAATTAATAGGTGTTGATATGAATGAATAATACCTTTAAAAGGGAATTTTCATTTTTTTAATTAGGGGAAAAAATCAATTTAATTTATTATTTTAAAACGAAAAAGTAAAAAATTTATTTATAATAACATTCACTTTTAAAATAACCAACAATCATTATCCATGAAACATCAAGGAATATAATGGCTATGATGGTGGAAGAATCCATTCATATGGTTAATGTGGAAATAATGGATAATTTCACACATTTGGTATATAGTCCAAATGTTTCCCATTCCAAAAACAAAATGAAGATTAATTTTATTGAAATGATAAAAATTTGCTAAAATGTATTGAAATAAATTGCTGATCATAGAAAAGAACATTTTTAGAAACACATTAAATAATATTGATATGAAATAGAATTTTTATTAACTGAAGAATAAATAAGGTTTAATTTCCCCAAAAAAATATTCTTTATCCTTTTATTTAACAAATAGCAAAAAATTAAATTGAAAAATGAAAAAAAGAAATATAGGATAATATAATATATCTTGTTAGGAGATAAATTTCATATAATTTCCCAATATTGATTCAATAAAAAACAAATTTTAAAAAAATGATATTTAAATAAGAACACTAAACACTGACCCTAAAATTCTCCTTATATGCCTCTATATTCCTTTATAACATATTTATATTTTTATACATATATATAGGAAAATTATACACAAATTTCATTATTCATATCCTAATTATATAAATCAGCAATTCTATATAAAATCATCATTTGGGTGAAAACATACCTATTTTCAATTCATGTTTCCATTTTATGATTCCATTTCTTACAATTTGGTAATGGATTAATGATATTGAACTTATTAGTCATGTTATTACAATTATAATTTTTAATTATATAAACTCCAATAACCATTCATATAATGTGGTGCAGAAAACTATCAACCTAACATCGTGGAGTTGGTTGATAATATGGACAAATTACTAATGCTTTTAGTTTAAAAAAAAATAAAATAAAAAATAGTAATAGTAATATATCATTAGAAATTAATAATAACGTTAAAAATATAATAAAAATCTCTTAAAACTGTCCATATGACCATATTTGAATAAATATAATGATAACCAAATAATACCTCTACATAGATGTGGCAATCCACATGTTTGCACAGATAATTTTATAATTTCTTATAGGATTGATTAGAGTTAGAAAATTAATGTAATATTAATATAAAAAAATTTAAATATATTAATATTTATTAATTCATTAGGTCAATATCATTATATAATATTTAGGCGAGTCATTGGAAAAAATAATATCAAAATATTATGGTAATGACAGTTACCTCATCATTCGGAAACCTAATTTGGCTTTAACCAAAATCCTTTAATTGATTGTCTATTGAAAAGAAGATCAAGGATGTAGGGATGGATGATAGGATGGTTTTTAGATGGTATTAAATGATATATATTTCATAGTGATTGTTAAGGAGTGAATGTGATAGGATATCCTTTTATAAGTGAGGTGGATAGAAAACATTTTAATATATAAAACAAAGGAATAAAATAAAGACTTATTCAAATGTAGGAATGAAAAAATTAAGCACAATTTATAATATAAGATATTTTATGGCAAAAATAGATTTAACCAATTTTATTTATATAATTTAAAATAGTAATTTAATCAAAATTATTTTTATTGAGCTCATTGTTAATCCCTTTTATCCACTACTAAGGTGAGAATTTTTTTCCAAAGTTACTATTCCCTACTACTAAAAATGATATTCAATTAACTAAAAAATTTTCAAACTAAAAATTAAAATATAGAAATCATTTTTTGATATTATATTTTTTAAGGTGGCATATTTCAATTTTAATTTTTTTGGAAAATGTAACAAAATTATTTGTCATAAATATGCATTTTTAACACATAAAAATATATTATTCCAATTCATTTTATAGTAAAAACATTAAATTAATGATAAATAAAATAATTGAATATACCATCTACAAAATTGTTCAGAAACCCATGAATATCATACATTGATATTACATCTTCATGGAAGAATATTTATTACATTTCCCAAACACATGCCTGAGGACCAAAATAGTTTAATGCCTTTGAAAAAATGAAACACAATTTTCAAATATGATAAATTATATAAAATGATTCCCAAAAATATATTCAAAATTAGTAATCTTAAAATACATTTCCTATATATATCTATTATTCATATCCAAGGGACCTAAAAAATATATAAGGGTGATCTCCGACTGTTAGTGTAGTGTCCCATCTCTTCTTATTGGCTTGAGAAGGTGGTGGAATGTTACTTGGCCTTAAGTGACATCACTAAGGTCCCAAATGTAGGTAATAAATTACAAATTGCATCAATAAAAGTGTGTGGGTGATTTTCCAATTAGTAATACAAAAAATAACCAAAACTTCATAAATACAAAAACACTATTTGATTCATTATATCAATGAAAGACAACTCAAGAGTCAATTTATTAAAATAAAACAAAAATTGTGTACCATATCAGAACCCAAAAATAAAAGTGTACATAGTGGATGACTATTAAAATAAAAGAATCCAAAATAACCCCATTATACAAAAATTATCTATGCCCAAACACCATGAAATCCCATTTATAATGATGTACCGATAAATATGTGTGATTAATTACCTTTTCCGATGTCATGATAAAAAAACATATAAATTCAAAAAACTCAAAAGGCTAGGGCATGTAATAAAACTTAGTAGGTTTTAACTAAATGATTTCCATAATAAAGCCACTAGGATAAAACATGTTATCACATTTATATATTGTATTTTATGTAAGGGTATTTTTAAAATAATTTATATCCAAAAACAATAAAGTTAAAAAATAAATAAATTTTTCTCAAGATGACCACATGTTCCAATGATAGAGTCTAAAAAAAATTTCAAAAAAATTGCAAAAGATCAATATTGGAATAACCCATTTCGTTCCACATATAACTTCCTAAATCCATGAATGTGACCTGAAATCACTATACTCATGAGTGGAGAGTCATCATTTCACTAATATGTCAATTATTAATACACTTTTATGGGGATACATCGTTCCCATGTTCATCCCAACCTTTTGATGGGGTACATCACACCCTAATCCATATGAATTCTTATGAATACATACTAAACAACCATTAAAAACCGTTACAAAATTTTTTATTCGATCCCCTTTTAATATGAAACATTTTTACTGAAAGCTATTTTCATCCATGCATAAAAACTAACCTATAATTTTATAATAATAAACATTCCAACCAAAACACACCATTACTCAATTTAAAAAACCATTACTCAAGAGGGTTTTCAATAAGAAATTAATATAAATTTTCCACTTTATATCATGAAAATAAGCAATTTCAAATCAACCCTTCATGTTTTAAATTGTGGGGTTGAGACTGATGCCACATATCTTATGAAATTTTTGAAAATGATAAATGGCACAAAAAACTCCAAAAAATTGCGTTAAATATCCCCAAACACTACATCGTTCTCTTCACCTATAATAAAACATGATAAATATAATCATATTAGAGAATTATAGATCTTAGAAATAACCAAAATAATATAAATATATGAAACCAAGGGAGATAGAGATGTAGAACTATTAAAACCCATTATGAACTACCATGACCGAAGACATTCGAAAAGAAACAATCATGGAAATTCATAGAGATTCCTTTTGACCACCATTAGATAGAACGGAAATGTTTCCTTAGTCTTTGGGAAGATAGAATACAAATATTTAACTATATATAATAAAAATGAGAGAGTATGAGAAAAAAATGTGTGAGATACACAATTTTAGGATATAACATTCAACCTATTCATATTTAGTCACATGGTTAAAAAACCATTCACTAACCATGACCCTACCACATCATTGGGGTTTAACATCCCATGGATTACATGCACCATCAAGAAACTATGTTTCTATGGTTTCAAAAACTAATCTCTCATTATTCATGGTTCTCCATGGTGAATGTGCGGTTTAGAGAAACCATGTGCTGCTAGGGAACCTTACATTTATCCCTTATCTAATTATGCATGGATTCCAGTAGGTGTTTCTTGGATTTCACAAACTATACACTAAATTTGAACCTATGTAAAATCGACAAAACACTCTTAATATTCACCAAAATCAAGAAAACATCAAAAATATAATATAAATATATATGAAACCATAATATAATGTTACCTACTTGAATCTAGTGGTGCTAAATTCTCCCCACCATTAGTCTTCCCATCATTGAATTGTAGAAAACCCACATCTTATTTAAGGTTCTTTTAGTAATTTCTCTTTTATTTATTTATCCCATTCATATTATAATCCTGAATTTAACCATGTTTACAAACAAACTAACAATATATTAATTATTTTTCAATTCTATACTTTCACTTTAATATACACAATCAGAAACAGGACATGTATCAATGATGCATCTAGATATAGTATAATAAGATAACATCAAGTAACATGGTCAATAATAAGATGATACAGTTTCAACTCATATACACGAAACAAATTATGCCCTACACTCAACCACTATTACAATTACAAGAGATATTCTACCTCTCCCACCTATTAACATATCTGAAAATGAAAAATGTATCATGGATATAATTTTCCCAAATACCCAATATATATCTAAAAGCATTAGATAGGATCTAAATAATAGATGATCACTAACCATGAAAATCAAAATCCATTGACAATGATCCTCATACAATTTTTAACAACTTTGATCCATCTACGACTCTTACTATATCAACTAAACATTAATCATTTTTCCATGGCCATTGCTTGGCCCAATCAGTGATGTCTCAAAAATTTCCACAAAATGTGGGGAACTAATAGGATTCCTACACAATGTTTCATACAAATTTTTTTTTATCGAGGCATTATATTTGTTTAAAAAGGATAACTCCACTGACAACACATGATCATCCAAAGAACACCCAAAATCTAGTACACAAGCCCACAACATGTCTTCCAAATTTTCTATCATCCTTTAGAATTTCCCATCAATCAGAGGATTATATGTCATACCCATATTTAACTGATTCCTAATGGATTTATGTATGAATTTACAAGAAATTAGATGTAAACCATAGATCTCTATATGAAACTTTCAAAAAAGTAATGTCATTTCTCTTTAATAATTTTCATCAATTTAATTTTGACAATCCCCCTCATTGTATGAGTTTGATGAATAGGGATAAAATGAGTCAACTTTAAGAGATGATACCGTATCACGAATATGGTATCATGTTTCTTAAACATTCTTATGGATACCAATTACAAAATCCATAGCTACATTCTCCATCTTCCAAACAATAATATGTAAATTCTACAATATTCATGAAATGTGTTGGTTTCCCCATTAACCTGCGGGAAATTTATGCATATTAAAATGAACTCATTCAACTTCATTTTCATGATGAACTTCATGAAATATGATTTCAACGCCATATATTCATTTTTTATTACATCATGAAAACCCAATCATTAACGGTGGTAATAATAAATTTTTTGTTCATCACAATACATAGGTATATCTATCCAATTTTGGAACCAAAAAACTGAACTCTCATTCATCATTCATCACTCAATGGTCTCCCCACCATTGATTTTTGGCCTTTTCACAAAAAATTGTGCATCATATGTCTATGCATCTTTCACTATATTCACTATATCAGGATATAAGGTATCTAAAAAGAAAACCACAAAATCACCATGGTTTTCACATTCCAAATCATTTTTTTATTAATAAAATATACTTTACCTAATCTAAATCCAATTTCTACAATTGGGAATAAGACATTTCTTATAATGAATCAGCCACCGAATATCCATTACAAGTTATATATTCAGTAAAATTCAATTTCATGTAGATATTCCATCAATCTTAATTATCTAATGTTCATAATTATTTTTTAGAAAATATATTTTAAGATATTATGATCCATAAATAAAGGAAATTTATCAACAAATATATAATGATGCCATGTTTTTAAAGCATAAACTATGATAACTAAATCCAAATATTTTGCTGGGCAGTTCATACAATGAGCTTATAATTCCCTTGATCCATATACAACCACATGATCTTTCTAAATGAGAAAACACCCCAAGAATAACCCTGATGCATCAAAATATAGCACACAAACTATCCCTAATTCTCAAAAAATCATTATTGGTGATGATGTAAGTTGAACTATATGACCATAAAAATACTTTTGGAAGCCCTCCCTCTATTGTAATGGAACATTCTTCATTATCCAATCTGTCAATGTGAATATGGACATGGAATGTCACAATAATTATGTCGATAAAATTCAACCAACACATAATAACTCTGTATCACAAAGACATTATTTAGAGGCTTCCAAGAGATTACACCCGCTATATTTTCAGGACGAACAGAAACAGCCTTTCTAAAATTTCATGTCTAATGAAATATACATATTTCATCAAAAAACAACACATTGATAACTTTCTAAATAGAATATGATCCACCATGGTTTCAAATATTTTTTCCCTATCATTCTTCGATTTCCTTTAATATACCATGATGTTATCCGTAAACAACACCACAAAAGAATCTACAGATAAGTCGAATATCTGATTCATCAAATCCACAAAAAATATGGGTGCATTTTTAAAACTGATATGTATAACAACATATTCAAAATGTCCATATTTGGTTTTGAAAAAATTATTTGGGATATCATCCTACTAAACCCACAATTATTGATATCCAAAGTGTATTTCAATCATATGAAACCAAAAATATCCCCTCAACTAATTGAATAGATCATAAATGTATGGATGTTGATAATGGTTCATTAGCTTACCATGGTTAAGATTAAGATAATACATACAAAAATAGAGAGTTATATCATCCTTCTTGAAGAAAAACCTAATATTGCCTTGGAGACGTGGTAATTTGAATGAATGAATTGCATTCCAGCACGTCCTACTACACAATTAGTTCTACTAATTGTGGGGGTACTATACAATACGTGGGAATGAAAATATGGATGGTCCCTTGAATAATATAAACAATAAAATTATCATCTATTTTGTGAGAAACAATATTAATTCTTTGGTAAAAATATTTGGAAACTGATGAACAACCGTTGGAAAACTGTTTTTATTGATATCAACTTTTGATACAATGAATATTGTTGTTAATAATATGAGATCGTTCCAACTATGGGTGAAAAAAATTCTATTGTGCCTATCCTTACAATCTTTTATCATATAAATATATGTTTTAATCCATTGTTAGTCACGAAACATATTATTCTTCTATAATAAATGATGTGATCCTTAATCCTTTACCACCAATCCATACCCATTCTTATATTATTGTAATCCATCTCAATAATATATAAATACCATATTATCTCTTATCCAACAATAGTTATTGAACATTATTTACAAATATAGGATTAATATTATGTTTGACATTGATGATTTTTATGTTTTAATATAAAATAAATCATCTAAAATTTTATATTCAACTATTCCATAGGAAGAGAAAAAATATTGATTGGTAATCATTAATTTTAAAAAATCATTAATAAGGTATAATTAAAATTTATCACATCTCACAAAATAGATGACCCAAACTGACCATCCACAATAATCTCTTTAGATCTATTTAATTTCTTTTCCACTACACACTGTTCACTATTTATTTGTTCAAAATTCCCTATTTTTATGATTTAGGGTGTTCTTATAAAAATTATTTCTAACAATGTTTTTATAATAAGAAATATTCATTTTTTCTCATGCTATCGAAGCATACAACATCTATGTAACAGTTAGAGTGTCCGGAACAACAAACATTGGTGCACTCCGACAATAACATTAAAGATTCCCAATCTTTATATAATTGTAGCATTCTCTTGGTGGTGACATACACTATCATCTCCTATGGTTGAATAAACCACATTCGAAACATATAGGATTTCAATTTATTCTTGGATGGAGGTTAATTGATTTTTTGGTCCGATTCTAATGTATTAGTCATCCATGATAATGAGTATATTTCTTACTCCTGATATTAGAGTCTGATTTGTAACGAATTATCTGGTAGAAAACCATAATTCCATTATATGTATTTTTATGAGGGATATATATCTTATAAATAGTATTTTGTAAAAGTCATGACTCAATGGTTTGTATATAATGAGTGATACATTGGACCAACTATTGGTTAATCTATATCCTAGGTGCAACCAAATTCCCATTGGCCTCTTCCATTTGTTTCCTATGATGCCAACTTTGTTCGATTTTCCAGAAATAGAAAAAACACCATAGTCCTTAATCAATAGAAACAAAATTCTTTTAAATTTCCCCAGGTCATCTTTCAGAACATTTCTTTCCAAAATTCTATATTTTCTACGATCAATGATTATTTAATGTTATACCATTCCATTGAAATCTACCCCATTTTCAAGATGTCATAATCATGTTTTTTTTTAAAATATCACATTTGAAAAAAAAGATTAACCATTTAAAAAACCTGAAGTTTTTCACTAAATCATAAATCATTACAAAAAATAAAATATGAACACCTTGTGAGAATTCATTACTACAATGTATTTAATTTTATTCTCATTGGAAAAACCCCATGACAATTAGATTACAAATTAAATATGTGTCTACAAAATACTTATGTACCTAACTCCTTGGTAACATGTATTCTAGAATAAAATGGATATTAATGTCTTTTTTATCTCTATATTTAATGTCCTGAAATTATTAATGCTTTCTAGGAAGCCAACTCACAGAATTGACTAGAATTAATTTCAAATCAAATACCGATAACCAATGTAAAATTAAATAGAAACCAATAATAATACAAGTAGTTTTATAAAAATCAAAAGAATGATAATGATAGTGCTTTTAAAATCTCAATAATTATCATTGGCATGAGAAGGGGGTGTAATGTTACTTTGTCTTAAGTGACATCCCCATGGTGCAAAAATCAAGATATTAAATGTCGATGGACTTTAATACAAGTAGGGAGGATTTACCTTTAGGAATAATAAACCCAAACAAACAAGAATGAACCAAATAGAATATAGTATAATTCATGATATCAAGGATAGAAAACTCATTATTTAATTTGTTAATATCACACTAAAATGTAGTACCACAATGGAAGACATCATTATCAAAGTACATGACATATGACTATTAAACTGAAAGACTCCAATGAAAACTCCATGCTCCAATCATGCTCTATGCTCCAACTCGAAAACATTCCAATTATAAAGAAGTAATAAAAATGATTTTCGACACCTTAACATTTCACATATATTTATAAATGACATTTATAATTTCACCAATGTTCCAAAGCACAGGTGAGTAATAAAACTCAATTATATTTTCAAAAATGACTTCCATACTCACACCACTAGTATTGAACTTGATATAAAATTTATTGCAAATTTTTAATAAAAATAAAATTCTCAAATAGTTTATATCCAATTAAAAAAATGTTCATAGTATAAAAAGGATAACTGAGAAAAATTAATTTTTCATGGAATGGAAACAAACAATTCAATAAAATAATTTTACAAGATTATTTTTACATAACCCATTTCATTCAAATTATTCACTGATACAACCATGCATGAATCCTAATGTAACCATACTATTGTGTGGTGAGTCATCCATTCCCAATATAGAAACACAGTGGACCACTTTTATAGGGGAACTTCACTCCCATATATGATGAAACCTTTTGATGGGGGTACTTCTAACAATTATCCTTCTAAATCCATATGAACACATGAGAAACAACCATTCCAAAACCCTGAAGAAACCAACTGTTTTGAAACACATTTCAAAAAATAAATTTTTTATTCAAAACCATTTTTTTCTATAAAACAAAACAATCCCAATATATTTAAATCATCATTTCATTATCATGTTACCAAATACAATTTCCATCCAAAACACCCAATTTCCAAATTTCCGAAACTATCACTCGTTAAGTATTTGAAAAGGAAATTAATATCAATTTCAAATCCAATTTTAACAAAAATATTAAAATTTCAAAAAAATATATCATTTTGTAAATATAGGAGTTGGGTGTGGATCCAAAAAACCTAGAGCTACTAGATTAAACAATAAACATCACGCAAAACATTAAAAAAACTAGATTACATCTCCATGAAACCACCGTATATATCATTAACTAGCATAAACAAATAAAAATATATATTATTTGAAATTTAATATCATATATCCTACCAAATTAGATGTATATTCATGAAACTAATAGAGATAAAGAAGTATATCTAAGGAAAGATATCAAGAACAACCAAGAACAAAGATATACCACTAGAATCTAGCTTCAAAAAACCAATAGAATCAAATGGATATCTTATATATTGGTAGTACAAGTTTTAATACCCATTAGTATGAGAGAATATCAATTTAGTTTACTATTGAAGGTAAATTGGGGATATATAGAGGAAAACGTGTGAGATCCACAATTTTACGATCTCACTTTTAACCTGTTCAAGGTTAGGCAAACTATTAGGAAAAATGAGTGTTAACATTGCACAATCCACTACCTCAAGGATGTAAATCACATGATTAAAAATATATTATCTAACTACTCCAAATACAACTCCATCATGATTCATAACTTCTCATTGTTTAATGCGTAGTGGGTAAAAATCATGTGCCGTTCATGCACCTTACCTTTAGCCACATTCGCATTCTGCATAATTTTATATATGTGTTGCATGGTTTCCACAAACTGGTCACCATAAGATAACCTTTAAAAAATTTATAAAATCACTCATAAAATTCCCCAAAATCTCCTCAACCTCATCCATACAATTTACATACTAAAAATATCAAAAGTAAATGGTTACATAGTTGAAATTGGTGGTGTGTCAATTATTAAAGGGGAAAATGGAGATAAAGAAGTTTAATATGAACATAAGTGTATTTGAATACGGGAATAAGATTTGAAAAACATACCATAGATATCAAATATTATAATATTGAGTTATAGAACAAATATTTTTAGTTAATAAGACATGAATTAAAATATAATCAAGTAACATCAGACAAAAAAGAATAAAATGTCATTAGAAAATAATTGTGGTATAAACATTAGAATACTAAATAATTCCCATTAGGTAAAGGATAATTAGTAAAAAATAATGGAACATCATAGGGGATACACCTAATGGTTCAGACACACCACCATCCCCCATGGAAGTTATTTCCTCATAATGGAAAGGGATCACTCCCCGAAACTATGGTAATGGAAAAATTCCCTTAATACACCAGGTTCTCTCACTATTCCAACAATTTAAACCACATGAGATATAAAATTAGTTATCCATGAATTATAGGGAGAAATATTTACAACCCAATTCATAAAGAAACCCATATTTATATGTTCCACATTATCATAAACGGTCATCATATCATAACCCCTAAAAAGATATGGTTATCATGAATATTTCATTATATCACAACTAATAGAAAACATACATGTTAATTAATTAGTTCATCATCAAATTACCTAAAAAATGAAGTCAGTTTCTTAATCATTTTATAATGGTATATCTCTTGGAAGAGAAGCATTTTTCATAAACATCATTTCCTTAAATAATAATACATCCTGTGAAATAATTGGAATGGTATCCTATGAAAATATCCCCAGAAAAGAAGAAGTAATACCATAGATTCCATCTTATATCAGAAATTGTTTTCAAATATAATTTAATACATCTTATGAGGAAAATATTCACTCATCATTGTCAATATTTCATAAAACCTAAAACTTTTTGAAAACCTTTTTTTTTGAAAAAATCATTGAAAACTTATAATGGAAAAATTTAAAATAATTAAAATCATTTTCCTCATAAATAATATTTGAAAAATAAAAAGGATTTTTTGAATATAATTGAAACACTTTTTGTGTTAAATTAATTTTTGAACATTCATTGAAATATATGAAAATAAATTTAAAATGTTTAAACATCAAACATTTCAAAACATATTTTCTTTGAAAATAACCTATAAAACATATGAAGGATGATTTAAAAATAAATTAAAACTAATTTTAGCGCTAAAAACTTTTAAAAACAATTTTATATGAATGTGATCAAAAAATATAATATAAAATATTTTTAAACACATTTTTAGAACATTATTTTGGAAGAAAATTGATTTCTAATTGAAGAGATAAATAATTTAAAACTTTCTTATAAAAATTTTCCTAATTATTTAATACTATAGAGTTTAAAATTGGTATCATTACATAAAGGTATCATGAATAACCAGTGTATAATAAAATTTAAAATAATTAATTATATTTATATTATAATATTTTATCATTGTAAGCATATTAAAAAACAATCCCAATAAATGTTGAGATTGTAACATGAAACTCTCCTCACATTTGAGAAATTAAAACAAATACCCTGTGATGGAATAAAATTAAATGAAAATTAAAATATAATGACAATATAAAAATTAATGATATTACAAGTCAAATGGAATATATATATAACTCGTAAAAAGCATAGCTTCATAAAATTACTTATGTATTAGATAAGGAAAAATGATATAACAATCCATTACCAATTAATTAACTTTTTTTCCATAATTCTAAAGAAATAGTATTAAAAATTTATATATGATACCAAATAGTTCTTAAAATAATGGTCATAATATAAATTCATGGTCATTATACACATAAAATAAAATAAATATGTGTTGAACATGGCATGTGTTTCATTGATGTAAAATGTGAGATGAAATTACCTTACTTTATGTTTTGAATTCTATCATAATAATTCAAACATCCTATAAAATAATTTTAATTTTTTATTCATCAATTTTAGAACAATATAAATATATAGTTTAGAATATATTATATAATTTTTTCCTTTTATTACCTTTACATTAAAAATTTCTAGTGAATGATACGTCTATGGTAATAAATTAATTATTTTTTATATGTTTTTATATTTTCATTTTCGGTCTTATTAAATTGATCTAGATTAAATCATCTCGAAAATTATAATAGTGACAAAAAAATATTTATTATTTCAATATTTATTAATAATAATCTATAATATTACATCATATTAAATGATATACAACATTCATGGACAGGGTATATCATACGTAAGTATGAATGTAATATCCTTTTTCTTATCACATTGAATGAAATGAATGTAAATGATATATATATATATATACTATAATTTGATATGAATTTTTATTTCGTTTATATATCATATGTTTATTATACCCATGTATAATACATTCTATGTAAACAGTTGATGAATCACATCACTTCATGTGGTAGTAGTGAACTTTATAAAGAAATTACATTATTGTATTCTCATAAAATGGAAATAATAAAGGTATGCATGATATAATAATTACATAAGAATATTAAAATCATAAATATAATTTATTTAATATATAAATAATAAATCCATCATTATTATCATCATATAATTTCCATAAAATAAAAAAACAAACAACATCTCTCTTTGAGGTGGTAGCCCACTGTACACAAGATTGATATTTCATAACACATTTGATGAATGTTTGTTCGGTTTTAAATATTCAATATGACATAACAAAATATCATTATATGAATAATTCTATTGTTTTTATATAATTTCTCTACAATTATAATTGAAGGGTGTGGAGAAATAAATAAAATGAGAATGCCTATTGATGAACATTACCTTTTCTTAGGTTATCATCCTTAGATTTTCACTAAATACTTTTTTAGTCGGATTTATGAAATCAATAAATCTTATTGTATGATATTAAGGACTTTTATTAGTGATTAAGTCACATATTGGTTCATACAAATGGAGTTATATGTGTGAAGAAATTGGGAGAGTGAGTTCCAATTTACAGAAAATGGGGAGAGATATTATTGTAATAATAAAAAGCATTCACTAAAAGGTCGTTAATCTTACCTAAAGGGGATCCACCACCAATAAATTATGGTATAGAGGTATGATAAGTTTTATAAAAACAAAAACACACAATTTTATTTCTTTTATTGATTTCATTCCATAACATCTATGTTTCATTAATTTTTTTTTCCATTTTGGTCTTTTCAATTTAGTAATTAGATTTTTAACCTATGCAATATAAACATTAAGACTAAATTAAGGTGAGTTTTATTGTATATTCATTAAAGAATGGATTATAAATATGAAATAATTTTAATAAAATTAAAATCCAATGTCTTTTAAAAATATATTTTAACACAAGCGCATTGAATGTGTACAACTACTGTTTTAATCATAACATTGCTGTTATTTTTTTTACAATTTATGTGTTAATATATTCATTATAAATGATAATTTGGTCCATTAATGATCCAAATTTTTTATTTATTAGGATTTATAAATACTATGGGTGAATATAACATTTTTATTAACCTGAAATCATTTAATAAAATATCATTAATTATAAAATAATGTTAATGCTAATTTTAATATTAATAATTTCTTTTGAATATAGAACTGTAATGATAATTACAGAATTAGAAAATATTATGGTAAAAAATGTGTAATATTATATATTAATATAAAAAATGTAATGTAATCATTTATTCAATTTACATTAATTTTATCATTTCTAGTATTATTTTTTAATGTAACCGTAAAATACTTAATTACTCTATTGGTATTTCTTAATCATTTAATGTAATTATTAAATATATAAAATAAAATACATTATCATGATAACCATTATTTATATATCTAAATAGTATCCATAACTAAACCATGTAATTTTTTTCTCTTTCCCAAATCATGATATATATTTAAATAAATAATTGAATCTTTTTGTCTTTTTTATTTACGGAACATTTTATATGGGTCATATTCAATGGAATGGGGATGGAATTTAGATAATTTAGTTAATTTTATGTAATATATTGAAATAAAATCAAATTACATAATGAAGAAAATATTTTAGGTCATTTAAATTTTTATCAATATAGTTTTACTTCAAGATAAACTAATTTTTACCTTATCCATGATAAATATTTGGTACTGCATTCACTATTAATTTTGGTAAAAAAATAATTAGAAATTCCTAGAAATTATAAATTTTTTTGAATCAAAATATGGAATCCATTTGTTCAAATACTATTAGTATATGCATAATAAAACAATTGTAAATTAATCCCAACAATGTGAAGAGAAGGCTGGTCTTCAAAGAGAAACATTTCAATATCATAAAATGTTTTTAGATATAAATTCAATATGTCTTTTTAAAAAGAAATAAAATTTATTAAGGGATATAATGTTGGAAAAATTTAACATTAAATCAATTTTTCAATATAAAATATCATATTAAATAAAATAATTGAAAACAAGATTTTTAATTAAAATACTATATATTTTCAATATTTATAAAAAAACTATACATTCCAAAAAAAATCCCAAACATTCCAATCAAGATAATTTTTATATCAATATCTCCAAATTTATTTTTATTTCACATAAGTAATTTTTTAAAAATGAATGTATTTTATTTCAATATAAATTATCCATAAAAAGGTGAAAATTTACTTCTTAGAAAAAAATAACATTTGAAGCATAAAATTAGATTTTTTTCTTAACTCTTATCTAAAATACATATATGATTAATATTAAATTTTTTTTAAATATAATATAAATTTCATTAAAAAAATTAGGAAAAGGTTATTGGGGTAATTATTGATATTAAACTTAATTATGTGCATAAAAATTGATTTTTACATAATACCTTTTATTTTTAAAATGGTTTTATTTTCATTTCTAATTATTTTGATACCATAGAATATATAATAAAATATAAACCATAATATTATAATTTTGATAATTTTATTCATTCATACAATTACAGTGGCTTGTTGATAACTATCATATTAAATAATTATAATAAAATATTATGTCGTGTTTGGTGGAAACTCATTATTTCATGTAATACAAGATAGATAAATAATTGTGGGTAACATAAGAGAAACATATAATTGGGTGTAAATAAAGGTAAAATAAGTGTTTTATGTAATAAAAATTATCAAATTGGTATTATATATTCGAAACACAATATTTCATAAACTCTCAGGGTGTTAAGTTATATCCCCATAAAATATATTTCACTCTAAAAACTCTTCTCGGTCATAAAAGGTTTATCCGTTAAAATATACATAATGAAAACCCACATCATATAAATGAATTGAAAAACATGTTATTTAAAATAAAAAAGGATGTGAAAAGGCAATATTTAATAAGACTTTCTGGTTTCAAAATAGGGGAACATAAGTGGCACAATAAAACATAGATACAAAAGAAGAAACTAACAATAAGATAGTAATGTGGAGAGATAGACAATAATAATGCATTTAACCTAGAAGAATATTTTTCTCATGTTATACAATGTGTTTAAATATTTTTACATTTAATTAATATCCAAATACATATCCTAATTACAATTTAAACCATTATATAAATTGTAATCCTTATAACCCTTCCAAAAGTCAAGCATCGTAATTAAGGCTACAAAATTTATTTAAATTTACTAGAAATTAACCTCCCATTATAAAAATGGGATCTTTATTAAATAAAAAAATTGACAATTACTTAATAATTTATTTTCTTGAAACGTGTTGATATCCTAAATTACCAAAAAACCCACATTTAAAACATTCATTATTAATTTTTCCCTATATAATACCTAGATTACATGATATATTATTCAAATACAAAAATTTGATTTAAACTCCTTCAATGATGACATAAAATAAATTTCCATTAATCTATTATGGTTATTAGTGCATTAAAATTTTCTTATTCAGATCGAACATATATTTACGCCAACTTGTTTATCTCAATATCCAAATCATCTTATAGGTTCTATTCTCATAAAAAAATATAACATTCCCTTAATAAAAATTATATTTCATAAAAAGAGATCAATATATTCTCTAAAAAAATTAATGAAAACCTTCTAATGAAAAATCTATATATATTTCATAAATATTAAATTCATATACATAAACTCCTCAATTATTCCTCATTATCCTTTGTCAATTAACATGTATTAATACTATTATTCTTTAATAACTCATTTATTTTATAATTTATTCATTGTCGCTTCATCATTGGATGAATAACTATTAGTTATACCACCTTACTGATTCTCTCCATTTTCTTTCCCCTTAAAAAAATAAATTTCATAATTCTGATTTTTTTTAAGATTGATATATCCAATCATCAATAATATACTAGGGAGGAAAATATTCTTCTCCATTATATTAATTGAAAAATTCATTTGTTAGTTTGAAGTAACATGATTTGTACCATAATTTACATAGTAAAAACATCATCCTATTAAACTATAACATGCACATTGGTTTTTCCCATCATTCTCGACCCATATGAAACAAAACACTCATTATATAATAGACTTAACTACTTAAACTCCTAGTATTCTATTTAGTTTCCATCATTGGGCATTTTGAGAGTTATTTATGGTATACATTGTTAATCATGTTCCATGAATACAGATTATTAATATTTATAATTCCTTTCACCCCAGTCATCATTCAATTTTACAAGTCGTCAACAATTTTTCCATCACATTCAATGTTAACCCAACTTCATTAGTTTCTCACCATTTTCTAAAACAGGAAATCATTTTGTTTGAAACGCTTATTATAGAAAAAAACCTCATAATCATGAAAAAAAATATAGATTTTCTAAATCATGGAATATTAAATTAAATCTATAACACCATAGTATAAAACTAGGTTATCCACAATTATAATATATTTAAATCATTTAGGATGGGTTATAAATAGTTTGGGAAATTCCAAAGCATATCCACTTGGTGTGTCAAAACTAGGTGTTTTGTAAGTTCCTATAACATGCACATGTTTCGAATTATGTTTACAACAAAACTTTATTTTCAAGGTTTTCCCATATGTAAATCTGTTATAGTATCACATACACTTATAGTATCCTAATATGGATGTAATTTCATGCTAACCACTTAATCAATCCTTTACTATAATTCCATGACATTTTCTTATACTTTAACTCATTCTTATACTTATCTATAGAGTCATCCATAGGCATGTCATTAGACATATACCTATGTATTTGAGAAAATAATTCTCATCCTATTTTCCAAATGATTGCTAAAACTATAATTTGATATGATCTATAGTATCCAATGATTATCATACTCAGATATTACATCATTTTAGAAAAATATTCATTAAAATACACAAAACATGCCTATATATCATAATTATTTCATACCATAAGAAACATTGAATGAAATATTATAACTTTATCATAGATCTACATTTTTTACCAAAAATATTTGCAAATTTATAACTCTTTATTGAAATCCATATATAAAATCAATGTTCATAACTTGGGGGAAGGATACAAAAGAGAGGGTGGGATCAGATGATCAACAAGTGTAAACAAGGGATATACCTATGCATAATATGAACATATGGTTATGATAAAATGGTAATGTCTTTTCAAAACCACAACCAATATATCAATGGTCATAATATTGATTCATTGAACACAAATTTTATATTCTTAAGGGATGAATCATATGTCTATCAAAGAACATGTAAAATCACAGAATAAAACAAGTATAAGAAATAGAATTTTATCTCACCCGTTAGAATATAAAATAACTCTTCATCTATCTTGTATTATTTCAAAAACTATTAGGTATCATAATAAGGGAAAATCTACCTAATTTGGAAAACCCCCCATCTTATTTGGTATCCCTTTCTTTATAGTTGAATGGGTGTACACCAATCTATTACAATGGACCATGTCTTTTATAGAACTATGTTCCCCACTCATTCCATAAATGTTTATGTAATAATATATATAAATATTTACCCAATGAATTTGAAAAATATAAATTTCCCACCCATATAATAATGAAAACCATATTTTTGTGTGTTATAAGATCACAATAATTGATCATATCATATCAAATAAAATGAGATTAGCATAATAATAAATTTATCATGTGATAAACCTTAGAAAAAACAAATTTTTAATAAACATTTCAAAAATTAATAAACCATTTAATGAATTGTGCTTCATAAGAGTTTTATCATAGAATAACTCGTCTTTGTGGGACATGTTTCATAAATAACATGCCATAAAAACATAAAACAATTTTATATGGAATATAAATGGAAATGTATGTAAGTTTAAAAAAAATTAATTTTAAAATAAAATAATATGGAAATATAATTTAATATGATTCTTGTGTATAATATTCTTTAAACATTCAAAACAATTTCTAATACAAAAAACACATATTATACATTTTTCATTTAATATATATTTGAAAATTTATAATGGAATCTTTTATAATCATTGAAATAATTTTTTGAAATATAATTTAAGTTCTAAAAATTATTATTGAAAAAAATTTCAATTCATTTTCATTTAAAATTAAATTTCGAACAAACAATGTAATCATTGATAAAAAACAATATCACTTTTAGAAATATACAATTTTAAAAAATAATTTCATTGAAAATAACTATTGAATCTCATAAATGAAGCTTCAAAAAGAATTTAAAATATTTTTTCAAACATAATTTATTTTGTTAATATTTTTCATTTAAAAACAATTTTTAAATTTTTTTGAAAACATTACTTTGGTTGAAAGCAATTACTAATCGAAGAGAGAAATGAAGTTGAATATTCATAAAAGAAATTTCTAAGATGTTGATGTAACACAGAGTGGAAAATTGGTTCTATTTAATGAAGATATAAGTAATAAATATAATATATGGTAATTGATTATAATTATTGAGATATATATCTTAATAATTCATTATTTTATGGATTATCACAAAAAATCCCGAAAGGTGATAAGATTTTAATAAAAAACTATGACATTAGTAATTTTGAAACAAAATCCCTATAAAAAATTTCATTAACTAAAACATAAAATATATATATAATAAATAAATTCATGATATTACTTGTCAAATGTTCTGTATATAAACCTCATAAGATAATATAGGTTCATAATACAACAAATGTCTCAAAGAAAGAAAAATTGAGGCAAAAATATCCTTTTGATTTTTTTTCTATTAAAAAGTAAAACAAATTAAAGAGATATCCTATAACGCATATGTAATATAAAAATAATATTAAGCATATGTATAATAATTTAAAATCATGTGATGCATACAATATAATAGAAAATAAGTAGGTGGTGAATGTCTCTTGTGTCTCATGAAAGTAAAATGAATTGAAAAAATCTATTACCTTAAGTATAGACTTTCACCAAACTCATAAAAACATCATGTATAATTAATATTAGTATATTATACATCTATTATTGATCCATGTTAACATATATCATACCTTATTTTTTTATTATGACATTTTATTACCCTTTTATTAAAAATTTGATGTAAAATGTATGTATCTAGTAATAAATGATTACATTTTTGTCACTGTTATTCTTTTTTGGTAACTTTTATTAGATAAAAATATAAACATCTCTAGAAATATAAATTTTATATAATTATTATATTATATTATATATATATATATATTAATCCATAATATTTAGTTATATGGAATGAGATACATAATTCATGGCGATGATGGGCCATACATATACAATAAAATTGTTTCCATTTTCTTATGATATTAAATGAAGGAAAATTAAATGATATATATATATATATTAATTCCATTATCTTTTTTATGTCATATATAATACATATTTTTATTAAACCCATCCTTTATACCTTCCATGTAAAGCAGGAACATATCACATTCCATTGCGGGTCAGTATAACTCTATAGAAACGAACTACGTTATCATAATCCCATATAATAGAAACATGAAAGTATGTGAGGTATATTAATTGAAGAAGAATAATAAAATTACAAATATAATTTATATAATATTAAAAAAATAAACCCCTCATTAGTATCATCATTGAATTTTGTTATGAAAGGAAAACCAATACAGGTTCACGAGGTGGTGGTCCACCAAACACACGAATGATTATTTTGTAACCAATTTGATGGAAGTGTGATTGGTAACAGGTATAAATGTCAGTGTAAAAAAATATTAGTAAATTGAAAATACTTATTTTATAGATAACCTTTTAATAATTATAATACTTGAAGTGGGTGGAGGAAAAATCAAAACGAAAATTCTTGTTGATGCACATTACCAATATATGGGATATCTTCCTTAGGATAACAAAAAATATTTTCTTGGTTAGATTAATTCTAAAATAAAATGACTCTTGGTTGAGGTGAGATAATTAAAAAAGTTATTTGGGGGATTTTTTAAATCCTAATGTTATTATAGGTGTGCATAAGTGGGGATAGTGAGTTTCATTTATTAGTTGACGATGAGTGGAATTTTTGTAAACAGTTGAATTTTTTCATTATTCATAGCTATATCTAACATCAATATAATAAAAAACTTAAAATATAATTTTATTATGAAATATATATCTATAAAATTTCCCAAAAAACAAATAAACATATTTTAAAAATATCATTACATAAATATTATGTTTCCTTTTTTACTATTATTGTTTTTTACTTTGGTTACTGGTTTTATAAACAAGGTAATTTATAAATTAAGAATACAGTTATTTGAATATTATTAGATAATATGTACCTACTGATTATTAATATGATATCCAATTTATCAATTAAAAATAATATTTCAGTGGAAAATATATTTTAACAAAACTATATATAACTTGTAAAAAGCTTCTTTAACATTAAAAGTTCTAAGAGAAATATTAGAATTTAAGTGTCAACATAATCATCATAAATGATAAATTGGTAAATTAAAGGGTCATATTTTTTCATTATTAGAACTAAAAATCACATAGAGGTATATTATTTTTATTTTAAATCATTTTAAAAAAATCATTTATTATAAATAACATTATTATCAATTTTGACATTATTTATTTAATTGAAATTTCATTATACCGATAAAATGATGTTATTAGAATATATTATTGTTAAAATTATCTAATATGACATATTTAGATATTAAAATAAGGTAACATAATAATTCATTCAATTTAATTTAATTTTAGTACTATTAATATATATTTTTTATTTAATTATTAACTACATAACTATAGTGTTTGAGTTTCAGGAGTATTTATAGTAATCATTTTTTGAGAAACAAATTTCTGATAAATTATAATGATATAAAAAACTAATTTATGTTTTAAAATAAATTTTATAAAAGAACCAATATTTTTCTGTCCCCATCCAACACACTGTTGATAGAAAAGGAAGGAAAATGATTTTTAACATTTTTCATTACATAACTAATTATAAAGATCATATTAAAATTAAAGTGGAATTTTCTTTCCATAATTCATATAATTCGATATAAAACGTCAAAATAAACACATTAAATTAAATTAAGATAAAATTTTAGGTCATTGTATCTTTTATAATTTTAGGATTAGCTATTGGTAAACCCATTTTTACCTAAAACATTTTAATTAATTTTTAATGAATTCACTATTAATTGTTGTAAAAAATTAAATTAACCATATTATAAATTACAAATAATGATGATCGAAAATAAATCACTAATTTACTAAAAAATAAGGTGACAGTTGTTCAAAAAAATGAATTTAAAATTTATCCAGTCACTTTGAATTGAAAACATGGTTTTAATGGGAAAAAGTTAAATTGTTTGAAATGTGTTTATATAAAAGTTCAATTAAAAAATTATTTAGAAGACATAAATTGGATTTTTGAATATAAAATTTAACTTATTTTACATTAACACCATTTCAAAATTAAATTTATGTTTACAAATAAATTAAATGAAACTGATCTTTCCATTACAATTCAATACTTTTCAATATTCCTTTAAATAGGGATCTATTTAGATGAAATAAAGAAAATAACCCAAAAATAAATGTGATGTTATTATTTTAAAAATATTATTTATATTTTAAATTTTTTTTCTAAATGTGGAAATATTTATTCTCAAAATAAACTTGCTATAAAAAGTAGAAGAAAACACTTTTTAGAAAAAAAATATAGTTTTAAGCCTAAAATGGATTGATTATTATATATAACCTACAAAACATATCTGTTTATTGTTAAAATTTAGATGAATATTTAATATTTAAATAAGAATGAATAATTAACCAAAAATCAATTTGTTAATTTGTTTATATAAAACAAACTTGTGCACATAAAAATAATATTTCGGAAAAATATTTCATTTTGTTTTTAGATGAATTATATTTCAATTTTTAATCAATTGGTAACTATATAATTATTTAAAAATGAGTGAAACATATTTTCATAATATATATAACCCTTTTCATACATTCCATTATAATATCTAGTTGATAACTATCATATTAAATAATAATTTTAATTTAGTATGTCTTGTTTGTTTTAATGAAAGTGTTGTGTGTAACGTTAACAGAACTCATAATTATTGGTAAGAAAAGCCAAACATAGTATGTTGTGTAATGAAAGATAAAATCAATGTTTCATATGGCATAAAATATGAAAATAATAAAATATATTTAAAAAAGAAATTATCAAAATTTAGGGGTGTTATACCTTCCATTAATGTAATTAGTAGATATTTGATAATTTAATTTATTTAGATAAGAACACATTGGGTGATTACGAGATGTTTTAAAAAATGCCACATTAACTTATAATACATCTATTTTTATTTCCAAAAAATTGATAACTAATTGATTCAAATTATAAATTTTATAAATTAATTTATAATAATATTTTGGTTTTATTTATACCCATCAATCCAATTTCCCGACAAAAAATGTCACATTTTAAAATATTATTTTAATAACACATTATTTTTTGTTAAACTTTTGTGTTTCATGTTAATAAAATTTGTAAATTATTTATATTTATTTAAATATAATGATATCATATAATAATAGGGTGTTATATATTGGGTATTGTAAATTGGGTTCAACGTTTCTGTAAATTGATGACCAAATTATCAGATCATCCCAACAACAATGACAATGAATAATTAATTATTTAATATCTATAAAATTTAAATATAGTTTTCTATTAATTCTTAATCTTTTTACCTTTATTACATTCTATTTTAAAAATGGATTTATTATATTCTTAGAACCTAGGGTTTTATCACATAACCCTAGAAGAGTGATTATTTTGTTTCCCTATATTTAAATTGGTATGCCTGAAAATTAAATATATAATGGTTTTCAGTTTTCTAATTGATGGGTAAATAAAAAAAACATTTTTATATCTTACATTTACTTTTCTTTTTACTTTTATCACCATTCATATTGTTCTTCACAATTTGCCCTATTTGGGTTATGGGTCAACAATTTTCAATCTAGTATGAATTGTGATAGAACCCCCAAATTATATATATATATATATATTAATGATTGTGAAGATTTAGGTTCTTGGTGATTTCATAATTGATGTATGAAACACTATCTTCAGAAGGAACAGAATGGTATTTCCTAGATTTTGGTTGAGAGAAATCTATATGATAATATATAGGTTTTCATTCTAGTAGAGTAAGAGAAATAGATTATCTTACGGTGATATTAGATAATTGATCAATGAAGAGGGATATTGGATGAGGCATGGGGGGGATTAGAAGGTTATTAATGGTACGGGACACATGATTTACTATTTTTTATTTTTCTTAATATATTTTGCGAGTTTCAAATATTCATTGTATTTTAGTATAATATCTAAAGTATATAGAGGTTCTTATATGAGTTATGTATCTGATGCCATGTTACCAGGCTTACACACCCTGCAGAAGTTCTAGTGTTTCTGATCCCTGTAATTGGATTACATGGATTGGGACCAATGTGGTCCTTTGAGCCATTTCGATGAATGGACACACGATGTTATGCCACTCGACAAACCTAGCCATGTTCAAGAGGTAAAATCCTAGGACCTCATGAGTTCTTATATTATATGTAGATCATAAATTGGATTGGTGTGTGATTTTATCATCACATGTAAAATAATAATGCATAATGAGGGATGGACATTGGACTACACCCCATGTACCAAAATATAAACTTCATGTACATTTTTAAAATGATATACCTATAATATGACCTTTTTAAGGACTCATAACTAGACGTGCAAGTATTTTTCCCTCATATATTTCTTGGTTGGATGTAAAAGTTGAATTTATTCAACATTAATGATATGATGGGTTATGTTGTGAATATGTTTCATTTACCTCTCTGTACTATAACAGATTTTTGGATCTAATCTTGATCATCTATGTTGATTCTGGGATAAATAATCTAATTATCAGGAAAGTTAACTTAGGGTTTGGGTATCCTATATCCTTCATATAGGAAGGGTCGGTATTCTCTATACACATATAATTACATGTACTCTATGTATGGGTTAATTACGCCCCCATCCATTTTTCCAAGAGGGCAGTAGTTTGTCGATTACAATATATACTCACCCAACCGAGGTATCATAAAGTAACACACATGTTTATAATTATATTATAGTAAGGACATAAAAGATCATGGATTGGATTTGGTATTTATGGAGTTACTATAATAATGAATATTTATATATGGCTTAATTGATTGAGGTCTCTGCCTCTCTTCACCTCAGTTACATTATGCACATATATATTACATATGAGATTAATTATAATTGATTTATATTTTTATGTATATATTTTGGTTATTTCTCCTTTTTTAGGGAATCTCTCTATGTATGTATATAATGAACCATTCATGTGATATTGCCAAATGATTATTGTCATTTAATGATGATAAGAGTCATTATAGAGATATTTGTTGACTTTTAGTACGAGGATTTTATTTATAATAGGAGAATATGATAAAATACATTGATAATTTACCAAGATCTTGTGAAGGGCCCTATCTATCATTGTTAATATATTTTTTAGGTTGAGATACTATAATTTTTTTGGGGGTCTATTTTTTTCTTCTTTTAAACAAGGGTAATTTTTCTATACTATGATGTTTACTAACGAGTTCTATTATGACAATTTTTTACGCACCAGATTTAATATATGTAATTATTATCCGTACTCTAGTGTATAGTTATGAATGAACTTGTGCAGGAGCTTAAGGGTAATTCCTCCCATCAAGTGAGATATGATTAATTGATACTTTTCTCTATCCCCAATTCATATTGGTGCTTGTCTTGGGGTAACACACTTATCATACATCTATTTTTGATGGGACCCTAGGGGACCATGTATGCTTTGTTTTATATCAAATATATCCACCTCTATTTTGATATCTAGAGATTGATGTATTATAATAATTTTTTTAAAAATAAAATGAAATAGTGCCATTATTTCTTGTGTTCATCTCTTAGGCTAGGGACCCTAGTGATAGTCTGAAGATTGACATATCCATACACAAGGACACTGATAACATGGTTGTTGAATCAATACACTAAGGCATCTGTTATACGGAATCAATGGTACATGAATCATATAAGTGTAAGCCTTTTGAATTCATTGTAATTATTGATTAAACTCCCTTTTCATTTTCATCTATTTATATACAATCCTATGAATTTTCACAATTTAAAAATGAACATATCCATTAAATATTCCATTAACAATTCATGAGGAGTATCAATATAGTGGTGCTGATTCGGTTCAAGTGATAGTTCATGAGATATTCAATCTATGTGAGAAATTATATGTGCCCCCACCCATTACATAGTTCACAGATAAAAGTCAAATAGACCAAGCTAAAGACTACTTACTTGTTAGAGAAGTGAGAGTTATAGTGGTCCATAATGGGGATGCATAGAGGCATAATGTACTACATGAGTTTAAACTAAATAGACCACTTATCTTTCAGGGAAACCTATATCCTCAGCAAAATGAGGATTTTATGGAGTCAGTGAATTTCAACATTCTACTACTACATACCCCTTAAGATCATATCATGGAATATGGGGATATCCCACTAAATAGAGTGATGGAACAATATATGTCTCTTGTCACATATTCAAAGAGAGAGATATTAAATTTTGGTAAAGTGTTCGGGAATATTTTACATAATGAGAATAACCAATTCAACCTACCATTTATTTATATTTTTGATATGTTAAGGATATATGGATATGGTATATTACAAATCTAGATTCATTGAGAATACACATTACTCCCTTGTCAATATTCAAGTTGGATGCATCTGATCATGAATGTTCAAGCATGTTATGCTTATATATTTCCTTCTAGAATGAATTATTTATTCATTCCTAGTTATATAAGAGTTCTGTAAGGGGACATGGTCATAGAGAACATCATATTATAGTAGTAATGGTAAATGGGTGAAGATATAGAACACATTCGATCCATGAAATATACAACAGCTGGAAAGAAAAAGGAAGTAGGCTTTAATAAAAGGAGACATATACATGATCGATCCCAGTTATAAGGTACTAGAAACAAGGAAAGGACTAGGGATTTATTCTTTTGTTTAATGTATTATTCTATTATAGAGATTATATGGGCCATAGGGTACATGAATGTCTGAATTGGCATGTTGTAGATGGATGAAGGATTGCAGGCAGGCTACCAAGATTGCTACAAAAATATGATCAGAAACATCACAAATGTGATTTTGGTAACCTATAAAGAAAAATCCATTTGAATTACTAGAACATCCTTATCTGTAGTGCCTTAGAAATGAGGTTGATATTATGAGTTACTTCCACAACCTCTACATAGAGAACCTGGAAAGGCACAATGGCCATAAAATTCTATATATGATTAAAGGTATGATATATATATTGAATAATTTATCCATAGTAAAACTATACAATGGAAATTTTTCATAATTTATAGACATAAATGTGATGAGAGGGATTGATATTACATTATATCTATTAGTTCAATCAATGCAACACTATACCACAACATGAAGACATTCTAATATATCCAATATTTTCTGAAATTCTGAGTTGGTGATCGGTGGATAATGAATCATCTTACAGATTTTTATGGATATGATCAGACCATATCAATATATTATTTGTGATTATTTTTTTATATAGTTCATTACAAGATATAATTTAATATATATAGAAACAATTGGATTTGAAGATTAGGGATGATATTTCTCATAATTAGACAGAATGATTTTATAGTAGAATGAGCCTAGCTCATATGAAAGAAACTACCACCCATATCTTATCAGTGGTTGAGTATGACCCTTAGTGCAGTAGGATCATTGACATTGAACATCCAATAGTATTGAATGAATATTAAATTAAATACCGAAATATGTTATAGAGATACATATATTGAAATATATAGAATTATCTATAAACATTCACCATAGGAGGGCATAAATATCTTACATATTATATTATTTGACCCCCTCTGAACTCTGTAGGATAAGGATGTAGTTTTTTGTCCTTAAGAGATTGGGTTTTCTGGACCTAGTATGTCCCCATGTCTAGAAACATTAGTTTTTTGAAATATAAAAATAGGATATTGGGGCTATATGAGTGTACTACCAACAACAAATTAGTTGGAGATAAAGAATAATAACCCTTTTTTAGGACCAGTGACATCGTTAACCAACTAAAAGGAATGATATAGTTCATAGTGACTGACCTCAGAAATGACTAACATAAATTATTATATCATGCCGAAAATATTTTGATGATGAAATTATGAGGTCTCTATGTAAAATATTAGTTCAATGTTATTCACTTATAGATTAGGAATTCCCAAGTTATAGTGATGGGACTCTAGAATATAATCTTCATCCCCTTTTGGGAATAGTTCATTGTATTATTATTTGATGAAAACCATGAATATTTTTCATCACAAGAAGAATATTCCGAAAATTTCACTTTCGTATTATTTTTTATATGATAATATTTACTTTATTGTATGATCTCAATGTTTTGGTTTTTGATTATAGTTATTCACATTCATGTTCATGTCATCTCAGGTATGTCTTAGATAAGAACCTATATATTATAAGTGAACTACTGTATTTGTAACCACTAAATATTATCAACATGTTGTGAAAATTTCTTAATATGGATGTGAAATATTATATTCTTATTAATGATTTATGCCAAATCTATACCCATATAAATATTATTCCATCTATGGTATGATAATTTATATGGAAGAATTTCTGTTAGAGATCCATTGAGATGATAAGATTAAGGTTGACCAATTCTCTTATTTTGAAAATTCTTCAAGAGGTTGTATAGTATGTGGTCTTCTTCTATTCATCGAGAAAAGATCTCAAATGTGTTTTATTATAAATATAGGAAATGATTGTATTAGGGTATTAGAATTTGTGACCACATTATCATATCTAAGAGACTTGATATTTATATTTAGTAATAGTTTTCATTATTTTGATGATATAGAGAATTTATCTTCTCAATGAATATTTTTAATTCTATTTAGGGAAAAAGTTCCTTATGTATTTAATTATATAGTGTAATCATAACCTGAGATATTGGATTTTGATAATTTTCTTGATGGACTATGAAATTGATTCATTATATATAATATGGAAGGGAAATATGGTAGTATATTTCATCTGTATGAAACCATAGACTCATTTCGAGGAAGAGGCTTCAGAGCAGTTGTCCTTGTTATGAAAAACCCTAAAATGGAAGGAAAGAGTATCATATATTCATTCAATGATGGTGAAAACAATGCCTTTATAATGTGTGATAGATTAATTGTTGGGAGACATATATTGTGATGTTATTCATTAGTGGTTATTCTTATGGGATGGACATGATTGTTTATATGAAGGTGAGGAAGGCATCATCCTATTTCAGTTATTCCTAATCATCTCATGATGGGAGATCACATCCTTTCCACCTAGGAACAAATTTCAGTTGATGTTTTGGGATTCATGGGTGTATGGGAGATTATTCAACATCATAAGGTACCCATTATGATTTTAACTCATATAAATTATCAATTCATGTAAAAGTTGTGCTGAGGATTTTGGGATGATTTTGGGACCCAGTTGTAGATGATTATGACATTCAAACATTATAAAAAATTACCTAATTGAGCTCGCCATTCTGGTTTTAATGAATATGGTGTGATCATTTGTAATAGATTTGATTGGAGATAAGAGGACCATCTACCATGGGTGGAGTTTGATTTTATTAATGAAATAATATATCACATTTGGTACATTATGATTCTAGGCCATGTATGGGAGACCCTAAAGGTATCCCTTATTTTGGATTGATATTGGCGAGTAATCGCTTGTTGGGGCGTAGCTTGTGAAGGTGATGGTAGATAAGGATTATTTGATTAATGATATTATTAAGACCTCTTAGATATGATCCAATTTTTATGATAATCGACATCAAAGGCCCTTGGAGTTTCATAAAAGAGATATTTTTGTCCTAAATACATAATATAAGGATGTTTTTTGACGTTTTGAAGGGCCATCAAACTATCATTTATTTTTATTATGATATTCTATAGCCTACATTCAGATGGAATGTTTTCCCACCACCTAGACATTGCCATACATCTATACCAGCTTCATGATTTATTCTACTTGTCCTAGCTGAGGAGTAATATGCATGATCCATTAAACGTTATTGACATGAGAGAGATAAAAAATAATGGAAGCTGTTCCTTTTAAGAGTATCTAGCGGTGATTGATGATTTGTAGAAGATTAATCATTGTGGGTATACTATTCTAGTTTCTTGATTGTTTTTGTAGCATTGGAGCCTCCGAGATATATACTACGAATGTTAGAGCCAGATGCGGGATTAAAAAAATGCCTTCTTGAGTAGCTTTTTATTTTCAATTTGAATGTTGTTGAGGGTAGTGAAATTATTGTGAGTATAATTTTTATATATGGATCTTTTGAATTATTTTAAATGATATCTTATTTTATTAATGTGTAGTTGACATGGATTTATGGATTTCTTTGTATCCAGGTATTGATATATTAAAAATATTAAAATCACATATTCTTGCACATGCATAATTTAATAATTTAATAATTAATATATTTAATGATGATAAATTATTTAGATGGGGAAAACAAGAACATATTTTTTACTAGAACACGTGGTTTACACATTTCACAGTATAAAATTTTAGAACCTCATGTTTTGGGGTGTTGTTCAGTCTCTAATAGATTAGATAAATTAAATTAATAAATAAAATTTCAATTTATTCTATAATATCTCATTCATGTTAACCCTAGTATGAAGGTTTATTTATACCATTTATGAAAAACATTTATGGTTAGTCAAATATTATAAATCTATTCTCCGATAGAGGTTGAGATACCTTGGGGAAAAAGGATTTGATGTATAATTGATGAAAGATTAAGGATCAGAGACCAAATTCAATGGATTGCTCTATCTATGGTTAAATTCATAGACCTCCCAAACAAATGTGATATAGAATCATTCCTTAACAATTATAGGTCAATTAATTGAGTAGGTATTTTATATTTAGGATTTGGAACTCTAATAACTCTGATTTATATATTAGATTTAATAATTATTAAAATTCTCATGTTTTCAGCATGAACCTGTATATTTGAGAATTTTATTGGCCATGGATTGTATTTATTTTTCTTGCAAAATTAAAATAATATTGTTTCTATATAACAATTTAATTATTAAATCATAATACACATAGATATATCTCACATTTATTTTTCGTTGATTTTCACCCACCATTTTTTTGTTCTTCACTGTCATCTTGTTTTTTGTGTTAGTTCGACTATCAGCTATCTACATGGACATGAGATCTAACGAAAAAAATTAATTATACCATCCGGTGGATCAAAATGATTATATTGTTTCTTGTATATTTTTAAATAATAGTAGGAAACAAAATTGTTGGATGGATTGGGATGGTATTTTCTTGATTTTGGTTGAGAGTCGATTACACATTAAGGTATATTTTTCTAGTATTGTGTTGTGATGAATAGTGATTAGACAATCGTGATGGTAGATATATGATTGATAGATCTCGAGGAATATTTTGTGTGATTTACATCTATAAAATTTTATGTATGAATGTTATAGAAGAAAACATCATTATTTGTGAAATTTCATACAACACGCTGAGTGTTTGGAAAGACCAGATGTTGCACAATATATTTTTTCGTACAGATAGGATTTTATAGCCATGGAATGAATCACAATTGATGTTTTAATGATAAAACACCACATTTTATTACACATGTTATCGATCCATTTATAGGGATAACACTCATATGATCTCGAGTTATCAGGATCATTATTTACATGAATATATTATCATTGTTAAGTTTCCTTTACAATGGATTAGTGTTCAAGAGGTACATTCATGATACCCCAATGGTCTCACATTCCATGAGAATTATACTACACAGCATGTATATTATATTTATATATAGAGTATAAAAATGGGCCACAATATGTATTGTACTTCTTAATACACCCTATGTTACTTAGGAGGCATGTCTCATAATTTTCATTGAATGACCTACCTCTGGAATCTCAATATGTGAAACTAAAAAATTAAATTTAGAGTAGTACATCCTATGTAGAATTATATTTTTGATATTATTATGAACATTGATTCCATATTAGATATATTATTGGTGATGATATGAGAATGTTTTTATCATGTCAACAACAGTTTGGTGGCATCGGGCTCAAATCATGATCATCGGAGTTGAATGAAGGATTGACACTCCCTAGATAGAGAAACCTTATATCTAGGTAAAATTATCCAAAATAAATTAATAACAGAGGTTTTTTATCTCCATATAGATATAATCACATTTCCTATATATATATTGTTGGTATTCCCCTGTAATTGAGTTCTGGTGAGGTTCAATTCATCTAATGGAGTTAGGACTCCCATATCATACACATTTTTTCATAGAAGATAAAGTTATTCCCTATATTATCCTGATGATATATGGGAGTATGGGTTGGATATGATATTTCTTTAACTGTTGGAACATATGAATTTTATCGTTAGCAGCGGTGATTGAGATCTCTTCCTCACTGCACCTTGTTTTCATGATGTGAATATATTAAATTGCATAGTTGTTGCATTTGTTGTCAATATGGGTTAAAGGGCATAAAAATTTCTTTCATTTTCAATGAGATGTCAATATGTGAATGAACGGTATTGGTGAAGAAGTTGGTGTAGCCTTGGAGAATTGTTATTGATTTAGTGTATTGAAAACTACACTATATCAATTCTCAAAAAGTAATGAAATCTGACGATTGTAGAGCTGGTCCTCGGTTCCATGACTTGTATCGAAGTGACAAATTATTACAACACATGTAGAAGTCCATTAAATACTCAATTGGATAAGGAAAAAAGTAATGTAAATCCATCCGTAGTCACTATGTGGATGTAGTGTTGAAGATCATGCATTATGATTTAATGCATGAGGAATGAATACTTGATCTATTCATCATCCATGATTGTATTAAAGGAATTTTGATGTTCATAAATTGGATATTCCTAAAAAGAAATGAAATATAATGCATAAAAATTATGAATAAAGGAGGAAGGGTTTAGTATTGAGTTTACTAAGTGAATTTCCCAAGAACGAGATTTTAATGAAGGAGGGTGGTTTGGAATATATATTTTTTTATAATATGTATATAGTTATTGTGTTATTACTTATAAAAAAATTAGGCCAACCGGGGAGGCAATCTGAGGTCCTCACTTCAAGGAAATGTGTGACCCGATGGTAAACTGCGCTCGAGGGAAGCCCTCATGTCCAACACCGCTCGAGATAGTGTGTGGTGGCTATGTATAATACTACTAGTGCACGCACAATAGTGAACCCGTGCGGCGCACATTTATTGTGGGTGCTAAGTGCGCGCCATTGGAGTAGAGTGGGAGCTAAGGGCATTCTCGTAGGGTGAACATGGTACAAGGTGATACCCTAGATGGATATAAGATAATTTTTATAATCATTTATGGAAGTTTGTGTAATTAATGAGCTACATCCACGTCTTTGTTTCGAAGTGGGACATCATTTTAAAAATATGGATACAATCATAGACACTAATCTGATCTCTCCTCATATCTCTACCTCACACTCCATCCTGCATCCTACGATCTAATCACCACGATTTGTGATTAATTCACGGTGATCCAACGATAAAGGAGAGGCACCAAGGTAATTTTCAACCTCCAGACATCCCTCAAAACTCCCTCTCCATTCGTGAATCATCGATGATGTTGATCCATATTGATCATGCTACTAGCTACGGTTGAAGCTCAAGTCTCTTGAATTATGATCTATTGGATTTAACAAACAAATTCATGCAATTTTAATGGCATGCATGCACCAATATAAAGAGGTAGCATGTAGCTGAATCAAATAGAGTTGCGAGGAAATGCCATAGAGCTATAAAATTCAAGAAAATAAGTTTCATGTGATCCATATAACATTCATATGATATTCTCACTGAGTATAAGATGAATACCTGAATAAATAAGATCCCATGATTTGCATAAAATCTTATAATGGGATTAAAAATTATAAAACATAAGATCTCTTCTAATTCATATAAATTTTTGAAACATATATCTCATGGGTTTGAGTAAGAATCAATGTCGAGCCCTAACTTCTAAATAGAGGACCCCAAGACAAAGAAAGATTTCGATGTTCACATTTAAGTGTTCTCTCATTTCTCTGACGAAATAGAGCTACCGCAGAGCAGCACTTTTGTTCGTGAAGATTGAACCGAGAATCAATTCCTGGTTCACAAAGGAGAATCCCATGTACCCCATTTCGACGAGAAGAATAGATTTTCATGCATCTATTACGTGACGGACTCCCACACATCCTTTTCATATAAGAGAAGAGTGACCCCCTTTGTTTGTGAAAGAAGTCACACACCAATTGTGGTTCACGAAGTGGACCATGAACCATCCTGGTTCGCAAAGGGAACCCCCACACACCCTTTGTATGAGAACAAGAAATGGACAGTGTATACACACACTCCCCTTGGAGTGGAAGAATAACCCACACACATTCATTTGGGTTTGTTCACAAATTGAAGAAGGATAATGCATGCATGATTATCAGGCAAGAGTATTCATGACTTGAGTTACCTGAACTAGACAGAGGGTGGGTCACACCCCATCAGGTTCTGATTGTTCTTTTCTGAAAGAAGAAGGAGGGTGTATGCATAGTGTATTTCATGTGGATGAAAACATAATAACAACGTGTGTGTGAAAATGATAAGATTGAGGAAGTATATATAATAATAACACACACAAGAGACTACATCCATTCAGGTTTGAAGATACACACTCATAATTGATCATAAATTAAAGTGTGTATGGGGAAAAAACAACGACACAAATTGAGTGTGATATTATTTAAGGAAAAGAAAGAGTATTCATGTGTGCTTAAAGTATTATACACACTTGAATTTTCACCCCAGAAAGAAGATGGATATTTTTCTTGAATGCATGCATGCAAATACACACTTGAAGATAGTTAAAAGGAAGATTCAATGATTGTGAGTGCTTGTGTGTAAACAAAATTAAGAAATTTTATGAACATCATGCATGATGCATAATCAATTCAAATGACACCATGTGAACTGATCATCGGTGTTTGAACAATCACATAATTATAGGTGATTCTTTTCCATAAAATAAGGAGATGTCTTAGTGCATTTATCTATTTCCCTAAGTAATAATAAAGTGATATATCCAAATACATTAGGCATTATATTTCATTCAATCCATGCATTACTTATGTTATTTTTAATACTTAATCCCAATAGAGTAAAGAAGATATTTTTTCTGAGTGTATAGTAATTGAGAATACAAGAAGGCATACAATGATGATTGTGTCAAAGATCACACATTCATGTTAATATTCATTAATAGGTTGTGTGCACCATTGTCACACATATATGTGAGTCCTGGTCTTTTCCAGAGGATGATATAATTTCTTAATAATTGTTGAGACTACAGTATGATCTACAGAAGGGATCAGAAATATTGAGCAAGACCAACAGACCACACAATGGTTGTTGAAGATTCTTGAAGAGACTTAGAGGAAATTATTATTCAAAAATATTGTGTGGGAATGTCAAAATATCCTATATAGTGAATAAAAGAATAACATAAATAAATAAGCTACATGGGTGACTCGAGAGCTAGAATACCCCTATGATATTCAGGGGGGAGAAGAAGTCTTTACTGGGATATTGAAGCTGGCTGGTGAGACTCTTGTAACACTGTGGGATGTAGTATAAACAACCTATATTGGGACTCAAGAGAGATATTGTGGGACTCTATATCGACCATTTTAAATACCAACCAAATTATAGTCTATAATCGATGTTTGATTGAATAACCAACATAGTTTGTAGTATGTATGACAACCCTTCTTTTTTATTACAAAAATAATCATAATTTATTATATAAAATTCACTTGATGAAACATAGAAGATCAAGATATGTAGGGTAATTGGGTCTTAGGATCATTACATAACAAATTAAAACATTACATAAAAAATTTATATTGAAAACTTCATTTATATAACATCTACATTCCCTCGTACTTAGAATTGCATGGGATAACCTGAGGACATGCATAAGAAAAGGGTGAGCTGTAAAGCCCAGTACGGGAATAATCTAGGAATTACATGAGAAATACAATACATGACAGAAAATAGGCATATAAATATAGAACAATTGAAGCATAAACATAAAGGAATGATAAATCATGATAATCATAACATGGAAATGTGGAAACCACACTTAACATGGAATTAGAATGAGCCAAGGCTCATTGAACATGGAGGATGAGTAAATCCTCATTGCACATGAATCATGAGTAAAACCTCAATTCACTTGAATTATAATGATTCAAAACCCATTTCACATGATGTATCATGATACTATACTTCACCCACTACAATGGAGCTCTATAAGGTCACACCCTTCTTAAACCTTTAAATTCTTGCTTAAGAGTGCCACATGAATCATATAACATGGATTCCTAAAACATCATCTTTTATTCCAAGATAAAGGAATTTGGAATTCATACATGAACTTTATAAGAAATAAGTAAATTTTAATAATGGTGAATACCCTTGATATGGAAATGAGCATGGAATTCACTAAACAATGGCATTGTCTTGGAAAAGCGCTATACAATTTCAACAACATAACAGTGTGGAAAAAGAAATCATAAAAATGATTGATTAGAGAGAAATCGGTGTCTCATAAAAGTTAAATGACATGTATGGTAAGCGGTTCATATATATATACATGTTCCAACAAATTTAATGGAATTTAGATTCATGATACAAAAGAATTGATTGAATGTAAATGAACAGAGAGAAATTCCTTTCAGAATTTCGGCAAAGCTACGAGTGTACATGGGAGTCATTTAATGAGAGATAAATGGGTATCCCATCATTGAAAAATAAAAAGGGAAATATGGGGGTGGTTCAAAACCATACCCCAACATTTATAATTGAATTTAATAGGGCATAAAAATTTGGACAATATTTGACAAAAATATGAAAGGTAGAAAAACTCATACTTGGAAGTGTGCTTCCAATGGTTTGATAGAGGTTTGGGAGAGGATTATTGGGAGATTAGGGAACCTTGGGAGAATTATAGAGAGATGTTGGTAGATGTTGGATGAACATGAAAGTCATTGAGGGAGGAGGAAGTGGGAACTTGGGTTGGTTTATATATGAAAAGTCAGAAAATTATGTATTATTTAGGTTTAGGACATCTCACATTAAACTAATCCAAACCAAAAATCAGCCCATGATTTTTTATCATGGTTTTTGGGATATTAATGTGAAAAAAAAATATTTTATAAGGCCAATGTCTGAACTTCTTTAAATAATGGGGTTGATTATGTAGAAGTGAGTCACACACCCAGGGAGTTGTTTTTAAAAAGACATGATGTTTAATAAGTCTTTAAGGGTCCATTAATGATTTCTAAAATCAGTCAAAAAAACCCAGAATCACAATATTTTAGTGGTAAAACATATATTGGCTGATCATAAGGCTTATATTATTTTATTACATCACTATTGGTTCATTATAATGTCATAAAAAAATTATATATTTAAATGGAATTTAATTTTTACCCAAATGTTTGAATGTCTCAGAAAATTATGATAAATTAACCATGGGATAATTTAGACATGCTGATTTTAGAAATTAAATATATTTTATATACATAATTTAATAGATTTGTAACTTTTCAATTTTAAAATCTAATTGAAATTCATCAAAAATTCATGGGTTTTAACAGAAATGGATTTCAAACCTTAATAAAAATTACAATTTCATTCATAAAATTATACGATCATTTATATTTAATAAACATAAATTTCATTATAATAATATTTTATTAAAATATTATTTAAATAAAAAATACATTCATTCATCAAAATTGTTTTCTTAGTTGAATGTAAACAAAAAAAACTATTTGAGCTTTAAAAACTATTTACAAGGAAACAATTAGAAAATGAATGTATATTCATTATTATATACAAAAATAATTTGTGTAACCAAAGTGATAAGGTCTTGTAACATAACCCGTTATAACACACGCATAAGACCGAAGAGTAAGGTGTGTGATGGTGACAGACTCTCAGTGTGGATCTAATAACATTGCTCGGGTGGTAATATCTGTCAACTTCCACTTATCTCGTAGGCAGTCCTACTCAAGCTTAACATATTAAAGCTTTTCTTGGGCTAGGTTAGGAGTGAAGCCAAATGATGCCACCTCTTTTCCGAGCTCTGACAAATGGGCTTCTTATGGGGAACGCCTACTGGATGAGGCCATTTCTTCCTTTTTCTAAATAAATTGGATTTGTTAAAACCCTAAATTTATACTAATCATGTGATCACTATTCAACATATTTATTAGCAATGATCACCATTCTTAACATAAAACCAAAGAATTTGAAATTTTATATAAAAATATTATATAAAGAAACATTTAAATAGATCAAGAGGGATTTCCAGTAATGAAACATTGGGTCGTTACAATCTACCCATCTTATGAAATTTCGCCATCAAACTATCATTTTCCCACACTAAAAAAGTTGTGGGCGACTTTGCTTCAACATTTACTCTGATTCCTACGTTTCTTTTTCAAACTTGTTGTTTCACCACAACACCTTTATGGGGGGTATTTTCTTATTTAATAGAACTTTTTTTCTCTACAATCTATTATCATAATTGGTTTCTCTTCATCAAAAAATATCATCCTCTAACTATACCACCTCTAAAGAGAGTAGTTTTTAAGGGTCCAGTGTGTACTTCCTTAAGAGGGATACAAGAAAGACATCATGTACTTTTTCCATGGTAGGTGGAAGTGCTATTCGATAAGCCACAACCCCAACACGATCAAGAATCTCGAAGGGGTGATGTACCTTGGACTTAACTTCTCTTTCTTTACAAACCTTGTGACCTTCTTCCACAGATATATGAGTAGAAATACCATTTATTAAACTATAAACTCAAGGTCTCATCGATAGTTATATTAAAAACTCTTCTATCGACTCTGGGCTATCTAGATATGCTGTTGAATGGTTTTCTTCTTCTCCACCATTTCTTCGACAATTTCTTGTCCAGGAATCTTACGCTCACAGATCTCATCCCAACATGTCAGTGTTCTACACCTTTTACCATAAAGAGCACCATATAGTTCCATTTGGGAGCTCTAGTGGAAACTATTATTATAAGAGAACTAAACTAGAAAAATATGTTGATCACATCCTCCTTTATAGTCCATTGAGCATGCTCTCAACATGTACTCAAGTGTTTTCATAGTCCGTTCTAATTGGCCATCATTTTGAGGATGATATGTTGTACTAAATTTCTGTTTTGTATTCAGAGCATGTTGAAAACTCTTTAAAAATGTGGAGGTGAATCATGGATTTCGATCGGATTCAATAAATTGTAGTAATCCCTGAAGCCTTACCCCTACCATGATATATATCCATTCCTGTTGATCCAATAAGAAATCCTCCTGAATTTCAATGAAGTGTGCATCCTTGGTGAGACGATCCACAACAACACAAGTTCCATTATTTCCTTTGGATGTCTTTTGATGTCCGGTTACAAAGTCCATGGTGATGTTCACCCATTTCCATTCTGGTATAAGCAATTGTTTCATTATACCCTAAAACTTCTTCCTCTCTACCTTTACATGCAGACACACCAGGCACTTTGATGTATATTCAAAGATCTCGTTCTTCATATTATCCCACCAATAATGCTCTCAGATATCTCGATACATATTTATGTTTCCTTGGTGAATAGAGAAATTTGAACTATGTGAATCATCCAAAAGTTCCTTCTTCACCTCTGGAATTGATGGAACACGTAGTCTTTTATGGAATCTCACAATTCCCTCTTCATTAAAATTAAAATCCTAAGATTTCTCTTTTCCAATAGCTTCCACTTTTTCCTGAATTACCACATCATCCTTTTGATAATCCATTAACCTTTCCAAAAGTGATGGTTGAGAAATAATTTGTGAAATGACCGAGGATGTTACCTTCTTTATGATTCCCATGTCTATATTCATCAAGTCTTATGAAATTGGATCATTTTGAATTATCATAGATGATATAATCACTAGTTCCTTTCTACACATGGCATCATCCACCTTGTTCGCTTTCCCAGGGTGGTAATAGATTGAGCATTCATACTGTTTGATCAGATATAACCATATTTGTTGGAGAATGTTCAACTTTTTCTGTGTGAATATATACATGAGGCTTTTGTGGTCCATATATATTTTACACTTCTCATCAAAGAGATAATTCCACCAAATTATCAAAGCGAAGATCACCACAGGAAACTCGATGTCATGTGTCGGATAGTTCTATTCATGATATTTTAATTTCCTTGATGTGTAGGCAATGTTTGTCATTTTTAATCAACACACATCCTAGGACCTTCATCAATGCTTTAATGAATACCACAAAAGTTCTCCACATGTGGGTAATGTGAGCATGAGCGCGGTGACAAGCCTCTTTTTCAACCTCCTGAGGCTTTCTTTGCATTCATTAGTCCATGAAATCTTTACTCCCTTCTGAGTTTGCATGGTAAGAGGGTTGGAAAATCGTGAAAAATTTCTCACAAATCATCGACCATATCTAGATAACCCCAAGAAGCTATAAATAACTATTACCGATGTTAGCCTTGGCCATCCCTCAATTGAATTTGTTTTGTAGGGATCCACATATATCCCATTTATTGTGATTATATGGCCCAAGAATGAGACCTCCTAAAACTAGAACTCATACTTTCTATACATTTCATAGAGATTATCCTTCCACAAGGTATCTAGAATATTTTATAGATGTTCCTAATGATCCTCATTTATTTAAGAGAATATGACAATATCATCTATAAATACTACCAAAAATTTGTCAAGGTAATCCTTAAAGACTGTATTCCTCATATCCACGAAGAGTTCTGGAGAATTAGTGAGTATGAAAGGAATTACTATGAATTCATAGTGCACGTATCTTGTACAAAAAGCAGTCTTGGGGATATCTTTCTTCTTCACCCTTAATAGATAATATCCCGACAGCAAATATACCTTCGAGAAGTATTGTGCTCAACAAAGATGATCGATGATCAAAAAAGTCATCAATTCATGGGAGAGGATACTTGTTCTTTATCAAGATTTTTTAAGCTCACGATAATCGATGAAAAGGATAATTGACACATATTTCTTCACGACGAAAAGGACAGTTGTACCCCATGATGAAGCACTTGGGCATATAAACCATTTTTCCAGATTCTCTTATAGTTTCAAATCATCAAGCTCGACAACATCCATTCAATACGGAGTCTTGTATATTTGTAATTTCGTAGGTATAAGATCAATTGAGAATTTGACATCTCTTCTAGGAAGAAGACCATACAATTCCTCGGGAAATACTTTAGAAAATTCTCTCAAAATAGGCATGTCTTCAAGAATGTTTGCTTCGTTGGACACAATCGTCTAAGCCAGATACGTGTTCTCATAGGGCAGTAATATCTACAATTGAGATTATGGAGCTAAATAGGGTTCATATTTCTCCAAGCAATTGTAATGAATCTAGGGTTGATTTTCCACATGGAGAGTGATTTCTCTCTCACAAAAATTTATGTTGGCTCTATATAAGGAGAGAAAATCCATAAAAAAATGCATCAAATTACACCATAGGGAGTTTGACGAGGTTCACTAGGAAACTCAATCCTCATATTATGACAGGGGAGGAGTTATATTCCTGGTATGCAATGATTTCCCCATTGTCCATACTCACTGACATCTTCACTTCCATGATTTGTGGTGCTTCCGGGATTGTTATACTAAACTTTCGTGATATAAAAGAATGTTTAGAACCTGAATCAAATAGTAAATTCACTATTATTTAATGAATAACTATCGTACATGTCACCACTTCATTGTCAGGGTTCAAATCGGTGGTAGTGATGGAAAAATCTCACCCTTTCTTATTTGGAGGTTGTTGGTTGCCTCAGAAAACCCATAGATTCAGGCACTAATTTGTAAGATGCCCTAGTTCTTTGTAGTTATAGCAATAAACCATGCGTTGGGTTCGAACGAAGTGTTCCTATCCTCTGTCGTAGCCACGAGTCTTTCTTACTGATAGTTAGCAGCTAGGTTCCCTTCTCTTCCACACCTAATGCATTTCCTCGCCCCCTTCTGGAAGTTTTTGGGATGCTTCTTTCCGCACCTTTGGCAAGTGGGGTGTTGGATCTTGTTAGCAGCATTGGAATTTCCCATCGGGCCACCATCATTGAATTCTACCTTATGTTTCTTATCCCCATGAAAAAGAATATGTCTACTAAGAACAGATTTGAATGTCTTTAAGTCTTTTGGATGAATTGAAACAGAAGGATCACATTAATGATGAGTATTAGTTTAGTCCTACATTTCCTCTCATATGTGTTGATAAGACTAAATAAACCAAAACAAAGGAAATATAATGCAAATGGAGTTGAAAATCCTTCCATTGGGAATATTTAATACAATGAATTCAGGAATTCAGTGAAAGAATTATTCCCAAGAAGAAGATCAATTTTGATTCCAGAAATGTCATCTTAATCAAGAAAAGTTGATTCTTTTTATTAAGGAATATTCATTCCATGTATCACTAAAAACAATCCATGAAAAATAACTGAATCAAAATTAAAATAAAATTAGAATCATTCCAAATGAAAATGGGATTGACTGGATTCCTTCTAAAAGATAATCTCAATATGAATCCTATGAAAGTTACCTGAATACAATGAAAAAACCATGTGGAAGATCAAAAGAAAAAAATGGTAAAAATGAGTGTTTATTTATCTGGCCTAATCAATTTAAAATTGTAAGATAACAGAAAATAGCTGAAGATGGAGTACTTGATAAAAGAAAGTCAAAAGGGAAAAGGGAATTCCATGTGAAGGAAAATTTGAATTTCATGAGAGGTTGTCAACACATGATAACCCACGTGTCTAAAAAATACTGTGTGGAAGGCGTAAGAAGTTTTTACATCATGAAAATATGTTTAAATATTTTACTAGGAAAAATGTAGAAAATTGATCAACATGAACCAAAATATACTTCACTACTAACAGAAGGAAAGAAAAAAATATTTTCACAAGTTGAAGGAGAATTGAAGTAATTAATCAATGAAGAAAATGAAAAAAAAATCCAAATGGAGAGGAGACATCATTATTAAATGTACTATACATGTTAGAGCGACTTGGAATGGATTTCATGGGTTGAGAGAAAATCCATACCCCCCAACTCTGTTATTAAGTAGCTCACAAGTGTTCCATATTATTCTCTTATACTATTGTTATATTTGTGTGCATACATTATAGGTAATTTAAGATAAAGGTCATTCATAGAATGACAGTTGAATTAGAAAAGTGAAGAACTATACATTGAACTCATTATTCATGATTTTATAATTAATTGAAGTGATCCACGGTGGAATATAATCAACATTCATATCTTCAATCACATATGAAGATATTTTCCTCCTAGGTAATTCAAATGTAGTTCAACCCTTGAGGTGAAGTAATTGTAAAGGAGATTATATCAAAGATTATGTCATGACAAATATTGAAATTAATATCCTCTCAAGAATCTTAATCTGGGGTATTGTAATCACACAATCATCCATTGGTATTAGTGGTATTTATCATATCTACTAAGAAGGATTTATTGATTTATGAAAAGATGGGATGAAAGGGGGAGATTTATTTCTTCACAGAAACATTTTAATAGGTTTGGTGAATAATATGATTGACTTAGAATTTCATTGATAAATATGATTTTTTCAAACCCCTGGAATAAGAGTTGATACATTCTGATCAAGATTTTACATGTATGGTTGTTTATAGAAAACATTGAAAACTTTGGTCATATATCACTTGTTTTGAAGATTGTGTTAGACCAAGTAGGCATAGAGTTTATTTACTAAAGGATTATTACTATGTAAACTATGTGACATCATCCCTCTCTCAAATACATTCCAAAATTTATTACTCAAAGGAAAGAGGGCATGTTTTTGAAAAGACCCCACTAACACATTTTCAATTGTTTTCCAAAAAGGATGAGATATGATTGGAAGACATATTGACCCATTCAAAGTGTTCTTAAGTGACGTTGAAAACAAAATACAAAGGGGGAGATTGGATTTAATAAGAGTTGCATTTGTTGTCAATGTGGATTAAAGTGCATAATCATTGAATTCGTTGTCATTGAGAAGACAACATGTGAATGAATGCTACTGATGAAGATGCTGGTGAAGACTTAGATAATTGTTATTGATTCAATTCAATGAATAATACACTTTATCTATTCTCCATGATGATAGAAATATGATGATTGTAGGACCTGTCCTATGTTCCATGAAATTTTTCAAAATGATAAATTGTTACAACACTTGAAGAAGTCAATGAAATAATAAATATCATTATGAATGGAGTAAATTAAATCCATCCATAGTCACTATGTGGATGTAGTGTTGAATACCATGCATTTTTATTTAATTCATGATGAATGAAGGAATGAGCTTTGCATCATCTATGATTTGATTAATGGAATTTTAATATCTCAGATTTGTTATTCCAAACAGAAAATAAAGATGGTGATGTTTGATGAAGACGAAAAGAAGGAAGGGTTTAGTATGGATTTTACTAATTGAATTTATCATGCATGAGCTTTTAATGAAGGAGGGTGGTTTAGAATAATTAGTTTTTATAGAATTTACATAGTTATGGTGTTAAAACTTATACCAAAAAATTAGGCCAACCATGGAAGCCAACCAAGGTCCTCACCTCAAGTACCTGTGGGACCCAGGGGTCAATCGTGCTTGAGGGAAGTACACAAGGCCATCCTTCCATGAGGCAGGGTGTGTGGGTACTGTGTAATCCTAGTAGTGCATGAACGTTGGTGAACCCGTGTAGCGCGCATGCATAGTGGGGACAAGGTGCATGCCCATGGAGAAGAGTGGGTGCTAAGAGTGTGCCCATAGGGTGAACTCGGTACAGGGTGCTACTGTGGAGGGAGAGAGGAGAATTCTGATAATCATTTGTGGAGGCTTGTATTATAAATGTTCCATCTCAGCATCTTTGTTTTGATTTGGGCCTTCTTTTTAAAAACACAGATGTAATCCAAACCGCTCATCTAATCTCAGGCGTGATCTCAACCACACGCACCATCCCACATCATTAGATCTAATCACTATCGTCCAGGATTAATTCAAGGTGATCCAACAACCAAGGAGAGGCACTAAGGATATCTCTAACCTCCATACATCCCATGATACTACTACACAATATGTGGAACAGTTATGATGTTGATCCACTTTGATCGATCTCTTGGCCACAGTTAAATATCACGTCTCTTGCATGATGATTATATAGGCGTAACGAACACATGCATGTAATTCCATTTTCATACATCCATGGGAATAAAAATATAGCATCTTGCGAAAGAAAATAGGGATGCGGTTCCATGTCATAGAGCTCGATAATTCGATAGAATAAGTTACATGTGATCCATTTCACATGCAGGTGATATTATCACCGAGAAGAAGGAGAATAAGCCAAGAACGAAGATCCCCTATTATGTAGAAAATCATTTCACGGGTTTTAAAATATTAAAACCGTGGATCTCGAAATATTCATATAATTTTTTGAAGTATATATCTAAGGGGTTTGAAGAAGAATCATGGAAAAGCCATCCCTTATAAATAAGGGACACTCGAGCCATAGAAAGATGTCGTCATTCACATTAAAGAGAGCACTCGTTTCACTGATGAAATAGAGCTACCTCAGAGGAGACCTCTAGTTCATGAATAAAGAAACACAATGCACTTCTTAGTTCGGGAAGGACAATCCCACATATCCCATTACTTCTCGAAGAAGTGATTTAGGTACATCTCTTGCTCGAAGGATCCCCATGCATCCCATGCTCAGAGGAGTGCAGCGAACCCCTTGGTACTGAAAATATGTTGTGCACCATTAATGATTCATGAATAGAGAGACTGTGAACCTTCCCGGTTCATGAAGTGAACCCATAAATACCATTTGCATGAGAACATGAAAATGATTGTGTATACATAGACTTCCCTTATAGAGGAATAATAAACAACACACATCCATTTGTTTTTTTCACAAAGTAAAGTATAATAATGCATTCATAATGATCATGCATGCATATTAATTATTTGAGGTACTTGAACAATCCAAATGGTGGGTCACACCCATTTGGGTTTTGTGGGTTATTTTCTTAATGAAGAAAGTGTGTGCATGCATGGGGGTGTTCATGTGCATGAAAACGTATGAAAAATGTGTGTCTGAACATTTTAATACGAAGGAATAAAGAAGAATAACACACACAAGTGACTATACCCATTCAGGTTTGAGGACACACACTCATAATTGAACCAAAAATAAATTGTGTGTGTGAAAAAAACCAAAGACAAAAACAGTGTGTGATATTAAGTGAGGAAAAGAATGTGTAAGTTTGTGTGCATAATGTATTATAACCATTGGGGTTATCACACTAGAATGACGAATGATATTGTGAATGATTTCATGCATGAACATGCACACATGAAGATAGTTAAGAGGAAGAATCATTGATTGTGAGTTCAACTATGTATACAAAATGATGCAATTCCATATAGATCATGAAAGAAGCATAATCAATTCAAATGATGCGATGCGAACTTATCTTTAGTGTCTTAATAATCACATACTTTTATGTGATTATTTCCCATAAAATAATTAGAATTGTTAGTGAATTAAACTATTACACTAAGGAAGAATAAAGTGAGATATCAAAATAAAATAGGTATTGGATTCCATGAAATCCATGCATGAAGTAAGAGAGTTTTGAGACTAATACCAGACATAGTAAAGAAGATCTTTTATCTGAGTGTTCAGTAATTGTGAATCCATGATGGAGAATGTGATAATTGTGTGTGAGATAACTCTTTCATATTAATAATCATGAAGAGGATGTGTGCACCATTAGAACACATCTATGCAAGGCAAGGTATTCATCAGAGGAAGAAGGAATTACATGAGAATTTTTGATACTAAGGAATGTTCAACTAACGTGATCAGAACTACTGAGCATGGACAACAGAATATTCCAATGCTTGTTAAAGATTATAGAATATATTCATAGTCACGTATGATTTAGCAAGCCTATGTGGGAGGATCATAAGTGCATCTACAGTTAATCAAGGATAAACTTAAAGAAGGAAGCTTCTCATGTGACTCAAGATCAAGAAGACCCCTGTGAGATTTTTTGTGGAGAAGAAGTCTTCATTGAGATTCTAATGTTGGCCAGTGAGACTCCATTAACTCTATTTGAAAAAGTATAAAGAACCTCTTGTGGGACTTAAGTAGAGACAAAATTGGACTCTGTATGAAAAAATTTAATTACTGAACAAATTATAGTGGAGAATCTGTGTTCAGGTGAATAACTAATGCAGTAATGAGTCGGTCTTTGAAATGAACATTGTAAATCCTCTAGTTCAGTGCCTTTACATTTACAACATCATTATAGTTATGGCTGAGAGACAGAAGAAGAGTGTATCAATGATTTAAACATCCATAGATGACTAATTGAAAAGAATAAATTAGAATAAATATTTAATGGGATCAAAGATTCACCCCCTCCCCTATCAGTGATTTAAACAGATCTGGGAACTTCATATATATTCCATATAACATAAATCAACTATATTATTTTGTTTCAAGATGATTATAATATATTTATTAATCCCATATATTGTTTGTGTAGTGATAGTGGTTCTGAATAATCTCATACCTACATGTGCTCTATACCATATGTGTTGTGTTGTATGAAGATGATAGGCATCATGAAGAATACATTGATTGACCAAATGAAGGAGGAATTTAGTTATACTAGGAAGTTGTGACCATATAAAATTTTTAGTTATAGAGTTTGAGAATAAGTATCTATCATTAATACACCTAATACTTTTCTAGTTGGGATACGTTCCTTTTTTATATTATCCATCTTTCAGATATGGATTATTTTTATTAACTCTAATATTCACATAGTGGTTATTGTATTAATTTTTTTCACTCATTAGAGATTAAAAATGTTATTATTATCCCTACACAGTTGTGAGGTGATGTTGTCAGGTGTAAATATTTCTTGGGATAATTCGTCACATAATGTGTAATATGCCTACTTGACACTTTTTTTTCTAGTTCTTGGCCTATTAGCAGCATGGATGGAATGATAAAATGTCCTCACTTCTGATCTATTAGGTATCTCGGTGTGTCATATCATGCCATAAGAAAATTTTAAGAACTCAATCACTCAATCCAGTATATTTTAAAAATATAGGGTACCAATGTATTATCATGTATAATGAACTGATGAAATGGATAAGCCTAACATTTTGGTAAAAACATTTTATTATCTTTTAGGGTTTATTTTATAATAAAACCCTAGGAATCATGATACTTGAGAAATTATTTGGAGTTTGTTCATATAATGTATAATACAAAGTGTTATCCACACGGAAATATAAGTTTCAACTACGATATAATTGCGAATATTCCCCACATAATAAAATATGCGATAAGAGGTAATCCCAAAAAAATCAATTTTTAGGTAAATTTGGATATTGGACTACTAATGTGTTTGATGTTTCCAAAAGTGTAAGTCATTTTAGTTGGAGAATATATTTGGAAAATTATTACTAAACTAATTTATAACATGATACCCATCTAAAAAAAAATTTATTATAGATAAATAAAAACATCAGTAGTTATTTTAACTATTATATGAATCCATCAAATTGGAATTCATAATGAAAGAAACTCCTAATACTGGTAGCGTAACAATTTTTTGTATATAAGAGTAATTAAATGTGTTAGAAAAATACCCACTTGATTCACAAACAATTTAAGTAGTTAGAAATGTAGATCTCCATGATTTTGAGAAGCATAGAATGATTGAATAAAATTTTCCTTCATGAATATTATAGAAAAGTAATTAATTCATTTTTTATTGATGTACATGTTAAAATAATTGGAAAATTTTCATTAAATATGATCTCCATTTTTCAATATAATGTGAATGGATGAACTATAGTATGAAATGATTTTGTTAGGGTTTTTTAGTGACAATACAAGTGGGTATAATTTTACAACAAAAGAAAAAGTGTTAGATATAAATTCCCTAATTTTTCTCCTATAAGACTATGTAGGTTTTTAAAGCTATCACACGTTTAAAAAGATGAATAATGATTTTAGAGGACGATTTTTTTTGAAATACATTTATTAGATTTTAGAATTTCATGGAATATCCATTTTAGATAATAATGATACAAAAATAATTTATGTTATTTTAATGGATATCTGATACAATAATTATGTTTTACAAGTTGTGTAAATTTATAAAAAATTTAAAATCAACATTATGATGACAGATCATGTAGATTTTGGTAAAATGTTGAGAAAAAGGGTTATTTAATCACATATTTTAATGAAAATGAATTTATGTAGATTAGATTAATATTATTAAATTATGTGTATAAATATATCATGTCACTTTATTATTAAGATAATTTTTTATTCAAAAAAATGATTTGATATAAACTATATATGATAGTACAAAAGGATCATGATGAATGATACTATATAACAATCATGGAAAAAAATTTAATAATTTTTTTATCCATGAATATATTATCTATATATATGTTTGCTAAAATATGAGGGATTTGAGACCACAATAAAGAATAATTTTGTTTTTATAATAATTCATTAAACCAATGGAATTAATTTAATGACAGTGAACCAATAATTTGTTTTATGAATATTCCAACTTAAAGGAATATGTTATTATATGAAAGTAATAGGGTTTTTTGTTAAAAACATGATATTAAGAAAATAATGTTGTGTCTAATAAGTATGTTTGAGTAGGTCTATACATTAAGATGTTCAATTTTAACTAATAAATGATTATACCCATCGATGAACAATGTGAATATGACATTCAATGAAAAAATTTGATGAAATGGGTACCCAGAATGGTAATGATAACCATAAAAATAGTTCTATATAGAGAATAGATGATAAAAAAACAATAACATTGGATAATGAAAATTTTAAGATTCAGAATATGTCTAATGTTTTGAAAATTATGAATATGTTTTCTAAGTCTCACAATTATTAAAACTATATTTTTTTCATAGATATAACTCATGAATGAGTTATTTGGAATTTTTCACACGGATTTCACATAGTTACGTGACATGAATTATATAGATTTGTAATTAATTTTAAAAATCCATTGAATGTGAAATAAATATATGTTTTATCTATATGTCTATCATATGTGATATGTTTTACTAGACCTTATGTGTTGTTTTTTTATAAATTCTTAATGTTGTTTAAGGATATAAAACTCATCATGATATAAAAAATATCATATAAACATTCTTCACCATTAACATTGGTTGTATACATATATGAAGATATGTATTCTATAATGTGAAATGATAATTGTTAATTTTGAGTAAAAGTTTGATATATACTTACAAATTTTCATCATGACGAATTATATGTATCAAATAAATGTTCAGGATACGATTAATATGATATTATTATAATGATATGAAATATGATAATTGGGAAAAGTGTGTCTTCTACACTTGATTAACTTCTAATTATATACAAAATTTAGTGTAAAACATTATATGTTTTTTATTAGGGCATCATTATTAATATTCAGATATTCAAATGCATTATTTATTCACGATAGCTTGCATGATAAATTTTAAAAATTGTTGATGTCCATGTCATAAATTTGGGTCTAACCATGAAGGGATGTTTCCTCTTATATGATTAGTATGAATATCATCCCATAAATAGAGATTAAAAAGGATGTTAAATATTGTAACTAGTTAACACATATGTCATTTTGAGAAATTATGAGTTGGGAATTCAATGTGTTCATTATTAAATGAAAGTTACATGTGGTATATTAATTTAAAGGGTTTCTATTTATATAGGAAATGAATAATATATATTTTTTATATTGGAATGAAATAATTTTTCAATAATGGTTACTAGTTTTCATTGAATAATTATCTTATGAATATTCATGCAAACATATAATTCCACTAGGGGACACATGCATAGTGGTATATGCTTTTGATGGATATCATGAGTGATACATTTGTTGCTCGAGTTGCATTTATTTTTTAGAGGCCTCTATTTTCATACATTTAATGTTTTAATAATATGTCTATTTTTTAACCATAAAAAATCCTATGAGTCCAAAAATTTTTGTTGATGGAATGATGATTGGGTTTGATATAGTGTTTTTTTTGGTAAATGGGTCTTAGATTTTATCTAACGGGACATTTGGATGGGTACTCAATCCATGTTAAAAATGATGTTATAATGGTGAATTCAGTGTAATATTTTCAATATTTGTATAATAAATTTTATATTATTTTTTGGTAAAGTTTCTCAATTTATTGTTTGTAATATATTGACTAAAAATTAACATTTTTTATTATCAAAAAAATTGGGGGAAAAGTGAGAAATCCAAGGTTTGACTAATAAAGTGGATAAAAGTTCCATTAAAGTACAACTTAATCACACTAGAATTAATATCCCTAAAATTTTTATAGGATAGAGTTTTTACCTACATATCTGGTTTATCCAATAAAATATCTTCGAACCTGAAATCCAGCTTGTCCCATGACTAAATAAAATATTCTATATGGATATTCACATCATCGAGCCCCATTATCATTATCAGATATTTTGTTCCAATCCAATAACATTGCTCCTCATTTCGATACAACTATAATAACCTTCTCATCAACCTATTGGAATCCTTGTCAGTTGATTTACTCACAAAAAAAATATTCCAATGTTTTCCTCTCTCGAGTGCATAAGAAGTTCCAATGATTGGTCAAAAACATCTCTAGACTCGAACGATTTTCTGATAGACTTGAGGGGTTCACAGTCCACCAGTCTATCGTTCAACATCTTCATGGGTCTATAATACATAGAAAATAGACAATAAGACTAGTATTATTATTTTTACAATTCCCCTAAATATCTTTATTATTTTCAGGCTTTCATTTTGACCATCAAATAAATGGCCAGAATGCATATCACTGGACTTGCTCCCATGGTCTATCAACTCGTCCAAGGAGAACCAGAAAAGATCATTATCAAGATTCTACATTTGATCATTGATATACAATTATTCAAATTGATTACCTAGACCAATCTCTAATACCTCCCTTATAAGACTTAACATGATTGGTTCCTCATAACCCTATGTCTGGAATCCATCAGTGGTACCTTTACCCTACCTAACTGCCTAAGAATATAATGTTACAATAGGAGGCATGGGTAATTCCTCATCCTCCCATTGAAATTACACTACCAGTATATGATTCCTACTAGGATGGACATATAAACCCTGATAAATAAGTTAAATTATGTCTTAACTCACCACACATGCATTATGATCACAAACCCATGCACTTCTATCACTTTGAGGCCCTACCACACCATGAATAACATCAATACCAATAAGAATCCCACTCACATATCATTTTACATACATCAAAAAATATTAGGCAATTTAAGAACCATAGGCATGCCAATAGATTTCATTTACACCCCTTAAAATCCTCATGAAAATTCATAATATCAGTATCCTTTTTGTCAGATCCATCAGGACCACCCACCTCACAACCTGCAATTGGAACATTATAGTCCAACTCCTCGGGATTTTTTGGAAGAACATTATCTTACCCTAGGAGTAGACACTTCTTAGGGATCCACCTTGATTTCAGTTTTTTAGAACCACTTCTACATTTCACCGATAAATAGCCCATCTAATTGAAATATCAGCCGAATTCAACCCACAATCCATACACCACCTACCTCCAACAACATTATTCCCCTCCTAAAGTCAATCAAACAAACTCCAACACCTTCTTGGAATTGTCATATTCCCTACAAAATCTGGGACTAATAGTATAGAACACAATTATGGTTGGACTATCAGATCATAAGTACCTACCTATGATTTTCCCAATCATCCTAAAAATCAAGTGGTATTCAAATATAAATGGAATATTAGGGAAAGTCACCCAGATCTCCACCGAAGAGGTTTCCTGCTTCATATAAAATACATAGGTCCATATATAAAAGAATAAGAAGGTCATGCTGATGATATGAGGCACACTAAACCACGATTTTATTTGGACTTCCTATGACACAAAACATACCGGGAAACTTCTATTATCAGTAAATCCCACAGTAGTCTTATCTTGTAAATCCCATAAATTGAACACTAAACTGTATGAGGTGTCCACTGAATGCCTTATCTATAGGAATTGGGCAACCAGGGTCCCATTCTGTTGCACCAAGTCTTATTTGAACTTTTCAATCGATAGTTGATAAATAGGGAAGCCTTCATACACCTCAAAAACAATAGGGGATAGAAATCATTACAAGAATGGGGGAAGAAGCTCAACATTGGAAATGAGGTAGAAAGAGGGACCAACTCCCTTAGAGGACTATTAAGGTCCCTCCCCTGCCGATGGGGGAGGTACCTGCATATAGGATGCCTCCGTCAAAAATTTGGAGGAGGAATTTCAGTTCTCCCCCCTAATACCAATAAGGCATATATATAATTACAGACACATTGTTGTATTAAATATAATATAAGGGAAAATGAAACTATGTATATATGAATTTAGTAAAAATAATATATTGTATGTGATATAATGTAAATCCATAACTAATTTGAAATGTGTATCCAATTTCATAGTTTACAATATTCATTAGATTAGGAATATCATAAGGTTTTATTTGAAGATATTGTTCCGCGACCCTTTCAATATAATATATTATATGTAGTCTATGAAAGTTGGACCTTAATAGTTATATTTTGGATTTTTGATTCCAATAAGAATATATAGATCTAGGGGAATAAATAAAATTATGAGTTAGGATCTTTGATTATGGTTTTCAAACTATTTTTACTAGATACTATTTATTCAATAATTTTATAATTCATGAGTAAATTACTGGGAGTGTGACTGAAATCCTAGGGACATATAAAATTAAATAGATCCATGGTAACATGATATTATTCTTTTTATGAACATATTAATTATTCTACAAAAAATTAATTATATAATTATCTTTTCCATAATTAGTCCCTATTATTCCTAGGAGAGTGATCAAAATACCACCTAGAATATTAATTGATCACTTGAACCTATGTATAAATCTTCGATAAGGTAAGGTGATTTATTCTATTGATTGATTATTTTTAATTATGATCAAATATGGATAGAAAATTGTACTGTTGATTAAGAAACACTCATAGTGGTTGTTTATTTTATATAAAAATGTTTTAGAGTATCATTCTTGGAGTTACATGGTTTATAAGTTTCTGTTAGATTCTAGTACCTAGAATTTGTGTCATTCTCTCGTTATAACCCTTTTAACAAACCATATTATGGACATAAACATCCTGAAATTTGAAAATTAGATATTTTTAGTGATAGTTTACATTGTTCATCACGATGAAAATTTTTAGAATTATTTTTTATTATATTAATAATGCACATATTGGAGAAACCATGTTGTCCTATCATTGAGGGACCTTAATGTATTTTTTCCATTTAGAATATTTTTTACATCAGGTACACATTCAATAAATTCATCATAGTTACATGACATGAATACAGAGATGAAATGATGAAAAATATGGGTGGGAGTAAATGAAATTAAAATCATATTGAATTTCAGGTTTAATATTATAATTATAATACATGTTTTCAATGATAAGATTAGATTCCACATCCAATATTAACTGATAAAGAGTTATAAATAGAGATAATATGTGATAATCTTGAGGGAATTGAAACCCAAATCTTTTGAAATATTGACTTAGTATAGAATATCATCTAAATAACACCATGGAATTTCAATTGAACATCATAATAATGATTGATATGATGGAAATGATTTCAAAAAATTCCAGGGAATACCTTATATTTTTGAAACTCAAGTACATATATTTTCTTGAAAAAACAATGAGAAGAATCACTATGTGATTCCTGTCCTTGTGGGATTCACTAAATTAAAATATTCATTGGAAATCATTATTAGATATGAAAAATATTAATTGGAGTATAGACTATAAGAATCTAAATATTATAAGTTAAATATATAAACATGAACTATGATATTAGAAATGAATCAGATTAATATTAGAAATGATGATAATGAAAAATTAAAAAAATTATATACTTTAATAAATAGGATTATAATAAAAAAAGGAATAATGAATTTAATGTGTAAAATTTATATAAAAAACTAAAAATGAAATTAATGTGTATATACATAACATATTAATTAAAAGTGGTTATTTTGAGTATCAAATTATTGATTTTGGTCTGAAAAACTCATCGTACTTATTCTACCTTCAAAAGTATTACTAGAATAGGATGAATAGAAAGAAATTTGGGATTAAATTTATTTTTGTTAATGATTATGATGGATTATTAATTGTAAATTTGGAAATTAATTTCAATTAATATAAATAAAAATGATAACATAATATTAATCAGGTGTTGGAGATTATATGATTGATTGAGTATTTCATTAACATAGAAATGATATACCTGACATGAAAATTATAAGTGGTAAAAGATAAAAATGACTAAAAAATGACTACACAATTAATTTTTTTAAAAGTAATTTAATTTAAATTAAAATATAGGGTAAATAAATGGAATAAATTAAAAATAGGGATGTCTAAAAAATGATGTAATGATCCAATGAAAATATGAATTTAGAAGAGATCAATTATTGAGGATACAAGGAGGTTCCTGACCACATTGTCAAGACATGAAAAATTTATTAATTTTCTATTGTTTACTTATAGTATAAGGAATACCCAAGGATATCTCTTAAGGATCATTTAGAATTAATAATGTGAATTTTATAAAAAATGAAACCAAAGAGGGGGTGGTTTTAGAATCACATTTATTTAAATAACATGATATAATGTGTTTAGTAGTATGCGAAGAAGTAGATTTAAAAAATATATGATATTTTTGTGATCACTAGTATGTTACTACAACACTTGAAAAGTTCCTTGTTCATAATTGATAATTATCTTTTGGTGAAATCCTTTGATTGAGTGTTATCCATGATCAAAGGTATCCACATCACTAAAATGATGCATATAGGGATAAAGATCGACATAAATAAAAATATAGTAATGTTACATCTCCTTACAATGAATTAGGGTTCATAAATGAAAAATAAAATCTAAAATTATTGTTATAGATGATGAGTCTTATGTTGTCCATTCAGAACAACATAAGTCTCAAACATAGAATTGCACACTGAGAGGTTTTGAAATTACAAGTGTTTCAATTAAATGAATCAAGAAAAGTTAAGAAAAAAATAAAATAACAATATCATACATAATTAATCACCATATTAGTATATAATTATTATCCGGAACACAATATTCAAGTTTATATATCCCTCTCATTGATAACCCACCGTCTATCCCTCCAATGAGAGGAGGATGAGGCCTAGGTGGAACTCCTCCTTCATTATTGATCCCCCAATAGGAATTGTGGACACCTCAAAATATATTATGAAGAGTGTACTTATATAAAACATCCAATTGGTGTCCCTCCACTCCATGGATGAACATAAAAGTGATGCTCATAATATATCATTTTATATCAACGTAAATGATTGTTTTGGGAACACAGATTGTGTCAAACCACTTATCCTATTGTTTTTTACATTCTTAATTTCTTATATCACCTTTATTAAATAAAAAATTTATATCCCCACATCTTAAATAATCCAAATGAATGTTTTGTTTAATTTGGGAACTTACATCTTGAGATTTGGACAGATCACAATACACAACATCCGGCATCGTTAAAATTCAGTGTGTTGGATAGATTAATTCGATTGGGCCTCTTAGTAGAAAAATTTGGATTGTGTTACTTAAGAAGAATTGTATCCCACAAACTTTTCATAATAAAAAAACATTTGAGACATTTTTATTAATGATTCAGTAGAAATATAAAGTTGATTTCACTAGTTTTCATGGATCTCATACAGTCTATAAAATTTTCATAATCATCGTCATTGGTCCTCCAAACCACCTCTACATAAAATAAAATTATAAAAAAAGATACATTTACTTTTTTAACATTTAAAATAAAAAAATAATTAAATCAAACATTAGGTAATTTTTATTATTATTATAAATTTATATAAAAAACACGTTTATCACAGTGGTGTAATAGTGAAAATGAAATAGTGAATCGTGGTTTGATCACACCCAGACACCTAAACATTTTAACTCCTAAGAAAAGTAATATTTCAAAAAATTATTCATGTAGATATTTCCAACATGATAAATATTTAACATTCAATAAAAATTTTATTCATGATAGAAATGTTATCAAAGAAAAATCACACCGAGGAGTTATTATTAGGCTTCATAAAAAAAGTCATCTCAAAAATTACATCTGAATTAAATTACAAGTGATGTGTCCTACAAATAATAGAGAACAAAATTCAAATGTTAAGCATGTCACTAATTCTACATGTGGGAGTGTAAAAACTATTTGATCCTATTAATTTCACTTTCAATCTATTAAATATATGTTATTTTAAAAATTAACTACTTACAAGATCCTTTCAACTGAACCTACCCTAAATCCTATGAAATAAAATTTCAAGACCCACTCATTGATGAAATCCAAGAATTCAAACCACAATCTCCCATCCTAGATACCCCCATAATTTTTAAATTTAATCACTCACATTATATATTTTTTAAACATTGATTCGATAGGAAAAAATATCACACTCTTCTCGTAACCCTAGTTTGATATCGTCACAACAATAATTGTAATATTTATAATATGATCAAAATATTTTAAAGGGTGATTTTTGACCTTCCTAATATACGACACTTTTTTAGGACCTAAAACAGTCATAAAACATGTACACACACATACTTCAATCTGGTACAATAATGATATAAATTATATAAGGAACGAACATGTGGAAATTTTTTTAATAATGAAGGAAATTAAACAAATATATATTTACCTTATATCATGTAATACTTTTCACACATAATGGATCGGTAAAATGATGAGTGGATTAATTAAGTTAAAATTTTTCCCCTTAAAATATTCACAGAAATGGATAACATTCTTCTAAATGGATTGAAAATTATAAAACTATTTATATCATTGAAAAACTATGAAATTTAAAGAGATTGTCACCACTTAGTATTGAATTCTTGTTGACATGCACATTTAATAAGATTTTTATTTTAATTAAAAAAGGAAAAAGTTAAATTACTCATTCATTTTTAATATCCACCATGATTAAAGGGTATCATTTTTATGTTAAATTTGTTATATAAAAATAATATTCTAGCACAAAACTTGGGGAAGGGGAATGAAGTGAAAATACAATCCAATAAGTCAAAAAGAGAAAATTCAGAATTATGATGAAAATTCTTTACTATCCTGGTAATAAACTCATCCCCCACACCTAGAGAGTGCAGTTATCTCACAATAATAAATATAAATTTGGAAGGATAAAACCTCATGGGCATCATTAGTAGGGTGATTCATGAACATGGATTTCCTTTATTGAGATATCATGAAGGAATTCGTTGATGTTCTTAATAATCTACCCATTAATAGTGAAGGTATGTTTAATTTATTCGTTTTGTAAAGAACAACACTAAATAGATAAAAAATAGCAATAGTGTAATGTCCAAACTAGGGGGAAAAATTACCTAGATTCAAATTTATCCTTTAAATGTAAAGGAAGACCCTATACCCAATGTATAAATGATGATGAAGGATGATATGGTCATGGGAAGCCTTTTTCACAGCTTATAAAAACAAGAGTTCTCTTATGAATATATTCTCATTTCCATATACTCCAATATCTACAACTTCATTTGAGAACCTGAACCAGAAATATTATAACTTCATTCTTTAATGACCCTATAGGCCAAGTTCTCAATTTTATAACGGAGGTGACCAAAATTTCCAAACACAAGATGATATGTAGACAATCTAATGGGAGTTTTGAATGAAGTACGAGAAACCCATAATGAATCCTAATGTCAAAAAATATAATCATTTATATTAAGTTGTAGTATATTGGTGAGTATTCATACCTGTCACGCGGGTGACCCGAGTTCAATCCCCGGAAACAATGCTAAAATAAGACTGCATTGTTGTGACAGATAAACTTGATTATGTTTTTAATGAAGATTTATATTATAGGACATACCCTTGTCCATTTATCAAGGATTGTTGGTGGTTTATTGTATGAATTTTTAATAAAAAGGAACAAAATAAGGGGTTGGGTTTGGAAATAATTTTTTAAAATATAACATGATTTAGTGTCCCAATAGTTGATAAAGAAGTAGATTTTAAAAATATACGTTAAATTTTTTATCCTTTAGAAGATACTTCACCACATGAAATGTTCCTTTTTATTAACTGATTTTTCTGTTTTGATGTAAACCTTTAATTTAGGCTTATTGATGATCTTGTGTACCCACATCTCTAAAATGATACAAATAAGACTAAAACATGGCATAAAAATTTTATTGTAATATTCTAACCCCTAACCAGTAATTAATTATTGTTAAGGAAAAATTAAATCTCAAAATTTTTGGAATGAAGAGGAGTCTTATATTGTCTCATCTGAATAACACAAATCACATGCTTAGAATGTCACAATGGTGAGTTATGAAATAAAATTCTTTCCAATTAAATACATAAAAACAATTTAATATAAATATAAAAGAATGATTACAAAACATAATATACACGAAAACTGTATAGAATTTAGTTTCAAAACTATCTATTCATGTTTTTATCTCCATTAGAAGGATTACCCAATCTTGGGCCCACCGTCCAAAGGAGAAGGAATCACATGTGGTACTACATTTTCATTATTTCTCACCATATTAGGATATGGTCCTCCATAAATTCAAGGATTATGAGAGGATTCAAATGGAACTAAAAATTGGGAAAACGTCACTCCAAGGCCAAAATTACAAAAGACATGCCCATGTAATCATTTTATAGGCGTATGAGATGGCTATTTTGGTCACACAGATTGTGTAAAACCAGATGGCCCATTGTTTCCGACCTCCAGAAAGTATTAAGATGATTTTTAGAAGGTAATTTTTTTATCCCCATCTATTATATATATTCATTAAATTCTAGGATTCATTTGTTAATTTATAGCACATGATATGGACATATCACATCACACCACATTAGTGTTCGTTCAGATTCAGTGTTCTATATAGATTAGATTGAATGAGCCCCTTAGTGGGAAAATTTGGCCTGGTTTCCATCAGTTGAAATATATCCCAATGACATTTTGACTATCTCAAAACATTTTAGACCATTTGGATCCATGGTTTAGTAGATTTATGTGGTTAATTCCATAGGTGTGCAATAATCCTGTGTATTTTGTTCCATTTTTCTTGAACATCAGCACGAGTTCTCCAAAACACCTATATATACAAATTAATTTTCAAAAAGCATAACATATCCATTTTAAAAACTCTAAACAAAAAATAATTAAATCAAACCCAATGTTTAATATGATATTTTTTAAAATAATTTAATAAAGAACACGTTGAGCACAGTGGTGTAAGGATAAAAATAAAATATTGAATCTTGGGATAATAGGTTCCTACTAAAGGATTTATTATTTCTATTAGATTATAATTTATTTATAAAAAATAGAGTTTGGGGAGTCTAGTAAAATAATATTTTTCTGAGGAAAACTAAATATGTGGGTTTCTTTTCATTTTTACTAGTTAGTTGGTATTTAAATACATTATAAACACTATGTGTGATTTCAATTTTTCAAGTTCATTCTTATAGAATGTAGGATATATAATTGTGAGAATAATGGGAATAAAAACAACACAAAATGAAGGTACACGTGAAAGGGGATTGTACTGGAATCTATTAATTTTTTCAACATAATGATAACATTAATTGTTTAGATGAGTGATATATCTCATTAATTGTGAATTCATTGATATATCATGACCACTCCCCAAAAAATATACCCAAAAAAGGTGTAAAATAGAGAAAGATAAATAATGTCCCCTATATCATACCTTTAGTATGCACTAGGATAATGAGTACCACCAATAGTATATAAACTCCCTTATATGGAAGAAATTTCCTATATCATAAAAGTAGGACTATGTGATAGAATGGAAACCACCATGAAACTCCATCACATAAGTATAGGAAAATTAAAATCATCCCATAATTATTGTATAAAGTAGAAAAAAACATACAACCTCTAAATAAATAACCAAAATAAAACATTTGGTAGTAACTCAGAAATAGATTTTAATTTAGGGAAATAATTTCCATATCTATTCCAAATTTCAACATAGAATATTAAGAAATTATTTGTATATATTTATAGTGAGAAAGACATGTATATAATGAAAAATTATACCAAATTTCTCACATGAAAATATAAAAAGAATATTATAATGCACTGGTGGAATAATAGATGAACCAACACACACCTAAATAATTAAACTAACCCAATACCATCATCACTAAGGAACAATTATCATATTATACATCTATATGTAACAAAATAATATTAATTATATCAATTAAGGGAGCTCTACACCACATTATAGTTGAATTTCCACTCTCATTCCCAAACATCATAAATCATGGCCATCCCATCACATCTGTAGAGAAATCCTTTTTGATGACACATAAAAAAATACAACTCATCCTACTCAACGAAACATAGGAATTCATATAATATAATTTACCCTACATAAAAAATCTTATCACATTGACATCCTCATGTAATAATTCATATTCAACCAAACCAAAAAGTCATCATGATTATCAAAGACAACAAAATTTTACCCCACTATGAACAACCTTATCAATCTCAATAAACATATCTTTTCCTGAATAATAAACATAATGAATAACAACATATGTTAACAAACCATTCTAAGGAGAGATAGAATTGAATATGGGTTATCTATTCATCCACAATCACCAGCATGGATTTCTGAACAAAAATCCCTATAATATTTTGTTATCATAACATAGTCTATGATGCAGGTAAAGTGTAAATAGAAATAAAAAAAATATAATTTATAATATTCTTATTCAATCCCAAACAATGGGTTTTAAAAAATGGAACAATTTTAACAAAAAAATAACCACAAGGACTCAAAACCTCCACCACATATTCTATCGTTGATAAATATTTCACACCACACAAGAAAACTACAATGAAAGTGATATTCCATTTCACATTTCTTGTTAACAAATTTTTATTATCCCTAAATACCAACCAACATCCCTTAAATAGATCATTAATTTCAATTTTAGAAACACATGGTTATAAAATAATTCCACTTATAACCAATAATTCATTATTCATGCCATATTATACCATTTTTGTTTAGTCATTGACATTTCATTCCATCACAAATGAGAAAATTACACAATTCAATAGCTCCCAACACATACCTTTTGCATCAAAATGCCCCTAATTTAAATCAAAACATATAACAACCATTTCTCATCACAATCACCACACATCCTTACACGGTTTTATTTTGTTTTATCTAAGAGTATTTCACTACCATTATATTATTATTTACAATTTCATTCTCACAAAATTTATAATTCTATAGGGAACTAGTCTATTATCCATAAATTAATTTATCCATTATCATGTGTGGTATGTCACAGGAAAAAATCACAAAAAGGTACATAAATTCAATATCTACAATAGGATAAAAAAAATACAAAACCCCATTTTCATGAATGAATTGTAGGCATGCTAAATGATATATGAAAATATTAAGAATAAGTAATACTCATTTGATATATTCCCAACCATTCAATTAAAATTAAGAAAATTAATTATATTCATTATTTCTATGAATATAATATCTCCAAAGGAATAAAATATCAATAAATTTCTATATGATCATCTAATAAAAAAATGATAAGCATAACTTATAGTGATTTATAAATAAAATTGATTCATATAATAATCATAGATCAACTAACATGATCATGAAGAAATCATCACATATTCCTATAAAAAATAGTCCACATTCATCAAAACCCCAAACAAATATCAACTTCCAACACACTGAAATCTCTAATAAATGATAAATAAATAGAGGAAGAAAACTAGAATACAGTGTTTCCTTGGTATAAAATAGTGTAATCCAAACTATCAAAAATTGAATGAATGTGTTAAAAAAAGTAAGGGATGTGACTAGAGGATGGGAGGATAAATAAATGTCAGCTGAGAGTTGAAGGAAGGTCTAAAATTTGAAACACTAGATAAAAATACATATATTAATACAAAAATCAAAAAAGAATCCACTATGAAATGGTAAATATAAAGAAATTTCATTGTGTGGTCTTGTTAGTTCCTGACCTAAGTCCCCCATGTGAGATACTATTTTTTGGGATTTAAAAATGTGATTTGACCATCATTATGACATATACCATGACATTATCCACATTGTAGTTGTTCACCGGTCTTCTTCCATGAAAATATTCCATACACAATTACCCTTTACCTTCACCTTTTATCCTCACCTGACCCATGGATATGATGTGGTTAACTTGGAAATATTATTTTTGAGAGGTTATTATAATTGAAAACTGGATGGATTCAATTAAAAAACTGGTCATTTTAGGGAGTCATTTATCACACTTGTAAACTATTAGGACAACCCACCCAAAACCAAACATTTCATTGGGTATTTTCCTATAACCAATTTCGCACAAGAAAATTCCCACCCAAAAATCCCTACAAAATGAATTGACGTAACCTTTAAAAATATTTGGGTTCCACAATAGAGAAAACATCACCTTCAACCTTCATATCAATCCCAAATTATTCCCAAACATTTTAAAATCATAGGAAAAATGATATGATATAAATTTTTTTGAAATTACATCATATAACTCATAAAAAATTATTATCTAGGAGAATAAAAAATGAACCCGTGTCATTGAAAGGAAGAGGGGTCCCAACAAATATCATGAGAAAATTCTTAGAGATCATATTACAACTGATACACTACCATAATCATACACCAACCTCAGTTGAACTATTATCCCAAAAAATATTACGACCACCATTATAACCACTTAACCAGCAATTTAAATAACCAAATATTATATCACTTAACACAAACACAACCACACAAAAATAGATTATTAACCCACCGAATCTGGATATTGTTTTCTTTAGGAGGCAATAACTCACTCTCAGTTTTTTAAATCAGGAAATAATATATAACATAATGATTAAGGATGGTTTTTTCTATCTATAAATTTTTTGATTTAACATGATTCATCATAAAATAAAATTAATGTTTCAGAAATCAATAAGATTCAAGGATTACATCATCATGGAAAGGAAAAATAAATCTAAAAAAATCATGATAATGAAAAAACATTACTTCCCATCCTCCCATGTACTCTCGTAATGCCAGATAGAAAACATAGTATAAGAACCAAATGAATTTTTAATCCATGAATCACAATATTTCAATGATACTATATTTATAATAGTCTCCCCATGACCATAAAATTGTTATCAATATCAAACTCTTATATGGTAAATACTTGTGAGACATCATGAATATATCAATGATAATGAGATATGTGAATGATGTTATGGATCCTACCGAACTACATGGGATGTGCCAACCAATAGACCATATAAAAAAAAATATAATAACATATAATTCCCAAAGAACATGGGATAAAACTTACTACCACAACCAAACCACCACAACCCCCGTGAAAGGGAAACTATCCAGAATATGGTGTACCAAATTTAAAACTATAAGGGTGTTCTTATATTATTAAAATCAAATACTTTTAGTCGTGTTTCACCTTCATCCTCTAACAAACTATTAGAAAAATCTATGTCATTATTTTCACCACATTGGGATTGTGAACGGTTGATTCCCCTGCTATTTTCCATCACAACATAGAATAAAACATCCCCCCAAACAATTCCTTAAATGGGGTCATACCAACATATGATTGGTAGTTTTATTTATATGTTAAATCAACTAATGAAAATCTTTTTTCCTATGAATCTCTTAAATATTTGATGAATATTTTAGAAATATACTCTAGCGACTAGATGGTTCAAACTATCTACGCATCCCAATGTGGGTGTGAACTGGATATATGGTTTAAGAAAGCTCATATTACATGATATAATCATCACCATAATCTAAAGTTATAATGGAAACTCATTTATTAGATAATAGAAATAATATTTTATATAGTTTCATGAAGTCATACACATACTTTTGTGAAAAAACATACCTGAATCCCAAGTCCTTGATTGTTACTATATGATGTGACTTATTCAGTAGATCTATTATTACGATAATGACCTAGTCCATCCTATGATCGTGAATATTTTATCTTTGGGCCTAGCCTGCATTTTTTTTCTTTCCACATGATCAAAACCTCATGAATTCCCCAGGAAAATGATACATGATGGGAGAGTTATCCACATCACATTATAAAATGGTGCTTTTGCTCATCCTACCTCATTTTGGGATTTGAAAAATTCAACCCACCAAGACTCACCCAACGTATTCAATGGTTCACCAAATAGAAACTTTATTTAACACTATTTGATGTTCCATTGAGGAATTTTAGCTCTTCGGGTAGGGGGTGATTATGAAAATTCCACTTCAAATGAGGAGGATCAAGAAGAGCCCATTTATAATGTTGCATGGAAACAACATCCATAATGAGCTATTTTTCTAGGTAATTCATAAGGACTAGAACCCATGGAATTAAAATACCTATATGAATATCCTAAAGTGAATAATATCAATTATAACGATCCATTATATCCCACATTCATGGTTTTGGTTGCATTGGGAAATTCCCACACCATTTTACTTTCCCTGGGATCTGGACATCTGGAATTCCCCATTAAAAGGCCTCATGATGGTAGAGGTATCCACACCACCTTGTAAAGGGATTCTATGTGATCATCCTCTTTATATGTGGTATGGACATAATACACCCCCAAAACAGCCCAATATCCACACATTCACATCATATGGACATAGATTCTAAAACAACTATGTAACATCCCGATCTATATTACCACTAGAAAGGGGGTTGTATCAGTCACCAAATTGCATTAATTATGCCTCCCCATATGCTAGTGTATCCCAACTACTAGTTAGGGTTTACTAACATTATCTAAAGGATACTATACCCTATATATCATAGTAGAACAACATTTTACTCTACATTAAAAATAAAATTATTTCAAAATCGGTGTAAAATAAAAATAAAAAATCACTTAATCTCACCACCTCTCTCGCTAGGCCCACATGATGCAACCTATAGGGGGTTCCCCTTTAACGTGTGATGGCCCCATCAACTTGTTATCCAATTTTAATTTTCTCTAGGTTTCATCTTGATTATTCCTTTAGATGATGATATATAATCCTATACCCATTTCCTCCCTCTCTTTATATTTTTTTTTGTTTTCCCTCACACAATGTGGCTTGGAAGAAGCCTATAATGAATGGATGATGCTATTTTTATTATTCTCATTGGTTTTATGTTGTTCATAGGGTCTCTCATGACTCATTGTTTTGTATTCTGAAAACCTATTATAAAGGAGAAGCAGTTTGGGATTTTTTAGATCACATCTATCAATTAGGGGAAAGGTTTTCTATCCTCTACTATTGCTTCTCTTTTTTATTTAATATTTTTTTGAAATTCATCAGTCCATGGTATAATGTTTTGTGAGTTTTTTCATTGGAAGACATGAAATCATATAAAATTGTATTTATATATATAAAATATATCATATATGTATGTATTTCCACATGGAGATGGAAATATATTTATTGAGTCAAGGATATATATATATATATATATATATATATGATTGTACATGTGGGTGAGTGTGTGGATGTTTTTAGTGGTGATCATCGAATCTGTCGAGTTGCAAAGTAGATTGGCCTGGCGTCTAACTGGATGTGGAGTCCTATTCATATACCTTAACTTTGAGAAATGCATTAATTAATTGATAACATAAATTTTTTTACTTTTAATTTATGAGGTGAATTATTTAGATTAAATTATTCTTGAATTTGAATTTATTATATTTCATGATTTATATTCTAATTGTACTCTTTGATTTGTGTGATAAGAAATATTTGAATTTTATAGTAAAACCCATCCAGTGGAGTAGAATTGTATTCAAGCTAGAAATTAGAGAGTATACATTTATGGTTACTTGGTTTTCTGTTATAATATTACCTTATTCTCTTTCCATTAATTTTATTTTTTTGGTGGTTACGCCCAAAACTACCAACACCCAATGTTGGGTGATATGCCAAAATTTTTATTTTAGTTATTTGATTTACTTGAGCCTCTATTTGGGTATGCCTAGGTTTGACCATTGAAATTGAAATATTTTATATTTTAAATGCCTTTTCTTATATTTTGAGATTTCATAATGGAAAGAAGCATATATGATTACCACATGAAACGCCTATGTTAAGTGCTTCAAATTTAAAAATTAATGTTAAATGGAAATTGGATAGTATAGTAAGTATATGACTATTTGTAATGTCCCGGACCTCTCCGACCCATTCCTTTGTCAAAAAGAAGGTCAAGAATTGTTCTGGAGGGTAAAATGGACTTTTCCCACACTTGCCAGAATTTTGAAACTACACGCCGTGTAGTTTGAGTACATGTCGTGTACCCTCTTCCCCGGTATACCCCGTGTTGCAGACCGTGTCCTTGCTATGTGGAATAATGGGTGCACGCTGTGTGTCCAGTTCTACACGCTGTGTAGTCCTTCCCCGCGTACGCGTTACCAGTCAACGGCCGTGTACCGTGTTGGAGATGTGTCCTTTCCATGTGCAATAAATGAGTACAAGCCGTGTGTCTAAACTACACGTCGTGTAGCCCTTCCCTGCGTATGAGTTACCCTCAATGCGTGTCTTGACCAGTCAATAGCCGCAGAGCCGTGTTGGAAGCCACGTGGAGACCATGTGAAGGAACTGAGTACACGCCATGTACCATATAGTACACATCGTGTACTTTTTCTTTTCATGCCTATAAAATGAGGGGTCCCCTCCTCCTTTCAACTTACACCTCTCCTCCCCTCTCCTCTGAGCAGAGCTCTCTCAAGAGACTCGAAGTCTCTTCCTACCATAACTTCTTCGTCTGAGCACCAATTTACGATCCGTCAGTGGCCACGGGATCGTAATGAAGAGGCGGAACTTCCGAGCTTGGGTCCGTTGTCTTTCCTTCGGCCTTTCCTTTCCGACTTCCACCCGATGAGGTTTTTTCGGGACCCGACAGAGGTGACGGGCGCCGACGGACGCCTTCTAAGGTTGATCCAGGGTAGCGTTGCGATCAAGAACCTGTTGAGGGAGGGATCTTACCTTAGTCTCCCAAATTTGTGCATCATGCGGGGTGGGTGTCCTTTTGTTTACGTGAAACACTTTTGAACTGGTTTAATAAAGATAATAACTGGCTTATATAACAGGGATGGGAAGTTGTGATTGCTGTTACTTTATATCCTGTGATATTATGTTGTGAATTGAATGAGCTTCTACCTACTAAAAATCACGGTCGTTGGGGGCCTTTTCTTACACAATTAAATGTTTCCCTCTCATTCTGGATTTTCTTATGGGTGGAAACTGTGTGGAATGTGGAATTTGGTTAATCACGTAATGTTGGCTATTTAAAATCTGGAACCCTTGTGTGATCACCCCAGTTATCCAAAATGGAATAATGAACATGTGGGTTTTGTCTGGGATATATGGAATGTGATGGGGGTGTTTTGTGGGTTGTTGTGGATCGGGTGAGCATCGGGGCTATGGTTGGATTGGTTGTCGGTTGGTGTAAATGTTATGATGGTGATGGGTAGTGGGGCTGTGATAAATGGTATTAAAGGGATTATGATGTACGGTGTAGTTGTGGTTACGGTGGTTGGCAGAGGGGCTGCAGGGATGGGTTTAAATGTGAACAGGCTATGGGTTGTGATAATAACTAAAAAAGTGGAAGATTTAATGATTGGTGGGGCGTGGTAATGGAATGGGTTTAATAATAATCAATGGGGTTGGTTGGTTGATAAGAGGGACTTTGTTGTGCTGCTTATGTTTTTTCTAACTTGTTTGTGGATGGTAGGGATATGTTCACGAACGATTGGTGTGGTTGGTTGTGGATAGTTTCCCAGTAGTTAAGGAACTAAATAAACTAATTCTGCTGAAATGTGAAAACCTAAATGGGGTGGGGGTTGTTTGTTGTATGCATGCTTTGTAGTAGTAGTGTCGAGGCACGTGCTCAGTTTCTCTGTTTAGAAGCCATAGGTTGGGCTGTGTGGTTGGTATATGTATATATATCTGGATCTTTTGTGTTTTATCGCACCCCACCCATATTGAGCACTTAGTGCCGAACACTCCCATTTTATGGGAGAGGGTGTTTTTCCCTTAGTTACTAGCTCCTTCCTGATCCTTCTCCCCTAGGATATGATGGCTTGAGGCGACCTTACACCTAAGACTCTTTGGGTAGGTTCCGATTGGGGTGGTTTTATCCCAAGACTCTTCGGGCAGGTTCTACTGTTTCCCATGAATCTTAGGGATGAGGCCTAGGTGTGTGCGGGCGGGATGTGTGATTGTGAGGCCCAGGTGTGTGCGGGCGGGATGCGTGGTTGTGAGGCCCAGGTGTGTGCGGGTGGGGAGAGTGTGGCAGCATCAGGACGTTCGTCGTTGGGAACATAAGCTAACTAAAGGGAAATGGTGCAGGGTACCCAATACTCTTATTTCTTATATACTACTACCTATTGTGCTTGTGTTTTGGTGAGTGTGGCTGCTGAGGTTGGGTGGATAAAATTCCTCGCTAGGTTTCTTCTGTTATTCTCACGGGACATTTGGATGTCTCCCCACTTGTTCACGAGTGCTTTAGGTTTATTTACTTAGTATACTTGTATGCTCACCCTACGTTTACTTTCAGGTTTCCAAGAGGACTACCAGGGCCGTGCGGGACCCTAATAGTTGGACAGTTGGATTTGTTGCAGTTGTATTTCTCTTGTTTTCTTTTGGTACTGTACTTTGAGTTTATTGTACTTGTACCTTGTTATAAAATTGTTTAAACATGGATGTGGGAATGGTTAGGGATTATTTCTATACACTTTCCCTTTTGGTGGTTGACTTGTCTTATTTCTCGATCTTTAAAAAAATAAAAAGGGTAATTCCTCTCATATTTGTGAAAAACTCATACCCTTGGTGCTAGTCGCCACCTCGGGGCCTACTGGAGGTGGGACTCGGGGGTAATTATATCCCTTTCTCCATTTCCAACTCAGGAGGGGCATCTTTGGTGGGAGGGGGTCATGATAGAATGGTATCAGAGCCAGGTTGAGAGATAGGATGGAGTATGGAGTTAGGCACAGTGAGGATTGCATGGGATGGTAGGGCAACCGTGTTAGTTAATCTTGGTGCGGGATATAGGCAAGGGAAGACCGGCTAGGAAACAGGATTTTAGGGCCACCCCATGATCTGATGCAAGGACTCTGAGCCTACCGAACGACCAAGTGAGACTACATTGATTTCAAGGTAGAGACCCTAGTGAAGGTACATGCATCATCACGATTGAGTTTTACTTGATTTGGGTGTTCTGGGAAAGAAATTGAAATAAAATGATGAAATGAAATCTTGAGTTTTTCCTTACTACTTGGGCTTAGGCGATCCTTGTTTACCGTACAGCTATGGCACCTGGACGTCTTCCCCGGGTGGCTTAGAAGGTCGAGGCCCAGCAGATTTAGGTGGTCAATCAGTTGAGGATTGACCGAGAGGAGGAAGATAGCCAATGACAGAAGACTCTCAGTTCTTTCCAGCAGCAGACCCTCATGAAGTACGAGGGTAGTACTTCAGATACGGAGACAAAGGGGTAGATTGAGGAGCTAGGGATCACTTTTACCTTGATCCGTGCTCCGAGGGAGTATTGGGTTCCCCTAGGTGTCAGTCAGATGAGAGGTGCGGCGCGACAGTGGTGGACGCTCTACCTCAGAGAGAGGATAGAGGCAGAGGTTCTATGGGCTAACTTTGAGAAGGAATTCCGAGAGCAATTCCTTTCTTCCATGATCAAGGCGGAGAAGTGGCATGAGTTACTCTCCCTCCAGCAGGGGAGTATGACGGTACGAGGGCTGGGGATCAAGTTCAATGATCTCTTGCGCTTTTCTTCGGATCTCTTTCCGGATGAGGTGTCTCGGGTGATACATTTGGAGGAGGCGCTTCGTCTTTCACTCCAGTATGTTGTCACCCCCTTCACCCTTCCGACGTACTTGGAAGTACAGAAGAAGGAAGAAGTTGTAGAGAGGATGCACTCGCTGGGAGGTGCACCCCGAGAGGGGATCCATCTAGGTTCTTCGAAGGGGAAGGTATTCATCAGCAGGTCTCCTACGACGGGACCTTCCAAGTTCAGGCCAGTGGGGAGCAGGCCCCAGCAGTTCTAGTTCAAATCTTCAGGTCATCGTCCCTTTTTCACGAGCCTAGGACCGAGGTGTTTTTCATGTTGTGGTTTCAGGAATGTTCAGAGTTGGTGCCCGACTCGAGCTCAGTACGGTGGAGGTGGGTAGGTTCAGCGCCCACCTCAGCAGCACCAGTTGCCGGCGAGGCCCATCCAGCAGAAGCAGGACCATGCCCCTCTGAGGGAAGACTTTGCGGGAGGAGGCCAACCTCAGGGTTCTCCTCAGGGACCTCAACAAGGGCATGTTCGAGGAGGTGGATGACATCAGAGAGGCAGAGGAGCTGGGAGTGGACAGTTTCACACATCAGAGTTGGTAGCTCCAGTAGAACCAGAGGTGGTACGAGGTATGATTTGTTTGTTCAGTACTCTTTTTTCTGCTTTTTTCAATTCGAGATCCTCACACTCTTTTGTTGCACCTAGTCTAGCCCATGCTTTGGGACTAGACGTAGAGAGAATTTCCATACCACTGGTACTGAGTACACCAGTTGGAGGCCAGACCAGTGTATCATGTGTTTTTCGGGGATGTGGGATGACGTTGGGACCACATCGATCTAGTGGGGACCTTCTTCTGTTACAGATGTAGCCATACGATGTCATCCTAGGAATCGACTGGTTGTTTTTTATTAGTTCCGTTGTCGACTTCTTCCGGAGAAGAGTCGTGTTCTCCGACGTGGATGGGCAGCGCGTACCTTTTGTTGGTGAGAGGAGCTATCAGGAAGGAAGCCGACGTGTGGAGCCTATCCTTTCCTTGTTGGGTGGGTTATCAGTGGTTCCAACTGATACAGAGATGATTGATATCCCATAGGTTGTTGGGGAGTTCCTCGATGTTCTTCCTAAGGAGGTTGTAACTCTACCCCCCCGACGTGATGTTGAGTTTGGGATAGACTTATAGCCTGGTGCCCATCCGATTTCGATGGCCCCTTATCGGATGGCACCTTAGGAGTCGCGGGAGTTACGGATTCAGATTGACGATCTGATGGAGAAGGGTTTTGTTTGAACCAGCGTGTCACCATGGGGTGCTCCAGTTTTCTTCGTGAAGAAGGCAGATGGTGGTCTCGGGATATGCATAGACTACCGAATGTTGAACCAGGTAACGATCAAGACCGCTACCCCCTTCCAAGGATAGATAATCTCTTCGACCAGCTGAGGGGAGCGGGTTTGTTATTTAAGATTGATCTGTGATCAGGATATCATCAGGTGAGGGTGAAGGATAGTGACATTTCGAAGATGGCTTTCAGGTGCAGGTATGGGCACTTCGAGTTTGTAGTGACATAGTTTGGAGTTACGAATGCACCGGCTATGTTCATGGGACTTATGAACTTTGTCTTCCGAGAGTTTCTGGACCGATTCGTCGTTGTGTTTATCGATGAAATCCTGATCTACTCAAGGTCAGAGGAGGATCATGCTGAGCATCTCAGGGCAGTCTTGGAAGTCCTTCGACACCACCAGCTTTACGGGAAATTTTCGAAGTGTATGTTCTTGACAGAAGAAGTACGCTTCCTTGGGAACGTGGTGTCTCAGCATGGAGTGTCAATGGACCCATCAAAGGTGAAGGCAGTTGTTTCTTGGGCAGGACCCAAGAGCGTGGTAGAAATTCGTAGTTTCTTGGGGTTAGTAGGTTACTATTGTAGGTTCGTTTTAGACTTCTCTCGAGTTTCAGCTCCATTGAAAGCTTTGATGTGGAAGAACCAGGTCTTCCTATGGAGCGAGCAGTGCCAGAAATCTTTTGACTACCTAAAGGAGAAGTTGGTCAGTGCATCTGTACTTAGGTTTCCATAAGAGGGGTTGTTGTATGAAGTGTTTTGTGATGCTTCTGGCATTGGTTTGAGGTGCGTGCTGATGCAGAAGAATGGAGTGATTTGTTATGGGTCTAGTCAGTTGCGCCCTCATGAGTGTAAATATGCCACCCATGACCTGGATCATTCAGCAGTAGTGCTCACACTGAAGCTGTGGAAACATTACCTTTTTGGGGAGCACTTTGTGGTCTTCTCAGATCACAAGAGCCTGCATTATATCTTCTCCCAGCGTGACCTGAACTTGTGGCAGCAGATATGGGTCGAGTTTCTCCAAGACTATGACTTTGAGATCTCTTACACTGAAGGTAAGGGCAACGTTGTGGCTGATGCCCTGAGCAGGAAGTCGCATCAGTAAGTGGTTCGAGAATCTGCTTATTCTTGGAAAGGCGATGGGAGAGTTGGTTGCCTTGCACTTGGATGCCAGGGTAGAAGGTGTTAAAGGCTATTTGTTTCAGATGACAGTGCAGTCCTCCTTGTTGCAACAGGTGGAAGAGTCCCAGTGGGGGGACTCCGAGGAAAAAGTGATGTGGGATCATGTCGATCAGGGGAACGCTCCAGAGGGATGGTCAGAGAACAACCGACATCAGATTCTTTTTCATGGAAGGTTGTTTGTCCTGGAGACAATGCGTGAGGGAGTCCTCCGTGAGTTCCATAGATCATACATGGTGGTATATCCAGGAGTTTCAAAAATTTACCAAGGCCTGAGGGATCAGTTTTGGTGGCCCGGGGTGAAACGGGCAGTGGAAAAGTTTGTGGCTAAGTGCATAGTGTGTCAGCAAGTGACGGCTGAACACCATGTTCCTAGTGGTTTGCTGCATCCTTTAGATGTCCCCGAGTGGAAGTTGGATGAAATCTCGATGGACTTCGTCACAAGACTACCCAGAGCTCAGGGTGGTTATGATGTTATCTGGGTAGTGGTGGATCGTCTGACGAAATCGGCTCACTTATTAGCAATTAAGGAGTCATGCCCGGTGAGTACCTTAGCACAGAGGTACATAGACGGGGTGGTGCGTTTGCATGGAGTTCCGAGGACTATCATCTCAGATCGGGATACTCAGTTTACCTCACGAGTCTGGAGGGGGTTACAACATGCTTTTGGCACCCAGCTAGGCCTTAGCACTGCCTTCCACCCCCAGACCGATGGGAAGACAGAGCGGACTATCCAGACGTTGGAGGACATGCTGCGAGCATGCATTCTAGACTTTCGAAGCTCATGGGTACGACACTTGACTTTAGTAGAGTTTGCCACCAACAACAGATTCCACTCTACTATTGGAATGGCACCGTTTGAGGCTTTGTATGGAAGGTCATGTCGTTCACCCATTTTATGGGCATAGGTTGGTGAGATTAGTGCTCTTGGGCCAGAGGTAGTGCAGAGTACCACAGAGAAAGTCTATCTTGTACGTGAGAGGATGAAAGCAGCTCAGGACCGACATAATTCTTATGCTGACCCTCGGAGGAGGCCCTTGGAGTTCGAGGTGGGGGATCATGTGTTCATGAAGGTTTCCCCTTGATGGGGGTAGCAGAGATTTGGGAAAGGAAGCAAGCTCTCACCCAGGTTCATCGGACCTTTCAAGGTGATGAGGTGAGTCGGTGAGGTGGCATATCAGCTGGCCCTGCCACCTCAGTTGGATAAGGTTCATGATGTCTTCCATGTCTCCCATCTTTGTCAGTACTTACACGATGACTCCCATGTTATCTACTGGGGAGAGTTAGATATGGGAGATGACGCGACCTTCGAGGAATGACCAGTCAGAATCAAAGATCATAAAGAGAAGGTGCTCTTTGGATGAACCATTCCCTTGGTTTGTGTGTTGTGGAGGCATGGCGGCCTCGAGGAGAGCACTTGGGAGTGGGAGACCCAGATGCATGCTCAGTACCAGGAGTTGTTTTGACTTGTGTTTTTACCTTGTTCTTCTGAGCTTGTTTTTATGTTGTACTATGTACCTTTGATTAATGGAATGCTTGGCTTGTCAGTTGTGAGACCTTTTGTGTATTTGTTCCCTGGTAATGTGTAACATGTCCAGATGTGTGGGAAAGGGAAAAACCTGACCCTTAATCGAGATTCATTAACGCGGATGCGATTGAACCCGTGTGGGTGAGTCAGTGCCGCCTAAAGCAGATAATATCTCGACATAGGTCAGGGAATTTCCCAAACCCACGTGTTCGGGCAGTGTGTTGGTTGTGTGGTTTTGGGGTTAGTGCGAGTTGAAAAATCCTAATGTATGAAAGTGGGAAGACCCAATTTTTAATTGAGACGCATTAATGAGGATGCGATTAAACCCGTGCAGGCGAGTCAGTGCTTCCTATAGCGGATAATATCTTGACATATGAGAAGGAATTCCTAACACATATGATTAGGGTTGTTGGTTGGGTTCCTGTTATAATGATAACCCTAAGAGGTATATTGTTGGGTTTTCCTCTAGGTTGGTTTTGAATTCTCAGGGACGAAAATGTTTTAAGAGGTATCTGATGTAATGTCCCGGACCTCTTCGGCCCATTACTTTGTTCAAAAGAAGGTCAAGAAGTATTCTGGAGGGTAAAATGGACTTTCACCACACTTTCCAGAATTTTGAAGCTACACGCTGTGTAGTTTGAGTACACACCGTGTACTCCCTTCCTTGGTATACCTCGTGTTGCAGACCGTGTCCTTGCTGTGTGGAATAATGGGTGAACGCCATGTGTCCAGTTATACATGCCGTGTAGTCCTTCCCCATGTACGCGTTACCAGTCAACGGTCGTGTACCATGTTGGTGTCGTGTCCTTTCCGTGTGCAACAAATGAGTACACGCCGTGTGACTAAACTACACGCTGTATAGTCCTTCCCCGCGTATGCGTTACCCTCAAACCGTTTGTTGACTAGTCAACGGCCGCAGAGCCATGTTGGAAGCCACGTGGAGACCATGTGAAAGAACCGAGTACACGCCGCGTACCATAAAGTACACATTGTGTACTTTTTATTTTCACACCTATAAAAGGAAGGGTCCCCTCCTCCTTTCAACTGACACCTCACCTCCCCTCTCCTCTGAGTAGATCTCTCTCAAGAGACTCGAAGGCTCTTCCTACCATAACTTCTTCGTCCGAGCTCCGATTTACGATCCATCAGCGGCCACGAGATCGTAACGACGAGTCGGAACTTCTGAGCCTGGGTCCGTTGTCTTTCCTTCGGCCTTTCCTATCGGACTTCCACCCGAGGAGGTTTTTTCGGGACCCGACAGAGGTGACGGGCGCCGATGGATGTCTTCTAAGGTTGATCCGGGGGAGCGTTGTGATCAAGAACCTGCTGAGGTGGGGATATTACCTTCGTCTACCTAATTTTTGCATCATGCGGGGTGGGTGTCCTTTTGTTTACGTGAAACACTTTTGAACCGGTTTAATAAAGATAATAACTGGCTTATATAACGGGGATGGGAAGTTGTGATTGCTGTTACTTTATATCCTATAATATTATGTTTTGAATTGAATTATCTTCTACCTACTAAAAATAACGGTCGTTGGGGGCCTTTTCTTATGTAATTAAATGTTTCCCTCTCCTTCTGGATTTTCTTATGGGTGAAAACTTATGGAATGTGGAATTTGGATAATCACGTAAAGTTGGATGTTTAAAATCTGGAACACTTGTGTGATCACCCCAGTTATACAAAATGGAATAATGAACATGTGGGTGTTGTCTTGGATACGTGGCATGTGATTGGGGTGTTTTGTGGTTTGTTGTGGATCGGGTGAGTAGCAGGGCTGCGGTTGGCTTGGTTGTGGGTTGGTGTGAATGTTATGATGGTGATGGGCAGCGGGGATGCGATAAATGGTATTAAAGGGATAAAGATGTATGATGCAGTTGTGGTTATGGTGGTTGGTAGCGGGGCTGCAGGGATGGGTTTAAATGTGAACGAGATATGGGTTGTGATAATAACTTAAAATGTGGAAGAGTTAATGATTGGTGGGGTGTGGTAATGGAATGGGTTTAATAATAATCAATGGGGTTGGTTGATTGATAAGAGGGACTTTGTTGTGCTGCTTATGTTTCCCCTAACTTGTTTGTGGATGGCAGGGATATGTTTACGAACTATTGGTGTGGTTGGTTGTGGATAGCTGCCCAGTAGTTAAGGAACTAAATATAATAATTCTGCTGAAATGTGAAAACCTAAATGGGGTGGGGGTTATTTGTTATATGCATGCTTTGTAGTAGTATTGTTGAGGCACGTTCTCCGTTTCTCTGTTTAGAAGCCATAGGTTGGGCTGTGTGGTTGGTATATATATATATCTGTATCTTTTGGGTTTTATCTCACCCCACCCATATTGAGAACTTAGTGACGAACACTTCCATTTTATGGGAGAGGGTGTTTTTTCCCTTAGTTACCAGCTCCTTCCTACTCCTTCTCCCCAGGCTATAATGGCTTGAGACGACCGTACACCTAAGACTCTTCAGGTAGGTTTCGATTGGGGTGGTTTTAGCCCAAGACTCTTCGGGCAGGTTCTACTATTTCCCATGAATCTTCGAGATGAGGCCCAGGTGTGTGCGGGCAGGATGCATGGTTGTGAGGCCCAAGTGTGTGCGAGCAGGATGTGTGGTTGTGAGGCCTAGGTGTGTGTGGGCGGGATGCGTGGTTGTGAGGCACATGTGTGTGCGGGAGGGATGTGTGGTTGTGAGGCCCATGTGTGTGCGGGTGGGGAGAGTGTGGCAGCGTTCGGACGTTCGTCGTTAGGAACAATAGCTAACTAAAGGGAAATGGTACGCGGTACCCAATACTCTTGTTTCTTATATACTACCACCATTTGTGCTTGATTTTGGTGAGTGTGGCTGGTGAGGTTGGGTGGATATAAATCATTTCTAGGTTTCTTCTGTTGTTCTCACAGGACATTTTGATATCTCCCCACTTGTGCACGAGAGCTTTAGGTTTAACTACTAAGTATACTTGTATGCTCACCCTACATTTACTTTCAAGTTTCCAGGAGGACTACCAAGGCCGTGCAGGACCCTACTAGTCAGACAGTTGGAGTAGTTGTAGTTGTTGTTCTCTTGTTTTCTTTTGGTATTGTACTTTGATCTTTCTTGTACTTGTACCTTGTTATAAATTTTTTTAATCATGCATGTGGTAATGGTTTGGGTTTGTTTCTATTCACTTTCCCTTTTTCATTTTGGTGGTTGACTTGCCCTATTTCCCGATATTTAAAAAAATAAAAAGGGTAGTGCCTCCCATATTTGCGAAAAACTCATACCCTTCATTCTAGTCGCCACCCCGGGGCCTACTAGAGGCCGGACTCGGGGGTCATTATCTCCCTTTCGCCATTGCCAGCTCAGGAGCGGCATCTTTGGTGGGAGGGGGTCATGAAACTATTACTTATTAAATAATATTAAATAATATATAATATTTATTTGTCACCCCTTATCATGTTAATGGATGGTAGAAATGTGAATCTTGATTAATGAAATTTTTTTAAATAGATTAAATGAAATGTTTCATGATACATGGCCTTAGCACACAAATAAAAGGCAATACTAGAACCAAATCGACTTATTGATTAATTAAGACTTCATTAGTTGGTTAAATGCTCAATTAGACTTATCACCCTAATGAAAGATAATAACATGAACAATATGATATAATATAAGAAATAATTATCAAACTACGCATGGAATGACTTGAGCTCCTGTTGCATTACGATGTGAATGCCTTGATCACTTGAGGACCCCATTCAAAATTCATTGATACAACTTGCTTATTTTTTACCAACCTAGAACCCAATAATTATCTAATATAGCATGCCTGATATTACACCGCAAGATCCATCATATAGAACTACATGATTCATTGGCTACACTCTTCGGATTCTGTACTGACAATTAGGTGCTATGGTAAAATCCCATCGGGCGTAGTCATTTTATAGCCTTGTTTTAACTTGGATGAACTCCATGGACTCGGTAGGCATCCCATGGTGGAATGAATTGGACTGAATTACTAGTATTAAACTCTAAACCTTATCCAGGAAATATTTATCCTTGAGTTGGAAACCCTTGAGTTGTAAATTTACACTATTTTTTACATGGAACATTATTATTTAATATCATCACATGTTACTATATTTCATATTGGAACAATCATTATTGCTGACTTCTGTTTTTACTATAACCTGATAACATTAAAATAATGAACTATTTATATGTTAAGATAACAACCAATGAATGAACTGGTTAATTTTCATTTCTTAACAATGTATTGACATATTTTTTATGAATTCATCCAGACATTTTAATTTATATTGCACTGTCGGGATTGGTCTTGAAACCATGTGTGCCAGCATACTGAGTTTTATATCTCACACCCTACTTGAGTAACCCTGGTAGCTGAGTAGACCTTAAATTTGTAAAATATAGGTTGATTTCTTTATATCATTTTCTACGATGTAGAGAGAAATGGACCGATTTGGTTATTGGGATGCTCTTGGAGAACGCCCATGGGGTTTTTCCATATTTTCTTGATTCAAATCTATGATGAAAAGGATGTTGTTGTTTTTTGTTTCTTTAAGTGATTCATCATCAAAATGAAATTCATTTAATTATTTTATTAACTAGTGTTGGCTTGATTATGGAAATCCCACATTGATGGGGGAGGAGCACAAATCACCCCTTTATTAGGTGGTGTGGATACCTCTAACATAATGCAGGATTTTACTTGGGGGGTCTAATGGGCTAGATCCCGGTGAATGAAAAACCATGTGGGATTGGACAAAAGTTGAAAATATCATGACCATGGGAAGGACATGGCCATTCCAAAGGGTATCAGAGCCAGTGTTTACTTGATATTCCAATGAGGATGCTGTGATATTATAGGGGAGGGTTATAGAAATTCAACATAGAAGGAGGAGGAACACAAAGAAAACCTTTATAAGGTTGTGTGGATATCTCAACTATAGTGATGCATTTTCCAAGTGGATCATTGAGGAAAGATCCTAGATAATTTAAAATAGTATGATCTATGCCCAAAGAGGAAAATATCTTGATTTTGGGATGGACTGGGTCATTATAATTATGTAGAAAAATAATTTACCCAACTAATCCTAGTGTAATTTTTAGTTTAAGTCCATCAAGATTTCATCCATCATTAACTTGGGGGAATCCATGTGATGGAACAAACCACAAAGAACAATGTGTTTTTATTTTTCCTATTAGAAAATTACATATCAACAAAAATTCATACCCAAAAATGATTTCATTTTGGGATACACAAAATTAATCATAAAACCATGGTATATAGTAGTTAATATTCGGTGCACCGTTAAATGTGAGTTGTAAAATACCATGTATATTCTCATGCAATAACACTGGAATGAAAAACCATCTATAAATCAAAATCAATTTCTTAACATCCTCAGAATGTAGCTATAGGTCATCACTATGGCTAATATGAACATGTATCACTTCCACCTCAGAGTCTCCCTAATTATACTCTTCCACATTCTACATTTAAGTGGAATTCATAGTCATTTGGAATAAGAATCTTATTTCATTTTCTGCCTCAACATATAGATTCATTGATATTAACTCATGCATCTCCAACCTATAATTACTAGAATATTAAATATAATACCTTAGTGAATTCTTATATATAATTTAAGCCATGAAATAACCATTTCCCATGTTGTAGGATATCTCAATGTTTTAGTCCAAAATAAACCCTATCCACATATATATTTGTAGATTCATTTATCATTAAGAGAAAATAAACATGAATATTTTTTCAATAGTTAAAAAATCTAATAATTCATGGATAATGTATTTTCTCTAAACCTCACTGGGAACCCAACTGCTACTAACTATAAATCATGTCTTGAATAAATAAAATCATGGGGTTGTAACTTCTGATACACATTATAGATTACTTCCTTCTTCAATATTAGGATACATCAAAAATCCAAGAAGGAATCATCACAAAAAACACTAACCACAGACCTTTTTTTAAAATTAAATATGTTTTATCCTAGTCAATATGACATTTCAGAAAGTGAAACATAATATAACACTAACCATTAGATATAAAAAATGTCAATTTATTGAAAAATATGTTAATAGATCCACAATCCATAAGAAATTAGTCACAAAACTCCAGTAATACCCTCTAATACTGAGGAAAATGCAACCCATTTCATCATTTTTAGGTGCCTCCAACTAAAAACCACATCTATTATCAATGGGTCTACAAAAAACTTATTTTAGGACACCTCATGTCCACTGAAATTATCATCCCATATCAAAAATATTCACATGGAAAAAAATCCATATAGTTTGTGGTAAAAAAGTACTTATAATAAAGCTCTATGTTGATGAGCATGCTTCTACATTAGAATTGATTGGATGCAGATTTTATCAATGAACAAAAAGTAAAAATTGTCCCAAAACAATCATAATTGGATGTTCACGAGCACTATAAATAAAAATTCGTTGTAAATATAACCAAATGATATGAACAAATTCTAGTTGTGCTTGTTCCTGCATCAGATGAAACTCTTCAGGCTATCATCCATCTTCATTATCATCCAGTGATATCCAAAATATTGATTGATCTTAGAGAACAATAGAACTAATATTATTTTCTATAAGGGATATTAAATCCTTATACGAGTCTTGTGACTTATTATTTTCAAAGAATTTATTGTTTTCTGTATTTAAACAGCCTTAGAATGTCATCAAAATTAGTGTTGAATAACAAAACAACATCCCTTGATGAATCACAATCTAGATGAAACCCTTATTTATCGGGTCATCTATTTGGATCATTTACTAAAGAAATATAGATCATACAATTTAATAAGGAAAACATAAATATTATAAATACCCATTGATATTATTATATTAAAAAATTGATATCAGATCAAGTATAAATCTTAATATCCTCCTCTAGAAAAATCTCCATAAATTGATTAATGACTATGGGAACATATATCATCCTATCACCCATTGACTAACCAAAAAACATTCAATCATACAAAGAAGGGGCTCAATACATCTACTTATAATATGATAACCCCATTAATTGAAGTAAACAACATATTGAACATCAACATATGTGAACATAGAATTCCTGATGAATAAAATTATTAATGCTCACATTGAATAGAACAAGTTAAATCCAATGATTAAATTGTACAATATTATCTAAAGTAAGAAGAGATACCTACATGAGTAATGCAACCCCATTGTCATCCTACAACCCAAACACACATCAAATAAGAAGTTTTATCCCTTAACATGAATATTCAACAATAAAGGGGTAATAATCCACCATCTGTAATGTTCTATTACACAGAATAAGACTGGTAGAAGAAAGGAGGGAAAAGATTAAGTATAAAAAAGGGAGAAACATGGGTAGATGAAATCATAATTGTACCTGTTATGTCAAATGGTTCCTCTAGGGTTCAATGTTTTGATGCATAAAACATCCAACTCCTAGATCCACTTTATTGATACTAAAGGACACATCCTTTGGAACTCTCATGTCAGGCACCAAGAATACGAGGAACATATTGAGGTCATCCTAGAGCAACCCATCTCCCCTAAGAGGAGCACTAGTCTACATTCCCAATTGAGGAAATTTTATTACTGGTGGTTTCTAATATGTCTGAGGATGAAACAAACCACCACTATTATATTGAGATCAAAAGACTACTAGGTCGTGATTATGATAATTTCATTAAACCCCATGGATAGATTACATTGTACTAAATCCTACATGATAAGTAGAGGTTCTATATGCTGAAGAAAGAAAAAAGGGAAGCTATTGGGGATGAATTCCCATATGTCAAAACCATATAAACTATAGAATATTTGACCAATATGTTACATATATATTGTTCAATAAATCTATATAGAATTTCTATCAAGATGTTCCCCATAATGAGTGAATTTTTTTCAATCACTTATATATTATTTTGTAAATATAAACACATTAGAAATGAAATTTTGTATTTGTATACTAGATATGTTGGGAATAGATCCCCCTCAAGTCACCGTTCATGAGACATTTCATCAGGAATATGACAAGGGATGAAATTTAAAATATCCTTTAACATGATTCCATGTTCATTAATTTAAATACTCACCTATTTAAGATGAATAATGTTATTCATATAAACATACTTTTGATTCCACAATATGAACTCTTATTGGGTACCATTTATAATTTATACTACGAAACATCGACCAATTTGTTTTCCCTAGGATAAAATCTAATACCATGATTCACAAATCCACTTATTTTATAAATTGTAATGGATACCACTTCTCTAACCAATAATAAATTAATATGAAATAAATATTGATCTCATTTAAGAACCATTCCTTCTCAAAATCAAAGACACTTACCTCATAATTTTGTAGACCAATCCATAGAATGGAACACAATGTACTCTACTTATGATCTTATTCATTAGATAGATTAGTCCTCTAATGGTAAACTTGGTTAGCCAAATGAAACCTCCAATTATAAACCACACATAGAAAATCTCTATTATCTAAATCGAAAATGGAATAGAAACATTTTCATAGTTGGAAAGTATGATATTTTAATATGGTTTATCATATTAATTCATTTAATTTCTCAAATATCACCCAATAAAAACATGAAAACATGAAAACATATTGTATATACATCCCACAGGTCTCTAACAAGAAAAAAACAAACTGAAGTTGTAGATTCAATGGATAAAATTCATTGAATCTGACTATGGGGTTCTTTAAAATCCTATATCATAACCGATCATCCACTATGTATGACACACACCAAGGTGATGTGAAAACATTTCCCTTGTAACCCATGATGTCATCATATAGATTAACTCAAAAATACAACATAAATATCATCAATGTCATCTAATTCAACTTGGACATGACTCACTCTCCCCACATGTTCTCCTCCTAGGACTGTAATGAAGGAAGAGAGGTAATGATCCCCGAGTCATTCATTTGGTAGGCCTTCTGTCGGTGGTTAGCACCGTGTGTATATAAAATATCAAATATCGAAGGAATTACCATTATAATAAAAGTAGGATTATGTGATATTATTAAATAAATAATGAAACATCATCTTACAAGGATAAATTATATGAAAACCCCTAAAAATTATGTATAATGTAATCCATTATAGTGTGTCTCCAAATAAATACCCAAAAAACCGAATGCCAATAATCAATGACAGCTTGTATATTTGATTTATTAATGTACTACTCAACTCCCAATGGCCACCAATAAAAAAATTTATTTCTATATATATGTGAACCTAAAATTTATACTTATAAGGATGAGACTCAAGGTCTCTCATGAACATGCGAAAAATTCAAGAAAATGCACTAGAGGACAAAAAAATAAACCAAAATGCTTCTAAATTTGGAAAATAATTCAGATCCATGCAAACAAATGAATTATCTCCCAATAATTCATGAAGGTTTTAAAAAATAAAATTTACAAGTATATTAAAGGTATCCTAGAATACACTCCCATTGATTTTATACTATCACACCCCAATATCATATGTCATGGTGGTCCCATATATTACGTAGTGAAATTTTAACTAAAGACACCTAGAAAGTAACATCACATGTAACAAATTACATTTTTAGAAATTATTTATTTTTTAATAAATTAATGTTATTTTATATCTTATGTTACATACAACACCATGTTATTATTTCACTACACGCAACACTGTGTTCACATGCATCACAAAAAACACTAATTTTTAATAAAACAATGATATATTATCAGTATAGTAATTTCAAAATGGACACATTTCCATTGAAAATATTAATATGAATTTTATAAAGGAATTTTTATATATAATTTATAATTTTCAAATATAATATAAAAAATTATATGAATCCAATTAATTTTCTAGAAAAGCCATTATATGTTTCTAAAATACTATTTTCTCAAAAAAATGATTTTTTTCAATTTTTTAGTATAATTTTCATACAATTTGATAACATTAATTTGCTTATAAACATTAATTTTATAAATATTAATTTCAAAATTTGGTCAAGCTTATTTTTATCTTTTTTATTAAAAGATTCAATTTTGATGAACATTAAAAAAAAACAGAATTTAAATTAAAAAAATTATTTTTGATTAATTTATTCAGAAAATTATATATTATTTTAACATATTTTTATAGAAATATTATTTAAATTATAAATCAATGAATCCAATATTTTCCATTTGAATCAATTTCATATTGAAAATTTATATAAAACATTTAAATGGATTGAGAAAATTTTTATTTTAAAAAACTTTTTCTTCACATCGACGACATTTAGTTATAATATAATTTTACAATAATGTTTTTAGAATTTAGAAAATTGAATTAAATATATTTAATTTCAAATAATAATATAATCAAATAATGTCAACTTAAAATTTTCAAAAAAAAAGTAAACTAGAAAAAATTATTTATATTAGTTAAGATAAAAACGGGTTAACTAGTGGTGGTGAACTATTATGATAAAAATTTAAAAAAACTCAATAATTTAACAAAACCCATTATATACGAATATTTGTACCTTAAAATTTATATTCTAATGAATTGTCAATTTATGGAGCCCCTTGACCTGAAAATCAAAAAGATGGATTCCATTCTTTCAAAAAGTTACAATTGTGCCACTCACCTCACTCATAAAATGGTACCACCTATCCACTATTATTCACACCATATTAAATATTTAGATCATCTAATAAATTATTAAATTACTTCCCAGCATCCCTCCTCTCATTATAGAATAATAATTTTATATAAAAATCTATCTTAGGAAGGATTTTTTTACAATGATAAGGATGTTACATAAATAAGAGGTAACATTAATAATCAAGACTTGTTTTCATTATTAATTAGATTTAATAAATTATTATTATACCATGATAATATAATATAAAATATATGTTATCTATATTGAAAATTTCTTATGGTAGAGAATTAAAACCATCTCTACTTCTATCAAATAGATTAGGAAATCTTTATTTGTGTGTTTGGGGGACTACCACATCATGATATGATGCCATTCATCATTCCATTAAAACAACTAATGGTTGGTTTTAATTTTGTTTTAATATTTATATTTTATATTTATTATATTATTATACGTTTTTAATTATTATTGATCTCATAAATTCATATATTTCATGTTATGGGAATATGATATTGTCGCTAATGTGTTGAGAGGACAACCACGTCGTGAAGTGATGAGATTAATTCATCTTTCACATTGAAGGTAATAAGGGTGGATTTAATGAGTCTATGTGATCTAAATGATATAATAAAGATTATATAATAATAATATATCATTTTATTTCATTATTTGAAACCAATAAGAAAATGGAATCATCATTTATACTTATGTACAACACACCATCTCCATAAATGATTTATTTATCTTTCCAGGACTTAATTTTACGAAAAAATATGAAAATAATAAAATAAATTTATATTATATTTATAACATCGTACAAATATTGTATATAATACAGTAAATATCATTTTATGATGAAAAAAACAAAAAATGTAAACATATATTAAAAACTAAGTGGTAATAACTCGAAACACACCTTTAACATAGAATTGTGAATTTAAAGGTAATAAATTGTGATATTTAAATTATATTTGGTATGATATACTTACATATGGTATTTTCATAGATGAATAAAACGTTTATATTTATTATAATGGCGTTTTTAATGTGTATAAATTATTTTGACAATTCAGGTAAGAGATTATAGTTATAATATTTCTTATTTGAGACATTTATTATTCTGTGGAACTATATTCTTTCTTGCAATTTATATAAAATTCAATTTTTGGGCAAAAGTTTTAGTTTATGGATACATAGGGATTATTAATTTTAATCTTATGTAATTCCTTCAATCGTCTTATGATTCACGGTTTCCAATGTTGTAATGATTTTATGTTACAATTTCATCATATGTCGGTATAGTTTAGGACTATGTTTTTGACAAAGAAACATTATGATACATTTATCAATAAACACATGAATTTTATTATAATATCATAATTTCTGGTATTTTCATTTAATTTTTCCATTTTTCAATCATTTGTACATAAAATAATTTATAGAATATTTTTAAGAAAATATCTATTTATTTCCTAGTTGAATAGAAATAAATTTTCATCTTAAACCATGTTTTCTGTAATATATTTTTAAAAAAGTTAAATTTTTAATAAGATATATTTACATATATATTTGTTTTTTTTTAAAAAAAATTAATATTTATTTCATTTTTCAATATATTCACTCATGGATTTTAATAAAAATGTAAAAGGAATATTTATTTTAATGTTTAAGATATGAAAAAAACTTTCGGTCATCATGGTAATTATTTTATTTCATGACTCTGTTATATGTTTTCATTGTTATTTTAAAAGAAAATGATTTAAAATTATTTTTTGGAGTGTGTTTTGAAAAATGGAAAGGTTATTTCCATCCTAAAATCTTTCAAAGTATCGATCCAAAACATTTTCAATTTAAGATGACACTAGATGAAGTATCTTATTCTTAACTGCGGATTAGATAAAATAAAACCATTAATATTATTTATCTTATTGATTTATGTTTATAATTTCATGATTTTTATGAAACCTTCATCTCTTCTATCGTTTTTACAATTTTTTTGGAATACTACTGATTTTTCTCTGGGTTATGATACAATGAATTAAGTAAATTATTATGAAAAGTATCAATTTTCAATAGAGTATGTTATGATGAAATGTTCATAAAACCCATTTCCTTTCATGGGTTTCCAAATGATGATTTTATCATTCCCATAAAAAACATAAATATGATTTAAATTATGAGATGGGTCTGAACTATATGTCCCTCCAATGCATTGGCTAATGATTTATATCATATGAGATTGATAAGACTTGATTGTGAAGTGAACCCAGTTCTCTAAAGGACTTTGTCCATGACGATGGTCTTATGGGTGATCCTTGACATCTATGATGGTTTTGTATGTGAAACAATTCCACTATAATATTCATGGAAATAATATTTTACTAATATGTAATTTTTTTCTATGATTATGTGTATTTAAAAAATATATGTCTATCACCTATGTTATGATCTCATGGATCATGTTATTTGATTTCATTATAATTAATGTCTTCTAAATACCTAATAAATATTCCACAAATCAAGTTCATGATCTTTGATATTTTTTTATTGTTTAAAATTATTATTTTCATGTTCTAATACCAATAGGTTCATGTTTTGCTTCTGTATCTACCTTATTTATGTATACTGAGGAGCTGAGCTCGCCAATTTTAATGTTTTTATTCCATTAAATATTAATTAATTATTTAAATTTTATCTGTATAATAAGTATTATAGTTATGATGGTCATTTTTGGAGATGATGTAATATTTTTTGGGCATTCTTTTTTGTTTAATGTTTCGAGAGACACTAAACTATTGTGTTACTCAGTCATTTATTTATGTAATGTGATGAATATTAATTTTAAATGATATAATTTCTATGTTTTTTAATTCTTTGTCTATATTTATAGTATTTGTGTATTTGTTTAGATAAATGTAACAAAATATGATGAGAAAACCATAGGGAAATTTCTACGAACGTGTCTATAGATAAGTCAAATGATGCTTCAACATATTGGAAAATTTCTTTGAATTTTGGTAATGGATATAGTATGTGGTTTCCAAAAAATTACATCCTTGTTTAGAATCTAAAAGTGGATATGTCCCTCACATAGATGTGCGTACGAGTAATAACTCTGAAAATGGAACATTAAGTTGGACTCGAGGTTCTCTGGGTTCCTAACCATTGTATTTGATCCCCACATATTGTGACACTACATGGGGTTAAACATTAAAAATTAACCATCAAACAATGAACAATCTTAAAGTATTTAAAACGATGATAACTATAAATGATCTAAGATAAAACAATACTTTCATAGATTAAAAAAAATTTGTTATTTATTCATCATATAAGTAATTTTTTATGATTATGTTGTTTCCAATCAGGATTATTGTTTCTTACAATATTTATTTTGTTTATTGTAATTGGATAAAAAAAGGAAACATGTTGATGATTTTATGACAGAATATTCAATGATTGTCATCTCGATCATCCAAACACTATGGGAGTTGGAATGAATAATATTTTTCTTATTTTCTCACATCATTATCATATTTTGAATCATTTTGGACCTCAAAAAAAATAATGTAACGAATAAAATTATTTTTAGTCCTTAATGAGAAAATGGTTTCCTCCATTTAGTGTGTCTTTTGATCCACTAGTTGCTGAAAAAAGGATCTTGAACACCTAAAATACAGAATCCATTATCTGGAGTCTGGAACATGAAAAATTAATTTTTTTTCTATCTAAATATTTTTATGTGAAATGGATACATAGTAGAATATTATCACAAATATGATTCAAGAGGATTAAATTGACTCAGGGGATTGGGATGATCTCATAATCTTAATTTTCAATAAGTACATTAATTTAAATGTTTGATTGAAGATGGTGAAGGATGTTATTGAAATACTAAAAATGGAAGGTGAATAATGTGATTCTAAAGAGGAAATTTTTTTGAATCTTGAGATGTACAATTATAGTATTATCATCTTTTTGAAAATAATGTGCAACAATTTATTATTGGGATAAACCAAATACAATAAATTGAGGTATCCAAAGGATTATCTAGTTTCTATGAAGAGATTTTTTGATCTGATATTAATATGGAATTATAGGTCGATGAAATAAATGGATTTCATTGCATTGAAAAGAAAATTATGATTGGATTCAAGGAGACATCAATGAACCATGTATTAAAAATATCATTCTTTTATGCTAAACATGTTGAAAGACGCATGGAGAAAATTATTTAATGGGACTAGTATGTAACACCCCGAGCTTCCACCATACGCTTCTCTTTCAATAATGCAATAGCTTGCATTGTACGCAAGTTCAAGATTCTAACGCACTACGACCAATAAAAATAGCCATTATGAATAGTAATACCCACTTTTTGAAATTCTATATATTATATATATCAAAATGGGCTTCATTTGTGGATTAGGAATATCAAAATTAGCCTATGATGAATTTTTTGTATTTTTCTGAGAACTTACAATTTTGTATGAATAGTGAAAAATACTTAAAAACAACTTTTTTAATAAAAATAAATTATAGTGATAAATTATACTATTTAGTGTTTTATAGTGTAATTATAATATATTTTTACCATTTTATCCAATGGTGGGCATTAGAATTAATTTCACTTTGAAATTGGACATAAACAACTGTCAATATTTTGATATATATTGTTTCTTAAAAAAACGGTATTTGTTGTGACAGTGGGAATTAATTATAAAATTAATTAATGAAACATATATGTTTGGAATTTTATAAAATAGACATAATTTTTTAATTAGGAATATCAATTATAGCTTAGGGTGAAATTTTGGCATTGTTCTGAAAAACTTCACTTTTTGATGAATAGTGAAACCACTAAGTGGTAGTTAAAAAACTGATTTTTCATTTAAATGAAACATTAACACTTCTGTGATTTGATTTTCAAAACTCCGACATAAATGGTTGTCAATAGAAAGTAAAATGTGGTTCAATGGGATTAAAATAATTTTTTGGGGGAATAGTAACTTTTAAGTTTAATTAATCGCCATTAAAGGTAATTAGTGAAATCTAAGATAAAAATGATATTATAAAAATATGAAAATACCTTTACACTTGTCCTACCCCTATTGTATATTTCATGGCCGACCAAGACAATTCATGGGTCATCTTGGGGACCCCATGGAGCCACTTTGGTAGGAAAATGACATAAATAACTTTTTATTTAAAGTTAAAATAAAAATGTCACAAACATGAGTTGTTTTACTAAAACAATTTATAAATGGGTTTATAAAAGTAATATTTTTTACTATAAATATTCATTAGAAATATAAAAATATTTCCTACATCATGATATTTTTTTTATAATTTTTAGAAGTTAAATAAATTAAATTATTTATGAGACCATGATGATGTAGAGATTACCTCATTAATTAACGATTTAAATAAAATAAAAAGATAATGTAAAATATAAGACTTAAACTTGTCAAAAACCTATTGGATGAGAATATTTAGAACCCTTATCACCTTCTCCTCGAAATATATAAGTGTGGGACCTTTAAAATCCGAAACTCATTATATAATAAAGTAACATTTCAGGACTTTTCAAAAGCGCCCCTCCTCTCCTCTTATAAAAGGCCCCCACTGTAACAGCCCAAGATTTTATAAAAAAATATTCTTTTTAATTTTATTAATGTCTTGTGGAGCTTGCACAACACGCATCCTTGTCTTGCCTTGCATTACACGCAATCACAACCTTCCTCGATAGCGTGTGTGGTACGTAATACTGAGTTTCACGAAACAATGATATGCTATTAAAATATTATTAAAACTAGCCGTTATGAATAGTAATAACCACTTTTTAAATTTTAGAAATTTTAGCTCTCAAAATGGACTTCATTTTTGGATTCGGAGTATCGAATTTAGCCTAAGGTGAAATTTTGGTACTTTTCGGATAACTTTCATATTCTGATGAATAGTGAAAATTACTAAATTATAATTAAAAACAACTTTTTTAATCGAAATAATTAATAGCGATAAATCATTAATTTGAGTGGTTTTAAAGTATATTTAGAATATATTTTTACAATTTAATACAATGTTGGTCATTGGATGTAATTTCACATTTAAACTAGACATAAACAAGTGTCAATCTTTTGATAGATATTGTTTCTTAAAAATATGATATTTGTTTTAACAGCGGGATTTAATTATAAAATTAATTAATGCAACTTTTATGTTATGAATTTGGTAAAATAGACTTCATTTTTGAATTCGGAATATGAAATATAGCTTGGGATGAAATTTTGGCATTGTTCTGAAAAACATCAATTTTTGATGAATAGTGAAACTACTAAGTGGTAGGTTAAAAAACTGAATTTTGCATAAAACTTAATTTTACCGCTTCTGTGAATGGAATTTCAAAAATCCGAGAGACACGGTTAATATCAAGGACTAAAATGTGGTTCAATGAGATGAAAATAATTTTTTGGTGAATAGTAACTTTTTACTTTTTTTACCGCGGTAATAGTAAATAGGGTAACTAGGGGTAAATATGATATTACTATTACCCTAACACATGTCCTAATTCTATTGGAAAAGTGTAATTCGACCAAAAACAAACTTAGGAATAAAATATGACCCTTTTGGCCCACTTGGATTAGATTAGGACATTTATTATTAATTTATTTAAAGAAAGGTTAAAATAGTTAAAATCAAAGTTTAATAAGTAAATCATTTTTAATATGGGGTTATACATAAGATAAATTCGATTGTAAATATTCATTAGAAAGCTAAAACGATTTCCTACATGATGGTATTTTATTTGTAATTTGTAGACATCAAATAAGTTAATTTATTTATGACACAACGATGATGCAGTAATTATCTTATTAATGAAATATTGACATAATTGATGTTATAAACACCAAAATAAATGTAATTTGAGATTTTTTATGAATTCCACTAATTTTCTAGGTTACTATGATATATTAATGTTGATTTAATCAACTTGTTTCGAACATTTAATTCTGTTATGACTTTCACAAAAATCATATATCAAATAGTGTCAAAATTGACACAAAATAGTTTTTAAATCAAATATTATATTATTAATTGTTATTGTATTCCTAAAAATCTAAGGTTCGGCCAAATGACTTAGATAAGGATATATATATTAATAATAAACAATTTGGGGTTCGTTTGTCATGTTATAGTAAGTTTATTAACCATATAGTGAAAGAAAACAAAAAGACACGGTAAAAGTTAAATTATTTAACTTAGAGTTAAATCTAATTGATAAGGTTTAAAATAAAATCCAAACATGTATAAATTTGATTGGTTGATGAGATTACAACCCTATATCATCTAAACTTCGAATATGAGTCATTTTTTGAGGTTTTTAAGTGGGGTTAGATTTATTATAAATTAATATTTTTAAGAATTCCTAAGGTGCCCCTCTCCTCCCCTATAAAAGGACACCTCCTCCCCCTCCTCCTCACACCAATTTGAGCACTCAAGCTCGGCCAACCCCTGCCAAAATCTCATCTCCACTTCCCTAGAAACATCCTAGAGGTTCTGGTCTTCCTCAAAGACCAATTTTAGTGCCCTAAGAGGAGGTCTCAAAGAGGCACTTCAAAGAAGAGGTAATTACCGTTACCAATTCTTTCATCTTTATTTCTTCTTCCACTTCTTCTTCTTAGGTTGTTTCATTATGAAGTAATAACATCAGTATCACTCATATACTGATATGTTATTATAAGTATGAAACAACCCTATTTCACCATCTATCCATCCTACGGAAAAAGAAATCACCGCGCGTGCGTACGTACGGAATACCGTCTCCACGCCGTGGTGTAATCTATTTTCCACCACCACCTTACATGGATGGGTATAATGGTGTAAAGAATAACTATACATAGTTATTACAACATCATATTTATTCTGATATATTGTATAATCCACTCCAATTCAATTCAATATTTATAGAAATGATATCATCGCTCGTGCGTACGTACGGAGTACCGTCTCCACGACGCGATGAGATTCATTCTCCATGTTAACCATTTAAGAATGATTATAATGTATATATAAGAAATAATAATGAAATATATGACATTATAAAGCTACTGGATTTATGTATATATATACATATGTATGTCATCTACTTCCATTTCAAGACAATAAGGAAAGGAAAACAGCGTTCATGCGTACGTACGGACTACCGTCTCCATGAACGGTGTTTTTCATTTTATTTATCTATCTATTATATATATATATATAATGAATATATATGATATATAAATCATATTTTATATTCTGTAAGTAAGTAAATCATGATATAAGTAATAATGATGTCAAGAACAACAAGTCAAAACACCTACGATAAATGAAACGATTTTACCCAAAACGCTTCTTTAACATGGAATTTACAAAAGAACGGGTAATATAATGTCATAAGTGAACCATATATGATATCATAACAATGAATATGATTCTGTAATAAGTCAATGACATTATTTAAATCATTATACAGGAGGTTCGGACACATACGAAGCAAATTGGACCTAAGGTAAGGGAAAATACCACAATCTCATTTTTATCCGAGATTGTTTATTCGTAAGTATTTACTGGGGTGTATTTTATCATCCACATCCATGTTCACTCAATATGAAATATTGTTTCCATCCACTTTCAATAGTTTAAATCCAATTTTACCCTTAGGTGAGTTTTAGTAAAGAATATGAAAGGAATATTTTGTCGTTTTTCCGTACGAGGTACTTTTTGACTTTTCCGACAAAAGTACGAAGAATGTTTTTTTTAACTTATACGGCATGAATGGATTTTTAAAACATTGTTTCCAAGAAGCTTCCTTTACAAGTTTTCAAGTTTATTATTAATCAACTTCTTTTATTTTAAAGTTGTATGACATGTTATAAAAGGAAAAATGTTTTTGAAGAAGAAAGGATATTTTCCTCAAGAATGGAGTTCAAGTGTTTTATCAAAATTATTTTCCATCTAAGATAATAAAGGGTTATATTTTTATCCCTATTATTACATTGATTTGATTATGTTGTGATGGAATTATTTTTATGAATTCCTTTATCTTATATGAATTGATTTATGATGTCATGATGTTTCAAGAATCCCATTTTTGTTTCATGTGTTATGCGATGATGTATGTTTTATGATTATGTGGCACACATAAGAAAGGATTCATTATAAGATGGGTGGGACCTATATCTCCCTCCAATGCATTGGGTAAAGATTTTATATCTCATGAGATAGACAGGGCTGGAACGGTAGGTTATACCGGTTCAGTGAAACAGGACTGAAACGAGGGTTACTCGATTCAGAAAGGGACTTTGTCCACTAAGATAGTCTTGGCAATGAGTCATGACTAACAAGAAATGATTTTCCATGATTATGTGTGCATGCCACAAAGTTTCAAGTTTCATGTTATGATTATGGTGATCTCATTTTCACTTCTATGATTTGTTACATGTTAAGATATTATGATCTCTTTTGCAGGTTATGATTTTCAAAAAGATATGATATGATTTTTATTTCTTTTGTATGCCCTTACTGAGCATTTGAGCTCACCCTTTTATGTTTTCTTTTCCCCAGGATATAAAGAAAGGTTTTAGGTAAAAAAAAAATGGAAGATCTTTATGGGAGATATTGAGGATCTTTCACCAGGATTAGAAGATTATGTTCCGAGTTTCCAAAGACACTAAACTATTACGATCCTTGTGTGTGTGTTTTTGTTTTGTACTAAGTATTCCACAAAAGTAATGTAATGTCCATGTACGTCAGGCTTCGGGTCTCTACAGTTGGTATCAGAGGAAATGTTTAGTCAACCTTTGGAAACTAGGATGCGAAAACGTTAGTGAGATCCCTAGAGATATTTCTACGGTATGTCTAGGGATGTCCCTAAGGTTAAGTAGACGTATAAGTTATAGTACTAGAACTACGCTAACGATCATAGAATTAAACCTAAGATGTTAGATATTGAAGGTACTCCCCCTTTATTATGTTGTTTTCCCTAGCATGATTTTTGCCTCTCACACTATTCTTTTTGGGTTTTAGAAAATGGCTGGAAACAAGATGATTCACGATAATGGAGGATATGATGGAAAATGGAATGATATTCTTCATAATGAAATGGGATTTGGAAGTCCAAACATAATTATTAAGCTGAATCAGCAATCTCATAATATGATCAATAAAGTAAAATTTGGTAAGTTTCCTGACTCGGCTAATAAGAGAAAGATGGAGTTTCATGATGATCATAGAGGAAAGAAAGTTCAATTTCCCCTATGTAATTCATGTGGGAAGAGGCATCAAGGAGAATGTTTCAAAGGAACTGGAAGATGCTTTAGGTGTGGAAAAGAAGGACACAAAGCAAGTAAGTGCAAAGGAAAAGGTTCAGTTAACACCATGGATGAGGATAATGGTATTGCTACGACATCAAAAATGGTTAAGTGTTTTAAATGTGGAATGTATGGGCATTATGCAAACCAATGTCCTAAGGGAAAGACTCATGAAGAGAATAAGTATGGCCATATGGGTAGTATTTATGTGGATGATGATGGAGAGACTACAAATGATATGTGAGATGAAAGAATTGTTGAAGCTCGGTTAATGGTTTAAGAATGTATTGGAATGATTACATGTTTATCAAGTGTAATGTTGTATTAGTAATCTCATGGTACTATGGAATAAAGAGACATGTAAGGATTGTTACATTGTTGTCTGATTAATGTTACCAGTAACCATGAAAGGTTATTCAGATACTTTTGGAAAGTAGATGATATGTGCATAATGAAAGGATAAGAAGATAATGAGATGTTTGATTGTATTCATGAGCTCATGATTGATATAAGGACTAAGTGATATCATGGTTTGAGTATAAATAATTTTGAGGATTTTGGTATGTGTAAAGTGTTAACTTTTAACTGCATTCATGTTTTCACTAAGGTTCAATGGGTATTCAAGAGAATACATGATTAAGGACTTTGAATGTTTGGAATGTGACCAACAAAACATATCTTATGATATATGGGGATCAACGATGGTATTAAATCTCTGGTAATCATTTTCACTATGTTATGAGAATGGACTGCAGTATTATGGATAAGCCTAAAGATTGGAATGGATTATGTTGGACATAAGTTAGTATTGTTTAAGGATAGAAGTTTTTTTTCGATATTATTGATGGGATGTTATAGTAATATAGTTTTAGAAAAAGGACAACCTGCAGGACGGGCGACAGCCCATCGCTTCGGACAAGGCTGTAGGAATCGAACCCACAACCGAAGTGCGACATGCCTTTATCGCCTACCACTGACCTACAGGAAGTCCCTGTTTAGTAGAAATTAGTTTTATTTTATTAAGCGGTATGATATATGAAGTATAAGTTCATTTTAGGAACCATATATGATTAATCTCACTATAGATCGACTTATGTATATAATTTTTGCTAACCTTTTGTTTGAGACAGATGGAATGACCCGTCATTCTATCACATTATCTGCTAACACTTCACGAATAACAAATTCAACTTCATTTATTTAAGAGATGAAGTGGAAATTGTTAAAGGCACGAACAACAGTGAGATTGTACCAAAATAAAGTAAGTATTTATTCTAATTCAAATTCTTTAACTTTAGGGAAATGATCTTGGAAACCAAAAATGTTATCCTAGTTCTCTTATACCTGATGAATCAGATGGTACCTTAGATCGTCACAAATTTATGGATTTGTGATTACTGGCTTTTCTATAGCCATGTTCTCTACCACTCTCCATCAGAACATGATGGTTAGATTTCTCTTCCATATCCATATTTTCACCTATGTGGAAACCCAATGATTAGTTTATTTGGGTAACCGTTACATTTCATACTTTTGTTTTTAATGATTGGTTTTGATATTCCTTTTTACGATGTGGGTTTCTATTAAAGAAACTTTCGAATAGTAAACCATTTATAACCCCGACGAATTTCGAGGGCGAAATTCATTTTAAGGGGGGTAGAATGTAACAGCCCAAGATTTTATAAAAAAATATTATTTTTAATTTTATTAATGTCTTGTGGAGCTTGCACAACACGCATCCTTGTCTTGCCTTGCATTACACGCAATCGCAACCTTCCTCGATAGCGTGTGTGGTACGTAATACTGAGTTTCACGAAACAATGATATGCTATTAAAATATTATTAAAACTAGCCGTTATGAATAGTAATAACCACTTTTTAAATTTTAGAAATTTTAGCTCTCAAAATGGACTTCATTTTTGGATTCGGAGTATCGAATTTAGCCTAAGGTGAAATTTTGGTACTTTTCGGATAACTTTCATATTCTGATGAATAGTGAAAATTACTAAATTATAATTAAAAACAACTTTTTTAATCGAAATAATTAATAGTGATAAATCATTAATTTGAGTGGTTTTAAAGTATATTTAGAATATATTTTTACAATTTAATACAATGTTGGTCATTGGATGTAATTTCACATTTAAACTAGACATAAACAAGTGTCAATCTTTTGATAGATATTGTTTCTTAAAAATATGATATTTGTTTTAACAGCGGGATTTAATTATAAAATTAATTAATGCAACTTTTATGTTATGAATTTGGTAAAATAGACTTCATTTTTGAATTCGGAATATGAAATATAGCTTGGGATGAAATTTTGGCATTGTTCTGAAAAACATCAATTTTTGATGAATAGTGAAACTACTAAGTGGTAGGTTAAAAAACTGAATTTTGCATAAAACTTAATTTTACCGCTTCTGTGAATGGAATTTCAAAAATCCGAGAGACACGGTTAATATCAAGGACTAAAATGTGGTTCAATGAGATGAAAATAATTTTTTGGTGAATAGTAACTTTTTACTTTTTTTACCGCGGTAATAGTAAATAGGGTAACTAAGGGTAAATATGATATTACTATTACCCTAACACATGTCCTAATTCTATTGGACAAGTGTAATTCGACCAAAAACAAACTTAGGAATAAAATATGACCCTTTTGGCCCACTTGGATTAGATTAGGACATTTATTATTAATTTATTTAAAGAAAGGTTAAAATAGTTAAAATCAAAGTTTAATAAGTAAATCATTTTTAATATGGGGTTATACATAAGATAAATTCGATTGTAAATATTCATTAGAAAGCTAAAACGATTTCCTACATGATGGTATTTTATTTGTAATTTGTAGACATCAAATAAGTTAATTTATTTATGACACAACGATGATGCAGTAATTATCTTATTAATGAAATATTGACATAATTGATGTTATAAACACCAAAATAAATGTAATTTGAGATTTTTTATGAATTCCACTAATTTTCTAGGTTACTATGATATATTAATGTTGATTTAATCAACTTGTTTCGAACATTTAATTCTGTTATGACTTTCACATAAATCATATATCAAATAGTGTCAAAATTGACACAAAATAGTTTTTAAATCAAATATTATATTATTAATTGTTATTGTATTCCTAAAATTCTAAGGTTCGGCCAAATGACTTAGATAAGGATATATATATTAATAATAAACAATTTGGGGTTCGTTTGGCATGTTATAGTAAGTTTATTAACCATATAGCGAAAGAAAACAAAAAGACACGGTAAAAGTTAAATTATTTAACTTAGAGTTAAATCTAATTGATAAGGTTTAAAATAAAATCCAAACATGTATAAATTTGATTGGTTGATGAGATTACAACCCTATCTCATCTAATCTTCGAATATGAGTCATTTTTGGAGGTTTTTAAGTGGGGTAAGATTTATTATAAATTAATATTTTTAAGAATTCCTAAGGTGCCCCTCTCCTCCCCTATAAAAGGACACCTCCTCCCCCTCCTCCTCACACCAATTTGAGCACTCAAGCTCGGCCAACCCCTGCCAAAATCTCCTCTCCACTTCCCTAGCAACATCCTAGAGGTTCTGGTCTTCCTCAAAGTCCAATTTTAGTGCCCTAAGAGGAGGTCTCAAAGAGGCACTTCAAAGAAGAGGTAATTACCGTTACCAATTCTTTCATCTTTATTTCTTCTTCCACTTCTTCTTCTTAGGTTGTTTCATTATGAAGTAATAACATCAGTATCACTCATATACTGATATGTTATTATAAGTATGAAACAACCCTATTTCACCATCTATCCATCCTACGGAAAAAGAAATCACCGCGCGTGCGTACGTACGGAATACCGTCTCCACGCCGTGGTGTAATCTATTTTCCACCACCACCTTACATGGATGGGTATAATGGTGTAAAGAATAACTATACATAGTTATTACAACATCATATTTATTCTGATATATTGTATAATCCACTCCAATTCAATTCAATATTTATAGAAATGATATCATCGCTCGTGCGTACGTACGGAGTACCGTCTCCACGACGCGATGAGATTCATTCTCCATGTTAACCATTTAAGAATGATTATAATGTATATATAAGAAATAATAATGAAATATATGACATTATAAATCTACTGGATTTATGTATATATATACATATGTATGTCATCTACTTCCATTTCAAGACAATAAGGAAAGGAAAACAGCGTTCATGCGTACGTACGGACTACCGTCTCCATGAACGGTGTTTTTCATTTTATTTATCTATCTATTATATATATATATAATGAATATATATGATATATAAATCATATTTTATATTCTGGAAGTAAGTAAATCATGATATAAGTAATAATGATGTCAAGAACAACAAGTCAAAACACCTACGATAAATGAAACGATTTTACCCAAAACGCTTCTTTAACATGGAATTTACAAAAGAACGGGTAATATAATGTCATAAGTGAACCATATATGATATCATAACAATGAATATGATTCTGTAATAAGTCAATGACATTATTTAAATCATTATACAGGAGGTTCGGACACATACGAAGCAAATTGGACCTAAGGTAAGGGAAAATACCACAATCTCATTTTTATCCGAGATTGTTTATTCGTAAGTATTTACTGGGGTGTATTTTATCATCCACATCCATGTTCCCTCAATATGAAATATTGTTTCCATCCACTTGCAATAGTTTAAATCCAATTTTACCCTTAGGTGAGTTTTAGTAAAGAATATGAAAGGAATCTTTTGTCGTTTTTCCGTACGAGGTACTTTTTGACTTTTCCGACAAAAGTACGAATAATGTTTTTTTTAACTTATACGGCATGAATGGATTTTTAAAACATTGTTTCCAAGAAGCTTCCTTTACAAGTTTTCAAGTTTATTTTTAATCAACTTCTTTTATTTTAAAGTTGTATGACATGTTATAAAAGGAAAAATGTTTTTGAAGAAGAAAGGATATTTTCCTCAAGAATGGAGTTCAAGTGTTTTATCAAAATTATTTTCCATCTAAGATAATAAAGGGTTATATTTTTATCCCTATTATTACATTGATTTGATTATGTTGTGATGGAATTATTTTTATGAATTCCTTTATCTTATATGAATTGATTTATGATGTCATGATGTTTCAAGAATCCCATTTTTGTTTCATGTGTTATGCGATGATGTATGTTTTATGATTATGTGGCACACATAAGAAAGGATTCATTATAAGATGGGTGGGACCTATATCTCCCTCCAATGCATTGGGTAAAGATTTTATATCTCATGAGATAGACAGGGCTGGAACGGTAGGTTATACCGGTTCAGTGAAACAGGACTGAAACGAGGGTTACTTGATTCAGAAAGGGACTTTGTCCACTAAGATAGTCTTGGCAATGAGTCATGACTAACAAGAAATGATTTTCCATGATTATGTGTGCATGCCAAAAAGTTTCAAGTTTCATGTTATGATTATGGTGATCTCATTTTCACTTCTACGATTTGTTACATGTTAAGATATTATGATCTCTTTTGCAGGTTATGATTTTCAAAAAGATATGATATGATTTTTATTTCTTTTGTATGCCCTTACTGAGCATTTGAGCTCACCCTTTTATGTTTTCTTTTCCTCAGGATATAAAGAAAGGTTTTAGGTAAAAAAAAATGGAAGATCTTTATGGGAGATATTGAAGATCTTTCACCAGGATTAGAAGATTATGTTCCGAGTTTCCAAAGACACTAAACTATTACGATCCTTGTGTGTGTGTTTTTGTTTTGTACTAAGTATTCCGCAAAAGTAATGTAATGTCCATGTACGTCAGGCTTCGGGTCTCTACAGTTGGTATCAGAGGAAATGTTTAGTCAACCTTTGGAAACTAGGATGCGAAAACGTTAGTGAGATCCCTAGAGATATTTCTACGGTATTTCTAGGGATGTCCCTAAGGTTAAGTAGACGTATAAGTTATAGTACTAGAACTACGCTAACGATCATAGAATTAAACCTAAGATGTTAGATATTGAAGGTACTCCCCCTTTATTATGTTGTTTTCCCTAGCATGATTTTTGCCTCTCACACTATTCTTTTTGGGTTTTAGAAAATGGCTGGAAACAAGATGATTCACGATAATGGAGGATATGATGGAAAATGGAATGATATTCTTCATAATGAAATGGGATTTGGAAGTCCAAAAATAATTATTATGCTGAATCAGCAATCTCATAATATGATCAATAAAGTAAAATTTGGTAAGTTTCCTGACTCGGCTAATAAGAGAAAGATGGAGTTTCATGATGATCATAGAGGAAAGAAAGTTCAATTTCCCCTATGTAATTCATGTGGGAAGAGGCATCAAGGATAATGTTTCAAAGGAACTGGAAGATGCTTTAGGTGTGGAAAAGAAGGACACAAAGCAAGTAAGTGCAAAGGAAAAGGTTCAGTTAACACCATGGATGAGGATAATGGTATTGCTACGACATCAAAAATGGTTAAGTGTTTTAAATGTGGAATGTATGGGCATTATGCAAACCAATGTCCTAAGGGAAAGACTCATGAAGAGAATAAGTATGGCCATATGGGTAGTATTTATGTGGATGATGATGAAGAGACTACAAATGATATGTGAGATGAAAGAATTGTTGAAGCTCGGTTAATGGTTTAAGAATGTATTGGAATGATTACATGTTTATCAAGTGTAATGTTGTATTAGTAATCTCATGGTACTATGGAATAAAGAGACATGTAAGGATTGTTACATTGTTGTCTGATTAATGTTACCAGTAACCATGAAAGGTTATTCAGATACTTTTGGAAAGTAGATGATATGTGCATAATGAAAGGATAAGAAGATAATGAGATGTTTGATTGTATTCATGAGCTCATGATTGATATAAGGACTAAGTGATATCATGGTTTGAGTATAAATAATTTTGAGGATTTTGGTATGTGTAAAGTGTTAACTTTTAACTGCATTCATGTTTTCACTAAGGTTCAATGGGTATTCAAGAGAATACATGATTAAGGACTTTGAATGTTTGGAATGTGACCAACAAAACATATCTTATGATATATGGGGATCAACGATGGTATTAAATCTCTGGTAATCATTTTCACTATGTTATGAGAATGGACTGCAGTATTATGGATAAGCCTAAAGATTGGAATGGATTATGTTGGACATAAGTTAGTATTGTTTAAGGATAGAAGTTTTTTTTCGATATTATTGATGGGATGTTATAGTAATATAGTTTTAGAAAAAGGACATCCTGCAGGACGGGCGACAGCCCATCGCTTCGGACAAGGCTGTAGGAATCGAACCCACAACCGAAGTGCGACATGCCTTTATCGCCTACCACTGACCTACAGGAAGTCCCTGTTTAGTAGAAATTAGTTTTATTTTATTAAGCGGTATGATATATGAAGTATAAGTTCATTTTAGGAACCATATATGATTAATCTCACTATAGATCGACTTATGTATATAATTTTTGCTAACCTTTTGTTTGAGACAGATGGAATGACCCGTCATTCTATCACATTATCTGCTAACACTTCACGAATAACAAATTCAACTTCATTTATTTAAGAGATGAAGTGGAAATTGTTAAAGGCACGAACAACAGTGAGATTGTACCAAAATAAAGTAAGTATTTATTCTAATTCAAATTCTTTAACTTTAGGGAAATGATCTTGGAAACCAAAAATGTTATCCTAGTTCTCTTATACCTGATGAATCAGATGGTACCTTAGATCGTCACAAATTTATGGATTTGTGATTACTGGCTTTTCTATAGCCATGTTCTCTACCACTCTCCATCAGAACATGATGGTTAGATTTCTCTTCCATATCCATATTTTCACCTATGTGGAAACCCAATGATTAGTTTATTTGGGTAACCGTTACATTTCATACTTTTGTTTTTAAAGATTGGTTTTGATATTCCTTTTTACGATGTGGGTTTCTATTAAAGAAACTTTCGAATAGTAAACCATTTATAACCCCGACGAATTTCGAGGGCGAAATTCATTTTAAGGGGGGTAGAATGTAACAGCCCAAGATTTTATAAAAAAATATTCTTTTTAATTTTATTAATGTCTTGTGGAGCTTGCACAACACGCATCCTTGTCTTGCCTTGCATTACACGCAATCGCAACCTTCCTCGATAGCGTGTGTGGTACGTAATACTGAGTTTCACGAAACAATGATATGCTATTAAAATATTATTAAAACTAGCCGTTATGAATAGTAATAACCACTTTTTAAATTTTAGAAATTTTAGCTCTCAAAATGGACGTCATTTTTGGATTCGGAGTATCGAATTTATCCTAAGGTGAAATTTTGGTACTTTTCGAATAACTTTCATATTCTGATGAATAGTGAAAATTACTAAATTATAATTAAAAACAACTTTTTTAATCGAAATAATTAATAGCGATAAATCATTAATTTGAGTGGTTTTAAAGTATATTTAGAATATATTTTTACAATTTAATACAATGTTGGTCATTGGATGTAATTTCACATTTAAACTAGACATAAACAAGTGTCAATCTTTTGATAGATATTGTTTCTTAAAAATATGATATTTGTTTTAACAGCGGGATTTAATTATAAAATTAATTAATGCAACTTTTATGTTATGAATGTGGTAAAATAGACTTCATTTTTGAATTCGGAATATGAAATATAGCTTGGGATGAAATTTTGGCATTGTTCTGAAAAACATCAATTTTTGATGAATAGTGAAACTACTAAGTGGTAGGTTAAAAAACTGAATTTTGCATAAAACTTAATTTTACCGCTTCTGTGAATGGAATTTCAAAAATCCGAGAGACACGGTTAATATCAAGGACTAAAATGTGGTTCAATGAGATGAAAATAATTTTTTGGTGAATAGTAACTTTTTACTTTTTTTACCGCGGTAATAGTAAATAGGGTAACTAGGGGTAAATATGATATTACTATTACCCTAACACATGTCCTAATTCTATTGGACAAGTGTAATTCGACCAAAAACAAACTTAGGAATAAAATATGACCCTTTTGGCCCACTTGGATTAGATTAGGACATTTATTATTAATTTATTTAAAGAAAGGTTAAAATAGTTAAAATCAAAGTTTAATAAGTAAATCATTTTTAATATGGGGTTATACATAAGATAAATTCGATTGTAAATATTCATTAGAAAGCTAAAACGATTTCCTACATGATGGTATTTTATTTGTAATTTGTAGACATCAAATAAGTTAATTTATTTATGACACAACGATGATGCAGTAATTATCTTATTAATGAAATATTGACATAATTGATGTTATAAACACCAAAATAAATGTAATTTGAGATTTTTTATGAATTCCACTAATTTTCTAGGTTACTATGATATATTAATGTTGATTTAATCAACTTGTTTCGAACATTTAATTCTGTTATGACTTTCACAAAAATCATATATCAAATAGTGTCAAAATTGACACAAAATAGTTTTTAAATCAAATATTATATTATTAATTGTTATTGTATTTCTAAAAATCTAAGGTTCGGCCAAATGACTTAGATAAGGATATATATATTAATAATAAACAATTTGGGGTTCGTTTGTCATGTTATAGTAAGTTTATTAACCATATAGTGAAAGAAAACAAAAAGACACGGTAAAAGTTAAATTATTTAACTTAGAGTTAAATCTAATTGATAAGGTTTAAAATAAAATCCAAACATGTATAAATTTGATTGGTTGATGAGATTACAACCCTATCTCATCTAATCTTCGAATATGAGTCATTTTTTGAGGTTTTTAAGTGGGGTTAGATTTATTATAAATTAATATTTTTAAGAATTCCTAAGGTGCCCCTCTCCTCCCCTATAAAAGGACACCTCCTCCCCCTCCTCCTCACACCAATTTGAGCACTCAAGCTCGGCCAACCCCTGCCAAAATCTCATCTCCACTTCCCTAGAAACATCCTAGAGGTTCTGGTCTTCCTCAAAGACCAATTTTAGTGCCCTAAGAGGAGGTCTCAAAGAGGCACTTCAAAGAAGAGGTAATTACCGTTACCAATTCTTTCATCTTTATTTCTTCTTCCACTTCTTCTTCTTAGGTTGTTTCATTATGAAGTAATAACATCAGTATCACTCATATACTGATATGTTATTATAAGTATGAAACAACCCTATTTCACCATCTATCCATCCTACGGAAAAAGAAATCACCGCGCGTGCGTACGTACGGAATACCGTCTCCACGCCGTGGTGTAATCTATTTTCCACCACCACCTTACATGGATGGGTATAATGGTGTAAAGAATAACTATACATAGTTATTACAACATCATATTTATTCTGATATATTGTATAATCCACTCCAATTCAATTCAATATTTATAGAAATGATATCATCGCTCGTGCGTACGTACGGAGTACCGTCTCCACGACGCGATGAGATTCATTCTCCATGTTAACCATTTAAGAATGATTATAATGTATATATAAGAAATAATAATGAAATATATGACATTATAAAGCTACTGGATTTATGTATATATATACATATGTATGTCATCTACTTCCATTTCAAGACAATAAGGAAAGGAAAACAGCGTTCATGCGTACGTACGGACTACCGTCTCCATGAACGGTGTTTTTCATTTTATTTATCTATCTATTATATATATATATATAATGAATATATATGATATATAAATCATATTTTATATTCTGTAAGTAAGTAAATCATGATATAAGTAATAATGATGTCAAGAACAACAAGTCAAAACACCTACGATAAATGAAACGATTTTACCCAAAACGCTTCTTTAACATGGAATTTACAAAAGAACGGGTAATATAATGTCATAAGTGAACCATATATGATATCATAACAATGAATATGATTCTGTAATAAGTCAATGACATTATTTAAATCATTATACAGGAGGTTCGGACACATACGAAGCAAATTGGACCTAAGGTAAGGGAAAATACCACAATCTCATTTTTATCCGAGATTGTTTATTCGTAAGTATTTACTGGGGTGTATTTTATCATCCACATCCATGTTCACTCAATATGAAATATTGTTTCCATCCACTTTCAATAGTTTAAATCCAATTTTACCCTTAGGTGAGTTTTAGTAAAGAATATGAAAGGAATATTTTGTCGTTTTTCCGTACGAGGTACTTTTTGACTTTTCCGACAAAAGTACGAAGAATGTTTTTTTTAACTTATACGGCATGAATGGATTTTTAAAACATTGTTTCCAAGAAGCTTCCTTTACAAGTTTTCAAGTTTATTATTAATCAACTTCTTTTATTTTAAAGTTGTATGACATGTTATAAAAGGAAAAATGTTTTTGAAGAAGAAAGGATATTTTCCTCAAGAATGGAGTTCAAGTGTTTTATCAAAATTATTTTCCATCTAAGATAATAAAGGGTTATATTTTTATCCCTATTATTACATTGATTTGATTATGTTGTGATGGAATTATTTTTATGAATTCCTTTATCTTATATGAATTGATTTATGATGTCATGATGTTTCAAGAATCCCATTTTTGTTTCATGTGTTATGCGATGATGTATGTTTTATGATTATGTGGCACACATAAGAAAGGATTCATTATAAGATGGGTGGGACCTATATCTCCCTCCAATGCATTGGGTAAAGATTTTATATCTCATGAGATAGACAGGGCTGGAACGGTAGGTTATACCGGTTCAGTGAAACAGGACTGAAACGAGGGTTACTCGATTCAGAAAGGGACTTTGTCCACTAAGATAGTCTTGGCAATGAGTCATGACTAACAAGAAATGATTTTCCATGATTATGTGTGCATGCCACAAAGTTTCAAGTTTCATGTTATGATTATGGTGATCTCATTTTCACTTCTATGATTTGTTACATGTTAAGATATTATGATCTCTTTTGCAGGTTATGATTTTCAAAAAGATATGATATGATTTTTATTTCTTTTGTATGCCCTTACTGAGCATTTGAGCTCACCCTTTTATGTTTTCTTTTCCCCAGGATATAAAGAAAGGTTTTAGGTAAAAAAAAATGGAAGATCTTTATGGGAGATATTGAGGATCTTTCACCAGGATTAGAAGATTATGTTCCGAGTTTCCAAAGACACTAAACTATTACGATCCTTGTGTGTGTGTTTTTGTTTTGTACTAAGTATTCCACAAAAGTAATGTAATGTCCATGTACGTCAGGCTTCGGGTCTCTACAGTTGGTATCAGAGGAAATGTTTAGTCAACCTTTGGAAACTAGGATGCGAAAACGTTAGTGAGATCCCTAGAGATATTTCTACGGTATGTCTAGGGATGTCCCTAAGGTTAAGTAGACGTATAAGTTATAGTACTAGAACTACGCTAACGATCATAGAATTAAACCTAAGATGTTAGATATTGAAGGTACTCCCCCTTTATTATGTTGTTTTCCCTAGCATGATTTTTGCCTCTCACACTATTCTTTTTGGGTTTTAGAAAATGGCTGGAAACAAGATGATTCACGATAATGGAGGATATGATGGAAAATGGAATGATATTCTTCATAATGAAATGGGATTTGGAAGTCCAAACATAATTATTATGCTGAATCAGCAATCTCATAATATGATCAATAAAGTAAAATTTGGTAAGTTTCCTGACTCGGCTAATAAGAGAAAGATGGAGTTTCATGATGATCATAGAGGAAAGAAAGTTCAATTTCCCCTATGTAATTCATGTGGGAAGAGGCATCAAGGAGAATGTTTCAAAGGAACTGGAAGATGCTTTAGGTGTGGAAAAGAAGGACACAAAGCAAGTAAGTGCAAAGGAAAAGGTTCAGTTAACACCATGGATGAGGATAATGGTATTGCTACGACATCAAAAATGGTTAAGTGTTTTAAATGTGGAATGTATGGGCATTATGCAAACCAATGTCCTAAGGGAAAGACTCATGAAGAGAATAAGTATGGCCATATGGGTAGTATTTATGTGGATGATGATGGAGAGACTACAAATGATATGTGAGATGAAAGAATTGTTGAAGCTCGGTTAATGGTTTAAGAATGTATTGGAATGATTACATGTTTATCAAGTGTAATGTTGTATTAGTAATCTCATGGTACTATGGAATAAAGAGACATGTAAGGATTGTTACATTGTTGTCTGATTAATGTTACCAGTAACCATGAAAGGTTATTCAGATACTTTTGGAAAGTAGATGATATGTGCATAATGAAAGGATAAGAAGATAATGAGATGTTTGATTGTATTCATGAGCTCATGATTGATATAAGGACTAAGTGATATCATGGTTTGAGTATAAATAATTTTGAGGATTTTGGTATGTGTAAAGTGTTAACTTTTAACTGCATTCATGTTTTCACTAAGGTTCAATGGGTATTCAAGAGAATACATGATTAAGGACTTTGAATGTTTGGAATGTGACCAACAAAACATATCTTATGATATATGGGGATCAACGATGGTATTAAATCTCTGGTAATCATTTTCACTATGTTATGAGAATGGACTGCAGTATTATGGATAAGCCTAAAGATTGGAATGGATTATGTTGGACATAAGTTAGTATTGTTTAAGGATAGAAGTTTTTTTTCGATATTATTGATGGGATGTTATAGTAATATAGTTTTAGAAAAAGGACAACCTGCAGGACGGGCGACAGCCCATCGCTTCGGACAAGGCTGTAGGAATCGAACCCACAACCGAAGTGCGACATGCCTTTATCGCCTACCACTGACCTACAGGAAGTCCCTGTTTAGTAGAAATTAGTTTTATTTTATTAAGCGGTATGATATATGAAGTATAAGTTCATTTTAGGAACCATATATGATTAATCTCACTATAGATCGACTTATGTATATAATTTTTGCTAACCTTTTGTTTGAGACAGATGGAATGACCCGTCATTCTATCACATTATCTGCTAACACTTCACGAATAACAAATTCAACTTCATTTATTTAAGAGATGAAGTGGAAATTGTTAAAGGCACGAACAACAGTGAGATTGTACCAAAATAAAGTAAGTATTTATTCTAATTCAAATTCTTTAACTTTAGGGAAATGATCTTGGAAACCAAAAATGTTATCCTAGTTCTCTTATACCTGATGAATCAGATGGTACCTTAGATCGTCACAAATTTATGGATTTGTGATTACTGGCTTTTCTATAGCCATGTTCTCTACCACTCTCCATCAGAACATGATGGTTAGATTTCTCTTCCATATCCATATTTTCACCTATGTGGAAACCCAATGATTAGTTTATTTGGGTAACCGTTACATTTCATACTTTTGTTTTTAATGATTGGTTTTGATATTCCTTTTTACGATGTGGGTTTCTATTAAAGAAACTTTCGAATAGTAAACCATTTATAACCCCGACGAATTTCGAGGGCGAAATTCATTTTAAGGGGGGTAGAATGTAACAGCCCAAGATTTTATAAAAAAATATTCTTTTTAATTTTATTAATGTCTTGTGGAGCTTGCACAACACGCATCCTTGTCTTGCCTTGCATTACACGCAATCGCAACCTTCCTCGATAGCGTGTGTGGTACGTAATACTGAGTTTCACGAAACAATGATATGCTATTAAAATATTATTAAAACTAGCCGTTATGAATAGTAATAACCACTTTTTAAATTTTAGAAATTTTAGCTCTCAAAATGGACTTCATTTTTGGATTCGGAGTATCGAATTTAGCCTAAGGTGAAATTTTGGTACTTTTCGGATAACTTTCATATTCTGATGAATAGTGAAAATTACTAAATTATAATTAAAAACAACTTTTTTAATCGAAATAATTAATAGTGATAAATCATTAATTTGAGTGGTTTTAAAGTATATTTAGAATATATTTTTACAATTTAATACAATGTTGGTCATTGGATGTAATTTCACATTTAAACTAGACATAAACAAGTGTCAATCTTTTGATAGATATTGTTTCTTAAAAATATGATATTTGTTTTAACAGCGGGATTTAATTATAAAATTAATTAATGCAACTTTTATGTTATGAATTTGGTAAAATAGACTTCATTTTTGAATTCGGAATATGAAATATAGCTTGGGATGAAATTTTGGCATTGTTCTGAAAAACATCAATTTTTGATGAATAGTGAAACTACTAAGTGGTAGGTTAAAAAACTGAATTTTGCATAAAACTTAATTTTACCGCTTCTGTGAATGGAATTTCAAAAATCCGAGAGACACGGTTAATATCAAGGACTAAAATGTGGTTCAATGAGATGAAAATAATTTTTTGGTGAATAGTAACTTTTTACTTTTTTTACCGCGGTAATAGTAAATAGGGTAACTAAGGGTAAATATGATATTACTATTACCCTAACACATGTCCTAATTCTATTGGACAAGTGTAATTCGACCAAAAACAAACTTAGGAATAAAATATGACCCTTTTGGCCCACTTGGATTAGATTAGGACATTTATTATTAATTTATTTAAAGAAAGGTTAAAATAGTTAAAATCAAAGTTTAATAAGTAAATCATTTTTAATATGGGGTTATACATAAGATAAATTCGATTGTAAATATTCATTAGAAAGCTAAAACGATTTCCTACATGATGGTATTTTATTTGTAATTTTTAGACATCAAATAAGTTAATTTATTTATGACACAACGATGATGCAGTAATTATCTTATTAATGAAATATTGACATAATTGATGTTATAAACACCAAAATAAATGTAATTTGAGATTTTTTATGAATTCCACTAATTTTCTAGGTTACTATGATATATTAATGTTGATTTAATCAACTTGTTTCGAACATTTAATTCTGTTATGACTTTCAAAAAAATCATATATCAAATAGTGTCAAAATTGACACAAAATAGTTTTTAAATCAAATATTATATTATTAATTGTTATTGTATTCCTAAAATTCTAAGGTTCGGCCAAATGACTTAGATAAGGATATATATATTAATAATAAACAATTTGGGGTTCGTTTGGCATGTTATAGTAAGTTTATTAACCATATAGCGAAAGAAAACAAAAAGACACGGTAAAAGTTAAATTATTTAACTTAGAGTTAAATCTAATTGATAAGGTTTAAAATAAAATCCAAACATGTATAAATTTGATTGGTTGATGATATTACAACCCTATCTCATCTAATCTTCGAATATGAGTCATTTTTGGAGGTTTTTAAGTGGGGTAAGATTTATTATAAATTAATATTTTTAAGAATTCCTAAGGTGCCCCTCTCCTCCCCTATAAAAGGACACCTCCTCCCCCTCCTCCTCACACCAATTTGAGCACTCAAGCTCGGCCAACCCCTGCCAAAATCTCCTCTCCACTTCCCTAGAAACATCCTAGAGGTTCTGGTCTTCCTCAAAGACCAATTTTAGTGCCCTAAGAGGAGGTCTCAAAGAGGCACTTCAAAGAAGAGGTAATTACCGTTACCAATTCTTTCATCTTTATTTCTTCTTCCACTTCTTCTTCTTAGGTTGTTTCATTATGAAGTAATAACATCAGTATCACTCATATACTGATATGTTATTATAAGTATGAAACAACCCTATTTCACCATCTATCCATCCTACGGAAAAAGAAATCACCGCGCGTGCGTACGTACGGAATACCGTCTCCACGCCGTGGTGTAATCTATTTTCCACCACCACCTTACATGGATGGGTATAATGGTGTAAAGAATAACTATACATAGTTATTACAACATCATATTTATTCTGATATATTGTATAATCCACTCCAATTCAATTCAATATTTATAGAAATGATATCATCGCTCGTGCGTACGTACGGAGTACCGTCTCCACGACGCGATGAGATTCATTCTCCATGTTAACCATTTAAGAATGATTATAATGTATATATAAGAAATAATAATGAAATATATGACATTATAAATCTACTGGATTTATGTATATATATACATATGTATGTCATCTACTTCCATTTCAAGACAATAAGGAAAGGAAAACAGCGTTCATGCGTACGTACGGACTACCGTCTCCATGAACGGTGTTTTTCATTTTATTTATCTATCTATTATATATATATATATAATGAATATATATGATATATAAATCATATTTTATATTCTGGAAGTAAGTAAATCATGATATAAGTAATAATGATGTCAAGAACAACAAGTCAAAACACCTACGATAAATGAAACGATTTTACCCAAAACGCTTCTTTAACATGGAATTTACAAAAGAACGGGTAATATAATGTCATAAGTGAACCATATATGATATCATAACAATGAATATGATTCTGTAATAAGTCAATGACATTATTTAAATCATTATACAGGAGGTTCGGACACATACGAAGCAAATTGGACCTAAGGTAAGGGAAAATACCACAATCTCATTTTTATCCGAGATTGTTTATTCGTAAGTATTTACTGGGGTGTATTTTATCATCCACATCCATGTTCCCTCAATATGAAATATTGTTTCCATCCACTTGCAATAGTTTAAATCCAATTTTACCCTTAGGTGAGTTTTAGTAAAGAATATGAAAGGAATCTTTTGTCGTTTTTCCGTACGAGGTACTTTTTGACTTTTCCGACAAAAGTACGAATAATGTTTTTTTTTAACTTATACGGCATGAATGGATTTTTAAAACATTGTTTCCAAGAAGCTTCCTTTACAAGTTTTCAAGTTTATTTTTAATCAACTTCTTTTATTTTAAAGTTGTATGACATGTTATAAAAGGAAAAATGTTTTTGAAGAAGAAAGGATATTTTCCTCAAGAATGGAGTTCAAGTGTTTTATCAAAATTATTTTCCATCTAAGATAATAAAGGGTTATATTTTTATCCCTATTATTACATTGATTTGATTATGTTGTTATGGAATTATTTTTATGAATTCCTTTATCTTATATGAATTGATTTATGATGTCATGATGTTTCAAGAATCCCATTTTTGTTTCATGTGTTATGCGATGATGTATGTTTTATGATTATGTGGCACACATAAGAAAGGATTCATTATAAGATGGGTGGGACCTATATCTCCCTCCAATGCATTGGGTAAAGATTTTATATCTCATGAGATAGACAGGGCTGGAACGGTAGGTTATACCGGTTCAGTGAAACAGGACTGAAACGAGGGTTACTCGATTCAGAAAGGGACTTTGTCCACTAAGATAGTCTTGGAAATGAGTCATGACTAACAAGAAATGATTTTCCATGATTATGTGTGCATGCCAAAAAGTTTCAAGTTTCATGTTATGATTATGGTGATCTCATTTTCACTTCTACGATTTGTTACATGTTAAGATATTATGATCTCTTTTGAAGGTTATGATTTTCAAAAAGATATGATATGATTTTTATTTCTTTTGTATGCCCTTACTGAGCATTTGAGCTCACCCTTTTATGTTTTCTTTTCCTCAGGATATAAAGAAAGGTTTTAGGTAAAAAAAATGGAAGATCTTTATGGGAGATATTGAAGATCTTTCACCAGGATTAGAAGATTATGTTCCGAGTTTCCAAAGACACTAAACTATTACGATCCTTGTGTGTGTGTTTTTGTTTTGTACTAAGTATTCCGCAAAAGTAATGTAATGTCCATGTACGTCAGGCTTCGGGTCTCTACAGTTGGTATCAGAGGAAATGTTTAGTCAACCTTTGGAAACTAGGATGCGAAAACGTTAGTGAGATCCCTAGAGATATTTCTACGGTATTTCTAGGGATGTCCCTAAGGTTAAGTAGACGTATAATTTATAGTACTAGAACTACGCTAACGATCATAGAATTAAACCTAAGATGTTAGATATTGAAGGTACTCCCCCTTTATTATGTTGTTTTCCCTAGCATGATTTTTGCCTCTCACACTATTCTTTTTGGGTTTTAGAAAATGGCTGGAAACAAGATGATTCACGATAATGGAGGATATGATGGAAAATGGAATGATATTCTTCATAATGAAATGGGATTTGGAAGTCCAAAAATAATTATTATGCTGAATCAGCAATCTCATAATATGATCAATAAAGTAAAATTTGGTAAGTTTCCTGACTCGGCTAATAAGAGAAAGATGGAGTTTCATGATGATCATAGAGGAAAGAAAGTTCAATTTCCCCTATGTAATTCATGTGGGAAGAGGCATCAAGGAGAATGTTTCAAAGGAACTGGAAGATGCTTTAGGTGTGGAAAAGAAGGACACAAAGCAAGTAAGTGCAAAGGAAAAGGTTCAGTTAACACCATGGATGAGGATAATGGTATTGCTACGACATCAAAAATGGTTAAGTGTTTTAAATGTGGAATGTATGGGCATTATGCAAACCAATGTCCTAAGGGAAAGACTCATGAAGAGAATAAGTATGGCCATATGGGTAGTATTTATGTGGATGATGATGGAGAGACTACAAATGATATGTGAGATGAAAGAATTGTTGAAGCTCGGTTAATGGTTTAAGAATGTATTGGAATGATTACATGTTTATCAAGTGTAATGTTGTATTAGTAATCTCATGGTACTATGGAATAAAGAGACATGTAAGGATTGTTACATTGTTGTCTGATTAATGTTACCAGTAACCATGAAAGGTTATTCAGATACTTTTGGAAAGTAGATGATATGTGCATAATGAAAGGATAAGAAGATAATGAGATGTTTGATTGTATTCATGAGCTCATGATTGATATAAGGACTAAGTGATATCATGGTTTGAGTATAAATAATTTTGAGGATTTTGGTATGTGTAAAGTGTTAACTTTTAACTGCATTCATGTTTTCACTAAGGTTCAATGGGTATTCAAGAGATTACATGATTAAGGACTTTGAATGTTTGGAATGTGACCAACAAAACATATCTTATGATATATGGGGATCAACGATGGTATTAAATCTCTGGTAATCATTTTCACTATGTTATGAGAATGGACTGCAGTATTATGGATAAGCCTAAAGATTGGAATGGATTATGTTGGACATAAGTTAGTATTGTTTAAGGATAGAAGTTTTTTTTCGATATTATTGATGGGATGTTATAGTAATATAGTTTTAGAAAAAGGACAACCTGCAGGACGGGCGACAGCCCATCGCTTCGGACAAGGCTGTAGGAATCGAACCCACAACCGAAGTGCGACATGCCTTTATCGCCTACCACTGACCTACAGGAAGTCCCTGTTTAGTAGAAATTAGTTTTATTTTATTAAGCGGTATGATATATGAAGTATAAGTTCATTTTAGGAACCATATATGATTAATCTCACTATAGATCGACTTATGTATATAATTTTTGCTAACCTTTTGTTTGAGACAGATGGAATGACCCGTCATTCTATCACATTATCTGCTAACACTTCACGAATAACAAATTCAACTTCATTTATTTAAGAGATGAAGTGGAAATTGTTAAAGGCACGAACAACAGTGAGATTGTACCAAAATAAAGTAAGTATTTATTCTAATTCAAATTCTTTAACTTTAGGGAAATGATCTTGGAAACCAAAAATGTTATCCTAGTTCTCTTATACCTGATGAATCAGATGGTACCTTAGATCGTCACAAATTTATGGATTTGTGATTACTGGCTTTTCTATAGCCATGTTCTCTACCACTCTCCATCAGAACATGATGGTTAGATTTCTCTTCCATATCCATATTTTCACCTATGTGGAAACCCAATGATTAGTTTATTTGGGTAACCGTTACATTTCATACTTTTGTTTTTAAAGATTGGTTTTGATATTCCTTTTTACGATGTGGGTTTCTATTAAAGAAACTTTCGAATAGTAAACCATTTATAACCCCGACGAATTTCGAGGGCGAAATTCATTTTAAGGGGGGTAGAATGTAACAGCCCAAGATTTTATAAAAAAATATTCTTTTTAATTTTATTAATGTCTTGTGGAGCTTGCACAACACGCATACTTGTCTTGCCTTGCATTACACGCAATCGCAACCTTCCTCGATAGCGTGTGTGGTACGTAATACTGAGTTTCACGAAACAATGATATGCTATTAAAATATTATTAAAACTAGCCGTTATGAATAGTAATAACCACTTTTTAAATTTTAGAAATTTTAGCTCTCAAAATGGACGTCATTTTTGGATTCGGAGTATCGAATTTATCCTAAGGTGAAATTTTGGTACTTTTCGAATAACTTTCATATTCTGATGAATAGTGAAAATTACTAAATTATAATTAAAAACAACTTTTTTAATCGAAATAATTAATAGTGATAAATCATTAATTTGAGTGGTTTTAAAGTATATTTAGAATATATTTTTACAATTTAATACAATGTTGGTCATTGGATGTAATTTCACATTTAAACTAGACATAAACAAGTGTCAATCTTTTGATAGATATTGTTTCTTAAAAATATGATATTTGTTTTAACAGCGGGATTTAATTATAAAATTAATTAATGCAACTTTTATGTTATGAATTTGGTAAAATAGACTTCATTTTTGAATTCGGAATATGAAATATAGCTTGGGATGAAATTTTGGCATTGTTCTGAAAAACATCAATTTTTGATGAATAGTGAAACTACTAAGTGGTAGGTTAAAAAACTGAATTTTGCATAAAACTTAATTTTACCGCTTCTGTGAATGGAATTTCAAAAATCCGAGAGACACGGTTAATATCAAGGACTAAAATGTGGTTCAATGAGATGAAAATAATTTTTTGGTGAATAGTAACTTTTTACTTTTTTTACCGCGGTTAATAGTAAATAGGGTAACTAAGGGTAAATATGATATTACTATTACCCTAACACATTTCCTAATTCTATTGGACAAGTGTAATTCGACCAAAAACAAACTTAGGAATAAAATATGACCCTTTTGGCCCACTTGGATTAGATTAGGACATTTATTATTAATTTATTTAAAGAAAGGTTAAAATAGTTAAAATCAAAGTTTAATAAGTAAATCATTTTTAATATGGGGTTATACATAATATAAATTCGATTGTAAATATTCATTACAAAGCTAAAAATATTTCCTACATGATGGTATTTTATTTGTAATTTTTAGACATCAAAGAAGTTAATTTATTTATGACACAACGATGATGCAGTAATTATCTTATTAATGAAATATTGACATAATTGATGTTATAAACACCAAAATAAATGTAATTTGAGATTTTTTATGAATTCCACTAATTTTCTAGGTTACTATGATATATTAATGTTGATTTAATCAACTTGGTTCGAACATTTAATTCTGTTATTATTTTCACAAAAATCATATATCAAATAGTGTCAAAATTGACACAAAATAGTTTTTAAATCAAATATTATATTATTAATTGTTATTGTATTCCTAAAAATCTAAGGTTCGGCCAAATGACTTAGATAAGGATATATATATTAATAATAAACAATATGGGGTTCTTTTGGAATGTTATAGTAAGTTTATTAACCATATAGTGAAAGAAAACAAAAAGACACGGTAAAAGTTAAATTATTTAACTTAGAGTTAAATCTAATTGATAAGGTTTAAAATAAAATCCAAACATGTATAAATTTGATTGGATGATGAGATTACAACCCTATCTCATCTAATCTTCGAATATGAGTCATTTTTGGAGGTTTTTAAGTGGGGTTAGATTTATTATAAATTAATATTTTTAAGAATTCCTAAGGTGCCCCTCTCCTCCCCTATAAAAGGACACCTCCTCCCCCTCCTCCTCACACCAATTTGAGCACTCAAGCTCGGCCAACCCCTGCCAAAATCTCCTATCCACTTCCCTAGCAACATCCTAGAGGTTCTGGTCTTCCTCAAAGACCAATTTTAGTGCCCTAAGAGGAGGTCTCAAAGAGGCACTTCAAAGAAGAGGTAATTACCGTTACCAATTCTTTCATCTTTATTTCTTCTTCCACTTCTTCTTCTTAGGTTGTTTCATTATGAAGTAATAACATCAGTATCACTCATATACTGATATGTTATTATAAGTATGAAACAACCCTATTTCACCATCTATCCATCCTACGGAAAAAGAAATCACCGCGCGTGCGTACGTACGGAATACCGTCTCCACGCCGTGGTGTAATCTATTTTCCACCACCACCTTACATGGATGGGTATAATGGTGTAAAGAATAACTATACATAGTTATTACAACATCATATTGATTCTGATATATTGTATAATCCACTCCAATTCAATTCAATATTTATAGAAGTGATATCATCGCTCGTGCGTACGTACGGAGTACCGTCTCCACGACGCGATGAGATTCATTCTCTATGTTAACCATTTAAGAATGATTATAATGTATATATAAGAAATAATAATGAAATATATGACATTATAAAGCTACTGGATTTATGTATATATATACATATGTATGTCATCTACTTCCATTTCAAGACAATAAGGAAAGGAAAACAGCGTTCATGCGTACGTACGGACTACCGTCTCCATGAACGGTGTTTTTCATTTTATTTATCTATCTATTATATATATATATATATACTGAATATATATGATATATAAATCATATTTTATATTTTGGAAGTAAGTAAATCATGATATAAGTAATAATGATGTCAAGAACAACAAGTCAAAACACCTACGATAAATGAAACGATTTTACCCAAAACGCTTCTTTAACATGGAATTTACAAAAGAACGGGTAATATAATGTCATAAGTGAACCATATATGATATCATAACAATGAATATGATTCTGTAATAAGTCAATGACATTATTTAAATCATTATACAGGAGTTTCGGACACATACGAAGCAAATTGGACCTAAGGTAAGGGAAAATACCACAATCTCATTTTTATCCGAGATTGTTTATTCGTAAGTATTTACTGGGGTGTATTTTATCATCCACATCCATGTTCCCTCAATATGAAATATTGTTTCCATCCACTTGCAATAGTTTAAATCCAATTTTACCCTTAGGTGAGTTTTAGTAAAGAATATGAAAGGAGTCTTTTGTCGTTTTTCCGTACGAGGTACTTTTTGACTTTTCCGACAAAAGTACGAAGAATGTTTTTTTTAACTTATACGGCATGAATGGATTTTTAAAACATTGTTTCCAAGAAGCTTCCTTTACAAGTTTTCAAGTTTATTTTTAATCAACTTCTTTTATTTTAAAGTTGTATGACATGTTATAAAAGACAAAATGTTTTTGAAGAAGAAAGGATATTTTCCTCAAGAATGGAGTTCAAGTGTTTTATCAAAATTATTTTCCATCTAAGATAATAAAGGGTTATATTTTTATCCCTATTATTACATTGATTTGATTCTGTTGTGATGGAATTATTTTTATGAATTCCTTTATCTTATATGAATTGATTTATGATGTCATGATGTTTCAAGAATCCCATTTTTGTTTCATGTGTTATGCGATGATGTATGTTTTATGATTATGTGGAACACATAAGAAAGGATTCATTATAAGATGGGTGGGACCTATATCTCCCTCCAATGCATTGGGTAAAGATTTTATATCTCATGAGATAGACAGGGCTGGAACGGTAGGTTATACCGGTTCAGTGAAACAGGACTGAAACGAGGGTTACTCGATTCAGAAAGGGACTTTGTCCACTAAGATAGTCTTGGCAATGAGTCATGACTAACAAGAAATGATTTTCCATGATTATGTGTGCATGCCACAAAGTTTCAAGTTTCATGTTATGATTATGGTGATCTCATTTTCACTTCTATGATTTGTTACATGTTAAGATATTATGATCTCTTTTGCAGGTTATGATTTTCAAAAAGATATGATATGATTTTTATTTCTTTTGTATGCCCTTACTGAGCATTTGAGCTCACCCTTTTATGTTTTCTTTTCCCCAGGATATAAAGAAAGGTTTTAGGTAAAAAAAATGGAAGATCTTTATGGGAGATATTGAAGATCTTTCACCAGGATTAGAAGATTATGTTCCGAGTTTCCAAAGACACTAAACTATTACGATCCTTGTGTGTGTGTTTTTGTTTTGTACTAAGTATTCCGCAAAAGTAATGTAATGTCCATGTACGTCAGGCTTCGGGTCTCTACACCCACCACTACCACCTTACTCACACCATCAAAGCCTTTTGTCTCGGACAAACTCTTCCCAAATACTATCTCAACTTCCCTCTAATACTCCTAGAATCCTCAATTTGGGCATAATTCTTCCCAAAGAAGACTTTGGCTCAAATCGAAAAAGAGTTACCCGATTTTAAGGTAATGTCTCCTATTATGTTATTTTGTTTTATTTTGATTCTCCAACCCATTAAACTCTATTTATTACTTCATTTTGTAAAAAAACCAGTATCTTCAATATACTAGGACGTTTTTATAAGAAATATTCGATCCATACTTACACAAACCTACATCTAATGGTTAAACAACATACTGTTTCAGTGGATGGAAAATTTCTGCCTCACGAAACGATGATTGTTCAACACTCACATAACACCTACAAAGGTGGCCATTAAGATGTCACTATATTTATATATGATATATAATATGTTTATTTTTTTCTTAAGCTTCTGTATTTTTCATTTTTGGAATACCTTTATGGTTTCCATTATGGGTAAACGCGATATTTTCATTTTAGGAAGTGCGGACTACCGCCCCCTCAAAGTGATTTGAATCGTTAATTCCATATGTTGGATGTATAAAGGATGGAGTAAATGGTATTATACATTATATTATACTGGAAATATATTATTCCTTTATATAATTATAACTTCATTCCATTAAATACCAAATAGAAATGAAATTAGCGCTCATGCGTACGTACGACTTACCGTCTCCATGAACGGTGCATTTCATTTCTTACCTCTAAATGTTATGTAATATTATAAATGAATGTATATACTGGATATATATGATGTTATGATATCTAAATCATGAATATAATTATGGATATAATGGATATTTTAACACATGAACAAAGTGTAATTATAAGATGTTTATTTTTGACTAAAGTACCTAAGATCGACAAAACGACCATTATTAACTTAAATAATTACATTATGTTCATAACACGGTAATAAGTGATATAAAGGAATAATGAACTTGAAAATGTTCTTATACAGGTATATATTAACTCTAGTATATTATTCAGGAGGTTAAAGAGCGGTCGAGTCAAGTCGGACACGAGGTAAGGGAATTTCTTAACCCATATTCCATTCTTTGGGTTAATCTCCTACTTTCAAATTATGTCATGATATTATTATGTCCTATCTAGTATTTGTACTTTATTTATTTGTACTTATAGTAAATACACATAATACATCTATTGTGTTTTAAAAATGATCTTTGTATGGACTTTGTCTCAATCTCCTTTCATTGAGGAATATTTGGTTTTATACATATCTTTCATTTATACGGTGTATAAACCCCCTTTGACTTTTACTTTTATTAAAAAGGAATCTTTTTATATGAAGCATTTTTACTAAACCAAAAAAGGAATGATTTTTCTTATATATGCGGAGACAATGACTTCTCCGCCGCCGTGACTATTATATGAGTTTCCACTTTCTCTATAATCCATAACTTTTTTAAAAGAAAAATAAATACCATGTTTTACTTTTATTTTATTTTGGTATTGAAAATGTTTTTGATAATGTTTTTATTATATCACTATTTTGTATTGATATATTGTGATTGAAGTGTGGAAATATTATGTTTCCTTTATGCATGTTTTATGTGATACAATTATGTTATAGTTTATGATATGTTTAAACCTGTTCATATGAGGAATGAATTGGACTTAATAAGTGACGGGTGGAGCCTGCTATAGCTCCTCGATGCATCGGCAGGTCTCATGAGACAAACCAGTGTCTTGGCACAAGGCCTTGACAAAATATTATTTGTAGTCTTGGCACCAGGCCTTGGCTACATGGTTATGATAGTTTGGCATTATGCATTCCATCGTTATGAAAGTGGTTATTGATATTGCATGTGATTATTCGACCAGTAAAATATTCATGTGAATAAGTACATGGCATTTTTTCATTTTAATTTTTCAATATTATGCTGAAATTCAAGTTTAAAAGGCTTTTTTTAGTTATACATTTTCATAAATGTTTATTTTTATTTATGAAAGCTTCCGCTATATTGTTATCCTTACTGAGCATCCGAGCTCACCCATTTCAATGTTTTATTTTTTTCCAGGATGTGATGAGGTATATTATGAATGAACTGCAGGGATAGTATGAGGGGATATGAAGACAGGTTGTTTTTTAGTTATGTTTTACTTTATAATTTAATGTAAGACTTATTAATGTATCTAGTGTTTCCAAGACTACTAAACTAATCGGTCTTTCGAGACATGATCTTTTGTGATCGTGCCAATGTTACACAATAACGCACCGACTCTGGGTAACTGGGGTTGGGGCATTACATAGTAAATGTTTTATGTGTGGATGGTAAGTTAATTATGAAATAACTTTCCAATGTGATAGGATGTTTTTTACTAAAGATGTTAATATAGAGAAAGATACTCAAAATGAATCTCCCACAATCTATTGTTTCAAATGCATGGATTTTGATAATTTTCCCAATAAATCAAATATTTGGGGGTAAAGATGGTGATGAATTATAGTATGATATTATCATAAGCTAAAAGGGGAAATATCAAGTTATATTTAATTATTATGATGTGTGAGATAACGTAATGGGGAAAGTTACACTCACCATCCACAGAATTTCTAATATTTTAATATTTGAAAATGGATCTACCCATTCGTTCATATTTAAATAATTTTCGATGAGTTCCTAGATTCAAAAAAAATGATATGCTATAGAATTATTATCATAAACCCATAATGGGAAAATGATCACATATCTAGTATATGATACCACTCTTGTTGAAATTTCTTGGAATGTGCTATCTAAAAATATTTTTATTAACTATCTACTTAAATTTGAGGCTATAATGGGCATGGATTAAAATTCACTATATAAATAAAAAAGAAATTCATGAGGTAGGGAAATCATGAATCATATCCCAAACCAACATATAATGGATTATCTATGTATCAATAAGTATGAACTTCTAATAGAGATTACATCCATTTTTTGGGTCTTGGTTCCCATGCAGAAAGGGATTTTTATTCAGGATGGTTAGGGAAGAACTCCAAATCAATGATATTTCTATTATGTTGGAGTATTACAATCACATTCTCTATAAGTAAAATATAATTACAAAAAAACATACTTTTTATTTATCAATTTAACAGATACTTGTTTCCACCAACAATTTTGAACACTTCCAATAAAATGAATCAAATCGAGTTGTAGAAATTAATGAAGAAACTCTAGGAAAACCATAGAATGGGTATCATTTGGCCAAGCATATCACCTTGGGGTCCACCAAATAATTTTTTAACGAAAATAAATAGTGATCAATGATACAGTACATTGATTTTCATGATTTTAGGATGATCAAAATTAATAATAGGTATCATTTTGACCATATTGATGACTTGTTTGATCAACTGCACAATCATTTATAATTTTCCATGATTGAAATTTATTTTGGATTTAATAAATTGCTGGTAAATAATTATTATGATTATAATTTAATAATAAAACAATTATGTGGAATAAATGAAAATATATTGATGACATTCAGTTTTATTAAATACACTAATATATTTATGGATTTAATGAAATAGTATTTAATCATTACATTGATCAGTTTGTTATAATCTTTATAGATGATATTCATATCAATTAAAAGAGAAAGTATGACCATTATGACCATGTGATAATTTTACTAAATAACCATTGGATATATAGGGAATATGGAAAATTTATAGATTGCGAATTTTTGATTAAGGTGTTTCATTTTTCCCCATAAATTTTGTGATACAGTATATCGATAGATCCATAAAAGATGGAGGATATTTAATATTGGATCCATAAAACAATGATGAATGAGATATTTATTTTTTTAGATTATAAATGTATTATTGAAATTTTTTGGAACATTTATCATAAATAACTTCTTCTCTGAAAATGTTAGTTAAAAATGATCCAGGATCTTCTGAAAAAATGAATTTGAGGATGATTTCAAGGAGGAGAAGGGATGAAAATTAATTGAAACTTTTATTACATTACCCTATATTGGATAATGGTTTTGAATAATTAGTGGTACATCCAAAATGTATTATGATTTTTATTGTTCATAATGATATGGTGATAACTTATGCCTTCTGAAAATTGATGATTCAGGAGAATAATTACCTAACTCATGATTTTGATTCAGTTGGGGAATTGTTTTCAGTTAATATATGTTGGTATTATCATTATGGATAAAAGAGGGAAAATATATTTATTCCTGCTATTAATTGTTAAAGTATATGTTTATAAATAAAGAGATGAATATGAGTTTAAGAAGTGGGTGAGATATAATTAATGATTATTATTGCTATATACATTAAAACCCATATAAATATGAACAAGGAAGATGTTGATTTGAGTCAAAAGCATCATGATTACTAAAATGTAAATATTATTTCTAAATATCTAATATTTAAGGATTTTAAACAGATGGATCTAGAAATCCCTATAGAAGGGAAAAAATATTAACATTATCAATTAAATGTTCAACCATATTTTCATGGTGAAGATTAAATAGTAATATAAGGAAAATTTTTATATATAAAATATTGTTATAAATGTTATTTTGTTTATTATTGATCATGGTGTAATGTTAAGGTCTTGGAAACGTGTTTTTTTCCATATGTACTATATTTAAAGAAGGATTTGTTTGAGGAATCTAATATTTAATTATTCTCTATTAAATAATAAGTATAGTGATTTATAGATATTTGAACTAATATATATGTTACTATTTGATGAAGGTAGATAAATTATAGCTCATATCTTAGTTCTTTTTATGTCATGAATTTATTCATGTAAGAAAAAATTTTAAGGGGTTGATACATCTAGCACACACACCCAAACTACAATTGAAGAAATTCACAAAGGATTATTTCATTACGCTCCCCAGTACACGTAGAGAGAAAAATTCCATATGGATTGTGTTTGATCACCGTACTATGTCCTGAAAAATATCCAATATAATTGAATACATTATTCTATATTAACAAAATAAGATAAAAATTATGTAATTTGTATTGTTTCATAGAGTAATGAATTCCATTATATACTATCAGGATATGAGTTTTACCTCAATGTTTTGGAAAATTTCATACATTATCTTTATATAGAGATGAGTTTCAACAAAACATATCATTCTCATAATGTTTATCATTCTGATAAAAAATCTAAACCCATTTGTTTTTGCTGATATATTGTTCGTTGGACTTTAATGGTGGTTGGGAACGACACCTTTCTCTAGCTATGTTTTCATACAACAATAACATTCAATGAAAAATACAGATGGCCACTTTTGACACCCTATATAGAATGAAATATAGAACTCCAACATGATGGAATTATGTAAGAGACAGAAAACTATTCACACATATGATTACTGATGAAATAAAAGAAAAGGTTCAGTATATCTATAAGAATATCCAGGAATATTGGGTTTGGAATAGATGTTATGATAATAATATATGATGTGATCTACAATTGGAAGTTAATTTCTTTTTTTTCTTAGAATTTCACCATAAAAGAAGTTTATGAAGATTGGTAAGAATGTGAATCTATTACCTAGGTGTAATGGTGCTTTTGAAATTATAGATCACATTGAGATAGTATCTAATCAGTTGGATCTTCCACTAAACCTTTATCATGTTAATTTTTTTCTATATATCAATAATTTAAAAGTATATAACTATTATTTCATATTTACTGAACATAAAGATCATACCATGGATGAAAAATCCTTCTAATAAAGAACAACTGGTGATGACTCTAGATAATATAAACAATTATCTATGAATTAATATCACTCATAAGGCCAGACTTTTATATTAAACCACATATTTAGGTAATATATATGAGAATTTAAGGAAATTATGTTCCATAAATATCTTTATATGTTTTTATTATAGTGATAAATTGCAAGAGTGGAATTATTTTTTAGGGGGTATAATCTAGCTCCAAATTTTTACAAAATTATATCCTATAAATTAAATTAAATATAATATATATATTTTACTACATGACACACCATGTTAATATATTTTTAAATAGAATAAATTATTTATCTTTCATTACATACAACATAGTTTTGAAAAAACCACAATATATTTTTATATAGTTTTTTAAATGTGACCACTATAAATAAACCATCAAAATAGTGAAATAAATATTAATAATTTATTTTAATTTATTATGTAATGTTTATATATATAGATATCACATTTTTTAAAAATAATTAATTTTCAGTAATGTATTTTTATGTTTTCAAAATGCAACTTTGTCAGAAAATTGCTTTTTTATTTTTCCGAAAATTTTTAAAGTTATTTTTTTTAAATTTTAAAAAATTGATTTGATTAAAATAAATTAATTATTAGAATTATTCACATAAAAATTATTTGAGATTTAAATTTGTTTAATTTTCAAAAGATTCATTTATGGTGAATATTGAAATATACTGCATTTTGATTGAAAATTTCATATTCGTTTAATTTATTTAAAATGATAATATGTATTATAAACTGGTTTTAATGTGTAATTAGATCAACTATAGAAAAATGAATCCAATTTATCTCATGGTAAAAAATATTGTTTTTATAATTTGATATACATGCATTTTATTTTTCTTAACTTATTCCATTTAAAACCTTCTTTCTGACCACATCTACATGATTAATTTTAATTTATATTTTCCCACATAAGAAAATTTAATTTTTATTAATGGATTAAATATTTAAATCATTATAATATATGTTATCTAATATGAAGAAAATAATTTTCTAGTAAATTAATGATATTAAATAAAAAAACTAGTCATCGTAGTTAAGGTCAAACTAGGTTTAACAAGGGGGTTAAACTAAGAAGTTAAGGGTAAAACAATAAACCAAACCTATAATAAACCATTTTTTATAAATATATCAACATTTTATCTTTGATGTTATAGAATTTACAATTATATTATCCTAGATATATGAAAAATAAAACATGCATGGAATCCAATCTTTAAAAAAATTACAAGGTTTCCACTCAACTCACTTATATAGGGCCACCAATTATCATCCATTATTCAGAGTTAAAAATCATTATGGTTGAACCAAGACCTTCCCAAATCACTTTCTAACTCAAATAATATAGTCTTAGATGAATTAGTATGGATATAAATCCAATATTACAGACACCATTCATGTTCACAAAACCTATCTATCATGGAATCTCACACAATCCAAAACACCCCCAAAACAGATTGAAAATCCATTTCAGTGGTTTTGGTGTTCCTAAAAAGGTGAAAAAATAAAACATACAAATGACAATAAAAGTCATTAAAACATACCAATTCAATGGGAAAATGAAAAATCTATAACTGAGAAGGTCCATGACACTACATTACATACTACAAAATAAAATTATTGTGGATAAAAAAATGTTTCTAGTGGGTTTTGTGTTAAAATTTATCAAACAAGTAGAATATAATAATAAAAACTCAAAAAAACCATTGGTAAAACATTGAAACCAATATTTATGAAGAATATTTATTTATGTTAATGAAGTTTCCTTTAGTTGAATAAAAATTTGAATCTTTATATTTCCTTGGGGAACATTAATGTGAGTGAATCATTTTTTCTTAATATAAATAACACATAAATTGTTAACCCTAAACAATAACCAGATAAATCATTTCACATTAATCAATGTAAAAAATTGCATCCAAAGTATATTATAATGTAATTGATTATAATAAGGGTGTGTGAAAAAAGGACATTTTCAATAGTTTAGTAAAATTTAATATCTAAAATACCGATATTTATTTTATTCTCTAATTATTCAAATTATTATAAAGGACATATATCTCATTGGATTTATTAATACTAAATATTCTCATCATAAGTTTAAAAAAATATCATTAACGTTACATTGGTAGGGAAATTTATGAATCAGTCAATGTTTTTAGTGCATTGAATGGGAATGATAATACTGAACTCATATGATAAATTATAAAATGAGGTTATTTAGCATGTTTTAAATGAAGATTAACTTATTATGAATTATTTCATATTAGTAGGGGGATCATGAATGATAGTATATTCATGTTTAAATTGGTATTAATAAAATTCCTTGGAAACTAAAATTAAATTATATAATATGAAGTTTGAGAGGATATTAAATATGTGTTAGATTCTTGTTGATAATAATTATTTTGGGGAATGAAATGACTTGGGTTGGAGGAATGAAATTTTGTATATTTTTTTTGGATTTTGAAAATTTAATTTATATATATTTATATTATGTTTTTGTGATAATTTTTATAAATATTTATTTTTTTTTTCATATGGGAACAATAAATTATTTTTATATATTATATACTTTAAATTCATTTCAATTTTAATATTATTCAAATTATATTTTTAGGTGTTATTGGAGATCTAAAATATTCAATTTGGAATGTTTATGGTATATTAATAATTATTATTAGTAGTAATACTTGTTAGTAAATGTAAATTGGGGATTTTTACTATGTCACTTCAGTAATATGGTGGATTATCAATTACACCATTGTCCTTGGATCATGAAACATATGATATTGGGTATTCATCTTTATCAACAATGTTTCCACCATTTCAATAAGGTATCAAAATGATTCAAAATCACTATCCACCATATATGATCTCCCAACAACTCACCACCTATAGGGTATGTTTTGTTATGCATGATATCCTCTAGGTGTAGTTTACACACTACCTCTATACCCGTATCAATTAAAGGGAATGCGACCATTACTATGGCCACACATGGTCATATGAAAGATTTAGCTATTACATCTCCTATGATGGGACAATTTTCTGAGGAGAAAACATATAAAAATGGATTTTTGACCCATCGCTAATGTAAAATCTTCTTATAACATAAAAATTAGTTTCATCAGCACACTAATCAGTTCCGATATATTTTATGACATTCCAAATGTTCCTCATGGTCTAACATTATCTTTCACTTCAACAAAAACATTTTACGCATCTTAAATGACATGTAAATCCAACACCCTAGAATCTCTACACAAATCTAAATTCAAATCACCAGAAAATCAATGTATCAATTGCAAAAAATTTGGAGCATTAAATATTTTAATGTCATATATTAAAATAATCCCTTGTACTCATTGAAAACATGCATAGGATTAGAATATTTTTGTATTGTTTTGAAAAAATAATTTAAATAATTGTGATAATATCTAGTTAAACTAATCCACAGGTTAATAAAATCCCCACGTACACATTCTTAAGATATGAATTCATTCCTGAATATTTATTGGTAAACTCTCTATCATAAAAAGTAAAATAATTCCAATTCAATTATTCAATCATTACTAGTATTCATCTATGATAAAACTGTACACCTTTCCGCCAACCTCATCTATTCCCACTCTTCATCACACTATATATAAACTTTTATCTTGATTTAGCTAAAAAACTTCATTCAAATAAACATATTAAAAATATAAATTATTTATTTTCAATCATAGTCCATTCACATATACTTTATAAATCCTCCCCCTTTACCCATCATTGCATCTGATAGACTCACATATTCCCAAATTTAAACAATCAATAATGTGTAATAGTGTGAGATAAAAATACACATGACTGAATAAAATTATATATAACTTTATCTTATTTTGATATTCATGCATTATCATGTAACGTGGGGTGGGGTGTGTGATATAGATTTTGTGGGTGTTAATATTTCATACCTTGTGGAACCTGGAAGTGCAATTAATCATGAAAATTTAATATTATTTCAATTTCAATTTTAATTGTTTAGATGATCCTATGTAAATGTTTATATAATGTAAAATATTTAATAATAAATAAAGTTAATTAATTGTCTTTTCATCTGAATGGATGAGAGTTCTATGGGTGTTTTTTAACCTAGTCACAAAATTTGTACCATAATCCCTACATCCCAAGGGTTTAATTAAACACATGAAGAGTAATTGATGTAGGTTTGTAGTTATTTTAAAAGCCTATACTTAATTAATATGATTTTGTATGTTACTAATAAATATATTTTGGTTAATTATTGTGGTACATTTCAGAAATTCAATTTCAAACACAATTCCCCCTCTCATCACTCATTATATAAAAATTACCATAGATAATAGTTCATTCTCACAAACCAAACCATAAGAAATATATAAATTTTATTCAAAATAACTACTAAATAATTCAAATTTTCAAATTAAATTACACTCACAACACTTATTTTTTATTATTATTTCTTTTTTATTTTATTTAACTCCTTCATTATATAAACACCCCGTAATTGTGTATGAGCAAGTTACCATCTGGTAAAAAATAAGTTTCTGCTAAAATTAATATGAAAAAATATAATATTATTATTTTATATTTATGATATAAGACTAATTTTTTTCTTCAAGAACCACTTTCATTAAAAAACCAAAGAGTCCAGCCAAAAGGAAGTTGACCCTAATCATGAATATTCAAAAGAAAATCGTGAAAATGAAAATCCAATTAAAAAAATGTTTCTCCCTAGAAATTCCAAATTATTAATTTATTTATTCTTATATGTTTATTATATTTGAATTCTATTTCTTTAATACAAATCAATTCATGAATCAAATCAATCTCTATGATACATTCTCGCTATTTATATATCATTTTAAAAAATTTGTTGTGTTATATCTATCAAGTTACATTAATTTTAATACCATAATGGGGTAAAATGTTGGCAATGAAAAATGAAATTTTCTTGTTTAATAAAATTTATTTATAGATTTTTATTAGTTTAATTTTAACTTTTTTAATCTCTAAATATAATGTTCAAATTGTATTGGTTTTTTGATAATCCCTAAGGGTTTTATTTGGGAATAAGTTTTTTCCCTGACATACTCAATAAAATAATATTTTATGATTCTCAAAAATCTGTTTTTTTATAATTTTTTTTATTAATAGTGTTTATTGATAATTAATTTTTAATTAATGTGTTCCCAAATAATAAATTTTTTTAATATTTTTGTTGGATGATTTTTATAAATATAAAATATTTCATACATATATAATGAAAGATATAATTTAATATTTTAATGGAAAAAATTACAAAATTGTCGGATCTTATATGTAAAACCCAATGATTTATAATTTTTATTTGCTAAAAAATAATATGTTTGATTGCATGTACCACATAGAATACGGAGATTAAAACAATCGATGATACCCTATCAAAATATAACTTGAATAAAGCTTTTATAACATAAATTTTAAATTGGATGGTATGAATATGATTAAAAAAACTATGAAATATTTTTAGAAATTTATTCATTAAAAAAATAGTAATCCATACATTGACAATAAAGTGTTTTTATATGAAGGTAAAATCATATAAAGGAGAATGAGGTATTATTTTTTAATTTTTTAGAACACTATGTATTATTATCGAATAAAATTATGGTAATATATATATATAGAAATGATTTAAAAAAATAGGTATCATATATTTATAATATAAATTTACAGTCATATAATTGTGGTTACTAAATAATGAATGAGTGTAAATTTATTTTAATCATGAATAATAGATTTGTTTTTAAAAATGGTTTTATTTTATATTTTTTTAAGATTATAATAATTAATTTCAAAAAAATTACTATATTTAATATAATTGAAATAAAAATTGAAATCATATTTTAATAATATTGTTATTGTAAATTATTTTGAATTTTCGATATGATTTTTTAGTGAATAGATAAAAATATTGATTTTTGAAAAACTATAACTTCTTTTATTTTAAATAAATTACATTTAATTAAACTTTTTTTGTGTATTTTTTAATGTAAAATAATATTAGTATATTAAAACTAATTATATTAAATCAATGGTAATTAATATTATTCCTGGTTTTTTAATAAAATAATTTTTTTGTTTAAAATATGTATTTTTATTAAAACTATATTTCATTATAGTTCAAAATATTATTTTAATATTAAATTTTAACCATTAATGAAATTTAATATTAGAAATAAAAACTTTACTAATTTTGAATAATCATATTAAAATTATCTAATATATTCAATTTGTTTTTTAGTCATATTTAATATTAAACAAGATAAATGTTCATGTCTATAGTAAAGTTAAAAATATATTATGCATGGTTGAAACTATGTGATAAGGTATAAAAATATATCCAAAACATACAATTATTTGTTTAGATGTGTTTATTTATACCATAAATGTTTTTTTCTAAAATAATTACATTTTTCGACAGTTATAATTGATTACATTCTTCAAATAATTATAAATACGGGATAATCATACATTATAACTCTCATTCTATAAATATATATGTTATATTTTTAATATATATATATATATATATAAGAACATATATACAATTTAAAATATCGAATTTGAAGTATAATAAATTACTTTTATTATTGTAATTTATCTATATTTTTTAGTGATGTTAAAATTTTCATGAATTCTGGCAGAACACTGATGTAGTTTGTTTGAATGTAGTAAAACAATACGGAGAATTATTTTATAGTAATTAACTATAAATTTTCAAGAATAATTTAGATGTTCCATGAATTTATAAAATAATTAATAATTAAAAGCGGCGTTGAATGAGTTTTTACTCTAATTCTATTTTTATTGATATGTTTAATGTCAAGATATGTGAATTGTCCTGAAAATGACATTTGGTGATACTTAATGTTTAAAAATTATTTGTTATTCAGTAGAAAATAAAAAAAATCTTATATTAAATCAAATAAATTGTATATTATATATATTATCATTTATGAATCATAGATACTCTACTTAATATTTCAAAAAAAAATTATGAACCATAGAGATTGAAATATTTTTATATAATTGTTATAGTTAAAAGGGTAATGAGGGGGATAATGAAACAAATAATGTTAAAAATGAATCTTACACTAGTTGAAATTCTAATTTTTTAATTTATTTTAACATTAAAATTCTTATCATGGTTTTTGTTTAGATATTGAGCCATTCAAATTGTGATTGAAATATATTATATATTTACATTTCCTGAATTTACATGATTTCTAACCAGCTAACTTATAAAACTAGACTACCTATCGATGATTACTCACATTTCAAAAATGGATGATCATAAAAAATACATGAATAAATCAAATTTCAATCTTCCTACCTATATCACAGTGTTTTTGGCATCACCAAAAGGTCACCCAATAGGGATTAAGATGAAATCAAAAAGGAGTTTCTTAAAGAATATTTATAACACATAACCTAGTGTTTTAATATTTATTTTCTATTTCACATCCTTTTAATGTTATATAACCATTTTGATATTATAAAATATTTAAATTTAAAATATTTATAGTTTTTTATGTTTTAAAAAACCCATATTTCATCTCATTTACTATCACATGGGTTGTGAAATCCTTGCTCATGCATACATGTGAAATTCTAGTGCCATGAAGTAGTTCATTATATATATCATCACCAAATCACATTTTTGATTAATTTAATGGATTTAATTATATTATAATATAATAATATAATGATTTACAATTTAAAAAGATAATATATTACCTATCTTCTACCCTTATATTTATTGGAAAATGATAATTTTATTCACTCATACATACGTACTACCACAACTATGAAGCATTGCGATTCATTCTTTCATGTACACCATACATGTATTGTTCAAAAAATTTATATAATTTATAATAAATATAAATATTTATTGATTAATATTCTAGATAATATGGAAACATTCCCGCATTGACCATGGTAATGCTACCAATGAATCATTAGTAATAGGAACTAAATGTTCTCAAAAAATACAACATAAACAGAAATTCTTGAGTAATGAAATTAGTTATTATAATAAATAAAAAATATTAAATAATTATAATAAAATAAATATTAAAAAATCATAAATTTAAAGAAAAAAATATACACATATTTTTAAGGATTTATAGAACATACAAAATGAGACAAGCCTTGAGGAAAAAGGATTCTTCATCACAAATTACATTCGTTTTGAAATATTCCATATTTAAAACATGTTTAACATATTCTGTTGTATATAATTACATATGGGTTTATTAAATCATTAATTTAATAAATAATTTTATTTAAATGTTTCTCATTTTCTATAATTCAATGATCCTTTGATTCAATAGTTACGAATTAGGTAAGATAATTTCATGAAAAACACTGTTCAATATGATTTAAACTATGATTACCCCATTTATTTATTCTTTTATAAATTATAAGAATATAATTAATTATTCATAAAATAATTTCGATTAAAAAGTTATTTTTTTGTTTCCTTTTAATTTTTTTTGAAAATAATATTTTTAATGGTTTTCATACTAGTCACTTTTGACTCTTCTTAATAAAATAAAATATATTTGTTTTTAATATATAAAACATGGGAATAATTTCTAGTCATAATGTAATGTATAAATTTTAAATATTTCTATTAATGTTTTTTTTGTTTCTTAATTTTCAGTTCAGTTACCATTTGTTTTGGTAAAATTTCAACTAATATTCATAATAAATTCTATATTTATTCGCATTTTTTATGAGAATATAATGATCTTATCTAATTTTTTCAAATTAGGTTTAAAAGGTTTTTATAAAGAAAAAAATAAATATTAATGTTGTTTTCTAATGACAAAAGATATAGTCACTATATATTATGATGGTTTATCCTAATATATCCCTTCACTATGGGTGGCTCTAATTTACTTATCTAATGCATTAGGTTGTGATTCATCATTAAAAGTGAAAAGGGAAAACATAATTAAGTAGAATAGTTATATGGAATTAATTGGATTCATTTATTTTTGATATGGGTTCAATAAGAGTGAAAATACTTATTGAATATTATACTAAAATATTCCTATATTTTTCATGAAAAATTAATTTTATAGACGGATTATGATTTAATAATATAAAGAAAAATTTATGGACATTTAATGTAATTAGTATTGTTTTTTTAAATATTATCAGGAGTAATCATGTTCCTCGTTATTTTTTCTGGGTTTTCTTTTGTATTCAATATGTTTTAGAAAATTATTGTTTATAAAATAATTTATTTTTATCATGGATATGTATTATTTAGGTGTAAAATGTTTTATTATAAAATATTAATCACTTTCGGGGGTTTTAATTTTTTTAGTAGAATAACATGTTTTCATTATTTTTATATCAACTTAACATGTTTTTTAATTATATAATGTTTTCTCATGTTTTTTATTGGTTTTAAAGATAATTTTAAATTATTATGTTGTTTTTATCTTAATAATGAAAATTTCCTTAAATGAATAATGTGGGTCATGAATGAATAAAATTTTGAACATAAGAATCCTATTTTTTAGAAAAAATGATGATGGGATGTTAGTACACTGTATTTAAGGTAATGGTATTACTAATTCCCTAAAAATATAATCTTAAAGGGTCATGGGAATTTTTGAATGTTAAATCCAATATCACTAATTCATATTTTTTATGTTATAAATGAAACAAATAATTATTTTATGTACAATCACAAAGAATTATATAAATATATAGGTAAGGATGTTATCATTGAACATTAATTTATGGTTTTTGATATCATATTGGTATGATGATTCTATAGTCAGTCATAAGATTAGATTCATAAAAACCATTTTATGGATTTAAGTAATCTGATTTTGAGGCAATAAATAATATTTTGGGAGATGAATAATTTTATTTTAATATATGATTGAGTAATATATAACCCTTATGTTTAACATATTATTTATATTTAATATTATTTTGGTATAATGAAATTACTTTTTCAGATGTATATTGAATGATATAAGAAAAAACGTTGTTTTAAATATGTTATATGATGTCGATGTAATTATGATCAATTGGGATAAAGGGTTGTTATATTTTATGAACACTTTTTTCATCATATAGATAACAATGTGATTGACAAGTACATTGGTGGCAATTTTTTAAATGGTATTATTGAAAAAGTTCACTATATTTATTGGATCTTTAAATTATTATGGAGGACAAGTTTTTTAGAATAAGTATTTTATAAATTTATGGAGGAATATATGATTTTATTTTTTAAATGATTAAAATATATTTGTTATTATATGATTATATAATATATATATATTTTATATGTGCATTTATGAGTGATTTATATTTCTTTAGATAAATAAAACCATTATATTGGAAGGGTATGTAATGAAATATTTTAGATTTATGGGTTTCAAATCTGGTCCGACATATTTCATGATCATTAATGCTTGTTATTTATGTAACATTTTAAGATCGTTCTTTTGATGTTATTGTCGAGGAATTATATATTAATATAATTTTTATTCAAATGAAGTTGCATTCAAAATGTATGTTATCGTAACATAGGAGAATAGTTTTTTATTAGGGAATAAAAACATTAGAAATTACTTTTGATCCTATTATTCCTCTTCTGATCAATTTAATTTTAATTTTAGTGTTTGTGAAATAAAATATTCATCATTTTTCATTTATTATATAAGATAATGAATAGTTAGAATCTATTTAATACACAAACAAAGGATAATATATCATTTACATATTTCAAGAAGTAACATATGAATGTTTTTTAATGTTTTCTATATTGATGGTAAAATAATCACAAAAAAACTAAAGAGACTCTTAAAATAAAAATAATTTTTATTTACAATCTTATATAATGAACTGATGGCCTACTCTATGTTAGGGGAAATTTTAATTTTAATTCAATGATTATTAATTGGTGAACCTCTTTTTCAAAACATTATAATGATGTAGATAATAGTTTCAAATATATTTATTATTTATTTCTATTCAATGTCCCTATTTTCACATTCTGAAAATGTTATAATTGTTTGGGATCCTGATTATGGGTTATTTTAGGTTACTATAAAAATTTAATTTTCCATGTTCTCAACATTATATCATTTTATCCATTTTATTGATGTAAAATGAGAAAAAATGTATGTAAAATGTTTTTATTTTCATAATCATTGCATTTTTCTTCCTCATGAAAAATTGATTCAAAAAATGTGTCAGTAATGATATTAAATAATAAGGACTTAATTTCCTTTAAGGGGTAGAATATAATGAACCTAAGTATTGTTTTATATTCCCCTAAAATTATAATAATATTTTATTTTGTGTATGACAAGATATATGTAGACTATTAGGAAATGTGATACACTATTAAAGTATTATTTCAATAACAGCAATATAAAATAGAAACTTAATTGAAGTTGCTAAAGAAGTATAATGATATTATGATATTTAATATTTTTTTTCATCAGTAATAAAATTAATTGTCAATAATTAATTGATCAAATTTTTTTATAAATGTCGCTAAAAAAATTTCATGGTAAAATATATATTTTTAATCAAATTAGTTTTATGAATGAAATATATTTTTTGTCATAGAAAATAAAATCATCACTATATTAGAAGTATTTTAAATTAAAAAAAAATATATTTTTATAATGAAATAAGAAATCATTAATTTAATGGTGAATACTATATAATAATTGAGTGTATATTAATTTAACACATTAAAAATAAATTTTCATAAAAAATGGGTATTATGACATATTGTAAAAAACATTATAATTATATTACAATAATTATTAAAATCATAATTTGTAATGTGTAAAAAAATAATTCACAAGAAAAAATAAATCTTTGGATAATTGTGTTATATTTTTCAAAAAATATTTATTTTTAATGAGTAGTAAAAAATTTGATAATTTCCAAACAATCATTTATTTTATTTAAAGAAATTAATTTAATAATCCCATTATTTTTTTATTTTTTTAATGTCATATAATTTTATTTTTTTTATATGTAATCCAAATAATTTTAAATGAATCTATAATATACACCATTTTAGTATAAAATATTATTAATTCAAGAAAAACCCTTATTTAAAAAAATTATATTTTTTGGATTTCACACACATAAATTTAAATTATTTTTGACCACTTATAAAACTAAATTATAAAATATTGATTCCTTATTTATAATCTTCATTTAAAAATTATTTAATAAGGATAATTTCATCTATAGAAAATATTAATAGTAACTATGTTAAAGGATTATATCCACGATAAACGATAAAATGGGTTCATCGAGGATAAAACTATTAGATAAGGTCTAAAAATCATAAGTAAAATAGAATAAAAATAAATAGTTGAGTATATTTAGAATTGAATCAATATAGCTTCCAAATTATAACATTTTTATGCTACGTCACATTAATTATAACCTTTATAGTATTTTAACTAAAGGATCATGAAAAAATGACACACTATTTATTTATATATATATAATATATTTTCATAGTGGAAAAAAAGTTATTAATGGTAATAAATATATATTTTTAGTATGATTAAATTATTTTTATCTTTTATTTTTAATATCAGTATAATCCAATTGAACCCTTTTTCATTGTTGATGCATCAATTTTTAAGTTGTATAATGATTTAATAAATAATTTAAGTAATATTAGAAGTAATATGTATCAGATTAATTATGGGTTTCCATAAATATAATGGGTAATAAAAATATATAAGTTATGATGAAATCATTAACATTTGAATAATATTTTTTTCATGACTTGTATAATGTCATGATATGTGAATAATCATGGAAATTATTTAAAATGATATTCAATTCTTAGAAATTATTTTCAAAAAATTAATAAAATGAAAAAATAATATTTTACCTCAATTTGATATGAAATTATTAATCCTATCATTCATAAATAAATTACTTGGATATTTTAATTTTAAAATATACATTTTTACTCTTATAGATTAAATTTTCTGTTACCACAATTAACATTAAAAACGTTAATGAAGGGGCTCATATAGGTGGAAAGGTAAAAAATGACACTAAAACTTGTTTTAATTTATTTTATTGATTTTATTCTGAAATTAGTCTCATATATATTCTAGTATATTTGACTTTTGATCAACTTAACACAATTTAGTAACATTTAAATTTTTAATATTTAATGCAATTATAATATTTTCACACAACTAAACTATAATGGGCCACAACCATCACCCTCTTCATCACACTTATTATGAAATATATCTCAAAAAACACCTTGACATATAGATTCCAAAAATTAATAAAAATTTAATAGAGTTTATTTTATCACAAACATATAAACCATGAGTGCTCAAGGAATAATCTGTATGAGGATTATCAAAGAATACAAATAACTATTAACTCTTTGTTGACTTGTCTAATACATTATCACCCTATTTTAAAAATAATATAACCATTTACATATAATAAATTATGTACCATAAATATTTTAAATTTTATTATATTGATGAAAAACCCTTATTTCATATCATTTTCCATCGCATAGAAATGAAAAATCACGCTTTTGTACTTGTGAACTTCTAACACCAGGAAACGAATTGTTTTATTTTTCATTATTAGATATAAAGGATATTTATTATGATGGATTAATGGAATATGTTTTATTTCTATAACATAATTATAAATTTTATAATCTAATATGTTTCTTGTCATATAGCCCTTACATTATTTTGAAAATGAAAACATTTTTTGCAGGAATTTGTGGACAACCATGTCCATAAAGTGAGGTGATTTTATTTTCATAAACATATTTTATGAAATGCTCCAAAAAATATTTAACCAATAAAAAGTATAATTGTTTCATGATTAATATTTTTTCTATTATGTGTCTAGGACCTCTTTGACCTAGGTCATGCAACCAATTCTGTTTTGGAAATATGAAAGGAAAATCCCCAAAACATGTCGAAAAAGACACAATTCATTTAGTAATTAAACAAATCATGGAAATAAATGAATTAATGGGAATACTGATAATTTGATTAAAAAATGATTATTATTCATCTATAAATCAAAAATAGTTATGTTCATTATTATTTATTAAACATATATATCATTTTAATACTCTAATTATCAGGAGTTTTTATTTTATTTTCTATTCATTGAGGCTTTTGATTTCATCAAAAAAACTATTGTTTCAAAGGGAAAAAATTAAATATTGATTATGTTTATATTCAATTTTATTAAATTGATGGGTTATAAGAATTGTTTTTATTTTTAATTCTATCAAATTAATATTTTATTCAAATGTTACCCAATTGTTATGGTATTTATCATTAAAATTTTTATTTATTTCTTTTAATACATTTCCTCCATATACATTTTGTATTATAATTTTAGAGAAGATTTTTATTTAATTTTGAAATATAGTTAATGGTTACATTATTTGTTTAATTTCATTATGAATGTTTAAAAGGGACTCTATTAAATGTTTTATATAAGGGTAACTTATGAATCATTTTACCAATGTGAAAAAATAATTAATTTAAACATATAAAACGTGGAAAAAAATTCTCACTATCATGTTATTTGTTCATTATAATTAATAGTAATAATGTTTCTATTGGTTTGAAATAAAATTATCGAAGTTTTTGTGATGAAAATAATACTATTTAATTTTTTTTACACATGATAAATTACAATTTAATTTTTTTAATTTGGTTGTTCTTGATATAACATATAATGATGGGTGATCTTGTTATAGATCTCTAATGCAGTAGGGATTTATTAGGATTTTAATGATAAGTTTGGGTGATAACTAGGAAGGTTAATATAATAGAATTAAATTGGTATTAGTTATTTTAAACATCGTTTAATCTTTAGTGAAGATGTGTTATGAATAAGATTCTCAATGATACATATATTATGACTGAAAATGGGCTTTTAAGTAAATATATTTATTTCAGGGGGTGTAGAATGTTTATGGACATTTAAGGGTGAAAAATGAATTTTTTGATGAAATTTTTCCTAGAGAAATCATTTTTTTTATTATGATTCATCGGATTTATATGATTTTTATGGTGTATAGTAGGATTTATTCTAAAAATTTATTATTTAAAATATGTAATTATTTATATTTATGTGCACAATATTTTAAATGAAAAAGATAAGAATTTTCGTTGATTTTATTATTTTCAAAGGAATGATAAGTTTCCATTATTTTGTAACCCTTGGTTATATTTTTTTAATCATCCAAATTATTAATGTATTTTTCAAAGGGACCAAATTTATGTAAGAATAATAATATTTTCTATCCCAGAATAAAATAAATGTATCTTTATCGAAGAAAATGTGTGATGAATTAAATTAGACTGCGAAGTTAAAAATTATATTTTTTGTGGGAAAAATAGTCCTTATGTGTATATAATGCCTATCTAATGTAATGATTTTAATAATTAACTAAATATATAAACTAAAAAGTTCCTTGGAATGTAATAACATGAAACTATTTATTTAAAAATCAATTATATAGTATCTAATATAATGGGTTGTTATATTACATATTTAGTTCAAATTGATAATTACAATTACATATTATAAATAAAAAACCTATCCATTTATTGTAGTTCTTTAACATGTCATGTTACTTTTAAATAATAGAATTTAATTTTGCATGATATATTACATATTGAGTTATATTTAGAGTTTAATCTTATATAATCAAATTTAGCTAATATATATTTCATAGAAGATTGATTTTATATTTATTATCACAAATTGTTATAAAATATTATTAAGTATTCAAAGAAGAAATTATGTATTCATATAATTTTTGTGAATTAATTTCTTATTATGTATAATGTGAATGAATTGTTAATTTATATTCAAAATTTATAGATATTTTCCTGAAATTTACAATTACAAATTTTTAGGAGACATTTATTCAACGTTGAAAATATTTTCTAACAAAAGTATGATTTTATGTCGGTTTTATTGAATTAATTTTATGTATATAATATTTGAGGAACCAAATCCAAATCATCAAGAATAATTTTTCTTATATTTTTACTTATGTTTAATTTAATATTTAGAAACATTCAAAATGATATTTTAATTTATTATTTATGTGGTAAAAATAAAAAATAATCATTCACATGAATTTTTTTAACATAAATAGAATATTAAATTATTATTGATATTATGATAATATTTAATGATCTAATATTTATGTTTTACTATTTTATGACTAAATGACATTACAAATTTGGATAATTTAAATCTTGTTATATTTTTTCTGAAATTTCATATTGGATATGAATCTCTTTAATATCTTATTTTTTGGAAAAAAATTTCAAGAGAAGATAACTCATATTTTTTAGGTGTTTGTAAACATATATTTAAAATTTGTTTCAAAAATATTATATAGCATTACGTATTTATTAATTGAAAATATCTTATACTATGTTTTTTAAGGATGTTGATAGGACTTGTGAAAAATCTCTCAGAAAAATATTTTTTTAAAGAACTAAATATCAAATTCATTCAATCAGTAGTGATTTTTTTGAGAAAGGTATATAAATAAAACCATCATTCCTCTATTGGTTGTTAGTAATGTAGATTGGGGAATGTTACTCAAATTCGGAGAACCACGATAACAATTTCTTGTGAGTTGTATGTTATTCTCATTAATTTATTTCACTATATATCCAATTAAAGAATAATATATGAAAATAAATTTAATTATAGATGAAATTTATCTATCTTTAGAAGGTAAAATTAAAAAAATAATTCATCGTCCATATTTGGTGATTATCAGAATCAATGTTAGGACAATAACATATGAACTACCCACAACTTCAAAAACAAATATCACCTCTATGACTCCCACATCAACAACCAAGATAAACAACATCATCCATATCAACTAGAGCTAATATATATATATATATATTTATATGACATTACCGTATAATGAACAATAATAATCCACCCACACTCTTATCATTATCATCAAAACAAAATCTAATAGAATCACAAAACAAATACCATATGTCATGCTTTCTTATTTTTTTATTAACTAATTCTTAATATAATAATATTGAACAACAATTTATTTATTTTATTAAATTATTACAATATAATTTTTTCATCGAATCCCAATTGAGAACATGTTTTAGAAAAAAAACAACAATAAAAATTTAAAATAACATGCTAGTCATCGGAAAAAATAACATCATTTAAATAAAAAAAAACTCGGTATCCACTTTTCAATTTAAATTTCATTAATTTTATTAATTATAATCATTACATGACTTAAATAATATTACCTAGTGAATAAATAAAATAATTTTAAAATTATCAATGAAAAAAATATTTATTTTTAATCCTAAAACCCAAACTAATATTTAATGAATATCATCTAAATTAAAGGAATCATGTAATTACACACAATTGAACTTTCAAGGATCATCTACCAACTATAGAGAACAACATACCCCATTAATAAAATTTAACCAAAATTTCCAAATTATCTCTCAATAGGGATTGATAAAGAATAAGGAGATAATAAAGAAAAATAATATGCATAAAATTAAGTGTAAAGAATAAATTAAATGAAAATTAAATACCTCAATTTTTTTGAATCATGCCTCATAGTAGAAAATAAACCATTTATCAATGGATATAATTTTATAGCATCAAATATTGACATAATGGAACCAATTGTTTTGTGGGAGTAAAAGAACCCATAGTAAATTGTATAAAACACTCAAATTTATAAATAATTATTTGATAAAAAATATATCATGATAAACTGCATTTTTAGATAATTATAGATGTAATTATAATTCTTTAGAAACAATGATAAAATGTGCCTCTTGGACCCCCATTGTTGAGACTAAAAACCATTCAAAACTATTTAATGAAAATCACATAAAAGTGTAATGTGATTCATCAGGTATTAATGACATAGACTATATAATTCACAGTGAAATACTTAGTCATATTTGAATAATCAACCAATACACCACTTAAATACAATTTTTTTTACAAAATTCATTATTTAACTATAATATTCATAAATAAACATATCACACATTAGTAATCTATGAAATAATAATCTATATATTGTGTTGTAACTAGATTCCTAATGATTAAATCTAATTAATGATGCTTCAACATCAAACATAATAACCAATGATAACAATTTTTATGTATCTCTTTTGACCTATAAATGATAATGTAAAAATATGTATTTATCAACAGAAATCCCACTAAAAATTATCTTTTCTCAAAGAACTAACTTCCAAACTCATTTTGAAAAATTTGCAACACCGAAAAAACTACCATCTATTTGAATTTGATATGTTAGCCCGTGTAAGGATAACACTAGTAGAGAAAGAATATTCAATGTCTATTTTTTAGATTTTAACATCTATTTATAACTAAATTAAATACATGTGACATTAAAAGTGGAACTTTCATAAAATGTTTTCAGAAACCGACATTGAAATATATTTATGATGGGAAATAATATATAGATTTATAATTATATTTTATAAGACATAGATGTTGAAAGATAAGATATTTTTAAAGAGTTTTACATTATATTTATAAAACAACATATTAAAAAGGATTACTTTCATGCTTACAACATTGACTTTTTGAGTAAAAATGGGCATTCTATTCTCTCGATGGTTTTTTAATATTTCCTTTTTATAAAATAAATTATTGCAATTTTATTTAATTTTTTAAATATTTAAAACTAAATAATACCAAAACTAAAATAAATAATATACAAGAGAAAATAAAAATTCAAAAAAATATAGAAAATAAAAGGAAAAAAACATTGGAAACTTTTAATTTTTTTTTAAATATTCAAATAAATGATACTAAATATCAAAATTAGTTAGAGTTAGAAAATATTTTTCAAATTTATATTGAAGCTCGTTCAAATATATGGATGTAAATGATGAAACATCATTAAAAGCATAAATAATAAATTTTTATAGATAAAAAATTTACAAATTTTTAAAATTAGACGTGTTGTAATAAACATATACATTTTTAAATATATTATTTTTATGATTGTTATAATCTCACTAATTAATCTTATTACATCATTTCAACATTATAAATTCTCTTTTTTTATTATAATTAAATATTATTTGATCAATAATATAAAAAATAAAACATTATATGTAATGAAAATTCATGTTTTAAATCTTATAAATGTTATTTCCCGGGAAATTCAAATATTCATTTTTTTCCGAATCAACTCTTGGATAGTAATCTCTATTAAATGAATCAATGAGAATTTGTAATTTAAAATACTAATTAAAAATACTAATAGAAATTGAATTGAATTAATAATAAATAAATAAAATAATAGAATAAAACATAATTTATTAACATTTTGATCCATTTTTATTGAACACCAGTGATTAGAGAGAATAACATATATAATTTACATTATTTTTGAAAAAATAATCATTTTAAGGATTATCCACTAAAAACTGTAATATAATGCAATAATTATATTGTAATACATAGTTGTTCATAATTATATAATTTTTCATACCCATAAATAGAAGTCAAAAATAACATGAGATTTCAATGTTTTAGAAATATTTAGATATATAATAACATTTGGTATCTTATTTAAAATGTCCTACATCTATTGAAATGTATTCTATAATGATAGATCAATTAAAAATGCCATCATATTGGGCCAAAATAGTAGAGATACCTGATTTGAAATGTATTAAATTATGTTATTATAAAATATTATAACTTAATGAATAAAACATTCGAAATAAAATTTAATTAAATGGAAAACAACTGAGATCGTACGTAGTTGGGTTTGAATGATGAGGTGTTCAATCTTGAAGGGAAGGATATGTAGGTTGCGATAGATATGCTAGATACCCTGGATAAACTGGTTGTGTTGACTACATCAATATGTTCAATATTTCAACAATACTAAATACACATTATTTAACCATTTCCATTATCGAATAATTCAAGAGTTAAATCTCAAACATCAAATAATATAATTTTCTATATATCCATCCCATTTTAATCATAGAATTGGGATGTGGCTACAAATATCTCATATTTGAGAGCCTCTTTATAACAACTAATTAGACAACGGTGTTCAATATTTCCCAGTGGAATGGTAAAAAAATCCTTCACACCTTTAATGGTAAATTTCCAATATTTCATTTTCAATTGAAGGAAATCCAAGAATTATGTTTTGAAATTTTATAGTAGTATGATAATTTTAGTAAAGAGTAATATTAATGGAGAGTAAAAACTAATTACATTTCATTTTATCATCTCCATTATTTGTTTGATGTTTAATATAGTTTCATTTTTTTACATTCTTATCATTTTCAAAATTTCATAATGATTGCGAGGAGATACTGTGTTGACTGTACATATTTAGATCCACTAAATGACATGTATATTAAATTAAAAACATTTTTCATCACACTTTTGTTCCTTTAATAATGGATACAGTCATTTTGAAAATTTTTGAGGGTATAAATTTTGAGTTATTATCTCATAATGAGTTTTCCATGATGCTTGTTACATAAAAAATAAGATATGTCGTATAGAATTGGATTTAAAAAAATAAAAAGTACAGAACCATATAATAAAAGATTCTTCTTGGAGACTTGAGAAAAACATATTATATGTCTCTCTATGTATAAACTCATACTTATGGTATCTATCTTTAATATTTTAATAAAATATATATCTTGAAGTAAAATTATTTAAAAAATATATCCATTTTTTGTAGGCAAGGATATACATTTTTTAAATTTCTTTTATATCAATATTGTAAAATTTCATCTTTAATTGAATAAATAAAATATTAAGAAATAATAAATGTTAAAACAATTGAAAAAATAGAATTTTTTTATATAAATTTTACTTGAATGAAATTCCATAAAATTGTATTCACTAATTGGTCATTATTTCTATAATTAGGGTATATAATAGTAATCCAACAATGACTCTATATGTCCAGTCATCTCATTAGCAATTTAGAATTTGGGCTTCAAGGGAAGTCATTATCATCTATTTTAATTATCAATCATTGATATCTAGAAGAGAGTTATAGTTTTGGTAGTCATGTAATCTCGTGACTATAATCATTATATAGCATCATAATTGAATAATAATATGAACTGAAAATAATATTAATAAATATTTGTTCCATTTAGTTATCTAATTTAATTACTAAGCATATATATCAAAATTAAAAATTCATATAGCTAGGTCAAGTTCTATAGTATTTTTAATCTTGAATTATGTATGCTATATAAAAAATATTAGTTCCTATATTTTATTGAAATGATATACAATTATAACATATAACTAATTTATCTTCAAAAAAATAACATGAAAATTTTGGATGTAAATTGTAACGACCCAAAGTTTTTAAATAGAAACTCACTTCTTATATTTATGTCATCAAATCACATGAATACACAACCTAATGAACTATTAAGTTCTTAGTGACATTTAAACATAAGTTTTTCACTTCTATGTTTTGAATTACGAAAATCTAACATACACGGTTGTGTTCAAGATGATTTTTGGTGTCTATTGAAACTAAAATAATTTTTAGCAAAAAGTAACCTACCCTTATGAATAGTAACATACCCTTATGAATATTAATATGAACCTTATGGATAATAAATCATCCAACATAAGAGTAACCTTACCCATTAATAATTAAATAAAATTATGACATCTTAGAAAGTGACAATTTGACCTTAGTAAACGTTTGGGTATTTTAAAAGTCATAAAAAATTAATTATAATTAATTAATTAATTTAAATGAAAAATTATTTTCTTAAATTTTTTTCATTAATTATCAAATAAATGTCTTATTGTTTTTAGATGATTGTATAATACGCTACGTAATTTTTGAAAGCACTATAAAATATGTTTTAATTTTAAATACAGTATTTAATTAAATTATGATTTTAATTTAATATTCAATTAATAATATTTAGAAAATTATTTTTGAAAAATGGACTTCATTTTTTCATTCTACACGTCGATAGATAGTAGGAGTAAATTTTTGGAATTTTTTTGAAATACTAGAAATTTTGATTAATAGTGAAATATCGTAATTTACAAAATTAAACTAAATAATCTAATTAATTGATTCATCGATGATTTTCTGTTGATGTAATCCCAATTGGTTCGGTATGCCAACATAAAATTACTATTAGTTTTCATGTAATACTCAATATTTCTTTTCTTTTGAGGAAATAATAAACTAATGAATTTTATATTAAGGAAACCCCTCTCCCCTCCACTATAAATACCACCCTTCACACCCTCATTTACTCACACCTATCAAGCTACAATACTTCTCTAAAATCTTCCCAAAAATCCTTCCCTAGCCCATCCGCCACATCCAGGAGCAGCTGGTCTCATTAAAAAACCAATCTTAGGCTCTTAAGGAGGATCTCAAGAGGAGGATTCAAAAGGTAATTTCTCTCCCTGTTCTCCATTAATTTCCTTTCAAGTTCAAGTTCATTTCTTGATCTCCCCCAACATATATTCATTGAATGGTATTGTAACTCCAGTATTATAAATATACTACAATGTTATGATTGTAATGGTATATTATATCATCCAACCCCCTTTTCCCTCAACCTTTTATTTTATTAAAGAGATTGATGGTCGTGAGGTGTTAATTTACAGCCTTCAAGAACAAAATGCTTTCTTCTTCCATTTTTACCTTCAGATATGGTCATTAAACCATTTTTATGGTTGAAACATTATATTTTATATTTATTATCTCCTTTTTATAGTTCTGGAACTAAATTAAGTCCATAATACTATGTGATAAATTAAAACAATTTCGTTGTGATCGAAAAAAACACCCAAATTAACCCAAACACTCATCATTTAATTCTTATATAATTATTCATCCACATGGATCTAATTTGAATCATTATAAGATCATCAAAACTCTTGTAATATCATTAATAACATTTAATATTGGTTCTGGATTTTTACCCATGTTCTACCGAAACATCAATTTAAGAATAAAAGTGAACCACCCAAGAAAAATCATAAAAACGTACATCCCCGAACAATGTTTTTAAACTCTATAAGTCATCCAAAGGAACATAAAAAGACATAATGATACAATAATGAACCCTATTAATGTATAAACAGTTCTGGAATTTATAATTAATTAATATAATGTCATTATACATGACATTAAAGAGAAGGAAGCATTCAGATACAAGGTAAGGGGAAATCTCGAACCCAATTTTCTATCTTCGGGTTCTCACACTTTCACTCCATTTTTTATATAGTTACTCCTTAAAGATCATTTGTCTGTCTTTTTTCTTTAATGTTCTTGGATATAAATGTTTGTAATTGGTTTTTATTTCAAACAAAATGTTTTCCAAAAGAACTCCTCTATTAAAAACTCCCTATTTACTTCTCACTCAAAGTGGACGGTTCTTGTAACTTGTATGTTATTCCCTATTTCTTTTGGGAACCCAAAGCTTATGGAAGAGTTATTATGAGATGAAATCCATTCCATTCCATGGGTTATTTGTGTACATTTTTTATATGTGTTCTATGTGGCAAGCATGATGACGATAATGTTATGATGTGATGGGTGCGCCTAAAATTATATAGCACAATATTAATGTTTCAATGTGATGGGTGTTCCCGGAATTATACAGCATTCAAATGCATTGGGTAAAGTTATGAATCTCATGATTAAATGTGAAATTATGTGTGAAAAGGATTCTAGCTTTGTTCACAAGTATGTGTGTTAGTTATTCACTAAGATATCATGTTTCATTTTTATGCATTTCCACATTTCAAGTCTTATATTTCTGAATCCTCTCGTTTTAATGATATTTTTCCATCTTATGATTTTTATCACCCCATGCTATATTGTTCTTATCTATCCTCTTACTAGGCCTCTATCCCACCCCTTTTGATGTATATCCTCAAGTGGCTACATGTACTGAGGAGAGGACAAGTTCCAATAAAAAACTAGAGAAGAGGAAATTAAATAAATGTTTATGCTTGATGTTGTAATTGCTTTATATGGTGCTAGTTTTCCCAAGGCCCTAAACCATTGGATCCTCTATGTTTAATACTATTATGTTATTTATCTGTAAAATGATGTAATATAATTGTAAGAGAAGGTCGGGTTTCTATAGTCGGTATAAGGGGAAAGATTTAGTTAATTTGGGAATTAAGATTAGTGAACCGTAGAGAAAACCTCTAGAATGAGATTAAGTACAAATATGCACACAAGAATAATTACATACGGATCCCATATGTTATGTTTTTGGTATAAATTTATTAAATTAATAATCTCTTCCTGACTTGTTTACTTATTTGTTGTTCTAACCTTTTCTATTTTAGAAAATGGTGGGAACCATGAGAAATCAGGCCAACAACTCGTGCGAGGGACAAAGCAATGATTGCCCAAATGACATCCCCAATGATATGGGAGGTGGAGTTCAATACTTCATGGCAATGATTACCCAATTATCTCCAGTTATGAATAATAAACATAATAATGGGGCACGTCCTCCTTCATCAAAGAGGGAGAAACTGGCTATCGAATGTTTTATGCGGCAACGACCACTGACGTTTAGTGGATCTTCTGATCCACTAGATGCGGAACAGTGGGTCAACTCCATGGAGAAGATCTTTTCTGTTATTCACTGTTCTGAGATGGAGATGATGACCCTAGATGTTTATCATCTAGATGGAGAATCTGATCAATTATGGGAATTGATTAAGAACACCAAGCTATGGGAGGAAATTGAAGAGATGGAATGGGAAGACTTTAAGATAATGTTTCTTAATAAGTAATTTCCACAAACTCTTTTCACGAATATAGAGAAAGAATTCATAGAGATCAAGAAAAAAGAAGGAGAATCTGTCACAACCTATGAAGCGAATTTCACAAGGCATTCATGGTATGATGAGGGTTTTGTTATCAACAATGATAGGAAATTTGATAGATTCTTTAGTGGATTAAAACCAAACCATTGAAAGTATCTTTAAATTAGAGACTTTGGGAGTTATGAAGATGTAGTTCGCTGTTCTCTCAAAGTGGAGATGGAGTTTGTAGAATGGTCCCATATCTATGGTGATAAGAATATAAAGATGGAGTTTCAAGATGGTGGATCTAATGACAAAGGTGGGAAGAAAAATCAACGACCCACATGCCATAAATGTGGGAAGTTGCACCATGTGAACTACCTCAAAGGGACGAGGAAATTATTCTAGTGTGGGAAAGAAGGACACCATGAAAAATAGTGACAAAAAGACATGAAAATAAAGGAGAATGTTGCCGATTAAATGAGATAACCATTCATAGTTCGATGCTACAACTGTATGGAGATAGGGCACTATGAAAACTAGTGCACTACACCTAGATTTCTCGAGGGTAATCAGCGTCAGCAGCCACCAAATCCAAAGGAACAAGGGAAGGCTTATTCCATCACTACCGCGGAGGTGGAACATGATAATGATGTCATACAAGGTACATGTCATATTCACTCAATAATGTAAGTCTTATTTGATTCTGGTTCTATGAATTCCTTTATATCATGCATGTTTTCTAGAACTATAGAATCAAAGCACCAAAACCTTAAAGTAAGGATATCTATAAAAACTCCGTGTGGTGCAATAATTTCAACCCATGTTTTTGACTCCTCTCCTATTAGCGTATGTGGGAATATTCTTCCAGAAAATCTCATAATACTTCCCTTGGAAGAAATTTGATGCTATAATGGGAATTGATTCGATATCGTTTTATAGAGCACATATCAGTTTTCGGGAAAAGGAAATATATTTTCATATTTCAAACCAACATCATGCTCCTCTAAAAATGCAAGTAAGATCATGAATCTCTTTTGAAAAATTCTTTAATGGTGTGGGTGTTGATTCCCTATGAAGAAGCATACCTCGCCCAAATGGTTGCGTCAAAGGAATGTGCCAACCTTGAGGAAATGCCCATCGTGAGGGAATAGGACAATGTATTTCCCAAAGAGTTACCCAGAATTCCCCCGGATCATTAGGAAGAGTTCTGAATTGAACTCATGCCTGAAGCTAATCCAATCTCGAAGTGTCCCTATAGGATGGCTCCTATCGAACTGAAGGAGTTAAAGAAGCAGCTGCAAGAGCATCTAGACAAAGGTTTCATATTCCCTAGTGCATCACCTTGGGGTGCACTTGTTCTCTTTATGAAGAAGAAGGATGGAACAATGTGGTTGTGTATTGATTATGGGGAACTCATCAAGATCACCATAAAGAACAAGTATCCTCTCTCAAGGATTGATGACTTGTTCGACCAGTTAAGAGAGCTCAATACTTCTCCGTGGTGGATCTTCGTTCTAGATATCATCAGGTAAAGGTGAAGAAGGAAGATATTTGGAAAACTGCATTCCGTACAATGTATGGGCACTATGAGTTTTTTGTGATTCCCTTTAGACTTAATAATTCCCCAAAAATCATCATGTATTTGTTGAATAGAGTATTTGGACATTACCTCGACAAATTTGTGGTAGTGTGTATCGATGATATTATCATCTACTCCAAGAGCAAGGAGGAACATGAAGAATATCTAATACATGTGTCGGTGACATTGAGAAAGGATAAGTTGTATGCCATGTTTAGCAAGTGTGACTTTTGGATGAAACAAGTCATGTTCTTGGGACATGTGATCACATGTGAAGGAATTAATATGGATCCTTCAAAAACAATGGAGATTGAAAAATGGCACAGGCCCTCCATTGTCACTGAAATCCGTAGTTTTCTTGGATTATATGGGTACTACTGATGTTTTTTGAGAAACTTCTCACAATTTTCAATCCCACTAACTATGTTAACAAGGAAATGGGTAAAGTATTTCTGGATAGAAGAATGTGAGGGAAGCTTCAAGGAGCTAAAGAGAAGCTTGATCACTGCATCTGTACTAACACTACCGAAAAGTGGATAATGTTTTGTGATATACAGTGATGCTTCAGAGAAAGGATTGTGTTGTGTACTCATGAAAAATGACAATGTGATAGCCTACGCCTCACGATAGTTGAAGATCCATGAGCAGAACTACCCGACGCATGATCTAGAGCTGGTGTTCGTGATGTTTTCCTTGAAAATATTGAGGCACTACCTTTATGGCGAGAATTGTGACATATACACCAACCACAATAGCCTAAAGTATATATTCAAACAAAAGGAGCTCAACATGCGTCAAAGGAGATGGTTAGAGATAATCATGGATTACGATTGCTCTATTCACTATCATCCTTGAAAGGCGAACAAGGTAGCTGATTCTCTAAGAAGAAAAGAACATGCTTATCTATCAATTTTGTGGATTGAGAAGGACCATATCTTCTTGGATATGCAATGAATGTATTTGGAAATCATAAGGGAAGTGGATACATCCTACCTTTACCAAATGATTGCGCAAAAATCCATCCAGGAGAAGATTAAGGAAGCACAAAGGGATGATGTGGAGATACAAAAGATGGTGAATGCATTAAATGAAGGGAAGCTGTAAGAGTTCCATATCGATGATGATGGTGTGATTCGATTTGGAAGGCGGCTTTGTGTGCCTTCATCACCCGGGATAAAGAAGGAGCTATTGGAAATGCACATAACTCAACATTCTCTATCCATCCAGAAAGTACAAAGATATATTGTGAAATCCGGGAAGATTTCTAGTGGGATAACATGAAGAAAAAGATTTTGGAATAAATATCAAGGTGCTTGGTATGTTAGTAAGTTCAAGATGAGAAAAAAAATTCCAAAGGTATGATGCAGTCATTGCCTATACCCGTGTGAAAATGGGAAAATGATACTATAGATTTTGTCACGGGTCTCCCGAAGACTTCAAATGGAAATAATGCGATATGGGTTTTGGTTGATTGACTCACCATTTCTTACCATTTTATCGCTATTCAGAAATATATCTCACATGAAAAACATGCAGATATATATGTGAAGGAAGTGGTGAGACTGCACGGTGTTCCACTCTCAATTGTCTCTAACCGTGATCCAAGGTTAACATCTAAATTCTGGAGGAGCCTTCAGCATTCTATGAGTACTGAATTAAATTTCAGCACAACCTATCACCCCCAAAATGATGGCCAGTCTGAAAGGACTATTCAGACACTTGATGATATGCTATGAGCTTTCTCTCTTGAATTATAAGGTGGTTTGGATCAGCATCTCCCATTGTTTGAGTTCTCATACAACAATAGCTTCCACTCGAGTATTCAGATTGCTCCATATGAAGCTTTTTATGGAAAGCGATGTAGAACTCCAACCTACTGGGATGAAGTTAGATAAACAAAGATACATGGACCTTCTCTTGTTCAAAATATGAAAGAGAAGGTTTATGTCATCAAAAAACACATCAAAGCTGCTCATAGTCGGCAAAAGAGCTATAATGACAACCGTCGAAGGAACATGGAGTTCAACTTTGGAGATAAATTCTTCCTTTGAATATCTCTATTAAAGAGAGTCATGCGATTCAGGAATAAAGGGAAGCTAAGATCAAGGTATATTGGCTCCTTTTAGATCCTTGACCACATAAGATCTATGTCCTATCGTCATGCACTTCCACCGAATATGGATCAAGTTCATGATGTGTTTCATGTATCACTACTGAGGAAGTACATACCATACCCCTCACATGTACTAAAATCAGAGGTGGTGAAGTTGGAGGATGATCTCTCCTATTAGGAGCACCGAGTAAAGATTCTAGATCCTAGAGATAAGGTTTTATGCAACAAGAAAACCCATCATGTCAATGTGTTGTGGAGGAACCATATGTTTGATGAAGCAACTTGGGAACCAGAAGTGGCAATGAAGGATAAGTAACCACACATGTTTGTGTAAAGTAAAATTTTGGGGGCAAAATTTTTTAAGGGGGAAAGAATGTAACGACCCAAAGTTTTTCAATATAAACTCTCTTCTTATATTTATGTCATAAAAGCACATGAATACACAAAATAATGAACTCCTAATTGATAAGTGACCTTTAAACATAAGTTTTCCATTTCTATGTTTTGAATTTCGAAAATCTGACATAGATAGTTGTGTTCACGATGTTTTTTGTAGTCTATTGAAAAAAAATAATTTTTGGTGAATAGTATCCTATGCTAATGAATAGTTACATACCCTTATGAATAGTAATATGAACCTTATGAATATTAAATCATCAAACATAAGAGTAACATTACCAATAAATAATTAAATAAAATTAAGACATCTTAGAAAGTGACAATTTGACCTTAGTAAACGTTTTGGTATTTTGTAAGTCATAAATAATTAATTATAATTAATTAATTAATTAAAATGAAATATTATTATCATAAAATGTGTTCATTAATTATCAAATCATTGTCTTATAGTTTTTAGATAATTTTATTAAACCCTACGTAATTTTTGAATGCACTATAAAATCAGTTATAATTTTAAAATCTATTTTTTATGTAAATTATGATTTTAATTAAACATTAAATTAGTAATATTTAGAAAAGTATTTTTGAGAAATGGACTTCATTTTTGGATTCTACACTTTGATAAATGGTAGGGATGATGTTTTGGTTTTTTTCTCAAATACTAGAATTTTTTATGAATACTGAAATACCGTAATTTACAAAAATAAGCTAAATAAGCTAATTAATTGACTCATCAATGATGTCCTGCTGATGTAATCCCGCTTGTTTCGGGATAAAATAATAAAATTACTATTACTGGTCATGTAATAGTCACTATTTATTGTCTTGTGATGAAATAATAAACTAATGAATTTTTTATTAAGGAAACCCCTCTCCCCTCTACTATAAATACCACCCTTCACACCCTCATTTCCTCACACCTCTAAATCTCCAAGACTTTTCTAAACTCTAACAAAACATACTTCCCTATCCCCTACCCAACGTTCAAGAGCTGATGGTCTCATCAAAAGACAATTCTTAGGCCCATAAGGAGGATCTCGAGAGGAGGATTCAAAAGGTAATTTCTCTCCCTCTTCTCCATTAATTTCCTTTCAAGTTCAAGTTCATTTCTTGATCTCTCGCCACCTATCTTCATTAAAATGGTATTGTAACTCCATTAATATACATATAATTTAATTTTATGATTATAATGGGATGTTATTCCATCCAACCCCCTTCTCCCTCTTCCTTTTATTTTATTAAAGAGACTGTTAGTGGGAGGTGTTAATTAACCACCTTCTAGAATGATATGATTTCTTCTTCCATTTGTACATTCAGATATGGCCATGAAACCATTTTTATGGTTGAAACAGAATATGTTATATGTATTATCTCATATTTAAAGTTCTGCAACTAACTTATGTCCATAATACTATGTGATAAATTAAAACAAGTTCGTTGTGATCAAAAAACCGCCCAAATTAACCCAAACAATCATCATTTAATTCTTATCTAATGATTCATTTTGATGGATCTAATTTGATTCATTATAAGATCATTCATAGTCTTGTAATATAATTAATATCATTTAATATCAGTTCTGTATTTTTACCCATGTTGTACCCAAACATCAATTTAAGAATACAAGTGAACCACCCATGAAAAACCATAAAAACGAACATCACCGAACAATGTTTTTAAACTCTATAAGTCATCCAATGGAACATTAAATTACATAATGAAACCAGAATTAACATTATTAATGTTTAAATGGTTCTTTAATTTCTAATTAATGAATATAATGTCATTATACCGAACATTGAAGAGAAGGAAGAATTCAAATACAAGGTTAGGGGAAATCTCGAACCCAATTTTCATCCTTCGAGTTCTCCCTCTTTCACTCCATTTTTCAAATGGTTACTCCTTAAAGATAATTTGTTCATAATTGTATTTAATTTTCTTAGATATTAATTTTTTCAATAGTTTTTATGTCAAACAAAATGTTTTCCAAAGGAACTCCTCTTTTTAGAACACCCATTTACATCTCACTCAAAGTGGACGGTTTTTGTAACATGTATGTTATCCCCTAATTATTTAGGGAACCCAAAGCTTATGAATGTGTTATTGTGTGATGAAACCCATTCCATTCCATGGGTTAGTTATGTGTTTTATGTGGCATTCATGTTTATGATAATGTTATGATGTGATGGGTGCACCCAGAATTATATAGCGCAATATGAATGTTTCAATGTGACGGGTGTGCCTAAAATTATACAGTGCTCCGATGGATTAGGTATGTGATGAATCTCATGAGTAAATTTGAAATGATGTGTGAAAAATATTCTATCTGGGTTCCCAAGTATGTGTGGTAGTTAACCACTAAGACATGCTGTTTCATTTTTATGCATTGCCACATTTCAAGTCTTATATTTATAATTCCTCTCATGTTCATGATCTTTTTCCATGTTATGATTATACTCACCCCATGCTATATTGTTCTTATCTATCCTCTTACTAGGCATATAGCTCACCACTTTTGATGTGTATCCTCCAGTTTCTACATGTACTAAGGGGAGGACAAGTTCCAATAAAAAGCTAGAGAAGAAGAAATTAAATAAATGTTTATGCTTGATGTTGTAATTTTTATGTATGGTCCTAGTTTTCCAAAGACACTAAACTATTGGATCCTATATGTGTAGCAATATTATGTTTTTTATCTTTAGAATGATTTAATATTATTGTAATAAAAGGTCGGGTCGCTATATAAATTGTTCTATAATGTCCTCGAACTCACCAGAAGGTGGTCAAAATAGTACAAACGTTGCAAGAATAGAGATAATTATATAAGCAAATATAATTACATATAATTTAAACATGTATATATTTTCACTAGATAATTTAATTCATAAATATTATTTAAATATAAAAAACATGTTAATTTTTTTAATTAATATTATTAATAATGGAGAAAATTACCAATTAAAAAAATGATGAAAACAATAACCTTAATCATTTAGAGGCCGATAATGAAATTTATGATATAAGCCTTTTTTGGATTAATTGGGATATTAATTTAGTGGTTTTTTCAATATTATTTCAGAATATAATTTCATTCAACATTGTTTATGTGTGAATTATAATAATTTTTATCTTCTAGAATTCATTTATTAGAAGTAAAATCTAAAAAATACGTAAAAAAATTATCATCCTCATCACAAAAAATGATTATTTTTTATTCAAAAAATGATATACCACTGATCATTAATTTGATTAATAACATAAATTAATTTCCCATCATGTTCTACAAAGATAGATGGATTCCATTTTCAACTAAATCTCTTCAAATTTTCTTTCATAAATCTATAATCATAATGTTTCACAAAATTATTAATATCCACCCTATTATACATATATAACATTATACGAAATTTAGTATGAATATTTTCCCTTATATCTCCATAAACATAGAACTATTTCATTTCAATAGAAATGTATATGTTTTTTATAAAAATACAGTGCTTCATTGATGACCATTACCCCACTATTTTGAACAATACCCTTATCATCATGATTTTTTGTAAAATGTGTTATAATTTATATAAAAACCAGACCTGGTTATCACATTAATAGACTGTCCAACTACCATCCATTTTTATTTTTCTAATAATGATAAATCTGTGTTGAATTTCCATTTAAACCATGAAACAAATGTGTATTTATTCTCAATCATCAACTAGTTTTCATTTATTTTTAGATATCACAAATTTAATAAAAAATTATTTCATGATATATATAGTTCATGATCATATTTGTTGTTCAAAATGAATTATTTTTCCCAAACCACTCCATAACATGGGATGGATTTTATCTATAATACATAAATACCTCTATCATGACTATGAACTTTAAAATATTAGGATATAAGTTGACCAATATGCTTCGCATCGTAAAACTAATTTATAAGGAGATGAATCACCTCTTCTAGTATAAATTTTTATATAACTGAGACCACTAAAAAATATATATTTTTAAAACATCACTTCAAAAATTTATTTTATAATTCTAATCGATACCTCTAACATAAATAAATAGGTTCAAATATTCTTATTTCATGCACCAAATGTATCAACAGATAAAATATTATATAAAACCTGAAGGTGAGAAATAAATTAATAATTAACTTTGTAGGATTATAGCTTCATTATCAGACACAAATAATGAATTTGGATCAAATAATTTCCAAAGACATCATTTAACACATTATATAACATGATGATATTATTCATTAAAGTTATTGGAAATATAAGATTAGGTGTGACTTGTACCATTAATTGTATCAAAACATTATTATCATGAGATATTATATGTATTTATATAAAATCAATTAAAAACACTAAATTATTCACATGTGAATAATATACCCATTGAACTTTAATACCATGAAGACACTAAAAAAATTAATCTTCTCAATTTTTCATAACCTGTGACAATAAATATGAAAATATGTTCTATTTTTAATCACAATTTTATCAAACTCCAAATTTACTAACATGGATATCTAGTCCAATCTAGCATGATATCAATAATTAGTTTACAATCATTTGATATTAAAAAAATATACAATCAAACTATCACAAAGTTTTTATTAAAAATAATAACATTATTGTTATCTTTTTTATCTCTAAAAATTTCCAATATGGTAGCATAAATAAAAAATACTATTTCATTCTTATATTTTTTTTGATGAAAATAAATTATTTTTATTAAAAATATAAAATAAGTATTTATCAATTTACCAAAAAACAATTCATATCAAAAAGGTTTGGGGTGGAGATTATATTATTTTAAACCATTAATTTTTTAATTCTATGATAGGATGATAAATTTACAAAAAATCATTGATGTTGCAGGTACACTATCGTTCATCCATTTTATAGTTTCTAATATGAAGTATGTCCTTCAAAAATTGTGGATTATTTGTTTCCATTAACACTATATCCATTTTTCTTTCCATAAAAATGAAATTCATTTATAGTGAATAATATTAAAGCATTAAAAATAATATAGTATTTATTGTATTCATAAAAAATTACAACACCTATTTCAAAAAGTATTTTCAAACAATCAATTAAATGTAAGGGAGACACAAATATAATTTCCATTATATATTTATAAAAAAATAGTCAATATCGTTATAACATATTGTTTATTTATATATTTAAACTATGTGAAGATTTAAACTACCATAAAATTATGCAATGAAAAATGTTGTCTATTGAGGATTCCATATATATTCTTTCCATCATTTTAATTTCCAACAATTTTATTTCTAATAAAAATTCAAAAATATAGAATTTTTAATCAAATCAAAACCAAGAATGTGATGTAGTAGCCTTTTGTAAGATACCACTAGAGGTGTGCTAATCAGCTGGATGCCTTAACCATTTTACATCATTTTAATTTTCAAATAAATTATTTATACAAGGAATTATTAGACGGTACCAACATTATTTAGCTAGGGGATTGATACTATTATCTGAGAATTAATCAACATTTAATTCTTCATCCATATTATATCATTAGGTACCAAATTGTTTATGTTTTGAATGAAATTAATATTCTTTCTATACAACACTCAATATTTTGAGAAACAATTTACATTTTTATACCCTAATCCTAGGGGTAAAATATATATTTTTCATCATAATTTGAATCAGAATTCATATTGTACCCAGGAAGTATATAACATAAATGTCTAATATCTTAATAGACAAATTTACAAATCAAATAATTTTTTCCAATAATGTTCATAAATATCAGAACTAATTAATACACTATAAATATAGTGCAACAATAGAATACTATTTTTTTTTAATTTCTAAACAATATTTTAATAGGGCTTCTATAACCAAGGATTTTGAAACTAGTATAATTAATTAATTTATCAATACAATCCCTATCTCATTCTAAATACTTTCCTCAACATTAGATGTAGAATATTTGGTTGTTTCACCATACCATAATGTACATCCATAATTATGGATCAACCATAACATTTTAGATGATCAATGATTTCATTAGAATTTAATATTCCAATATTCACAAACATCACACGCAGTGAAAATGAAAAATATTTTTTTTCAGGAATAATTTTATAAATTTTAGGAAATCATAAACTCAAATTATATATTCATTTATGGTACATCATATCAGTATCCAATTATGGTCTATTAATTACCTAAATCAATATATAAATTGAAAATTTCTAAAAATATATAAAAAGTTTAAAACATATAAAAAAAGATATATTTAAATTATAAGAAAATATAATCAAAATAGAAATCTGTTAAATAAAATATATATGTTGTGGGGGTTGTCATTCACAATATAATTTCAACATTACCGCATGTTATGCTTTCTGATTTGTTTTATAGATTAAAACATTCTGTAAATATATTTAATGGATTCCTTTTTCTACTACCTACTGTGAAAAAATTTTATATCTTATTTTTTATGTTCAATATAAATTCTATGCTTTTCAAAACTAATTTTTATTTTAAACTAAAAATATTTTCCTAAATTCTGAAATGCCACATTTTATCATTTTTATGCATTTTTAATGATCATATTTTATGATTAAATGGTTTTTATACATGACTTATAGTTGGTTTTGAAAATAATTGATGGAATTTTAGTATTTTGGTATGATATCAAATTTAGTATTGTTTTAATTGATATTAAATATGGAAAAATTATTTCCATTCAAACATTGTTGAGAGTTGTGTGGAAATAATCCAATTGTGAAATATTAAAAAGATCATTACATTTAGTGTAACTTTTAATATTTTACCTTATGTTAAATATTGGTTATAATATCAAATAAATGTGTGAGGGATTTTTATTTATATGATAAAAATAGAATACATTGAATATAAATAAATTTTTTTTAAATGTTCGTAAAAATTATTCGTTTGCTGATATAGTAGACATTATCATCAATGTGGTATGTTTTATCATTATTGAAATTTATTTTCATACATTAATTTGGTTGAAAATTTATTTTTCTCCACGTAATTAAGATATTGAAATTTTTTTGTTACTATCTTGAAATGTATTTTTTGATGGAAATTCAAGGTTTCATTTAACATTTTTAATTGAATCAAGAATTCATGATTGATATTAAAAGATTATATTATACATTCAATGAAAGTTGTAAAATAATCTCATAACCCACTATTGATAGAGGGTAGTATGTCAAGTTTTTCGATGATTATATTTTAATTTTATTATCATACTATTAATTATAAGAACATACACATCAATATTGATTTTGTACGGATATACAAATTGTTGATATGATTGATTATGTGAATTCATATATATAATATAATTCCCTCAATGTTTTAAATATAGAAAATGAAAAAAATTAGATAAATTAAAAAATTATATGGGAAAAAATAGTAAACATAAAAATATTATAATATTATATAATTTTTTAAAGCAATAAATCTCATCAAAAAATGCATTAAAAGTTAATAAATTATATTTATAAAAAAATATATTTCATTTTTCATTGAAAAAAAATGTATAAATTTTTATTATGGATAATAAAAAATATATCCATAATTATTATAATCTAAGTTAATATTAGTTTAAATAGAATAAATTAAATGGGATTTAAGAAAAACAAGTGAAAAAATAAAGAATAAAATTTTCCAAGAAACAATATAAAAAGTGGTTGCATATTTATTGAAATATGTTGTTTATCATAAAAATGATAATGGATGGAATATTGGGGATAAATAAAATATGAAATGTGGATTAAAATTGACTGAAAGATAAAATTTAATATCATTTATGGTCATAGGGTGTCGTTGGATGTTGTTGTCACCCGAGATAGTGGGTATAATGAGAAAACAAATAATGATTTTTTAGGTTATAAAAATATTTACTAACATATTTTAACAACTATTTTCATAAAAACCACCATTTATAATTTTTTTAAATATTTTTTCATATATTTTTATAAAACTAATTATAAACATTTTACCAAATACCTTTGAATGTATTTTTCCATTTATAATGTAGAAATTTCAACTCAAAATATCTTAAAGTGGGTTTTATGAAAATATATCATTGAAACTGAAAATAAAAAACCAATATTTTTACTAAGGATTTATTATTTTATCTTTAAATTCATGTTATGTAAATTCGTTATCTTATCAATTATTTACTAATTTCAATATTTCAGTAATTTGATGAGTTTTATATTTATAATATATAAATTATTTTTATACATTTATTTACAAAATCTAAAGTGAGATAAAGGTTTGGGTTCACTTTAGTTATTCGATTAATTTCAAACACAATGTTTCATACCATTGTTCATTATATTCATATTCCACGGTCTAATAAATGTATATATTTTTTATGATTTTCTTTTATATTAATATAATATAAATAATTTTCTAGGATTTTCTTTTTATAAATAAAATTTTTATTGATAAAAGTATGTTTCAAAAATAATCATACATTAATAGAGACTACTGTTTCCTTTTTTCGATGGTGTATTTTAAATTAAGCACAATATTCTGAGGAGAAACTTAAAAAGTAAAATGTGGGTAGTCATAGTTAATGGCGTTGGTGGATAACATAGAAAACCCTGATATGTTAAGAGATCATGAAATGATAGAGTAATAATGAAATCAAATTCCAAAATAATAATTTAGATACAATGTACCCATCATAATGTATTTTTTTATTTCAAAACTTATTTATAAATAACAAAAACAAAAGTAATAAAAATGGTATATAAATATTATGTTTTAAAAAATAATTTTTGAAATATAATATAAAATGTCAAAAATATTATAACATGGGAATGTTATTACACAAAAGAACAATATTTTAGGTTATTTTCACCGTTGTTATGTGTAATCTATTATGATGAGTGAATAAAGAACCAATGGAAAATATATTTTTATATTGGAAAACATATTTTTTTCATTGAATTGTGTATTTATAAGTGATTAATTAATATATTTTTGATATGTGTGGAATTTTGGGCATAATTTATATTTGGTTGTCATTTATATCCATGTTGAAATATAGAAATTCATGAAATTAAATGTTCCTGATAATGAATGACACATTCTAATTTCATGACACAGATGTTTGGATTGATTAGAAATACATTTCAATTACACATGAGGATGAAAATTGGATCAGTAAAAGAGAAATTATTTCCCACACACTTTGGGACATATAATTCTAATAAAAAATGAATAATTTGGTGATGTAGTGGAGGGAACCTTCTTCTATAAATAAGATTTGGATTTATGATATTTTTGAAAAAAAAGAGTTTAAAAGACGGAAAATTGATTTCTATGGGCTTTTGGACATTTTTTGACCTCCTAAAACACATGTTGTTGTTGAATATTATTTTTTAGGAATATCTGATTTTTTATGATTTTATTTAAATTGTTTTATATAAAAATTAGATTTAAAAATTAAATATTATGGCAATACAATGTTGGGATTTTCCTTATAATAAAATAAATTTACTAAAGGAAAGAGTTTCACTTAGTTCCTTGATCCCTACATGAAGCATAAGTAGTAATCCAAATAGTATTTCATCCAACATAGAATAATTATTCATCTTAAGTCCCCCAATATTATAAATGATGTGATGTATTTTGTAGAGAAAATGAATGGATTTTTAAAAAATAATGATGGGGTTTTATTTTTAAGAGTTATTGACAGTTAGAATTATTTGATTCTCATTTTTCATTTTCAACTCAAGAAGAATGTTATTTTTATCATGTCACATAATTATTTTCAAATATAAATTTATACTATAAATACCATTTGAAATATTCCATGGGACCCCTATACGGGGAGAGAATATTATAGAACACCGCCTATAAATACCTTATTCCTTCACCAGAAGATAATGGTTGATCATCTCATAGAAAAGTACAGATAAAGACCCTCAATTTTGGGAATCCTTAAATTCAGATCAACCCTCATAGATAAATAATTATGTAATAAATGAATCAAATGGTCAAAATATTTCACATATTGAAGCTCAATATATCCTTTGTGGGGAAAATTCTTAACAATACCCTTCATAAAAAGAGATCATCGCGGTCCTTTCATTAAGAAAATAGTTCACGAGGTCCTTCATAAGGGAAGAGCTTTAGATCCCCTTCATAATTGATATGCTTCATGCTAGCAGTTCATATAAAATATAGAGTTTCTTATTTTTTTATGGGTAATATATAGGGTATTTATTATTTAATTTTCAATAGTATTTATAATTAAATATGTAGACATTAGAATATGATCTTTTAGAAGAAGAAAGAATTATGATTTGGTGGATCCGATAGATTTTTTAGTGGTCTTTTGTATAATGTTTCATGAGATTTTAAACATTAAATAGTTAGTTTTAGAAATTATATTATGCTTAATAGTGGTTAAAGGTGTTATGGGAGTGAACTATGATCTTGAGACATATATAAGAGGCTTCCGAATTATGTTGTATCACCACAAGCTATCTGGCGGCCATTGAAATAGAACATGTGGGTGAATGGGCTCATCAAATGGCCAGTATTCCCTATACTGTATTGGTAGTAGAGTTTAGTGGCTCACTAATGGACTCATATATTATTTTTATGGTGGGTGAACCCCTATAATTTAACTCAATCCAGCTCCATCAATTCTTATATAGTAATTTTAATATGTTTTTAACCATTAGGCCTTCTCCAATAACCCATTCTGCATCACCACACACTCGGTGGACCTCCAATTATTTATGGTTGTTTGGTTCAACATCACATATGACTAAGATAAATATGTATGTCTATATATCATCTTCTTTTCATTCATTGTCTTCTCCACTTTCATGTGATATCTATCTAGACTACCCAAATATTCCCTATTTTTATGTAATTTTATGATAATAAAAATTTATACCAATTTTGTCCAAACTTGTAACTGATACCCAACTTGTGGTATTTTCTACGTATAATAGAGGTATTCCCTAAACAAAACCCCTAACCAAATTGTTTTATATTTTTATTAATGATGCAATCAAGATATTCAATAAATGAAATTACCTCTACTTAATTTTATGTTTCAATTGAATTTGTATCAGTTAAATTCCATTTTAATCATTCCTTAATCGTTATGAAAAATTTAATTACATAATGAATTATTTTTTATATATTAAACTCATTATTTATATATTTTATTAAAGTACCACATATTTTCTATGTGTTTCAAATGCAATTTTATTTGTTTTGATGGATGGGAAGTGTAATTTTACACCCATCGTTGATAGTAAATGTTTTTACCCCACGAGTTCAATTTAGTGAAACTATTTGAATAATTTGAAATTTACAGATTATCTTATATTTCATGTTAGGAATGTGAAATATAAAATCCCACCTATAAATTTAGATGATCTATAGAAAAATATAAATGGAACAATTTGAATTTAAATAATTTATTATGTAAATGTAAATCTTAAAGAATATTTTATGTAAAGGAATAATATTATGGAATGACCATAATATTTATAGAAAACATTATATCAAGTGCATGAAATGTCTTCTCATTATAATAGAATGAATTATTAAGTTGTTAGTTTAACTAATGTGCTAAATTACGGAGTTTATAAAATTCAGTTCCAATAAGAGACTGAAAAGGTGATTTACATTATATATTATGTGTGAAATAATATTTCATAAAGACATAGAAAAAAATATTGAATTTACTAAATATAATTTTATATTACATAATATTAGGGGATATAATCATGGTGGTTGGTTTGAATTTTTTATTCGATAAGAACCTTCCATGATGATGAGCATAAAAGTATTTTCATACTATGATGCTGATTTATAAGAAATTATTGTTTTTTAATTAATAAATTATTTATTGTGATTTAGTTCAATATTTTATTATTATGGGATTAAAGGGTTTGTTGGGATCCATTAGACTATGTTATATATATAGAATGGGTTTAATTCCTTTAATATGAATGTATTATATTAAGTTACTCCCTTGAATTATATTGGGGGATTCATTAGTGGATTGAAAGATATATAAGTATAATAAAATTCATCATCTACTAGGTATTATAGAATGATTCAAAATTAAAAGTATATTATAGTGACTCTGTGTATTTTTTTATGTATTGGATATTGAATTCCAATGAAAAATGAAATGGTTCCCTTGAGGTAACCTTATAAATGCATTATATAGATATCCCCGAATTTGGAATGATTATATGTGAAAAGATGAAATTGGTGTGGATGTGGATTCAATTCAATACTGAAACTGGTTTCAAGTAGAGTATTTAGAGAACGAAATATAATTACCCTTGTATTCTCTTAGTGTTTATAAGGGATTATTCCATGGATAGACTGTATGTATTTTCCATTACTTGGATAGAATGAAATGATCAATGGATCCACCAATGATTAATTTAAATTAACATGACAATGGTTTCTTTAGTCTCACACCTTGGATCAATGAAACAATTTTGATACATGTCATCTTTTTCATATATATCTATAACTAATCATAACATATTAGTCTGACCATAGGTTTCCCTAAGAGGAAGACTATATTGTAATAGGTTTGGGTATGGGCCAACACCCATCACTGTTAGTTGCTTCGTTTTTCTTGGAATAGAAAGACTGGAATGTGTACGATGTGACCAAGAAGAAATCCTTACTATCATTTGGTGGATATTTGTTTTAGTTTTTGTGTTTTTTTATTTATTCTATGTGATCTTTAACATTGAATTTTTATGGAATATATGAAAATCATATTATTATAACATATTTTATAGTATTTTTTATTAGAATGTTAACTAATTTATTTTCTATATTTATTTTTTGGGTTTCATGGTTTCTTCATAAAATAGTTCTATAGTTACTATGAATAGAGGTTATTACCACCCCACGGTATCCTTTTAGACCCCCACCACTAGTTGGTATCCTCTATCATACAGGGAGGTGCGTTTGAGGAAATGTAGCACCACCAGTTTGGCAACTGCACAAGGTGATCCATGTTAAGGAATTTCCAAGCTATATCAGAGCATATTTATTTCACATTATTATTTTGGAATGACATATGGGAGACTAAGAACACGTCTATCATTGGTATTGATCATGGTATTGGGTGTGATAAACCATTAAACAGGGTTAACCAAATTATATATAGAATGGGAATATTTATATTAGAATTTGTTTTCTATAATTGTATCATATTATCAACTTCTGTAAAACAGCTCATATTCGACGATCTGGTTCATGGTATATTTTTCATGGATAGATATTTTATAAGATTTTGTCTGTGTTTACTCTCTATATTTTGAACATGAGGTCTATATTTCATCCATATGTTTGTAGTGATTAATATACCTATCAGATATATATTTATTTTAGACCTTGTGATCATATCTATCTAATTTAAATAAACATGTGGTTTACAGGTTCTTTCTATTAAAATATGTGTTAGTTAATGTAATTTCTACTAGATTCTAATAGGTTAATTTTTAATAAATGTTTAGTGTGGAAACTTACAAAATCAATTATGATAATTATTCCTTCATATATTGGATGATAAAGAAGATATGTTAAAATTTGGTCTTAATAAAATAATGTTCCAATTAGAATCCTCTAATGTGTTTCCCACATATTTTTTGACTAAAAACCATATTTAATACTTCTACGTAAATGTGGATTTTTTTATAATACGTGGAATGAAAAGGATCAAATCGTAGATTGAAAATATAATGTGTCCTATTAAAATGTGATCCCTATGGTTTGAGAAAAATTGAAATACCCAAGGAATATAGAATTTGTGATAAAACCTAATGGATAAAAAATGTGTTTATTGGGTTAAAATATAAATTATAATCCTTTTGTGAAGTGAGTTTTATATCCTATGGCAGTGTAAATCCATTAGATATGTAATTCATATAGAAAATGATTATTGGGTTAAATATAATGGAAGTAAATAACTTATAAAGTATTTTCAATAATTAATTGTGAATTACATTCTATCTAACTAACCCTAGAATATTAAATATGGGATCTTAAAATTGCCTAATAATTTAAATATGTAAAGTGTTGAGTCATAAGTGGATGATGAGACATAGAGGCCTTATATGCCTTTATTGCCCCAATTTTTTGGTAATGGGGATACCATTAGTTCTTAATTATTAAGGCCCTCATATTATAGACATTACCTATAGATATTATTGACCATGGAAAAAGGTATATGGGTATAGAGGTAGAGAATGGAATGTGGAATTTGTGTTGTGGTGTGGTGTATTTTACAATGAATGGTACAACAATCATGTTTTCTTACTAAGATATGATTTTTAACAATTTTTATATTCAATGATGATTCATATTAACCCTTGTGATCCTTATGGATTATATCTGACATCGGGCTTGGATTTATAAATTATTCTTTTACATCTAAGCGAGTACCCTATGTTGGATTTTAGGCATTACATTCATCTTGTAACCTTAATACATACGAATTTCATTCAAGGAGGCATGGATTTAGTGAGACCCTAGTTTATTGACTATTTGGGAGGGAATATTGTGATTCTCTATGTAAATTATTGTTTTAGTGAACCATTCCCTATAGATCACTATGGGTATCCCATGAAGGGGTTTATCATATTATTGTGAATTACTTTATGTATATTATTCATGATTTAATTCTTTGATTTATAATACTTGTTCATGTTTTAATCTATCAATAAGATATTAAATTGAAATTATTTTCCTTGAGAACTAGTTTTTGTATCTAAGATAGTTTCTAAGGGCATGATTATTCATATTTCCAACCATAAAAGTTGTGGGATAACTTTCTCTCTACAATGGTGTTATATAATTTTCTTGAAGCGATGTCAAGGATTATTAGTGGTTATGTATTTAAACATGATATTTGAGATTCTTTGATCCTAGATATATTAAATCATAACTGACTCTAGTTACATCGGTTTGACATTCATGATGTAATGAAAAATTGATTTTCAAGTGAATGAACCTTTTTTTGAAGTGTGAACCAAATTTTCATTAGTGAAGTTCCTTTGACAGACAAAAAAAGGGTGGAAAACCCATGGTTATTAATAATATAAATTGATACAATAGATAACACTTATTTCATTGATGATGTTTCTGGGTGTGTTATTGTGACTTGGATGAAAGAGTGTGGGGTTCTAATAATTGAACATCATAGGAGAGGTGGTTCATGGAATTGATTAAAACCTGAATTCCCCTGAGGTTCCAGCTCATTGTATCATGATTCGGGGTAAAGGGAATGATCAGTCACTTTAATAGATGTATCAAAATTTTGTGTTCTTATTTTATATAATTGATTTCAAGTATAAATGATTATATTTTTAATTTAATGTCGTTAGAAGGAAGTCATGTGATCTAACATTTCATAAATTATGATCACAATTATTAAGAGGAGAATCGAGGGTACTCTATGTTAATTTAGAATAATCTAGATTTGGTTTTCGATAATTATTTATGAATTTCCACCTTTTTGGTTGTAATTAAACCCATGGTGGTTCTATTTGGAATATGTTATTGGCTGGTGGAAGAGTGTCCCCCACATTGTTTTGATGGATTGAGGTCGTGGGAACTAGAATGTGTGTTAGCAGATAGAATATCGATTAGTGGGTGGTAGTGTGTGATTTAGAGGCTGATGGACAAGATTAAGCATTAGAGGCATAATTCCCTAGTGTTCGGTTAGAATGGTACACATACCAAATTTGAGGTGGGTGAAATCCTTTTTATCAAAATGTCATGGCGTGGTTGATGTTAGAAATTGCTACAATTCTTATTTTGATAGGATAGTGATAATGGTGTGGAGGAGGAGCAATCATGTGATTAAGATAGGGAATATTTGATTTCTGATCAAGGAGTAGTGTAAACTAATTTATATGATGGTTATCAAATAATGAGACATTATATGGGATGGCACTTACTTTAGATGAGTTTTGGAATGTACTAAATATGACTGAAATTTATTTTTTTGATTATCAGAAGCCGATTTGTGGGATTCAGTTCCCACATACAACCACAATTCAAACAAACAAAAACTCAAGGAAAAAAACAAAAAAAGACTTACCCATTATAGAAGGCAAAAACATCTCTACATCCCAAGCTAGATTAATTTTCACCGGTAGCCGTAGCCGATTCCCATTCTGGCGATCTCCAGTAGTTTGCACTTTCAACCCGACTCTTGAGAATTTCCAGAGCTGCTTGATATGAAGAAGTCCCCTTGGTCATGCTACCCTTCTTGAAGGCCACTATCACCTCACTATTCCTATTAGAGGAGGACCTAGACTGCAGTGGTCGAGGAAGACATGAATAATCCCTCATTGGCCGTCTTCTAGGATTAGCCGAAACAGGACCTTCTACTGAAACCCGAGGCTGCTTCCCACCATGAAAAACATTGCTAAAAGATCGACCAACGAGGCCGCTGATGTTTTCTTTACCTTCCCCAGATATCCCCTTTCCATTACCGGACTGGACCCCCAAAGCCGTTACAAGGCTCCCATTATTTTTCTCCCTCTGCTGAACTAGAGAATTGTTTTCCATCAAAGGTAGGGAGTCACTCTTTGCAGGTTCCTTTTCCAAAGTCACCGCAGAAGCCTCTAACACAGCACCACCAGTCTGAATATTCGGATTCCTAACTGTTTCAACCATGGTGAAATTTCTGACCACTAAGTGGTTATCTTCCATTGCCAGACCACCAACATCTAACCCCCTATCTCCAGCCTATGTAACCTCCACTGACTGGCTCCCTGGAGAACCTGAAATCAGTCTGCCAACATCAACCGGCTGACTCGCTGAAGGTCCCATGACACAACCGATTTCATCAACCAATCCTTCAATCAGCTATCTCCCTGGAGCCTCCTCTGCATCCTTCTATCTAGTCAGACCAGCATCTTCCATACCCTCGGTTATCAAGTCAGACAAAATATCAAACCTATTACTCAATGACAGAAAATGTTGTGCCAAAGGATCCAAACCTCTGGGTTCCTTGACACCAACTGAGCCTACCACATCTGTAGGAACTAAGGTCCCCCATTCCCATTCTTCCCTGCACATTCACTGACTAGATAACTAGTAGAATCCCCAGTCTCCTACCTTAACCTGTTAAAATCTCCACTATCTTTTGGGTTAATCCTGTTTTCCCCCAAAATTCCATAGTCATGGTTATTGCACTCAAAAGACACCTTACCTGATCCAGCTTCATTATCATTTTGGGTTGTACTAGACCCTCCAGCACACCCATATCTACCCACAGGAACTGTGGATCTTAGCTCAAGACCCCTCTCTAAACCATCTTCCAAATGGGAGTCATCATCCTTGGGTAGAGCAGAATTCCTTTTACGGTGCTTCTTCCTTAGTCATATTGCATGCCCCCTTTGACATACCTCCGTTGCGTGACCCATCCTCCTACAAGAATCCCAAAACTCGATCCAGTCTTCATAAATGAATCACTACTTAAAATGATACTATTTACCAATCATAACCCAAAAAATGTCATACGGGATGCGAGACACATCGATTTCAACACACACCCGAGGGTTTACCGGATGGCAAACCGCCTCGGTGCGACTATCATAACAAAGAAAACGACTATCCAAGTTGACAAGCATTCTAATAATCGAAGGATTTTCAAAAGGCAATGGCTGTTTGGGAAAGCTTACCTAGACCACGATGGATGGAGAGTTGTAGTTCATACGAAGATCAAATGACCAGCGGAGCATCAAAAAGCGAGTTCCCTGGAAGTAGTGCGGTGCTCTCAACCACGCCTGAATGAGATCAGCTTCTGACTCGAAACAGATCATTATCTGCTTACTGTCAAGAAGTCCAACCACCGCGCGCTCTAGAAGATCCCACGAACCGGAAACAAATTGGTCGAAATCATCCATAGAAAGCCTCATGTTCTTAAACCGAGCCACAAGAGTTAGATTCAACAAGCTAGAGGAATCTGAGATTCGGAGGAATGTACTAAATATGGAATAACATTTATTGTGAGTGAACAAGTTTGATGTCTATAATGGCCCTTGTATAAGAATTAGATTTTAAAATATGACTATTTTCATTATTGATGAATAGGTTTTGGGTCACTTGGATTATGGTATTGACCATATACAATAAACAGATGAATAATATATAGAGGGGTGTCATGATAGTCAGGTTATTTTGAACCTCATGCCAAATGCTTTGTTGAAGTGTGAGATGTGTCTTGGGTATTGTTGCGTAAAATTTTAGTCTAATTAGTATAAAAATAAAATTCCATCTAGATTCCATGATAAATTAAATAGGTAGGATTCTCACTAATAATTTGTGGCTCTAACTAGTTAGTCATACTTAAGATGTAATGGTGTTATCCAAGCATGGTTTAGTGTGGTGGTGAATTGGTGCTTATGTGTGATCACCAAAAATGATATATGTGGTTGTTGATCATATTATTGAATCACATTAGAGAATTTGGTTATATTTTTGTGTGTGTTGATTTATTATGGAAATCCTTTGATAATAAATTAATCATGAATAGGTAATTTAGATGTGTGTTCGGGGATGAAGTTGAGTGTTATTAGATAAGGTTTGATGGAGGAGTTCAACTTTTGTTCTTGTGTGTAGATGGATACTTTCAATTATAAAATACTTTATATGACTCATTTTTCATATGGTGAATATATTTTTAAAGTGTTATGGGGATTTTATAGATAAGTAATATTGTTTTGGTTTCACATGGATGGTGGAGGCATGTCTTATTATGGTTTTTAAATTTGAAACAAGTTAAGAACCTATTATTGTAATGGAATTCTTGTGTTCTATAAGTTATCTCCCATAGAAAACTACACCGAATTCATCCTAAAAATATACCAGTATCAATATATTTAAAATTTTAATGGAGATGACCATGATGTATTAGAATTATTTTTCATTGGATAAGTCATATGGTGGAATGATCCATATGTATGATTTTCAATACGGTGAGAATGTGGTTGTGTGTTATGATAATTGAGTGTTTGTGAGAACATTACCATTATTTTGAAATTGAATTATGATAGACGATTTTTTATTAGTTAATAAGGAAATTGGATTGTGGGATATGTTATATAGAAGAACATTGAGATTTATGGAATTTGAAGAATCTATTTGTAATTTAATTTATAACTAGAATAGCTTGAGTGCTTTGGTGGATGGCCATAATGACTTCTTGGGGGTAACAAGTGTTATAGTGGGGAGTACAAAATTTCTTATTTCCACTCAAGCATTTGGAATTAATAAAATATATTAAGTTTTATTTTGGTGGAGTGGGATTATTTTTAAATAAGAATGAGGATATAGTTTAATAGGTTTGACACCTTAAATATGTTGATTTATAGTTAGTATAATTTTTGATCAGTGATGAGAAGAGTCATGGGACTCAACCAATTGTTTAGTACACTTATTTGGGCTACAAAATGTTAAAAATTAACATTAGTTGGCTGGCATAAGGTCTCCAAATAATTAGTTAACATTAAATAATCCCAAAAAAAGTCATCAAGACTCACTAACTAGATTATGATCTCATTTTCAGAGAGTTAGTGAAGGCTATCAGCTCAATGATGCCTTCTATGTAACTTTTTAGGTTGGGTAAAACAACATCATTTCCCTTGGTCCATCCCATTAATTCTTACATGCATATTTTACCTCCCTTTGGATAATATCCCATATTCTATACTACCTACTCTCTCTCTCTGCTTCCCTATTTTACAAGGGGTATTTTCTTGATTCATTTTCATTTGATGTTAGGTAACACTCAATTCAAGACTACATGTATGTTTACACATCATCATAATTACATTGCTTAATCTTTTCACTATAAAGTGGTGTCCCATTAGTATAGTCTAATATTCCCTATTCCCTATTACTTTTTTGGTTTGTTAATTTTTCCTGATTCAAGATGAACTAATATACATACACAATTTGCGAGATTATATATTAATAACATATGTGGTCTATAATAATTACTATTCTTATTACCATCATTCAATGTCTATAATATTTATGAAAGTCATCCATGTTTTTTTATGGCCAAGATGTAATTAAATGTTATAAATTGAGTTTAAAATACATAAATTTATTTTCATTGATTCCATGAAATAATGAAAAAGGGTAATAAAAAGTGTAAAAAAATTGATATTGAATAAACCACACAGTGTATTTACGTCATTAAATTCCCTATTATATTCTAAATGGATTTGATATTTATTTAATTTATGGTAGTTGAATTGAATTTCACACCCATTGATGTTGGAATGTTGTTTGAAAATTTTTAAGAATCTATTGAAGATATATACATTATTATATATTATTGGGATATTTAACTTTTATAGTTAAGAAACATATATGGTGAATCGTTTGTAAAAGTTTAGATGAAAATTCTCAAATGATAAACGAAGTTATGTTAATTTACATCAATTTCTTAGTAATGTTGATGTATGATGATTTTATTAGGTAATGGGATGAGATTATTGAATATCATTGATGTATTGTATAATTGTAAAATTTGAGTAATTTTCCTTCCGGTATTATAATTTTTTTTATATTCATGGGAATTGAAATAAATTTCTATTGAGAAGTGTTCGTTAAATAGAGTACCAATAGGCAACTTAAATGTCATTTGCCTTTATATATTGAGGGTCTCAAAACATTTAATCAATATTTAAGAAAATGTTTAGAATTTTATGAAACAGAAGGTGATATTACAGAATTATTTGGGATATAGTCCTTGTCATTGTCTAGATTTTATTATTTGTATAAAATGATTCTACAAAAAAGACAATGGTGGTTATGTGGTTAAATAATGATTATTGTGAGAAATGATCATTAATTGAGTAAATATTTATTAATTGAGACACTATTCTTTAAATGAGTGATATTTTAGGAATAAATTAGGTTTTATTCCTTATATTCAATTTTATTTATGATTTTTTTGAATTCCATGAGTAATAGTGAATTATATTAGGGGACTCAACTTAATTATTCTGAAGAATGTCTCATAGGTTTTATTTATATCCATTACCAAGGTATACTATGAGGACTGATTTATTCCACTCATATTCACCATTTTGAATTACCTAGACAGGATCTTTACAAGATTTAATTTTTTTTAAATACAAAATTTCACTGATGAATGTTGTGTATACATTCATGTATCCATTTTGAATGTTGTATGATGAGATACTATTATTCACCATGATTACATGAAAATAATTCCATAGGAGTAGACTTAGGTTCTTGTGATACATGACACTATGAATTCCTTATGCACATATATCCTACGATTATGTTTTGAGAATTAAAATGCTTCATAACATAAATTCACCACATGTTATTTAGGGTAATTCTATATATGAACTCTATATATTCGTGATGAATCATCTTGATGGGAATTCTTGATGTAGAATATAAAAATTAAATTATATTAACATTTATTTGGCCAAAATTATTATAAACAGTTTAACTACCCTAAAATTATGAGAAATATCATCCTATTTAAAGTTATTCATCAATGGATGAAGTGGGTAATTTTATGCTTAGGTGTAACTATTGATCCTGGGATTACATGTTGTGATTTATTTTTTCATATATTTATTTATCATGATATATTGTAAATTAACATTGTATCAATAGATCATGCTCATAATCTATTCATATAAACTGGTTAATTTTATAAAAAATATGGATTCTTTGATAGTTATACATACACCATTTTTGGGCCTCCATTAAACATTTTTACATGTGTAGAATAGTATATGGTTATAGGTTGAGGTATCTGAATGCACCGGTCTTTGTTATTTTTTTAGTTCTCTTGGGATTATATGAGTGGGTAATGGATTATTGTACCATGTGGAAAATTAAACCAATATTGGCTGGATCTTAGATTTATTTTTATTATTTTATTTTATTATTTTTTGATTCATCAAAACAGATTATTTATAAAATGTAATACAACCTCCTTATCAAAGAATAATATTTTTATTGTTATTTTCATCACTTAACTGGTTTTATATAATATTTCCTTTAATAATAGTAATATGATTTATTATTAACATAGTTCTATTAGGACTAATACCTGAGGGTATCATTTCCCCCACAGTGTCCCTATAAACAATTAATGATAGTTATATGCCTCTAGAAGAAATGGAGGGACACATAAGTCCTTGTGCAACCCCTTTCAAATTAGTCATCCTACTCAACTGAGTCAGGTTGTTACAAAATCATTCAAAATATACTTTTATTCAGTAAATATCATTCATGATGAATTCAAGAAATCATAAAATGGGTTTCCTCCTAGATATATTCCTTTAAAACAAAACATCATGAAAACATCATATTAGTTTAGGCATCGCATCAGGGTAAACCCATATAATTAATTTACACTCTATCCCCTAATGAAATAATTTTGAGGACATTAATTTCAATACATAATGATGTCAAACTACGTGTACAACATAATTGACACACATTGTAAATGAATATGAAAATGTAATTACTATATGATGTGATCTTAAACTATGAAACTTAAACTACAAGGGATTAGATTCCATCAATTAGGATACATCAGATTAATGAAACCATCCTATTTAAAGTTGTTGAAATGGAAATTATATCCTTTGTTATAATGCAGTATTGTGGTCAACATATGTTGTATCTAGAGTGGATTGCACAATAGTGAAGGGTGTGACACTAATGTAAATGAAAAAGGTGTTGTTTTGTGGTTATTATTTAAAAACGAAAGTTAAGTTATATTTAAATGCGTTAAATATATATTTATGAATAAAGTTATAGGGTCACATTTGGACTAACTTTTAAAATGTGAAAATAATAATAAAAGACAATTTACCTCTCTTCAGATTGTATGTTAAATTAAAAACTCCTCAATAAATTTTTCAAACTCCCTTGATTGACGAAGACAATAGAAATATCTCTAGTGTACATGAATTTCATTAAATTATTACAAAAATACCATGTAAAATATCAATAAATAATATGTGCTCTGAAATATAGAAAAAATTCAGTCCATTTACATTTGTTCTCGCAATCACTAGACACTCACCACCCAACAGATTATGATTAATTTTGACAAGATGAACTAGGTGGTGGAGTCAATAAATCATTAACAAAATCAATAAATAATGAACAAAACCAGAACCCTAAATAAAATCATATAATTGTAATTATTCAACACTATAACTAAAAATCATTCATCATAATAGTATAATTTAATTCAAAGAACATGTATTTGTTTTGAAAATATGGTTATCTTACATTCCATGAACACTCAATAATTATCATCCATTCAAGGGGTCAAAAAGAATAATCTGGAATGGATAATATTAAATTATTGGTGAAAATTAAATCATCATTAAAGATAGTGTGTCCCATATCAAAAACCCTTTAAGATAATTTGGATTGGGATTTCTATTAAAAATTTGGGAAGGTTTATTTGAATGTGATTTCCTTCTTTTTGATCCCATAGAATGCTTCATGCATGTGGATATTTTTTTATTTAATATAGGTGGCTCCATAATTAAGTTATTCAGTCATGGGATTGATAAATTTATTTCTATACTCTATAATATTTTTTTTCCACTTGGAATCATGTAATAATAATTTCATATTCAACTCATTCTTTAATCAATGCCACAAGGACAATGTGTTTGGTTGTTCGAAATCTAGCATCTTAAAGTTTATTTTCCAAAATTCATAATTATTTGAAAAATAAAATAATCACATGGGGAAAAATCATTAGAGATGATAATTATCATACACATTCAACAAACCCACCTATGTGATGGGTAATAGTTTTTCATGAAGTGAAAATGTCTTATTAGAATAAAAATATCATAAGAAATAAGATATTTCAAAATGATAAACATCACACAAGTAGGAGATATCCTACAAGGAAGAATATGGAAAATATAATATCCTATGAGGGATAAATATTCATTATGATAAGACTAAATACAACCTAAAACTCATATACATAGCCAGTGTTCTTGATTTCCGAAATATATTTCTTAAAAAATATTATATAATTTTCACAAAACAAATATCATGATCAAATAATATCATAAACATGATAATACTATTTAAAAACATCGAATTATCCCAATTTATCTATATTTGTAAAAATACCCTTGAAATTTTCTATAAAAATCAAATCAAAATATAAAATCAATATGGATTAAATCATTGAAATATATGTGAAATTATCTGCTTTATTAATCCCCCCCACATAGCCATTAGACTAATTGACAATAATGAATCAATATCAAATAAAATCAAATATAAAACAAATAACTATAAAATAAACCAATATTAAACTAGGAAAAAAAGATATCATTCAACCTAAAACAATTCATGATCTCCATTCAAATTATTGAAACCATTTCCACTATATTTACTATATCACAAACATAAATAAATAATCTGAAGTTAATTATCCCCAATCAAACAATTAAAGATATTATTCAACTATTTTCTCATTTAAACAAATGAATGCATCACCACATGCATGATAAATTCATAAATATCCCCCTTAAAAGAGATAAATACTATTATATTTCATTAATACCTTTTAGGTCTATTTCCAAGATTTCGTTTGGTAGTTTTTAGATGTCAATGTTTTTAACAAAAATAATAAGGTTTTAATCTTTTTGAAGGTATGTTTCATAATTCTAATTTTCAATCATGTATAGCCTCCTCCCCACTCCCCTAAATAGAATCCCATCTCCAATAATTTTTTTAAAATTAATTATATATCCCACACTATCACTATTTGAATATTAATATTATCTTTAATAAATTTAATTCAATATATTTAAATTTTTAATTGATATTTTGAAATTATATACAATCTCATTGTAGAAGGTAGTGAGGGTAATATTATTTGTATGAATTTTGTGTGTCTTTCAATAACAGATCTAGAATAAGAATTTATGTTTTCATTTATAAAAATATATTTTTATAATATTTGTTTGTAGATAAAGAATAAAAATATTTTGAATATATACAAAACAATCAATCAAAGAATATTTTTTTGTAAAAATAACTACTCATATTATTATTTTACTTGTAATGAATAAAATAAAATGTTATATGACACCACAAGATATCCACCTCACTTTAAATCAACTGGATTATGAAATTGTGATTCCATGAATATGGCGGATAATGAATATTAATTGTAATGTGGTTAAGTAAGCGTATGATAATAGAGTATATAGGATAAAATGATTAAATGTACTGGAAATGAAACATAAAAAATTATTTATAAAAATTATTCCTTTGAAACTCGTTGTAATACCAAAAGAATTAAATATATTTCTACATAAAACTATTATGTTTTGTTATATATAAATAATTTTTTTTAATGGAGAATCATTTGGTTCTCTCAATATGTTAAGAGAAGTTATATAATATTCAAAAATATTATAGGCTTTATATGATGTCAATTTTAAAAAATTTATTATTGATATGTTTTATGGGATTAATATTTTTCATGACATTTCGTTATATTTTGTATATTTTGAACTCAAAAAAAGAATTTTATGTATTCAATAATTCTCAAATTAATAGGATAAATTGATCTATTAATTGAAATAAGTTTAAATAAAGTAATATTTAATCATTTATTATCAAAAATATCATAGACATACTAAAATATAGAAAAAGCACCTAAAATAAACATAAAGACATTTTTTTGGAAAAATGTAAACTAAAAATACCTATATTATTATTGTCCCTCTAGAAAAATTATTTTTAAAATTTTTTCATTGTACTAATTTTATATTGTAAATAAAAAGAGGAGATATGAAATGACATAAATAATTGGGTGGGATAAAAAAATAGATAATTTAAGAAAAAATATATTTGAGTTACACCCATAATAGTTGCTACCAGTAAAAATATATTGAAATAAAATGAAAACATCACCAATTTACTAAATAAATAATTAAATAACATGAAAATATAAATATAAATGTATAATACATAAATTAACCCCAATGTTGGGAATCAGTTTTAAATTTCTGCTGATGAGGAATAACATTTATTTTATATAATCTGATTGTTTTAATGGGTTAGATGTTACAAACCACCCAAAATATTTCATTCTAGTTTGAAACATCGTTTTTTAAGAACTCCAATTATAGAGAGATTCAATATGATCCTCATGTTAATTAGATATATCTTTTATGGGGAGGATAAAATGAATTTTTTATCAAGATAATTGATAAAAAAATACTTATCATTCAATAAATTACAATTAATCTACTTGATTGTTATCATAAAATTGTTGTTGGTCTGGAATTTAAAATTTATAACTATTCCTTCATCGAAAAAAGATATCAGCCACATATCACATACATCCATTTTTGAATTTCATTTCATTGTTGTATTTATATGGTAGAAGTACCCCTCTCAGAAGAATATCCATTTCAAATACATTTATCATCAATCATATAAGATCTTTTTGATCAAACTAAACAGTGAATGTAGTCTAAAAAACATTATCTAAATCTATCAAAAATAAATAAATGTTCCCCAAAATAATTTTTTATGCTTGTTAAGTCTCCAGAGATTATATATATGGTTCTTGAGGAATTATAATGTAATTATAACCTATAATTAATTATTTGAGAAATTATCTCTCTAACAAATTCATTTTAAGTATCACAATTTATCTCAAATGGTTCATCATACATTAGAATCCAAATTACTAGTGGAGTTGTAAATTACCAAATATGCACATTAATGTATTACCTATAATTACCACTTATATAAAAATTATTATATTTCAAAATTATTCTGTAGAAAGGGATCAAAATCATTTTAAAATATTTTATATACCCCCTATAGAATCCTACAAAGCCTAAAAATAATCAAATATGATTGAGACATGTTCAGAAATAAAATGTATTTATCACCTTATGTTATATTTTTCCACATCAATTAATTTTTATGAATTATATTGACTAATGAATATTCCTAACAAAAAATGGGCATACCACTTTTTAATGTTTAAGACAAGTTTCATTTTAAATAACCTTTTCATGATTATATCATTGTTTTTCATGAAATGGTCAAATACATTTCAAAAAATTGATTAATCATTAAAGAACACCTCAATGTATTTCTCAATGATATAATGAAAAAATGTTTGCATGAACCTATTAAATGCATAATTAGGATTACATAATCCAAAAATAATCCTTCTATATGAATTTTTTTTAAAATTACATTTAAAGGTAGTATTATATTAATCCAAATGAGCAATGGGTATGAGAAAATAACTTTAAAATCCATACAAAAATAAATAAGGAATTCCACCTTTAAATATCTATAACCTTATGTAATTTCTATGGATTGAGAAATGATATGTCTAATTGATTTTATTTAATTTATTGTAGTACATACGTACTCTCTAGATATTCAAATTTTTTATAGAAAATAAATTTTTATTTTCTTCTCACAAAATGTCTATGAAAATATTTTTAGGTACTAAATGGATAGAGAAGGATAATTATGGATTTTAAAATGGATATATTTTTAAATATTATAATATATTAACTATCTAATTTAAACTACTTCCATCAAGGTGGGATACGACGTACTTTTCTGTTATTTGAGAGAATTCTATTCTTCCATACGAAAAATTTTATATGATCATATTGTAAATTTTATTACAATGTTATAACCTAATTTACTACCAGTTTCATGTTCATTATATTTAAAAAGATTCAAAAACTCTCCTTCTAGGGCTATAGACAAATTATTAGAAAATCTCACTTCTAAATCACCTCCTTCTGTGAAGTAAACATATTTTAAATTTGTGGTAAGTTTCATTAAAGATATATTTTTTTGTTGTTCAAGATATATATTATATATAGGTCCCACATTCCTAAGTCTTGAAATCACTATAAACAGGGAATATATTATCTTTTAATTTAGGGTAAAATCATAAAATTTGTCAAAAAAGTAATGAGTTCCCATGATTTCCAATTAAAAAGATAAATCTATATAATTTTAAAAAATATGTTCATCCCCTTATTCCATGAAAATTTTTATCTAAAAATATTTTTATATGGGTAAGAAAATAATAAAATTTATATAGTTATTTAGTGGGTTAAAATTCTCGAACATGGTAGAGTTTGAAATGTGATTAATCATATGAAGGGATCCTCACGTTTTCAAAAATATTAATGTGTGCAGTGTTGTCATCAATATCCATGGTGAATGTCTATTCATAAACATGTATAATGGGATTGGAAATCTTAATTATGGGTATTCATAAAATTATGGGTGGGTATTGTGGAGATCAATAATCATCCATTTTATTCCAATATAATTCACCTGAGAAAAAATGAACTTTAAAATTAACATTGTTATCTTCAAATACTCTTTTAAAAAACGGTTTTCATTTTATGTTGAAAAATGAATTAAGAATTTTATAAATATCCTATTAAAAAATATGTTAATTCATATTGAGGAAATTTATTTAAAGAAGCACCTAGGTCATAAAAATAATTAAATAAGGATCAATACAAAATATTATAGGGAAAAAACTATGAATCCTGATTTTTTTATAAACAATGATGTTATATGGGCTAAAACACATCATACCAAGATGATATTATCATTCCATTTAAATATACCCTTCATTTTGAAAATATCCTTCAATAAAGTTTTTATACTATAGTATTTTTTTTATAGATTCTAATATGAGAATATTACTATCCACATTCTAAAAAGTTTCTATAAGATAATTTAAAATTTGTTTCAACTGTATTTTATTTGATTATAATATTCTTGATGAAATTATATGTCTATATATTCATAATCACTTTTTTTTCTTATAAATGGTGTTTACTATCTCTTATGTCATATCATAACCCAATCCTTATTAACAATATTTTCTTTTTCTTTAGAAATTTTCATAGAAATGATAGAATTTCATGGATTATTTGCCTGAATTTTTGGAGTAAATGGTTAATGTTTAGGGTTGATTGTGGATATTAATAATTTAATACATATTATTATTATCATTCTAAAATTTTTCATGGGGATTGGAACTAGTTTCTATGTTTGTTTTCCTTGTAATTTAATGAATATTAAAAATATTTTGTACAATTTTTTAAACATATATTATCTATTATTTTATCTAATCCTACTTGTATCCTTGGGGTTACAATAATAATGGTTTCACAAAAATTAATAGATATTTATATGGTGTTTTTTCTTTAAAGGTGTTTTATAATAAATAGTTTGATTATAAGGTTTCTTTTTTTAGAACAGTAGTGGATTTGGGAATTGATTCTAGAAGGGGGTTTAGTTTAGGTATTTATTTTTGAAAGAGCTCTAGATATATTTATTTAATTGCTAATTTTATATTGTACTTGGTTAATCTATCAATATCTATGGTGTTTTGTTTTAACTTCCTTAGAGGAATGGATTATGAAAAAATATTTAGGCACATTATATGAACACACATATTAGTGATATAATAATTTGATGGGAATAAACCACAAAATGTATATGATACAAATAATTTACTCAATATTTTCAGTGGAACCTATCTTGAAAAATTAGGTTACTTATCATGATTATTTTATATTTAGAGTGAGGGATGGAAATTTATTTATGGATTAATACAAATTATTCTAATGGTCCTTGTAAAAAAATTATGTATGTTTAGAAAAATGTTTTTAGTCTTCCCTTTTAAATATAATGGTGACCTATAAATCAAATGGACTTCTTGATGATGAATCTAATAGAAATATATTAAAAAAATTATTTATTTTTTACAATATAGAAAATAATTTCATCTCTTTGATTTTTTTATATGTGAAGTTGGAAGAAAAACTTCTTGAACCTATTAATATATTTATATAGGGTCAGATCATATGTTTTTAGGATGGAATAAATCACTTTTTTAACGGCTGATATTTTGGATATATAAGAGAATATTTTTTATGAATTAACATTTAATTTATCATAGTAATGAACATAAAATTTCTGTAGGATTTAAAAGATTTCATGAAAATCATCAATGATAAAAAATGGGTAATTAAATCCCCTTTCCCTAATCCGAAGCTACAATGTGAGACTATAATATAGATTAGACAGAAGTGAACAATTTAATATATTTTTTGGGCCTTATCAATCAAATAAAATCAGTTTAAGATGCAATTGCATTATACAAGTTTCTTTCCCAAAACCGTAAAAAATTATGGAATAAAATGTAGATTCTTTTGAATATGAATTCGTGGTGAAAAGGTATATAAGGGTTTGGTTGAGATTTCTAGCCAACACGAAATAATTTTGGTGAAAAAATTTTGTTTACCTCAATTCTAAATGACATTTTTTGTAAAATTTAAATTAAAAATTCATTTTTAAGACCATCTAATATGATAATTTGAATTCTGGGATATATTTTTAATGTATTAAGTTTTTGGTTATTTTCATGGAATGTATTATTATATTGATTGAACTAACTCCCTAGAAACAAAACCTAGGTTTTATTTCACACATATCATAGGGTGGGTTAAAATAATCCATCAACTATGTTTGAATATAATATAGGTGTTTACATAGGATTTATATGGAGTGGATTTTATATCATTCATGTTTGTAACATTAAATTAATGTAAAAAGGATTACATTTTTATTTCATTAAAATCCATTAGAATATTGTAAGAAAAGTGATAAAAATATATTTATGTTGTAATTGATAGGTTTATTGCTTCATTATCTTTTTCAATTACATCATTTTTATAAAATTTAATTTATCTATATAAATATTTATTTATTGATGAAATATTTCTCTATTAAGATTATAATTTATCATGGTTAATAGAAACAATGAAACGACTAGTTTTTTCATGAAATTAATTTTTTTTTCATAAATTCATATAGAAAATTATAATTGTGAATTAATTTTTTATCAATTCAATAATCAATCCAATGCTTCCTCAAATGTGACATATATATTGAGAAACTCAATACCCCTTATTGGGTGCTCAGTCATGGAAAACTACACTAGGTAGAGGGGGTTTATATAATAGATACATAAATATTAAAAAACTAATTATACTATAAACCCTAAATACAATAATAATTACATAATTTATTTCCACTATAAATAGAAATCATTTAATATTAAATGAAAGATTATATTAAATCACAAGAATCGAGAACAATAAAAAGTGTTATCCTCTCATCTGTGATCATATATATATTACTCCACCATTTGAGAGGTCACTAAGATGAATGCAGATGTGGGGGATATTTAAAATAAATAATAAAAATAAAAAAAGTACTCCAATATAAGAATCATCTATCATATAATCCATTTCACTTATCATGATTATATCTTCCCTGAAAAAATGGAAGGCTGATTATTTTAATTTGATTTAGACCATTATGTGTCCACCTAATGATTTATATATGTGTGAATGATTCATATTAATCAATTTTAGGTGGAAGGAACATTGGTTTATTCTGTAATGTTATTGAGAAATATATTTCAATGGACCATAATCTTTTATTTCTCATTGGAATTGTCATAGAAACAACTAATCTTTATCTCTCACTTTGTTCAAATCCTTGTGGCCCATTTGCGTGGTTAGATAAAATCTAGTATCATGAAGTTCATATTCCCCCATTCATGAATATATCTTTATGTGAAATCATATATAGGGAAATAATATAATAATATTTTATAAATATCATTTTTTTCTAAAAACACCCTATGAGAGTGAAAATAGTCATATAATTAATACAAATATTTGATGAAAAAAATATCATATGTGATATTATAATTTATAAAGTAAAACATAATATGAGTTGAATATGTCATACGAGGTAGAATATGCGAAGGTAAAAATTTCATATGAGGAAATAAAATTGCATATGAGGTATACTCATAAAAACATATGAGCTCCCAAATTCATCCAAAGTTCATTATTTTAGGCTAAAAAGTTTTGTGTAAATCAAAAAATGTTATATAAATGTATATCTTGATCATTGAAAATAAAAAATTACAGTGTTTTTGAAAATAATTAATATTTCATTTTCATTGAAATTACAATATACATTTCAAAAAATAATAGTGATGAAAATGAGCTAACAATGGATAAAATTTGGTGATTAGATGATAGAAATACATATATAATGTAGTGAAAATATCATCACTATCACATTCCCTATGTGGTTAAAATCAACCATCATTACCCCTCAATTGTAATCCACAAGGGGTTATATCCCTCAAAAACAAAAATACATTCATCCTCATTTAGATATGTTTTAATGATCTAAGACTTCTATTTCATGTGTGTCGTATTTCCCAAAAACCTTTTTAATTTTACCATAATCTCGATGAAAGTATCCCCTCACATAGAGTTCATTATTCCATCTAAAAATAAAAATATTTCCTTCATTATTTTATATCATAGATGAAACTACATTTCATTATATAAGATATATCCTTCATGAAACCATATTATACTCAGTGGGCTATACACATACTGGATAAGTCAACCTAACCTCATTAGGCTATAATCGCTTAAAATTTTACAAAAAAGATCTTCCCATGATGAAGTACCACATAAACATCAACTTGGATGCTTTCATGTGTTCGTGTATACCATTTGATGTTAAACAAAAATTACTAGTCCTTATGACATGACCTTAAAAGATACATTTCATCTTAGGTGAAATAATAATACATTGATTTTGATTCATTTTATAAGGATGGATATGATGAACTTATCTTGTTTTGATTCATGACACTGTCAATAAAAACTTCTTTGCTATACAATGACAAACATTAGAGTTCATATATTCATGGAATTAATATATAGAAAATTTAATTTATGAATAATTATTTGGTAATGAAAATATTTAGATAACCATTTATACATATATATTTGGAAATCAATAATTATTAATGAAAAATCATAAGAGTAAGGTTAAATAATCTTATAATGGTATTTTTGGGGGGATTTATGAAGATGAGAGAAATATATAAAAAAGTCATAGAGTAGGAATGATGCCACTAAAATATTGAGATGAGCCTATATAAAGACTTTATTTTTTCTACATGACATTGGAATATTTCTATATATATTTATACAGCAATGCTATAGGACAACATGAGATTTTGAGACATAGTGTTCACTGAAATAATTTCATAAAAATATTAAATTTATTTTATATTAAGAGTACATAGATTTTTAATGGAAATATGACAAATATTAAATAGAATCTCAAAACAGAAATTTGAGTCCACAGTTTTTTTTGAAACATGTTTTTTACCCTATCTATGATATTAAATGTATCAGTGTGAGGAGTTTGGACACCTCACACATTGTTGGAATTTTGATTAAACTGATTAAATAATTGATTCATTTTGATGTAATGGTGTTTTCTATAAGATAAAATCCATTGTCAATTTTCTGGAATTATATATATAAACACTAGGATAGTTCAATATCTCTTTCTCCCTTCATTGCTAGAGAATCAATTAGTACAATGATAAAATTCTATATTACAGTAGACCAAGACAACATAAATGAAATGACACCACTCAATCTTTTGTGGGATCATTCTTCTACAATGAATGATCTGATTACCACATAAGATAATAAAAATTTTAATTTTATCCTTTTTGATAAAATATTTGTGTAGATATATCCTCATTCATGGATTTGGTCTAACTTGGTATTGAGCATGCACTGGTGTATTGAAATAATAATTGATTTATTCTACGTTTTCTAACCCGAGACACCAATTATTGACCATTGGCCAAGAAAAACATTCCAATGATGGCTAAACCTTAGTTCTGTCCTATTATCCAAAATCATCTTTTTTTCATCAATGGTATCACCCCATGATCCTATTTAAGATTTTCCTAGTGGTATTGATGCCTATCGGACCCCTAGAATCCCGAAATATTGATGAGAAAGACGTCTAACAACCCACGACTTTCACTGAAAAGGAAACAGGATGTAAAATCTTACCTTAATGGCCTGGGTTTTGGTGAAACCTTTGGAGGAAGATGAATAGAACTCTATGAACAAGTCCCAAGTCATTGATTCAATGTAACCCAGGCCAACCAATAACCCTAACATATATTATGAAACCAAGGCCATGAAAGCAACAAAAATTAGAAGGGAAACTCACTAGGGGAGGAAGATTCTGCTTCAAATAAGAGATTTCTCATGATTTTGTTACTGGAGAGGGAGGATTCAGACAAGGGGAGGTCATCGTGGGTCATCTAGGTTGGCTGCAATAGATGAGGGGGAGAGATGTGTTGTTGGGAGGAGGTACGAAGGTCAGGTTAGTTGGTGGAAGAAGGCATGGCGAGGAGGGTGGCCAATGAGAGGATGTAATGAAAAAGTGAGGTCAATTCAAGAGTGGGGCCGTGTGAGGCAATGGGAAAATGCGGGGTTGGGGTGAGGTGGCATCGCACCACAGTGATAAATGGGGGGTATTTGTGTTTTGTTTCATTTTTTAAATCCTACTAATGTTACTAAATTAGTTTTAATAATATAAATAACATATTTATAATAATATTAATGAAAAACAATAATAATATGAATAATATTAACAACAATTCAATAATAATGATATTAACAATATTTTTAAAAATAATAATATTACTAATAGTAATTATATTCATAATAATAATATGATTATTATGTTCTTTAATAAGAAAAATTCTTTTAAATTTAATTTTTTCTTATTTTATTTATCATCATTTATTTATTATTTTTAGATGTAGAGAATATTGCATGGTTTGGCCGCATAGTCTATAAGGTTTTTCACCAACCATGTGCAATCCAGTAACTCACTCAAATGGTGTGTCTAAGGTCAGGGTGTGATAGTAAAGGTGGTTTTTGAAAGATTAGGAAAATGTTCCAAGAGGTTGTAAAACATGATGAAGGGATAAGGCATTAAATATAAGGCTATCAGTCTTTATTTTTGATAATTTTGTAAATTAAAATCCCAAATCACTATAATTTCTCAACTCTATGGGTGGCTCATGAATCTAAATATATTTGTGAGAATGAGCATCTTGAAAAGGCTTGTTTCTTCTTGACTCATTCCATGATTATGAATAATTAATTATTCATGATGCTTTGGTATTACACATTTCCTCCATGAGATTTGTAATTTTAGTTTATTCCATGAATGCAGTGAGGTTTGTAAGGTCAATGTGCTTGGACAAGTAAGTGAGATTTGTGAATAATATCCATGAAAGGATGTTTTGTATATAAATATTTCAGGGAACACGACATTGAAAGATCATCAACTCTAGTGTATGAAGATTATATTGATATATTGAGACAGGTAATTTAATTAAAATCCATTAAAGTGAACTTCATGTTGATAAAACGAGTTTGACCACTCTCAAAGAAATGTTCAAGGGGGATTTTATGGAAATTTTCCAATGGATGTAGTGTGAAATTTCTAAAATCTTGTAAAGGTTGTGTACCTAAAACTTATTAACTATGTATAAACTCTTGGTTTTCACAACTCGTGAAGAATAATGGATTTTTGTATGATTAATACACTATTAGTGTATGATTCTTGGACTAGCCCATAGTGGTTACCAGGTAAAACTTCTATGTTATCTCTCACCATGTGAATGTTTGATTTTTTTCCGAATCAGTCATACAGGTTTATCATGTTTCTATAAATATGGAAACAAGATCCATCCCATTAGAAGATAACGTTTACAACTTGATTAACCCCTCTCCTATCAAGGTGCTTCTAGGTCCTATACAATTAATGGTTTCCAATAATCATTACCATGTTCTTATAAACTTATGATCATGTTATTCTTCGGTTATTATAGATATCCCCTTGTTTTTATCATTATAGGGCATCTGATATCACCATTTTCTTATGTTTTCTTTTATATGGTTATCAAGAAAGATATTATTCTAGATATACCTAATAAAGAAGATAATTATGAAAAAAGTAAGTGGTAGATTTTATTGATATTTTATGAATTAATTGATTGTGTTTCAATGCTTCAAAAGTTACTAGACCCATGCGATTCTAACGTGGATAAAATATATATAAATATATATATATATATATATAATTTGTCTTCAAATTTTAGGATTTAATATATATATATATATACGAGTGGTATGGGTTGTTATATTTGGAAACAATGAATGGATTAGTTATCCATTATAAAATAAGAAGCGAAAACATTAGTGGGAACCCTAGGGATAATTCTAAGTATTGGATAAAACAATAATGTCTTTCCAATGATCATGAGTAACACAGGATTAAGATATTGTTCTAAAGAATAATGTGTCATTTTTAGTCATCTTATAAATATTTTTTATTTATATGTGTTTTCCTACTATCATTAAATTTTATCACACTATTATTTTAGGTTTTGTTCATTGGGTAGAATGAAAATGAATTGTGTTAATGTATAATGTGATAGATAATGTAATGATTGTCCCCATCTGAAAATGAATGTCATGGGAGTTAAAATGTGAAATATCATTTCTTTACACATATACAATTCTTTTGATATTAATAACTCTAATATTAAGAATTGTAACATGATGTATCATTGTTTTCATGAGTTATTTATGGCGACATTTTCACCTTAATTATGTTGTTTTTTAATCAATTAGTTCCTGAATAATTTATCTGTACTACTGAAAATATTCTTTCAATTATAAATATTTCAAAACATTAAATATTCATTTTAACTATTTTACATCAGTAAAGAAATTTATTTAAGTGGTAAATCTAATTAATAACACAATAGAACAAAAATATATTGAATATTTTAGTTATGATGAATTTCAAATCATATATTTCAATATGTATTTTCTTGTTATTCAACATAAGAATATGAATAATTAATACCATGATGTAATAAAATAGTAAAATTAATATATTTTTATATATTAAGTAAATTTAAATAGACATTCATGGTATGAATCTGGAATTACCATTGAACCTTAAATAAACTTTTATTGATTCTTTAGTGGACTAAACCATGTATTTGAAAGGGAATTATCCATAAGGGCCATCAAATAAATTTAATTAAATTATTTAGAGTGATATGAAGTAGGATTTGAAGATAATAGTTATCTATACATCACATTATTTTTATACGAATATAATAATTGAATTCTAAATCAATTCAAATAACCAATAAGAGAAGAATCTTCCCCATCATTAATGTTTGATGTGTGGATGGAAACAAAGGAAAAACAATTTTAAGGAAAATGGTTAATGTTTCTAGTATTTAAAGTAATTAAATCATTAAATTAAATGTCAAATTGATGAAGATATGACAGCTAGTGATGCGAAGTGATATAAATCTCTATAAAATACACCACTTACAGTCAAATGTTTTAAATGCAAGAATTTTGGTAATTATTCAATGATGTTAAAAAATATGAAGGATAAATATAATGATTACCATCAATAACTTCTAAAGCCCATGAAAAAAGGAAATATTTTGTTGTAACAATTTTAGATTAGGGCTATGATAATTAAGGGGTGACATGAACACTTTCCATCCATCGTAGAACTAGAAAGGTCTTATTTCATTCCAGATCTACTTACTCAATTATATATAATGAAATTTTTAATGGTTTCACAGTACTTCCAAACAAATAATATGATTATTTGGCTATAAAAACCCATAATGTTATGATTATTTCATCCCAAGTCTAGGATTATTCGCTAATTAATTATTGTAGGAATTAGTTTATAACGACTCTTATTATACTTCCTCTAGTTGAATTCAATGTAACTATAGTCATGGATTGACATTATTTACATATATAACATATCAATTAATATGGATGAATTTATATATATTTCAAAATACATAAAAACAATTGATCCTAGATTAGTGTAATGATAAAATGAACATCAAATGTATACTATATCCATCCTATGGGTAATGATTCCAATTTAAAATTAATTTTTATGTCAGTTAGTTCAATAAACACTCCAAACTATTAATATTATTAATATATGAGTGTTTATTCTTCTTTTTATAGAATACTTTCTTGGTCTTTCACTAAGTTGTGATGTTTTATTTTCAAATGAAGTTATACCTTAAGAAAAACCTATTTCCATGACTCCATAATGAATGGACCTTATTGAGTTGAATGAATTAAAAACGTAACATGGAGAAACTATTGTAATGGGATTCATTATACCAACTATATCACCTTATGGTGAATCATTTTTTCTTAATAATAAAGATGTATTAATAAAACTATGCATAATAATTTGATAAAATACAAATAAAATAAATTAAGAACAAATTTCATCTACCATATAATTACGACTTGTTTGATCAACCGGTAAAGGATAACTATTTTTTTAATACTTATCGTCATTTTTGATATCATCAATTAATTGAAATGTAGCATATACCCAAGAAAATATTTCTTGTAAGTCTTGTTCTCAATAATTTTTTAGTTTTGAAATTTTTTCTTACTAATTCCCCAACCATATTTATTGATTTAATGAATATAGTACATAGATGATACTTCGATTAGATTGTGGTAGTCTTTATAGATTAAATTAATATTTATTAAAATAGGATGGAATGGAATTAATACCACGTGAGAGTTCTGCTAAAGACCCTATAAAAGAAGGGTCTTTATGAAACGTTCACCCAGCATGAATTTTATCTTCAAAATGATTCATTATTAGGACATATAATATGAAATTAGGGAATATCACTTGACCCTTAAAAGATAGATGTTATTTTGAAATATCTTAGAACAACCACTGTGAATGATATCCATAGATTTCATGGGTTTGATATAAATTAATAGTTATTTATAGTGGATTTATCATGGATATAAAACACACTCACCTAGTTAAATCATTAGAGATCCCTTTATCATTGGACTGATGAATGAGAGGAATGATTTGGGGAATTAAAATGATTTCTAGTTTGCACACCTATTCGTACACTACCACTTAGTGGAGTAGGTTTTGTAACCTATATTGATTGTTAAAATATGTGTATGGGATGTTTTCTCAATGTGATTGATATTTTTATGGCTCATGCCTCATGATTAAAAAGGGTTTGGGAGAAAAATTACTCTTCTAATGATTTTCATTAGTTAAGGTAATTTTTTCATCCATGATTTAGATTAATTTAATTAATGGTAATAATTATGACATATGTATTTATAATAGATATATTATGTATATAATCACATTGTAATAATTAAATATTTTTGAAACAATATTTTTATAATTGATCAATGATTATTATCAATCAATACACTACCATATTGGGATGGTGAACATTTTGAAAGATGATATGACTCAAAATGACCATGATCACATATCAATAGGGTCGATAAAAAACATCTATAATTTTTTGTCTTTCCAATTAAGGATCCTTAAATCTTGAAGGATATGGATGAATCATATCCTTTTAAAATTAATTTTTAACCAAGTATCCAAAATAACATTAAAGATGCATAGACCAAAGATATGGTGGTACAAAACAAGTTAAAAAATAGTTCTAGGTTCAATCATTATTGTGATAGAATAATAAGGTGCAAGAAATATGTATGTATACCTTCAATACAGGATTTAATGAAGGAGTTGATTGATGAAGCTCACAGTTATTCATTATATATTCATCCTAGAAGAATAAATATGTATAGATACTTTAGTGAGTATTTCATGTGGAATGTAATGGTGAGAGATATACGTGATTATTATTCCCAATAAATAGTATAGCATAATGTTATGGATATAATGACCCATACTTTACATACATTTTTAATACTTCAAAAATTGAAGCACACTTATTACAACATATGATAAAACTACAAAGGACCGTATAGGTATAGTGCCTTTAGAAACTGGGAAACATAAACAACTGGTTCATAAATCTTCTACAGTGTCTCCCATTTATTTCATCATATCTAGGGTCCCTTTTAGCATATTCTACTTAATATCCATCTTCCTGACCTGGGGAAAAGAAAACATAAAAGGGTGAGCTCAAATGCTCAACAAGGCAAATAAAGGAAATAAAAATCATATCATATCTTTTTAAAAATCATAACCTGCAAAAGAGATCATAATATCTTAACATGGAACAAATCATAGGAGTGAAAATGAGATCCCCATAATCATAACATAAAACTTGAAACTTTGTGGCATGCACACATAATCATGGAAAATCATTTCTTGTTAGTCATGACTCATCGCCAAGACTATCTTAGTGGACAAAGTCCCTTTCTGAACCGAGTTCACTCCTCGTTTCATTCCTGTATCACTGAACCGAAATAACCTTCCGTTCCAGCCATGTCTATCTCATGAGATATAAAATCTTTACCCAATGCATTGGAGGGAGATATAGGTCCCACCCATCTTATAATGAATCCTTTCTTATGTGTGCCACATAATCATAAAACATACATCATCGCATAACACATGAAACAAAAATGGGATTCTTGAAACATCATGACATCATAAATCAATTCATATAAGATAAAGAAATTCATAAAAATAATTCCATCACAACATGATCAAATCAATGTAATAATAGGGATAAAAACAGAACCCTTTATTATCTTAGATGGAAAATAATTTTGAAAATCACTTGAACTCCATTCTTGAGGAAAATATCCTTTCTTCTTCAAAAACATTTTTCCTTTCATAACATGTCATACAACTTTAAAATAAAAGAAGTTGATTAAAAATAAACTTGAAAACTTGTAAAGGAAGCTTCTTGGAAACAATGTTTTAAAAATCCATTCATGCCGTATAAGTTAAAAAAAACATTCTTCGTACTTTTGTCGGAAAAGTCAAAAAGTACCTCGTACGGAAAAACGACAAAAGATTCCTTTCATATTCTTTACTAAAACTCACCTAAGGGTAAAATTGGATTTAAACTATTGCAAGTGGATGGAAACAATATTTCATATTGAGGGAACATGGATGTGGATGATAAAATACACCCCAGTAAATACTTACGAATAAACAATCTCGGATAAAAATGAGATTGTGATATTTCCCTTACCTTAGGTCCGATTAGCTTTGTACGTGTCCAAAGCTCCTGTATAATGGTTTAAATAATGTTATTGACTTATTCCAGAATCATACATATTTATATGATATCATATATGGTCATATTATTAGCTTCTTGTTAGTAATATTTCATTGTTACTTGTTACTCGGGTCTTTATAACTTTTTGTTATTATGTGTGTTTTGTAGAATAAATTCTTATTCTTATCTTTAGGTTATAGATAATTCATTTCCAGAATGGTATTAGTGTATTATATACCATATTCATTCATAATCATTATGAAATGAAGATCATGTAGAACGAGTCGCATCACATCGTGGAGACGGTATTCCGTACGTACGCACGAGTGATGATATCATTCCTATGATCGTGGAATTGTATTGGAGTATATATATATTATTTCAGTATCAATATTACTTCATAATAATCATATTTAGTTACTCATTACACCATTATACCCATCCTTGTAAGGTGATGGTGGAAAATAGATTACACCACGGTGTGGAGACGGTATTCCGTACGTACGCACGCGTGGTGATTTCATTTTTCCGTAGGATGGATAGAAGGTGAATTAGGGTTGTTTCATATTTATAATAACATATCAGTATGTAAGTAATACTGATGTTATTACTTTATCATGAAACAACTAAAGAAGAAGAAGTTGAAGAAGAAAGAAATTGAAAAGATCGGTAATGGATATTACCTCTTCTTTGGAACACCTCTTTGAATCCTCCACTTAAGGAACTAAGATTGGTCTTTGGAGAAGACCAGGACCTCTAGGATTATTCTAGGGAAGTGTAGAGGAGAAAATGGCAGGGGTTGGCCGAGCTTGAGTGCTCAATTTGGTGTGAGGAGGAGGGGGAGGAGGTTCCCTTTTATAAGGGAGGAGAGGGGCACCTTAGGAATATCTCAAAATATTATTTTATATTAAAGTCAAAATCGGTTTATAATGGTTCCAAAGGGTATTATTTCGAAGATAAAGTGGGGAAGGGTCGAAATCCTATCAACCAATAGGATTTAGACAAGTTTAGGGTATTATTTTAACCTTATCAATTAGATTTAACTCTAAGTTAAATAATTTAACTTTTACCATGTCTTTTTGTTTTCTTTCACTATATGGTTAATACACTTACTATAACATGCCAAACGAACCCCAAATTGTTTATTATTAAAATATATATCCTTATCTAAGTCATTTGGCCGAACATTATATTTTTAGGAATAAAATAACAATTAATAATATAATATTTGATTTAAAAACTATTTTGTGTCAATTTTGACACTATTTGATATATGATTTTTGTGAAAGTTATAACAGAATTATATGTTCGAAACATGTTAATTAAATCAACACTAATATATCATAGTAACCTAGAAAATTAGTGTAATTCATAAAAAGTCTTAAATTACATTTATTTTGGTATTTATATTATCAATTATGTCAATATTTCATTAATAAGATAATTACTGCATCATCTTTGTGTCATAAATAAATTAAATTATTTGATGTCTAAAAATTACAAATAAAATATCATCATGTAGGAAATCTTTTTAGCTTTCTAATGAATATTTACAATCGAATTTATCTTATGTATAACCCCATATTAAAAATGATTTACTTATTAAACTTTGATTTTAACTATTTTAACTCTTCTTTAAATAAATTAATAATAAATGTCCTAATCTAATCCAAGTGGGCCTAAATGGTCATATTTTATTCCTAAGTTTGTTTTTGGTCGAATTACACTTGTCCAATAGAATTAGGACATGTGTTAGGGTAATATTAATATTATATTTACCCTTAGTTACCCTATTTACTATTAACCGCGGTAAAAAAAAGTAAAAAGTTACTATTCACCAAAAAATTATTTTCATCTCATTGAACCACATTTTAGTCCTTGATATTAACCGTGTCTCTCGGATTTTCGAAATTCCAATCACAGAAGCGGTAAAATTAAGTTTTATGCAAAATTCAGTTTTTAACCTACCACTTAGTGGTTTCACTATTCATCAAAAATTGAAAGTTTTCAGAAAAATACCAAAATTTCACCCTAGGCTAATTTCGATATTCTGAGTCCAAAAATGAAGTCCATTTTGAAAAATAAAATTTATAAAATTTCAAAAAGTGGTTATTACTATTCTTAACGGCTAGTTTTAATAGCATATTGTTGTTTAGTGAAACTCGGTATTGCGTACGACGCAAGCTATCGAGGAAGGTCGCGATTGCGTGTAAAGCAAGCCAAGCAAGTGTTGTGTAGAAAAAGATTCCTTTGACGATTTATATAACATAAAAGTCTCGGGTGTTACAATGGATGTTAGATTGATTTCTAAGGTGATTTTATAACTATAAACTATCTAAGAATGGAAATGAAAAAACATCACAATTAATTTCTTTGTTGGACTCCCGAAAACATATAAAAGGAATAATTCTATATGACTTGTTGTGAATATAATTTTGAAGTTATACAAAATAATTTTATTTATATATTATTTATATTATCATCAACATACTCAGTTATGAATTATGGAATACTATGAATTTCGTCGTATGCCACTTTCAATTGTATTCGATTGGGTTCCATGGTTTACCTTGATGTTTCTAATAATTCATCAGTATGATTTGCATAAATAGTGATGTTTTAACACAACTTGTAGATAATAGAATTATGTTAATCATTAGTGGATCCTTCACACTCTAAAATAAATTTTCATTGGTTTTTTATGTTCTTTAATTAGGATTAGGACCAACACCTTAAATTGGATGAATCTTCTTAAAAATATGTCTAACTATTGTATTCAGGTGGCTACATATAAATTATTATATAGTAAGAAATGTGTTGAAATATATAATCCTTTAATGAGGTTGGATAAAGAAATATATTAGTATTATGATTAATTGTAAGATAGTACTAGTGAAAATATATATCACATATGAGAAGCTCAGTGTCGACAAAAAAATTATGTAGAAAATGATCAGAATCATCTACAGTATGATGTTGGTGACATGATATTACTACAAATATCTCCATGTAATTCAGTGATGATATATGTAAATATGATAAATATAATCCCTAGGTATATTTATCCTTTTGTAATTATTGGTCAATTCGGGATGATGACTTATTAAGTGGTAGTTGCACCAAATCTATCATATTTGTGTGATATATTCCATGAATATTTCTAAAATACATTCATACCTAAAAATTTTGATTTTTGATCTTAGAGGTCATACTGTAGTATAATTATCATTATTATTTAGTGAATATATTGATGATTTAGTACATTTGAGAGAATGTTATATTAAATAAGACCACTCACATGGTCAATATTTTGTGGAGAAATCATCAATTTGAGAAATCTCTTTTGGAAAATGAATACGCATTGAAGATGGCATATCCTCATATTATTTTTATAAAATGATGAATTTAGAGGGAAATTTTTATTTTATGGGGATTATAATTAACCAAAAAAATATTTTTATGAAATAGTTATCTTTAATTTTTTTTCTTCAGTAGCATACATTATATTAAACAACCTGTTTAGATGAAACATGTAACATTATAAATATTTTATATGTCTATTATCTTAATTACACATGATATGTTGGTATAAAATGTCATAACAAAATTATTAATATTATTTAGAATTCATATTTATAAAATTAAATCATTATTTATCAAATTTTTACAATTAGAAATAAAAACAATTTGAGAATATAAGTTTTGTTTCTTCTGTTATATTATTTTTCTGTAAACATGGTACTTTTTTAATAAATTAAAATAATAACTATTGGTGAATTATTTTAATGAAATATATATGTTAATCACTTGATCAAAAAAATTTAACTAATCAAAACACATATTTAAAATAATTGGATCTGATTAAATCGATTTTTTTACTTAAAAATGATTTTTTCAATAAAAAGGTTTTATATTGAATTTGATTTAATTATTTAAACTTATTCCTAATCATATATCTGTATATAAATATATTAAATGAATTATATATCTACAATTAGTGTGTTCAGTTTTTTAATTAGAAACCATTCATTTTTTTCAATATTAATAGAAACCCTAATATAATTTATCCCCTCAATAATGGGTAAATCATGTAATTATAGAATAAAAATAATTGACAATGATATAAATATTATCCCTAATTCATATAGTATGTATTTAATTTTACCTATAACACATTATGTTCTTAATAAATTAATTTAATGGACTCTTTTCCATGAAAATGTAATATATATTATTTAAATAATATAATGTTAGAAAATTTCACTCAATTTTTTAGTATGTCTTAGGTTCCCACATCTAGATTATGTAATAATTCAATGAATATAATTCTTAATTCTTAGTTTAATAAAATTATTTCCATGTTTTAAATTTATTTTTAATTTTAGAATTTATATATTAACCATAATTTCATATGAAACACTAATTTATTATTAATCCATTTAATAAAACAAAATAACAGGGTCTAAAATATCATTCCAATATAGAATAGTCTAAATTTTCCCTTAAATCTGAAAATAAAATAAGAAATTAGATTTTATGTTTATATAGGGAATCTATGTGATGAGTTAGAGATGTTTCTTGGTCAAAATAAAATCGTCTAGTGGACCCTATGAGTTCAAGGTAGGAGAAAAATTATGGAATATTCCATAAGATGTATGCAGGACATGTTACAATATTTTCCATAAGACAAAGTAAATATAACTAAAAATGAAAAAACAACAAATATTACATATATATTTTATCTGCAAATATATCTGGAATGTAAACCAACATAATATCATGTAGTAATCCATCCCGAAAAACAGAAACAACAATTATGTCCAATTTCAGATTATAGAAAGTATAAGGGTGAACTAAATACCAATATATAAAGAATTAATGTTATTATTTTTAATAATATCATGTTTTTCGGTACTTCACAATTTCTATATCGAATAAAATATTATATATTATAGTGCCAATGAATCGTAATGATGTTTGGCTCATTTGCCACACTAATTTCAATATTTTGCAATAAATGATGAGATGAACCATCTATGAGTTCTTTGTCATAAAATATATCATATAAGAGATTATATAATTTTAGAAATTTAAAATGAGAAATCTACCTACCCAACTAAACTGTGTTTTCACCATCCCACTAGAAGGGGAATAAGAAGTGAAAAAGTATCTAATAATGTGAGAATGAAAATTTTATGCTTTAGTGATAAATATATAGTAAATTAATATCATTATATAAAAAGGGAATAATTTATTTAAGCATGTTATCAGAACATACTTCCCTTTTGAAGATTTCGTTGAATTATTTGTTACGATAGTATTCCAAGTACCAGCCTTATAATAAATTATGTATTATTCATATCAAGTGAAAGAGAAAATTAGGGTAACCTTTTTTTTATTCCTATCATAGTTTAGCCTATTTATAATCTCATTCCTTAATCATTAGAAAGAAATGAGAAAAAATAAAAAGTAATCTAATCATAACAGAAACATTATATAGTATACCAACCAGATAGAGAATATCAATATAACCATATCTATGTGATTCAAAAAGAAAATCAATTGATTGATAATGAGAATTCATATGTCCTTGAGTTCCATTCCCACAACAGGAGAGAATGAAGAGATCACTGAGGTGGGTGGGGTAAATTAATATGAGGCTAACATGGATGCAAAATATCCTATCAAATCCCTAAAAACACCACGTATATTATATATACATATATCTCGAATCTCTATTGAGATCAAAATAGGCACCAATCTACATTGGATTCATCTAATTCCCATTCAAGCATAGCCATATTGGATAAAATATATAAAAATCAATACCATTCAGGTCAATTTTACATTTTGGTAAGGTCTTCTCATCAAATCACATATATAAAAAATATATCATTATTTTATAATTAGGTAAGAAAATTGCAAGAAAAGGTAGTGTCAATATTTATCCCTCAAACCAATGACTAGAATCAAATGCAGAAGCATAGGACTCAAGATAAAAAGTATGATATCTCCATAACGTTTTCTATTATTATAATAAGGATTTCAATTCTATATGTTCCTATTTTTTCAAAATATATCCTATAGTCTCTTATGGAAGCTCTCATAATCCCGAAAGAGTGTAAAGTATAGGTTTCTAGTACTAAAGTATATCATCCATATACAATTCCCATAAACATCCATATGGGTGTCATATGATCATCCACATTACAATCATTGATAGGAATACCACCCATATAAGATTACAATTCTTCATCGATAATGAACTTGTTGGTCAGCATTAGACCCTTGGGAATGGGACAATTTTTTTCATATCAAAAAATCTGTTAATACCCTTATATAAAAATTCACATTATTTAAAATCTAAAAATCATACATAACCATACTAGTAGATTTATATGAGTTTATAAATTTCACTTAATTCCTTAAAATGTTGACTAATTCATATTTAAAGAAACATGAAAGATTAATTTAGCTTTTGAATGTCATTTAATTATTAAAAAATAGGTATAAAAACTAACTGAAAATATCTATCGATATAATACATATTTTTTATACAAATCTGTCAAAATATACAAAACAAAATTTGAAAAACAATTCCGATACAAACAGTAATTTAATTCTCAAATAGAGACCTAATCCTATATTCATTGTGGTCACCTTACTCAAGGAATATTATATTAATATACATGATCCACACCCTAGATCGATGTTCACTACAACAATCAAGGATTTCTATGTCATTTAGACCACTAAAATAATTATTTATGGGAAAAAATTAAATCAAGTCACATATGGACCACTTTTTTAGTCATTCTTATGTGTCCACATAGATAAAATGTATTAATTCAATAAATATAAGTATTAATTTTCAAGAAAATAAAAATATATCCTTGTTTTATATTTATTTTTAATTTTAGAATTTATATAATAACATTAATTCCTTATGCAACACTGATTCATTATTTATCCATTTAACAAAACTATATGATATGGTCTCAAAGAACATTTCAATATTACAAGGCTTAAATTATCCCTTCATCATGAAAACCCCATATGAGAATAGATTTTATGTTCATATATGGAATCTATGTGATGATTTGTAGATGTATTTTATCTAAATAAAATATACTAGTGGATTATATGAGTCCAATGAAGACAAAAAATTGGGTAATATGACATACGATGTATAAAGGAAAAGTTACAATCTGTGACACTAGCCCAAGGAGAGTCAACTAACATTGAATAAATAATTATTATTACATATATGTCTTACCTAAAAATATATTTTTAATGAAAACCCACACAATATCATTTTATACTCCATCCCCAAAAAAATAGCAATAGTGTTTTTTTAGGATGGTACAACGTATGTGTGTGAACCCCATACCAATAAATAATGAATAAGCATTATTATTTTTTAAAATATAATGCTTTTGGGTAATTCAAAATTCCAATGTCGAAAAAACTATTATATATTACAGTTTCTCTGAATCTCAATGATGTTGGCCTTAGAGGATGCCGTAATTTCAATCTCATGCACTAAATATTGGGATGCACCATCAATTATTACTCTTTCCTAAAATACATCATCTAATAGATGTTGTATTTTTTGGAAATTCAAATGAAAAAATATACCTTTTTTATTCTGTTTTCACCATCCCCCTTGAAAGGAATTAGAATTTAAGGAATTATTGATAATTCGAGAATGGGAATTTTATGATTTATTGACCAAAATATAGTTAATTAATTTCTTTCTATCAATAGGGAATAATTTATTTAAACATGTTTAGACCATATATTCCTTTTGTGGACTGTGTGGAATTATTTGTAACCATAGTCTTATATGTTTTAGTCTTATAATAAATGTTATATTGTTCATAATAACAGTAAGATAAAATAAGGGTAACCTATTTTCATCCAATTTTAGTTTAGTATATTTAGGATCTCATTCCCTAATCATTATAATGAAAATATCCTCCATAAAAAAGAATATAATGACAATGAACACATCATATAGTATACACAATAGATGAAGAATATCATTATAACCATGTCAATGTGATTCAATTAGAAAATCAATTGATTGAGAATGAAAATTATTCTGACATTGAGTTCCCTTCCCATAATGGGATGGAATGAAGAGGAAACTGTACCCGAATGGGTCAGGGCATATGAAGCTAACATGGATATAGATCCTCACGTCAAATACCTAATCACACCAAATATATTTTAGATACATAGATCTGGATACTCCAGTGATATCAAAATAGGAACCAATCTATATTGGATTCATATAATGTACATTCAAGACTAGTCAATTGGATAAAAAATATTAAAATCAACAGCATTATGGTCAATTTTAACTTTTTGTAAGGTCTTCTCATCCTAACACATAGATTTGAAATATATCCTTATTTCTTAATTTGGGAAGGGATACACATGAAAAGGTAGCATCAATATTCATCCCTCAATCCAATGAGTAGCCTCAAATATGGAAGCATAGGCCTCAAGATCAAATGTATGATATAATGATATATTTTTCTATTATTATAAAAATGATTTCAATTATAGATGTCCCAATTTTTTTAAAATATATCCTAGAGTCAGTTATACAGGTTTTCATAATCCACAATGAGTGTAATGTTGAATTCACTAGTACTAAATTATATCATCCAGATACCAACCCCTTAAACATCCATAATGATCTCATACAATCATCCACCAAACAATGAGAGATAGGGATACAACCCCTCTATGTTCCTAATTATTCATTGATAATGAATCAATTGGTTGGAGTTGGACCCTTAGGAATGGGGTTAATTGAGTTCATATCAAAAAATCTATTGAAACCCGTATTTAAATATTCCTACTAAATAAAATTGAAACAACCTAGTTAACCAAACTAGTATATTTATACGTGTTTTGAATATTCACTTAATTCCAATAAAGTATGATTAATTCTCAGTTATAGAAATTTTAAAGATTAATATAACCTTTGAGAGTCAATTAATAAATAAAAAATATGTATAAAAACTAACAAATATTATCTATCAATATAATACTTAGTTTGAAAAAATATGTTTCAAAACAATGAAAACTAAATTTGATAAACTATTCAGATAAAAAAAGGGTTAATCTTCAAATAGAAACCTAATCCTCTCTACATAGTGATCATCTTCCTCTAAGAACTTTATATTAATAAAGATGATAAACACACTGGATTGGGGTTCATAGTAATACACAAGGCTTTCTAGGTCAAAAATACCTCTACCATAGTTATTTATGGGAAAGAATTAAACTTGTTCACATATGGACCACAACCAAAGTAATAAGTCGGTGAAAATGGGGTATAAGGATGTATGATTGAGGATATATTGTATCCACTTGTTTAGATAGGAGATAGTGTGTGGTTATAATATATATACATGTTATACTCATAAATTAGTAAAATTATTCACAACAGATCAAATATAATGAGAGAGGGTTTATAATCCTCTTAGTGATATTGATAATGCTTCCATACTACATAGATGTATAAAATGTGAAGTTGGAGTCCACTTCTTGAATCAGATACCCAAATAGAGTGTCCTGGATTCTTTTTATTCTTCTTTCTATGAATATATGTGATGCAATTCGAAGATTCTATTCACTAGGGTTTCTTTCTTATAGAATGTTGAAACATTGGTTCTTAGAAAATTTTTCTTGTTCAATATTATCAAGAATGAGTGTTCTTCAGGTATGTTTCTTTATTTTTTTGACATGTTATCTCTATATCATGCACTCCTTTAATTTTTCCATATGTGATTTCTTATTATACTAAAGAAGTCAATAATAGACCTGAAGGAATCACCATACCTCATACCATTCTTTGAAAATGACTGAAAAATATAAACAAGGTCTTCCATATAATTGGAATTACTGAGTTTAAAATATATGACCATTAGAAATAATTTTTTATATAATAGTAAATATAATTTTGTATGAATTGAATGGTAATACATTCTTCTAGTGACTCCTTCTTTCGGTAGGTCAGTGTGTCAGTGACTTCTTCTGTAAATAAGTTATTGTGTTGAAAACTCCTCCTGTCTATAGGTAAGTGAATTGGTGAATCCTTCTATCATCATGTTTATTGTGTTAGTGATTCATTTTTTGTCGATAAATCAGACTTCTTTTGGTGAGCCATTTCTTCAGTTGGTGAGTCATTTCATCTATAATTGAGTCTATTCATCAGTTACTCATTTGTTCTCTCAGTGACCCATTCGTTATATCGGTGTACCATTTATTCAATTGGTGACTCATTTTTTTGGTGACTCAATATTATATCTAACTGTCAGGTAGTATTTGACCTAATAATTAGTGATTATACTATGGAATTTTTTCTACTTACATAACTGATATTATAAACATCGATAAATTATGGTAAACTTTTAATAAATATAAGTAACCACATCTAAGCTTAAGTAGCCATGATTTAACATTAATGAAAATGATTGGTCATGATTTCTGATTATTAAAACTAGAAAGGGACAGCAATTTTCCACTTCTTGATGATCCCAATTCATGGAATTATAATGTAAAACTTGTGGATTCATAATGATCAATGAAGTTATTATGGTTACTATCGCCAAATTTAAACTAATGTATAATCCTATAATTATTCTTATTTTCTCCCCCATTTGGTATTTTCAAAAAGATTAAACATTATCAAAATAAAAAATACTAAAGAATAATAGATGTAGAAAGACCACAAAGAATAAATGGAGTGATATTGAATTTCCCAATGAAGTTAAATTATATAGGAAAACAACAAAAAAACACACAACAATTCATCTCTATAAAATAAGTGATCCAAACTACTCAATCTATAAAAAGGGATCTATCACATTATTTCCCTTATAAGAAGCTATAGGGGCAGTGATTTGGATGTAGAATAGTGGCTGGTCAATCAAATTGAATTAAGAGAGGAGGAATATGAGCTCTGGAAAATATCTATGGGGTATAGCTTGGGTTAGAGGTGGAAGGAGGGAATGTAATCTTCCTAAAAATGATAGGATTAATCTCTATAAAATCTTGAGTAGGAGTTATAGTCAATGTAGTCTTGATGGAATAATGTTAGCTAATAGGGTAAAGATGAGGTCCGATAGGTGTGGCATGAGGGGAAACAATATAAGTGCTTGGGACCTGTTGATGAGGCGTAAGAAGGATGATAAAATCAATGATTATCTCCTCACAATTTTGCATATACATAGTATAATATTATTTATTTTCAGTTAACTGAGTTACAGTAGCAGTAAAATACTTGAGCAACATCAACTGATCTCTGAAGGCATGAGTCGCTCAAGAAATTGGCTGGTTCTCAAGATAATTTTGGAAGCGACTATTTAACTGTGGTGTTGTGTATATCCTATTGAAATAAAAATACACATTCTTTTTGATTTCCTCCTGAGTGGCTATATCCTTTTATAAATAAAATCTGACCATATCATAGATATGATTAGTTTTCTGCAATATGTTTTATAGACGTTTTTGGAGAGTTCCAACCATCATTGTTCTCAAATCATCCAAAATGATATTCATGACCATCTTTATGTCTGAAGGGTAGGATATAAGAGATGATGACCTAGATTCCCCCTAAATAATTTTTCTCACATATTTCATTAACTAAATGATAATATCAATTACCAAATGTCCTATTACTAACTATTTTTATTCTGTAAAATTATTCAAGTCACTACACTGTAATAAGTCTAAATATTAAGAACATAGGGATGTGGATCTATATATGATGAGGAACTGTTCAATACAACCTTGACTACTGACTTAATAAGTTCCAAATAAATATTTGGAATAGAATATTAAATAGGGTATTCTTGAGAGATATCTTGAATGTTAAAATTATCGTCTTCAATGGATTTTTATTTACTATGTAGTTAGAAAACAATAACTGAATGTTTGACCATATCATCCGACATCCCCAGACTAGCTCTCTCAATAGCTTGTAGTACTGATACCAACCAAGGTTTGAGCATGGAAATAACTTTCCCTACAATAAATGATTCACGATTCAAAATATATGGTTCTATAGGTGCATGATGGTATTTAGGGACTGATCTCAAAGAATATTTCATTTATTCTTTAAAGGAATTGAAATTAGCCTTAGATACATAATATGCAACCACTAGAACCAGAGTTCATGCAACTGCTAGAGGTTCTCTTGAAAGACATATCATTTATTCTTCTTATAGATATATATAATGCAGAAGAAGAGCTATATAACTATGATTATTTTTCCACTCAGACAACATAGAAGCATCAACAGGAGAAACTGTATCAACTCTCACATACAAAGCTTGAGGCTCCACATCAATGTAATATCTCCTCACATGTTTCACCCTCTAAATTTGAGATATTCTTATATCATACACCAACTAAGGTATTGCGACTTCCCATGATCAATTAGAATTTACATGGAAATATACTTATTCTACCTCAGTACCATCTTTTTTAGGACAAGGATAATCAACAATATGTTACTGATTCTTAGGAATAGCACGTTCTATATTGGTCTCTTGATCATCATCAGGATGATCAAAATCACAATCTCTTTCGCCACTTTCATTACATTCATGATCAGGTTCATCTCCATCACCTTCTTAACTTTTATCACTATATTATTCCTCATCTTCATCCTAACTGTTAAATCCACTTCCAAATTCTTGTTCTTCTATGTATGAATCTTCTTATTCTCTAAATTCCACTTCTGAACCATTTGATATAATTTCATATTCCAAAATATGAGATTATTTAATTTTATCATCATCATCATCGTGTAAAATAGGTTCCTTGTAGGGAAGTTATAGAGGATTCCTAGTAGGACAATATGACACCCCTAGACTGTCAAAAATATTTGGGTCACTCTTATTATATTTAGGATACCCTTATTCTAATTCACTACAATGAAAACCCTCATCTTCTATTTCCTAGACAAGGATCTACCACATCTCTTTTCCTAGTAGGGTGCTCAACAAGGTTAATTTTTTCAAAATGCTTCTATTTATCTTTAACACACTCCATCTTCTAGGGAATAATTTTTATCTTCATTCTCATAAAAATATCATTACTTAGGAAGAAATCACTACAAGAAAAATTTGTTACTTCAGCCTCACCTACACATCCTCTTTCCATTTTCATAGTAGAAATAATTCTTGGTTTGAAAAATGAATTACTCTTACAATATGGATTTATCATTTCACTAATGTGGACTATTATAAACCTAAATTTTTTTTGAATATTTAATTTCTTCAGAAAAAACAATAGATATAAATCCTAATACTTTTGTGAAGAAAAGAGAAATTTCTTGGGATATAATTGAGGTTTGATAAACAAAAATAAAATTTTACTTTATCCATCCATATTTAATGCAATAGGCCTCATGTTCTTCTCATTACGAGTGTGCTCCCTCAATGTTGTCTCATAGAATAACAACTCCCTAGTTGGGTGAATAATTCCATAGTAGTAATAAAAAATACTTGATGTGTTACACTAAGCCATTTATTTAAATTCCTTGAATAAAATGATATTACCTTTCAGTTATCCACTGATTTGATCCAATACATTTCACAACCTTCCATATTCACCTACACATTCCGATAAATCTTGTGAACAAGAATACTGTAATACATCCATTCATTATTTGAATAAAAATCTATCCACCCTTCAGTTTGCAACACTCATAATAGAAGAGGCATTATAGATAAAAATCATTCAATGGACACATCCTTCCTAGGTGTTACTATATTGTTCAGAAGACCTAGATTAACATGATTAGGTATTCTTGAATATACTTTTTTTCTACTTAGTAGGTTTTGTATCATCATAAGATCCTTCACAGACTCACTTTAATGTAGCCATTGTAATGGTTAGGTTTAATGGAAGAAGATGATTGGTCCGAGAGTAAATATAGAAAGGATATGATTGTATGAGTGAAATTACATGAGTATGAAATAGTACGCATCATTTTAGTTATATAATATCTAGATTTAGACATCATAAATCAAGTGGAATTGGTTAAAATAAAATGAAATAATAAAAACTATATAATGTCTGTATAATTAAACATATACAGATAGCGAGTTTTATCAGTGAGTGGATAAAGGTGAGACATTAGTGTTGGTGTCAGAAAGGCAATGTTGTCGGTGAGACATCAGTGTCAGTGTCAGTGTCATTGTACCAATCTATCTTTGAGACACTATTAGAGTCAGCATGACATTGTCAATAAGACAATATCTGTGTTTCTTGAGAATGACAATATGAAACTGTTGGTATTGGCATGACATTGTCAGTATGACACTATTAATTTATGCTTGTCATTTTCATTATCATATCAGTTAGACATCAACACTATGTTTTAAGAAAGAGTTATTGATTGTAGGTCCTTTCAAATTAATCATCCCTTTTTCTTGTCTGATGTAAACCGTCCTCTAAAATTTCAATTCCTTATTGAATTTATCATCAAGATAATGTTTTGTGCTAATGAATTATAGGGTTATCTCACCATATGGATAACGATATATCAAAATGTTAAATCATACATCAATAAGTTTTATTCTATATTGAGAAATGAGATTCATTTATATGTTAATAGAACTTTTTTTATCAAAATTTATAGGGACTTTTAAAATTTTGTATACATAATCTAGTAAAGTGTGTTTCATCAAATAAATATGAGGACAACAACTACCAGTATCTTTATATTCACCCCCAACAGTAGATAGTTCAATATCATTCTTCTTTTTTACTAAATGATGACAGAATAGAAATTCCCAAGAGGTGAAATGTTCTAGAGGATCTTTTTATATCTTACATACAACCTCCAAAATCTGTATTTTAATATTTAACAAAATGATATGCTTTTCCTATATGGAATAAAAATCATAATATGGATGTATACTTGAAGTATTTCAAAATTATTTTATCAAAAATTTAATGAGATTCTTTGTGGTTTTCTTGAATGTGGGAAAACATACACATAAAGAACATGATGGCAGTCATGTAGAGAAGAATTCCAGTCATTCCCCTATATGTGGATTGACCAATAAATTTACCATTTTCCTCAAGATCCATCTTACTAGTGGTAATCCTTAAAGTATCACTAATTTTTAAAATAAATTATAATGAAAATTAAATACTCCATAGTATATTTACATTGATTTAATATAATACCTTCACTATTTTGAATACCACGAAATAAATTTAGTTCTCCCATTAAATTCATTTCAATTTTATATTGTATCATTTTTGTAAAATCAATAAATAAGGAAATTTTAAAGATCCAAAAACAATTTCAACAACATTTATTTTTTCTACTAAAACATATATGAAATTATTTTTATAAATAGAGTAGGATCATTTATACCTATTAAAAAACCTTTTGAAATAAGAAAAGTACATTGGCTATCAATCCAAGCTCTTTATGATGGTTTTAGGCGATATAAAGTAACCACATGATCTGGAAATTGGGGTAATTAAACTAGGGGGTTGCTCAAAAAATACGTCATCAACTATACACATTTACAAAAATACTTTTAACATCCATTTGATATATTCATTGAAATTTATATATGTTGAATATGAAAAAAGGATTCTAATGGAATCATGTCTAGAAACTGCTCTAAATGATTCATCATAATCAATACCATATTTTGGAAAATATCCTTGTGCAACTAATCTATCATTATTTCTCAAAATAGTTCTGGATTCATCTACTTTGTATCTAAAGACCCATTGTGTTCATATGGTCATGGTGTACTTAGGATTTTCCATTAGTTTCTAAACCTCATTTCATTCAAACTGATGCAGCTCTTATTGTATAGAAATCACCCAAAATTCATCATTAATTCAAGTATTAATGTTTTTAGGTTCAAGTTGTTACAATAAGGTTTGATGTTAATATTCATTACTAAGATAAGATATAGTCTTTGTCCCTTAATCCATGTATTTAAAAAAATATCTTAGTGATTTGTTTTCAGGGTTCATATAGATTTAGAAAAACAAAGACTGGTTATTGTAGGTTCGTCAGTAGTTTTAGGTTCACTATGACTAGAGTCATTAAATTTTCTATAACTATAGTATTTAAAATTTTTCTTAATATTAGGGTGATGGTTAATAGAATATATCTCCAAATTGGATAGACTATCCCCAATAGTTTTATGGGGGGTTTTATGTTCATGTGGATCTATTACAAAAAATATAACACAGAAAGAATCATCCATAGATTTAGTTATTTTATGGAAATTCACTTAATTAATTATTAGATGTTGAGTATCCTATGAATATACCTTCAAAACATTAGGAAGAATAATTTATCAAAACTATCTTTCATGTTAATAATATAGACTTTATAACCACATAATTTTATGATGGTAATTTTTGGTTTCATAGTGTTCCATAATTCGTAGAGACTTTTCTTAAAATTTTATTTTATTTAGAGTCTATTAATTATGTTACAAGATATATTTATTGCTTTATCACAAAAATAAACAGGATTGTCATACTCATTAAGAATTTTCTAGGCTATTTATTTTATGGTTATATTCCTTATTTAATGAATTCCAATTTTTTGGGGTGTCATATGAGAAGATAATTTATGACAACTACCATTTTGAGAGAAAAATTATTAAAATTATTTTTTTGAAACTCACAACCACAGTCACATCATAAGGTTTTAATCCAAATAACACTTAGGATTTCTTCTATTCGAGGGTACATGAAAGAAATGATATCATGATTCACATATTTGAGATAATAAAAAGGTCCATGTATTCCAATAAAAGTCATCAAGTAGAACATATAACTAGAGATTCCCAGTAATACGTGAAACTAAAGAAGGTCTAAAAATATTCTTGTGAACTAAAGTAAGAGTTTAAGACGTTAAAACATCATTATTTGGTTTGAATAATATTTTATGCTATTTTCTCTTTAGAAAAGGATTTTAGTATTTATTGTTTGGGAATTCTATTCTTGTTAGATAATTTACTAACATTTTCCCTGAAAGAATTCATGGTGAGTGAGTGTTATATTGGACTAATTTCTTATGCCATATCGATTATTCTTTATGAAGGATAGTTTAGAAAGAAACAATTTGTGAAATTAAGGAATCATGTTTTTTGTATACATATTATCATTCATAAATGAGTTATATACTTACCCATTATAGAGTTAAACATATTAAATGCATCATTTTGAAATTTTTTCTAGAATCCTGAGTGACATAACTAATACATAATATGATGATTATTCATTAACCCATAAAAAATAATTTGGAAATTATAATTGAATTAGTGTTACCAATATTCCCATAGGGAATTATTTTTTCTTTACCACCGTCGCCAAAAGTGACATGACCACCATCAATATTTTTTATATTAATGAAACATGAGTAGTCCCCAATCATGTGTCCAAAACAATCACTTTCCATGTACCAGAAGCATTTAGAGGAACTATTTAAGCATTATTCTTACAGAAAAAATTAAACCAGAAATTTTTTTAGTAACAAGACATGCTTGGGTCTTGTAATATTAGTAATTAACGATTTGGGAACCCATACAAGTATCATGGATTTTCAAATAAATTGTTTCTAAAGTATTGGAAAAAAATTATTTGGTCTTAAAAAACTAAGAGCATTAAAATATTTCCCACTCTAGGAACACGCTGAAGATTTTTCAAATCATGGTACAAAGCTTAATTTTCCATATCTTGAAACAAAATTATTTTTACTAATGTTTCTTTTTCCTGGATAATTACTTATACTAGTAGATTATTTTAGTGAAACCTTTTAACCAATAATTTGTGTAAAATTGTTCTTGTCATTGAGAAGCTTTTAAATATCCACTTTTAACTGCTCAATGAATTTTTTAAGATTATTATTTTCTTTAAGAAATTGATAGTTTTTCCATTTCTCTATAGTAATCTTTGATTTACATGTAAGATTAATTGAATATTGTTCCTTTAAAAAACTTATTTTTCATTTAATCCATTTAACGTGTCTTCAAGAATTTTGTAGCACTCAAACATTTATTTATTGGTGATTTTTTCAAAATTGGATATATCTCTAGAATAGTTTTAATTTTTTATAGGAGAATCATGTTTTACCTCATAAGTGTTTTTAATGAATCACATGTTAGCTTTGTCACCATTTTAATCATGTTATGACTCTGATTCTCTGGTGATAACCTTAGAGGCACTCCATGTGGCCTCATTTTATTTTTTATTACTTTTATCCTTTTACTAATATTTCTTCTTATAAATTATGTCCGGATATAGATCATTTACATTTCCTCTTCTAAAAAATCCATAACATCGAATTTCATTTAAAATATCACCTCTCTTCCATTCATTTTTCAAGTTGATATTTTTATATTTTCATTTGTATGTGGGGTTCCTAAAGAACTTGTTTATGTTGTATAAAATCATAATTATCCTAGACAACTGATACATCTTCTTATAAAATTCACATGGTGAGTCTTCATTGCTAGTACTATCAAAACAAATTTATTTATCCATTTAATTTAGCTTACAATCAGTGGTCTTAAAAGCCACTGGATTTATCTTTGGTTAATCATCCTCTTCATGGTTGATTATCAAACCTTCCCTATACATCATCATCTTACCTATAAGTTCATTTATTGAAATCATACTAATATCTAATGATATTCTAATTAACACTGAGGTTCCCCTCAAACTATCTGGTAGGAATCAAAGAATTCTCATGATATATTCCATTATAGTAACTTATTTTCCCTTAGAAATCATTGTATTAAATATTTAATTCCTCATGAGATAGAAGTTATAGATATGTTCAGGAGGATTCATTTGGATGTTATAATATTTAATCGTATATGTATTCTTTCTCATTTCCTTAACATTCGTGGTTTTTCATATGAAAGAACTAATGTATCCCAAATTTCATTAGATGTTTTACATGATAAAATACTATTGAATTATTCATGTACTAAATAAAAGTAAAGGGAATTCACAACTATTCAGTTATTATTATTATATAACTTTTATGGTTCATCCAAAATATTTCATGAAGTAGCAATAATATTATATTCATCAACAATGGAAGACGAAATTTAAATACCAATTCTTTATAAATGTATTTCCATCTTAATTATCCACTGATCATAATTAGTTCTATTGAAAAAAGGTGGTTAGTTAGTTGTATCACCTACAAATCTATAATCCATAATGCAAACAAAATAATATATTTTTAAAGAGCTAAAAATTTATAACTATCATTATTTTAGTGATCTCTAAAACACAAATACAACCATAGTGGAAAATAAAAAATGAAATATTTGAATCTATAATATAAAAAACCATATTACAATCTTTGGTAAGAGTATGCCACACAAGAGGTGGGTAAATTGTGTTCCTATCAAAAATTTTGTTACATACCATATTTAAAAAATCCCCCATATTAAAAATCTAAATAACCTAGTTAACCAAATTAACAGATTTTTATGAGTTTTTAATGTTCAATTAATTCTTAATAAATTCGATTAATTATCATTTACAACAATTTAAAATATTGATATATCATTTGATGATTATTATTAAATAAAAAATTGTTATAAAAAATATATAATATTAACTATCAATATAGTACATAGTTTTCTAAAATACAATTGAAAATAGAGAAAACAAAATTTTTAAAAACGTAGCAGATAAATATTAGAGGTATAGTTTCAATTAGAGACCTAATACTCTCCACTGTGTGATCACCTACCACCATGTAATTCATTTTAATAATCAAAATTCACACCCAATATTGGGGTTCACAATAGTACACAATGTTTTCCAAGACAAAAATACCTCAACCACAGTTATTCATGTGGAAAAAAATAAAACCATGTCACAAAGGGACCTCTTCCACTGTTACACGTTATTGAAAAAGGTGTAGAATAAAGAGTGAGAAAGGATAACTGATATCCTCAATTTTATATTAGGATATAGTATCTGGTTATACTAAAAATACACACACTACATGAAATGTTGTAAAATTATACACAATAGAGAAGAAATAATGAGGGAGTTTTTAGAATGATCAAACTGATGTTGGTAATTATTCTAGAGTTCTTATATGTAGAAGATGTGATACTGGTGTACACATCTAAAAAAAGAAAAGAATATAGAGTGTCTTGAAAGATTTGTGTTATTTTTTTAGAATTAATGAGATTCTCTTTAAATTTTCTCTTTAGTAGGGTTTTTACTACAAGTATGTGGAGACTTTTGATCACAAAAAACCTTATTTTTCATATTTTGCAAGAATTACTGTTATTTATTTTTGTTAATTTTTTTTGCATGGGTTATCTTTATATCATGCACCTTTTCCTTTTTTATCTCTTGTGATTTTTTTATACTTTAGATGTCGACAATAGGCTTGAAAAAATCTTTATACCTTATACTGTTCTCCAACAGTGTCGGAAAAAGATAGACCTGGTCATTAATATAAGAAGAAGTTTATAGTTTAATAAATATGTCTGTTAAAATTAATTTTGAATATAAGAATATATATAATTTCCTATGTATTGAATGATATTTCATTTTTTTGTTGACTCATTTTTTTGGTAGGTCAATTTGACATTTAATCCATCTTTCAGTATTTCAGTGCGTTGGTGACTCCTTTTATTGGTAGGTCAATATGTTTGTGTCTATTTCTATAAGTATGTAGATTGTGTCAGTGAACCATTTCTATCGGTATCTCATACATCTGTTAGTGATTCATCTCTTATATAATTGAGTCATTTATTTTGTTATGGAAACAGTTCATCGATGAGTTATTTACCCAGTCGGTGAATAATTTGTTTTGTCGATGAATAATTTTTTTATCGGTGACTCATTTGTTCAATATTTTCATCTTAAAATAAGCTCACGAAAGGTTTTTGGTGGATTCAAGATATTTATAGCTTCATTCAATGTCTATATATCTTGTTGTTTGAGAGTTAGGATGAGGTGGATAGTTAGTGCCTTGTTTATACTAAACTTGCTTCTGAATTATTATACCATGGAAGTATTTGGAATGTATTTTTAGACATAAAATATGTAAGAAAACCCATTATTTACATAAAATTTTTTATGTGTTCCATATTAACATTTTATTAATGGTTTTAATAACTATGAGCTTAGACTATGTGATCTATGGCTCATGGATTTTGTGGCATGAATATTTGGAACATAATTTAGACAACTATTTAAAAAATGTTAGTCCCCATTAAAATGATGTAAATTTCTATTGTATCCCTCTTTTTTATAAGTTAAATTCCATATCTTCTACTCCCTCGTCCATAATGTAACATCATGGGATCTCTCCCAGCTCACTCAACATGGTTTTTTTAAATTTTCATCATCTAGAATCCACTTCAATCACCTCTAGCCATGTTGGATGACCCTTAGTATGTATGAAATTAATATTTTATTCATTATCTCTTTGTTTTCCAATCATTGGTTTAATATTAATTTTAATAAATACATACAATTTTATTTGTTATCTATTTTATTATCCATTTTATCACATTCTTGACTAATTGTTTGGATGATAGTAGATGAGTATTCCACCATATTACTATTTTGGGTGGGCTAGAAATAGTTCCTTGAAGACTTGAGGTTTTTAATTATATTCCTTGTTCCCCAAATTATAATTTCCTTGTATTTATCATAATATTAATATTCCTCTATATTGGTATCAAAATATAGTTTCATTGGTGATTGAGAGTCATGATATCAATATAGGTTGAGGAACTCAACTTGGTCTTATCCATATGTATTGTAATTTTAAATTTTATTGAAGATCATTCCATATTTTATCCAAAAAAATATTCAGGTGTGTTTGGTTTGACACTTTTAAAATGAAAGAAAAATAATATAATTGAATAATACATTTATTATACATCACTTGGTCCTTTATATTACTTAGTATTGTCATTATTAATTAAATTAAGAAAATAATTAAATTACATGGATAAATAACCTAGACCTCAAGAATGTTTATTATACATTTTACTATTTTTATGGACCTTTATGAAACATTTAAATTCATTACCTACATTGAGTAGGACATGGATTCCTAACATGTAATTCCTTAGAAAAACTCATAGGATTCCATCTGATTTATTAATTTCACCACAAATTCAGACACCACACATGAGATTAGTCAATTTATTATACTTGATAATTCCACATAATGATAGTAATTATTCACTTATATTTATGGAAATAGTAATTCATTTTTTACTTGACATGGATTCAGATTTAATTACTTAGACATAGAAAACCCTAGATTATCTCCATGGGATCTAATCTAGTGTATACATATATTACCATGGGATTTTTTGTACACTAATTTTGAATAGTTTTTTTGTTAAATGTTAATGTTTCATCTCTTATATTACACTCATATCTTGTAGACTTGCATCTTAACTGATAATTGTGAGTGGTATTGACATTAAAATGTCATGGATTCCATGGTATACCTTGGATCCCTTTAAAATGTTATAAATAGAATAATTTGTGTTGTTTATCTGTTCATATAATAATAAATGGATATATCATGTGACACATCAGGATTAGGAATAAGAAAGAGGTGTTACCATGACATCCAACGAGGAGCCAGAGCGTGACATGGTTTATAAATAATTTACATATTTTGAAGTAATATAAATTTAAATTATTTCTTTTTATATTGTCAAACTGGATTCACATTGCACACTATTGATGGTGACCTACTAGATTTTACTCACACTTGATTTGGATTGCATTTTGGTATTCAGTTATATTACATTGATTAAGGTATTAATAAATGGAGTAACATTGACACCAACATTTTATTTTATTTTTGTATAGGATATTGGGAGTATTTGAATTTTACAATGATCAGAAGGATCATTTTTATGGTTGTTTTTAATTTTTTGTAATTTTTCTAATTTGTATATACTAGTTCTAAATTTTATACACGTAACCATGTCGTCATGTTTTCACTTTTGTACTATCATGACGTCATCGATATATGATTTTGTAGTTGTTTATGCTTATTCACTAATATTTGATATTTTTTATTTACATTGTTAAATTATTATATTTCTACACGATAAAATTTCTTCATATAAGATTATTATTATTTACCAATTCACTACACTTAGATATGGCGAGTCTAATATCACTTCAATACTATCATAGACGCTACCTGCTAGTCAGCAACCCCTATTTTATGGCATGGTAGGATTCCAGCCATATACCAATTATATTTTCAAACATATGTGTAAACCAATCTAGGGATTTCAAAATTTTATATAATATGATTGTTATGCTAGTTCTCACTATTTTACATTGAAAAATTGAAACTATGATGTTTCAAAACATAGATATGATCCATTCATTGGATTTTATAACCCTTGGTTGGGTGAAAATTTATGATACTATAGATGTTACTTGTTTTTAGGGTTTTCTCCAATTATATTGTCACTAAATTCACCAGTGGGTGATGTAGATGAATTTTGATGTTTTTTGTGATAAATAATTTTTACACATGGTATAGTATGAGAAGGGGATCATTTAATATTTTCTTATTTTAAGGACATAGGTATATATGCGTCATTCATATTCCATGGTATGTATTTTTCATTGAATATATTTCAAGTTTCTTATTTTATGTTCCTTGAATTTTATAAATATAATTTTAAAAAATTTATTGTAGGAAATGATAAATTTGTTTTGTTTAATTAACGTTTTTACATCAATATAAATGTATTCCACCATATAGATTGATGATTATTAATTAACTAGTAAATTATTTAAATTTTATGCCATGTAAGATTAGTTGCATGTGATGAAAAATTTATATGTTTATTATTAAATGGATTGAAATTGTAATTTATAAAGGTGTTCATCTATAAATTGGGATTGGAAATATAAATAATTGAACCATTAAATATGGACTTGTTATATTCAATGATCAGATGTAAAATGGTAGTTATAGTTACATGACATAAAAATAATAATGTAAAAAACTGAAGGGCCCAATAATATTAGAATGGAAATAAATATAACATAACCATTTATAAATACATAACAAATATTAACTCTTAATAGAATTTTTTTCCATTTATTAAGGATTACAATGATGACTTAAATACTGTTTTCCTCTATAATATGGAATCTATACCTCATAAAATTGAACTATATGATTTAAACATGAAATTTCACCTTATAACATGACCATTGAAGTGGGAATTTGGCTATCATATCCATTGAATTCTTTTTTGATCTTATCCTTATTTCTTAATAGTAATTAAATTTTTACTAGTAACTGGTTTGAGGAGTGTTCATGTATGTGTAGATATTTTACTCCATAAAATCAATAAGTTAATCATTATTATGTTTTTGAAAACCATGATCCAAATGTTGTGGGACATGACCATTCAGTAGTGACACCAGTGGGACCTTTATTTGTACCACACATTATACTAGGTCTGGTATCCAATGTGAAGCTTAGATATAGTTTACTAATATTATTGAAGTATAAGGTTGGAGTTTTCTGACCTAAATCCTCATTTTTATAATATAAATTTTCATTCGAATAATAGTAACCACAAACATTTTTGTTTGAAGGGATTCCCTATGACCCTCACTAATGTATATAGGATATGAATCTAATCTTTTATAAAATAGAGAAACATATATAAATGTGGTTGAATATTTCATTGTATATCAATCATGGACCCGTAAGGTATTGGTTGGATGTTCTTACATAGATGGTTCAATTTCAGGCCATAGTTTCGAGAGATTTATAAATTACCTTCCATGAAAATATTTACCTAGTGACCCTGAGAGACAATAGTGATTTAGAATTAATGGACCAAGAGTAGGTCACTATGTTTATCATGGACTATTATGCTCTTTTCATTGACATCTAGTGCGCTTATCCCACTCTTTCAAGTGGTAAGATTTCAAGGGAGATAAACATTTTGAATGGGATTAATTATTCTATTAAATCTCATGTGAACATATTTTGATAGTCTTCCATCAATGGAATAGAAAACATGTTCTTTAAATCTAACAAAAATTTGTGGGATGTTGATGTTATGGCGAATGATTATTTAGTACGTAAGTAGGGATGTGGTTCATGTAGTGGTATGATGAATCTGTTTGAGATTTCCCTCAAGTTAAGTGGTAGTTAGAGTGTGTTCACTAGAAGATATATATAATTTCATCACTATGTAAAAAAGGGTTATATAAACCCTCAATGTTGTAGATACTTAGTCTTACGCCAATCCTATGATAGTATGGTACATATCAATATATTATGTTGACCCATAACATAGGTTTCTAGTGTATGTGTATATTCAATTGCATAGAATTCATTAGTGGGACCAATAACCCCACACCATAATTGGAGTTTGTGTACTGGAAACCATACTCGCTTAAGAGGTTGACTAAGTCAATGAATATAGACATATGATGTCTAGATATATTAGAGTAGATCATCCAAGGGATATCATTTTATAATATAATTCCATGGATCTAGATAATTGTTTTAATTTAATCACACAACCAAGGAGTAGAGTGTGATTATATTTTCAGAGATTAATACTATTTTAATATCTATAAATTCAGTGTTTACTTTACGTAAATAGGTATATTTTACAAATTAGTACAAGTATCATTAATAGGATATATTTATCATGATATATAATCCTTTATTAGGGTACATTAGCCTAATACACTGGTATTTATATGGCATGAAAGTGTTCATTGATGCAGGTAGTGTCCCCTCGAGGAAGACAATAATAAATTCTTATAGAATATTTTCATCAGCAAGATGACATGTTTTTTATTTAATTATACAAATGGAATTGTTAGTTCTTTATCAAACCCATATTGATTTTTTTCCTAATATGGTGTCACTATCTTTACTCTATGGTGGTTTCCATGTTCCCTAGGAGGATTTTAATGTCCAGGAATGTTGACATGGAGATAAGTGTCATGATATAGAGGGGAGTGTTAACCTAGATTATAATTATTTATCTAGCTGGTCAAAGAGTATGGAATGAAATATTTATAAAACTTTTGAATAGATTTTAAAACTATCACTGTAAATAAATTTTTTGGAAACATTACAAGAGAGGTGAAGTTGACCATTAAACATATACCAAGAGAAGAAATAGAGTATATACGTATATGGTTTACTGATCCTAAAGTGATTCCTAACTCACGAAGTAGTTGAAGGACATGGAGTCCCAATAGTTCATATGAATTCGTCCTTATCATTAGGTTTCCCCAATTTTTTTCCCTAAAAGGGAATGGAATACTAAGGATATGTGTGGATTTCATTTAGTCTAATTAGCTTACAATACTGATACAATCCCATGTACATTGAAGATATGTATTATTGGATCAGTTATGACGAACAAATGACTTCTAAAATTGTTATTTCAGAAATGGATGACATTAAAAAAGTGTTTGTTCATTTGATACACAATGCATAGCCTTCTAAAGTAGGTATGGAATATTTGAAATCATTATTTTGATCTTCGATCTAACAAGAACTCATGAAATATTTATGGTCTTGATTTATTAGGTTTTCTAACCACACCATGATTCGTTTGTAGTCATTTCAATGGATTACATCTTTTTTTATTCTCACACTAGACTTGATCATTCGAGAACTAAGACATAATATTGAGTACTCTAAGAGTGAATATATTTTATGCCAATGTAATAAAATAATTTTTTTATAAATTTATTTTCATGGGTCACATTCTTTTAGAATAATGTGATTTTGTGGATCTAATGAAGAGGTAATACAATGTTACATTGGAATAGTACTATAACTCAAATGTATTAAAGAGTTTATAGGGGATATCCTAGAACTCTCCTCATTTCATCCAAATAATTTTTACCCATTGGAACATCACCTATATACATAATCAGGAAAGATGTAATGTTTAAATATTCAAAATCTTTCATTAAGGAAATTTAATTGTTCATCATCATCAATCATGATTTTACATTGGTTCAGAAGAGGATAAATTGCAGATTGTTACCCATGAGAAATTAGGAGAGGGGATTCATTGAAGTATGTGTAATAAATCATAGTAAATGTGTATCATAATTATAGGCATCACAATCGTAATTACTTTACCTGTGACCTCATGTCAGAAAATATTCTTTCAACGATTTTGCTTAAGGAGACTTTACTTACTAGAGGAATAATTCACAGTTTATATGGACCATAAATAAGTAACTTACAAATTAGATCAATGAAACATGATCATTAGAAAATGAATATGTTTCAAATACCTTCAACATTTTTAAATTGATCATTATTAAATTAAAAATAATGGAAATGAATTTTTTGACACTCTATGAAAAAATACTCAGACTCAAGTAGTTTAAGTATGTAGTAGAGAATGAATGTTAATGTCTCCTAAATATAAAATAACCATAGACATTTACAATTTGCATTATTATCCTTTTTTCATGTCCTTATTATGTGTATAAAAACTTCCAAATTGAGTTAATAGGAGGAATCATTTTGATTATGAAGGCTTAGTCCTAAGGAAATGTGTTTTTGGTAAGGACCCCCACCTAGTTGAGTTGTTGATGAGGATGAGATCCTTCATATCCATGGGAATTTATATGTACCTACATACATGTGAGATATTTGGATTTTGTAATATCATGATTCTATGTTTGAGATATTTCCCATACATCAAATGATGTATAATGACATTGACCTCTATTATTGGTGGAAATGAATGGAAAAAAAGATTCCAGCCATTGTTCTTGGGTGATACTACAATCATTAAGTTAACCAATAGAAATAATGAAAATTAAGTATCTCAAATGTGCTATCATCGGTGTACTCAAATGAAGTTTGATTTTTTGGGTACTTGGGTGAAGGAGACTAGCTGAACAAGGTCGTCTCTCAAAGAAGGAAGCAAATTAAAAAAATTAAAAAATGTATTATAAAAATAAAATTAAAGATGATGTAAACACTTCTTAAAAATAAATATTGTGTTTCTCTAATTTTCATAATACTATAATACGTTTTCAGTAATAAGATTTCATTTTCTGTTTTTATTATTATGATGAACAATACAGAAAAACAAGCTTTGGCGATGTGCTGTTTGGGACAGGATAAATTCTTGTCGCAAATAATCTATCCTAGAGGTTATTTGCGATGGGTTTTGGATTCCAGTCATAAAAGGTAATGTGGGGCTAGGCGTGGGATGCGCTGTTTGGCACACGATGCGCGCCAATGCTCGGGATTTTTTTTGCATTGGGGGGATCTCCCCATCGTAAATAGTGTGACTATTTGCGATGAGACCCTTCGCAAATACCAATGACAGTAAATGGGTTTTTGTGACAGGACGTTTTCCGGTAGCAAAAGAAGTGTAGGAATGTCACTATTTGTGACGGGTCCCATCGTAAATACCGGTGGAGGTAAATGGGTTTTCGACAGGATGTTGACCCATCAAAAAAGTAGTGTCGGCAGGTCACTTTTTGTGATGGGCCCTATCACAAATACCATTTTAACCATCGATAGTAATTAATGCGGGCAAAGGTATTTGTGACAGGACCTGTCCCAAAAAGTTCCTTTTGTGATGGTAATCCCACCGCAATTAGTCACATTACAACTATTCTAACCTATATATACCCCATCCGTTTTCCTATACCTCCCATTTATCACTTTCTCTCCCTCCCTAAACAATATTTTACAAGAAAAAATTTCTCTGAGTTAGTTTTTTTTATGGAGAAGTTGTGAAGTCGGTTACATCAATAGGAGATCATGTTTAAAGGTATTTATATTTTATTTAATTTAGTATTTATTTCATTTTTTATGTTAATTTTAATTATTGTTGGTTAGTTGCAATTAAATTTGATTTAAATTTTATTTTTTTCTATATTTATTTGTAATAATAAATTGAAATTATTAATATTAATTCTTAATACAAATAATTAATAATAATTAATAATTAGTAATAATTAATAATTATGAATGAAAATTAGTAATATTTATAAATAATAACTTGTAATTAATAATAAATAGGAATAATTAGTAATAAATATAAATAATTAGTAATAAATAGCGATAAATAGTAATAAAGAGTAGTAAAAAGTAATAAATTGTAATAAATTGTGTGAAATAGTAAATAAATTTAATAACTAGGAATAAATTGTAATAATTAAGAATAATTAGGAATAATTAGGAATAATTAGTAATAATTAGTAAAAATATGAATAATTAGGAATAAATTGTAATTATTAGGAATAAATATGAATAATTAGTAATAATTAGGAATAATTAGTAATAATTAGTAATAATTCGTAATAAATATGAATAAATATTATTAATTATTAATAATTAGGAATAAATAATAATAACTAGTAGTAATTAGTTTTAATTAGTCGTAACTAAGTTTAATTAGTAGTATATAGTAATATTTATTAATAAATAGGAATAATTAGAAATAAATAGTTATAATTAGTAATATATATTAATTAATAGTAATTAATAGTAATAAATAATAAATAATAGTAATAAATAGTAATAAATTTTAATAAATTTTAATAATTAGCAACAAATTGTGATAATTAGCAATAAATAGGAATAAACTCGAATAAATAGAAATAATTAGCAATAAATAGAAATAATTAGTATTAAATATTAATAATTAGCAATAATTAGCCATAATTAGAAATATTAAGAAATAGTTAGTAATAATTATGAATAAATTTAAATAATTAGGAATAAATATGAATAATTAGTAATAATTATTTATAATTATGAATAAATAAGAATAATTAGTACTAATTAGTAATAAATAAAAATAATTAGTAATAAATAGAAATACCTAAGAAATAATTAGGAATGATTAAAAAATAATTAGGAATAATTAAGGATTAATTAGGAATAATTAAGGAATAATTAGTCATAATTATGAATAATTAGTAATAATTAGGAATTATTAGTAATTAAATGGAATAATTAGTAATAACAAGTAATAATTTGTATAAATTTTGAATAAATTAGAATAATTAGTAATAAATCTGAATGAATAGAAATAATTAGCAATAATTATGAATAAGTAGGAGTAAATAGGATTAATCAATAATAATTAAGAATAAATTGGAATAATGAACAATAATTAAGAATAATTAAGAATAATTTGGAATAAATAAAAATAATTATGAATAAATAGAAATATTTAGGAATATTTAGGAATAAATAGAAATAATTATGAATATATAATAATAAATAGTAATAAATATGAATAATTAGCAATAAATAATAATAAATAGTAATAAATATGAACAATTATGAAGAAAAATATTGTAAAAAATTGTAATAACTTGTAATATCTTGGAACAATTTTAAATGGATTGATGAAACTCCTTTTTCTCGATGACACTTCTCCATTCAACTTTCATCTTCTCAAAACATTATGAAAATTATGCTTCCTTGTATGCATATCCAATCTCGTATGCACGAGTTTCAATATGCATTCGTAGGACCACATTTTTTATAATGTGTCCAGGAGGTGACTGTTGCAAGAAGATGATTCATCGATGAAAATAGGGATCTTTTTTACGATGACTCAATTACTTTCAACTGTCTAACATAGAAAGTACAATGAAGAATATTCTCAGAGGTACACATATTGATTCTCTTGCATACGATAATGAATATGCATACCTCGGAGGAGATTCTTCATTGCGTTTTATCTGTGAGAAAGTTTCAATTAAAGGATCCGTCTGACAAAATAGGAGCAGTTAATCCACTTTAAATTGTGTCGCCCCTATATAATAATAATTAGTAATAAGTAGTTGTAATTATTTTTTTAAGATAATGTTTTTATAATTTAAAATTATTTAAAAATAGTAATTTTTTTGTAAAAAAATATGGATCAAGGAATTCGTAAATAATGATTATTAGATGATCACACTGGGATGAGTAATCATAGAAATAAAAATAGTCCAGGTGTAAATCCTGTATATATTTAGGGTGTTGAAGCATTCATATCATTTTCAACCTCAAAAACGGATTATGTTTGAGAAGGAACAATAATGTGTCTTTTTAAAAATGTGCTCTGAGAAAGTTTGACACATTTGGAAAGGTTGGAGGACATCTTTTGTGGTTTGGTTTTCAACCAGATTATGTTTTTTGGTATCAACACGGAGAAAGTAGTTCCAAAAAAGTTACTAATAACTTGATTCTAGATCCATCATAGTTTCAAAATTTATTACATGATGTTGCGGTTCCATCTGTTCAACAAACTAAAACTCGTGATGATATTGATTTAATTCTTGACATGGAACCATCCAAATTTTATGAGTTTTTTAGGTCTACTAAGGATGCATTATATCATGGTGGAAGGATAAGAAAATTAGAAGTGGTTGAAAATTTTATGGCTATTAAATCAGATAATGCAATGTCAAACTACTGTTTTGATTAGATATTTTCTTCGCATAAAATATTTATACCTTAAGAAAATGTGTTATCTACAAATTACTATGAGAGAAAAAGGCTGGTTCGTAATCTGGGACATAGTTATCTGAAGATTCATGAATCCAAAAATGATTGTATCTTATATTATGGTGAAAATGATTCGTTGTATAGTTGTCCCACATGTGGAAAATCAAGGAATAAAGTAGAACAATCAAGGATGTCTGGATCAATTCAAGAAAAATAGTTGGGATATTTATGTCTTACACCTAGGTTGGTGCCTTTATTTATGCCTCAGAACACAGTGTCATTGATGTCCGGTCACAAAATGAAGATTTCAACAGATAAAATCATGAATCATCCATCTGATGGGGATTCATGGAAACATTTTTACTGTCATCTTCCATCTTTTTCATTAGAAACCAGAAATGTGTGATTGGGACTTTCTACTAATGGTTTTTGTATGTTTGGTTCATATGGTAGACCGTATTCATATTGGCCTATCGTTATAACTATGTACAATTTACCTATAGGGATGTTGATGAAGGAGAACTATATCTTTTTTACCTTATTAATCTCATGACATCTGAAAAATAAAATTGATTCTTAATTGAAACCATTGATTGATTTGTTAAATTCATCATGGAGTGATGTTGTTAGTACATATGATGTTTATGCGAAACAAAATTTCAGATTAAAAGATGCATTTATGTAGATGATTAGTGACTTTCCATCATATGGCATGTTATCTAACTGATGTACACATGGTCCAAAATCATTCCCTTACTATATGAAAAACAGAAAAACCATTATGCTCATTAAAGGAAAAAAACTTGCTATTTTGATAGTCACCGCAGATTTCATCCATCTGGTCATCATTTCTAGAGGAACAAATATCATTTTATAAAATGTAAAATTGAATGGGATGAATCTTTAAAAATGATCTCAGGTACATAGTAAAAATAAGATGTATTTTCATTACCTCCCATCACATTTGGTCCAACAGTAAACCAACAGAAAATCCATGGATTTGGGAAAAACATAATTGGATCAATTGAAGCATTTTTTGGGAACATTTATATTGGTATAATATGTTCGTCCGCCACATGTTAGATGTCATTCATATTGAGAAGTACTATTTTGATAATTTATTTCATACAGTTTTGGATACACTATGTAAGACCTAATATACTATAAAAGCATGATTAGATATTTCCCAAATCTGCAGGCGACCTGAACATGATCTATTTTAAAATTTCAGATCATATAGGTTAATGAATCCCAAAGTATATTATACACTATCCAAAGAGAGTCTCTAACTATTTTTTTAGTGGATTGCATATTTGAGACTTCAAGATGGCTATGCTTCCAATTTGGGTAGATGTGTTCAGAATGGTTATATTACAGGATTAAAATGTCATGATTGTCATGTTATAATGGAATAACTTATACTTATTGGATTAAGATGTTTGTTGAATTCTATGATTTGGGATTTTATAACAGACCAATCATAGTTTTTTCGAGACATTTTTCAGTGACAAAGACTATGATGCGCTTAGAAAACTGGAAGAAGATGTTGTTGAAATTATATGTATACTGGAAAAAAATATTCTGCTGTCTTTCGTTGACTCAATGGAACATATGCTATTACATTTTTCCCATGAAGCTAAATTTGGATGTCTATTACAGTTTCGATGGATGTACCCATTCGAGATATGCATGCAGAAATTGAAGAAAAAAGTATGTTACAAAGCATATGTTGAAGGCTTAATTGATGAAGCTTGTTTGCAATAGGAAATTTATTTTATCTGCTCTCATTATTTTGAATCTCAGTATACTTCAAAACACAATCACATTGGAAAAAACTAGGGGAATGTAAAGCATGAAATGGACAATCAATTATCAGCTTTTAACCATCCAAATCATGGTTTTGGTGGAGTTCATGAACAATGGATTTAATACGATGAACATCACAGAGATCATACATATGTTCTTCTCAACTGTGATGATATTCCATCATATGTACTATAAGTGCATCTATCACTTATTCTATAATTTATGTTACAATATGTAAACTTATTTTATTTGTATGTTATATGATAATCATATCAAGAAACAACTTCCACAAATTATAGCAGTTTCTCTAGAAAAACATAGACAATAAAAAATTTCTCAATGGTTTCAATAATTGTTAACATAAATTATTGATGGTTTAATATCAATTTAATTTATTATTTATCATATTAATAATTGTTTTACCAATATTTAGGTTTCTAAATATGTTGATAAAATTGATAAGAAATTGTCTATATTGAGTAACCCACCATCCCAAATGGATAAATGTTATAATGCATATGTGGTGAATGGTTTTTGATTTCACACACGTGCATATGAGCAATAAAAAAACAATGAACAGTGGAGTTTTCTTGAGAGTATCACATCATAGAGAAAAAGGATTTGACTTTTATGGCATTCTGGATGAAATTATCGAGGTGTGTTCTCTAGGACAGAATTACATAATGATGTTTAAATGATTGTGGTCGGATACTGAGAGGGTCTTGCATGTTCATCTAACTCATGGAATCATCGATATTAAATATAAAAGTCTTCTTATAGTAAATGAAAATTTTTCACTGCCTCAACAAAAACATAAAATTTATTACGAAATGTGTTGTGCTACTTTAAGTGACTGGAGTGATTGTTGGAGAATAATAAAAATGAAATCTTGGGAAAATCTGTTTACTCAAACTAAATGTGGTTCTACTAAAGAGGAAGGAATTGAATTTATTAAAGAGACTGCTCACAATCCATCATTTTCTCAAAGAGATGTGAATATCGATGATGACACTCCACAATTAATGATTGATGATGGTGAAGAAGTTAATGATGTTACAAATGAATTTGAAATGACAAGAGATGATGAAACAGAAATCCCTATAGATATTGATGATGCAGAGGAGAAAGATGATGGCATTGACATTGAAAACTACGGAGATGAGGATGTAGATGAACATTTACATAGTTAAATGATGGTTATAATAAAAAATAATATATATATATATATATATAGTTATTTTGATCTATCTTCTTACAACAATAATTCTATGTTGCATATTTAATCTGTTCTATTTCGCTAGTTGATGGATGTTGATCTACCTTTGGATGAGGGGGATGGTGGACCATCTGACCCTCAGCCTACTAACAGTTCAGGGGGTACACATATGGGGCACAGTCTTGCGCAACTAATGATTCGTGATCCTATACCCGAGCGGCGTCCAAGTCTTGGCATAGATCCACGCACACTGAGTTATGGTAACCTATATATTTTAGTTATCTTTCATTAATTAATTTTTATATATTTACTACCAGTTTTATTTTTTATTCCTTTTTCATAGTTTTTCACATGTAGTTATTGGATAGAGGAGAACTATCTTGCGAAATTATTTTTCTCATCCATGGATCTCAAGCGAGTAAATTAATGTTGATATGTGGTGCGACATGTTATATCATTGTATGTTACGTAAATAAAGAATATTTATTTTTAATATTTTTATTAATAACCTGATATTATAAATTATTTTTAGGGTCTATGGTATCTCGTCATTGATATAATGTGTGGTGTTATCCACATGGTGTGGAAGATATCTATGTGTGAACATTTTCGTCAGTTTTTACACAAATTGAGAAGGAAAACCATTGTGAAAGAAGGAGTGACTGAATTTGATGAGTTGTGTAGAGCCCACCGACCATAGTAAATTTCATCTAACGTTTTGGTTGGATTATTTTTACATTGGTTGGGTGTTGAATTTCAATGGAGATATTTTGTGGGATGAGAGAACCGAGGGAGACCGGAGGTGACACATCAAGCTGGTATCTGTACATTTAGTATGTATATAGGGCATTTGGTAAGTATATTTTTTAAATATTTTATATAACTTTGAATATATTTATTTTATTTTATATTTCTATAGGCTGTAGAGCATCTTGATATTAAAGAGTTCGACGTTAATCGGAGTATGTCCAATGATCCACCCACTAGAGAGATTATAGTTGATCTCCAGTGTTGGATTGCGGTTTGTATTAATATTTTCCGTTTGAAATTTAACTGTATATAATATTATAATCATTTTAATTTCAAATTGGAATTGAAGAATTCATTTATGGCTGTGACCTCTCAGACACAGGCTGAGAGTTAGGATGAGACGACTGAGCAGACCAGTGCCCACCATTTTGATAAGGCGGCATGGAAGCAGGTGACTCAGTATGGCTTTGAGAAGGGCCGAAGAGTTAGTATCGACTATCTTTTGATTCAAGGTACTTATTATGGTACTATTGCGATTTTGGCATTCAGCTCGAGAGGAGATCATGGAGAGGCATCATCTTCTTCCTTACAATATCATGACGAGTTGCGAACTCATTCTGGGCTTATAGAGAGTTTTCTGAAGTAGCATGAAGAGATGTGTCGGTGGCAGTAGCAGGAGCTGCAGCAGCATCACAAGGAGGAGATGCATCAGTGGAAGTAACATCATCATGGGGAGATGGAGTAATTGCGCCTTCTGACATGTAGTTTAGGGAAGAAGTTTCCTCCACCATCTCCTACATCTCATGCAGCACCTCCCGAAGATGACCCTCATTGATTTTTTTATATTAAAAACATTTGAATTGAAGATTCATTTTAAAATGAACTATTTATAGTTTCCGCCTTTTATATTGGTGCAAATATTGCAATTTTTTTATTTATCATATTTTATTATTTATTATTAGTATTATATTTTTTATGATTTGTTTATTTTACGAATAATAATAACAATTTAAGATAATTTTTTTATATTTTTTAATATTGATAATTGTAATATATATTTTTTATATTATTTCTATAAAATTAATACTAATTTTTTACTATTAACAATTTTATTAAATAATGTTTTTAGAATTATTATTTTTTAGTTTTATATTTTTTAATGTTTGTTTATTTTACTAATAATAATATTTAATAATTTTTTAATTTTAATAATATTAATACAATTTTTTGATTAAACATAATTTTATTAATTATTTTTTTATTATCATTAGTATTTGAGATGGGACCATCTCAAAAGATTATATATATATATAATGTATATAATCGGAGGCTTATATGCAATGGAGAACTTCACCATTACAAATAGTATTTGTGACGGGCCCATCACAAAAGGTTTATTTATATATAATATATATAATCAGAGTATTCTTTATGAAACCATTTTCTACAATAGGCTATTTGTGACGGGATCCCGTCACAAATAGGCCATCACAAATACCTTTAATTCTAGTAGTGGAAGTTTGGTTTAAAGGACACAACAAGAAGATTTTTTTTTTGAAAATATTTTTTATAAAATTTAATTGTTCAAACACCACCTATTCAATTAATTATTTATCATTATCATTTAAATTAAAATAGAAATAATTTTTATCCCCCAAATTGAAAACCCTCAAACCCTACAAGAGATAACTTAACCACAATGATGAAATTACATAAAGCCTATGCTAGCTTCAGAACATGAAATCACAACACCCAGCTTGGATTGACTTTCATAGGTTATATTTTGGTCAGGGGTTAATTAGAAACAAATAGACTCCATAAATGAGTATTAATTTAGTTTATGTATGATATTTGAACTCTACGAATTTATCCCTTATAGTCTTGTACTATTGATTAAGATATCTCTATCACAATTCACACAATTCCCGACCTCGCATGTTTTTTTGTTAATTGTTCAATAGCATGATAAGTTTCATTTAAATAGAAAACTCAATTCATAGAATATATTAAGATAATTAAAGTATCTCATTGACATAAAATAAATGATCGAAAAAGGTTATAAGTAGATCCATTAATAAAAAAACTACATTTCTACGGGTGGTGTAGTCATCATAGAAACATTTTTCCTGAGCAAAGGTTTAGAAAAGGTAGAACCCAATAACATTTCTAAACCTGTTTCAATCCAAATTAGGAATATTACGATAAGAATAAATTGGAATATAACCAAAGATATAAAATAAAATAAAATAAGAACAATGAAATTTAGTATGCAAATGAAAACATTACAACATGAAGAAGTAGAAGAAGAATGCTTCGATGAGGGGATCATTACATTAAGAGCTACCCATATTACAATGGTTACAGACATTGAGTGAAAAAATTATGTTATTCCTTCAATACCCTAATGAACATCCCAAAATTTCTCCAAATGTTAGAAAACACAAATTTATAGAGTGGAGGGGAGGTTATTTTTAAAGAAGTTTCAAGTGTGAATGGGGAAATTCGATGAAAGAAATCAATCTAAATTGCATAGTATATTTTACCAACACTACGCGCGAATCATATTTCCTTTTAGAAAGATTATTTTCAAGAAAATGAGTCCACGAGATCTAATAAAAATATTGTCCTAATCCATGTAATGATGAAGGTGTTATGGCTGAAATACAGATCCAATGTCCAATTTGGTGAGTCCATTCAAACATTAATTACATGTCACATTTTCACCGACTAAATGTGTGATTTAACAAAAACTTTCCTGAATAAATGTTTTATAAATATAATTTAGGAACCCATTTATAAAATATTAAATTAAAATAATTAAAATAAAATTAGTTGGGATAGAAAGAATACAGTTAATTTTTATAGGGTAGAACTAAAATTTATATCAAATATTTAAATAAAAGATATAATATATACTATTTTTTAAATAAACATATTTAACACAATGTGAGGTAATTTTGTCATTTATTATCAATTAAATATTCAACCAAATTGTGTTTTATCCACTAACCCACACCTACCCTTTTGCACTCAAAATAAAAACCCCATATCATCTATTCACGTTTTTATTGAAAGGATATGAAAATTCATATTTCTCAATCCACAGTGCAAATATAGGCTATGTAAGAATACTGTCAAAACTCAATATCAAAAAATTTTAAATAATTTATCTCAATATTCGGGTCAAAAAAAATTGAGTGAGATTCATAACACTAATCATAGCAAAACAAGTCATGGGTCTACCTAAACAATAATTCTCCACGCAGGTGTGTGACCACCATTCCATGCTCATAAATCCACCCTTTATTAACTATATTCTGGTCAAGTAAAATAAATTTTCTTTCCTAATTTAATAACCAAACAAGATTTACATTCCTTTGTAATATAATTTCAAGACCCACTCACGTAAGCATTCTATAAAGTCATACATTAAGATCCTGACCTAGATATCCCTATATGATGTACATTTAATTACTCCCTTAATTTATTAATATTATTTGGTATTTTTCTATTGCACTAAGAAAAAATATCACACTCAAATCTCAACCCATTTTGATATCCTCACGACAATAATTTTAAAAGTGATTACCCGATCAACGGTCGATAAATAGTGGGATTTGTCCTTTCTAAGGCACAACCTATATTTTTAGGGCATACAACAGTCATATAACAGGTACACATGCATAGGTCAATTTAGTATAGTAAGGAAACTGGTCAGAAGTGAAATACCTTTATGGATCAACCAATGAGTTTTTACCTAACTTGGCTATACCCCCAATTTTGTAGGAATAATTTTAGATGTTTTGGTTGAGTGAAAGTTCATATTGAGAAATCAATGACACAACTTACAATGAAAAAATATAAAAAATAATGATATAAAAATCAAAATGGTTATATAATGGCCCAAACAATCATATCATCGATGAATTCATTTTTAATAAAAATAAATCCATGATGATTAATTGTTACTCATTATAATATTTATACTAATCAATTTTGAAAACATTCATTTTCCATATGTTCTATATGATAATTTTACATGAAATATTTGTTTATATTGTTTTTTTTGTAAATTTTAATGATAAACATAATATAAAATACACACAAAATACAAAACTGAAAATCCTAAATATCTACCCCAAAATGTCACCCCCTCCCCACACATAAAACATTGCATTTTCCTTAATGTGAACCTATGAGATGATATATGAAAATGAAATATATAATTTTAAATAGGACATTGAATAAAAAAGTTAATGGGTTAAGGACATCCTCATATTCTTAAATGATGATGGGGACATGTAGTGTGATGAAATCTACTGCATCAGTTAGAATTCCGTCAATGTATTTCTTCAAACATTTCATTTCAACTATAAATCCCCATCAAGTGTCCTCTTATGAAAACCTGACACCACCATAAGAAAAAAAATTATATAAAATATAAGGGCCTAACCATCTAGAATGAAAATTACTAGGAATCAAAAACAGTCCTGAACATTAGTGAAGGACTTTATCCACTACATGAAACTCCCTTTTTTGGATAATTATATCATGATGTGATTTTTATCATTACATGTATTGCCTTGAGTTCTCCAATGAAGAAAATAAAATCCTTTTATGCTCTTGATTTGAAAGATTCCATTTAATTCTAGTATGGGCCAAATCCATGTTTAATTTCATTATAGCCCAACGAGCCAGATGCTCATATTCCTTAGTTAGATGACTCGATTTCACAAAAAAAATTCTAAATATGGATAGACCAATGGGTGTTATGTATGGTGTACTGTCATCCCATAAATTATCATCCAAGTACTTTCTCCAATCCTTCTTATTATTCTTCATGAGCTTTTCATAAATTTGTCTCAACTCAGGATTTGAAACCTTAGCCAATCCATTTTCTTGGGGGTGGAATGGTGTTGTAATCCCAATTCTGATAGAATAATTTTGTCCCCAGGTCATTGATAATGGCCTTTGGTACTCCAAACCTATGAAAAAATAATTCTATATAAATTCCACAAAAACATGAGAATTATATATACTGGTGGCCTTGTAATCCACCCATTTAATCACATAATAATCAACAACCAAAATTTACAATAACCCAATAGAAAATTGAAAAATGAACTATTAAATAAATGAACCATACATGAAAAATCTCACAGAATTATATGGGATGTTGGGGAATCTCGTGTTTCCTAGAAATGCACCCAAAATGTTGGAAATGGGAGAATGACTTTCAAAACAGATGTGCATCATAGATTAATAAATTCCAATATAATCCAGAGCCTAAAACATTCCTAGCCATCTGTTGGGGTCCAAAGTGTCCACCACAAGCATGTGTATGGATAAAATGCATAATGTACATGAACTCAACATCAGGAACCCAACTACTAATTATTTGATAACTATATATACAACAATGGTTGGGATCATCTATCACATAATACATAGACTCAATTTTTTATTTTTTTACAGGATGTATCTTTAAATTTGCAGGGATTTCATTGTAAAAATGGTAGTTCACTAAATCTGAATACCAAAGAAGCATGCCTAAGATGAAATATAATTTCTCATTAGGGAATTCATCCAAAATTGGCCCCATGTATGTGGTGTTAGACTCTAAAGAGTGAGTAATCCTACTCGTACTTTCCACCACCAGGTTTTATGACCCCTTATATTCATTTATCTAAATATCAACATCCTAAACAAGGGAAATCCATCAGATTTTCCGAGTTTTTTCATCCATCTTAATTATGAGGATACTCAGAGCTTCATGGTCAAAAAAATAACTACATTAGATCCTAGTAAATATGAATGGACTTTATATAAATAAAATATGATGGAAAGAAAATCCTTTTATGTGGTTATGTAGTTTGAATGGGAATAATATAGTGTCTTAAACACATAGGAAATCACATGTGAACTTCTATCCACCCTCTGTTATAAGATTTCTCTTTCTATAAAGTTAGAAACGTCAAAAATAATCAATAAATGAATCTTCCAATTTGGGGCTGTATGATCCGTGCAGTGGTTAGAGACTTCTTCATATCATAATATGATGTTCTTCAAGAAAAATCAAAGACAAAATAAGAATTCATTTCATGTAATCCTGACATAGGAAGAGAAATCATACTAATAAAATTGATTAAACACCGATAAATTCTATATGCCCTAGGAATGATCTAACATCATACACCCATGAAGGATATGGTAATGTTGAAATAATATCTACCCTATATTTATCAACCTCTATCCCATGTTTGGTAAGTACCTTCCCTAAGACAATTCCATTCTCCACCATAAAATGAAACTTCTCAATGGATAATACCAAATTCTACTCAATACAAATATCCAACTACTTTCCCAAACTAGAGATACAATCATCAAATGAAGAACCATAATCTGTAAAATCATCCATAAATACACCCATTTAGGTCTTAATAAAATATGTATAAAATGTCACCATGCAACTAAGGAAGGTACCTGGGGCATTTCAATGTCCCAAAAACATCCTTCAATAGGCAAAACTACAAAATAAACAAGTGAATGGGGTCTTCTTTTGATCCCATATAGAAATGGAAACCTGAAAATATGTGCTAAATACATCCATGAAACAAGAGTGTGTTTTCCTAGTTACTCTCTTAAGCCTCTAATCAAGAAATTGTTGGTGGGAAATGGTACTTTCAAGTGAACTGATTTTGTTTCCAATAATAAATTCCCACATGCCAATAATTTTTTTACCCTCGTTGGAACTTATTCACCAATCTCATTTTTAATAAATGTAACACAAATTTTCTTGTTCACAACATTAATATGACTCAGCCATTGGGAATTTAAAATTGGGTAGATAATACCTTCCTCAATAAAAAATCAATATATTTTTTTACAACATCCAAAAGTGAAGGATTGAGTCTCCATTGTGGATGCCTAATAGGATTAGTCCAAACCTCTAAAAAAATAATATGCATGAAAATGGATGGGCTAATACCTGATATGCCAACCAAGGTCCACCCAAGGAACTTATTTTTTTCCTCAAAATATTCAAATGTTTTTCATTGTGTTTAGAAGAATATTTTTTAGTAATTATAATAGGAAATCTCTAACCTATTAACATGTATGATTATTTTATATTATATGGCTATAGCTTGAGTTTCAATGTTGGGGGCGATTTATGGATTGATAGATTGAAGGAACTAAAATACATGCACAATGAAATTCATTATTAGAAAATAAATTCTCAAAATTAGGGAATAGAGTATCAAATCCATCAACATACTCAACTATCATGTCATAATCAGATTGAACTTGATCAAAATTAGAATATTATACCATTTCAAAATAAAATATACAAGAGGTTTTTCCATTAGAAATTTGTTTGGATGACGTCATAGACATAAAAATAGAATCAATAATCATAATCTCTCTAACCATAGGATAATAAAATTCCATGGGGCTTTTTTTGTGGTTCAAAATAGGAGATAACAAAAACAGAATGGTCTTATGATGGGTACTTGATGGATTCTATTACCTTTAATATGACAACATCATCTAAAAACTCCATGTAATGTGTACCCTAATTGACATTATCATAGTTAATTCAGTTTTGTAGATGGTTCATCCTAAGATAATGGGATCATGAGACCAAACCTGATTATCCTCCATTTTAAGAACAAAGAAATCTACTAGAAAGATCATGTCTCATACCCAAAAAATTATATCCTCAAGGAAACTCACTGGATATGTTGTAGCTCTATTTTCCAAATGCACTACTACAATTTTTATCTGTTATTCACCAGCATATAAAAAAGAAAATACAAGGTGAGTCATTACATTTATGGAATCTCTTAAATAAATAATAGCATCAAGAAATTAAACTCCCCATGGTGCAAGGGGTGGTGAATGACCCTGGATCCTTGCAATTTGTTGGCATTTCTAGAGTTTGTGTAATGAGTGCTAACACATTAATTCAATGAATGGACCTCTCATTTCCCTTTATAACTCTCGGATTGATACAACGTTCTTTTACGAATTGGTATACCTAGAAATTAGTTTAATGGATTGATGTAAATGTATGTTTATCTTTATATGCTTTAATATATCCCATAATTATTTTTTACATCACCTCTTCAGCCATATTTTTGTTACGAACAACTCTATTTAGAAATTTAAGCAGCATAGGAGAAATATCATCAATATGTTTCATACCTTTATATTTCTCCTTGGGTATCTAATCAGTTGGTGTGGAATGGGGCTTTATGGAGTAGAGGTGAATCACGATGGAATGATAGGTGTAGATGCATCTGTTGTTTTCTTTCTACTTCTTTATATGATTTCACTGGAATTCTCCATTGGAATTTTAAAATATTAGGATGATAGATTTCCATAATTTCTAATTACCTGTTCATGGAGAGTGGTGGCAATCTAGCTCATTCGAGTCTTCAACTCCCTTATCTCTGAATCTTTACTCATTAACTGATTCTGTTGAATTGGACCATTTTTTTAAATATTATGATGTACATTTGGTTTAGAATTTCGTTGTTGTGGAATTTTTGATTCTTGGGTTTCAAATATCCTTTGGGTTTGTTGGAAACCCTGTTGGTAAAGTGAAGGCTACTGGATGTTTTGTTGAAACGGTGGCCTTTGATGTGGTTGATATGCATACGACATGTCTTATTGTTCCTTCAACCCTTGGTTATATTATGTTGAAAAGGAATAAATCTTATTTTGGAGATGTGGTTTTTTCTTATGTTGATATGGTCACCTAGGAAATATGGCAGTGCAATCCACTGCCCCTTATAATCTGGGGAAAAGGTTAGTCAGGTGGTCTTTTTCAGCGATAATGCCACATGGCCTTGAAAGAGTGGGCATGGGTGTCTTTTGAGCCAAATAAATTTGCCTCACCATAGTGGTCAATTCTTCCAACTTGGTATCAGTTAAATGACTCTCAATTGAATAAGGACTTACTTGTTGTGCACCCCAGACATGCAGTGAACCATGATCAACCAATTTTATTTGGATTATTTTTCTATTTTGACAATCAATGAACATACAACTACTTGTTTCATTTCCACAAAGGCTCCTCTAGCCGCAACATCCACCACACACCTATACATAGGTGTGAGTCCTTCATATATGTATTATTGGAGGATTTTCTCACTGATTTGATGATGTGGTCTCCCTCTACACAGATAAAGAGGTATTTTCTTTGCATTAGTAATTACTGAGGCTTCAGCCCCAAACATTAAATGAAAGTCCATAAGACATTGAATGAAGATAAATTAACCCAGATTTATGTTCAATGTCTGATTCGTGATATAGATATGAAATACAATTTGGTTGATAATTAATTTCATTGGCAACCAATTCTCAAATGGTTCAGTTAATTTCATTGTTATTTTTTTCAGCCATTGGTTCTTGTTTTATGTTCGAAATAGAAGTGTTTTCCATTTTCATGTTCTTGGAGGGGAGTTATTCTTCAACTAGTTGACTGTTGAAACATCCCATAGACTGAGAATATTTGATTCAAGCGCTATTGATACAATCAATCTCATGGTCAAGATATAAGATATCATCAGTATTAGTTATTATCATAAATAAAATGAATATAAAAAGATGATAATTAGACCATAATGATGTAAAAATTATTTTATTGAGTTTTTGGTCCCAAAAGAAGAAGAAGAAAACAAAAAAAGAAGAGAAATTCTGATTGGTTAAAGAATGAAGAAAGAATAGAAGAAGAAAATAAAAATAAAAATAAAAGGAATACCTCTAAATAGTTGAAAACTTTTCTTTCCTAGATAATTACAGTTCCAATTTGAATAGTGATTTCATGGCCACTATCAAATACCGTGTGATTTTTTGGTTACTTGGGTACAGTAGAGTGGTTGTCCAAGGTCGTCTCTCAAAGGAAGAAGAAAATTAAAACAACATATTAACGGTATAATAAAAATTTATTTATAATAAAATCAATTCATAAAAATGATGAGGAGGTTTGTTTAATGATTATAAAACTAGAAGAAGCTAGCTGGATGATGATTTCACCTTTTTGTTTTTATTTTTGAAATGTAGTTCAATTAAAAAGGCACAACAAGAAGATGTCTTTTTAGAAAATATTTTTTCCAAAGTGTAATCGATCTTACTCTACCTATTCATTAAATTATATATATTTATCATTTTAATTAAAATATACTTAATTATTGTCCTTTAGTTTGTTAACACTCAAACCCTATGAGAGTTAACTCAACCACTATGAGGAAATTATTGAAACCCTAGGCTTGTATCAAAAAATTGAATCGCAATACCCTACATTGATTAACATTATTAGGTTAGCTTCTGGTCCATGGTTAATTATATCACACATAAAATCTAGAAATAAGAATTAATTTAGTATATTTATAACATTTTAACTTCACAAATGTATCATATGTGGTGTTGTATTACTGATTAAGATCGTGCTCTCACAATTAACTAAATTCCTGAACTTCCCGGTTTTTAGTTAATTGGTCAATTTCAATCTTAGTTTAATTTAAAATAACATATAAATTAATAGATCATATTATTTTTATTATATTAGCTCATTTTTTTCAAATTTAATTAATTAAGAAGGATAGAGGGAAATTGATAACTAAAAAACTACACTTCTCTAGATGGGGTAGTGATCGTAGAAACGTTTTGCATGTGCAAAGGATTAGAAAGGGTAGATCCCAATATCATTTCTAATACTGATTCAAAAAAATAGGATGATTTTTAGAGGAATAAATTTTAATAAAATATAATGAAAGAGAAAAAATAAAATAGAAAACTAAATTTATTACTAAAATGAAAACATTACAACATGAAGAAAACGAAGTCTTTGATGAGGTGATCCTTGCTTCATGAGCTGCCCCTCTAAAAATGGTTGGATAATTTGAGTGAAACCAATTATCCTATGCCTAAAATATATTTATTAATGTCCCCACACCCTTTAAAATGATTAAAAACACAAATTTTTCGATTAGAGTGGAGTCTAGGTTTAAAGAGTTTTCAAGTGTCAATGGGTTAATTTGTCCAAATAAATTAATCCAACTTCCCCACCCGTTTGACCATAGAAATTCTTGAATCGGATGCCCTTACAAAAGGATGGTTTTTATAAAAAAAAGATTCATAGATCTCTTATAAACATTTGGGCCTAATCCAAATAAATATGAATAAGTTATGGCTTAAATATAGAACCAATGTCCAATCTGGAGAGTCCCTCCCAGTTTGGAATTCACTACCCATTTTCACCAAACAAATTTATTATTTAACTAAAATTACCTGAAAGAATGTTGTAGAAAATATATCCAGAAAAAATTTTAAAAATATTATATTCAAATAATTCAAATATAATTATTTATGTTTGAATTACTATAGTGAGTTTTTAAAGGGTAAAACTTGAATTTTTATTCAATTTTATAATGATTTATCTAAATCCTAATATTTTATACATAAACATATTTAACATAATTTGATGAATTTTTTTTAATTATCAATAACATAATAAAATAAATTGTGTTTTATCAACTCCCCCAGAATTTACCTTTTTCACTTCTGGAAAAGACCTCATATATTGTATTCAAAAAAATTATTACAAGATATGAATATTTATTTTTCTCAATCCATAGTGAAAATATAGCCAATGTAATAATCCCATGATGAGTAAATATCAATATATTTTAAATTCATTGTCTCAAAAATTATGTCAAAACAAAATCTAATGAGATTTATAACACTAATAATAGCGAAAGAAGTCATGGTTCTACCATGACACTGATTAACCATATGTTTTTTTCAACCATTCCAAGCTCATAAAATCCTCCTTTTATTCATTTTATTCTCGTTACGTAAAAAAATTATACATTTCTGGTTAATTGACCGAACCTGTTCATCATTAAATATCAATAAAAAATAAGGGCCCACTCATTTACATATTCCCGTAATTCATACCTTAAGTTCCCAACCTAGATATCCCCATATGTTGTACAAATAGTCACTCCCAGCATTTATAATTTTTTCTGTTGAAATTTGATCAAATCTGACAATCAACTCTAAACCCATGTTTTATCTTCTCACAACTCTAATTATAATAGTTATAACATTAAAAAAGGTCGACGAAGAGTGGTTTTTGACCTATCCATGACACAACCCATTTTTTAGGGTGTACATTAGTTGGATAACATGTACACACATCGTTCAGTTCATGTAATGTAATGAAACTGACGAGAAGAAAAACAAAATTATTGATCAACCAATGAAGCAATTTAACCTATCATGAGTATACATTGAATTTAGTAGTAATAATTTTACTTGACTTGGTTGATTAATATTTTGTGTGTAGAATTCAATGATGCAATTTACCACGAAAAATATCAAAAATAATGATTTCATAATCAAAAATTTCTTATAATGACACAACCATTCATATCATCGATGACTTAAATTTTTTAAAAAATGAACCCTTGATGAGGAAATATTTATCATGATTATAATTTTACAAAATAATTTTGAAAAGATGCATTTTCCAAATGTTCCGCATTAGAATATCACATGATATATATTTTTATATAGTTTTTTTGTTGAAAACTTGAACCAAAAACATAATAGAAAGTACCTTAAAAACACAAAAATGAAAATAAAAAATATCTAACCCAATATATTGTACCCTATCCCATACGTAAACTATTCCATGGTCTTTAATGTTAAACTATAAGATGATATATGCACATGAACTATATAATATTAAATAAAGAAAAAAAATAAATGTGAAATGGATTAGAACAGCCTAATATTCTCATGTGATTATGGGGTTAAGTAGAGTGATTATTTCCACTACATCAGTTGGATGTCCGTCAATGTATTTCTTCCAACTTTCCCAATTGACTATAATGATCCCTCCAGTGTCCTCTTGTGTAATCTCAACTACACGATATGTAAAAACATTATATATAATATAAGGACCTAACCATATAGAACTCAACATACCAAGCATCTGCATTAGTCTTGAACTGTAGTGAAGGAATTTCATTCCAACATGAAATAATATTTCTTGGATCATTATTTCATGTGTTTCTTTTGATCTGTCATTTTAAAGCCTTGGTTTCTCGTAGGATGACAATCGGAACTCCACAATCTCTTGAATTTCCAGCTTCCTTTGAATTTATAGCATGTGCCAAATCCATGTTTTAATTATTTATAGCCTAATAAGCGTGAAGATCCAAATACATATGGAGATGATATGATTTCCCACAAACAAAACAGAAATGTGGACATACAGATGGGTGTCTTGTATGCTGTCCTATAAGACCATAGTTCACCATCTAAGAAATTACACCAATCCTTCTTATTCTGCTCCACAATTTTCACCCAAATTTGTTTTCCCTCCAGATTTGAAACCTCAGCCTGGCCATTTGAATGAGGGTTTTATGGTGTTGATGTTTTGTGAGACATCCTATACATCCTAAAGAGGGATACCAAATTCCAATTACAAAAGTGTGTTCCTTGGTCAATGATGATGGACATTGGTACTCTAAACCTACAAAAATATATATCATTACAATGTCCACTACAAAATAAGAATTATCAGTACTGGTGGACTTGGCCTCAACCCATTTACTCACAGAATAAACATCTTCAAAAATTTACACTAATCCAAAAATAACATGGAAGATAACATATAAAATCAATGCCCCATACATATGAAATCTCACAGAATAGTATGGGATGTTGTGGAATATCGTGTCTCCAAGAAATGTGACCAGTATGTTGGAAACAAGAGTAAGACTTACAAAATCTATGAGCATCATGGAATAATCTATGCCAATGTAATCTAGAGTATAAAATATTCCTACCTATCTGTTGGGGTCCAAAGTGCCTACCATATGCATTTTTGTGGAAACAATATAGAACAGACTCGAAATCATGATCGGGAACAGTTCTCTTAATGATTTGCTCACTACATATGCACCAAAGGTGGGGAACATCCAAAACATAATATTGAGGATCATTTTTTAATTTTTGGACATGATTTTTATTTAAATTATCAGGGATTTCTGATGCAACAAGGTAGTTCACCAAATCATCACACCACTGATGTATACCTAAGATGGAATAATCATGCTCATCATGGAATATTTCCCAAAGTGGTACCTAGTACAAGGTTTCATATTTTATAGTGTGAGTAAACCTACTAATTTGGTTCACCACTAGGTTTCATGACCCTTTTTTTATTAATCTCAATATCAGATTATTGAAGAATTATCATCAATTAGATTCACTTGGGATTTGTATCCATCTTCCGTAAGAGGTACCTCAGAGGTACATGGTCAGAAAAAAAACTAATTTAGATCCAAATAATTATGAATGAAATTTATCTAATGCAACTATGATGGAAAGAAACTCTTTTTCTGTGGTTGTGTAATTTTATTAGGCTTAATCTAGTGTTCTTGGTGCCTCATAAATCACATGTGAAAGTCCCTCCACCCTCTGTGATACAACAACTCCAATCATGATCTTGGATGTGATACACATAAGCTTGAAAGGAAGCTCCCACTGTAGGGGATGTATGATCAATGGAGTAGTTAGGGAATTCATTATCTAATTAATGGTATTCCTAGAAGAATCATCAAACTCAAAATCAGAATTCCTTTAAAGTAATCATGGCATAAGAATAGTAATCTTACTAATATAATTGATAAATCTCCGATAAAATTATGCATGCCCTAAGAAAGATTTAACATCAAGCACACATGAAGGATTTGGTTAAGATGAAATAATATCTACCTTATATTTCTCAACCTCTATCCATTGTTTTGAAACTACATGCCCTATGAATATCCCGTGATCTACCAGAAAATGAATCTTTTCAATCTTCAAGAATAATTTTTCAAAATACAAAAATTCAACCCCATTACCAAAATAGAGATAAAATCATCAAATGAAGACCCCTACACTGAAAATTAATCCATAAATAACTCAATGAAGGACTGAAATAAATCTGAAAAAATTCTCACTATGCATCCCTGGAAGGTACCTGGGGTATTGCAAAATCCAAATGGAATCCTATGGTAGGAACAATTACCAAATGGACAAGTTAACGTGGTCTTCTCTTGATCCTATAGAGAAATATGATCCTAAAAATATCCATGAAATTACATCCAAGAAACAATAGTGTGTTTTCCCAAATAGTATCTCAAGCATCTAATCAATAAATGAGAGGGAGAAATGGTCTTTGTTAGTGGACTGATTTAGTTTCCTTTAATCAATACACAATTGAAAGATTTTTGGTACCCTCATTGGAACTAACTCACCTATATCATTATTAATAATAGTAACACCACTACCTATAGGCACAACTTGAACAGGACTCAACCACCGGGAACCTAAAATGGGATAAATTATTTGTGCCTTGAACAATTTTTCAACATCTTTTTTAACAAACTCCAAAGGTGTGGGATTGATTCTCTTTTGTGGTTGCCTAACCATTTTAGTCCAATCCTCAAAAGAATCATAGGCATGGAAATTGATGAAAAATACCTGATATGTCAGCCAAGGTCCACCATATTTCCTTAATGTTCTCCCTCAAATTATTAAAAAGTTTTTCTTCATGATCAAATAGAAAATTATATGAAATTATAACATGTAATCTCACCCCACTAAACAAATATGAATATTTTATATTAGGTGGAAATGTCTTGAGTCACATTTTTTGGTGGTGATGTATGGATGGATAAATAGAAGGAACTAAAATATGGGCACAATGAACCTTTGTTTTAGAATATAAATCATTAAAATCAAGGAATAAAGAATCACATCCATCTGTATAGTCAAGAGCCATGTCATAATCCAATTGAACATGCTGAAAATTAGAATATGAATCCACTTAAAAATAGAATATATGAATTGTTTTTTTATTAGAATCTAGTGTGGAACTACACTTAGACATAAAACTAGAACCAATACTCATAATATTCCTAAGAAAAAGATAATAAAATTCCTTGGGGATTTTATTTGGTTGTTCCGAATGGGAGATAACATATGTATAACAGATTTCGAGGAGTACTTCAGGGATTCCATGACATTAAATATCACAAATTCATCTCTAAATTCCATGCAATGTGTACCCTCATTGAAGTATATGATATTTTTAGAACTTTTTAGGAAGGGAATATCTAATATAACAGGAGAATGAAAACATACCCGATCATCCTACATGTTATGAACATTGAAATCTCCTAGAATGATCATGTATTTTACCACAACTAATACATCCTATTGGACACATATTGGATATGTCGTAGCTCTATTAGCATACTACAATACTACTCCTATTGACTTCAACTGACCAACTCGTAAAGAATAAAATACATAGTGATAAATTACATTTATGGAAGCTCCTAAATCAAAAATATCATAATAAAAGTGAAACTACCCTATAGTTCATGGGATGGTGAATGTCCCTGTATCCTTCCACTTGGTTGGAATTTCAAGAGTTGGGGTAAAGAGGTCCCTCACATTCCTTCTAACATCAATCATTTTATTTCCCTTAATCCAAATTTGATTGGTAGAATGTTCTATTAAAATTTGACAGAACTTGGTATTTGTTTAATGACATAAATGTAATGGATTGTAACCTCGAAATTCTTGAATGTATCCAAAACTACATTTTTTCATCACCTCTTCCGCCATTTTTTTGTTTGAACAACTCTATTTTGAAAAGGAAGTGTCTTAGGTGGAATATAATCAATATTTTTCATTATTGTATCCTTCCACTATGGTTTCATGTAAAGACCTGTAAAATTCAAGGAAATTTTTTTCTTAATTTTCTTTGGATTTTACAAGAACGCAGTTTCTGACGGCACGTGATTCCGAGTCCCGGTGTGCCCGGAATCATTTTCCGAAGTTTAGCTCGGGTACGTTCAGTGAACGAACGAGCGGGAATTTCTATCTTTTGAACCGGTGCTCAGAATCAAATTCTGAGGGCACCGATGGAACCGTATCTTTGATAATTTCTTAGGAACAACATTTCCGAAGTTGTGTTTTCACGAGAGAAGATGATAAAAATTGTGGAATTTTAATTTATAAATTAACTACAATTTTTATTTTCTTTTAGTGGTTTAAGGCTTTGGGTGGATGTTGGTTAACTACCCATCTTCCCAAGAGAGGTTATGAGGGTTGTGGGGCCCACACGAACCCCACCCCTTCATATTCTTCAACCCCCCTCAACTCACCTTTAACTTTTTATAACTTAAACATTAATAACTTATGTTATTAATTAAGTGAGTTATGTGTGGATATTTGAATTTTAAACTCCTAAAATTCAAATTTTATGTTATGTTAATAAAATAAGAGGTAAGATTATTTTATTTTGGGTTAGTTTCTTGTGCTGGAGTCTTGGGTAGAAAAAGGCTAAGGATTGAAGAACTTCTTCATCTTCGACTAAGAATGTGAAGAACACATCGGTCTTCGACGAAGAATGCTGAGTTCTCGGAAACCGATTACGCGACGCCGTGTACCGCGATGCCGGCGACATCTTCTTCCTCGACGTCTTCTTCTGCGACTTCCTCCTTCCACGACCACTCTTTCCGCGACAGTTTTTCCATGAAGAATCCTCATTCGACGAACCTCCGTTCATGTTCACACAAGGTAGGGGTTTAATTATTTTTATTTCGTTCGTGAATTCTACTTTGTCGTCCTTCGTGAATATACGAAAAAATGTTATCGATTAACGAGAGGGGTCCGGACCGCACAAACACGGCCGACCCTCCTCCCTTATCCTTATTATTGTTTCTAATGTGTTGGAATGGTAATGGCGCGGTGCCGTCGCACCGCACGGAATGGTGCGACATGTGATGCGTGGCGCCGCACCGTGAAGATGAACCAAGTCGTCGCGCCGTCGCGCCGTGTCGGAGAGAACCGAAGACACCACGATCGGAGAGGGGCCGTAGAAGAGGGGCGCGGCGCCGTATCACCATGCCGGAAAAACCAAAACTGCGGCTGGTTCTGAGCCACGACAGAGCATGGTGACCGGCGGCCAGTTCCGAGCCACCGGTGTTGGAGCAGGGAGGGGACCGGTCGTCGCCGGTCCCGTGGTGGCCAAAAACCCAGCCTGCTGGATAGGAGGACAGCCGGGGGATCAAACCCCCGGCCGACAAACAAAATGGCCCCCATTAAAGGGGGGCCGCGGTTACAACTAGGGGGCAGGCCCCCCCCCCCCCAACACCAAACGGCTCGGCCGTTTTGCCGAGCGCCTGGCCAGCGCGCTGGCTGCCCGGCCGGTCCGACAGGCCGGGCCGCGACGCGCCGGTCGGACCTGGCCGCGCCTTCTGGGCCGGGCCGCGCCCATGATGGCCGAACTTGGACCCGGTTCGAGTCAACCAGGTTCGGGTCGACCCCGGGGGTATCGGGCTGGGTCGGACTGGGCCCGAACCCCTTAATACCGAATCTTTTCCAGTCGGACGCCCATAACATGTGCTACGGGCCCTCGATCGACGCAACGTCAGTTGCGATGTGATCCTTGGATCGAGATAGTCGTTTTGGTATATCGAACTCAATGTTTTAGAATACATTGGGTTCGGACAGGTTGGTTCGTACACGAAACCAACCGGGCCCTCGGAGCGAAAACAATCATATCTTAAGCTCCGGAAGTCCGATTGATGTTCTGTCGACTTTTTTGGATTCCTCTAAATGAGACAGATTGTTTTGGATTACTCTTCCCAAGGTTTGGATGTAGGTGGAGTACGTTCGGGTTGGTTTTGCCTTAAAAATAAACCGGGCCCCTGGGACGAAAAAGCCAATAACTCTCAGACCGGGCGTCTGATTGACGTGTCGTCTACGGCGTTGAGTTCCTGTTGATGATATGGAACTTTTGGATACATCAACTCTGGACTATGTGTCAGTTGATGTATCAGCCTCTCGGCTCACGGAGCAGAACCTCCTGAATGAGATAGCTCTTTGAGGGAACCCTAGAGCTGGCTGCGACTACTACTACTTCGACGACTGTACAGAGATTCTCAGTGGATTCGACAGCAATGACTACAGCACTCAGCGATCCTATGTGGATCAGTGCTACCGATCCTGTGCGGGTCCGATCCTGTGTGGGTCAGAGCTCAGCGGTTCTGTGTAAGCTAGCTCCTACAGATCCTGTGTGGGTCTTTGCGGGGGTTAGTTACCTATCGATCATGTGTGGGTCAGATCTTTTGTGTGTCATTACGGGGGTTAGTACCTATCGACCCTTTGTGGGTCCGACGGCTTAGATGATTCAGTGGAAATATCTGATCATCTCTATCATCATACAAAGAAGTATTCTTCTGTGAGATGAATCTTGTTTTACTTTCCTATGTGGATTGTGTTGTGCTATCCTGTGTGGATTTATGTTTTGCTTTCTTGTGTGGACTGGGTTGTACTTGAGTTCGGATGTTGGAGCCGAACGAGAATTGAAGACTTAGGTATATGTATGGGCATATACCTAAGCAGTGTCGGATGTTACTTTGTGATTGTATCTTTCCTTTTTGGATTTTCCTTTGTGGATTTAGGGAGACCTTTGGGGGACTCGGGGTTCCTACTGAGTAGCTTATACTCACCCCTGCACGGGCTATGCCCGCACTGTATTGTGTTGGTTGCAGACGACGGACAACGCTGATCGTGGATGAGGCTTGCGGAGCAGGACGATTCTTGGAGGTGGACCACTGGACGAGACATACTCGGAGCGGTCAGCTAGACCCGAGGAACGGAGGAGGCGATCTGTACTCACCCTTCAGGTGGGATTTCCAGTGGACAGCTTGTCATTGGGGCTTTACTGTTTAGTTGTTTTTTTCACATTCAAGTTGTACATTACTTTCAGTTTGGGTTTGTATACTGGCCCACTTACTTTCCGCACTTACTGTTGTACCAGCTTTTACTTAGTGTTTACTTCTTCTCCTTGCTTTCTCTGTGGTGTTTGTTTACTTTACATAGTCAATGCCTTCCCCTTTTCGTAGGTAATTTACGCCTTGGTGCTAGTCACCATCCCCTGGCCTATGGAAGGCGGTCTTGGGGTAGTCACGGCACGGGCCCTGAGGACGGGTCGTGACAAATTAGTATCCAAGGAGTTCGGTTCTACTTCAAAACTTGGGACTCTGATATTTTTTTTATGTGAAGCAATAGTGTTTAGTGTACTGGGTGTGGTTATCAGTCCGGGGAGTCCAGTGTTGGTGCGGAGGCCGACGTATCTGCAGACCAAGACCCTGACTTCTGATTTCCGACTTAATACACGAAAACATTGATTGCGTGTGTGTTTCAAGTTTTCTTTGTGATTACTTTGTATCAGCTCTGTAGGTATACTTTTCTGACCGTGGTGCACCTGTTTCCTTTTTTGGATGGCCCCACGACGCCAGCCAGCTAGGGTTCCGAGAGTTGAGTGTGACGACAGCCCACCGAGCGAGAAGGCCTCGGTGCAGGGCCCTTTGATAGCTAAGGTACCGACGGTACCTTTACCCGGTGAGCCACCGATGCTTCCAGCACCAGCCGCTAACGATGGACGTCACCTCAGTGAACTGCATGAGTTCCAGCACCAGTGACCACCCAGGTTTCGTGGGGAGATGGACCCCCAGGAAGCCGAGGACTGGCTGGAGGCAGTGGTGCTACTTTTCCGGCTAGTGAGGACACCAGCAGACCTCATGGTGATCCTCGCAGCGATCCTACTACACACGGCAGCAGGCCGATGGTGGAGCTTGATGCTCCAGGTGCACGATGGGGCATCTCTTCTCTGGACGGACATTGAGAGACTCTTCTGCTCGAACTTCTTCCCAGCCACCCTCCGTGTGGTGCGCATGTAGGAGCTTCTTCAGCTGCAGCAGGCCAGCTTGACGGTCGCCCAATACTCAGCGAGATTTACCGATCTCTCACACTACTCGACAGACAAAATATGAGACCCATTCTTCTGGGCCTGGACAATTGAGCAGGGGTTGAGGCATGAGATCAGGGTATCACTGATCTCCATCAGCATTCCGACTCAGGCAGGAGTACTAGAGCGAGCCATTTTGATCGAGATCTTCCTTGTTGAGCCTTCATCAGAAGCGAGACCTACAGTGGGGAGGCACGTAGTAGAGTCTTCTGCGGTAGTCAGTCGATGGATGACTCAGGATTCCAGGAAGACCAGACCCTCACACAGACGACCTCAGGACACTGGCTCAGCAGTGCGGAGCACACAGCGCAAAGCCAGTCTTTCGAGAGGCAGGCAGTGCTACACATGCGGCGGGTAGGGCCACATGGCTCGTCACTGCCCAACCCACTGTGACGAGGAGTATAAGACGGTTGAGGGGCCACCCAGGTAGAGGCAGAGGGTCAACCCTGGTGGTCCTCAGAGAGGAGGCGGACGAGGCATAGGAGCTGGATGAGCAGTAGGTGGTGGGCGACGCTTTGAGGCTCTACCACCACCACCACCAGGAGGTCCACCCCGACCACTGGGAGCTGGCGGGTAGAGACAGGCACAGCTCCAGGCAACGGAGGCCTAAGACCACGGCGTGCCCGAGATGACTCGAGGTACTATTTATTTCTATTCCACCTTTGCTTCAGTTCTTATAGACATAGAAGCGAGTAACTATTTCATAGCCATTGCCCTTGTTTGGAGCTCAGAGATTCCGACAGAGCCGTTGGCTCGATCCTTACGGCTAGAGACTCCCACGGGAGCAGACTCGACGATTACACACTGGTACCGGCAGTGTGAGATTATTATAGGAAGTGAGAGCTTTGGCTAGGATCTTCTTGTAGCAGCGTCGAGGACTTACGACGTCATCTTGGGCATGGATTGGTTATCTATAGTCCATGCACAGATTGATTGTATTAGGCGCAAGGTGCGATGTGTACGCACTGACGGGAGCAGGTTCACCATCACCGGCGAGAAGGGAGCCTTTGCAGCACAGGATGGACTCTCTCAGAGGAGAGGACAACCCATCACTCATCAGTTGGCTAGCCTCATCCTAGGAGCAGTTGATGTGCGAAGTCCTGGTTTTCCAGTAGTGGTGGATCAGTATGCAGACGTTTTTCTCGACGATGTTCTAGGGATACCTCCTCACAGAGAGGTAGACTTTTATATTGAACTGTACCCCAGGACAACCCTAATATCGACCCCAGCATATCGGATGGCCCCCGCCAAGCTTCGAGAGCTACGGGTACAGTTGGAGGACTTGCAGTGAAAGGGGTTGAACCGACCCAGTGTTTCACCCTGGTCTTCCCCGATTTTGTTCGCCAAGAAGGCGGACGGGAGCGTGCAACTTTGTGTTGATTATCGTCGCCTGAACTAGGTGACAGTGAGGAAAAAGTATCCACTACCATGGATTTATGACCTCTTTGATCAGCTCAAGGGAGCACGGTGGTTATCGAAGATAGAACTCAGATCAGGCTATCATCGGCTCAGAGTTCGAGACAAGGACGTGCAGAAGACGACCATCAGATGTTGGTATGGCCACTATGAGTTCTTGGTTATGCCATTCGGTGTAACTAATGCTCTAGCAGTGTTCATGGGCCTCATGAAGTGGATCTTTCAGCCATACCTCGATTGATTTGTTGTAGTCTTCATCGACGACATTTTGATTTACTAGACGACTCAGGAGGAGCATGCCTACCACTTGTGAGTTGTACTGGACACACTCCGAGAGCACCAGGTTTATGGAAAGCTCTCGAAGTATCAGTTCTGGATAGGTGAGGTCCACTTCTTGGGACACGTCATCTCTGAGGCGGGAGTTGCAGTGGATCCTGCGAATATCGGGGCATTTCTAGCTTGGGAGCCACCCAGGAGCATGACAGAGGTGCGGAGTTTCTTGGGACTAGCTGGAATCTATCAGAGATTTGTGCCAGACTTCTCCAGAGTTGTGGAACCACTCTCAACTCATAAGAAGAAGGGGAAACCCTTTGTGTGGTCCGAAAGATGTCAGCAGAGCTTCCTGGAGATGAGACAATGATTTACCAGCGCACCTATCTTGAGGTTGCCGGAGGAGGGGATAGGGTACGTTGTCTACTGCGATGCATTAGGGATCAGACTCAGATGTGTCCTGATTCATGAGTGGGAAGTGATCACCTATGGATCACGTCAGTTGAGGCCGCATGAGAATAACTACGCTACCCATGACCTGGAGTTAGTAGCAGTGGTCTTCGCTCTGAAGACATGGCGCCACTACCTGCTGGGAGAGCGCTTTACAGTCTTTTCTGACCATCAGAGTCTTATGTACATCTTCTCTCAGAAGGACCTAAACCTGAGATAGCGGCAATGGCTCGAGTTCTTCCAGGACTATGACTTTGAGATAGTCTATACTCTTGGGAAGGGTAACGTTGTATCCAATTCTCTCAGCAGAATGACGGGAATTCAGCTACTTAAGGAGGCAACAGAGAAGCTAGCCGCTTTGTAGATATCCTTCGTGGATAGAGATGGAGCAGCCTTCATTCAGTCTCTCACAGTCACCCCCCACTACTGCAGCGGGTCAGAGAGGCACAACGTGGGGACAATGACTGTGAGACGCGGCCTGCGCAGATATCCTCAAGACAGGCACCTGATGGTTTCTCCTTTGGAGTAGAGCACGACGTCCTTTTCATAGGACGTAACTTGGTACTAGTTGCTTTACGGGAGGAGGTGCTGAGAGATTTTCACTCTTCTCCTGTGGTGGTACACCCCGGAGTGGAAAAGATGTACCAGGATCTCAGACGATAGCACTGGTGGCCGGGCATGAAGAAGGCTATGGTGGAGTTCGTTTCAAGATGCCTCACCAGCCAGTAGGTGAAGGTAGAGCATCAGGTACCACCAGTCTTGGTACAACCGTTGGAGGTCCTCGAGTGGAAGTGGGATGGGATATCTATAGAGTTCATGACTGGACTTCCACGCACTTATAGAGGTCACGACTCCATCTTGGTGATTGTCGACCAACTCACCAAGTCGGCTCACTTCTTACCCATCAGAGAGCAGGTCTCAATGGAGATCTTGGGGCATCTCTACGTTCAGGAGATTGTACGACTTCATGGTGTGCCGTCATCTATCATCTCTGATCGAGATGCTCGCTTTAATTCCTGGCTCTGGAAGGGGTTGCAGGAGGCGTTTGGGACGCAGCTACGTCTGAGCACTGCCTTTCACCCTCAGACAGATCGACAGACAGAGAGGACCATTCAGACTCTCGAGGACATGCTCCTCGCATGTGTCCTCGACTTTGGTCGCAGCTGGGAGGACCACATACCCTTGGTGGATTTTGCGTACAACAAAAGTTACCACTCCACCATCAGGATGGCACCATACGTGGCGTTGTACGACCATCCTTGAAAATCTACTTTATGCTGGACAGACCCTAGGGAGTCAGCACTTGTGGGACCAGAGATGGTCCAGGCCATGACAGAGAAGGTCCAGGTCATCCAGGAGCGGATGAGGATAGCTCAGAGCCGGCAGAATTCATATGATGATAGGAGGCGGAGGCCACTAGAGTTTGAGGATGGCGACCACGTCTTCTTGCGTGTCTCACCTCGACATGGATTACGAAGATTTGGTCAAGGTGGAAAGTTGTCTCCACGCTTCATCGAACCATTCTAGGTCCTCAGCAAGATTGGCGATGTGGCTTATCGCCTGGATCTACCATCTCAGTTGCACCGGGTGCATGATGTCTTCCACATATCTCAGCTGAGGAGATACGTGAACAACCCGACGCATATCATTAACCATGGGGAGTTTGACGTTGCTGATGGGGCAACTTTTGCGGAGGTTCCAGTGGAGATCGAGGATTGACAGTAGCGGGTCCTACGGGGATGGTCAATTCCTCTAGTGCACATCAGATTGCAGCACGAGAACCTCCAGGAGAGCCCTTTGGAGCCGGAGGCTCAGATGTGTGCTCAGTACCCACATTTGTTTCTCTAGTTTTTGATGTATCTTTATGGGAACATAAACCCCTGATGTGGGAGTAATGTAAAGACCCGTAAAATTCAAGGAAAAATTTTTCTTAATTTTTTTTTGGAATTTTACATGAATGCAGTTTCTGACGGCACGTGATTCCGAGGCCCGGTGTGCCCGGAATCATTTTCCGAAGTTTAGCTCGGGTACATTTAGTGAATGAACGAGCGGGAATTTCTATCTTTTGAACTGGTGCTTGGAATCTAATTCCGAGGGCATCGATGGAACCGTAGTGCAAGTAATTTCTTAGGAATTCCATTTCTGGAGTTGCGTTTTCACGAGAGAAGATGATAAAAATTGTGGAAGTTTAATTTATAAATTAACTACAATTTTTATTTTCTTTTAGTGGTTTAAGGCTTTGGGTGGAAGTTGGGTAACTACCCAACTTCCCAGGAGAGGTTATGAGGGTGGTGGGACCCACACTTACCCCACCCCTTCATATTCTTCAACCCCCTAAACTCACCTTTAACTTTTGATAACATAAACTATAATAACTAATGTTATTAATTAAGTGAGTTAAGTGTGGATATTTGTTTTTTAAACTCTTGAAATTCAAATGTTATGTTATGTTAATAAAATAAGAGGTAAGATTATTTTATTTTGGGTAAGTTTATTGTGGTGGAGTCTTGGGGAGAAAAAGGCTAAGGATTGAAGAACGCGAAGAACACATCAGTCTCCGATGAAGAACGCCGAGTTCTCGGAAACCGATTACGCGACGCTGAGTACCGCGATGCCGGCAACATCTTCTTCCTCGACCTCTTCTTCCGCGACTTCCTCCTTCCATGACGAATATTTCCGCGACAGTTTTTCCACGAAAAATCCTTGTTCGACGAACCTCCATTCAAGTTCACACGAGGTAGGGGTTTAATTATTTTTATTTCATTCGTCAATTCTACTTTGTCGTCCTTTGTGAATATAAGACCAAATGTTTTCGATTAACGAGAGGGGGACGGACCGCACAAACACGTCCGACCCTCCTATCTTATCCTTGTTAAGGTTTCTAATGTGTTGGAACAGGAATGGTGCGGTGCCGTCGCACCGCACGGAATGGTGCGGCAAGTGATGCGCGACACCGTCACGCCACGCCATGAAGTTGAACCAAGTCGCGGCGCCGTCGCGCTATATCGGAGAGAACCGAAGACACCACGACTGGAGCGGGGCCGCGGTGGAGGGGCACGACGCCGTCGCGCCGTGCCGGACGAACCAAAACCGCGGCCGGTTCCGGGACGCGGCTGAGCAGGGTGACCGGCGGCCGGTTCTGGGCCGCCGATGTTGAAGTTGGGAGGGGACCGGTAGTCGCCGGTCCTGTGGTGGCAAAAAAACCGGCCTGCCGGGGCGGGCCGGCCGGACAGGAGGAAATCCGGGGGTTCAGACCCCCGGCCGGCCAAACAAACGGCCCTCATTAAAGGGGGCGGCGGTTACAAGAAGGGGGCTGGCGCCCCCCCCCCCCCCACGCCAAACGACTCGGCCGTTTGGCTGAGCGCCTGGCCAGCACGCTGGGCGAGCTGTGCCCAGGTCGGGCCGCGCCCAAGCTGGCCAGACCGGGACCCGGTTCGGGTCGACCCCGGGGGTATCGGGTCAGGTCGGACCGGGCCCGAACCCCGTAATATTGAATCTTTTCGAGTCGGATGCCCATAACTTATGATACGGGGCTCCGATCGATGCACCGTCTGTTGCGATACGATCCTTGGATTGAGGCGGTCGTTTTCGTATATCACACTCAAGGTTTCGGAATACTTTGGGTTCAGCCGGGTTGGTTCGTACACGAAACCAACCGGGCCCTCGGAGCAGAAACGCTCATATCTTAAGCTCCGGACGTCCGATTGACATGCCATCGACTTTTTTGGATTCTTATAAGTGATTCGGATCTTTTGGATTACTCCGCGTGAGGTTTGGATGTAGGTGGAGTACAGTCGGGTTGGTTTTCCCTTAAAAACCAACCGGGCCCCTGGGACGAAAACACCAATAACTCTCAGACCGAGCATCCGATTGACGTGCCGTCTGCAGCATTGAGTTCCTGTTGACGATATGGAACTTTTGGATACATCAATTCTGGACTATGTGTCAGTTGATGTATCATCCTCTCAGTTCGTTGAGCAGACCCTCCTGAACGAGCTAGCTGTGTGTGGGAAACCCTAGAGCTGGCAGCAACTACTGCTACTTCGACGACTGTACAAAGATCCTCAGTGGATTCGACGATGATGACTACAACACTCATCGATCCTATGTGGATCAGTGCTACCAATCCTATGTGGGTCTGATCCTGTGTGGGTCAGCGCTTAGCGGTTCTCTGTGAGCTAGTGCCTACAGATCCTGTGTGGGTCCGATACTGTGTGGGTCTTTGCGGGGGTTAGTTACCCATCGATCCTTTGTGGGTCAGATCCATTGTGGGTCATTGCGGGGGTTAGTACCTATTCATCCTTTGTGGGTCTGACGACTTAGATGATTCAGTGTAAATATCTGATCATCTATATCGTCATACAAAGAAGTATTCTTGTGTGAGCTGAATCTTGTTTTACTTTCCTCTGTGGATTCTGTTGTGGATTTACGTTTTGCTTTCCTGTGTGGACTGGGTTTTACTTGAGCTCGGATGTTGGAGTCGAACGAGAATTGAATACTTAGGTATATGTATGGGCATATACCTAAGCAGTGTCGGATGTTACTTCATTATTGTATCTTTCCTTTGTGGATTTTCCTTTGTGGATTTAGGGAGACCTTCGGGGGTCTCGGGGTCCCTACTGAGTAGCTTATACTCACCCCTGCACGGGCTATGCCCGAACTACGTTGTGTTGGTTGCAGACGACAGACAGCGCTGATCGTGGATGAGGCTTGCGGAGTAGGATGGTGGTTGGAGGTGGACCACTGGACGGGACATACTCGTAGCGGTCAGCTAGACCCGAGGAGCCGAGGTGGCCATATGTACTCACCCTTCAGGTGGGATTTCTAGTGGACATCTCGTCGTTGCAGCTTTACTTTTCAGTTTCTATTTTCCCTTTCCGGTTGTACTTTTCATTCAGTTTGGGTTTGTATACTCGCCCACATACTTTCCTCACTTACTGTTGTACCAGCTTTTACTTAGTGTTTACTTCTTTTGCTTCCTTGCTCTATGGTGTTTTTTTTACTTTACAAAGGCAATGCCTTCCCCTTTTTATCGGGAATTTACGCCTTGGTGCTAGTCGCCAACCCATGGCCTATGGAAGGCGGGTTTGGGGTAGTCACGGCACGGGCCCCGAGGATGGGTCTTGACATTTCTCATCAGTTGGTGTAATATGGGGATTTTTTGGAGTTGAGGTGAATCCTGGTGGAATGACATTTGATGTTATATCATTTTTTCGCATCCCACTTTTCAATGTGATGGAATTGACATTCCCCGTGGGATTTGGAGTATGATTGGATGGTATATTTCCAGAATTATTATATACTTGTTCATGGAGGGAAGTGGAAATATGTCTCATTTGAGTCTTCAACTCCCTCAAGACCAAACATTGACTCTTTGTCTCATTCTCTTTTTTAAGTATAATGATTTAAAAAATATCATCTTTATTAAAATATTACATTTGTTGTTAAATCCATTGTTGTTGACCTGTTGTTTCTTTGGATTAAAATCACTTTTGGTATTGTTGGAAACCCTGTTGGTAAGGTGGAGGTTACAGGTTGTTTTGTTGAAAAGGGGCCTTTGTTGTTATCCAGATGAATACCTCATGTTTTATTGATCCTTCCACCCCTGGTTGTATGTAGGTTCAATGGAATAATACATCTTTTGGGAATGTGCTAATTTATACTGTTGATAGTGTCTCTCAGGAAATACGGTAGCACAATTCCCTATCACTTATAATTTGGGGCAACAATCTAATTGGTGGTCTTTTTCCATGAAAATTCCACAATTCCCTAATAGAGTAGGTTGGAATTTAATTTAAGGGAAATAAATCTACCTCACCATAGGGTTCCATTCATTTAACATGGTATCAATTAAATGACTCTCAAGAGAATAAGGATTTACCCGATGTACTCCCCTGACAAGCAGGGTACCTTGTTCACCATTTTTTGGAGTTTTGGGCCATTTTTTCAATCAATGCACATGAATCTACTGCGGTCTTGTCCTCCAATTCTTTTCCGGCCTAGTAATCCAAATGATCATTTCCATTGGGATGATTCTTTCATAGAATATTTGGATGAGGAGTTTCTCACTTATTTGGTGATGGGGGTTGTTTTCACACAACTTCGGGAATCGCTCATAGTACTCATACATTGAATACCATTGGGAATTCTGTATCCCTATGATCTACTAAAGAATGGATTTTGTTCTTGATGCAAAAAACATTTCTGCATGAAAACAAGTTCCAAATCCTTCCATCATGTTACATGTCCAGGTTGTAAATAATACATCTAATCCACTGCAGCCTCATCAAGTTAAAATGTAAATTATATTAGTTTGAATTGATCTTCAAATACATCTCTTGGTTTCACGGATGGGAACAAAATATTAAATTATTATATGTTTTTCTTCCTCACAAGATAATCCATGAAACATTGGAAGAAGTTGAATTATCCCAGATATTAGTTCAATGTCTAATTCAAGATTTGGGAATGCAATTCAATATGGTAGAAAATTGATGTCGAGGGAATCCATTTATCTAATGGTAAAATCATTTTAATTTTTATTATTTTCACACATTTGTTCTTGTTTTATGTTGAACATAGATGTTTTTCAAATATTTGTGTTCATGGTTTGGAGGAATTCCCCAACTGGTTGAATGTTGAATCTTTGCATAGACTGAGAATGTCTTATTCAAGCCTTAAGGATGCATTCAATTTCACAGTCAATATCAATGAGATCATTGGGATTAGTTTGTGTCATTAATAAAATAAAAATTAAATGATTAAATATGCACAATAATAAATTAAAAATGAGATGTTTGAGTTAATGGGACAAAAAAATAATAAGATGGAAACAAAATAAGTAGAAAAATTATGATTAGGAAAAAAGGAAGTAATAAAAAAGTTAATAAAATGGAAAATAGTGGAAATGCCCTTAAATGGTTGAAATAATTGCATTTCACTAAGAAATAGAACCAATTTGAAATGCACTGTCATGGGCCCTACCAAATGATGTGTAATGTTTTGTATTCTTGGGTGAAGTAGAATGGCTGATCAAGGTTGTCTCTCAATAGGGGAACAAAATTAAAATAACTTATTAAATATATTAAATAATTATAATAAAAGATAATAAAAAATATTAAAATTGATCTTGTACTTTTTTCAATGTTTATTAAACTAGAATAATATGGGTTGAGCAATATTGCATTATTTGTTTTTGTTTTTGGAATGACAATTGATTACAATGACACAACAATTAGATGTTTTTTAGATTTTTTTTTAAAAGTGTAATCATTCTATCTCTACCTCCCAAATCAATTATATGTCATTATAATTTAAATTAGAATCATTATAATTATAATCCCTAAATTTTTTAACCCTCTAACCCTACTATAGTTAAATTGACCACAATGATGAAATTACTTAAACCCTAGGCTAGTTTCAGAACATGAAATCACAGTACCCTGCTTTGATTGGCATTTTAAGGTTGGCTTAAGGTCAGTGATTAATTAGAGCACATATAAAAATAGTAAATTAATATTAATTGAGTATTGGTAATATATTTGAACTCTAGAAAATCATCCTGTGAGGTCTTGGACTACTTATTAAGATCACACAGTCACAATTCACACAATTCTCGGCCTTGTGTTTTTTCTGTTAATTGTTCAATTGCTGGCATAAAATAATTTAAATTAAAAACTAAATTCATAAATCATATTAATTTAATTAATTTTTTCATTGATTGAAAATAAATGATTTAATATGATTATAGGTAAATCTATTACTAATAATAATGGTTCTTTTATTGGCGGTGTAGTAATCATTGAAACATTTTGCATGTGCAAATATTTTGAAAGGGTAGAACCCAATCTCATTTCTACTATTGATTATATCCCAGTTATGAATATTAATAAAAGAAAATATTTTAAAACAATAGAATAAAATAGAATAAAAAAATAGGAAAAAATAAATTTATTGCAGAAATGTAATCATTAAAAACATGAAGAAGAAGAAGAAGGCTTCGATGAGGTGATCCTTGTTTCAAGATATACGCCACTTACAATGGTTAGAGTCTTTAAGTGAAAATAATTCTCATCTGCCTTAAATATACAAATTAACGTCCCCCACAACTAAAAATGTGAAAAAAAAATTTATAGAGTTGGGGGATTCTAGGTTTAATGAGGTTTCATGTGTAAATGGGGAAATTCGGTCAAATAAATTACTCCAATTTTCATCACCTGTTTGACCCCAAAAACCTATGGAACAATTGTCCTTAAAAATGGTTGAATTGTGAGAATATTATTCATCGATCTCCTCTCAAAATATATGCCTAATATATGTACAAATGAAGATGTTATGGACCAAATACATATCCAATGTCCAATATAGTGCGTCCATACCAACATTGATGTACTGGCCCGTTTTCACCAAAAACAATGATTGATTGAACTCAAATGTCATGAATAAAAGTTGTTTAAAATTAATTCAGGAAAAAAATTTCAAAATATTAAATTCAAATAAATAAAATAGAACTTTTTATTTTTGAAATAATACAGTGAATTTTTAGACGGTAAAATGGGAATTTTCAATATATTTTCAAATGACTGATCTAATCAAAAATATTTTATAAATACACATATTTAACACAATGTGAGAAACGTTTCTCATTTATTAACAATAAAATGATCAAAATTTTTTTATCACTCTTCTATATACATTACACATCCCATAGTGTATATTTTATGATGTCTCCATTTATTTCCTAATAGGGTATAAGAAGATTCCTCGAGGTAGTGACATTATGTGGGTAATTGTGGAAAAGATGAAGAAGGTCACCCAATCCTTGCCTACCAGGGTGACCATATCAGGAAGAGAGGATGAAGTATATTAATTCTATGAGATCATATGCCTTCATATAGATCAATCTACCCTCATATCACATAGGTAGGCTCAGATTAATTTTATGTTCCAGGTTTGGTTGTAGAAATCACATTATTCCTTGGTACTTCATAGTACAATATACACACCTTAGCCGATTGTTCAATCCTAGAACTCTACATAAGTATTATAAGACATTTTTTGGGCATGTGTGCATTATTTTGGAGTATATTGAGATGTAAAATCATATATTTTGGAGGATACGTTGGAGTAGGTAGTACTTGTTAGGAGATGTATGGATGTGGTTAAATCTATATAGAAGTAATTTATTGATTTTTGATGTCGGCCTGTGTTGTTTGACGTGGGGTAAAGAGTATTATTATATGTCTCACCAAAATTTGTTAATAAACACATTCCAGAAGAAATGCGTTCTATCACCAATATTCATTAGGCCTTTCAAGATCATGGTGAGGGCTAGGATAGTATCATTTTATATTGATCTTCCTTTGTGGAACCACATTATGACAAATGTCTTCTTCGGTTCTCATATACATTGCCATCACTCAAACTTTTTACATGTTTTTTATCGAGAAGATGTCAAGTCCGAGGCTGATGGTTATTTTGGGTAGAATCCACATGGTATCATCAATCATAGACAATTAAATCTTCCTGTAAGGATACATCATATGGTTTAATAGATATAGAAAATAGACCATGTATAGGATGTTTCCTAAGAGAGGGAGCCTGATATACACACATAATTTCTAAACTCATTATTAGATATAGTCAAACCACCATCTTAAGGGAAACTCAAGGCTATAATTTTTTAAGAAGACAATTTATTATGATATTAATATACCATTTAGATATAAATACATTATATTTTAATATAAAACTCTTATATAACATTAATGAACATTTCAATAGAATTTATGGTGTTTTCAAGAGTTCTTGACCTTGGTTAGGAGCCCAATATAACTATTTATTGAGATAGATGTGGATGATAATAGTTAGTTCACGTTGTTAACTAAAGATTTATTTCAACCATGTTTTGTAGGAAGGGTGTAGAAATGTATGTTAAAATATTTTATGGGGGATAAAACACTTTTTAAAACAATAATGTCATTCCAGGTGCACCATGAGTAATTTTGTCATGGTTTTTTACCCATGTGATGAGAATTTGTGATGTGCATGTTGAATGATAGTGTGGAAGGAATGGTTGAAATTTTATTTGGTAATCCATGTGGAAAAAATTTCACCCCATTAGAATGTTGTAAGTGAGTATTCTCTCCTTAGTCCCTCGTGGTTAATTCTTCTTCACATCCTCCTTCATTGACAAAACAAAACAATGTGAGATCATTATTCCTACACATTGACAATTTGTTGGAATGATCCTCCTTAAATATCTATTTATACAATTATATATCTTATTGGATCCCACTTGGAATGTCTAGAACTCCCCTTTCTTCTTACCTTGCTTCTCTTCCCATCCTTGGTTCTTCTTCATGCAAGCTAATTTTAACTAATTTCAATGAATTTTAATGGTTATCCATTTTATTTTATTCATCCCAATATCTATGTAAAATAATAGATAATGATTCTATGAAATTGAAAAAATAGTTAGACATCAACATTTCCTTAAAATAAATTTGTTATATAATTTTTATCTATTGTTCCACAGACTAAAATTTCTATGCATTTCTGCTATAATTAATATTCCATTAATTTTTTTTAAAATAGGTTCATGAAGTGTTACATGACCATTGACATTGTTTGAGTATGATGAACTATACATGGACCACCCCTTATGGTGTGTATGTTTAAATAAACATGAGGATTATTATTTATTTTATTGAATAGAAACCAAATATGTGTTTGATTGGAAACTTGTGAAAGGAATTTCCATAATTATCTAATTTTTGTAAATGATTTGTAGACATCACTTGGTAATTTATATTAATTGTTAATGAAATTACGTATATAAGGATTGGATCATAAAATAGAACAGATATATCATCCTAACCTAGATCTATTATTTTATAATATTGAATATCATTGTGGACCTTAATGAATCATTTAATGTCATGGCCCACCTTGTTTTATACATAGATTCCCCACTTGTAATTCCATGGGTGAACTCGTATGATGCTATCCAATTCATTTATGTGTCCAAAATGTGATACAACACACTTGGTCATATTCAATGTCATATTCTATTGAATGATTCAATCTAATACCATCAATTAACCATTATTCATTGAAATTTGAATTCCTTTGTTAATCTCCATAGATTGTTATTGATGATCTCAAAAATAGAAAAAAATGGAATATCTATTTGGGATCCCATAAAGTTAATACAAATAATAAATTGTAATTTTTATTAGGATTGGTTGTAAAAAGATAAGGCCAAACACTAATGGTTCCACCCATAAGTTAAATTCATATCCAATATAGTAATATATCGGTTGATCACATGAGTGGGATTAACATTTATAAATTCATGTATTAAATGGGCCTCATTTAGATCCATTTTAATTATAATACTTGGAATAAATATATATTTTTATTGGATCTGTGACCATTTAATGGACATATGATCACTAATATCTAACTTAGTCCGATGTAGGAAGGGTCAACCAGTTAACCCTTGAGGATCCTGTGATTGACATAGTATATAGTTAATTTACTAATTTATATATATTATACCTACATAATATTAAAATTTTTATTCATAGATTATATTATCAATAGTCACCATTTTTATAGGCCTTTAGTTTTACTCACACACTCTTTGGGTCACTATTTTCTTTCTAGGTTGATTACTCAGATATAGGTTATGATAAAGGAATATACCAAACAAGAGAAGTTTGATTTCATCTTGATAAGAGATATTGGGAGTAAAGGGATAAGCCAATTCCAAGAATTATAACAGATATATTTTTTTTGGACTTTATATCTATTTTTTATATAGTGTAACTTTATTTTTATCATGTTACTATATAGTACTTTTAAAAAAACTACTATCATGATATCTTATTTATATGATCAAGTTGGTATTTATGTGTTACCATTATTTTTTGGATATATTATCTCTTCTTTCCTATTATTATATTATAATGTGTTACTATTTTCGCTATATTTTTATTAATATTTTCCAATGTTAAGATCTATAATAAAGTGGGTATACTCTCCCCACCACAGCACCATTGACCCTCACTACTACTTGGAAGCCAATAGTGTATTGGGATGTTTACATTAGGCCATGTGACCCTCATGTTTGGTCTCTTCAGAGTGAACCATGCCAAATATGTGACAACAAATATCAGGCCCTTGGACATATATGGATTTCTATAAAACACTAACATCCATTATTTCTATGATGATAATGGGGTTTTAATCAAGGTAATTACAATAAAATTCCACAAAAAATACGATTATGGTAAATTTGATTATTCTCCCTATATCCCCCAAATCAAAGGGAATACTAAAATCAAACAAACGCATCTTCGCTACATAATTCTATGATCGTAATTTGGGGACCTTGTCTCTACTTCTATGTTTATGATCATTCATTAAGACAAGTAATTAAACAAACAATTAAAAAACTCTAATATACATTCTCAAAAAATGATACCACTATCAGTCCACCATCATATCCAAAATTCCATCTCTAAATAGGATAGTCTGTTGTGTGGTGATGGTTCTCCTCTTTACTCCCACCATTTTCAATGAATAGATCAGGGATTCAACCAATGGTCTAGAAAATTACTAACAAAAACCTATTTTTATATGATAATACCCCTAAAAATATGTAAATGATATATTCTAACACACTCCATGAACATGGATATGAATATATATCTCTCATAACCTGAATTGAGGAAATCTCTCTAAATAAGGGGAGTCATTTTGTTATACATATAATTTCTAAGATGTTGAATAATTTCATCACATTTTATCCATATAATGTGTTGCATAATGTTACCATAGAATAACCACCTATAATAGAGAGAAGAATTTCATACCAACAACACATATCAATCCTTATTCTCTGCATTATTCATAATAGGTTGGATAGATTTTTTTCATCCTTAACTAATCTAACCCCGATTCGCTGGCTATGTGTCTATGAAACTTATGACCAAAACCAAACTATGATGTTTGGGTATGATAATCTGTCATTTCATGATATTTATAAAATTTAATTAATCCATTTTTTTATTAAGGGGGTTATACATGTTGTATTGTTAATTAATTATAAGATAATTCTTTCTCTTTTTCACAATGATTGGATGTGATCCATGCCCTGTCATCATGATTAGAAAATACTTCCACATCTTCAGATGAAATTAAATATTATGCAATCTCATCACATACATTATTATATGGGACTCATATTAATCCCTCACTCATAATGTATAAAAATAAAATAATATAAAACATTTACATTAAAATAAATAACATTAATTATATTCCCCACAGTTTAGAGATATCTCTTCATCATTCATTCATGATAATCAACTCCCAACATCATCTTGAAGTTTGAATCATGTCCTTTTTTCTCCTACTTCAATTGAAATTGATAATGATGGGGAAGAAGATGATCTTAGATATCCCCCCTCATTATTTTATGAAGGTGTATATAGCATCATCAATATATATCAGAATGGTTATGTGGGTATACATGGAGAATCAGGGACATCCTTATTCAATTCAACCATGTGTCCAAAATAAAAAGAAACATACATTCCATTATAATATTATAAAATGGATTTATTAACATATAATTATATATAAATTTATAGAAATGATACTGATATGGACACCCATTATTTTGTTCCTCCAAAAATTTCTATGACTTCAGTCTAATAGCCATGATAATTCATCTAAATGTTGTTTCCGCGGTGGAAGAAGTTGAAAATATCATTATGAAAAACAAAATTCTATATGTTTAATAACAAAATGGAATTCAAAGATCATTCAAAAAAGGATAACAATAATAATATTATAGTCTCTATTGACTATAATGATATCAACTACCAATTCCCAAAAGATTGCCTACATTTTATAATTATTAAAATGTTAATAAAAACAATAGTATGTTTAAGGAACTATCCTTCACTAATGTATATATCGATTATAACCAAGTTCATATGGATCCTAAGGATGGTGAGGAAACCGCCCATAAATCTCCCCAAGGTGTGTATTTCAATCAGTTTATTCATAACGTCAAACATTTTCACCATATATTTAAATTTAATTAAACAAATCAGAAATAAATTTTAAGAAAAAAACTAAGGAATACTACATGAATGAAATGGTGGTCAAAAATTAATATCACTCTGAAAATATTTTTGAGAAATTTTTAAAAAAATTGGTGTCGCATAACTAAAATATAAACACCATTAAATTAATAATTGTTATAACATACGAAATGATCCACAATAATATTGTATCCCCCAACCATATTAAAGATGGCCTTTGGACATCCAAGGTATTATATAAGTTTCCATAATTGTAAATGATCAAAGAATATATGGGACTTAATGGATAGATTTACTATATCATATGATTCACAATAATATTTAAGTAATGTTATTTACTACAAATATATTATATAATATAAGATTTATTTGCTGGTGTGATGCAATTTTCCAGGGTTTTTTGACAATATCAACCAATATCCTTTGTCACAACCATTTTTTATACCACAACTCAAATTAATTTCACTCATTATATATGTTTCTATTTTAATGCTATCATTTTATCTCTTTTTTGACCTAAATAATGATTAGGGAATATAAATGATATCTAATATCATACCATCACAACGATATATAATGAGACTCGATATTATGGAATTTTGAAAAATTACCGTCCATTGAGAATTGTGGTCCAAAAATGGAGAAACATCCTATGACATCATGGGGTTTATTTTGTCAAACAAATAGACCTCATTAAATATATCCTCAATTTTCTAAGGTTTTATAGATGGTTTTCACCATGGATGGTTATCCTATATATGTTTTATATCCATTTCACAGTGTTAGAGGAAGATAATGTCAAAGTGTTTGATTTCCATATTGTGATAAATCACACAATATAAAAATATTATAACAGACAATAAATTACCTTATAAAGAGTTATTCATCATTATGAAACATCATGTAGATAGGATATATAGCTCCATGGATCTTCTATAATACCCATAGTGAGAATGATGGAAAAAATCAATAAATTTGTCTTCTAAAATTTATCCATCTAATTTGAAATATAAATTTCCAATATTCCTTCATTTTGTCAGAATGTTACACCAATGACAATGAAGAATATGAAGCACCCATTATCCAAACAAAATCTTCTATATAGAATATAATTTATTTACTAGATATAAAATTTTATTTAAATTTGGTAATTATAATAGGTAATTTCTTAATATGAAAGAGGAACAAATTCCCCATATCGATTATATGTGAATTTAGATGGCATAACACCACCATGATTGAATAGTATCGCATGCCCCATTTTCATAAATGTTTTTTATATATACATTGGATAATTCATCTGTACCTTTATATTATCTAATTTTGTATTAGATAGTCATCTACAAATCACAATATACTGTGGGGTCCACTTTCATCAATAATGACATGGGTGGCATATAATAGTGGTTTTTGTCACAATGGAAGTGTCCTTTGAGGATATAACCAACCCATCATTTATTTTTAAACATGTATTTATTTTTTCATATCATGTTTAAAACATATTGTACAAAAAAATATTGATAGATTACATTAATATGAATGATCGAGAAAGAGGGATCTTCATTTACAATTTAGAAATAATTTAAAAGCAGTTTTAGAAATACATCAACATGAAATCCAACTTTAGTAAATGACCGGATGGAATATAATTGATCACATCATCAAATTAGTATAATATTCATGTGTAGAATAACTCTAGTTGTGATACACAAATGTACTACAATATGTAATCCATACCATAGAATCATGAGGATTTAGAATAATCGATACTAATATTATGCATTGTTTATGGTAGATTGTTTCATTATTCTTCATGAAGGATTATGAGCCATTGGTGATTTCTAAGAGTATCTAGAGAGGAAGAAGAGATCAAATACTCTAGGTGTTGAAGAAATATCTCTTTATCCATTATGAACACCCAAATTTATATAAAAAAATTTCATAAATGGATAATAATTATGATAGTTTTAGGCTTGAAATTTTTTACACAACCCCTTAACCATCGTTAATATTCATATTTGACCCATTTTTGATTAATAATTAAAATATTATTATTAATTTATGTATATTTCTAGTATTAAAATAATATAAAAAAATTTTAATAACTTCGTATCAAACAATTTATCTCATTTATCTATTCATCATCAACATTTAAAAATTCGAGAATAATGGAAATTTAATTAAATAAGTGTCACCACATTAATCATATATATATATAATAAAAAATATAATTTCAAAAATTTAAAATAAATAATAAAAATTATTTCTTTACGATTACTATTTCAAATTTATTATGATTAAATTTTTTCCATGAACAAATCTCAGGTAAATATTATTTATTAAAACATGTTATATTCAATACATGAATTTAACTAAGATTACATATACACATATTGTGTGAATATTTAGGCCTCTTTATCTTTCAAATAAGGCATAACAATATAAATTCCAATTTATATCCAACAAACATTATAAAAAATTCATATATAAATAAGTAAACATTTCAATGACATTCAAACTCAGTTGAATGTTTACTGTGTAATATAATTATTTATCATAACATATCAAATCTGGTAGGTTGCATACTCATTCCATAAACCAATATTATATATATATCTTTTAATGACTATTTAAAAATTAACTTTTCCATAAAACTCATTATCCATGTATTTATTTATTCTATTCCTTTCTTATGAAAGGTATTGATATATAAACATTCATCATGGGAGAAAATATATACATACTTTCTATCATTATCCCTTAATGGCATATCATTTGTGAAGATACCAACATATCTTACAGCACCATGAATGTATTTCATAATGATTTTCGTGAATACATCAATGTATTTGATTCATGATATCCATAATTAAAATATTAAAAATATAACGATCAATACACATATAATTAGATATGAACAACCCTTGAAAAATAGAAATGTTCACATCCTATTGTCCTTCCTATTCATAGAACCTCATATCATGATGATTAACATGGGAGTAAGCCGTCATAAGGTGTCTCAATGTCATATGAGTCTATTACCCATGATATCTTGTATTATTATTCACTGTTAGGCAATATCATCAATAAATAGAAAAATGTTCAAGGACAATGTCTTGGAAGATCTAGCATACTATCATTGTGGGGAACAATTGTTAACATCAAACATGACATATATTTTATGAACATTATGACATGAAATATTTTAAATTGAAGAAAAAAAAATAGTTTAATATTATAACAAATTTAAAAAGGAAAAAATGTAAACATGTATTAAACAAGTTGGTTCTTAGACCCCAACTCCAACAGACTCCCACATACACTAGTTTAAATTTACAACATATTTCTATCAACTAGCTCTCACAATATACTCATGATTATATTTAGACACATGCATCATTATTTTATTTACACATTTTCCTACATGGATACTCTTGCAACACAACATCACCATTTTGATAAAAACCCCCCAAAAGATAAAACATTCAATGAATGTGATTTATTTTTTGGTGGGACATTGGATCCTTGATGAAAGAAATAGATGGAGGATTTTCGTAGTAAAATATAAGAAGATCTTAAATTTTATGTAGTATACCATGATACTTGAGTTTTTTTGAATCTGTAATAGTTCAATGGCTTCACCATAAGTTGTAATATACTCAAAGTCTACTATAGAATGAGATAAATCTACTTTCAATGTCCTTTTCCATCTCATAATTCAACTATTTAGAAAATTACATATCCATACATTTTATTCACTTATTTATAATTTTTATGAATGATATAATATGTATAACCCCTGATAAAGAGATATTAATATCTTATTTAGAACATTAATATATCCATAGTTCATCTTAGATACAAATAAAGAGCCATAAAAATATTATAATGTTATTCATATAGATTTATTTGATTTATTCCTACCAGGCTAAAATCATTGGAAACATAAAGACTCATAAATTAAATTGAATTCGGGATAGATCCCATCAAATATGTACATGGGATCTGACATATTCATTCACTTCACACTTTTTAATGATGATACACTTGTTTTCATGATTTAATTAATATGACACTGGAACCAATCCCTTACAAGATTATTCCATTATTAAACCCATTAGTAATATATCCATATATGTACCTGGAGATATTTTTATCATCCTCATTCATCTATTATAGATGACACTGATCTGTAGCATATATGTTGATTCACTTATTTCCATCATGGAGATATACTATATCAACCATTCCTTGACCTTATGAACTGTGGGTATACTATAAAAATTTACTAATGTGTCTTCAATATAAATTAATATGAAAACAACTACACTCCCTGTAGACACATTATAATCTCATTAACCAAATTAATTCCCATTGAGACAAAATTCCCTTATTGTATCATCAAATAAAATATTTTGTGACCTAGAAAAAATTATGTAATATAAAAAATTGATATAAAAAACATTTATAAATTTTTTTCATTTCATTGAGTGACAACCCCTTCTGGTTGTTTCATATACACATATTCCTCAAGGATCCTATTTTTAAATGTTATTTTCACATTTTTTTTAAATCTCATAGTCATAGTAAAAAGAAATAATTTTTTTAATACATTTAAACCAAGAATCTATAGAAAAGGATTCATTATGGTCAATTATTTTAAGATTCAAAAAACATGAATCTATTATTCATGATTTATAGCTATTCACTTTACATTCCATGTCCATATTTCACTACATTACCCATTTAAACCTGACAGTTATCAGATAATCATTTGTATCAATCAAAAACAAAAAATGGGATTGATACATTGGATCCATCTCAGAATTCATGGTTTCCTATCATCTTGAAAACTCTGAGCTCTCTAGTGACTTAATATAAGATAGAGGATCATCAATGCAACAAAATAATTAATTACAATAATTATAGACCAGAAAATCAAATCTCTCATGTTATCTTATCTCTCATGAACTGATATTTTGTAATTATGTATTTATAATAACAACATCCATGTGTACCTATGGAATCTATTCACATACCCACTCTTATGTATCTTATGTATCAAAATTATCAAAGTCAATATTCCTCCCACTATCCACCTTGATGGCATCCTTCATGTGACAGGTAAACTGTCTTGCATCATAAAATTCATTTACTTAATGGTTTGATAGATTGTATCAAATGGTTTCCTTGTCACACATTATATTGATACACTTATCCTCTCAATGTTCTAGTTTTCTAATTAATGTACCATTAAAAAATTCCACACAACCCCATTCATGAACATCTAACAAAGTAAATTTATTTTCAGTATATAACTCAAGGGGATTACAATTCTTCAAAATTGGTTGGTAATCAATTTACTAACTACAATGAGGTATATAATTCATATCCATAAAATCATAAAGGAAGTCATACATGACTCACAATTGAAATTATCGTGTTTAAAAAGGTATCATTGCTCCCTTCACTAAAACCATTATACATTGGTATATAAGGTGGAGGGAGTTCAGATTGAACCCATAATACCATTGAATGTTAATAATGTCTAGGTTATGTTATTACACAACTCAAACAAGTTAAATTATATTATTATGAGTGCGATTATCAACTTATTTCTTGATTCCATTAATATTCAAAAAGGATTCATATATATACACCATAATGTAGATATAACCATACAAACTGAAGTCACTGGTAAAATTAATAATTATTTAGTATCCCCCAATATATCTTTCTTTTAATGGTCACAAATACAGGTTTTTACTAAATATATTAGATCTGTGTCCCTTTCACCTTGAATGTTGAATTGGGGTTTGATCATTTTTTATTGTAAATATGAATGACATTTTTTAAGTGGATTTAGGTTAAGTGAGCCTAAATATCCATATTTATAGATCGTTGTCAAAAATTTACTCATTTACATGACTAATTGGATTATTCCATAATTGGGTATTATATGAGTATTCCCTATTAATTTCTAATCTATTTAAAATAATTAATTTTTCTAATTTAAAACATATATAACATTATTTAGGTATTTTATAATAGAACATATGTAATATTTATTATTTATTAGTATTTATTGCTTAAAAAGAAAATAAATCCACCCAAATCAAAATATAAAACTAGTAAAATTTCATCGTTAACCCTATGCACATAATATCATATATTTTAAATTGAAATCAATAAATTCAATAATGTTTGAAAATAGTATAAAATTCGATATAGTAGCCAACCAAAATCCACTAGCAGTCTATAGACCGACCTTTCCACTCAAAACCTTCCAAAATAATCATAGTTTCTTTTATGGATAAAAATGTGAGCACAAAAGGCAGTATTTAATAACCATATTTAGATATAGATATATTTAATTTTAATTACAAATACACATCAATATGTCCCTTTATGATTCGAATGAGTCCAATTTCTCTTTTAGTGGGCTTTATTTCTAAATTCAAATCTAATTCATCCAATTACATTCCATTTTAATGTATCTTATTAATCATAGAGATAAAACTCGTTTACGAATTAGACATGGATTAGGACTTTATTCCCATTTATTTGTTCCTATTATATTATTCATCATAATGACTTTGGTTTTTCATGTCCAATGTCTTTATTGATATGTTATGTAAGAGACATATCTTATGAAAGTGCCTTCTCCCTATTTTTCACATAATAAATCACAATAAAATTGGTTAAATTTTTCGGTAGTAAGGATACAATGTTATCTATTAAAATATCATCTAGGTTATTAAAACCCAAGAACTCCTAATGATTAGTTTATCCAATCGTCATGACTACTTGTTCCCTATATGGATTGAACTCTCCAAGCATGCATGTGAATAGTTCACTATAGTTACCATATTTTTCTAATCTATACTCATCATGATTATGATCATTGGTTTAACAGTCATATATTTAGTCTTTCAAATACATAAATTATATTAATATCTCACTTGACATATAAGATGTCATAAACCATCAGAAATAAATACAATAACTCACATGTTTTATATAGAGAGATACTTCTTCCACATTATCCTATTTGGAAATAAACTATGGAAGTTTGGTTTTGAGCATGTACACATTGTTTTCCAATCATTTTATAGCATGAAATAACCTATTAAAATATTGGAAATTCATTACATTAGCATAGTTAACCATCTATACTATGGATAATAATGATATTTTTGATATTAGTTTATAAAAAATTCTTCAAATTTAGATAAGATAAATAGTACTTGTTTAGAATAAATAATTTTATTAATAAATTCCAAATAATTTATTTTCATATTAATCTCATAGTATTTTTTAAATCAAATATTCCTCAACATCCATTATGGAATATCTCATCTCGAAAATACTCTTTTGAAAAGGATTAATAATCCTTTATCATAATCCAGTTTTGCGTTGGGGAAGATATTTGATGGGTTTTATGTACACATACCATGAAAACTACATTAACTAATTTTCATGATCTGTTTAGTGGAATATCCAAACATAAAATAGAATTTTTTATTTACACATTATTTTCTATTTAGTAACACAATTTCCATCTTGGTTAGTAACCATTTTTGTAAACATTGATATAACTACATAAAATATCAGGTTAAATGTTCTCCAATAATTTAAAGGACCCAAACTTGGTTTGGAAAGTACTTTGAAACTTAGAAGAAATTTCAAATTAAGTAGTGGAATTATAATCTGATATAATATTTATTTTGTGGTATTATTTTCATTCTATATAAAGTCCAATTTTTTTGACATTACTTGAAACTAATATGGCCATTTTACTTATGTGATTCTCCATTTCAGGAAAATATACACATATAATTCTTCAATTATTGTTAATTAATTTATTATTTGATCACACAACATTTAATGATGTAAATTATTATAAATGAATCTGAAAAAATAAAATATTAGGGTCATGATCATGAGATTATCTAATAGGATTTTTTATCTTCCAGTGGATAAAATAACACTAGACCCTAGGTTAAAACCCAATTCACATAGTTTTGTTTATGTTGAACTATTCCACCTCGTATCTTATACATCACCTTGATAGGTTTCACCATGTTCTATAAACTCATTCCACCTCTGCTCACTTTTGAGGTGAATCCTAACAAAATCCTCTACTCATACACAGCTTAGGGAATATAATTTATTGTATAACTATAATGGTTTACATAAAAGAAACCATTGGCACATTGACACTTAAATAATTAATAATAAGCGATAAAATTTATAACATATATAATAATTTAGTCATTAAAATTAAAATAAACCAATAACACAGAAGGTTTGTTCAAATATATATAACATCCAAAAACCATGCAACAAAAATATATTTTCAATGTAGTTATCAATTAATTAAAATTATCATTTAATAAATATAATGCAACATAAATTAATAATGATAATTCATTTTTATCAAATTTACATAAATATATAATTAAATCACTATAAAAAATAATTGTATAAAAACATTATTTTCATTAAAAATTAATGTAGTACAGAAGTGTATAGTGAGGAGACCATGTGTGGTAATCAAACTTTTTACATGCATATTAACTAACTATAAACTTTTTAATAATATAATATGTTGTGTACTGTTAAATTGATGAAAAATGGACCAACTAAACTATTTTTTAGTTACATATTCAATTCTTCATTCCACATCAAGTTTAAAACATTGATCGTACTAAATTAAATTGAAATTAAAAAAATACATGATGTGAGCTAGTTTTCTATGTGTTTCTTAAAAGCACATATTGGTATGTTTGTGATACCTAAATTGGAATTTTTTATGTTAATAAGTGTATACTAGAAATAAATGACATGTAACCTCATATTTTTAATGCACATGTTACCCCGTTTTGTGTGTCTAGTACATGGCTGATTGGGAAACCCCAATTTATCTTCCATGAGAATATTGGGTCTATATAACATTTATGATACTGACATTGATTATATTTCTACATGAAATGTTCTAGTCTATCAGCATCTACATATCAATGTAATCTTTACATATCTAGCATGATAGAGAAACATACAATCAAAAAAAATAAAAACTCCATGTTCTGTACTCAATGAGTAGATGGCATGTATTTTGTTTTCCACTAGACAGAACCTTTGGAACCCCCATTTAAAAATCAATATATGTTTTGAAATTTTTTATCATTTAAAAGATTCATGTTAATTTTTTTGGTAGAAATTAAGAGAAGATAAGTTGATTTTTTTTAATTTAAATTTTTCATGTTTATGTAAAATAAAAATGTAATATCATGCTATCAATCAATATATAATTAACTATACTAAATAATCCATGTTACAATACTAATTCCATTTTTATGTTATAGGTGTAGTATAATCATCCCCTAATGTTATGGAAAACACATATTTATATATCAAATCATGTTAAATAATTGGTTTAAATGATTAAAAAATCATGTAAAAAAATAAAAATAGATTAATATTCCACATTAATAATTAGAAATAGAAGAATAATTTATTCACATTAATTTTTTATTAATTGAAGAGAAGATATATAAATAACTAAAATTCTGATACGTATTTCAATTATGATACAATGGAATCAAATTCATATATTCATCATCACCGTGAAGGATTTATGTGATGATTAATTCTAAAGGTGATCCACACATACACAAAAATATCTAATAAACACTATAGAAATGTAATCTACTTGAACACTAATCCCAATATCATTCCTCATTTCTAGTTAATGGTAATCATATTACTCATGGAGGATTAAGAACACATAGTTTTCTCACGATGTATTGAGAGAGGAGGAAGAGAGATCATACTCTTGGGTTTGAGAAAATCTATCATTATCATTTGTTAACACAAAAAGTAATATTATAAATAGTCATAAAATATATATTTATTGTGATAGGTTTATGTTTGGAATAATTCATACAACCCCATAAACATATTTAGTATTCTTAGTTTAACTTTGGATAAATAATAATAACAATATTATTATTAATAACATGAAATGTGAACCAAAATAATATATATATATATATATATAAATACTAAATATTTATAATAATATAATTAATCTTATACTTCATTCCATATTCCTCATTTATACACACTAAAACAAATACAATTTACATAAATAAACATCACTTAATTATTCTATGATAAATATAATAATTATTACATCATCCAAACATGTTAATAAATAATTGTTATTGGTATAATCTCATTATTCTTTCGAAAAAAATGTGATAGAATTATGGTGATCAACAAAAATCAAATAAATACTATTTTTCAATCTTTTTAAATTTAATACTAATATATAAATGATATTGTAGATACATATATTATGTGACCTTGAAGGACTCACTATCAATATCATAAGGTATCAGTACCTAATGTTCAATGATAGAAACTTGAAAAATATAATGAATACATATAGTGTGATTTTAATCCAACAACATTGTCCATCCTCGTATAAATGTTCACAATTTAATATAATCATTTAATAAAAATATGTTGAATAATGTAGGTTCCAAGATGGTGCCATCAACCTATATTTTCAATTTATTTTCCTTTTTATTTCTAGTAATCAAAACACACAATGAACACTATATTCATGGATTTATTTAGGCTCTTCCATTCCCATCGAAGTGTCTCTGATATGAACATTTTTATAGAGACCGGTGGGATAATTCCCTAAACACATTAAATACTAATGATATATCATTATTGATGTACTAAATACATCATACGTCACTTAAAAAATATGTAATAATAGTTTTTTCTATATATAAAGGTAGATGAATCATGATATCCATTAATAAAAAGCATAATGTATAAGGATCAATATAAAAGTATCTTGATAAGAACATCAAATTCCACATTGAAATTTGAATTTCCTTTTATCATTCCCATATCATAATATTATATCTTGTCTATTACCAATGGATAACACTGTCAGAAGTTAATGTCCCATGAGCCTCTTACCCATTGGAGCCTCTATTGTCAATGTCCAATCAGAAAATACCATCCATCCATATAAAAATTATAAAAAAATGTCATTACACCTATAGGTAATCATCATACTCGTTATCATATATATCCATCTATCATGAAATATATTAAAATTAAATTATCCCATAAAAATAGTATATATACGAAAAATATTTTTTATGAGTGAATTTATGTATTAATAGAATTAGTTAATTAGGTACTAAAAAAGGTGGTCTAGGGAAAAATATCAAACATTTTTGAGATAAAATCAATCAATAAACAAGAATAATTATTATTGTCACCCAATTATACTATAATTTTTTGTAATTAGATTATATTTTAGTATATCTTGAGAAGAAATATCTCATTAAATCGAGCCAAGGGAATATTAAATGTTGGGTGATAAACATCATTAATTAAATAGACTGATTTCTCAAGGTTCCATATTCCCCAACAAAATAAAAATATTTCTTGAATATTCTTACTATAATAGGCTTCTTATCTGAATGGGAAGAAGATATATCACTCAAGGATGTTTGTAAAATACAATATATTAATTATTTTATGTAAAAAATAATTCCACAATTTCATTCCCCTCACAAATTGTTAACATAAAATGGAAATAACATATATCATTCAATGATAATTAGGATTTACCAATAAAAGGGACTCTAGTAATCCCACAATTCATGTAACATTGCAACAAAAAATATAGATATTGAGGATTATACAATAATCTACATAAAATACACAATATGATGGTGGATTAATGAATGAATTCATGATCTATTAAAACACTACATTATTTAAGTGTGTTTCACACCACAACATATACCAATATAAAAGTGACCCAATATTAGACTCTATATGGTAAATTGGTTATTCGATCAATCGTTGTCTAGTTGAATTCACACTACATAAACATATATTTATTTTTTCAAACAATAGCTATATCATGAATGACTGGAAGAGTTGTAATGGCCAAATGATAAATACTTTCACATACCACACCACTTCCAAGTCTATGAGGACCAGCATACAAAAGTATATAATTTTAACTACCACCTTTATCCATTAATCAAAATAGAGATGGTGTTGGTTCTAATAACACCTATAACTCTACTGAAGAATTCTCTCAAAGTTACACTAAAGTGGGAGGGACCATATTTCATAATTAATTTATACAATAATAGATCTTAGTTCATGGAGATAATGAATTTACCACACGTCACACATAAAACCAATATATGGTTTTTCAAGAAATATTTGAGAAAATTTATATATTGAATAAAAATTATCATATTTTTGACATTAAAATTAATAAAGGTGGTCAATTTGTTAATATTTTAAAGAATTAAAATTATATTCTATCTTTAAAACATTAAATTACATGACGAATGTCCTAGTAACTTGATGTAAAACCTCATGCAAACAACCTTAAACAACGACATAATACTAACCATAATTTAGAGCCTCATCACCATATATTAAAATAAATTAACATATATTCCTAAAATAATATTTAAATCACATTTTTTTCACTGAAAATATCCAATATTGTTGATATAATGTGGTATTAGTTATCATCCAATCACCTATTTTCTATCCCATTTAGTATAACTCCCTTCATTTTACAGTTATTAGAAAATTTATACATTTTGAATGACTTATATGAACCATGTAAAATCTTAAGGGATGATAGGTTCTATCATGAATAACCAGAAACTATTTATATTCGATTAGATTTGTTATCCCAATTACAATGCATAAGATCCATATTTGTCCATGGTTCCTTAGAACCCATTTTTATTTTGATGGGGAATATAATTTCACAATCTTTTAATCTAAAACTATACCTAGAAATTTAATCATCATTAAATTAACTAATTTTTTCTTCATTCCTCTCCTCATTGGATATGTATTGTTAAATATATCACTTATAATATATCTATAATCAAATAAAATACAAAAATCCCAATTTCAAGGATTATATGATAGATATGTGAAAGGAATTTCTCTTTTAGAATGATATCTGACACGATTAATGTTACATCACTCATTCCAGTGACTCATATATCTACATTACTATGACCTATATTTAATTATATCATTGAAAATCATTATTTATCTTATTATTTTGGAATTTTTTTAATTATCTGTTTTTATAATGGAAATTCATAGAGGTAATACCAAATTTTCATGCACTTTAAAAGATTATGATCCTTGTAGAAGAGGCTGTAAAAAATATGTATATAGGTTGATAAAATTGATTCACCGTATGTATGAAAGTTATTACAATGGAGTCCCTTATATAGTTTCATCATTGAAATATATTAATAATAAATCTCCACACTTATTTTTTTAGTCAGATATACATAAAAGCCATCATCATGGGGTTCTACACCAATGGAACCTTTGAGAGATATTAAATAGTCAAATTTTTTGTCTATATAACATAGAATATAACCCCACTATAAGTTCATCTATTTTGAAATTGATATTCATTTTTGCCATTTATATATTCCAAAAAATTTACAAAACTGAGTACAATATTATGTTTTAGTGGATTATTCAAATTTAATTTTCCGAAAAATCCATATATTATTTTTATAGGTATAAAATTCAATGTTCTTAAGGAAATAATTTTTTATAAAATAGTTTTTATTTTTTAAAAAACATTGAAATATGAATTCTTTGATCAATGATATATAATTTTTTTAATCATGAATAAATTACAATCAAAATATTGTTTTTAGAAATTTATTATTTCATTGTTTCTTTTAAATTTGTGATATATAATTAATTTATAATTGTAATTAACATTGAAATTATTCATTCTATAAAGTCCATTATTGAAGTAGACTCTATCTTTGATGATTTCAATTTTATATTGAATATTGTAATATAAATATTAAATTATATATTTATCTAAGATCATATTAACATTTTATAATTTTGATAATTTTTAGTTTTTCCTATTTTATTAATGTTTGCAAACTCCAATATTCAATTAAATTTTGAATTCATGTTGATAATGAAAATCTAATTATTCTGTGATTATTTTTTCAAAAATATTCTATGATAATATGAACATAATATGTGAATTTGTGATGAGAAGAGTTAGAATTAAATTTTTAAAAGTTAATTGGACCAAGTGCGGTGTGACCATTAATAAATGAAATAAGTGAATATGCATGAAAAAATTGATAAGATATTGGAAGTGAGTAAACTTTAAAATATCATGGGATCACGAGTAACGTTGAAAAACATTTCAGACACATCATATGAATATATGAATCCACATAGTTAGTTAATTGACTTTGAGAATCCATTCACAAGTTACACTGATTTCTAAATTCCTCTAACTTTCATAGAAACTTTTCTAGTAACTAAACCTCCTTTCATGTTATATTGAGGTATGATAAATGGAAACATGAACATTCCATCATCAAAAAACAACATGTTCATAAAAATTACCACACACCCTCAAAATTATCAAATAATACACCAACATAAATTGAAACTCTATCAACAAGTCAACTATGAACATCTAAAAACACTCATGTTTCCACAACAAATTGACCACGTATATCAACAATAAAGAACCACCACACATCAAGTCATAATGAAACCTATGATACAATATCCTTCTCAGACTAAAAAGTTATCCAAACAATGATTCTATTGGTGAGGGATTAAAATTGTAAAATGAATATTGAGTACTAACTTCCAGAAGATGAATGTTGATTCAAAAGAAAAATCAAACGCGAAGTACCTATGTTATAATATTAATTTTTATGATTAATTATTTTTTGATTGAATAAAATTCTCAAAATAAAAACTGAAAATTAAGGAGGTTGATAATAGAACCCCAAACCAATAAATGATTTCATGTTTCCCAATCTTATACTAATTTCTTTATATGAAAATTTTTGTTCAACCATATTTGTTAAAAATATGACATCAATGATTAAATCCATCTGAATTAGAGAAAGTTTTAGGGCCTAACATTATGTCATTAATAATTAAATTAAATTATATTAATGATGATAGAGATTTTTGTATATTCAGACAAAGAAAAAAATATATTTTTTGGATCTTATTCCCTATTCAAGTTCTCTAGAAATCATAGAAAACACTGTAATTTCATACCCACTATTTTTGAGTCTATATAAGGATGAAATACACAAGTTCGATGAAAATATTTATTTGGTTTTTTCTAACCAAACCCCACAAGCACTAATGTAGGATGATTGTTAAAATATTTTATCCCAGCTCATCCTATTTAGAAACATTATCAAAAGTGAATTAATTAATTATATATATCACATAAGTAATTTAGGATCCCAATTATGGTGTCCATATATCTCATATCAACTAGGTAACATTGAATTCAAACAGTCTGAATCCTAGCATAACTGTCACATCATCTTCATCAATGAATGTTCACATCAATAAATTGAATAAATATATATTAAATATTAATACCCATCAATGATAGATTTATCAAAATTATTTCTATTCAAATACATGGTCACTAATAATGAACTATAAGAAAGGTTCCAAATAAGTAATATTTTAGAGATTTACATTCTTTTTGGGAATTGAAATGGAAAGTGACACTACATCTATTTTTTAGTCGATGAAAAAAACAAAAAAGATAGACCCTGAAGAAAAAAAGATGACATTGAAGCACATCTAGATTTAGGAAAAAATGTAACACCTAGTATCATTCCACGCCAAATAATAGCCTAAAATTACACAATATTCTGGACTAGAATAATTTAACTTGGAATCTGAATATCTTTTTCAATACATACATCATTTTATTATTGTAATAAAACATTGACATCCAATAAATCTAGAGAGTATTAATAAATTCTTTATTTGATACATAGATAAGGATAAAAATAAATAATTGGGGGGGTATAAGTATTTTAAAAAATATATGTGTGTATTTTATTTTGGAGAAATCACAACTATCAATTTATGTATGTGATGATAATTGGAAAAAAGATAATTGATATGGGATAAAAAATCTAGGAACATTCTTTATATCCCCCTAAGGAGTAGAATAATTATGTGATCTCACATAGTTAAATTCAATGTGAATTTATGAATATTAATAATTCCTCTATAGATTTGAATCTAATTAAATTATGAATATTCTATTATATGATCATTAAACTAGTGTAAATTTTATATCATTTCCTCTACTTGTATTCTTAATTTTTCTATAAAAATAATTATCTATAAATGCCATACTAACACATCAATGGTTAATCCTAAAAGTTTTATCTTATTTAGATATAAATTTATTTAATTTTTTATTCTTTTTTATATTATATTTTTATATCTATATTAATTTTATTATGTTTAGTTTTTATACTTTTTCCTTTCTTCTTATGCACATACAAATTTTCTGCCCTTCATCTATATATTTCACCCACATATCTCTCATACTACCTCTACTGAATGTGGTTGTAATTAGTGGGTTAATAGGTTGGATAATAAAGATATTATTTCACTATAATATCTGAGTGTTTGGTTTTAAATGATCATTCTTGAATCCTACTCATGCAGAGATATTGAGTGGAAGACAATCTAACTGTCTTTCAATCAATTAGAGAGAGAAAATGAAGGACTTAATTGAAAATTATGATTTTGTAAATGAGGTATAAGGATGATCAATATTTTGAATACTCTAAAGAAATTCAAATTTATTAAACAATGAAATTTCATTACTACATTTTAATAGAGAAATTAAAATATAGTTGTATTCTGTAACATTTTTCACACATTAATCCTACATAAAAAGTTAAAAAATTCCAAACATGGTCTTCTATTTTGGAAAACAAGATTCAATTATCCATCAATTATTTGGGTTGAATTTAATTTTCCGAGGGCCCCACACCAAAAACAGATCAGATCATATTAATTTCTATAGAGACTAATACCTGAGTATTATTATAATTTTAATGTTTTCAACAAATGAAAAGATATATTTCATCTCCTATTAGTGTTTTTCATCTATAGGTTTAATGAAGTACTTTGGAGATACATAGGGCCTTACAGATCATTGAATAAGATGAGATGGGATTATTTATTGTTTCCTGACATGTTTGACATCCCAATATTATTATTCCACCAAAGTGACCTCATGGAGTGAAAACATGTAATACATTTATACATATTAAATAAAATTACAAATATATTTACGAAACCAATTTCAATAATTATTATCTAATCAAATCAATTATTAATCAATAAGAATTTAAATTGAGAAACAGAACAATCCAATGCATGAATTTTTTTTATGGAATGGTAGAACAGAGTCCTAACTGTAATATAAGTGAATTTGAGAACATATACAACATCTTCAAACCTATATAAGTAACCAATGATTATGTTACCTATAATAATTTCACATTATCACTTCAAGGAGTATCCATGGAATTTATCTACAAAATACATCCCTAAAAAGTTACTACATGGGATGGGATATAGATTGAATTCCAATAATATTAAATCCCCACCACAAGGAGAGCATTGATGATGAAATATATCATTATAATTAATAATCAACATAAAAAATCTCTCTAAGAGTTCGTGAAAATATTCTATAATTTTACAACCTTCTTCCCATATCAACCATAACAATATCAACATTTCATTGTATAATTTAACCATGTTTTGATGGGTAATGACCAATATTTTTGAAATTATTCCTTTATGAAAAATCACATGCCTATGTGATATAGATGATTAAGAGTACCCCCAAAAACTCTTAACAATTTAGTTCAAGAAGAAGAAAAAACATGATGACCTAGGATAACGAGTTATAACATGCTTTATCAAAATATAAAATTTAAGAACTAACCTATGTTATGATTATTTTATCTATGAACAATGTCTAGGAAGAATCCTTTTCCACAACTCCAAGAGTCTTCTAGATATGTTACTCAAAAACACACAACACTAATGGATTCCCTCATTTTCTAGTATATAAAATACATTATTGTATGTACTAAAGGATATTCCCATACTAACTATTAATAAATCAAGGACTCAGAGAGTATTATAATTTGTAGTTTATAGTTTGGAAATAAAAAAAATAAAAAAACAACCTTTCATGTGTGGTTTTCCTCTACCATTCCATCCTCCATCATTCTATGGAGTCATATCTTAACTCACTACATGATATCAATTAAAAAAATATCATGAGATCATAATAATGAAATTTCTAAAACGACATTGGGATTCTCCCACAATTCAAAAATCCACCCTGAAAAAAATATATTGACACTACATGAGATATAAGGACAATATATAAAGATTATTAATACCATAAATAAGCTAATTAATCTAGCATCAGTTTATGTTACTCATCAAAAAATTCATAAAACCAATCAAAATGATAGTTCTGTTAGATTATAAAGTATCTAAAAGATTGGATGTTTTGAAAAATCACCTTCTCAAGATGGAGTTAGAAGTGGAAAACCCAGAATACCTGATTAATCGACATATGAAAAGAAGTAAAAGCACATGAGGAAATACACCTTGTAATGAAATATGAAGGAAAATTCAAGATTTAAGATGCAAATAATACATAACCTCCTTTACCTAAAAGATCTAAACATCCAAATAAAACCAGTGATGAATCACTATAACATGATATTATAATTTTTTTCAAAAATATGAAGACACACACCCCTTTATCAAATCCCCCTAATATATTATTATGTTTTATGAAATTATTCAATGAGATGAACCCATATGGGATAATATTTCATAGTAATGAAAAGTTATGATTAGGTAAAAATTATAACTAAAATGTAAATCCAATAATCCTCTAAAAATACCATGATCCACAAATTTTTACCAACCACTATAGTAATAGAGAAATTAATTACTCCAATTTCAATTTTGATTTAAGAGAATCAATTAATTTAATTCATTGTTGACTTAATTAACAATTAATGATAATAGAACTAAAACCCATTAGATTAGTTGTGTGGATTGAAAACCAAACCAACACATACACAGAACATCTTATATAAAATGTTTTTAGAAGCTGATCTATGTTTTTACTCCCAATGGACCTCTACATTATGAACATGGATGAAGAAAAATGTAATTAACACTCACCTGAAATCATAGGTAACATAAATCTCAATATATTTTAAATTGTATAAAATGTATTTTAAAGGGAAATTTCAATTTATATTTTCATGTAGATATGAATTCAATTATATGTAACTTAATGTTATTCCCATGAGAAGAAAAATAAATTTATATAATAAGTCATTTTGAATTTCTATTTTTTTATAGGGTGGAAATTGAATGTATTGGAGATATAATTATATTAGGAGACATGTAGGAGACACTATAAATTATTTACATATCTACTTATTGAAATGATTATAATTAGGAAATTGTTTTGTCTATTGAAACATTTGATGATATCATGGAATTTGATTTTGTGGAGTAACAAAAATACCATATAAACAATTATTCAATTCATTTTCATGGTTCTGAAAAATTTATCTTTGGTCTTGAAACATCACAAACCCCCCCCCCCCCCCGACACACTAGAATTGATGATGCATCTATAAAATTTTAAATATCTATATTTTAATGAAAATAAAAAACTACAAGTCCTAATTTTATATAATTTTGAATACAATCAAGAGTATCAACTTAAAAGAATTATATAAAATAATTTAATGGTATTAAGATGTGCACTAGGTGATATTTTGGGAAATTGAACTATGAAATACATGAATAACGTTATTCATGAAAATGAGCCCAAATATGTAGGTGACATAATAATGGATCAAACAAAACCTACAAGAAGTATCTAGTAAATATGTAAGAATTATTATAAAATATAGAGTAATATTATCTATCTCAGACATATAATGGGTGGTCACCTTAAAAATTATCCTAAAGAAAAATAGATACATGATTTTATTAAATGATTTTTATAAACTTGTTCCCACAAGTATCTATAATAACCATAAACTATGAATTTATTATAGACTATGGAACTATGTTTCCCATAAATTCAAAATTACCCTAACAACAATTGAAATATATATATATAGGGTAGATAAGAACTAATTTTATTTTTCTAATTGATTTTATGGAAAATTTCTAGTTCAAATTTCCATTAAAGACAATGACATGAACAAATTCACATGAAAATTTGATGACTTTCTGAATTGGAGGATTCATTCAATAAATTTTAATTACATAGGTACATTTCAATGCTGAATGATAAGAATATTCCTAAATTTAATTGAGTGATTAATATTGATACTCAATGATGCCTTTAATATAAATTGGATTTATTTTCAATGATTTTTTGAAAATAAATATTTTATAAATTATTTATTTTCAGAAAGACATGTATTAAATTTTGATAAGATAAATTTTATGGTATAGAATAGATTCTTTGGGGCATCTAATATCCAATTATTAGATTGTATTTGATATGGAAAAAATAATTTATTATCTCTACATTGACAAACCCCACTACTATGAGACACATTTGGTCATTATTTTGGAATGATAGATTTTATGTATGATATATTAGGAACAATAGTATGATTTAATTAACCCAGAATAACATAGTAAATATGAAATATATTTTTTTTATTGATGATTCATGACGTAAAAATTGTGATAATCGAAAATAAATATTCGCTATTGCCTATAAAGTATCTCAACACAACTAGAAACACCACATGGAGATAATGTGTGATTATTCTAATAGATCATTAGGAACTAAACTATACAAGATGATTTATGGATAATAAAATGTCTTATCATATAATTTATATATAATTTAAATATCTTATATAAAATATATTTTAATATATAATGTGTTTTAGTCTATTTTTTCATAATATACATTCCAATCTTATCTATTTGGATGTAAATTGACAACGTTGTTTAATATTAACGCACTCTTGTACATTATCGAGAAGGAAAATGAAAATATCAAGATAGTAAGATGGTAATTTTTACAATAAGATTTAATCTTAGTGATTATGGAAATTATAATTTATGATAATATGGTTTTAGACCACATGAGTCAGGTTTTCCACACTACAAATTTAAAACTAGCATCTGAAATAAACATAGATGACACAATAGTGGGAAAAATCTATATGAATCTCATCGGTGATATAGTGTTACTATTTTTTAAAAATTTATATCATATCATGTAACCTACCATCTCTTCCAAACTATATGAAAATAAATTGAAATATGAATTAAAATTTTATGATTGTTAAGATCTATATATATGGAAAATCTATATTTATGAAGTAGTAAGGTGGTCTATCCCTAAAGAAGATATTATGTCTATACATTAAACTTTTCACATTCATTTTTGAGGATGAAATTTTGGACCTCAAATAACTACTTGTTAGTATTACAACTTAATTATTTTTTCACATGATTTTATAGGATTCAATTTTTTTTTCAAAAAATATCTAAAGTGCTAGTATAGTACCGATATTTACAGATATCATGTAATTAGCAAAAAAACATTTATGTTTTGGAAAATATTTGTTTTTTGGGTATTATATTAGATATGCCAAATTTTCATGTTATATAATTCATCTTACATCTTATATGTTATGAATTATGTTCCCATGTTGATCGAAGTGAAAGATAGATAGACAGATGATTGAGAAACTATGATTGAACATCAAAAATAAAAATAAAAATTAATGTTATTATGTTCTAATAAAATTAATACTTCCACACAAAAACAATTATGCTTTAAAAAATGGAATCATTATTGCATGGAAATTGAATAAATAAAAAAATACCCAATTAATAGTACCCCAAACCAATGGAATAGATGACATGTATAAATGACAGATAAAAAGGTTTCTAGAAAAGATAGTGAAATAAGAAGAGAATAAATTTAGATAAAAAGTTGAAGGATTTTGTGTGGATATATACAAATTTATAAAAAAAGATCCTTATTTAATATTCCATAAATAATATTTTAGGGAAAACACTTTCCTCTAAACATTGATTTTCTACATAATTCCCACATGGTTTTTAGGAGTATAAAATTATTGTTTGGAAAATAAATAGAGAACATGAAACTATATATGATAGATCATTATGATAATGTACAATATTATTATGATAATTTCATATAGTATAAGATAGAATACTAATATTTCAATAATGCAATCATTTAGAATATAATTTTTAAAATTAATTTTTTTTCCGCAAGAATGAACCTCATTTGAAATAAACCTCATTTAAAATATAAATAAACATAAATAGTTTTTAAACTATTTTCATTTCATTATTTTGGGATCATGGGGTTGTATAATAGAATCCCATAAATTAAATTTATACTAATTGAATCATTTCTGTGATGATTTGTATAAATAATTGAGTGAGGAGTCTACAAACCCGATTCAACAACCATATAAGGAAACCAATGTTGTCTATATTCATCCAACTAGTATAGGTGATTTTATTTTAAATAGATCTCATATAAAAAAATGCTTTTCAAATATTGTATGAACTATAACTGTGGGAGATAAAAAAATTTATTTGGTTTCTAAATTCCATTTTTTTCTTTTTCATTTAATATATCATGTTATAATAAAACAAAAAAAACACATAAAAACGATCCACATGTAAATTATTCACAATGATTTTGTTTATAGTTTTTGTGATTGTTTTTTAAATACTCATCAAGATGAATTCATTTCTACCATTTTTGTATAAAATAATATAGTGGATGGATGTATACTAGTTTAGCAATTTTATGAGTTATATGAATGTTTAATGATTTTGTCTCTACATTATTTAATTATTTTTTCATAGAATTTGTAAATATAGTGTGATTTAAAATATTTTCATGGAATAATAATTATAAAGTGAGTTCACTTGAATTTTGAAATAAGTACAACATAACATGGATTCTTAGAAAAAGAACACCTTGTGGAGCTAACTCAATATAAATTTATATAATTTATTAAAAATGTATTAAATTATAAATTGGAATCTCAAAGAGATTCTATGAGGCATTAGGCACAAGGTTTAAAGGAAATAATTGTTTTACATATTCAAGATGATTATTTGGATAGTGTGTCACACATACATGGAGATAAAAAACAAAAAAATAATAATGTTCTTATTCGTATAAAATACATTCTATTGAGGGGAGTGTTGAGAATATATGAAGAATGGGACAATTGAATCATAACAGATTCATTTGAGTTGTTTCAATGAAGTGTAATATGAAACATAGTTTTTGTAAACATAGGGGAAAAGGATGAATATTATTCCTTCTTGAAAAAATATTCATTATTCCTAATTCAAATTTGATCCACTCATAGAGATAGAAATTTGATGCATTTGATGTGAGTAAATGATTTGGAAGCATAAATTGGACATATTAATTAAAGAAATAAAGATACATATGAGTTTCATAATCATTATCTTGTATATAAAGGACTAGATAAGAAAAATTATCATTTTTAATAAATGGAATTCAATAACTATTCCAGGGACAGAATATTTCACGTGTCAGACTGATTTGGGATAAATTTTTCAATTGAAATTTGTCACGACCCGTCCTCGGGGCCCGTGTCGTGACTACCCCAAGCCCGCCTTCCATAGGCCAGGGGCTGGCGACTAGAACCAAAGGCGTAAAATCCCGTTAACTGGGAAGGCATTGCCTTTATAAAAGAAAACAAGCACCACAGAGTACAAGCGGAAGGTAACACTAACAAAAACAGAGTACAACTAAAAGTGCGGAAAGTAAAAAGGGGCCGGAAATACAAGCCCAACTGTAAAGTACAACTCGAAAAGGAAAAACAGCAACTGAAAGTAAAGCTGCTACGCCGAGCTGTCCACTGGAAATCCCACCTGAAGGGTGGGTACAGATAGCTCCTCTGCTCCTCGGGTCCCGCCGTCTGCTCCGAGTATGTTCCGCCCAGTGTTCTGCCTCTGGGTACCGCCTCGTCGTATAGTCCACCTCCAGGTACCGTCCAGTCCTCGAACACTCGGCCTCTGCCAGCACTGTCCGTCGTCTGCAACCAACACAACGAGGTGCGGGCATAGCCCGTGCAGGGGTGAGTATAACGATACTCAGTAGGGACCCCGAGACCCTCAAGGTCTCACTAAAACCAACAAGGATAAACACAAGAAGATCTCAACAGATAAACTCTACTTAGATATATGCCCATACATATACCTAAGTTATCAAGTAACCCATCTCAATCATGAGGAAACACAAGGATTGCGAAAACGACGGATAACCACTACCCGGGTATATGCCCATACATATACCAAAGTTAGCAAGTGACCCATCTCATTCATGAGGTAAACACAAGGTCAAAAGTCTCAGCTCAAACCAGGATTTTCATTATCGAAACCGTAATTGCTGAAGAGCCCCGTCTCTGAAGTGTGTAGTAGTCCTATCACGACTCCGAGGTACTGCTCACTAACCTATGACTGCTGAGGTACTCCTCCTGTCGAGTACTGCGGGTTTGCAGCCAACTACCGGGCGCTCCGTCCGCTGAGGGTCTGTCGCCAAATACCGGGCGCTACCCAGATAGCCTGCTGAGGTACTCCTCCTGTCGAGTATCGCGGGTCTGCTGCCAACTACCAGGCGCTCCGTCCGCCGTGGGTCTGCCGCCAAATACCGGGCGCTCCGTCCACTGGGCTAGTCGACTCACTCCAAGTCGAGTCGGTCAAGCAGTCGTCAGGTCTCAGCCGGCTACACGGTCTCCGTACTCTGCACGCTCGTCTCCACCGTCGCGGGTCTGTCGCTACAACCAAGCGCACACACTCCGTAGAGTATCGCGGGTCCGCCGCTACAACCAAGCTCTCCACCGCCAAGGGTCTGCTGCTGCATCCAAGCGCACCACCACTGTCAAGTACCACGGGTCCGCTCCACGAGCTACTGGTCGATACTCCAAGTATCACAAGGTCTCGCGAAGAAGTGTCTCAAAGGTCCGTCTCGTCACAGGGGTCTCAACGCAACAGACGGCGCGTCGATCGGACGCCCGGTCTGTGAGTTATTAGCCTTTTCGTCCCAGGGGCCCGGTTGGTTTCGTGGGCGAAACCAATCCTGGCCGTATCTCAACTGCACCCCGAACTCCCATAGGGTATACTCGAAGGGACCGTTACTAAACGTAACCACCAACGCCGCTGACGGCTCGTCAAGCGGACGTCCTGTCTGAAAGATATCAGCTTTCCCGTTCCAGGGGCCCGGTTGGATTTCGGGTACAATCCAACCCGGCCATACTCCGACTGCATCCAAAACTCGGGCGGAGTATGTCAAAAGTTCCGTCTCATCAAGAGGAAGTCAACGAAACAGACGGCGCGTCAATCGGACGCCCAGTCTGTGAGTTATTGGCTTTTTCGTCTCCGGGGCCCGGTTGGTTTTTAAGGCAAAACCAACCCGACCGTACTCCACCTGCGTCCAAACCTCGGGCGGAGTATGGCAAAAGATCCGTCTCATTAAGAGAAACGCAACGCGACTGACGGCGCGTCAATCGGACGTTCGTGGCTCAAGATAAAAGCGTTTCCGCTCCGAAGGCCCGTTGGTTTCGTGAACGAACCAACCCGGCCAAACTCAAAGTAAACCGAAACCTTGAGTGCGATATACCGAAACGACCGTCTCGATCCAAGGATCGCGTTGCCGCAGACGGTTCGTCATTCGGAGGTCCGAGGCTCATGTTATGAGCCAAAAACCAAAACAGGTTCGAAACGGGGGGGTCCGGGTCCGGGCCGACCCCCCCCCCCCCCCCCCCCCCCCCCGGGGCGGTGCGGCGGCGGCGCGGCGGCCGGCGGCGGCGGCGGCGGACGGCGGCGGCGGGCGGCAGCGGCGGGCGGCGGCGGCGCGGCGGCCGGCCGGCGGCGGCGGCGGACGGCGGCGGCGGGCCGCGCTGGCGGCGGCGGGCGCCGCACGGGGAGCCGCACGCGGGGGGCTTGATTGCCCCCGCTGTCTTCTGGCGGCGCGGCTTAGCCGCGCCGATTTTTTGAGCAAACCGCCCCCTCACAAGAGGGGGCCTCCTTGAGCGGAACCGAGGGGGCAGCCGGCCCCCTCCCTTTAAAATAAAACCGCCCCCCTCTTTAAGAGGGGGGTTTTTCCAGTTGGCCGGGGAATTAATTCCCCGGTTTCGGCCGGCCAGCCGGCCGGCCGGTTTTCTCCAACGGGACCGGAAATTTCCGGTCCCCCTTCGGCTTCCGACGCCGGCGCCGGCCGCCGGTCTTTCCTTCCGCCGCGGCCCGGAACCGGCCGCGGTCCTCCTCGTCCCGCCGCGGCCCGGAACCGGCCGCGGTCTTCTCGTCCCGCCGCGGCCCGGAACCGGCCGCGGTCTTCTCGTCCCGCCGCGGCCCGGAACCGGCCGCGGCGTTCGTCGTCCGGCGCGGTGCGACGGCACCGCGCCCCCTTTCGCCACACGTTAATTTTCTTCAACGCGGCGCGACGGCGTCGCGTTCTTGATGTTCCTTCCATGGTGTGCGCGCGACGGCGTTGCGTAAAAAAAAAACGCACGATCAACCACGTGGTGCGACGGCACCACGCCTCATGCTTCCACCCGCAAGAACAAACAAGATCGTTGGAGGGGGTTCGGCCGTGTTCGTGCGGTCCGGCCCCCCTCATGTTAAATTAATAACGCATCTTAAAAATAATCAACATCCCACGTTAGTTATACGAACCCACGAGAAAAAAAATAGATAATTAAATATTAAATCAACCACCCCTACCTTGGGTACAAGATCGAGGATTCGACTAAGTCCGCGGAAGACGGCGTCGCGGAAGTCGTGGCGTCGCGGTTCGTCGTTCGTCAAATCCGTTGACGAAGAGGCGCGTTCGAAGAGTCACGTCGTTGGCGAAACTTGTACGCCGACGAAGATGGTCCGAGGAGGAAGCGGCGTTCCCTCTCGTTGACACCGAGGACGAAGAAGAGAGGCGTCGTTCTTCGTCGGAGTTTGAGCGTTCTTCGTTCTTCGTTCTTCGTCAGAGTTGAAGATGAAGAGGAATGCTCTCAAAAGCTCTCAAGGGAACAAACGATCAACCCAAAATAAAATAAGACTACATCTTATTTTATTCTCACTTTGCCAACCTTTCAAAATTCAAAGTTGAATTCAATTCATTAATTAAGTCTAGAGTTGACAAAATTAAATGAAAAGATAAATTGGTAAGAGTTAAAGTAGGGGAGAGTTACATAAATAAGAGGGGGGGGGGGGGTTTTTAGAGGTTAAGGAATTTGAAAAGAAAAAGGGGTTCGTGTGGGCCCCACCACACTTAATCCTACCAAGGGAGGTTAAGTGGGTGTGGGGTCCCACTTCTAACCTCCTTTGGTAGGTTTTTAAAAATAAGTTAAAATAAAATTTGTTTTGCACAAATTTTATTTAACTTAACTGAAAAAACCCCAAAAACGTAACTTTCAACCCGCAACAAACGCAACTCCCGAAAAGGTCTCATTAAGCGAATATCGGCGCTGCGAGTTCATCGGTGCCCTCGGATTTCAATTCCGAGCACCGGATCAAAAGTTAGGAATTCCCGCTCGTTCGTTCACTGAACGTACCCGAGCCAAACTTCGGAAATTAATTCCGGGCACTCCGGGCCTCGGAATCAGATGCCGTCTGAAACCGCGCTCTTGTAAAATTCTAAAGAAAATTAAGAAAAAATTTTCCTTGAATTTTACGGGTCTTTACAAAAATTTTATATTTAATTGAATGTAACATAGTTAT